>CM053145.1:36569063-37819063 GCA_028571685.1 Heterohyrax brucei
GCAGGGTGGTTCCTTCTCCAAGGTGACGCTTGGACTGAGAGCAGGAGTCAGGATAGGTAACAACTTCAGAAAAAAGAGCCAGCACCCAACAAAGACTGCTGGCAAGGCTCTGTATCAACTCCCACGCAGCCTCTCATCCTCTACCACCACTACCAAATACTCAGAGAAGGTTAGACAACCACAGGGGGGTTAGCCTTCTGAGCAATTACAGGACTGACTTTCCCTCAGGTTTGTTTTCTACTAAAATCTCAGCTATCCTCCAACTGTCAGACAAACTAAGCCTTTCAAATGCCTAGAATGTTAACATGACATTCAAACATGACTATGACCTGGCCTCAGACTACCTCTCCTGCCTGATCTCCCAGCCTATTCCACCTCCAACAACCTTCTACTACGTTATGTATGAGCCCCACACACCAATCCATACACTGCCACACCTTTGCTCACCTAGCCAGAAATGGCAACTTGTCTACTTGTCCAAAGTCTAAGTATCCTCCAAGGACTGGCCAACTGCTACTTCCTCCAAGAAGCTCTCCTGAATCTTCAACTAGAATCATTCAATTTCTTTCACCCAGGACTTCACTGATACTATAAAACAACTCAGAATATAATCTGAGACACACACATGTTTGCACATATATAAGAGTGCCTGGGTGACTCACATGGTTAAGTGAAGAGAGGCCTAGCAATCCTCACAGCCCCAAAATCACCATGGAGCAGTTCTACTCTGCAAACATGTGGTCACAAAGAATCAGATTTGATGCAACAGCAACTACCATCAACATACATACATGCACAGCTGTTTTGCACCACTGAATCGATTCCAACTCATATATGTATATGACTGTCCTTTTTGCTTCACCGTGAGTTCTTTAGGTGATTTATTTATATCTTTACACTACTCCCTCTAAGGACCCCTGGAGGTGCAGTGGTTAAGAGTGTGGCTGCTAACCAGAAAGTGAGCAGTTTAAATTTATCAGTCACTCCTTGGAAACTCTATGGGACAGTTCTACTCTGTCCAATAGGGTCTCTAGGAGTCAGAAGCAACTCAATGGTAACAAAGTACTACTCCCACAGCACTTAGCAGCCACTGAACACACACTTATGTACTCAGGAAATGTTTTCTGAATTAATTATCCATGAGTACGTCTTCACTGTTTCGTGGTGTTCTTCAAACCATGGGTCTTTATTAGCATTTTGAAATAGGATAGATAAAGCAGAACCAAAGTATCTGAGTATATAGCATATAGTAAAAATAAACAGTACCGCACAAATCTTCCGTTTGAAGTGTGTGTATGTATCCTGGGGTGGGATGGAAAATGAACTGGCTTACTGGTGGCCATAGCCACCGTTCTATGACAAATTAGCAAATAAAAAGACGAGTTATCAGCAGTTTCATCGAAAACACAACATCCGAAGAATTTCCTGGCTCACTGCATATCCCATTTAGTCACCTGCACCAATTACAGCTTTAGAACAGAACTGTCAGGGCAAGTTTCTGGAATGAGGACAAGAGTCCTCAATCACAGAATATTCTCGTAAGTTCCCTGGACTCTGCTTTATCAGTAACCAGTTGCCTTCGAGTTAATGCCAATGCACAGTAACCCCATATGTCAGAAGAAAACTGTGCTCTGTCGCTTTAGAATGGGTAATTCTGCAGGAGCAGACCTCTAGGTCCTTCCTGTGAGCAGATCACCAGGTCCTTCTTGTGAGGTCCTTTTAGGTGGACCCGAACCTCCAACCTTTCAGTCAGTAGTCAAACACATTCATCATTGTACCACCCAGGGACTCCAGACTCTGCTTAATAAAGGCCAAAAGCACGTGGCTCAATGGTGGGAAGGTGTCTAACTGGCTGATGGCTAAAAAGGATGTAGGATTTAACCCTTGGCTAACTAGATCATGGGCATGAGCAGCAGGTAATCTAAACATAGATCATATTTTAAACCCAGATGTAAGGTTCCCAGATAATCCGGAGTGATGATAACTGCTCCCAGGATTGCTAACTTTGAACCTACCTCAGGGAAAGGCATCTGCCTCCACCTTGGCTGCACTGGGGCTGTTGGCTGATGCACTCATGGACTACCCCCAACGCCTGCATCACCTGTCTGATGCTGGCTCCAGCTCCCTCTCTCTACCTCCCTCCCATCAACCCTACCAAATGCTACCTGGGTACCACCCAGCCTGGCCAGAGACCTGTAAGTGACTTCAAAAGCCTCCTGCCCCAGGAGTTCTTACCTCTCTAAATAACGAATTTCTCAGTCCTAATTAATATACGAAAGTGATGATATACATTTCTCTGTTGCTTAAGTTACAGTTAGTTAGACACTTTGAGGGAATAGCGGGCTCTAGCTAAAGGGTCAAATAAACAAAAATCAATAAAAACCACCACCTCAAATCTTTTAAATCACCACTTCCCTCTCCTGACTGTTTCTCAGCCAGATCCCTGCAGTGGGCATGGAGCAACCTCCAAGCCTGAAAACAAACATCCATTCAAGCTAGTATTAAGGGACATCATTCTCCCACCTAACCCCTGATTCTTGCACATCCCCCCACCCCAAAAAATCACTTCAGTCTGTGAACAGACAGCTAAGAACAAGTAAAATAACCTGAGGGCATACAATGGAAACTAAAGAAAGATACTCAGGACACATATTAATAGAAGTATAGTATCTTAAACAATGGAAATGAGAATCTGGTTCTTTTCCAACTTGTCAAATACACCTGGTCTAGTCACTGAATATAATCATCCTGATGTGATCAGTCCAAATATCAAAATAAAATTTACAAACCTAAAAGTGTCTAAAGGAGCCCTGGCAGCAGAGTGGTTACAGCATTAGGCTACTAAGCAAAAAAGGCAGCAGTTCAAATCCACCAGCTACTACTTGGAAACCCTTTGGGGCAGTTCAACTCTGTCCTGTAGGGTTCTTATGAGCCTGAATCAACTCAGCAACAATGGTTTTTGTTTGTTTGTTTTTGAGAGTGTCTAAAAGATACTTTTGAGAACAGAGTGCTATTGTGTGCCTTGGAGCAGATTCCAATTCACAGAAACCCTGTTGGACAGGGTAAACTGCTTCCCAGGTTTCCTAGGCTGTCTTCTCTACAGGAAAAGACTACCAGGTCTTTTCTTCCACGGAGCAGCTGGTGGGTTCAAACCACTGATCTTCTGGCTAGCAACTGAGAATGGGGAAAGGAATGAAAACTGTGCTATAGGGGAAACCACCAAAAGAACAGAGCTTCTCTAACTAGGTAAAGTGCTCTGTGACCTTACAAACTGTGGCCCAGAGCCTCTGCAACTCCACTGAGCAACATTAATTAGGGGCCAGTAAAGACTCTCTGAAAACGGAATTAGCTGTTGGGAATCAGTAACAAGCCTCTCCTAAGGGAGCCAAGAAGAAGCTAGACAACACAGAACATACCCAAGTCTCAGAAGGGAACCCCTTCCAGCCACTTCTCCCATCACAATAGAAAACAGGGCCACCAGCAGCCAGAGTACTGGATTCTGTCACCCCTGAAGAAGGGTCACAGTGTAGTGGCTCACATATACATCCTGAAGGAGTGGTGGGTAGCCGGGAAAGATAGAAGGATGAAGGTAAACCAGTACCATATATTTTCTACCTCTGCTCTCTGGAACCAGAACACCAGGATGTCAGGAAAACCCACATGGCGCTGAGGCTACAGGAGAGAGGGTTCCGGTGAACATCCAGTGTCCCCATGACCCACGTATTACGGGGGCTTCTGGTGACCAACGCATTTCAAGCAGGGAGAGAGAGAGGACATGTATACCACCTGTTGAATCTTCCCTCCCATTCAAGAACAGTTAGTTTTGTTTCAGGTGAAGAGTAGTAGGCACTGAGCAAGACTGTCCCCCTTTTAGCTTTTCTTTTTGAAAACCGAAGAAGAAAAGCAGAAAAACAAAACAGCCAAACAGCCGCAGCTCCAGCCCCTGTCTGCGCTGTGGGCGGCCCCGGTGAGCTTCCTTTGTCCGACCACAAAAAGGCGGCCGTGGAGCCGGCGAGGGGCCCTGGAGCGGTGCTTCCAAGCACAGCCCACTCCTCCGTTGAGGTTAGCAGTTAACCAGGGGCCAGGAGCCACTCGGGCCAACAGATCAGGCCCCTCGTTACACAATGTCGCGGCCCTTATCTCTCCGGGCCACTGTCGGTTTGCAGACGTTGCGTAGTGCTACAACCACAGCCGAGACCAGGCGGCCCGAGATAGCTGTCTTTCTGCTCACTCTCAGGGAGGCGAGAGGGGAGACTGGACCGTTAGCCTGAATTCACAGACTCAGGTTTCTATTAAAAGAGAGGCGGAGAGACGGGTAACAGTCCCAATGACCAGCTTTGTAAGAGTCATTTCCTTTGATCCTGACAGCTGAAACCCACCTCCTTCCCAGCGCCCCTTCCCTCTCCTGGGCCATGAAGAGGCAGCAAGAGTCCACTTTGTATCACTTCAAGAAATCCTGGTGGAGTGCCAGGTGGAAGACATGGAGAGAGGTCTCCTTTAGGGCTGATGATCACCCTCTGACTGCCTTTTCAGACTGACTCCCAGATGCAGAAAAGAAACCGAGGCCAGCCGTAGGATACAGGAGAGTGGATGTAACATCAGTGAGGAGAGCTCTACTCATATCACTCTCCTTCAAAAGCCTGCAAAGGCTCCCACCTTTCCCTGAATAAAATCCACAGACTAACAACAAGCCCATATACTGCACAACCACCTTATTTCCAGGAGTCCCTGGGCCGTATTGGTTAAGACATTCGGCTGCTAGCCACAGTCTTCCCAGAGGTGCCTCGGAAGAAAGACTTGGCAATCTACTTCCAAAAGATCAGCCGCCAAAGACCCAGCAGATCACAGTTCTACTGTGATACATATGGGGTCTCTATGAGTCAGAAGTGACATGAAAGCAACTGCTGGTGAAACATTGCTCCAAACATTGTGGAGAGTGCCTTCAATATATTGGCTCAAATCTTCAGAATAGCCCACACAGTAACCTCACTTAGGAATGAGGAAGCCATGGTTCACAGTGGTTTAGGGATGCGGCTGAGACCCCGGTTTGCAAGCGGCAGCATGAGAACTTGAACCTGGATCTGCTCAGCAGCAAGCCTATGTTCTCCCCGTTCCTCTGTGCTGCCTTCTCTACTCCCACGCCCAGCACACACGGCACCTCAGTCTGACTCCAACCTACCACTTCAGTGTTAACCATCCTCACTCCAGCGGGAACAAGTTTCCTCTCGTTCTCGCCCCTGACTCTTATTACAACGTTCCTTTCAGCTCTCTTTGTCTTCAAATCCTACCTATCCTTTAACGCCCAGCTCAAATGCTACTTCACCCAGGATCTAAGCCCTTATCCCAACTGCAACCGCAGTTATTTGCAGGGCTGCTCACTGAAACTCTGGCTCTCCCATTCTGAAAACATCATGAGGGCAGCGGTCCTGTTGATTGTGCTCATCCCTATGTTCCCAGGGCCTAGCACGGTAGTCAGCACAGCAGTACCTAACCATTTTTAACTGAGAATGAATCCTTCCAGGTAGGACTCATTACATCTCTGAATTTTCTTTGTGCTTTGTTCTGTAAACTTAGCATAGTCTTTTCATTTTCTACTTTTTTATCACAGCTATCAACATGTATTAAGCATTTCAACTCCCCTACTCAAATTACAAACCCAATGCTGTCAAGTCAATTTTGACTCACAGTGACCCTATACGACAGGGTAAAACTGTTCTCACAGTGTAACCAAGGCTGTAAATCTTTACAGAAGTAGGCTGCCACAACTTTCTCCTGCAGAGCAGCTGGTGGGTTTGAGCCACTTAGTTAGCAGCTGAGCACTTAACCACTGTGCCACCTGCGCTCCTTCATATAGGGTCCCTAGGTGGTAAAAATGGTCTTCACTCAACTACTAAAGGCTGGCAGTTCAAGTCTACTCAGGGGTACCACAGAAGAAAGGCCTGGTGATCTCCTTTTGCTAAGATTATAGCAGAGAAAACTATGCAACAGTTCTACTCTGTAACACTTGGGTCACCAGGAGTCAGACTCAACCTGACAGTTACAGATTTTTTTCACTTTAGTTTGAATTGTAAGACTCTTAAGAGTAAATCTGACTCATAGAGTAAGTCCTAAATTTTATTAACTTTTAGATTTATTTGAAACTTCTAACAGTGCATCACCCATAGACCTACAGCACTCAATGCGTGTTAGTCTCCCCAGGCCAAGTAATAGAGGAGCTAATGAGCCAAGAGCAATCCAAAACCAAACCCACTGCCAGCAAGTCAATTCCGACTCATAGCAACCCTACAGGACAGAGCAGAACTGCCTCCACAGAGTTTCCAAGGAGTACCTGATGGATGCGAGCCACTGACCTTCTTGATAAGTAGCTGTACACTTAAGCAGTACATGGGACCACCAGGGTTTCCAACAGCAAGTCATCATGCCAAAAGCCACCCTCCAACCACCCTGTACACAAAGATCTGATACTGCTCTCAAGTCAGGTTCTATTCTTGCCTCCTCCTTGGTAGTGAGCACATGTGGGCAGACACAGGCAAGCTGGTGAAGAAGAAATTAAAGTAGGGCGGAAATGAGAGTCGCAAGTTCTATCTAGGTCTAGTTTTAGCACTAGTTTGGTGTGTGACCTTGTGCAAATCACAGAACTTCTCTGGGTTCCCATTTATTCTTCCTAAAATAAGCAAGTTGAAATGAATGCTTTTAAGGGTTCTTCCAGCCCGTTCTATAATCCTTGGCCACTGTGACAACCTACACCAGCAAAGCAGGTGTAAGGTTGCAGTTACATTCCTTAACCAGCGACGAGAGGAGAGATGGAGATCGTTAGGGCACTTAATTCCCTCAACTCTCCCAAAATAAATAAATAAACCTCAGCCAGTGAACAAGCCAGCTTCTCTTGTTAGAAAGGATGACAAGTGTGATCTGACTATGGATCTGAAGTAAATAAAAGGGAAAAGCAGATACTGAAATGGATTTTCAATAAATAACTTCTCTCTAGTTAAAAACCTGAATATTTTTCCCACATATGTATGCTTTTCACAGATCCAGTTTGGGAGCATTCAGATTAGCACAACCTGGCCTTAAATACCAGGCAAAACACATAGTAAGCATTTTGCTTTTATTTATGTCATCAATGGTTTCAATGGAGATGACTCACCCTTCCTCTTTAACACTCTGTTCTAATACGGTTTACTATAAATAATGCAGAGAGAGAGAAAGAGAGACAAAGTGAGCACAGGGCTGTGACAGCCAGGTCACAAAGAGCTGGGTCCCAGAGACAATCCTAAGGTGACTCAGCCTCTGTGGACGGAGAGAAAAGGCAAAACATTCCTCCTTCCACTACCCAAGAGTTCAAAATAAGTAACACTGTTAGGAAAAGACATGAATACGTGCTGAGTGTGCACCAGGAACCAGGCTAGGATTTTAACACACGAACTCCTTTAACCCTCCAGAGCTTTCCCAAGAGGTAGACTCAGGATCCAAACTTGGGACCCTGTGCCTCCCATGCCTACTACCTTAGGGTGTTTGGGTCAAAGCTTATCTATTCTTTCTGGCCCCACACAACATCTACTCGTGGTGGTCCAAGTTTTTCAGCAACAAAATTGCCTCTTGGGAGCCCAAACTCACAAGAGGCCAAACCACAAACACAGAACTATTACAGCTCTAAGAGGAAGTCAGCCCTGGTTCAGGCAGGCAGTAGTAGCAGCTCCTTCCTCAATGGGATTCCAGCCACAGCAGCTGGAAATCACAAGCCCCTTGGTCTTGCTCACCGTCCACCAACAGGCTACCTCATGTCAGCAGTCAGTGAAGACCCCATTAACTCCAGAGCTGACCAGCCCTCCCTACATGCCCTTTCCAGAATCTCCTCTCAAGGTCAGATGGAGTCACCCAACGGTACCTATAACTCGCTATATTTACCAGATTCGTCACTGAGTTATTTTGGCCATTTCCAAAAGTTAAACCAACTCTCTCAAAGAACAAGGCAAAAAGTATGTGGCACAGACTTTGGAAAGGATTTTGCGAAAGAATTCCAAAACATTAGGAGCCGCGGCAGCCATCTCAGGATTAAGTTATTCTGTGTTAGATGTGTAAGCTTCTTCAGAACAGCAGTACTCACATACTCACAACACACATATATTATTCACCCAGTACTTGACTTGCTGGCTGCTAGCACAGGGACAGCAGGGTCATCAATTCAGCAGCACCCAAAACAGAAGAACTTTCATATTTCTGGCCCAGAATATTAGGCTCCTAAGGACCGCACTCTACAGCTCAATAGCTCCTGTCTACCTGACACTTTTACTGTTACACGTTTTGTATATATTTTATCCTATAATCACCTACAAGAACTTAGCTCTGTCTTCTACAGGTCAAGGAAATAGA
Source organism: Heterohyrax brucei (assembly GCA_028571685.1). Lineage (NCBI taxonomy): Eukaryota > Metazoa > Chordata > Mammalia > Hyracoidea > Procaviidae > Heterohyrax > Heterohyrax brucei. The sequence goes on from CM053145.1 coordinate 36,577,437, forward strand.
GGCTCACAGAGGCTAAGCAACTTGTCCCCGACTCATGGAAGCCCCACGAACCACAGAAGAGAATGTCGCCTGGTCCTGCACCATCCCCCTGATCGGTTGTGAACCAAATCTTTGTGATCCACAGAGTTTCTCATTGACTGATTTTGGGAGGTAGATCACTAGGCCTACATTCTTAATTTGACTTAGTCTATAAGCCCCACTGAAAATTGTCTAGCATCACAGCAACTCACAAGCCTCCACAGGTGTGTCTACACATAAAGGTGCACTGGCCAGGAATCAAACCCAGATCTCCCACATAGAAGGTAAGAATTCTACCCTACCCATAGCCACCCAAGACACACAGTGAAATAATGCCGGAGCCAGGATTTTCATCCAGGGTGTCATGCTCTACAGCCTCTGTTATTCTCACTGCCCCACAGTGTGCACTGCTCCACCACTTCCCAGAAAGCCCTTTCCCTGAGTGAGGAATCACCCACCCCCACCATCACGACCCCCAATTCCTGGGCTGTATTTCATTATTGTCAGCACCTCCTGAACTTTGCACTAGCTATTTCAACTCCCTAGTAAGTCTGTCCCAGCAGATACCCCCTGCTCTAAATAGCACCCTCCATGATCTGCAAACATTACAAGGCCATCAAAACAAAGCTATCTGTTGGGTGCCTAACTTTAGCAGCCAGTCTCAACTCTTCTGTTTGATTCTCAGACAGCTTACTGACTAGGGATGAGGCCAGAAGCTGTCTTTTCCCCAAGTCTCTTGCAGGACCAAGCACCGTTGGTGAAGAGAAGCAACATCAGAGCAGGCAGAAAATGTTCACCTATTGATGCACAGACTTCTACTGAGCACAACATACTTGCCTGCCTACAACCAGCAGGAATGGGAGACAGTTAAGAGAAAATGGAACTACAGAAGCAGAGATGTATGAAGTGTTCTCAGACACTCGACATGTCCATGTAGAGAGGAGAAAAGCAGGTGAGGGCAGGAAGCTGATGAAGCGCTGATAAAAGCGCTGCTGTAGTTCACAAGATGCCTTTTTTCTCCCATCAGGTATCTTACACATCTCCAAATCTATCTGAAAGAGGGTCCTATCTACTCACCTCACCCCTCCTTCCTAACACACCGCTCTTCACCCTGACCCCACCGTTTATCTTTGCATATTGGAAAAACTGGCATTTATCAAGTAATCTACTCCTCATAGATTGTTAAACAGACCACAGGGGTTATCAGTAGACCTGATATAGGAAGATAAACAGCAACCTCTTATGCAAATAGCACCAAGAATGTGGGGCTTGACCATAGGACAAAAGTGGAATCTAGGAGAACAAGAATCTTAACACTTTTCCTCAACTTCAATTCTGGAAAGCCTCAGGGGCTTGGTGAAGTCTCCTGCTAGATTTTCCCCTCATTCTTCTTGAAGGAGGAGTCCCTGGGCAGTGCACACAGCTAACTCACCAGACTGCTAACTAAAAGTTGGAGGTGCAAGTATACCTGGCGGCACCTCGGAAGAAAGGCCTGGTGATCTGCTTCTGAAAATCATCCACTGAAAACCCTTTAAAGGTCTTAAAAGCTAGCAAGTCGCCACTGGTGGTACACCAAATGGTCCCAATTCAGCTGGAACAGACAATCACCAAGGAAAATAACATGAGGGAAAAAGAGCCCAGAAGGCAGAAAGATCCACGTGAATGGGTGACTATACCAGCATGTGACCAGAAGAACCAAATGGTACCTCGCCACTACCAATGACAGCCGTGATGGGGCTCACAATGTTGAGTCCCAGTGGCAACATGAGAAAAAAAGGGTTATACCCTAAGAACTCCACTAAAAGACTGCAATTGATGGTCCGAAGGCCTGGGAGTTCCCCTAGGAGTATGGCCCCTTGACCTGAAGCTGTCCCCTTATCATAGATTATTACTGAGGTCAACTCTTAGGATAGGAATGGACTGGACTTGGGGACAAAGAGTGACCATATTGTGTGTGCATTTTATGGTTCTATGCATCAATATGACATCATCCTACAGCCCTCTTACTAGAAGGGAGTGGAGAAGGTGGAGAGGAGGGGACGGGAGATGGTTGAGAGGATACGACACGTATGGAACAGAAAGGAGGAGTGTGCTGTCACTTGGTAGGGAGAGCAGAGGGAGCTGGAAATAGGCAGGCATGCAAATTTGAATTGTATTGTTAAACTTGCACTCAATCAGAATAAAAAAAAAAAAAGAAAACCCTAAGAAGAGCAACCCCACAGGAGGGGTGACTGAAAAATGGAATCAACTTTAGGACAACCAGTAGCCGGTTTCTTGCAGGGAGGAACAGGTGTGTCTGTAAGTCTGAAGAGCTTTGTGAAAAAGAAGGGCAGCTTAGTGTTTAACTAATGCAACTCCTTTTACTGACCAGAAGCATCTCCTTGCAACAGCCATGTCCTTTCTCCAGAATTTCAGCCCTCCTGACAAACCCTTTGTTCGGGTTTCTGACTGAGAGAGAAAGGTGTCTTTCAAGGTTGGGGTTATGGGTCAGAGGGTAATAGGGGGAAAAAAAATCCATGGAAAACTGGGATGAGTTCTGAGATGCAATCCACATCACCAGGAGATGAAAGCTGCTTGTGGGCTCTGTGCATCTGCCTTTGCAAGAAAAGAAATGACAGCAGCCCTGGGTCCAGGTGGCATCTTTTCAAACCCATCTTATTATTTTAAGAATAAACTCACATAGAACCAAGAAAGGTGAGTGGCTGCAAGTGACAGAAGCATTGCACACAGAGGGACAGAGTATGATGTCTCTCACCCCAGGCTGCAGGCTGGGGAGGGGGAGCCTGGAAGCAGAATGACAGAATCCAGGGCTGCCCAGAATGAAAGACTGAATGGAATCGGCTAATTTACACAGGAAGTAAGCACTTACCAGACCCTTCATCCCAACATACAAAACCCTCTGCCATATCTGGAAGCAATTACACCCAGTTAACATGATCTGCTAGGCACTAAAATTAACTGCAAACAGAAATATTTTTCACTTTTGCAACAGGAGATGCCAAGGTTTGCCTTATTCACCACCGCCCCCCACCCTTTACCCCTCACCCCCCCCCCCCCGACTGAATCTAGCTGCTGGAATATTTAGCAGCTACTCAGCTCAAAAAAACAAAAACCACTCTTGGAGCTGTCAGGACACAAAAAAAAGTAAAATAGTGGATAATTATGAAGAGGGAGAGGAGGGAGGGAGGTGGCAGTGAAAACCTTTGTGCTAGAAATTGAAGAAGGAGTCCAGGCACATGGGCCCTAAATGGGTCTGCATCGCTGGCGAGAGCAGCCCGGATTTTCCGCACTGAACTTCCAGGAAAGCCAAACGTTTTTGGAGCCACTCAATTTAGCAGCCGCTTCTCATTGTTTTCTGCACCATCTTCCTGCCTGCTGCCAGTGGGGCGGAGGTGGGGGTATGCAGGGAGGTAGGCTCACAAATGTTAGCAGATTCTTAATTTAGCAGAGCACTTAGGGGACAACTGTCACGATTTAACTTTTGTATCGAATGTTCCAGATCCTTATTCTACAAACGCCTCCAAAGCGGCTTTCACCTGCTCTAAGAGGGGCCAAGGCTGCTGTTTAGTTGCCGCATACACCAGCTTCTCACGTCAAGGATGAAGAGGAAGCTAAGAGGAAGTGACAACTTGTCTCCTGTGAGTGTGTCCAGCCATAAATAAGCCAGGGTCTCATTCTCCAAAACTTCAGAACCCGCTGCTTCAACTTAGTTACCAATCCTGTCATTTCTGTTGGCTCCCAATCCCACAAGAGACTACAAGCGTATTTTTATTTCTCCTTGAAGTGCTGTCAACAATGCCATCCATGCCCGAGACAGAGTCAAGTTCCTAAAAGAGGCTTCATCTCTAGCTTCTACCACTCAACCACTCCATCTTCTCCAGGTGAGACTCTGGTATACCTCCCCTCAAAGTGTAGTTCATTCCTTTGTCACCAGAGGCCTTTAAAGCAGCAGCAACAACAGCAGCAAAAGTAACACATCCATTTGCCAGACAATCAACAAACATCTTTTCTCCACAAGAGTCAGGCACAAGTCTCCCTCCAGAATGAGGTCAAACACTGCCGTTCTCTGCAGAAATCACACTCAGAAGCATTTCTCGCAGAGGCACACACACACACACAAAGAGAGGTTAAGAGTTTTCTTTGAAGATTTTTGGCTATGATGGGGAGGGGAGAAAGTTCTCAGCATGTTAAAAGGAAAAAGGTATTATCTGTTCTCTTTAATTTTTTAAAACATTTTTACCATGTGAACAAAACTGATGAAGCATAGCCATACTTTAAAATATCACAACCTGAGGATGGGCCAAATATCAGCCTTCTAAGCATCATCCAACTCAGCAACACTGTGAAGCAAGTACTGATTTCATCTCACATACAAGAAAGCAGGGTGGCTGAGTACCTCATCATAGTCACCGAGCTTCTAACAGTTAAGAGGATGAATTCAAACCCCCGTCCAACTCTGGAACCAACAGATTCCCACAATTCTGTCACCAGCAACACAGACAAGCATCAGAAAATGCAGAAGCTACAGGAGTGCAAAACAGGAAAATAAACACCCCAAGAAATCCCACCTCTCAAAAACAACCACTGTGAGCCTACCGGGGGTCTCTCCCCTCCCCGACTCCACGCATACCTCTACACACACACACAGGTCAATCATGACACAGCCGTCCAGGCAAGGAAACGGTTAAGTTGCCCTAACTGAATAAATCAAAAGTTCAAGGCTGCAACATACCACAGTGATTCCCTCTTTACGTATGACAAGAACCAGAGAGGGGCTGAAATCCCAAGCATCCTGCGCGGGGTCTCCCTGGCCCGCACAGGTTATGCTGCCCGGGTCAGGGCCAAGGACCTTTAGCAGCAACATTCATTTCCTGAACAGGACAAGTTCTCCTGACCATAAAGCTAATAGGAACTTCCTTGCACAGCGAGCTCTGCCTGATAGGGCTACTTGTCACTGGCCACGCAGGAGGAGAGCACTGGTTCCCATTAGTGGGTTATGATGCCAGGTGCTACTAATAAGGTACATCGGGAAGAAACAAGAGCCTGCTACGTTGCCTCTCCAACTCTGGAAGTAATCAAGCCCAGGCTCTGGGGTTGGGGAGAGGCTTTCCTTAAAAACAGGGGCTGGAGGGGAGCAGGGTTTAACCACAACAGTCCCTGGCAGCACCTAACCTGCTGAACAGCTGAAATAAATAAATTTCAAACAATCCCAGTGCATTTCCCCCAGCTACCATAAAAGTCTCCCCCAAATTAACACTCGTAATGTTTCCCCAAGAACTCCAGGTCGGATGGCTCACCCTGAGAGCCATTATGTTCAGCCACATCTGCTTCTCACTACGGCAGGGAGAGTTGTGCCAACAGACCTAACGGCATTAAGATCGAAACGTCTGGCTAATCCACTTAGAGCTCATCACCAAGCAAGGGTGGCAGTGCTCTCCCCACCCTGACCCCGACACAGCTCTAGGCCACTAGGTCTAGCTCTTGTCTAGCCAGGGGTCACCAAGAGTGAGAGGAAATGGGGAGGTACCACATAGCTGCATCCATGCTGAGTGCCTTATCAGTGACTTTAAATTTAAATCTTTAAGCTTAATACATTTAAAACCCTAAGGAGAAGTAGGGACTAACCTCATTTCCCAGAAGAGAGTCCTGGCAGTTCAGAAAGGGTGAAATCACTGGCCCAAATTGATCATGTATTAGTGAGGTGCAGCATCAGGATTCAAACCCAGGTCTAGCTGACTTCCGTCTTCGTGTTTTTGCTCTACACACCCGGCCTCCCACATAGACAATGTTTTGGTGGCATATTTATCTGGTTCTCAGTGTGCCTGGTGGTCACGGTTTGTGTGCACACACGTGTCTGTAAACGCGCTGGTGACCCAGTGGTAGAATTCTCACCTCCGTGCAGGAGACCCTGCTTGGAAACCCCATCAATGAACTTTATGCACGGCCACCATCAGTCTGACACTGGAGGCCTGCGTGCTGTTATAAAACTGAACAAGTTTCAGTTGAGTTTCCAGACTAAGACAGATTGGTAAGAAGGTACAGCAATCTACTTCCAAAAATCACCCAATAAAAACTATGGATCACTGTCTAATCTTTTGTTCCACTGTCCACGGGACTGTCAAAGTCAGGGGCCCACTCGATGGCAGCTAACAACTTAAGACTTTACTTACTATTTCTGGGAAATCTAAATGGCCCTGAGAGAAGGAACCCTAAATACCACTTCCAACTGGCCCCTAAATTTCTCTTCTTCATCAGAATTTCTGTGACTAACTTCTGGTAACTTCCATCAGTAATGCCACACAGTTTCAGGGAGTTCTTTCTCACCTCTAACTTTGGTTCTTCCTATTGCAATGCTAAACACAATCTGTTCATGCCGGGGAAAATCAGGTCTTGAGGACAAGGCCGAAAGCAAGATATGAATTTAGAATCAGGCAGGTTCTTGCCAGTTTTCAGCCGAAGTTTCCATGCTGACGATAACACACCGGATCCCCTCCTTACAGCTGCAGAGATAAGCCCCACGTAGGCGAAACCCAACCATCGTTGTTTCCCAACTGAGCCAGCATAATAAGGACACTGGGGCTTTTAAGGGGAAACAGCAAAGGGGGAATTTCTGATTATGCTGGCATGAAATTAACAGCATGGAATTTTTATTTTTGTAAATGGTTTCTTTTTCTCTCTTTTTCTGTTTTTTTGAATCAGCATAAAAGGACTATATCCCTAGAAGCTGGTCTCTCTGGGGGCCAAATAGCAGTCCTCAGACTCCTGTCCTTAGCCCCCAAAGACCCGAGCCCTTTGCAGTCAGGTGCACTCTCCCCAGCTCCCTCCTCTCACTCCAGAGGAAGAAGAAGGCAGAGCTGGTGACATGATGACTGAGCCTCCTGGTCACCAGGCTGCAGGAAACACAAAGCCGGTCCTTCTCACACCCCTCAATTCCTCCTAAAGCCATCAAGGATTTAGGGTGCAAGCACGGCTGTTACGATGACATCGAAAGAACAGTGACAAAGAGCCAGAAGGTTTGGGCACAACCCTTAGCACCACCCTTTACTGTTGAACCATGCGCAAGTCGACTAACTTCTCAGGTTAGCTAACTGTTATAATGAAATGCAAAGCTAACACCCACAGCATAGGGCGGCTCAAAAGTTTAAGAAGATACTACAAATGCACTTAGTACAGAACGTGACAAGTATTAAATTCTCAAACCAAAGTTTGCTGAATCTACTTGTAGAAGCACCCTGCTATGGAGGGGCCGAGAAAGCGAAGGAGCTCTAGAATGCCCAGCACCCATGAGCCCAGCTACAGGACTTCCTTCAGCAAGGTGGTGTGCTTTCTCTACTCCTCATCTCTGTCTTGACCGCAGTGATTTGCATGCCTGGCCACTTACATGGGCAACAGGACACTGCATTTGCGAACTGCTCCGGCATTTGGAAGAACTGATGACAGTGGCACACTGCCCAGCTAAATTTAAACAAGAACTGGATGACTCACCAGGCCTCAGGTCAATGGGACAAAGAGTACCCTGGCCACCATGGTACAACAGATCAGCTTCTTAGGAAAGATGGAGATACACACTGTGTACCTGAAGCCAACACGTGGCACCCAAGGCAGCAGTGTTCGCAGTAAGATACGAACCCACACTCTCTGCTGAAGAACAGCTGCTGGGGGAAAGCAGGGTTTGGACTCTCACAAATCCTGGCTGGCACTTACCAGTTCACATGTTACCCAGCACTGCTAGCATGACCCACTTGACAACAACAAAGACCGAAAAAAAAGAAAAGCAAGCATGTAAGAGGCACTTATTTGTGCATTCCTCGCACTTTATAAATATTTACTGCTAGACACCTTATAAACAACCCAGGGACTAACTACTGTTGTGGTTCTCATTTTGTAAATGAGGAAACCAGGCACAGAGAGGCTAAGTAATGCAAGCACAGTCACATAGGAGGTAAAAGATAAAGATGGAATTCCATTCTAACCTAGAATTCTGTTACTTGCTCAAAATGCACAGACCCAGAAGGAATTGGATACAGAGTGCTGTGGGAAATCTTTTTTCTACCAAAATAACTGCCACAGAGTCAACTGTTCTAGCTTGCTTAAACATAATTTGACTATGAAAACCTTTAGTCATCATGGAAAAAGCTGGAAATTTCCAAGGGGCAAAGTGAGGCACATTCACTCTCAACGAATACACCTCAAGTTTATACTTAGGCTCTTCAACTAGACTTGTTTTCAAGTCAATTAATGAAACAAACAAACAAACAACAGCAACAGAAAAAAAATTAAAGTGACTGGAAATGTTTTCCTCTTGAATTAGCAAGAAGTCAAACAGCTGCGAACGGAGTTTGATTTTAACAATTCAGGGTAATTGCTATTTTAAAGATTCATAAATAGTTTTCTCAGAACAAGCAGGGGCAAAAAGTGTTGCTTAACTATGGCTTTCCCTTCTCAGCAATTAGTGATTCTGTCCAATAGCAACAGCAAATTAAAACGGGACTTCTTGCTGAGATGAAAGAGCAACTTTCCTCCACTGGAAACAAAATACAAGAATTCATCTTCAAAAGTTCCAAGAGTTCAATCTCCATCCAGATAGTTCAGTGACCCTAAGAAGGTTAAGCATTAGAAAACCATGAGAGATTTGACAGAATCAAGTCAGACAGACTCCTTATCTAGCAAGGTGAACTACCCCAGCCCATACAGATTCCAAAACAGGACAAAAATTCAATTGGCAAAAAAGAATTCATGGAGACATAAGTAGTTGCATAGGCATAAAAGATTTTTTTTTTTTAAGAGTTCACCACTATCTAGAGACAGTTGGCTCGAGCCCCTAGTCCAACTGACAAATAAAGAACTTAGAGCTCACTGTGAAAAGGAGAATGATGACGGTGACAGCACTGGAAATTACACTGCTTGTCTAAAGACCTGGCCTTGACAACAGAGGAGTACATCGTCACAGAGCCTTCTGCCATCTTCCTATTTTCACAAACAACGACCTCTCCACAAGGCTAGGAGATTTCCAGGAGCCCAAGAGGTCATGAACTTCAGTCATTTATTACCCCAAAAAGGATACTTCCTGGAAATAGAAACAGATTCAAAAAGGATTTGGATAAATCTGTGAATGACAGAGCAGCCCATAAATAGCTCCCAAGAGAAGCTGGGATACACCTGACCTTTGGGATTGACGTCAAGGGAGATGGCCACAGCCACCAACAGTGGTATCACAGGGATGTTGCTGGAAACCACAGACTAGGTCAGATGGCTCTAACCCAGCACGGCAATGACCATGTTCTTATATGGCCTGACATAGAGCATCCAAGAATGGGAATCAGAAAGCGAGCTGGGCTCCTGGCTTGTGACCCATTTATAGCTGCGTGACCTTGGGCAAATCATTCATGTGCACCAAAGTTCATTTTCCTCATCTGTAAAATGGAACAGACAGTGTGGTCCACAATCCTTCATCCAAAATCCTCAGGTGCTTCAGAAATCAGAATGTTTCCGAATTTGGAAAAATACTCAGAATTTATTACATAACAGCCCCAGCGGAGTCTAGGGCAGCACTCTGTAATCGAACACATTAATACTTTTTGCAGTGAAACATACAAATATTCAAAATAAGTGGCATAAGTATGGTCTCACATCAGCTGAAATCAGCTTTTGCCACTAAATGATTGTGTTGCAAACTTACATAAAATTTTCAGTTTTGAGAGCTTTTCAGACTTCGTAATCACAAATATGGAATTACAGACCTTCAACACCCCAAGGGAGGCTGTGAGGGTATGGAAGAAAATTAAAAGTGGCTCTGCAAAGGAGAAAGTGCTACACTGATAAAGGCATTATTAATATGATCAGTTATCCTCATTCCATGGCATACACTTTTCCAAACAGAACTTGGTTAGAGATCAGAGCTGCTTAAAGCTGGCAGAAGGATGAAAGGGGAAGAGTTCAGGGCAACCTCCAACCTCCTGAAACCGGACTAAATCAAGGTTAACAGCTGTCAGACCTTTACACAGTCAGCCACCGAAGACAGAATAGCTGCTCATCTGTGACAGACAGAGGTAAAAGGGTCAGACCAGATTCTGCCATCTTAGCTACATGGCGTATGTGCCCTAGAGCCAACCCCAAGAAGACACTGGGAGGGCTGCACACACAGGTGCTCGGAGCTGGCTGAGTCCATCCCTCATGGCTCCTGAGAATCCTATCCCTTCAGGAACCAGGTAAGAGCTCTAACTGTGTCTCTGCAGGACACACACCATAGCTGGTCCAACTTGTTTGTACGATGTCCAGAGACTCCTGGGAAACCAAAAATCCTACTCTGACTTTGCAGCACTAAATTCAGAAACAAACTAAGATAAGGCTGTACGAGCTGGAGAAGACTGACGGCTGTAAACAAGGACTGTGTTCACACCGAAGCTAACCTATTCATCTCTGGCCCAGCTAAGCTGGTTCCTAGACCACACTCAGATAGGCACGTCTGCAGAACTGCTCCAGCCTTTCAGAGAGAGAAGGGGGGAAGCAGACAGACTGCACCCAGGGTAAGGTGGATGCACAGGGAAGTTCTCGGGGTCCAGAGTGTGCTCCTTCGTCTGCCCAGAGAACGCTGCTCATCTAGCAGGTCTCCTAACCATTCTGACTTCCTTCTGCGTCATTTAGGCAATTAAGCCCCATATGAGTATGATTTACCCAAGTGGTGTCTTCAGTCTTTCCCTCAAGCCAAGGCCACTTTTTTCATTGTGCCGTCAGTGAACACTTCACTCTTTAAGTTAGTTTCTCACACAAAAATGCATACACACACTGTCATGTGACCCTAGCTGCTCTCCCGGTCTGACAGTACTCTCCTCCTTTCTAGCTCAGATTGCTCATGTCTGTTCAGTTAGCTCCTGTCCCTTTCTCTCTTCTCATCTCACCACCAAACAGGAGCTGCCCAGTTAGTCTCATGTGTCTCCTTTAGTCATGAAGCACACTCTTCACCAGTATCATTCTGTCTTACAGGATCGTCTGTATCTTTGTCTGAAGAGTTGGCTTTAGGAATGGCTTTAGTTTTGTGTTAACAAAGAGCCCAGGGTCACGTCTTTCAGATTCCCTGTAGTCTCAGTCAGACTATTACATCTGGTCTTTTTAGTAGAATTTGAGTTCTGGACCTCACTTTTCTCCAGTTCCTTCAGGGACCCTGTGTCATGTTCCCTGTCAGAACGATTATTGGTGGTAGCCGGATACCATCTAGTTCTGATCTGAAGCTGATGGAGCCTCTGATTGATGCGGCCCTTTTATCTCTTGGGCTGATGTTTTTCTTGTGCCTCTGGTGTTCTTCATTCTCCTCTGTCCCAAGTGAGTTGAGACCAAATGATACATCTCAGATGGCCGCTTGCTAGCTTATGAAACCACAGATGCCACGCAACCAAAGAGGGATGTAGAACATTTTCTTAATAAACTTTGTTACGCCAATTGACCTAGATGTCCCCTGAAACCATCACCCGCAGAGCCCTGCCCCTGTCCCTCACAGTGTTTGGTTGTATTCAGGAAATTATGTAGCTTGGCTTAGTCCACTTGTGCTGACTTCCCCTGTTCTGTATGCTGTCCTTCCCTTCCTCTAAGGGAATCCTTGTCTACTAGTTAATACCACTTACCTCCATCCTTACCCTCGTAACCATCAAAGAATGCTTCCCTCTGTGTGTTTAAACTTTTTCTTGAGTTCTTATAATAGGGGTCTTGCACAGTATGTGTCTTTTGCAACTAGTTTCACTGAGCATAATGCCTTCCAGATACCTCCATGTGAGATGTTTTACAGATTCATCACTATTCTTTATTGTTGAGTAGTATTCCACTGGGTGAACATACTATAATCTGTTTATCCATTCATCTGTTGTTGGGTTCCTAGGTTGTTTCCATCTTTTTGCTATTGTTAACAGTGCTACAATGAACACAGCTGTGCACGCATCTATTCGTTTGAGGGCTCTTATTTCTCTAGGATATATTACAAGGAGTGAGATTGCTGGATCATATGGTACTTCTATTTCTGGCTTTTTAAGGAAGCATGAAATAGATTTCCAAAGTAGTTGTAACATTTTACATTCCCACTAGCAGTGTATAAGGGTTCCAAACTCTCTACAACCTCTCTAACATTTCTTATTTTGTGTTTTTTGGATTAAAACTAGCACTGCTAGGGTTAGGTGGTATCTCACTACAGTTCTGATTTGTACTGCTGAGGCCACTTTTGCTATCCACCGCAGGGAACCTGATCACGGTTTTACTGTTTTCTTCTATCTATGATTCCAATATATTCTTTGGCCAACTCCACAGCAGCTGGGATCATATCACGTGGAAACCTACTGATTCCATAACAAATTCTGCTGCCTGCATCACTGCTTAGTGCTGGCCCCTTCCTTCTTTCCTCTCCATGACCACAGGCCCACCAGAAAAAAAAGAATAACTGCTAGGCATTTATCCCTTACAAGTACTCTAGCCTACTAGCCTCTTTAAATTTTGGAAAAGCAAAGATGTCACTTGGATGATTAAGGTGTGCATGATCCAAGCCAAAGTCTTGTCAATCACCCATATGGATGTGAAAGTTGGACAATGAAAATGAAAGACAGTTGTACAACTCAAAGAATGTAAACAGAATCACTAAATGGTACATGTAGAAACTAATGAATTGGTGTATGGTTTGCTACGTGCATATATTCTCGAACATTCTCAAGAACAAAGTATGTAAAAAAATTTTTTTAAACACAACAGAAGAATCATTATGTTCAAACTGTGATGCTGGTGAAAAATACTGAATAGTCTCTGAAGTGCCAAAAAGAATGAAGAAATCAGTCTTTGCAGAAACATAACCAGGATGATCCCTAGTAGCAGTGATGGAGAAACTTCAATTTGTCCGCTTTGAACATGTCATCAGGAAACACCAATTGCTAGAAGGTCATCACCTTTCACAGACAGCCAACAAAAATGAGGGAAATCCTCCCTGAAGTGGATTGACACAATAGTTACAACGACGAACCCAAATATACGCCAAGGATCATGAAGATGGCAAAGGCCTGTGCAACTTTTGGTTCTATTATACCTAAGGGTGCCTAACACAATGGGTCTTAACAATAACAAGCCTGCTGGCTTAGAAAAAAAATCTCTATAGCTCTTTACATCTTCAAGTTACCTTCACAGCCAATTCCACACTGTAACATCAAAACCTCCTGCTGTGAATTCTGTCTTGTCTTTTTATTTGTTCCGTAGTAGTGCTGTGTTTTCCTTCCACCCAAGCATTTTCTAGATGTCTGGTAGGACTGGGGTGGGGTTAGGGGGTGAGTGAGTAGAGAAACAACGATGTAGAATGTCAATCCTGGAGCTCTTACAGTAATAAAGAGAGAGAAAAACTTGCCACTAAGTCTAGTCAAAGCGAAAGGGCTCCCATCAAAGTAAAGGCTGGGCATACACATAAAAATTTTCTCCCCTTTTTGGCTGGTGCAAACAGTTTATATGCTCAGCTACTAACTGAAAAGTTTAGAGGCCTAAGCCAGGTTTGAGTTCAGGCCTCAAGAAATTCCTCAAAATGTCTCCAAAAAATCAGTCATTGAAAACTCAATGCAACACAGTTCTCCTCTCACACACGGGGCTGCCTTCAGCCAGTGTGGACTCTATGGCAACAGGTTTTGGGGTTTCCAGGAGGTTCTTTAGATACAGCTCTCCACTGAAGACACCACCCCAGATCTAGTGTCTCAGCAGATGAGTTGTCAACCTGAGTCAGAAGCACATTCTCCCTGCCTGAATCACACAGCACAACACCAAGGATCCCAGGACTGTCAACCATCAGCGTCAACTCAGGAAGCCACAGTTTGCACATTCTCTGCGCCATCTGACAGCCAACACAACCCTGGGAGAAGGTAGTGCTGAGGACACTATCCATCAGGACTCAGAGCCAATGGGGACACTGCAGGTAAGAGACCTACAGAAGATTAAAGGACACAGGTCAATTCTCTACCTTCACGGTAATTTTAACCTCACAGTTTCAGTGACTTTCTGACGTTATTTCATTAGCTCCACACTACACCCTGTTGATCATCTCCATTCTAAAAAGTGAATAAAACAAAGCTCAGAAAGGCTGAATAACTATCTCAAGCTCTGAGGACACATGGCTAATGCCATTGTCCATGCTCTTTGTGATGTAATGCAATCAACGCTCCGTCTTTCCCCAGAGGAATGATGGTCCCACAGAATGGGAACGTGGAACTCCTGAGACAGTGATTTCTGTTCTGACCCTGCTGCGTAAACAGGAACAATCAGAGCCCAACAGGATCCAGGAGGAAACATTTATTTTCCACCATACCCTACTTCTCGCAGCACATAAAAGAAAGAAGTCATATCCGGAGATGATGATAAATCTATCTGGTCAAGTTTGGGGAGGGGGTTTCCTCTTTAGGAAAGTTTGAACAAAAATAATCTCTTTCTATTTCTGAGTGTTGCAAACATCTAGAAGACACACCTTGGTGGCGGTTATTTTTCGCACCCACCAGAGGGGAAGGGAAAAACCTGCTACATTTAGCTTAGCAACACTTTTCACAGGGCCACCTATCAAGACTAAGGTGTGCCTAACCCAAGCCATGGTATTTTCAATCACCTCTTGTATATTCAAAAGTTGAACAATGAAAAAGAAAGCCCAAAGAAGAACTGTTACCTCGGAATTATAGCGTTGGCAAAAAATACTGAACATGCCACAGACTGCCAGAAAAATGAACAGATCTATCTTGGAAGAACGGCCAGAATGCTCCTTGAAAGAGTGGATGGTGAGACTTATCTCACATACTTTGGACATGTTATCAAGAGGAATCAGTCTCTAGAAACATTATATCTGGTATAGCAGAGGATCAGGGAAAAAGAGAAAGACCTTTAACAAGATGCACTGACACAGTGGCTGTGACAACGGGCTGAAGCCTAACAAGGATTCTGAGGGTGGCGTGGGACCAGACAGTGTTTCCTCCCACTGTACGTGAGGTCACTAATTCGGACCCCACTCGACAGCACCTCACAATCATCTACTAGGCAGCAGAGGAGCCATTTCTGTTTCAGGATGATCAGACAGACCTCCAAAGGCCTCCACTCAACACTCTCACGCCTCCTCCCAGCATCCACCCTACCCCAACACACACACACACACACACACATTTCTGCCCGAGTAACAGAGAACAGCCGTGAAGAAAGGAGGATACAAAACGGGACAATCTACCCATGACTGACAGACAGCAGGCAAGAGGGTGTGTAGGAAAATGTCATCACTGGTGACAACAGAAAACGGGGTTTCCTTATACCATTAATCTGACCCAGGGACTAGAAAGTAAAATGACAGATATATTGTAATGGAAAATGAAGGATAAAACCAAACTCATGCTAATGTCCTCCACATTTACTGCTTCTGGTGAACAATGCTCCAAACACTCTCTTCTCCTCTTGAAGAGTAAGTGACCCCAAGAGGGAGCAAAGTGCAGGAGGTTCAAAACTGAATTTGAGCCTAGCTCTACCTCTGACTCACCGTGCGACCTTAGGTAAGGTCCTTCACATCTGAGTGTTAGAAACTCCCCATGCAACAGCAGAACATCACCTACCTCAGAACTGCTCTAAGCAAAATGCAACTCTGTATAAAGCATTTTGCATGAACCAGACATACCTTAAGAGTTCAGTAAAGGGTTAGTTCACTAAGAAAGAAATAGAGGCCCAAAGGAAGCCAATGTCAGCCCAAAGTGGCATTAAATTCAGTGTGGGTAGGGACACGGTAAGAATAACGCTAGGCAGCCTTCGAGAGCAAGTCTCATATACCCATCTTTCCCCAGCTCCTCCTAAACATGCTTGCAGGTACAAATAATGAAAGGGAGAAGAACAATTATCACCAGGAACGATGTTCAGAACCTGCAAATGTTCTTGTGGCCTACACAGCATCCAGCACCTCCTGTCCTCTTGTTCTCAGGGTCCTGAGAAGCAGGGACAGCACACCTTTGCAAACATCATTTAGTACAGGTGTGGCACAAATACCTGAAACCTGGAACTATGCTGCTAACATATCCAGATCCAGGCCCCAAGATACCCTCACCCTGAATCCCATTTTCCTCCCTCCCCTCTTTTAGTCATGCTACGTAAAAAACAAAAAAACAAAGAGTGGGATTTTTTTTTTTTTTTAAAGTGCGCAAAAACAAAAGGAGAGGAAAGAGCCTGGTAAACAGCTGAGTTCTTATCACAAGTGCTCCTGTGTTTGAGAACGACGCTAGGGCCTCTCAGCCTACCATCTGTTGTTTTACAACCTGCAAGGAGGGCAAGGGGCCCAGGCCCCAGGGCAGGGGAGTACACAGGGTACGAAGGCAGGGTGCTGGATGGAAAGGTGGGTGGCGGGTGTAGGACTTGTGAGGGGCCTACCTGTGCTGCTCCACAGCTTCGTTGTCAGGAAGCTCCACCCCACACACACTGCACTGCTCACCCAGGGCCCGGCTCTCCGACTTCATGCCCACAGCCAGCTCGCCCAGCTTGCTGAACAGCTCTCTCTGGATGAAGCCCTGAGGCAGCAGCCCCCCGTAGGTGCTGAAGTCCATGGAGACAGCCAAGGCAGGCTGCATGTGGAGGCTGGGGGCCACTGAGGATGGCATGCTCAACACTGCGTCAGCCTTGTGGTTGGGCATCACTGAGTAGATGCCCAGATGTTTCTCAGCTGGGGGCCCGGGGTGCTCCAGTCGGCCAGGGGGGCCCTGGCTAACCTCGGCTGAGGGCGGCAGCTGCTCAGCACTCTCCTCTCGACAGTAGTGCAGCTCCCTGGCACTGGTAATGACACTGCTCCGAGTCGGGGTCCCAGGCCCTTCTTTGCCCCTTTCCTCAGCCTTGTCCCCCATCCCGCCTGAGACACTGGACTCAGCTACCCCAGGGCTGTCCTGGCTGGGCACCTCATCCACTTGCATCATCTCTGTCTTGACTTCAGCCACCCCAGGGTGCCGCCCACCACCAGTCAGAGTCGGGTCATCAGGCCCTGCAGGAGGCTGGAGAGTCCCCTGCAGGAGAGACTGCCCTATGGTCATCAAGCTGTCCACTGCAGCCTTGGTGGGGCTCAAGGCTGAAAGACCAAAAGAGGTGGAGACTGAAGGGCTCTGGTCCATCACAGGCCCAGGGAGGCTCTGTCCAGCCACACTGGCATACCCACTCTCCTCGCTGGAATGCTTTGAGATGAGGATGTTCTTGAGGTACCGAGCCTTGCGGTCCTCCTCTTCCTCGGCTCCCCCGTCTGCCATGGTGGCTTCATTGTCATTGTCATCTGAGGCCTGGATGGTCTCCAGGATCTTCAGGCACTGCTCTTCCAGGTACTCTATCTCTAGAATCTCTGCTGCATACAGCAGGTCATCCAGGTCCTCTGCCTTGGCTTGCAGGGTGGCCGTGTATGCATATTCCAGAATCTGCTGGAAGGTCTTTGGCGAGAGGAAGTCTAGAGTATAGTGCTGGCTGTTGCGGTGGAAGAGGATCTCAAACATCTTGCTAGTGCACGCCAGCACTGTCCGGTGAGCGTGAAACTCTTGGCTGTCCACCATAATGACCACATCACACAGAGTCCCGGCCAGTCGCATCTGGTTGGCCTTGCACAGGAGCCCTGTGGGGTGGCTGGGGTTCTGCAGCTGGATCATGCCCATCTTCGTCAGATCCATGGTGCTCCCTGTGGCTCAGGCATGAGGCTTTCTTTCCTTCTGGGTTCTGCGTGGTGGGACACAGTGGGTTTCTGGGACCAACTAAAAAGACCAGAGAAGACAAGACAGGAAGAAGGAAAAGATGAGAGAGCAAAAGAGATATTATGTCCCTAAAAGTAAAATTCAACCAATACAACACGCCCCTCTCCCCGCCCCCAATTTTAAGAGAAGGGTAGGCATCATAAAAGTCTCCAAATCTAACTTTACAAGCCTAGGGATGATAAATAAGGGTATTATTCCACCAGGAACACAGTGAAGGTTCTGCCACACCATATGTTTAATTCACTGTCATAAGATAACTGTTATTTGAAGTGCAACATTTCAAAATTACAGCAGGATCCTATGACGCTTGGGCTTTCTTTAAGTTTAAGAATGAGGGGCTTCTGTGCACAGCCAACACTCATTATGGGGAGGTTCTCTGCACTTACTCAAAATTAACAAAAGCTTAACCTCTTTCTTTAGCCATCTTAAGCAATCAACTTCATTATCAAATCCCTGTGCAGCCGTTCTCACTTTCAAAACAAAGTTTTCCTAAACCCTGCCACACTGTGGTAGTAGTCCCAGGAACAAAGTCAAGCTCAGCTGAGGCTACCAGCCAGCAGCCTTTGCCCACAAAAATCTAGCAGCAACCAGGCTCTCCTCATTCAGGAACATTCTCTAAGTATCATCCAGTCTCTTCCCATGCCAGACCTCTCAACTAGCCTTTCACTCTGCACTCGCCTACAAAAAAAACTGGAAGATCCTCATCCGAACCTCTTCCTCATGCACTAACAGGAACACACATGCACAAAACCCACACTAATTTATCACCAGGTTGGGTCACTTCCACCCACATTGTTGCTGCATGCTGTCAAGCTGATTTCAACACACAGCAACCCTATAAGAGAGAGCAGAACTGCCCTATAGGGTTTCCCAGGCTGGAATCTTGAATGGGAGCAGATTGCCATGTCTTCTTTCCGGCTGGTTCGAACTGACTACTTTTTGGTCAGTAGACGAGCGCTCTAGCCACTCAGCCACCAGGGCTCCTTCCACCCATGTCTTCTCCAAAGTACAGGTTATAGTGCATGTGACCCAAAACACGCCTATATGTACATGTCAGTGCAAATGCATGCATACACACACACTTATGTAACATGCTGCAGTATCTCCTGCCCACAAGTGTCCAGCATACAGGAGGATCTAAAAAAGGAAGGGAGACAAGTCATGAAGACAGGATCGAAATCTTGAGAAATATGTATCCCTGCAGCCAGGAGTACAGATGCTAGGTCGGTGAACTGCAAGTGTGCCCCACAGGCTCCCAGAAGTGGGCAAGTCCTGAGGCACCAGTGGTGGTATTGGCACCAGCATCCACCCGGAAGTTGTAATCAGTAAGGGAAGGCAGGGCTGGGAGCAAAGACCTCTCCCAGGGCTGTACAGGACCATTACGTGGGCTCTCAGACTCCTAAACCCGGTAAAGAGTGTTACGAAGATCTCACAGACCCAGGTTTCTCCCAGCCTTTGCTTCACTGTGGTCAGCACTACAGCGAATGAACCAGGAACTAAGCAGAGCAATGCCACTACCTCACTCTGAGAGCACCGCTTGCCTCCACCCCCCAAAAGAGCCCTACAGGCTCCATGGCCACAAAGTTCACTCAGAGAGGGTTCACAGGGCGGCTGGTGAAGACTCTTTTGCTGCCAACATGCGTGGAGACTGAGCCTTCCAAGGGTAGGTCGGCCATTCCTCAGCGCCTAGACATCCGTGGACTCTCCTTAGACTCCGGGATTTCGGAGAACTAAGACCGAGCAGCTGAAAGAACGGAAGCCTGGCTAAAAGGAAGCTCCTTGTGTCCCCAGGGAAATCAAAGAGGCCCTGGGTCAGACATCTCCCTCACTCGCCGCCCGGCACCAGCGATCTGGCCTGCGCCGGCTGCAGCTCCTAGCCTGGTGGCCCGGGGAAAAGCCGGCGCTCACCCGCTCAAGCCCGGAAGATCGATCGCACTCTCTTCTCACACACCCAGTTCCCAGCGCCCCTACGGCGACTTGGAGACGACTTCAGCAAACTTGGGGAACCAACTTTTCCTGAGGAACCAGACAGCAGAAATACAATGGGATGAGAGAGAAAGAAAAGAGAAAGAGAGACGAAAGACGAGAAGTCCGGGCAAGCAGGACGCGCAGCTACTGCAGCGAGGAGGCGGACCCGCCCCGAGGCGACGGGCAAGCACAAAAGCCCCACAGCGAGTGGTGGGAGGAAACCTGGGAAGGGGTCTTCAGGCCCCCCCTCACCGACCCCAGGCCATGACCCCTGGGGCGCGACAGGCCAGGTCCCCGGGCTGGAGCTAGCGACGCCACAGCTGGCGAGCACCGCCCCGGTATGTCCGAGAGTCCCGGGAAGCCGGCGAGCGTGTTAGTGCCGAGCGCGTCCGTGCGTTCAAATGGGTACGCGGGCCGGCTGGATCGTGCGCCTTTCGAGCGCTTGAGTCGCTGTGTGCCTGCCTGCGGGTGATCCAGGGGCTGTGCGAGCGAGGCGCGGCAAGCAAGGGTGAGAAAGACATCCCCAATGCATCAGGTGTAGAGCCCAGGAGCCCACCGAGCGCGGCCGGGAGCGCACGGCGAGCTCCGGCGCCACGGCCGGTCCCGCCGAGAGCCGAGGAGGGCCCGGAGTCCGGGAGACCCTACCGAGCTCCGGCACGGCTACCCCCTAAAAAGCGGCAACGAGTCCAGCCAAGCAAAAGAGCCCACCACGTTTCGCAAAGAGAAACAAAACCCAACCACGTTCCAGTCTTAGTCCTCTCCGCCCCCACATCCACTCCTTGGGTTCTCAGGTCCTAGCTTCCCCGCCGGCCGGCGATTAAACACACAAATAAACCACAATCAGATCTCGCACTCGCGTACGGGTCCGCATACATATGAGCACCCGGCTCCTGGCTCCACAGCCTGCCCCTGGGAGTACAAGGCCTCCGGATCCCCAACCCTCCGTCGTGCCCTCAGTTCCGGCAGACCGCGCGACCCCCCATCTCTCACCCGGAGCGTGTCCTGGAGGAGAAGGGTCAAGGAGGCAGCTAGGTCCAAGCTGACAGTCAGGGCTCCCCTCTTCTGGCCGACTCCTAGCCGGCGGCGGCGACGGCTGTAGCCGCTAAGAAGAAGGGAAGCGGAATAAAATACAGCACGAGCCCACTGGCCGAGTGGCCGAAGCGAGCGCGTCCCCCAAGACCTCTCCAACCCCGGGGCGCCGTGGCGCGCGGCGCTCGCAGGGCGGGGCTGGGCGCTCCTCCCCGGCCCCCTACTCACCGCTGGCGAGTCTGGTGCTGTGGGGTGGGTGGGTGTGCCTGTGGGGGGTGTGTGCTGTGTCTGGGAGGGGTGTTGCTGGGGAACTGTTGCTCTCTGGATCACGGCGGCAGCGGCGGCATCGCCCGACAGTTCGCAGTACCCGCTCTCATCGCCCTCAACTCCTCTATGCTGCGAGGTTAGCAAATCACCACCGGCAGCGGCGCCTCCGCCGCGTCCCACGTCAACGCCGAGCCCCCTCCCCTGCGAGGCCCCGGCGCCTCTCCATCTTTAGTGCTGGCGGCCGAGCCCGGCTCCCTGCCCACAGCTGCCCCCCTTCCCTCCCCTCCCCGCTCCCGCTCCGGCCCCTGCTCCGCCAGCCCTCATCCTTCTCCCCCACCCCCTCCCCCAACCCTGATCCCCCACCCACATCCCTCCTCCTACCCCCCACCTCCCTCATCCTCCCACCCCCGCCCTACTGGCCGAGACGGCGCGCGTTCCCCGCCCCATCTCTCCCTCCCCTCCCTTCCCGGCGCTCGGCGCTCCGCGCTTCGCCTGACATCTAGCTGCTGCTGGGGCGCCGGCGGCCGCGCTCGCTGGCCAAGCGGAGAGCAGAGGAGGCTCATGGAGAGGAGCGCAAGGACTCGGAACGTTTATGGGGGCAAGGAGGGTGCGGTGTGAGGAACAGCAGCCCCCCCCCCGATGCATTACCCAATAAGCAAGGTATGCAGAGGCTTGTGTTTATTTACTGATGTGTAGTTCACAATTTTACACCGAAACCGAGGTGAAATTATGCGCTACAGATTAGTTAAGTAAACACAGTTAAGTCCCTGCGTACCTAGCTTGCTGTAAACCCGTGCACACGTGCTTACTGGTTAATCCGTCCCTGTGCAACCCTCTGGTTTTTAGTTTCTACTGGACACCGATTTTATTTTCCCGTGGTGCTCCAGGCGCCGAGTTTTGTCCCCGGTTCCAGTATTTGCCCCAATTCCGTGCGTGTCATCTCGCACTCTTCCCGTGGCCATCCCTGTACCCCGGACACCAATTTAAACAGCTGGTGTTCCCAGCCTAAACCCATGCCTCCCGCCTGCAGCGGCTTCAAGGGCAGTTTGCACTGGATTGAGCGAAATCCCGGGACTCAGAGTTCGGGGTCTTTGGTGAACCAGGTGTGAGAAGATTCGCGGGGATTTCTCTTCGAGAGGAGATGCTCCACTTTAGCTGTCGCTGTCCCCTGAGGATGAAGTCGAAGCCCTAGAGAAACTTTCCACCCTCCCAGTCTTGAGCATCCCCTCAGCTCTGCCCCCAGGAACCTCGTCCAGAAACAGTCACCGGACAACTGTGCCTCTCCAGCTCAAAATCTTTAAGGAGAGGAGGGGGCGTGGAGAGCCTCCCGGCCCCTCAAAAGTCCTCTCTCCCCTCAGCGGGCCGCCCTGCTTGAGTGAGTAGAGTTCAGATCAGTAACCCGGGGATAGAGCAACCAGAGGAAATACGTCCTTCCTCAGGCGGAGGAGAGTGCCCCCGTCACCTTTTCTAGGAACTGGGTGAAGATAAGGGGCGTGACTCATGAAAGGCTCCTATCAGCCCACACCACCGCGGCCAACTTACGTCCAGGACTATCAGAGTAGGGGGTGGGGTGGCGTGAGAGCACCATCCAGGCGTCTCCGGACACGTAGGCTTGAAGATTATGTAGCTTTAGCAACGCGAGGCTTCCGTTACCGAGTCCTGGGACCCCACGTTGGGTTTGCCGCGGAACTCGCGTGTAACATCTCGACGCGTGCCTCTAGCAACTGCTCCAGACCATGAGTCAGGACCCAAGAACTACAGAGTAGTTGGAAGGTGGCAGAAGCCGCCGACTAGAGGCAAAAATCCGCATCGGGCTGTGGAAGGCCAGGAGGTGAAGTTTACATGTCTGAACTGAAACGCGTTCTTGAGAACGGTTAACGAGACAGTGCCAGGACAGATCATTCCATCCCAGCAAGCATCTCTCCTGTCTCCTACTCGCAGGGAAGGTGCTCATACCTGCAGGCTTAGGACACACACACACGGTCGGTAGAGCGAGTGCAGGAAGGAAGCTGGTTGTCTTCTGATAATATTGCAGCAACATCAGACCGGTGCACGGAATAGCCTAGCTCTCGGGTATTCATTCTGATAAAAAGCAGTCTTTGTAGGTTACTGTTTTTCTAGCTCTCGTCTGCCCTCGCCATTTATGAGGAAATTAAGAAATGGTCTGCAAGGAGATCAAGAGAGGAGCAAAGAGAAGGAAGATCCTCCTAATGCTACGTGGGAAATGCTGGTGGCGTAGTGGTTAAGTGCTACAGCTACTAATCGAAAGGACAGAAATTCAAATCCACAAGGCGCCCCATGAAAATTCTATGGGACAGTTCTCCTCTGTCCTATAGGGTCGCTATGAGTTGGAATCAACTCGATGGCAGTACGTTTGGTTTGGTTTGGTTTGTAATTATACCAACAGGTCAGCAGTTTGAATCCACCAGAGGCTCCTTGGAAACTCTGTGGAGCAGTTCTCCTCTGTTCTACAGGGTCACTATGAGTCCACATCAACTGGTCGGCAGTGAGTTAGTTTGGTTTTGGTAATGTGCCTCACTGGAAATCCTGGGGATTTCCAAGGCACTCCTTGGAAACAGTAAGGAGTAGTTCTACGCTGTCCTAAAGGGTTGCTATGAGTCCAGATTGACTGAAAGGCAATGGATTTGGGGTTTTTTGTTGTTTTGGTTTTTAATGCTTATCTGGAGCCATTAGCACAGTAGTCAAGAGCTCTACTGCTAACCAAAAAGTTAGCAGTTTAAATCCACCAGCCACTGGTTGGAAACCCTGTATCGTCGGTTCTACTCATAGGGTGCTATGAGTTGGAGGGGTTTGGGTTTAATGTCTCACTAGGGAAATAGAAGAATCATAAAACTTGTGGGGCCTAGAAGGTGCCACTGAAGGAGGCTGCCTGGCAGTCCACATCCAGCAAACAGCCTTCTGGGGTGCAATAGCAGGAACAGCACACATCCCCTGGTCCTAATCTATTAATCTTCAAATCAGATAGAGACTGTCTGGAAACAATAGGAGAGCAAGAACTATCCCTGCAGCCCTGAACGCCCCGACCCCCACCACCATTATATAGCCATTCTGTGAAAATCTCCCTTGCTTCGTAAACCTTGGCCATTAAAAAGCCCAGCCCTTGTTAGTAAGTGTTAAAGAGAGATTAATGCCAGAATTTAAGAGGTGGGGAAGGTAACAAAAAGGAGGTAGGCAGGGGAGGTGTGGGCTGGGTGCCAGCTGAAGGCTGGCTGCACAGCAGTTTGATAAGCTTTATTGGACCCAGATAAAGCAGCAGCAGCTCCCCCACCAACACTGGCACCATTTATAGCCAGAGCTCTGTCCTTGTGTCCTGGGACAGCTGATGAGAATTCCCAGTTCAGAGATTTCATATTACAGCACTTAAAAACAAACAGGATGAAAAATTACAACAGAATTGTGCTACCTTTTTTATTCCTCTAAAGGTGTGGTAGGAAAAGCTGGGACATCAGTGCTGGAGGGTTGGAAAAACAGGAGAGACCTCAGTCCCCTGGGGAGGTCATACTAGAGAAGGGGGGGATAGATGGGTTGACCCCTAAATGGAATACCATTGCTGAATCTTGTTCCCTCATCTCCTTCTTAACCCGTATACCCCTTTGGGGGTGGGCGGGTTTCAGAGCTCAGTTTGTGAAAGATATACATAGCAGGTCTAAGGGAATTCTTTTACAATTATAATTAGGTTATAGAGGAAAGAGACAGTGGGAATAAGAACTCATTCAGAGCACTGACTATGAATCCAAGCACATCTTCTGTGTTGTTTGGTCTTTGTAACAACCCTCATAATACTATTATTACTGTTATCCCTGAGGAACCCTGGTGGTACAATGGTTAAGCACTCACCTAATCGAAATGTTGGCTGTTCGGACCCACTCAGCAGCTCCTTGGAGAAAGCACCTGATGGTCTGCTCCCATAAAGATCATAGCCTGGGAAACCCTATGAGGCAGTTCTAGCAGTTAACACATTGAGTTGCTGTGAGTTGGAAACAGAGCTGAGTAACATCAACAACCGCTATCCCCATTTCTGTAGATGAGAAAACTGAGGCTCCGAGAGAGTAAGTGCTTACCCAAGTTAAGCAATTAAGTATCAAAGCTGAGATTTGACATCAGACCGTTCTGACTGTAAAACCCATGCTCCTTCTAAGTTTTTGTGTAAGACAGCTTCTACTGAGATAGAAAAATTCAAAGTAAAACAGAAGTTTTCAATTTTTCTTCTCTTCTCCCGTGAGGCCAAGTTCCACAAGTACAACAGCTGTTCAGGCTGAGGATCAAGAAGTTCTCCACTCAATTAGGTAGCCAGGTAAACAGAATTAGATCCCCTAAGCCTGGGCAGTTTCCCTCCTTCCTCAGGGGCTCTGGCAGGAGTTGGGGGAGAGGTTTGAATGACAATGAAACTTCCACTAAACAGATACCCAGGAAGAAGGCTATAGAAGTGTTTTGAGTAGCCTGATTGTCAATGAAATATTGTAATTCTTATTGTTCCCAGCTCCCAGTTTGAAATTATTTTTTAAATACAAAAATAAACTTTCCTATCATGATAAGGTAACTCTGGTGGAGTAGTGGTTAAGTGCTACGTCTGCTAACCAAAATTTTGGCACTGTGAATCTGCAGGGTGCTCCTTGGAAACTCTGTGGAGCAAGTTATGCGCTGTCCTATAGGGTTGCTAAGAGTCATGATAAAAGAGCCCTGGTAGTATCAGTGGTCAAGACCTGTGGCAAGCACCACTGCTAACCAAAAGGTCAGCAGTTTGAATTCACCAGCTGCTCCTTGGGAACCTTCTGGAACAGTTCTACTCTGTCCTGTAGGGTTGCTTTCAGTCAGAATTGACTTGATGGCAACAGTTTTTAACAAATATCTTGAAAAACAAACCAAAGACCTTTTGGGAAGAAGCACTTTGCATTTCCCAAAAACCTTGTGATGAGTGGGGAATGAAGCTTTTTCAAGAAGGACACAGTCAATGAAGACCTTGAAAGGAAAAAAGTAGTCTTTTCCCCACCTGAGAACTTCTAGTTGCCAGTGGGGGAATTCATGAGGGACAGGTAAGGCTGTCACATCTAGTCGAAGATATTTACCCCCATAGGGGCTCCAGGAAGAAGACATAGACAGCCCACTGTGTCTTTATCTAGAGGAAAAGGATTGTACAAGTGTTTCAGGGCCATCATCCCAGACATCTACTACACAGATGCAGATTGTCTTAGTTTCCTGTTGTTTGTTAGTTGTCATCAGTCAGTTCTGACTTACAGCAACCCAATGTGTACTACTGAAAACTGCTCCACGGAGTTTCTAAAGTTCTGACCTTTGGAAGCAGATTGCCAGGCCTGTCTCCCAGAGTGCCTCTGGGTAGATTCAAACCCCCAACTTTCCAACTAATCTACCATTTGTGCCAACTAGGGCCTCCTTTTAGTCTCCCACAGTTGCCATGACAAAAGACCACAAAGGGTGGCCTTAAAGAAACAATGTTTTTTTTCATGATTCAAGAGGTTAAAAGTCCACATCAGTTTCTTGGCCATGTGAACCCCTTCTGTGATCTTCTCACCTAACTTCCATGGCTGCTGCAATCCTTGGCTTTCTTCTGCTGTGTTGCAGATGCATCTGCCTTCATTGTCATGTGACAGCTGTTTTCCTCCTGTGTGCCACACCCTTCTCATAAAACAACACTCAGAAAGATTGAGAGCTAGGACCCACTTTATTCTGATATGACCTTCTTTGACTCCACTGATAACAAAGGGAATATCCCTATTTCATCAAACAAGGCTACATTCACAGGTTCAGGGGTCAGGACTCTAGCATATCTTTTAGGGGGACACAATTCAGTCCATACCACAGGTGATGTAAAAGATTAGACTAGCATTTGCCCCAGTGCATATGTTGACAGGTTTTCTTTGACTCTGTTTTGTTTTTTAAATTCCATTCTTTCATAACACTTCCTTAGACGTGCCCTCAGAGAAGCAGAGGCAGAAATAATCAGGTGGGTTCTGGCTAGTTGAGGTCCAGAAAACCAAATAAAAAGACAGTTTCATTAATTATTGTCATCATCCCCTTTACCCTGTAAAGACCTGGTTGGTAGTGGGTACAAACTTGGATTTTTCTTCTAGGTCCAACTATGCCCTTACTTTCAGAGAGTAACTGAGAGGAGGAGAAAGGGGGGTTATTTCTTCTAGCCCTTGAGGCCTTGGGGTCACCATGACCCCGAGATCTTCATCATTGAGAAAAAGAAAGCATTTCTTTCTTCTGACTCTCTCTCCCCAGCATATTGCAAATGGTGTTGGGACCTAATGTTATCAACTCAAATAGCAAATCTGGGTTGTTATTAGTGCAAAGATGCCCTGAGGGGGTAGGCAGTGAGGATGAAATCTGCAGCGGATGTTATGGGGAAGTGTGTTTATAATTATAATGGGATTTAATGTACACTGGGACCAGATGATGGCAGCCATTTAAAAAAGAGATGCTTATTAAGAGAGTTCCCTTAACGACAGGCAGCAGGGCTCAGGTTATTATGGAAGAATCTCAGTGTTTCACTGGGTGTCACAAACCCTGTGCCACATTTTACAGAGTTCCCAACAAAGCTTTGGAAACCCTGGTGGCGTAGTGGTTAAGTGCTATAGCTGCTGACCAAAAAGTCAGCAGTTCAAATCCGCCAGACACTCCTTAGAAACTCTATGGGGCAGTTCTACTCTGACCTGTAGGATCTCTATGAGTCGGACCCAACTCAACAGCAGTGGATTTGGTTTTTAACAAAGCTTTAGGGTGAGACTTAACAGCCATTTCTTGCAGCTACTAGATATAAGTTTTTAATGTTTTCTTTGAAACAGGCCATATGGACTTAGAGAAAGGTGTTTTCTCCTTTGCCCATAAACACACATGAGCACACACACGCAGGGCCTGAGGCAAACACTGAGTCTTCTTTTTGGTGTTTCTCAATTTCTGCTTTGTTCTGAGAAAGACAGCCTGAATTTCAAAATCAAAAATTTTGTAGCTATCGAGGGGTACATTTTGCAGAGAGCATGAGGGAAACGAAGCAGCACAACTCCGATTATGGGTGGTAGGAGTCCCACAGCTAAATCCCAGGGCACCACACTGAAAATTAACCCCCAAGTCCTCACTGGAAGCAGAGGCTTTTTTTGTGGTGGTGGTTCTTTCACTTTTCTGTTTGTAGGAGGTGGTACTAGAAAGCAGGGACATATGTGACATTTTCATATGCTGTTTAAATAGTCTTCTGTGTAGCTTTTGAGTTCACATTATGGATTCTAATCCATGGCAGCTATTTTATACAAGGAGTCACATAGTAATGGACCAAGCCTGTGAGTTCATGTGGGAGGAAGGTCACGCTCCTCAAAGATGCTACCAGGGGCTCCACAGTCCAGGACCGTCGCATGGCACAGGACTGCACAGTGTTCCGTTCTGTTGTACGTAGGATGGCTATGAGTCAGAACCGACTTGACAGCATCTAACAACAACAATCCAGGAGTACAATACCGTGCCCACTTAACCAAGAAAAGAGTGTGAAAATCACTTAGTTCATCTAATACAGGCTTCATTTATGGTTGTGTGTTGTCTGTTCAGAAAGCGTGAAATGACCACCGTTAGAGTTCTTAAGCAGCCATGCAAATGGTTAACATGCTTGACTGCTAAACTAGAGGTCAGAAGTTCAAGTCCACCCAGAGGTGGACTTGAGTTTTCAGAAGGTCTAATGTTCTGCTTCTGAAAACTCAACCACTGAAAATGCTGTGGAGCCTGATTCTACTCTGACATACATGGAGTGGCTGTGAGTCCAGGTTGACTTGATGGCAACCCATAGAGCCCTAAAAGCAAAGTGTTTCCTTTATCTTGAAAAGAAAAAAAGACAAGGAAAAGACAAGTGGGGGAAAAAAGAAACTTCCATTCTCAGAATCTGAATTTCTGGAATAGGTGTTCTTCACCTAAGTAGTATGTCAGGAGAACACACATGTAAGCTGAAATGATCTTACTCAATGACAGATAATTTAAGCTGATTATATCAAAATTATCACAGAAAAACTAATGTTGATATTTTGGGAATGGAATTCAAAATTTGCATGAACTTTTAAAGAGAAATGAATAACTGCCTTAGAGTTCTCCCTTGAAGAAAGCTGCTTAGGGTTAGACACCCTCACACTGTGAGTACCTGCTCAGGCCTTTTCCCTTTGGGACTGTTTTGGTGAGAGACTGTGGAAAGCCCCATGAAGGAAGGCTGTTGTAGGGTGTATAAGCAGACACTTCAACTCTGCCTCCCTCCAGGGAGGTTCATTGGTCCCATTTAGAAATCACTGTTGGAACTTTTCACGTGATCTCCACCTCACAGGTTCCTTAGCACTGTCTGAGTGTTTGCTATACTGTTTACTACTTTCTGCCTTGTATTTGGAAATCCTGGTACCATAGTGGTTAAATGCTACAGCTGCTAACCAAAAAAACTGGCCGTTTGAATTCATCAGACTGTCCTTGGAAACACCATAGGGTAGTTCTTCTCTGCCTTATAAGGTCAGTTATAAGTCAGCAATGGCAACAGATTGGGATTTCTTTTTTTCTTTTACCTTGTATTTTACTGAATTACATACATTCTGATCACCCTGCCATTGTGAGCTCCTAGAAAGCAAGGTCTTATCTTCTTCAGCAGTCAAGAAATCAAAAGACGCATTGGACTGGGAAAATCTGCTGCAAAAGACCTCTTTAAAGTGTTGAAAAGTAAAGATATCA
The DNA here is from genome assembly GCA_028571685.1 of Heterohyrax brucei. Classification (NCBI taxonomy): domain Eukaryota; kingdom Metazoa; phylum Chordata; class Mammalia; order Hyracoidea; family Procaviidae; genus Heterohyrax; species Heterohyrax brucei. The sequence goes on from CM053145.1 coordinate 36,607,181, forward strand.
CTTTGAAGGTGCTCCGGACGCAAGCCATGGTATTTCCAATCACATCATATGCATGCAAAACTGGGCAATGAATAAGGAAGACAGAGGGAGAATTGATGCCTTTGAATTGTGGTATTGGAGAAGAATACTGAATGTACCATGGACTGTCAAAAGAACAAACAGATCTGTTCTGGAAATAGTACAACCAGAGTGCTCATTGGAAACAAAGATGGTAAGACTGCATCTTATGTACTTTGGACATGTCGTCAGGTGGGGTCAATCCCTGGAGAAGGACATTATACTTGGTAAAGTGGAGGACAAGTGAAAAAGAGGAAGACCCTCAACAAGACAGACTGACACAGCAGCTGCAACAATGGGCTTAAGCACAAAAGCAGTTGTGGGTGTGGTACGGGACCAGACAGTGCTTCATTCTATTGTTCATAGGATTGCTATGAGTCAGAACCCACCCAAAGACACCTGACAGCAACAACACTTTCTTCAGTTTAGCCTCCACCCTTTTTTGCCCAGAACCCAGTACACTGTCAAGCATACCATGAAAACAAAAAAACCAGTTGATGAGTTGACCCTGACTCATAGCTACTCCAATTTATGGTGACCCCTTGCATGTCAGAGTAGAAATGGGCTGCATAGAGTTTTCAGCAGCTGAGTTTTCAGAAGGAGATACATCAGCCTTTCTTCATGGCACTTCTGCGTGGACTTAAACCTCCAACCTTTTAGTTAGGAGCTGAGTGCATTAACCATTTGCACCACTCAGGGATTCCAAGAACAGAATTGTTGTTAGTTGCTATCAAGTCAGTTTTGACTCTCAGTGACCTCATGTGTGCAGAGTAGAATTGCTTCACATAGTTTTCAGGGCTGTGACCTTGCAGAAACAGATCACCAGGTCTGTCTTCCAAGTCACCTTTGGGTGGATTTGAACTAATAACCTTTTGACTAGTCATCAAGTATTGAGCCATTTGTGCCACCCAGCTGCCATAAGTACAGCTATGCCTCAGTGGTTAAAGCAATCTATTGCTAACCAAAAAGCTAATGGTTCAAAACCACCAACAGCTCCACAGGGTAAAGATGTGGCAGTCTGCTTCTAAAGGGATTCACAGCCCTGGAAACCCTACAAGGTCACTGAATTGGAATCTACTTGACAGCAGTAGATTTTACCCTCAATAAATGTTTATGGGTGAACTAATTAAATGTATGAATGACAAAGATGCAAAATGCTTTAGGAGTCTTCCGTACTTAAATATTTAGGGCAGAAATCTTTGTAGCTATGGGTTTTCCACAAACTCCAAAAGATCAGTGGGATTTAGATGAGGATGGAGGGTCTCTGTGGAATATGATTTTATATAACTCCTTGAGGGTATAATTGTGCTGTGTTTCAGTATTTTTCTTTATGTCTCCCCGGGGATCTAGAACCAAGCATTCTTCAATATCCTGGTAGCTCTAATACATATTTATTAAAATGCATTGAATTGAAATGAAATGAATGATTTGAATCACACTGCTCATTAATTGTTTCTCATTACACAAGGCCACAATGGCTTTGTCATCTAACCAATTCCAAATAGCTAGTAGTTAACTATGCCAGGGGTAGGAGGAGAACGCTGGATCTGCTGCTGGGGACACCAATGTCTGTATGACTACTGGCTGAATCTAGCCCTGGCATAGGGGACGTGCACTGGGCACAAATATTGACAGGTTAGTTTTGGTATTAGCAGGTGTGGTGAGATGCTGGCTCGATAGTTTTCAAACTTCCCAAACACACACCTAGACTACATTTCCCAGTTTGCCATGAGGTTAAGTGTAGTCCATGTGCCTGAGTTTTGGCCAATGGTCTTTGAGGAGAAGCCTCTTCTACCACCTCCAGGACTGGCCCATACAAACTGCCGTGTAGAATTCTCCATGTCCTTTCCTTTTCTGTGACAGAAACCTTGGAAAATGACTGATAAGGATGGCAAAGCCAAGATGGAAGGAGCCCAGATCTCTCAATCACAACTTGGAGGACAGCTACCTGCCTACTAATAACTCCCATTTTGGAATTTATATAACAAGACAAAAAATTTTAATGTCTGTGTAGAGTTGCCAGGTAAAATAAAAGATGCCCAGTTACATCAGATAAACCAAAAAAAATTAGTATAAGTGTATCCCACATAATATTTATACTAAAAAAATAAAAATTGTTATTCATCTAAAATTCAGCTTCAACTGAATGAGTTTGAGATGGGACCAAATCTGATAACCCTAGTCTGGAGCCTTTATATATTTTGGAGTTTGTTTATTTTATTAGTTAGGATTACCTTAACTAATATATCTTGTTTCACTTGCCAGAGATACAAGGGCCATGGCACCTGATCCGGGATTCTGGCCTTAACAAGGAGCTGTCCTCAAGTCCACTTGTCAATTAGGTCACGTAAAGGGAGGTCTGTTTGGAGTACTGGGTTCCCTATGAGAATGTGGCCAAGGCATAAAATAAGAGACAGCCTGACAGTTCCTAATTTACCCTTTTTTCCCATGAGGCTTATTTTTCTTACCTGCCTCTTACACTAGATTATGAGTTATAAGGGGGCAGGGAGAACTGTAGGTTTTACTTCGGTATCTGTAATACCTGGCGTGTGGTTAATGTTGAGTTCTTATTTTGGTGGGAAAGCAGCATCCCTGTAGGGCAGGGCATAATGGGGTCCATTCAAAGGCTTCAGGAACAAAACTGGACTGTTGAGAACACTGGTCAAGCCAAAGGTCTTCTCATCTTCAGCCTCTTCCTTTGTACAGCACATAGCCAATGTAGCAGAGAAGTTGACTATTTGGGCTCCAATTTAGACAGACAGGTCTGTGTTCAAATACCATCTCTGCCACTTACTCCCTGTGTGATTGTGGGAACAATATTTGAAATTTCTGAATTGCAGCATTCTCATCTGTAAATTGTGTACCTCCCTCTGGTACCTCGAGTTGCTCTGAGGATGGAATCAGGTATAAAGGATGCCTGCTCCCCCCACAAAAGACCTGAAAAGGGTAAATATCATTAGTGAGGATGTCAAATAATCTTTCTCTCCACCCTCCACCTACAAAATGGCTTATCATAAATATTCAGGATAATTATGAGAGAGAATTTTTAAGTCTCTTTGAAACAGCAAATCATGGTCCATGGCTTCCAACTGGGGCTGTGTGCAATAGCTTAAGGCCCCATTATCCCATTCCTGACCCACTTATGCAGTTGGGGGTGAGACAAGTGACTAAATAGAAAGCAAGGCCAGGTGTGCAGGGAGTGATGTTAATTTTGACCTTGTAGCATGACATGATTATTAGTGTATACATACGCTAACACAGCAGGCTGGTCTCCTTGACTTAAATAGCAGTCATGCCCAACCGGCTCTCCATGTACCATTACTCCAAGTGATTGAGCCAATTTCTCCCTCTGCCATGACAGGGAAGCAATGACGGGCTGCCTGTGGTGATTATCATTGACCTTTAGGATTATGCTCACAAGATCAGGTGGTCTTCAGAGAGGCTGAGGGAAAGGTGAGACAGGCATGGACAGGGACTCACATCCCCCAGATATCTTGGCCTTGTCTCTTCTCAACAAGAAAGGCAAGCACATGAGTGTTCACTTTGGCCTTGCAAAGAGACTCCAGCACACCAGCTCGGGCTGAGCCACGCCTTGTGCTAGGTGACTGGTGAAACACTGGATGTCCTGTATTTCGTTTGGCTGGAAAGGAAGCAGAGGTGCTGGAAAGTTAACATAGAGGTCTTCCGTGCACGGCTCAATATTCAGAAGTCATTTGCCAGCCATAATTTTTTCACTTTGCCGTGTACTTATTAGCCAGACACTAAGTTTTCCAGCTGCAACTTGCAGAGTCAATGGCTACTCCCTGGTTGTTAGCTAGTTTATTGGGACCATGTATATTTAGCATAATTATACAGGGGATCAGTGAAATTCAGTGGTAGAATTCCTACCCAGGTTTCAACTCCTGGCCAGTGCACCTCAGTGCGACCACCACTCATCAGTCCGTGGAGGCTTGTATGTTGCTATGATATTGAACCGCTTTCAGTAGAGTTTTCAGACCAGGAAACTAGGAAGAAAGGCTTGGTAATCTACTTCCAAAAATAATTCAGTGAAGACCCTACAGGTCACACTGGTCTGATCCACAGCTGATTCGGGGGATGGTGCAGGACCAGGCAGCATTCTGTTCTACTGTAGAGGGGTCTACACACATCAGGGGCCAAATGGACAGTAGCTGACAGCAATGCTGGGACTGAGAGTCCCGGGGGCCTCCAGAGAAGGCAGACTGTTAAGTAAGCTCTCCTTCCAAGCTCTCTTTTATTCAGTCCCTTATTTTTTTTTCTTTTTCTTCCTTTTTCTACCTCCCTCGCCCCCCCACCCACCCACTAAGTAATCACTAACTGGAAGGTATGGCTTGTCCTGGGTGTGGGCAGCTTGTTTTACTTTTTGAAACTGATTGGTCCCTGCAAAGTCTCTGAGAAGAGAGGAAACCAAACCAAGTTTGGGGGGGTGTGTGTTGTTGCCAATGCTTGAATAAGTGAAACCCCTGCTGAAAATGTGCATTTCTGCCCTAGATACTGAATCAGAGAGTCTATACCTTAACAAGATCCCCAGGTAAATCTTATGGGTAATACATTTTGGGAACCTGCTCTGTTAAGGGAAACCCTGGTGGTGTAATGCTTAAGAACTATGGCTGCTAACCAAAAGGTTGGCAGTTCGAATGCACTAGGCACTCCTTGGAAACCCAATGAGACAGTTCTGCTCTGTCCTGTAGGGTCACCATGAGTCAGATTCAATTTGATGGCAACAGGTTTGGTTTGGTTTGGTTTGGTTTAGGGGCTCTACTACTGGTTCTCAGAATTGGACCCAAACCACCATCATTAGCATTGTCTGGGAACTTCTTAGAAATGCAAATTCTCAGCAGGGGTTCAAACCTAAAAGAACCACCTTGAAGCCTTACTTCCTTTGTTAAAAGTCCAAGTGTACCTGTGGTACTATTACTGGGTAAAGTAAGCAATGAAAGAAAAACTAAGTCTGCCCTGGAGAAGGTAGAGGGAGACTTTGTGTTATGGTTGCTTTTTAGTTTGCCAAAATACAAGTGGATGGGAGAGTGGGGGAGGAGTAACGTGGACTAGGGCAGCACAGACTTACTTGTGATATAATATAACAAAGTAACCAAAGAATCCCAAATCAGCTGTCTTGGTTTCCTATGATGGTGTTTAGTCCCTTCTGACAGTCATCCTGCCCATAGAATACAAACTCTGTTGTTTATATCAAGTGAATACTGTTCAACAGGTTTAAACGAAGTGAATCCATGCATTCATTCTGTTTTTGCCATGGCAGCTACTGATGCTGCCTACCAGGTAAGAACTTTGGGTAACACATGGTGAGTTCTTACTCGGCAGGAAGCACTGGCCCTCAGCACCCAGTTTCTTCTTTAATCTTCCTAAGAACTCCATGATTTAGATACTGTGATTCCCATTTTACAGTGAAGGAAACTGAGACTTAAAACAACATTCCTGAGGCCATGCAGAGTCCCTGGGTGATACCAGTGGTTACCATGCTGGGCCAACTGAATGGCTGGATGTTCAAGTCCCAGTCCATACAGAGGCACCTTGGAAGAAAGGCCTGGCAATCTACTTCAAGAAGATCACAGCCATTAAAAACCAGATAAAGCAGAGCTTTACTCTACACACATGGGGTCACCACGAGTCAGAATCAGCGTGACAGCAACTTGTGGTAGTGGTGGAGGTGAGGAGAGCACACAGCTAGCAAGAGGGTCAGCCGGTTCCTGGACCGTAAAGTCTGTGCTCAGAGCCACCGTGATGTCTTCTTGGGATTCATTTGAGTTCCTGGTGGCCAGAGCATTTGATCCTTGGTTAATAGAAGGGAAGGAGATAGACTGGAGCAAGTTTAGAAACCAATGATCTTTTTGGTTCAAATCACCAGTCCTAACATTAGAAGTAGGTGGGAAAGGACACTTTTTCTCTGGGACCGAACAGTGGGACCCTGTCAGGCTCTAGGCCGGACACGCTGGGGAGCGAAGGTGCGTAACCACCTAAGACATGCCTTGGGCAGGTTTTCCTCAGGACCGCAGTTTCTTTACAATTCCCTACAGACAATGAAATAAAAAGTAATTCTCCAGCTGCATCCATTGGGGAAGCAGCAGAGGAAAAGCTGAGGAGGAGCTTTAGCAAGGGACATTTTTTGTAGTGACAGAACCTGGGTGAAAAATACTCGTGGTGGAAGTGTAACATTTGAGGCATCAAGGAAGTGAGTTCAGGTTCTGGCAGGAAGTAGTTAAAAGTTCACGTGTCTTGTAGGTTGAGGCAAAAGAAACAAGGCAGTGAGTTAACATGAAAAACATATAGGCTGGTTAAAGCTGTTACATTTATTTCTGAACTAGGACCCCTCACCCAGGCACTTGTACCCATTTATATGTGTTACAAGGCACCACAGTTTTCTATAAACATGAAAGAACGTAGACAAAAACATAGGGGTTACCCTCTGCAAAATGCCTTCCCTACCTTAGCTGGGGCACACTGAGACTGGTGGCGGTGTGTGCGCATCAGAGCAGAGCTGGGCTCTGCAAGGTTTTCAATGGCTGGTGTTTCAGAAGTAGGTTGCCAGGTGTTTCTTCTGAGGCCTCTCTAGGTGGACTTGAACCTCCGACATTTCAGTGGCTGAGTGCATTAGCTGTTTGTAACACCCGGAAACTTTTTGAAATAAATTCTAGACTTATAAAACTGAAAGGGACTGAAAACTTCACCTAATCCAACCCCACTATTTTCAAGAAAGGAAGGAATACAGAGAGGTGGTGCAACTTCTCCCAAGCCACACAGCCAGTTAAGGCAGGACGTGGGGACCAGAGTCCATGCTGGGACCATCATGAGGATGTCATTGAATAATTGAGCCTATTTGTGAAAATCATCTCATGGAATTACCATCAAAGTCCACAGCTTTAGTCTTTTGAAGGTTTTCACTCATGGCAAGTCTTGCGCATAGAGGGAAGACTTGGTTTTCAAAACTAACTCTAGAAGGTAATATAGCTGGTAGCACTGAGACTGAATGTCTTCTGTGGCTGATAAAGCAGCAGTAGTAGCAACGTAGTTACGAGAAGTATATCATCTTTGTCACTGTGAATAGAGGCATGCCACGTAGGAGGTCTTACAATTAAATCCAGGAACATACCCTAGAAAAAGCATTACATACCTCAAGCTGAATGTCACTTTGGTCACCTTTGAAGTAGTCCTCTTGGGAAGCTATGCACCTATGCCAGTGCCTAGTCTACCCTTCAAAGCAGTTTTGGAGCTCTTTTTCTGGAATGGCCATCAGAGCTGTCGTCATATTACCTTTGATGTCCTGAATGCCATCAAAATGTCTTCCTTTCAATATCTGCTTTATCTTTAGATAAGAAAAAAGTCATTGGGGGCCAAATCAGGTGAGTAAGTAAGGTGTTCCAATACAATTACTTGTTTACTTGGCTAAAAACTCCCTGACAGATGACTGTACAATTAAGTTCACAAACTTGCCACCCTGCCACTGTGGGCAATGGCCGTTCCAGAAAGAGTTCCAAAGTTGCTTTGAAGGGTGGACTAGGCACTGGCATCGGTGCATAGCTTCCTAAGGGGAGCACTTCTTAGGTGGCCGTCATGATATTCATCAATAAGGAATGTAGCACTATGAGCTACAATAATGTTCATAGACTTAACTGTTGAATCCCATGCATTTGGAGACATAATCTATCAATAGCTCTCTCTATGTAAGTGTGTGTTCACATATATGTTGTGTATATATATGTATATACATATACATACATAACTTATTTTTTTCATCCTCTGAACAGTATTTTTTTTTTTAGCTTTTCATCTCTGTTTTTTTCTCTTCACCCCCACCCATCCCCTCCCTAGTAACTACCAAAGATAGTTCCACTCTATATGTAAACTTTTTCATGAGTTTTCATATTAGTGGGCTCACACAACATCTGTCCTTTTTTGTCTGACTCATTTCACTCAGCATAATGCCCTCCAGTTTGCTCTGTATTTTGAGATGACATCACATTTTGCCAGCACCCTCTGCTAAAAAACAAAAATTGTCCTTTTCCCATATGATGGAGTTTGTGCCCTCACCAAAGATCAGGTGACCATAGATGGATGGATTTATATCTGGATTCTCAATTCTGTTCCATTGCTCAATGTATCTCTCATTGTACTAGCACCAGGCGTCTTTGTTTTTGTTTCTAAGGTGTGTCTCTTGTGAACAGCCTCTTATTGCGATCATTTTGTAGTGGTTTTTTTTTTTTTGTGGTGCTGACATTTTCTTTGTTCCTTTTACTCTGCTGTGCTGAATTCCTTTGGTTTGTTAGTTTCTTTTGTTTTTGTAGATTTTGTTTTTATTGAGACTTTATGTTTTCCTTTTTTATTTTCATGAGTTGGTTTATTAGGTTTCTTTGTGGCTTGAAATTTACCCCTGTCTTCCTAGGTTTGAACCAGCCTATTGTTAGTTGGTAGAATCTTGTCTTTGATCAATCAGAAAGTTCTATGAGGTCAGGTACTTAAATCTGTGAACTCATCCTTCAAAGAGTGCTACCTATCTCATTGCTGAATATCACTATGGTCACCTTCCAAGTACTCCCCTTGGGAAGCTATGCACTGATGCCAGTGCCTAGTCTACCCTTCAAAGCAATTTTGGAACTTTTCTGGAATGGCCATCGGAGATGTCATCAGATGAGGTCTGACAATTATATTTGCAAACTCATCCTAGAAAAACTTCTCTGAAAGGTGGGCTAGGTGCTGGCATCACTGCACAGCTTTCCAAGGGGAGTACTTCAAAGGTGACTGTATTGATATTCAGCAATGAGGTACGTAGCACTTTTTCTAGGATGCATTTGCAAACATAATTGTCTGTCCTCCTATATCTACACCATTTATTCCCTCTTCTGTTGTTCTGATGTTGTCGTTAACAGATTGTTATTCTTTGTAATTCTTTTGGTTTTGGCTAGTCCTTGATAATTCATTTCCTAGGTTGGTACCTGGCTAGCTAGGTTCATGCTGTGGTCTGACATTGTTTGTTCTCAGACCAAAGGACTCCATTGTTTTTGTAGGTTTGGTTTGGGGTTCCCTTAATTTCTGTTTATTTGTAGATGTCCTAATTTTACCATCACATTGGAATGAGAGTTTTGTAGGCTATTCTATTCTTGGTTGGCATTTTTTTTTGTCTTTCAGTGTTATATATATATGTGTGTGTATATATCTCACATTCTATTGCCTTCTTGCCTGCATGGTTTCTGCCAAATCATCAGGGCTGTTTCTCTTCTGTATGTGACTTTTTATTTTTCTCAAGCTTGTCTTAGAATTGTGTCAGTATCTTTGGTTTTATTGATTCTTTTGGGGTCTATCCTACATGCAGTTCATTGAGGTTCTTGGATGGTACATTTCATCTTTCAGGATATCAGAGAAGTTTTCTGTCAGCAATTTTTCAGTGATTCTCTCCATGTTTTCTGTTTTCTTCCCCTGTTCTGGATCTCTGATCACATGCAGATTTTTGCTTTTGATCATACCTGACACAATTCTCTGGGTTTCTTCATTTTTCTTCACTCTTTTTTTCTGAGTTTTTCCTCAAATAGAGATGTAGCAAAGAGTTTAGGTTTAATTTTGCTTATCCTGTATTCCATCATTTCAAATCTGCTCCTCAGCTCTTATAAGACACTGGTTCTAAAATCTTATTGTTTATCTTTTGTATTTTTAGTTGCTGTTTTTGTATGATTTCTAGTCATGAATTTATGTTGGCATTTTGTTCCTGTATTATTTTCATGACTTTTTCTATGAATTTGTCTGTCTTTTCTGGGAATTTGTGTATTTTTTTCATTTTTGTTTACTTTTTGCTTCAACTGTTGGATAGCTCAGAATATCAGAGATGTGAATTCCCTGTAAGGTAATTCTAGTCATCTGGTATTTTGTTTAGGAGCACTGACTGGAATGTTCCTGTCCTGTTTTTTCATATGTTTTGGTATTGTCTTCTGTCTTTGGGCCATTCATTAGTTATTTTCTTTGTTTACTGATTATAGATCTGTTCATTTGGTCCTTTTTTTTGTTTTTCAATTTGGTTATGGCAAAGTAGGCAGGCTGTGTGTTCTTTATTGTTCTCACAATATTTTTCACCTCCTTGTTCAATGGGCAGGGCCACTTGCTCCGTTATGATACAGCAGAGCAGGTCTAGGGGGTAATCTGTGCCCTGCTGTGGGCTCTAGAAGGTGCTTTTGCGTGCTGTTCATCTCCCTGTTTTTGATGTGGGTGTGACAAATCCAAGGGGCATGGATGCTTCCCTTCCCTACCAGCTAAGCCGTCATAGCTAGCCAGGAGGCATCAGAGGTAGAGCAGCCAGAGACGATGGAGGAGCGGCAGAAGCTGCCTTGCTTGTTACCAGATGCTTTGTCTTCTGATTTCGGTGACTCTGCTGTCCCATGCTCCCCATCTGCCCTGACTAATCCATGCTGGGTTAACTGATGGGGAATTTTCTCTCATGTCTCTTTTCATTCTGTTTTCTTTCAGTTATTTATTCCTTTTGGTTTTTGGCTGAGATCTTTATATCTTCACTGACACTTTGCATTCCAGGATTGACATTTGTCTCTGTTTTACTTAGCTTTGGAGGGGGTCTTTGGTGTGGAGGAACAGCATAGGGCTTCTGTCTGTGGCATCATGTTGGCCATAAACTTTATGTCTCCATTTGGACATACTATGTCAACACTGGGATTGTTACTCTATAGTCATGATTGCCATACTAAGAGTTCATGAACATATTCCTTTGGAATTAGTACTGGTAACAAAGAGCTCAACTGGCTCGATGATTTAAATACTCGGCTGCTAACCAAAAAAAAGAGCAGTTCAAACACAACAGGAGAAAGACTTGGCAATCTGCTTCCGCAAAGATTTCAGCCTAGGAAACCCTGTGGGGCAGTTTTACTCTGTCCTGTAAGGGTCACCAAGAGCTGGAATCAACTTGATGGCACACAACAACAGTGGTGACAATATTATGGAGAAGCCATGTACCGTGCCAGAGCTGAGACTTTGGAATCAGGTTAATGTGGGTCTCGAGCAGCATATTTCTTAACTTGAATCCTCGGTTTTCGAACAAGGACACATAAGATCTCTGTTATTTCAAAGAAGGCAAGGTATTTGACCAAGATCCCACAGTTAGTAAGGACAGAGCTGGGATATAAACCTAGGTCTATAGGATTCCCAAACCTGTCTGTTTCCTGGACTATATACTATTACATCCCATGTTTAGGCAAGTAGAGAACAATTCTTTAGGAAGAAACACAGCTGTTAGGATTTGAAATGAGGACTACACCCTGCCCTAGTTCTTTCTTTTCTAGCTATATTTTTGTACCCAAATAAATTAGGATTACATATGATTCCAGTGATATATACATTAGATCTTAGTTAAAAAAACTCCTTTACCAGCATCTAAAAATAAAATGCCAGAAATGTTCCCAGGAAGAGAAATTTGGTGAAAAGCAGGAAAGAATGTAAATTGACTGCAGATATGGATTTCTCTGGTTTATTTAAAGCCCCGTCTATCAGAACTCTGAGTCGTAGGAGATTTTCTTTCAAGGGAATACATTCAGATAAACTGTACCAATATTTGACTGCACAGAAGCACTTTTCAAAGTGAGGCTTAGTATCCTGTCTTCCCAGAGAAAGAATTCACCTTCTGTCAAACTTACTGCCTGGAGAGTGCATTCTGTAACAAGAAAATAAGTAATTATGGAGAGATGGTCATTTTTTTCCCCCTCACATGTCTTTGGAATGTTCCATTATGGATATCAGAGAGAGCATGGTAAGTGAGAAGAAGCAGGTTTTTAGTCAATCGAAAGACATGGGTTCAAAGTCAGTCGTGCTAAACACCTTCTGCATAAGCCTGAGTAAATCACACAATCTCTGTTTTGCAACTTTCTCCTCTGTAAAGCTGGGAAGACTACATGGAAAATGTCACTGACCATTTTAAAATATCTGTTCACTTTTTTTAAAAGTGCCCAAATACTTTGTCTGACCTTGAGCAAGTTACTTCACCTTCTTGGGCCCACAGATTCCTCATGGGTAATGAAGTTATTGAACTGGTTTTACTGCTAAGCACACTCTGGCTATGAAACACCGATACTCTGAATTCCCTTAGGTACATGAAAATCAGGGGCAGGGCCATTCTGATCTAGAGAGGATGTGATGGGTGTATTTAAAGAAAGAGGGTCTCTTTTTATCATGGCTTTGACTTATGAGAAGCCAGGTACCGGGAGCTTCAGCACAGGACCAGATGAAGTGGAGGAGAAGAAGGAGAGCAAGCTGGGCTTCACGCAGTGGCAAAGGTGCCCTGGCCATGACGGCAGTCTGTGGTACTAAAAAGGCAGGTCATAGAGAGAAGAGTGGCAGGTGGGGACATGGCAGCTGCAGTTATAGGAGGGTTTACTTGTGACCCAAATAAGGGGTCCTTGGTCCTGAGAAGAGAATGGAGAATTATATACATACAGAAGTATAGAGTTACAAAAAGCCGAAAAACAAATCCACTGCTGTCAAGTTGATTGCTACTCATAGAGCTTCTGTAGGACATAGTAGAACTGCTCCACAGCATTTTCAAGGAGTGGCTGATGGATTCGAACTGCTGATCTCTGTAGTTAGCTAGCCTGAGCTCTTAACTAGGGCTCTGGGTTACAAATGGAGGTAGAGATAGCTTACTTTGAACTGTGTCTAGAAATTAATTTGTTCCTCACTTGTTCAGAAATCATGCCCCAAACACTGTATACCTGAGTGAAAGCAGACAATATAACTGAAGGTCACTGTTTCCCACTTTAGGATCTTCACACTTGAAGTACCCCCAGAATGTAAATGTTTCCTTACAGCACACAGTACTCTAGTTTCTATGGTTCCTTATCAGTAAGATCTCAGCTCAAACACTTCCCTGGAGAGCCTCCCTATAGCCACCCTATCTAGAGCGGCCCTAACCCTTGTCCCCTCTGTCCCTCTGCTCTGCTTTATTGTCTTCATAGCACTGCCTGAAATTGTTTTCTTTGTTTACATGGCTGCTTGTTTACTTTCTGGCTCCTCTCTATTCTGATGTAAGATTAAAAAAAAAAACAGCAGAAATAAAACAGTTCTGACTCATGGATAACCCATGTGTGTCAGAGTAGAACTGTACTCCATAGTGTTTTTGATGCTGATTTTTTGGAAGCAGATTGCCAGGCCTCTCTTCCTAGACTCAACCCACTACCCATTCAGTTAGCAGTAGAGTGCATTAACCATTTGCATCACCGGGGATTCCACCATAGTATGTTGTAGGCTCATATTTATTCAAAGAATCATTCATTCATAAATATCATTCAAAGAATGAAAGAACAAAACAAGAAATGTGCTGCTTTTTCTCTTCCCTCTCCTCAGGAAGATTTCAACAAACAGGCAGTGTGTTCTTGAGACTGTGGAATTTGGGCCCAAATAATGAGTAAGAGAAGTGTAGCGAGATTGTCTTTGTGCAGGTAGGCTCCGGGACAGTAGTGTGTGAACACTGCAGTTATGTTTACCAGTACTGCTACGAAAAGAAATGACCTCGTGTGCCCTGTGTCACTGCTCTCTATGGGTATGCCCTCCCAAGAGAAGGCAAAATAAGTGCAAACACCTGGAATCTGTACAGTACCAGACTGCAGAAGAAAGTCCTGGTGATCTGCTTTTCTAAAGGTCACAGCCATGAGTCACAACTGACTTGACAGCAACAAGTTTGTTTTGTTTTGTTTCCGACTCAGTACTTTCCTGTAATGGTATTTCATTTTCCTGTTTCATAAATGAAGAACCGGAAGCTCTCAAGGCTACACAGCTTGATTCTGATTATAACGTAAAGTTAGAACTTCAGCACCTTGCCTTTTCGTTTAAACACCCTGTCAATGAATGTGGGCTTGCTGGCTCCCTATGCCCAGCACCTACAGATGGCACCAGTGACAGGCTTGTTGGCAGGGTCAGGACAAGGATGAGGAATCGAGGCTGCGAAATTGAAGGGGATGTCACTCTCTGGACACTTGCGTGATTATCAGGGTCATACCTCTTGACTCACCTGGTGCTGGCCCTGCTCTTTGAGTTTTTGACAAGTTTTCTGTCCTTTTCTATCGTGTCAGATGATGCCTCTTTGACTAGAAATATAAAAATTACTAGAGGGTAAATTGATCTTGGGGAAGGACTTGGCCCACTTTGCCAATCTGCTACTAGCCCCTGTCCAGTAATCTCCTTCCAAATGACCACTGAAATTCTTCTCCTAAAAGACAGATGTATTATTTCTTTCTTTCTCCTGGCACACATTTAAAAAGTCCTGAACTATTGGCATGGCCTTTAAGGGCTTTACAGCTTGGCACCACTCTCCTGCTCCAATGAGCCACTCCTCTTGCCTGAGCACACCATGCTTTCCCCTCAGGTTTGGGCAGCTTGTGCCTTCCGTCAAGAAACCTTTCCTTGTCTACCCAGGCCCAAATGAGTTTCCCTTCAAAGTCTACAAAAGGACACCCACACCCAGCACACTGTCTATCCTTCAGGAGATTTGGAGAACATTTAGGTAGATAGAAGGAAGAAGTCTCAAAATCAGGTGAGTGCAGTGATGCCATGACTTTTTGTAGCTCATCAGATTCTAGATGTCCTTTGCCATTTTGCCCCAGAAAGGGTAAGAAGGAAGAGAGGGAACATGGTTGGGAGATACCAGGAAGAGCAGTTGTAGATTCTGTGTGCATGCATGATACTGGGATATGGATGGGCAGGTACAGACTACAGCATAAGAATGAGAGCCCCTTTCCTGTACTAGTTCTGGCTAGTGCCAGAGTGTCATGGAATTTTAAAAGGCTTGAGGACACCACATGGAGCTGAGACTCTGATGAGTTACCCCTTCCTTCCTTACTTTGTAGGATTTGTGGCAAAGCTGATACAAACCCAGCTCACTGGCGAGAGGGGAGCCAGATCTAGGAGGTAAGTGCTGGTAATAGTGAGTGCCAGCCGGGTCTCCAAGGGCTCCCTCCCTGAATTCTCTGCACAAACGGTGATTTATCAGTGCTCAGCCTGGGCAGTGCTAACTTTACAGCTGGGCTAAGTGGGAATCTAGCCTTTGAACTACCTTGTTTATATTTTCCGGTAACAACATGGGTCTGAGTTGTTGGTAATGAGATGCAACCAGGTTCCTAAGTACCCTGTGACGTCCCCATCTGCCCACAGCCTATTTTTAGACTTTGCCCCTTGTCATCCAGGCTTTCCAAAGCCAAACAGGCCTGGAGCTTTACTCCGTGGGGCCTGCAGAGCCCAGCCTCTTCCACCCCCCCACCCCTTGCCCTTCTCTCCCTCCCTTTTTGTGTCCCCATCTATCTGTTTTCCCTCCTTCCCCTGTGCCTCACTTTCCTGTCTTCTTTGCATGATCTTGAGAACCTAGCCAAAGTCAAGCTGACATTTTCCCCTGGTGTCCCGCAGGAGCCCAGATCTGAGATCTATTCCTGGAAAGAAAGTTTACGACTGTGTTGGTTTGGGAGAGGCTTTAGGGAAGAAAGGAGACAATGTCTGCATGCTGTAATATTCATAAAACTGTTGATAATAAACTATAATAATATCTACACTTGCTGAGCACCACCTGCAAAGCTGCTGACCAAAAGGTTTGCAGTTCAAATCTACCAGGTGCTCTTTGGAAGCCCTGTTGGGCAGTTCTACTCTGTCTTACAGGGTCACAATGAGTTGGAATCAATCAGATGGCACCAGGTTTGTTTGTTTTGTTTTTACCTACACAGTCATTGGGCTGAGTGCTTTTTATACTTGATTTCATTTAATCTCACAACAATCCTAAAGGATAAGTATGACTGCAATAACCAGTTGTCATCAAATCAACTTGACTTCGACTCATAGTGTGTCAGAGTACAACTGTGCTCTATAGAGTTTGCAAGAGTTCTTTTTTTCAGTGGTAGACCTTCCAAAGAACGTGTCAGTGTACTGGAATCTCCAGCCTTGCAGTTCACAGCTGAGCAGGTTAATCATTTGCACCACCTTGGAACTCCAGAGGATAGGTACAACCATTATAGATCCATTCTAAAGATGGGTATTATTATATTCACTTCCAAGTGAGGAGGCTGAGGCTCAGAGTTACTTTGATAGCCCAAGTTCACACAGCTTCTAGAAAGGCTGTCATCCAGGCTGGTCTTGAAGGTTTAGGCATTATTTGGGTGATTCTGAGCTTCATCTGCATGAGTCTTAGGGGTAGCTCACTAGTTACAAAAGAAAAGAAAACCCTGAGGAGAGTTCTGCTTGCTCTATAAGATTGTTAGAGTGACTGCATGGGACAAGGAATGTGAAAGTGCTGTGCAAGTATTAGTGATGACCCTAGTGAAATCTGAAAGCCTGGGAGATCTCAGCTAGAACAGAAAAAGATAAGACCGTGGGAAAAATGTTTTTTCACATGTAAAAATCCTTTCTGTACTTCCGTGTATTGATTTGAGGCTGTGTTTTGTATTTGGAAAGATTATCATGGTTTATAACCGAGGCACTTTGGAGAAAGAATGAGACTTTCAAAGTGTGGCTCTGTTTGAGTACCTGCCTACCTGCAGAATCAGGTAGAACAGACCTATCATCCCCATTCTGCAGACAGGAAAACAGAAAGAAGTGACTCTCAGGAAATGCCTGAGAGCTGAACTTCCTGGCACCAACTCTTGTCACTCCTTCATCTTCCTGTGGTGGGAACCTGAGCCCAGCCCCCACGAGGTGACATCTTCCCTGTGTATAGATAGGTAAGGTGAGGTGGGTTTGGGGGGCAAGTTCTTTGTGGTGGGCGTGGTGGTGGGAGGCCTAGACCGAACCAGTTCATCAAGCCACTCCAGTTCATCAAAACATACAGTAAACATCATTTCTGCAAAACAGTGTAAGATGTAACTTGTGGTTAACTGTCCTAATGCCATTTTGTTGTCACTTAATTTTTATTTTCCAATTTTCTAACTTTCTGTTTGTAACTTGGAGCCAACACAATGTTTCAGGTGTCAAACAGTTTCATAGACCTTTGCTGGCCCTGGGCAGGCTAATAAGAGGCTTTATCTTTACTTCTGTGGTTAAGTTTTGGAGCCTTGACCAGACAGATTTGAATTTATATCCTGAGCAAGCTGTTTAAACTCTCTATGTCTTACCTGTAAAATGGAATGTATATGTAAGGTGCCCTGGTGACACAAAAGCATAATTGATCAGCTATTGTTTGAACCTACCCAGTGACTCTGAGGGAGAAAAGACCTGGTGGTCTGCTTCTGTAACGTTTACGACCAAGAAAACCCAATGGGGCAGTTCTACTCTGTCACACAGTGTCACTATGAGCAGAATCGGCTTGACAGCACCTAGCAACAGCACCAATATATATGTGCATGTGTTTTCAACATTGGTGTAAGCCTTCATGTGATATCTATAAAGGTGGCTAGCCCAACGCCTGAAATGGAATGAATGCTCAATAAATGTAGCTGTTGTTGTATTATAGAGGTTTCAGTTTTGTTTTCTTTTACTCTAGTTGGGCTCATGGAGATAGCTCCCTTCAGGGCTGCCTTTTGACAGTGTCTTTGTGGGAAGGGAAAGTGGGCTGTCATAATCCATGTCTCTTTGCTGATGGTGTGTAGGGGCTTATCTGGATGTCTAGACAGCAGCAGCTAGGGACCAGGCTGTTGGGTAATATATGGAGGTCACACACTAGGTGCTCAGACCTCTCTCTCTTCTTCTTGTTCTGTTAACGGACAGGCTGAGAGCCACAGGGTCCCAAGATCCATCCCCAGGTCATTTCAGAATGCCCCACAATTGTCCCAGGTGGAGTGAGGCCCAGGACTACCGTGTGGAAAGTTTGCCCTGCCCCACTTGTTGGGATTGGTAAGGGGAACTGGGAGAGGGGTAGCATAAAACAGGAGCGAGGAGAGGAGAAAACAGACGTCAAGCTGGTGCAAAGGAACTCAATCAGGTGGAGAAAGAGAAGAGGACCCTGAGAGAAATTCATGGCAGGTGCACTAGGAGGTTGAAAGCAACTGAGGCCAATGTGAGAACATCAGAAACTACCAGAATTCTCTCTCCCTGAACCAGGCCTGGAGGCAAGACTGGGTAAACCATTCAGCCAGGAGTTTGGGGATAAAGCTTACTTCCGCTGGCAATTTTGGAATCACCTGAGGCACTTGTCAAAAATGAAAATTTTCTAACTCCACTCTAAGCATATCAAATCATCATCTGTGAGTGCTGAACTCAGGAACTTGCATTTTTAACAAATTTCCCACAGATATTCCAGGGGTAAGAATGTAGAACCTTTGGGACTGTCTTAGTGCTGCTAACATCAAATGCCACAAATGGGTGCCTTTGTTTTCTTACAGTTTCTAAGGCCATATTTAGGGTACTAGCTCTAGGGGGAGGCTGTTTCTCCACTTTTGGGGTAAAAAATCCTTATCTCAGCTTTTCTATAGTTTTTTTCAGCAATCCTTGGAGATTTCCACATGGCATCCATCTTCCTTAGTCTACCTGTATATCGCTAACCAAAAACAAAACCCGTTACCACTGAGTCAGTTCCAACTCAGAGCAACCCTATAGGCCAAGGTAGAACTGCTCCACAGGGTTTCCAAGAAGCAGCTGGTGGGTTCAAACTGCCCACCTTTTGGTTAGCACCCAAGGTCTTAACTACCATGCCACTAGGGCTCCAAAGGTATGTGGGTTAGGATTTACAACACATATTTTGTGGGGGGTAGGAGAGGGCACAGTTCCATCCGTAACAGGAGCTACACTGAGAAGTGCCTAGAAAAATTTCTCTGTGGGTTGATTTTAAATATTATGCAAAACCTGCTGCCCCCGAGTTGATCCTGACTCATGGTGACCCCCTGTATTACAGAGTAGAACAGAGCCCTATAAGGTTTCCTGGGCTGTAATCTTTAGGGAAGCAGACTGTCAGGCATTGCTTCTGAGGCACTGCTTAGTAGGTCTGAAACACCAACTTTTCACTGAGTGGTTTAAGGGCAAACTGATTGACAGCAAGGTTGGCAACAAGAATTTTGGTTTGACAAATGTTTATTGTGCACCTGTTATGTGCCAAGGAAACCCTGGTGGTGTCATGGTTAAAGGCTACGCTGCTAACAGAAAGGTTGGCACTTTGAATCCACCAGGTGCTTCTTGGACACTATGCCAGCCAAATGCCTCAGCTCTATTCTGTCCTGTAAGGTTGCTCTGAGAAGAAGTCAACTTGATGGCAATGGGTTTGATTTTTTGCTATTGATATTATATGCCACGCACTTGGCAGATGTAGGTAAGGAATGTGTTCAGTCACCAAGCATCCTAATAGTTTAGGGGCAGTGTTAAGAACACATATGTACCACCAGCCAAGGAGGTATGGAGAAATCTGACTGGGAGGGGAGTAGGAGAAAGGGGAAGTAGAGGCCAGGGGTTTCCAGTGTTTTCAGTGGTAGATTTAGCCTTGCCTTCCTTTCTTTTAAACTGAAATGAGGGGAAGCCCCTTTTCTCTGTGCTATGCTGCTGCTCTTCCTGGAGATGATGAAAGACGACTGAACCGCTGATCCACCTCTATTTGCTCATCTGACATGGGACTCGGTCTTAGCCAAAGCAAAGAACGTTCTGCCTTTACTCTTCTCCAGCAAAAACAGCAGTGAGTCAAAATAAACAACCCCTGGAATCCAAATGCTGGCTCCTCCCATGGAGAAGACAAACTATTTCTCTTTCACGTTCATGGAAGCCCTGGTGTGCTGGGCACAGTGGCATGGACACACAAGGGTCCGCCCACCTGTGCACGGCGACAGGCGGTGACCAGTCAGAAAGGCTAGTGCAGGGAGGCACTCGCCTCTGGAGGCCTGGATTGTGATGTTTTTAATCAGGGATGATTTTTAAAAATCTTTTAAGTGAAGTTAATTTCTCTAGCTCACGGACCTTGGTCCTGCCAGCAGCCTGGGTCCGGACCCTCGTGCTGTTCCCTTTCAGTCCGTGGCCCATGAGGCTCCTGACTCCCGGCTCTCGGACAGCGAGGAGGCTCCCGGGTCCCGCGCCGCAGGAGCCGTGCAGAGCGCCGCCGGGCCCCCCGCGGCCACTTCCTCCAAGGCCTGCTGACCTCTGGCGGTCAACGGTGGAACTGAAACAGGACGCTGGGTCAAAGTGGGCGGCAGGCTGTGAACCGTGGCTTGCACGTTAGAACCTCTCGGCGGCTGCGACAAATACCGTTATCCAAGCACAGCTAAATCAACATCTCCATGCGTTTGCTGGCCTCTGGTGTGGAGGTCTAAGACCGTGTGCCTGTCCATCAGTGTGTGAACGCGGTGGAGTATGTCGTGTCTGGCTGCAGGTATGACCCTGCAGTGAGTGACTGAACCCCAGGGTGGGCTTTTGCGCTGCCTGACAGTATATCCTGATGCTGGTGTCTGCGCATGGGTGTCTGTCCCTGTTCCTAAGTGGGTGGCTGTGTGGCAGTGGGCAAGCTTGGGTGGAGCTCATTCTCTTGGCCTAGCAAAGGGTCCTCCCACACAACAGCAGTATCTTTTGTACCGTACTTAAGAGTCAGAAAATATGGTGTAGCTTCCACCATCCACTCTCTACAGCTGACACGCTGCTATTGAAAAGTTCTTCCTGCTGTCTCACCTCGGTCCTCTCTTAAGGAGAGAAGTCAGCTCACCAGCTCAGCTCAAGTAAACTCATAAAAACTAGACATGCAGCTGCCCAGCATGACTGGGTGTGTCTTCTTCAGTCTCAGCTCTCTGTCAGACCCTTGAGGAAATGGGTTGGAAGGGAGAAGAGCCAGCGCCAGCACAATTAAATTAATTTCCAGCAGCTGCATGGGATTAAAATTACCCACTTCTCCTCTCTGGTCTCTGTCTAATGTTCCTGAAAACGATCTCCTGATCCTCTGCTTTGATTCATTTCTCTTCTTCACTGTCCCAGCTTTTGTTAAATTCACTCCGGATTACTCTACCCATCCTCCCCCTGGGCTGGCTGGAAGGCAAAATTCTGGTGAGAACTGCCCCAGGTCTGATCCACCTGACCCTCCCCTTCCCAGACTTGCAGAGGGAGAAGGGAGGAGCAACCGGAATGCTCAGCATGCACTTCCAGACGGAGACAGTTTGTGGAGGTGCCTGGAAGCGGAAGAAAAGCAATGCCTGTGTTAGAATGCACACCAGACTAAGCATCTAAGGATTCGGGCTCCAATACCTGTGAGGCCATTATGCTCACCTCCTCTTTGAGGCTTTGTCTCCCCATCCATAAAAAGGACAGGAGAGCATCTGCTTTACAAGGTCATTGTAAAGACTACATGAGATAATACGAGGTGTGACAATTAAGTCCACAAACTTAATTGTTCTGAGTGCTACAGACCTCATTGCTGAGTATCATTATGGTCACCTTTGAAGTACTCCCCTTGGGAAGGTATGCTCTGATGCCAGTGTCCAGTCCACCCTTCAAGGAGATTTTGGAACTCTTTTAGGAATGGCCATTGTGCACCGTGGCATGGTGGCAAATTAGCAAACTTAATTGTATAGTCTTAGAGGGAGTTTTTTTACCAGTAAACAAATAACTCTATTGCAACACCCTCCCTATTCACCTGATATGGCCCGCAATGACTTTTCTTTCCCCAAAGATAAAGGAAATATTGAAAGCCATTCCATAAAAAGAGTTCCAAAATCCCTTTGAAGGGTGGACTAGGCCCTGGCATCAGTGCATAGCTTCCCAAGGGGAGTACTTCAAAGGTGACTGTAGTGAGATTCAGCAGAGAGGTATGTACCACTTTTTCTAGGATGAATTCACAAACTTAACTGGCAGTCCTTGTACATAGGAAATAATGTGCGTGCCCCGGGCCCTGGCCCATGGTGGATGAGCATACACAATACTAATGATCATGGTAATAGCGTTTCTTTGGTGCTCACTACAGGACAGGTTTTAACTTTTTTTTTTTTTGAGCAAAAAAAGTGTTATTTAGCATGCATTCAAAAAGGCAAAAGTGGGGAAGCAGAGAAGAATGCTGTCACAGCCACATTTGACTGAGTCCCATAAAATATTACAGGACAGACAAAAGTGGGGAAACAGGCATACTGCTGGAGCCATGTCTGCCGAAGTCTAAGACATATTACAGAATAAGCAAAAGTGAGGAACGGGACAAGCATGCTGTCACAGCCATGTCTGAGGCCCTTAAGCTTTTTATAACTTTGTGTTGTTGTTAGGTGCTGGT
This sequence comes from Heterohyrax brucei, assembly GCA_028571685.1. Taxonomy (NCBI): domain Eukaryota; kingdom Metazoa; phylum Chordata; class Mammalia; order Hyracoidea; family Procaviidae; genus Heterohyrax; species Heterohyrax brucei. The sequence goes on from CM053145.1 coordinate 36,629,385, forward strand.
ATCAACTGCTTGCAAACTCATATACAGCAGAACAAGAAACTACCTGGTCCAACCCCATCCTCACAGTCATTCCTGTTTAAGCCCATTGTCAAAGCCAGTGTCGGTTCATCTTGTTGAGAATCTTCCTCTTTGTCACTGACCGTCTACTTTCCCAAGTGTAACAGCCTTCTCCAGGGACTAGTCTCTCCTGATAATATGTCCAAAGTACAAGAGACGAAATCCTACCATCCTCCTTTCTGTATTTCTTCCAAGAAAGATGTTTGCATTCTTCTGGCAGTCCATGACATATTCAGTGTTCTTAGTCAACACAATAGTTCTTATGCATCAGTTCTTCTTTTGTCTTCTCTTTTCATTGTCTAGTTCTTGCATGTAAACGAGGACTCAAAAATACCATGGCTTGGGTCAGGTGTACTTTACTCCTCAAGGTGACAGCTTTGTTTTTCAACAATTTAAAGAGGTCTTCAGTCTTTTCTTCATTTTTCATGATGCTGCTTATTGGTCCAGTTATGATGATTTTTTTAATGTTGAGATGTAATCCATCACTGGTCTTGCCAAATTCTATCGTGTGATCTCAGGCATCATTTCTGTCACCAAGGCTATATTTTCCAACTACTGATCCTTCTTTGTTTCCAACTTCTGCATTTCAACCACCAGTTACAATCAATGCATCTTTGTATGTTTGATCAATTTCAGACTGCAGAAGTTGATAAAAATCTTTGATTTCTTCATCTTTGGTCTTAGGTGTTGGTGTGTAAAGTTTGAATAGTAGTCATATTAACTGGTCTTATTTGTAGGCATATGGATATTATCCTATCAGTGACAGCGTTTTGCTTCAGGATAGATCTTGAAATATTCTTTTCAATAATGCAGTGCTATTCCTGTTCAGTTTGTCAGTCCCAGCATAGTAGACCATAAGATTATCTGATGCAAAATGGCCAAAGCTAGTCCATTTCAGCTCTCTAATGCCCAGAATATCAATCTTCAAGCATTCTATTTCATTTTTGATTACTTACAATTTTCCTAGATTCGTACTTTGTACATTATGCATTCAGATTATTAATGGATGTTTGCAGCTGTTTCTTCTCATTTAGAGTCATGCCACATCAGCAAATGAAGGTTCTAAAAACTTTATCTGTGTCATTAAGGTTTACTCCACTTTGAGGATATCGCTCTTCCTCAGTCGCACATTGAATGCCTTCCAACCCAGGAGGCTCATCTCCTGGCACTGTATCAGGTGATGTTCCACTGCTATTTGTAAGGTGTTCCCTGGCCAGTTTTTTAAAAAGTAGGTCAGCAGGTGCTTCTTCCTAGTCTGTCTTAGTCTGGAAGCTCCATTGAAACCTGTCCCCCATAGGTGACCCTGCTGGTATTTGAAATACCTGTGACATAGCTTTCCACATCTCAGCAACACACAATGGGTCACTGTATGGCCCATTGGATTGTTTAATTTGATTATCACAGCAGTGTTCTCAATTTACAAATGGGAAATGAAGCAGAGGAGTGCCAGGAAACTTGTCCAAAGACCCATAGTGAGTGGTTCACCTAGAGCATGGGCTCCAGAAATCGGATTACATGTCCTAAAAGAACACATCACTGGATTATGTGCAAACTTAGGCATAATATTTACCTGTACTTGTGCATGTGGAAACCCTGGTGGTATAGTAGTAAGTGCTACAACTCCTAACTAGAAAGTTGGCAGTTCAAATCCACCAGGTGCTCCTTGGAAACTCTACGGAGCAATTCTCTCTGTCCCATAGGATCATTGTGAGTTGGAATCGACTTGACAGCGATGGGTTTCTTCTTTCTTTTTTTTTTGGTGCATGTGGAAATAGACACACACACATATAAGCATATATACAAGCATGCACACTCATATGACTCGTAGTGATTGTATACGACAAAGTAGAACTGCCCTATAGGGTGTCCCAGGCTGTAAATCTCTATAGAAGCAGACTACCACATCTATCTCTCAGAGTAGCTCGTGAATTTAAACCACTGATCTTTTGGTTAGCAGCTGAGCACTTTAACCACTGCACCACCACGGCTCCTCTTATACATATACACACACATAAATACCAATACTTACACACACACAACTATACAAGCCTTTGTATATTATCACAGCATAACCCCTGGGAGGAGAATTGCCCCAGTTGGACCCTTCTCCAGGGAAAGAAACAAGTTAGCCACAACCAGCGCGAGAAAATGAACAGGAAGGCAAGCCAAGTGCCTTCAGATAGAGATGCCTGAGGAAGAAGTTGGCCCACAGAGTGGACAGTCAGTTGTCCATACCTCCCATTGTGACACTGGCTGTTGGGAGCAGGAACAGGCTTCCCTTTGATGTAACCCTTGGCCAGATTTGTCAATCTCTTTTTCTGGACACTGGTCCTAGCAGACTGGGCACAAGGGGCACCTCTCCTGACATTCCCAGATTGCAATTCGCTCATCTCAAAGTCTCATCCACTAATTACAACCATGGGGCCTGATCCTTTCTGTGCTTTGTATGTAATTTAAACTTAGTGGAATTTGTTTAACTTTGAGTCCTCCTGGTCAGTTGAGTGGAGATTGAGGGTAGAGAGTTAGGTGACAGCCTTGCTTCTGCTGCTGCCCAGCTGTCCTCAGAACATCCCTAAGGTCTCCTCCCTGCTGACGATCTGAATTGAGGAGGAAGCAGAGTTTGTAGGGAATGTCACTTCAATTGTGAACCCTGGTGACCCTTGAAACAGTAGAAGAAATGGCATGTGAATGGGAGCAAGTGTCCTGAGATCATCCTGGCACTGCTCCTGCCCACATGCTTCCATCTCCAGGTCAGAATCAGGACTTGAAGATAATCTGATGTGGCCATGGGGTTAGCAGAATCCATGCTCCCAAGTGCATTAAAGTGATAAAAGGAAAAGGGATTGTCCAATAGAACCGGTCCTAATAACTGCTAGCCCCTACATAGCACTTGCTCTGTGCCAGCTACTATCCTAGGCCCTTAGAGATACCAGCTCAGTTGGTCCTTAAAACAACTTAATGGATGTAGGTACTATTAATAGCCCTGTTTTACAGATGAGGACATGGAGCCATAAAAAGTTTGCACAACAACTGACAAAGCTGTAATTCAAAACTAGGAACTCTTGATCTAATGCTTATAATTTTACCTATTACAGTATATTGCTTCCCAAGAAACGTCTCCATTGAAGGCTGACAATCGATTTGGGAGAAGGAAAATGACCAAATACTTTCTAGAAAAGGCCTAGCAGACCCAAGAAGACCCTCCATATCAGGGGAAGCTATGGTCTGGCTGTGAAGGAATCTCTCCTATGTGGCGACCTCAGTATTGTGGGCAGAAGAATAGCACAGGGTTCCTCCTCCATTTAATTTTCCCTTGTAGCCTCCAAACCACATGCCTTGTACTTCTATAGCCTGGAATCAGGGCCACAGCGATGCTTTGTTCTGTTGAGATGGCTTTCCCCCGGAGGTTCACCGCGCTCTGGCCTCGCCTGTGCTCACCTCTGCAGCAGGAGAACCAGCACAGCGTGGGTAACAGAACATGTTTGCTCATCCCAGCACGACACCCCGGCATCCCTTCCTCGTTTGTGCTGGAAACATGAGTTGAAGACAGAAATGAAGCCTCAGATGCGGTTTGCACACAGCAGACAGCAAGGGCTGGGGGCTGAGCTGCAGCGGACCAGAGCAGGTGCATCCTGGGAGAATCCCGGGTGCAGCCTGCACTCCATCAGCTGTTTAGCCCTAGGCCGTGATGTGGTGCCCACTGTAGTTAGCCTTACACCGTGGAAGCAAACAGACAAGAGGGAAAAGATGAAAGTAAAAACAACCCGAAATGAGAGCAGGGAGGAAGATGAGTGAAAGTCCCAGCTGATGCAAATATTGACATAACCATTACGAGGGTAAATAAAACTCCCATTTATGTTATGCCAGTGCTATATTCTTTGAGTACTTCTGTCTGGAGGAATTTTTTATTTCGCCATAGAAGAAAAATGTTTTCATATTCTCTCCCGCCGCTCAGACCCGGAACCCGGTGAGGCCTGGTGCCCCCGAGAGCCGTAATATTATTTGTTAACATTTTTATGAGGCCAAATGGTCTGTAGGAGAACGGGCGCCATTCTTTAGCTGGGAAACCATATGGCACGACGGGTAATAAATAAGGTATTGTGATAGTTAATGAACCTAATTGCCAGCAAAGGCTTTAATACGGAGACTGTGCTGCTGAGAATTTAGCACCACATTAGGGATGCTGCAGAGCGCCCTGACTTCTGAGGCTTAATTTAAGTTCTATATTGCAAACTCCAGAAAATAATTCCCAACCCTCCTGCTGGAAAAGCAACCTGCTGGTAGACTGTGATTATACCGAATTACTAAAATCGCAATCAATTTTATACACACAGTTAACCCTTACCAGGAAGTACTCTAGAAGAGGACAGGGATCAAGGCTGCAGCCTGTTCTACCTGTGGCTCTGGACTACGAAGGACCGCAAAAGTTGGAAAGGATGTGGTCCCCAAAGGAAGGGACCCCAGCTATTGGATCCTGTGCAAAGAGAGGCAGTATGAGAGATGTAAATAAAGATCTAATCAGTCACATGAGCTTGCTGGACATCTCTAGTCCTGCAAGGTCCCTTTCACTAGGGGTCAACAATGCGGAAAGAAGGTCTTGGAGAGAGGGGTCCCTGCTCACCCACCACTCCCAGCTGCAGGAATACTGGGTAGGGGAAGGAACTGAGCCATTGCTGCTATTATTCCATAAGTCAAGGTTATTAACTAGAGAAGATCAAACCGTGGCAGTCAAATAACCTTGCACTGTGTAAAATGGAAATGCCAAACAGCTGCCGCTGAACTTTCAACGGTGTGACGAAGGTTCCCTGGGTGACAGGAGCACACTACAACAAGGGGAGGAGAGCCAAGGCGGAAGGTATTTCCTCCCACCTTCTCCCGGGAGCTGGCAGCTGGCCTGGCTCCATCTCCAGGCCTGACCCCAATGCGGGGAGTGGTCATTTGTGACAGAGCTCCTTTGCAACAGCCAAGCCAGGTGTAGGGGAGAGAGCTCTTCAAGGCTGTGGCTCCTCTAAGGAGGCCCATTGCACGCACGGTGATGTCCTAGGCTGCCAGTCACGAAGCTCAGAAACTTCCTTTCCAGAGAGCACCCTGGAAGAGATGGGAAACCTCATGTGTTGCACTCTGTTGTAGACCCTCCTACGTTCAGGAGGACGCAACTACTTGCCAGGTCAGGCTGAGGCTAAGGGCCCTGAATGGGGCGGGGTGAGAGGTGGGAGTTGCTGGCTGATGTCTGGTCAGTTCAGTCCCATGAATGCGTTGTGTTAACAGAACAATACCTTTGCCCAGTCCTGCACCGTATTCATGGTTACTGGTGTGCTGTAGTCCGTTGTTGAGGCCACTGTGTATTCTGAGTGCCTTCAACCCTAGGGTAATTGTCTTTCAGCTGTATATTGGACACTGTTCTGTTGCGATTCATGGTGTTTCCATGGACTTTATTTGTACTCCATCTTAGTCTGGAAGCTCCCCTGAAATCTGACCACCATGGGTGACTCTGCTCGTATTTGAAATACTGATAGCAGAGCTCCAGCATCGCAGCAATAAACAAGCCACCACAATATGACAAACGGACAGATAGGTGGTGGTACTGGAAACAAGGGATTCCCATGTAAGTCAAGAAGACAATGGAAGAAGCTCTGGCCAGCAAAGTCAAAAATGTACAGAAGGGCTGAGCTCAAAATGCCAAAGAAGGAAGTCAAAAAGATTATGAGACCAGGTGAGAGGCAGTTGGGTTTGAAGAGGGTCCTGGCCCAAGATGTGAGACTACACAGTTGTGGGGTCCCAGGACACTTCCTTCAAGAGATTGGGACAAAACCTGTCCCCTGCTTGGATTAGGGTATATTCAGCTTTATCTGGAAGGTGGGTGTGGACAAAGGACCTTGGTAGACTTGGGAGCCCCAGTAATAGGATGTATGGGAGAAAGCCTCCAAAGGTTGGCATGGGCAAATACTGCACACACAGTGGAATTGAGGCTGGGATTCTGCTATAGATGTTAAGTTTTTTGAAAGCAGGGAACCTGTCTGATCTCGGCAGCCAGCTTGTGTGCACTCAGAAACTTGAATTACACAAGCATCCATTTGGTGTCAGCCCCCTGTCAGGCAGGCAGTGTGGGTGACAGTTCCTTTAGCCAGTACCAGTAGGATACAAGATCACCATGCTCTTCTGAGGAGGAAAGGGTCTCGCCTCATGCTCAACCCTCTTGTGAAGGTTTGTGATGATTAATGCTATTTGTCAACTTGGCTAGACTATTGTGGATTGAAACATGTTCTCCAAAACACCTACTTGGCTAGGTCATGATTCCCAATATTATATGATTGTCTGCCACTTTGCATCTAACATGATTTCCCTGAGTGTTATGAAGCCTATCAATATGATGTAATGAGATGGATTAGTTGCAGTTATATTGATGAGATCTTTAGGATTAGATAGTGTCTTAAGCCAATGTCATTTGAGATCTGAAAGAGAGAAGCCAGCAGAGAAGAGTGGGATCACATATGACCTAGAAAGCAGTGCTGGAACAAAATGTGTCCTTTGGACCTGGGGTTCCTGCATGGAGATGGTTCTGGTCTAGGAGATGTTTGACTCAAGGGCCCTTTCTCCAGAGCCACCAGAGAGAGAAGGCCATATTGTAGAGCTGATGCCTTGAATTTGGATTCCTAGGGTACTAGACTGGGAGAAAATAATTGTCTCTCTGTTAAAGCCACCTACTTGTGGTATTTCTGTTATAGCAGCGCTAGATGACTAAGACAGCTGTCATTCTCAGTGGTTTTACAAAGATGACATAATCATCTTCCATTTTGTGATCTGATGTGAGAAGCCAGTCCCTTAAAAGGGATTGAGACGTGACTCCAGCATATAAAGGATGTTCTGGCAATGTTCTTTCTGTTTGTCTCCTGCGCTCTTCTCAGTGTTTACCTGCTGGTGCTTAGATCTAGAAGAGCTTTCAGCCTGCCTCCTGACCTGCAAACTTTGGGTTCACCAGTCCCTGCAACCACATGAACTAGCACATACCTTTAGCCTGCCACCTGATCCATGGATTTTGGACTTGCCAGCCGCCACAATTGCGTGAGCCATTTCCTTGAAGTTAATTTCTCTCTGTATATCTATATATACTTTACTGGTTTTGCTTCTTGACAAAAGCAAGACTAACCAAGATGGTTTCGGTGCAGGACCATCTCTGCTGCCCAGGGTGTGTTCCAAGACCCTGGTGTCCCACCACTGCTATAGTCATGAAGTGATGCTGTCTTGTCTATAAATCCTGCCACCAGAGCCCGGCAACAGAAGCTGCTACCACAAAGGTTTTACAAGTCCTTGGCTTGGGGGTCAGGGAGAGGAGGAAGGACACAGGTGCCCACCCTTCTCTAACCCTGATTGAGTTTCAGGATCAACTGTAGGACTTTTATAAAACACAGATGCAGGAATGGACTCAACATCCAGACACTCAGACCAGTAGATCCAAGATATGTCCCTGACTTGTATGTGTTTCAGGTTTCACTGGAAATCCAGATGCAGAGCTGGTTGGAGAACTGTATCTCTGGAGAGTCCCACCCTCTGCCCTTGTTCTAACCTCCCCATTTATATCCAAACTCTGAGAAGGACCATACTGGAGTCACCCTACTACATACAGTTGAGCAAACAAAGATTTTGCTTAAACCACAATCACAACCGATGAGAGGAAGACACACTTAACTCCAGGATGGTTAAGTCACATCGACAGGTAAGGTGTACGTGATATCTGTCTCTGGAGGCCTTACCAGATTACATGGGGACACATCTGGAGGAAAATGGATGAATCAGATCATCTCTACATTTTTAGTTTTGTAATCTTTTAAGTATTTCCATATTTATAGGTAAGATAAGTAAAGGCTAGAAAGGTTTTGGGACTCTAGGAAGGGCAATGTCAGAACTGGATTAGAACGTGGAGGTCTTGACCCCAAGTATGTTCTCCTTCTGGAACAAGTTGCTTCTTCTCCCTTCAGGTTATGTAGTCTGGGGACTGTGAGGATAAAACAGAAGTCAAGCAATTTCTTGTTCATACATTGGATGTGAGGGAACAGGCGTGACTGGTGCAGAGGCTGACGGTTCTGAGACTCTAGGATGCTCCTGGATCTTGTTGTCTAGTTGGAGACATAGTTACAAAACTTGTAAAGCCATATGGTAAGTATTCAACTTAATGTGAGCATGGGGGTCATGAAATGAAGGCCCTCATCAGAGAACCCTTCCTGAAAATGGACATGAGGCAAGGTGCATTTACTCCTCACTGTGGGTGGATCTTGCACTGCTCTGTGCTAAAGATTCTAGAGAAATCCACACATGTAAAAGATATTCTGCCAGCCCAGAAGGAACTTCCAGTCTAGTTGGAGAAGTGGTGTACCCAAGAAAGGCTGGAGAATCTGGAAGCAGTCAGATCACTGAGTCTTAGCTCTGGGACCCAGTCTCTTAGGAGCCCTCGTCTTCTAGTGGGGCCTCACTTTCTCGACAGTCTGAGAAGCGAGGCGAGTTTGACCAACTTCAACCTAAGTCCCACAGGGGGCTTGCTTGGGATCTTGGACTGAGAGTCCAGAGGCCCTGGGGACAACAAGTTCCTAGAGCATCTTAGAGTTTCAGAACCTGGAGACTCTCAAGGTCATAGTGTATTGGAAGTGAGTAGGTTTTAGTCTCCTGAGCTGACTTTTCCATACTAGTCAGGTCTGTGAGCAGAGCCGACGGCCTCAATGACCCTGCACTCGCCCTTTGGAAACAGAAGGTGTGGGAACCCACTGTGGACCCAGAGCCCTGTCAGATCAGACAAGTGCTGGGATGCAGAGCCGTGGAGTGTGGATTTAGTGCTGTACATAAATACACTTTACAATCACGGAGAAGGCTTTCTACTCAGAAGAGACCATCAGAATATTTTATAGTGATGCAGATCAAGTGAAAAGAAGGAAAATAAATAAAAGCGAAGATAATTATTTGATGGAGTTCTCTTAGGGTATATCACAGCAGGGAATACTTACAAAGAATACACATGACTACGGTGACACAGCTATTCAGGCATCACACTAACCTATAAATTGTCAGAAATCAGAATTCGAGAGAAGGGGTAGAAGAGATGCGGGTGCCCGTCCTGCCCTTAGCGTTGGGTCCCCACCCTGTCTTGCTTGCAGCAGCTCTGCGCAGCAGCCACTGCACAGGCCTGCAGAAGGGAAAAGCCGCCTAATAAATGTCTCCAGAAAATTACGACAGTACTGCTACAGTAAAAAGATGGCGCCATTTATCTCGGTGCCATCTGCACAAGCTCGTTTGTTGCTCTCGAGGCAGCCCACAGCACCCAGCGAGTTTGCATCTCTCCAGCACTTGGCGTGTTTCTTCACAAGGATGTGTGGGACTCGGGGTGTTAATTTCTTTTCCGGCTCTTTGCAGTCAGCAAGAGAGAAGCCGGAAGAGGCCTGTAATGGACCTTGTCAGTGATGGGCCCAGCTACTCGCCACAGTGTCACAGACCTAGTCATCTGTTCTCTTCATTTATACCACAAACAGTGCAGACTTTCCATTACATGCCAGGTTCTGGGATGGACTTTGGAGCTATCTGCGTTGCTTGCTCCACTTCCTGCCGGTTTTCATTCAGATGTCACCTTCTCCACTTTCCTGCTTCCCTGTCTAAAATTGCAACAGCCCCCATCGTGTAGCAGATACTATCCATGCTGGGCCCATATCTTCTCAGATCCCTTAGTCATTTTTGTGGGGGGTTACTGGGTGTGGTCACTTCCAATGACCAACACCTGGGCCCGTTGGTGACAGCCTTCAGGCTACTGGAACCTACTTTGGTGGCTATGCCTGGGAACATATAATGCTATTCCTGACACTGCTGGGATGTCCTCTAACAGTGATCAGAGGGTGCAAACCTGCAAACACTCCAGTGGCCTTGCCTCAGTGACTACAACACTGGGGTGTTCAGTGTCGTTGAAGCATGAAATACTGAGGAGAGACTGGGAACTTGGAACTGTGGAGGCTGAGTGAACTATTGCCCTGAGGTGATCTTTAAACCTGAAACCAAAAATAGCCCCTAAAGTGTTCTTATAGTCAAACAATTGTTTAGCTTAATTAGTAAAGAATGTCTGCCTCCAGCATCATGCTCTTTTAAAAACTAGGTGGGATCAAACTGAAACAGCAACTTGAAACCTAAGAGAGGAAACTTAGGAGGCAATCAATTTATGTTTGATGGGGGAGGAACACTTCAAAAAGAAGGATGAGAATGCTTGTGTAATTTGAAGAATGTAATCAATATCACTGAATTGTACATATAGAAATTATTATATGCTGTGTATAGTCTGTACAACAACAGCAAATAAAATTAAATAAATTTATTTTTTTAAAAAAGATGCGACTTTGTAACCAATGCTTAAACAGTGCTTGTGGGTTTTTAAGGGGTCTGCGTTGAGCTCATGACAACGATGTGGCTGGAGGTAGCATCGCTGAAAACGGACAGCTGAAAGGGACAAGGTGCGGGTGTGGTGGGAAGGGAACACTGTTTCTGCTCAGATCCTGACCTACCTTCCCACGACCTGGGAGATGTGACCAGTTTGCCTCTTGTAGTCTCTGTGTGGCAACAGCCAAAAAATCAATTGTTGTCAGGCTGTCTCTGAGTCATGACAGCCTCATGTGTGTCAGAGCAGAGCTCTGCTCCAGGTAGTTTTCAGTGGCTGATTTTCCAGAAGTAGATCGTCCAGCCTTTCTTCTGCGGTGCCTCAGGGTGGACTCAAACTACCAATCTTTCAGTTAGCAGCCTAGTGCTTTAACTGCACCTCCAAGGACTCTACACTCCTGTTGTCCTTAGCTGCTGTCAAGTCGGCCCCCAACTGGTCACAGCCCCATGCCCAGGGGGACAAAACATGGCCCAGTCCTGCTGAAGTAACCAGGACCATAAAAACCATGTTATCAAGAAGGTTTGAGACTTCCCTTCTTAAGTGAGCTTCTGTAGTCTAATACTTAAATAAAAAACCTTTCTCCCCTCTCTGAGTCCTCTTTGCTCGCCTCTGGCCTTCACACCAAGCCCAAGGACCTCAACTTTACGTGTTCAAACAGGGATGGCTAACCAGTAAAGAAGGTACGCATGGGCTTCATTTGTTTATTTTGTGGTCTGTAGTGGTGAAAACCAGGTGAAATTGTGAACTACAGATTAGTGAGGAAGCACGGGTAAATTGGTGCGCATCTTGCTTATTGAGTCATTTGTCCCTGTCTACAAACCCACCAGCCCTGACTTAGGAGACAGAGCACGCTTGCTTCTGTTACCTGCCCCATATTGGACTGTGCTTTGAAACTGAGTTAACTAGGTATGCCACTGGTGGGAAGATTGGAAGCTAGGGAGATAAGGACCAGATTATGACGAGGTCTGGCTGGGATTCTTGTTGTTGTGTTACATGGATATATGGAGCCATAATTCACATATCATACAATTTACTCCTTTAATTTGCACAATTCAGTGCTTTTAGTGTATTCACAGACTTGAACAACCATCATCACGAGCAATTTTAGGACATTTCCATCATCCAAAAGAGAAATCCTACGCCGATTAGTATTCACTCCTCATTCCTCGAGTTGTTTCCACGCAGCCACCAGAGTTCTAGTCAGAATGGTGGCAGTGAGGAGAGTAAAGTAGCTGGGGCTGATGTCAGAAGTGGGCAGCCCAAGGAGGCTCTTGAAGTGACCCTATGAGAGCAGCTGATATGAGGCACTGGAGCTGGAGAAGAGGGAGGAGCCCCGAGGAGCACTCAGCGAGTTTGATTAGCGGGATCTTTGTGAGGAGGTGAAATCTGGCAGAAATTAAGGACAGAGAGAAGGGCCAAAGACATATACAAGGATGCTAGAAAGATGTACAGACTGACAGAGACCAAAAGAGAGAATGGGAAATGAGCAGGCAGCCCCGGAAAGACTAGATGAAACTTCTAGTGAGATCCCCTGTTGGGAGCTCATGGAGACTGCGCCACCAAAATGGCGCCGACCGGAAGGACCGCGCCCTGCCTTAAGCCCTCACCACGGCAGTGTCTGCCCAGCAACTAAGCCAGCTCATCGCCCATTGGACAGTACCCATCCTATCGGCGCCTCGCTCCCTTTGGTATAAAAGCAGTGGTAACAGGAAATAAAGTGTTCCGCTTCTCGTCTCCTGCTGAAACAGTGTCTCGGTCCTCTCCTTTGCGGGCAAAGGGGAACTTGGGCTGCGACATCTGGCGCCCGAACGTGGGGCCTGAAGCGACCCTCACCGCGGGGACGCCCGGACAGGTGAGCAGGCAGTTGCCTGGGACGGTATTTACCGGGTCGGTATTAACCGGAGGCTTGTAGATAGCCTGAAATCACATAGACATGGGGAATCAACCTTCTAGCCAGAAATTGGTACACTCCCTGAAAGGCTTGTTTAAATGCAAGGGAGTGGGGATAAAGTCAAGAACCATAGAGGCCTTCTTAAGAGCAGTAGAACAGGCGGCCCCGTGGTTCCTTGTTTCGGGCCACCTCACCTTGGGCGCCTGGAATAAATTGGGGGGAGACCTCACTAGAGAGGACGCTCAAGGCCGCCTCGCCCCTGGGGTGATGAGCGTCTGGATTCTGGTGTTAACCTGTTTGCAGGATGAGACTGGAATCTTCGAAAGGCTATTGACACAGGGACAGGATGCGTTTGAACAGGTACAGGAGGAGGCCTCGAGGAGAGGCGACTCTCCTCAAAACTCAGACAGCGATGAGTCTGGGAGCAGCACAGACAATGGCCCCGAAGATTATCACCCGCGAGATAGGAGCAACCGCTCACGGGGAGTTGAGGGAAAGACCCCTCCGGTTAAGGATAAACCCCCGGACGGGGACCCTGCCTCAGGTTTAGGGGAAGGACTATCAGGCCTGAGGCTCAATCTTCCCTGCCCCTCGCCTTCTGCCCCCCCCCTTACAACCCCAACAATACTGACAATGGCAGCACCCCGCGGCGTAGCCTATTGGGGAAGAATTTCTGGCGAGGCTTTAACGCCGCCGCCTTCCCGGTTTTTATTGACGATCAGGGAGATCGCCATCACGAACCTCTAGACTTTAAATTAGTCAAAAACCTAGCAGATGGTGTAAGGGCCTATGGGGCCAGTTCCCCTTTTGTACTGGGTATGTTACGATCCCTGGCGGAGACCGCCCTGACGCCCAGTGATTGGACTAACTTGGCCCGTACCTGTCTGTCTCCGGGTCAATTCCTCGACTGGAGGTCTCTTATGTATGATTATGCCACTGAACAAGCAGCGAAGAACGCTAGTGTCCTTCGTCAGCCTGAATGGACGGTTGAAATGCTGATGGGGTATGGCCCATATGTGAACCAGCAAGCTGAATATCCCCCTCAGGTTTATGAGCAGGTAGGCAAGTTAGCAATAAGAGCTTGGCAGGCCCTCCCTCACAGGGGAGAAGGCGCTGGACAGCTTACAAAAATTTTTCAGAAACCCACAGAAACCTTCTCCGACTTCGTAGCACGTATGTCTGACTCTGTCCAAAAGGTCATGGGTGAATCCCCTAATACCACTGTTTTCTTGAAGCAGTTGATTTTTGAGCAATGCTCAGAGGAGTGCAGGAAGATTATCACAGCCCATAAGAATAAGGGTTTAGAAGTGTGGCTCCGCCTCTGCCGAGATGTCAACCCTGCTAACTCTGGGTTGGCAGCCGCTGTGGTTGCGGCTATACAAGCCTCATCTACCGTCCCCTCCCGGGGGCCTCAAAAACCCTCGGGATGCTTTAATTGTGGGCAACCTGATCACTTCCGAAGAAACTGCCCCCTTAAGGGGCGCAAGCCACCGCCCGGGGAGGGGAGCCCTTCCTCGGACACTCCACTGTGCCCCCGCTGTGAACGGGGTCGCCACCTTGCTTCAGACTGCTATTCTAAAACTACCAAGGATGGGCGACCCCTACCCACCCCTGGTGGCCCAGGCGCCAGGCCAAAAAACCCCCAGAGGGGCCCTCCGCACCAGGGCCCCGCCCAAATTTGCGGTGCTCAACTAGTCCAGAAACCGAGGAAGGGACACCCCCTACCCATCACACCCCTAGAAGAGCGACAGCAGGAAGTGCAGGACTGGACCTCCGTACCACCACCAGACTCATACTAACCCCCGAGATGGGGGTCCAGGCATTGCCTTCTGACATGTCCGGTCCCCTCCCACAAGATACGGTGGGGATCGTCATGGGTCGCAGCAGTGCCACCATGAAGGGGCTAGTAATCCACCCGGGTGTGATTGACTCCGACTACACTGGCATAATTAGAATTATGGTTTCTTCCCCAAAAGGCATCGCTGCCCTCTGTCCAGGGGACCGGATAGCCCAATTACTTGTACTCCCTAGTTGCCATTCCCTGTTTCCGGCCAACTCTTGTTCTCGGGGAACCCAAGGCTTTGGATCTACGGGAAACACATTGGCCATGCTATCGCTAGAATTGGGAAAGCGTCCTGTCTACAGCCTTCAAGTAAATGGTCACAGTATGACTGGATTGCTTGACACCGGGGCCGATGTGAGTGTCATCTCCTTAAGGGATTGGCCTACAGCCTGGCCTTTAAGCTCCTCAACTGACCTGCTAAGGGGCCTCGGCTACGCCTCTACCCCTCAAAAAAGTGCTCAACAATTACACTGGGCAGATGCTGAGGGACATAATGGGATTTTTCAGCCATATGTCCTCGATACACCCATCACATTGTGGGGGAGAGAGGTCCTTAATTGCCTGGGTCTCCGGCTCACCAATGAAAACACAGATACGGGCTCAGCCCAGAGTGTGGCCCAACAGATTATGAAGAAATTTGGTTATTCTCCAGGGAAGGGTCTAGGAAAAACCCTCCAGGGAAAACCCGAGCCGATTGAGACCCAGGGTGTTGTAGGCAGAAAGGGTCTGGGTTTTCGGTAGGGGCCACTGAGCAGATAAAGATAAAGTGGATTACCACACAGCCGGTGTGGGTGGCTCAGTGGCCCCTTCCTAAAGAAAAGCTGGAAACTGCTCGCGTTCTGGTTGAGGAACAGGTCATGAAGGGCCATTTGCAGCCCTCCAATTCCCCTTGGAATACCCCAATTTTTGTTATTAGGAAGAAATCAGGAAAATGGAGACTATTACAAGACCTTCGTGCTGTCAATGCAGTTATGGAGGTCATGGGCCCCATTCAGCGTGGCCTGCCCAGCTTAGCGGCCATCCCCAAAGGATGGAAGATCATAGTGATGGATATTAAAGATTGCTTTTTCTCCATCCCACTGCATCCAGATGACTCATCACATTTTGCTTTTACCCTGCCGGCTGTAAATCATACCACCCCAGACCAGCGGTATGAATGGGTTGTGCTGCCGCAGGGCATGGCCAACAGCCCCACACTATGTCAACTGTTCGTTTACAAGGTCCTGTACCCAGTGCTCCTGAAATGGCCCCAAGTCACTTGCATCCATTATATGGATGATATTCTCCTTACCGCCGCTTCCATTGCTCCTTTGGAGCAATGTTTCATGGCCCTTTCTGAAGCGATGGCCTGTGCGGGGCTTCACCTTGCCCCAGAGAAGGTGCAGAGAGGAGATAAAGCAGACTTCTTGGGGGCGAAAATTTCACCTCAGGCTATTCAACCTCAAAAGGTCACCCTTAGAAAAGATTGCCTCAACACACTCAATGACTTTCAAAAACTCCTTGGAGATATTCAGTGGGTGCGGCCCTATTTACCGCTCGCAAACTTTGAACTTTCCCCGTTATATGACATTCTTAAGGGCGACCCCCACCTGTCCTCTCCTCGAGAGTTGACTCCTGAGGCAAGAGAGGCCCTGGAACGGGTGGAAAGTACCCTCTCCGTAGCCTCGCTCAGCCGTCGGGACCCTGCCCTCCCTCTTTTATTATGTATTATTCCAACTCAGCGCCAACCTACCGGGGTGTTATGGCAGGGTGGCCCCCTCCGCTGGATCCATCCCCGCCTGTCACCGCAGCGTAGTATTGAATGGTACCCTGGCGCTGTAGCCCGACTGGGCTTTATTGGATTGTCTGAAGCTATTCAATTCATGGGACACAGCCCCTCGCAGCTCATTGTCCCATATGATAAGACCCAAGTCCAGACCCTGGCCGCCACCTCTGATGACTGGGCCATCCTCCTATGCTCCTTCTCTGGAATCGTAGACAATCACTACCCAAAAGACCCATTTTTACAATTTTATTCTCGGCACCCAGTTATCTTCCCCAAGATAACCTCCAATAAACCAATCCCAAATGCCGTCTCCATCTATACTGATGGGTCTAGCTCTGGTCTAGGCAGTATTCATATCCCTGGCCAGTCCTCTCAGACCCACTTGTTCCCTAACTGTTCAGCTCAAATTGTAGAATTGAAGGCAGTTGAGTTGGTGTTCCAGCAAGTTCACCTCCCATTCAATTTAATCTCTGACTCTGCCTATGTAGTGCAAGCAGTGCTCTGTCTGGAGGCAGCTGGCTTAATTAACTCTGCCTCCCCCGCCGCAGCTGTTTTCCGTAACATTCAGGACCTCATTCATTCCCGCACTCACCCCTTTTTTATTGTTCAACATAGAGCTCACCAATCCCTTCCGGGTCCCATTACCGAAGGTAATGCTGCTGCAGACCGTTTGACCCGTGTTCCCCTTATCCTGTCTGCCCTAGAGCAAGCTCTGCAATTCCACAAACAATTCCACGTTAATTCTAAAACCCTTGCTAGTCATTTTCACATTTCTCGGGAGGCCGCGCGCGGCATCGTCCGCAACTGTACTGCTTGTGCCCCACATCTCCCGGCCTTGCCGATGGGGGTCAATCCAAGGGGCCTTCGCCCCTGTCACCTCTGGCAGATGGATGTCACACATATTGCTGAATTCGGCAGATTGAAATACGTGCATGTCTCTGTGGACACCTGTTCTGGGATCATTTTTGCCAGTGCCCATACAGGTGAAACCGCCCGGCATGTTATCTCCCATTGCCTTGCTGCTTGGGCAGCATGGGGAGCCCCTTCCACTCTTAAAACAGATAATGGTCCTGCTTACACTAGCCAAGCCTTCATGGCTTTCCTAGCTGCCATGCGTGTCCACTGCTCCCATGGCATCCCTTACAATCCTCAAGGCCAGGGCATAGTGGAACGAGCACATCACACTCTCAAGGCTTGCTTACTAAAACAAAAAGGGGGAATTGGTGAGGGCCATTCCCCACAGAACAGACTAGCCCTGGCCCTGTTCACATTAAATTTTCTTTCACTCGATCGGGAGGGGCAGTCGGTGGCAGAGCGCCATTCGGGGACAGAGACACATCGATCCCGCTTGGCAATGTGGAAGGATACCATTTCGGGAAAATGGTTGGGCCCTGCCCCCGTCATAACCGCCACCCGAGGGGCAGTCTGTATCTTCCCACAGGACGCTGACTGCCCTTTGTGGGTCCCGGAACGCCTCACTCGGACTATCAAGGATGGATCCGCAGCTACGCAACCCGTCAGTACTGCTGCTGATACTGTGGATCCCCCTCCTGAGAGCAATGGAGGGGGCAGATGAGTATTGGGGTTTACTAGACACCCTGCCCCTACCAATCCCTGTTCATCATACATCTCCGCTCCTACCCCGCTTCTTTACCACCAATTACTCTCTGCAACTTCCAGCCGTTCCTATGGATGAAAGTATTAGCCCAGAGCAGCGCCCCCTTAATGTCACCCTGAAAGGCCTGCTCTGCTTCACGGTATGCCGCAACTTATCGGACCTGACAACAGATGGCCACTCCTGTGTCACCTTTTACCTTCCCCCCCACTCCCATATGTGTTCAACTCCCGTTCATGTTCCTGCTTCACAACGGTTCCCAAACAAGCTCTATTCAGTGCCGCAACAGCACTTGCTTTTACTCTCTTTGTTGGAATGCTACTCTCTTTCAGACGGCGATAGTCACCAGACTGCCGAGATATGTCCCTTGGCCTGTGAAATCCCCGTCGCCAGCCGAACTGTGGAGATCCAAGCGTGATTTCGGCCTCACTGCGGCGATCGTAGCCGCCGTCACAGCCTCCGTAGCTGCAGCCGCTACTGCCGCTGTGGCCTTCACCCAAAATATTGAAACTGCCACCGTTGTTAATAGCATGGCGCAAAACACTGCTAATGCTCTCCAGACCCAGGCGGCTGTGAGCGACCACGTGTTGGGGGCTATCCATATCCTGAATCACCGTATAGACTTGGTACAAGAACAATTGGATTCTCTGGTTCAAATCACCCAGTTGGGGTGCGCATGGCGCCTCCCCTCCCTGTGTGTGACCTCGGTACATTTCGACAATATCTCCCGAGCTGCTAACCTATCCCGCCTCCTTTCGCATCAACTGTAAACCAATTGGTCTCAGCGCATGGAACTGCTCCTAACCCAGTTGCGTACAGAGATTGTACGGGTTAATTCCACCAGGGTAGATCTTGCCATGGCGACCTCGTTGCGTGATTGGTTGAAGGGTGCGCTCGGCTTCCTCCAGCAGTGGGCGGGCACCGGTCTTTTGGGGGCTGCTTTGCTGGCAAGCGTGTTATTTCTTGTTCTGTGGATAAGAAGACGGTCCCGACAACAAAGCGTCCGTTATAGTCTACTTGTTCAGGCATTTGCCCACACCGCCGAGCGCGATCCATCGGCTCAGGTGTGGCTGTCTCTATTGGATCGCTCCTAGCCTCGACCCCCTGAACAGAGGGAGGTGTAGCCAATGACGGGCAACCTCCTCTGGGAAAACTACCAACCTAAGACAGGGAGCACACCTTGCTGTGTGCCACCCCCATGACGGGTAAGGAGTTCTTCCGCAGAGGATGACCTAAGACAGGCAGCCTCGCCTACCCTTACTAAAACAAAAGGGGGGAGATGTTGGGAGCTCATGGAGACTGCGCCACCAAAATGGCGCCGACCGGAAGGACCGCGCCCTGCCTTAAGCCCTCACCACGGCAGTGTCTGCCCAGCAACTAAGCCAGCTCATCGCCCATTGGACAGTACCCATCCTATCGGCGCCTCGCTCCCTTTGGTATAAAAGCAGTGGTAACAGGAAATAAAGTGTTCCGCTTCTCGTCTCCTGCTGAAACAGTGTCTCGGTCCTCTCCTTTGCGGGCAAAGGGGAACTTGGGCTGCGACAATCCCCGTTTTTTAACCTCTGATGTTGATCTAATTTTAGATTTATGGGGGAAAGTTAAAACAGTTCCCACATGGCTCTTAGCCAATTTCCCGTATTGTTGACATTGTCTGTAACCACAGCTGACATTAAAACCGGGAAATTAACATCGCCACACTACTACTCACTACACTACAGATTTTATCTGAATCTTACCAGCTTTCTAGTAAGATTTGGAGAGGTAGAAACATAAACACAGGGAACCTGCAAGAGAGAGAGAGGTGAGGCCAAAGAACCCAAGTCTCTCTTCCAGAAGAAGGTTTAAAGAGAGCTGGTCTATTCCAGTCCAAAGACATGGACCATCTTCTTAGTGCTTTAAAGTCGATTCTGACTCATAGCGACCCTGTAGGACAGAGTAGAACTGCTCCAGTGTCCAAGGAGTGCCTGGTGGATTTGAGCTGCCAGGCTTTGTGTTAGCAGACAGCACTTAGCCACTACGCCCACCAGAGTTTCCATCTTCTTACTACGTGCAAGTATTAGGTATCTTGTAAGTGGTTACACAGTGAAGGAATGGTGTTCATTGTTCCAGGCACAGAAGCAGTGTCATTGCAGTGAGGTTCTATTTACAACAAACCCATAGTCCCTTCTCTTTTCCAGACTTCCAGAGTGTCCAGGATCTGCTGCTTCTATCTGCAGACATTTCCCAGGGGGCTAATGCTGGATGGTGCAAACAGTTAATGTGTTTTGCTGCTAAGTGAAAGATTGGAGGTTTGAGTTCACCCAGAGGCACCTTGGAAGAATGGGCTGGCAATCCACTTTTGAAAAGTCAGCCACTGAAAAACTTATGGAGCACTGGGTCTGGATTAGCCTTTGCTCTATGATTTGGAAGCCAGACTGTTCAAGCATCAGTAGATTGTCAATCACCAAAGGGTTCAGTACCTTGTCGCCTCCTGAGCTCATCAAACGTGGAGAGAAGCCAGCCCCAGCAGAGAACAGGTGTGGGAAATAGCCATCCAACTGGGCCGCACAATGACCCCTTCTCCAGCCAAATCCAAAAGGCTAAAAGCCTCCTGGCCAAGCTAACCTCACTACATAACGATAACATTCTAAGGCTCCTTTTACAAAGTCTATTACTGTAGTTCTTTGTTGCCTTAAGAGGCAAGAGGAGGACTCTGCCATTTGTCTGCACTTGACTGCCTTATTTTTACCTCCAGTGACTGGGCAGACCCAAGGGTGTTTTGAAAGCCAACAGCAGCCCTTAGGGGCTGGTTCCAGAAGAGAGGAAATATAAAACTTAAGTCAGCAGCAGATATCAAGGCAAAGCTGTTTCATGCCCCAGCACCCATCCAATAGAGATTATCCTTGTTGGAACTCCTAGGCTTTCTCAGAATAGACTTTTGGGAGAATGCAGGGTTGAGGAAGTGAAGGGAATAAGAATACCCATAAATTGAGGGTTATTTCAATAAACTCAGATAAAATTACTCCTCGTACTCCTCCAGAAACAAGGGATGTGCCCTGCATGATACCTCCTGTTCCAGCCCTTGAAGACCTTCCAGTGGTTTCTGTCCATAAAAAATTCTGATCCTTCTCCCAGTGGACTAGACAGAAATGTGGCAGTAAAAGATGAGAGAATTAACATCCTGAAAGAACTTTTTTCAGATTTTTTTATGTCCCCATCTTTGACTCAACCTCCAGATAAAGAAGGCATAATGCATTGTTCAACTTGTATCTTTTCCCTGTGGATTAAAAAAGCAGCTGACTTAGATAGAAGCAGAAGACATTCTATTTAGCTGTAGTGTCCAGTACAACATCTGACACGTAATAGGTGCTCAAAACAGATATGTTAACTGAATGAAAGAGAGGTAGGTCTAGGAGAAACTTTTTTTTTTTTAAATTATGATTGAATGAAAATGTACTTCCCCATATAAATTTGCTTGCTGACCTGCATGCAGCTTCTACTGCTCTCCCTGCCTGGTGACAGCACACTCTTCCTCTCTGCTCCATACATGTCTTATCTTCCCAACAGTCTCCTATCTTCTCCTCTCCACCCATTCCCCTTCCTCCGTATGAGGTCAACAGGACGACCTCCTATAGATGCCTAGAACCATAAAGTGCCCACACAATATGGTCACTCTGCATCACCAAGTCCAATCCATTGCTGTCCGAAAAATTGACCTTCATTATGATTTATGAACAGGGGCAGCATCAGGGCCAGGGGTCATGCTCCCAGGAGAACTCTAAGGCCCCTGGACCATTAATTGCAATCTTTTTATGGAGATCTCAGTGTGCACCCCTATTTATACTTGTGTTGCCAGTGAGACTCAACTTTGTGAGCTCCATCATGGCTATCACTGGTGATGGCCGGGCATCATCTGGTTCTTCAGGTCACAAGTCGATATAGACATCTACTCACGTGAGTCTCTCCGTCTTCTGGATTCTCTTTCCCCCATGTCATTACAGACCTTGGTGTCATCCGTTCCTGCTAATTTGGGACCATTTGTTGTACCCTCAGATGGAAGCCTGGCAGCTTTTACGACCCCAGACATCACTCACCAATGTGGGGTGCAGAGAGTCCTCATTAGCAAAACGCTAGTTGTGCAAATTCTAGGGGAAACTTTAATAGCAGGGTAGTAATTGTAGAATGAACTTCGGCACTACAGAAAACTGTGTACAAACTCCAGACTAGCTCCTTACCAGGTGCCTGGGGAGTTACTTCATTTCTCTCACTTCAATTTTTTTCATTTATAATAAGAAAAATGAATAGCCTCACTCTTAAGTGCTATGGTGAGAATTACATACGAAGTCTGAAAATTAAGTCCGCAAACTTAATTGTTCTAAGTATTACATAGCTCACTGCTGAATACCACTATGTTCACCTTTGAAGTACTCCCCTTGGGAAGATGTGCACCGACGCCAGTGCCTAGTCCACTCTTCAAAGCAATTTTGGAGCTGTTTCTGGGATGGCCATTGCACACAGTGGCACAGTGGCAAGTTCACAAACCTAATTGTAGTTGTCTATGAGAGAATTTTTAGCCAGTACACAAGTAACTATATTGGAGTATCCTCCCTACTCACCTGATCTGGCCCCTGATGACTTTTTTCTTCACCTGAAGATAAAAGAAATATTGAAAGGAAGACATTTTGATGGCATTCAGGACATCAAGGGTAATATGACAGAAGCTCTGATGGCCATTCCAGAAAGAATTCCAAAATTGCTTTAAAGGGTGGACTGGCCCTGGCATCAAGGAATAGCTTCCTAAGGGGAGTACTTCAAGGATGACCATAGTGATATTCAGTAGTGAGATATGTAGCACATTTTCTAGGATGAATTCACCAACTTAATTGGCAGTTCTCACAGGTAATGTGTGTTCTAGACTGTGTGCCTCCCACAGTGTCTGAGATGAGGTAGACTCTAAACCGTAGCAGCTTTATGATAGAAACTCTGATAGTGTAGTCGTTAAGAATTCAGCTGCTAACCAAAACATCAGTAGTTCAAATCTACAAGGTGCTCCTTGGATACCTACTCTGTCATATAAAGTTACTGTGAGTCAGGTGACAGAATGGATTTGGTTTTTTGGTTATCTTTATGATTGTTTTTAACAGCTGAAACCACTCAAACTCAGAAGATTTAGGAGAACATTCAAAAAGAGAAAAGATAGTTACCTCAGCCCAGAACTGGAAGGAAGGGTGAAGATTTAAGCCTCAAGCCTGCTTTGGGATTCTAAGATTTTAGCCTTGTTGACACAGTGATTAAGAGGTCTGCTGATAACCAAAAGTTTGACAGTTAATATCCATGAGCTGCTTCTGGGAATCTGTGAGACAATTCTACTCTGCCCTACAGGTTCACTCTGTGTCTCAGCCAACTCAATGGCAGTGGGTTTTGTGGCATGGGTTGTTTTCTGCGGCCTAGGAAGAGTAAGGTGTTGAAGCGCTGAATAAATGGAGATGACATACCATCTTCCAGGAAGTGCTGGAGCCTATAGCCCGCCAGTGTATACAAAGCACGCACTTTTCCTCTTCATTCTCTCAAACTATAGAAGACAATCTCATAAGGCCACACCCATACCCAACAGACACTCAGCCGCCAGTGCAGCTCCCAGCAAGAGAAGCAGGTTATATTAGATGTCAGAACACAACTTCCTCCCAAGCTGCCAGACTTTTATAGTTTGAGGGTGGAGAATGTATGTGTGTACTATAGACACTGTCAGTCATTGAGCTGATTCTGATAAATAGCGACGGTATAGCACAGAGTAGAGCTGCCCCATAGAGTTTCCAAGGAGAACCTGGTGGATTTGAACTGCTGCCTTTTTGGTTAGCAGAGGTAGCACTTAAGCACTACACCATGAGGGTTTCCATATAAATGATACATATGTATACATACACAACATACATACACAGATTTAGAGCCTGGTGGTACAGTGTTCAACTCCAGGTGTTCAGCTGTTAACAGAAAGGTCAGAGGTTGAATCCACCAACCTCACCTTGGGAGAAAGATGTGGCAGTCTGCTTCCGTTAGAATGACAGCCTCAGAAACTGACTGTCATATATGCGTGAGTTGGAACCAACTAGATGTGGCAACAGGTCCACACACGCACAGAAACAGATACGCATATAAATTTATATAGCTGGCACTCAGCACATTGCAGATGCCCAATAAACTCTTTCTGGTACTCTTTGCTTCCAGTCAGTATTCATCTGACATCAGCAATGACAGCCTTTGGTCCATGTCCTCTTCAGAACCTGAACTGAACTTCTGGTAGTTTCCTTTCGGTGTTCCCCAGTCATTTTTAACTTGTTTCCAGCAAATTTTTCCTGAAAAGTGATATTAATGATACTGGCAATCATTTCTGCATTCTGTTTGATCACTTTTCTTTGGAATGAGAACAACTATGGATCTCTTCCAGTCAGTTTGCCAACTAGAGATGTCAGATGGCCCTTGGCCAAAAGCAGGGATGTGGACAAGATTCCTTCTTACCTGATTACAATTCTGTGATCATGAGTGTCTTTTGTGTGTGTGTGTATATATTTTAACTGAAAGTTTACAATTAGAGTCAATTTCTCATACAAAAATTTAAACACGCAATTTGTTATGTGACCCTAGCTGCTCTCCTCACACTGTGACAGCACACTTCTCTTCCTCTACCCCAAATTTCCCGTGTCCCTTCAACAAGCTCCTGACTGCATCTGTCTTCTCATCTCACCTCCAGACAGGAGGTGCCCGGTTAGTCTCCTGTATCTACTTAAGCCAAGAAGCACATTCTTCACCAGTATCATCTTACGTCTTATAGACCAGTTCAGTTTTTGTCTGAGGTAATGGTTTCTGAATGCTTTCAGTTCTGGACTAAGAGAGAGTCCAGGAATCATATTCTCTGGGGACCTTCCAGTCTATCAAGTGTGGTCTTTTTACTAGTGTTTGAGTTCTGCACTCCACGTTTCTCCTGCTCCACAAGGGACTTTTTGTTGAGTTCCCTGTGAGGGGTGCCAATGGTGGTAGCCAGGTACCATCTAATTCTTCCACTCTTATGTTGATGTAGCCAATGGTGGTAGCCAGGTACCATCTAATTTTTCCACTCTTATGTTGATGTAATCTCTGGTTTATGCAACCCTTTCTGTCTCTTGGTCTCCTATTTTTCCTGTATCTTTGAGGCTCTTCATTCTCCTTTGCTCCAGGTGAGTTGAGACCAACTGAAGCTTCTTAGATGCCTGCTTGCTAGCTTTTAAGACCCCAGGTGCCACTAAGAAGAATAGGATGCAGAACATTTTTTTTAAATAATTGTTTTTCATTGTTTTAAGTAACAGTTTACAATTACAGTCAGTTTCTCATACAAAAACTTATACACACTTTGTGGTGTGATCCTAGCTACTTTCCCTGCTCTGTGACAGCACACTTCTCTCCTCCAGCCTGCATTTCCCATGTCCACTCAACCAGCTCCTGTACCCCGCTGTTGTTTCCTCTCATCTCCAAACAGGAGCTGCCCACGTGGTCTCCTGTATATGCCCAAGTCAAGAAGCACACTGATCATCAGTATATATCAGTTCAATATTTGAGGAATTGGCTGCCAGAATGGTTTTAGTTTTGGGTTAACAGAGAACCCAGGGGCCATATCTCCATGGACCACCCCCTCCAGAACATCAAGTCTAGTCTTTGTACTAGAAGAACATTTTCCTAATAAACTTTGTTGTGCTAGTTGACCTAGATGTCACCTGAAACCATGATCCACAAACCCGCATCCCTGCTTCTTGGTCCTTTGAAGTGTTTGGTTGTTTTAGAAAACTTCTTAGCTTTTCAGTTGTGCTGACTTGTCCTCTACTGTGTGTTGTCCTTCCCTTCAACTAAAAAAATTCCTATCTAGTATCAAGTTAGTAAATACCCTTTCCCTCCCACTTTACCCTCGTAACCGTCAAAGACAGTCTTCTTCTATGTTTAAACCTTGCTTCAGTCCTTGGAGTAGTTGACTCATACAGTAATTGTCCTTTTGCAACCAACTCACTTAACTCAGCATAATACTTTCCAGATTCCTCCATGTTGAGAGGAGGTGTTTTTCCCAAATTCATCATTGTTCTTTGTCATTGTGTAATATTCCACTGAGTGAGTGTGCTGTAATTTGCTTATCCATTCATCCATTGGTGGGCACCTAGGTTGATTCCATCTTTTTGCTATTGTGGACAGTGCTACAGTAAATACTGTCATGTATGTCTCTATTTGTATGGCAGCTTTTATTTCTCTACAATATATTTCAAGGAGGGATTGCTGAATTATGTGGTATTTCTATTTCTACCTTTTTAAGGAAGTGCCTAATTGATTTCCAAAGTGGCTGTACCATTTTACATTCCCACCAGCAATGTGTTCCAGCCTCTTTACAGCTTCTTCAAAATTTATTATTTTTTTTAATTTTTTTCTTTTATTAATGCCAGCCTTGTTGGGGTGAGATGGTATCTCATTGTAGTTTGTATCTGGATTTCTGTAACGGCTAATGACAGTCAGAATTTCTTCATATATCCATTAGCTGCCAGAGAAGCAAAGTGCCTATTCATATCCCTTATCCATTGTTTAATTGGGTTATTTGTTTTTTTGTTGTTGAGGTTTTCCAGTATCTTGTAGATTTTAGAGATTAGATGCTAATTGGACTAGTCATAGTCAAATTTCTTTCCCAGTCTGTAGCTTATCCTTTAAGTCTTTTGGTGAAGTCTTTGGATGAGTGTGTTTGATTCTTAGGAGTTCCCAGTTGTCCATTTTCTCTTCTGGTGTTTGTACGTTGTTAGTAATGTTCTGTATTTTTTTTTGTGATGTGTATTGCGGCTCTCATCATTGTCCTCATTTTTTTCTTCCATGATCTGTATCACTTTAGGTTTTATACCTAGGTTTTTCATCCATTTAGAGTTAGTCTCTGTGCGTGGTGTGAGAGTCCCGTTTCATTTTTTGAGATGAATTTACAGTTATGCTGACACTATTTGTTAAACAGACCATCTTTTCCCCGGTTTACGGACTTTGAATCTTTGTCAAATATTAACTGATTGTAGCCAAGTGCCATTGAGTCGAATCCGAAGTGAATGCTTTTATGTCTTGCTTCTCAATTTTGCTCCACTGGCCTATAGATCTGTTGTTGTACCAGTACTAGGTTGTTTTGGCTACAGTGGTGATATGAGGTCTCCTATTTAGCTCTTCTTCCTCAGTAATGTTTTGCTTATCCAAAGCTTTTTCCCTTTCCATATGAAGTTAGAAGTTTGTTTCTCTATCTCACTTTAAAATGTCATTGGAATTTGGATAGGAATTGCACTGTATTTATAGAGCACTTTGGGTACAAGAGTCATTTTCACAATGTTGAGTCTTCCTGTGCACAAGCAAGGTAGGTTTCTCCATTTAATGTAGGTCTCTCTCTGTCTCTGTCTCTCTTTTGTAATACTGTCTTGTAGTTTTCTTTGTATAGGGCTTTAACATCTCTGATTACATTTATTCCTAAGTAGTGTATCTTCTTGGGGGCTATTATAAATGGTATTGATTCAATGATTTCCTCTTTGTTAGTTCAGAGGAATCCCACTGATTTTTGTATGTTTATCTTGTATCTAGATTCATTGCTAAAATCTTTTATTAGTTCTAGAAGGCTTTTTTGTGTGTAGATTCTTTAGGGTTTTCTGTATATAAGATCACATCATCTACAAATAGAGATAATTTTACTTCTTCCTTACCAATTTGGATGTCCTTTATTTCTTTTTCTAGCCTGATTGTTCTGGCTAGAACTTCCAGCACAATGTGAAATAAAAGTGGTAATAAAATGCATCTTTGGGTGGAGTCAAGATGGCAGATTAGAGACATGTCTCCTTGATTCCCTCTGAAAACTAAGGCCTGGATGGATAACTCAATGGAGTCTTCTGGACACCCAGTGAGCCCTAGGACATGGCACAGGGCTGTCAATTTGGACTATATGCCACTGAACAGGAAACCTCTTCTCTTTTAATGATCCACACCCTTGTTTAATGGCAGAATTTCACAGACTTAAGGTAACTGGTGTTTTTAACTTTTTCCTCTATGTCTTAGCCAGCAGCTGTGGCTTGGGCTTCACCAGCAGCAAAGCTTAGCTGCACTACTGACATGATCAGCAGGTAGAATAGCCATATTTTGCAAGCCTAGCTCTGGACTCTGAGCACCTCGGCCCCTCCACCCTCCCTCCACCATTGATCCGGCTATTTCATAGCAGATGGGAGAGCTTGTGTGGGATGCCGTCTTGTTCCACTGAGAGGCAGAGTTACCCAAACAGAGGCCTCAGCAGGAGTTAATTGTCAGGCTGGGAGGCAGTGCAAACCCAAGGAGTGCTTTCCTAGAAGAAAAGCTGTGTTTAGCACAGTGTAGCCTTATGGGTCGAGCCTGGCAGCAGATGACAGCAGGGCAGTGACCTGCTCAGACTGTGAACTAGATTACAGCATCTGGGGTCAGATATAGAGGTTCCTACATTGCCAGCTGGAAAAAGAGGAGGTTACATATACTCTGGGGGTCAGTTCTACCCTGGCCCCTAGGGTCACCATGAGTTGGATCTGACTCTATGGCACTTGGCTGGCACATACCTGGCAGCCTGACTGATTTTGGAAACTGTCAGGTAGCTTTTACCTTTCAAAATAAGACTACCTAGAAAAATAACTGCAGTGCATCCTGATGGCATCTCTTCCAGCCTTTACTGACCCACATCATAGGGTCAGCTGGCAGCCCCTCAGTGACTCCATTAGTGTCCTCATCAATCAGCAGGTGGAGACTGCTATCCAAGAGATGCCACTGGGTTCAATCACCAGAGAGCATAAAGGTGACTAGTGATCACCTTCCTTCTCAGACTGCACTTCAGATCCTGCTAAGGTAACACCAGAGAAACTAAACAACCTCTAGATGCTCCCAGAGCAACAAACATTGGCCACACATTTAAAGAAAAATCCACCCATGGCTCCAGAAAGCTCACAAAAGAAAGAATCAACTTTTTAGATGAAGAAGCCTTTCTGAAAGTGTTGGAAGTTGAGTACAAAAAGATTATATACAGAGCCCTCCTAGACATTATACAAAATATAACAGAGCAAAATGAAAAACTAAGCAAGCTATTCCAACTGATAGAACACCAGCATTCTGATATCTGACAGATCAATAACAAAATCAAAGAAATAGAAAATTCAATTCAAAGACAAGAAAACAGAATTAACAAATGGAAAATAGACTTTCTGACTTGGGAGACAGAGATACTGACTCCAGCATCTATGAGGAGAAATCAGAGAAAAGAAGCAAGAAAAGTATAGACGCATTAAAAAACATATGGGACTCTATCAAGAGGAACAATCTATGATTAATTGGAATTCCCAAATGGGGAGGGACACCTGAAAACACAGGGAGTATTGTTGCTGAGCTGCTGACAGAAGACTTCCCTGAAATTATGAAAGAGAATACAGATAACCAAGATGCACATTGAATGTCACACAATGTATACTCCAAAAGAAAGACACCAAAACATATTGTAATCAAACTTAACAAAATGAAACACAAACAGAAACTCTTAAAGGCAGTGAGACGCTAAGCGAAGCTAGCATTTAGAGGGAAATCCCGTAGGCTTTCATCTGACTTCTCAGCAGAAACAATGCTGGCATGGAGGCAGTGGGATGACACATTCAAGGCCTTGAAAGAGAAAAATTTCCAACCAAGAATTATATATCCTGCAAAACTGTCTTTCTGATATGAAAATGAAATTAAGACATTTGCAGATAAACAGAAATGCAGAAACTTTGTAAAAATCAAATCAAAGCTGTAAGAAATACTGAAAGAAGCCCTTGGCTTAGAAAAACAAAACCATTAGCTCTATATTTTAGGAGGCAATACAAGACACATCATCCAGAAATCTTAGTTAGGGAAGGCACAAAACTCAATCAAAGCTATAATATTAAAATAAGTGATCCACTGACCATATCATAAAAACTATGATGTTATCACACTAAAAAGAGGGATGTACTACAGTAGTTATAGGCCTTCCAGACGGAGAGGAAGTTAACAAGATATGTAGAAGTTAAAATTGGGTTTAAATGTAGATTATTAAGGGCAATCATAGAGGTAGCCACAAATCACAATAAAGATGCAACACATCAAATCAAGAAACATAATACAGGAGTCTCTACAAACACAAAACCAACAGCGAAAAGGGTGAGAAATCAACCCATAAAGAAGAATCTCCCAGAACAGAATATTAAGAGCAACAGAGAAAACATCAACACAAAAATAAACACATCAAATACAGCACTAAACACATACCTATCAGTAATTACATTCATGTAAATAGACTGAACACTCCAGCAAAGAGACAATGAGTGACATCCTTGATCAAAAGACACAACCTGTCTATATGTTGCTTACAAGAAACTCACATTAGACTTAAAGATATGAACAAACTGAAAATTAAAGGATGGAATAATATATTTCAATCTAGCAATATACAAACAAGAGCAGGTGTGGCAATACTAATCTCAGATAAAATAGATTTTAATGTAAAATCCACCATGGTAGGCAAAGAGGGACACTATTGCTTACAATACTAAATATTTATGCACACAATACTAGGGCATCTAAATACATTAAAGAAACACTGAGTACATTCAAAAACGAGATCGATCACTGAGCAATAATAGTGGGACACTTCAACACTCCACTTTCAGTACTGGACAGATCTTCCAGAAAAATGCTCAATAAAGACACAGAAGATCTTATTGCCACAATTAACCAACTAGACCTCATTGTATCCATCAGCACACAACTACACCTTCTTCTCCAGTGCACATGAAACATTTTCCAGAATAGACCATGTGCTAGGACATAAAGCAAATCTCAACAAAATCTTTACCACTGAATTACTGCAAAACATTTTCTCAGACCATAAAGCTATAAAAGTCAAAATCAGTAGCAGAAAAAACACAGGTAGAAAGTGGAACTCATGGAAACCGAACAGGCTCAAAAAGCCATAAGTTATAGAAGAAATCAAGGATGCAATAAAGAAATTTATGGATTGAAATAAGAATGAAAACACATCCTAATTAGAACCTATGGGATACAGCCAAGGCAAAGCTCAGGGGTCAGTTTAGCTCTATAAATGCACACATTTGGAAGGAAGAAAGAACCCAAACCTAAGAATTAACCCTACTGATTGAACAAGTGGAAAGAGAGCAACAGAGGAATCTTTCAGGCACCAGAAGAAAACACATCATAAAGATTAGAGCAGAACTAAATGAATTAGAGAATAGAAGAACAACTGAAAAAATTGAAAAGACCAAAAGCTGGTTTGTTTAGAAGATCAACAAAATTGACAAACCATTTTCTAAACTCACTACAGAAAAATGGGAAAGGAAACAAAAAAACCCAAATAAGAAATGAGAGGGGAGTTGTCACAACAGATCCAACAGAAATAAAAAATATCATAACTGAATACTATGAAAGACCATACTCTAACAGATTTGAAAACCTAGAGGAAAAGGACAAATTCCTTGATTCATATCACCTACCAAAACTATGACAAGGTAAAGCAGACAACTTAATAAACCCATCCATCAAAACGGAAGAGATTTAAAAAGTCGTAAAACAAACTACTAACCAAAAAAAAGCCCTGGCCTAGATGGCTTCACTGCAGAATTCTACTAAGCTTTTAGAGAAGGTTAACTCCAATACTACTGAGACTATTTCACAGCATAGAAAGGGATGAAATACTCCCAAATTCATTCTAGGAAGCCAACATAACCCTGATACCAAAAGCCAGGAAAAGACTCAACCAAAAAGGAGAAATATGGACCAGTATCACTCATGAACCTAGATGCAATAATTCTTCAACAAAATCCTTGCCAACAGAATTCAACAACACATCAAAAAAATAATTCATCGCAATCAAGTTGGATTCATTCCAGGGATGCAAGACTTGTTCAACATCAGAAAAGCAATTAAAGTGATCAACTACATAAATGACACAAAAGACAAGAATCAACTGATTTTGTGAATTGATGCAGAAAAGGCATTTGATAGAGTCCAACACCCGTTCATGCTAAAAACCCTCAGCAAAATAGGAATAGACAACAAATTCCTCAAAGCAATAAGGGCTATTTACACAAAGCTAACTGCCTGTGTTATCCTGAATGGAGAGAGACTAAAACAATTCCCCTTGAGAATGAGAGCTAGATAAGGATGCCCACTATCACCTCTCCCATTGAATATTGCACTAGAAATTCTGGCCAGAGCAGTTAGACAAGACAAAGAAATGAAGGGCATCTGCATCAGCAAAGAAGTAAAAATCTCCCTGTTTGCAGATGATATGATTGTATATGCAGAGAATCCTAAAGAACCCATAAGTAAACTACTCAAACTGATAGAAGAGTTCAGCAAAGTATCAGAATACAAGATAAATGTAAGTAAATGAATAGGATTCCTTTATACCAACAACAAGATTATTAATGGAGAAATCACCAAATCAGTACTGTTTACTATAGCTCCCAAGAAGATGAAATATCTAGGAATAAATCTAACCAGAGAAATAACAGACCTTTACAAAGAGAACTACAAGTCCTTACTACAAGAAACTAAGAGAGACTTACATAAATGGAGAAACTTACCCTGATCATGGATAGGAAGACTTAACATTGTGAAAATGTCTATTTTACCCAAAGCAACTTACTTCCATAATGCAACCACCAAATGTTTGGAAAGGGAAGAAATTCCATATAAGTAAAGCACTACTGAAGAAGAAGAACACACTAAGAGGCCTCTCACTGCCTGACTTTTGAACCTATTCCATTGCCACAGTAGTCAAAACAGCCTAGTACTGGTACAAAAAGAGACATATAGACCAATGCAACAAAGCTGAGATTGCAGATATGCCACCATCCTCCTATGAACAGGTGATATTTACCAAAGGCCCTAAGATTTTAAACC
Organism: Heterohyrax brucei; assembly: GCA_028571685.1. Taxonomy (NCBI): domain Eukaryota; kingdom Metazoa; phylum Chordata; class Mammalia; order Hyracoidea; family Procaviidae; genus Heterohyrax; species Heterohyrax brucei. The sequence continues at coordinate 36,661,904 of CM053145.1, forward strand.
AGGGTAAAAGCAGTCTCTTTAACAATTGGTGCTGGCAAAATTGGATATCCATAAGCAAAAAAACTGAAACAAAACCCATATCTTACACCTTATACGAAAGCCAACTCAAACTGGACAATAGACCTAAATACCAAATCTAAGAGGATAAAGCTCACCCAAGGAAATGTAGGAACAGCAATGGAAGTTTTAATACACAACACAGACAGATTTCAAAATCTGACAAACAAAGCATGATCACCAGAAGAGAAAGTAGATAAACGGGAACTACTAAGAATCAAATTCTTTTATCAAAAGAATTAAAAGACCACCTACAGAATGGGAAAAAATATTTGACAACTCATGATGGACTGACGTCTGATCTCCATAATCTGTAAGGTACTACAAAATGTCTGTAAGAAAAAGATAAATAATCCAATTAAGCGATGGGCAAAGGAGAGGGAAAGACACTTCACTAAAGACTATATCCAGTGTCATGGGTTGAATTGTGTCTCCCCAAAAATATGTGCAGCCGTGTGGCTGGGACATGATTCCCAGTATCTTGGGACTTCCTCCATTGTGTGGTTTCGCTAAACTGTATGCTAAAGGAGCTGCAAATTCCTGCATAGGATTACTTCCTTGCTTTGCAGTAGGGGGAGTTTCCATGGAGTGTGGCTTGCCCCACCCTCAATGCTTTTAGCTTGCAAGGGATAAAAGGAAACAGAAACAAAGAGAATTAGGAGCCTCGCACCATCAAGAAATGTGCACCGGGAGAGGACTGCGTCCTTGAGACCTGAGGTTCCTGTGCTGGGACGCTCCCTGGACAAAGACTGGTGCAATACCGGACTTTCCTCCAGAGCCGACAAGGGGAAAGGCTTCCCCTGGAGCAGTCTCGCTGAATATGGACTTGCAACCTACCGGACTGTGTAAGAATAAATCTTCCTTTGTTAAAGCCATCCACTCTGTGGTATTTCTGTTAGAGCGGCACTAGCTGACTAAAACATCCAGGCAGCCAAAAGACACATGATGAAATGCTCACTATCTGTGGAGGGCAGACCCCCTCCTCTCCCGACATGAGGATCAAGGAAGATGCCTTCTAAGAGGGGCTTTACAACCCCCTCGGCTTATGAAATTATATTGGGAAAATCTGGCCAGAAACTTCTAGGGAAAAGAGCTTAGAGGAATGGATTTCAATACAGCATGCCTGAAAGCACTGAGGCCTGCCCAGCCCCGCTGACTTCCCCTAACTGCGCTTCCCCCTCATGTGAAAAGAATTATCCTTTTTAGAACAGTTTAAGAAAAGCATAAGGTGGGGGACGGTAGGTGTTTACTGTCCCTGCAGGAGGAGATAAAATAAAGAGCAAAGTAGGAACAAATAGAGATTATAACCTTTAGACCCTTCCTCCTGTACCTTTTAACCTTTAGGTATAAGTAGGGCTGATTGAGCTCGGGGCATAATTTTGTTTTCACTGTCAATTATCACACAACACACCTGCCTCAGGCCATTATCTAGAAAGCCTTGACAATTAACAAGATCATGAGGTTTCAGTTTCAAGTTAGCTAATAGCTTATGTGGTCAGGGGGCAGGCTAAAAATCACGTCACCTCAAGATCACGAGGTTTTGGTTTCAAATTAGCCAATCACGAGGTTTCAGTTTCAAATTAGCCAACACATTGTGTGGTCAGTGGGCAGGGTGACACTCATGTCACTTTGACTATAAAAATAAAGAAAGACAGTCCTTTCGGGCCGCCATTCTCCAAAACTCTTTCCTGTTTCTCTCAATTCATTTCTCCGCTGACGCCGCTCCCTCCCTCCATGTGTGACCCCAAAAAGTTGTCGGGGATGGCTCCTGGAAACTATCATTAGCTATTAAAGAAATTCAAATCAAAACTACAATGAGATACAAGGTTGGCCATGATCCAAAAAATGAAAACAACAAATGTTGGAGAGGCTGTGGAGAAATTGGAACTCTCCTACACTGCTGGTGGGATTAAAAAAACGGTACAACCTCTTTGGAAAGCAATCTGGTGCTTCTTTCCAAAGCTGGAAATAGACCCAGTAATCCCACTGCTTGGAATTTATCCTACAGAATCAAAGGCAGTCACACGAACAGACACATGCAAGTGAATGTTTATCACAGCACAGTCAAAAACAAAAAGACAGAATCAACCCAGATGCCCAACAACAGATGAATAAACAAACTATGACATATATACTCAATGGAACTCTATGCCATAATAAAGAACAATGATGGTTTTAGGAAGCATCTCATAACTTGGTTTCAATTGGAAGACATTATGTTGAGTAAAATTTGTCAGTGGCACAAGGACAAATATTGTATGAGACCCCTACAATAAGGACTTAAAAACAGACTCATATACAGAAGAAAAGACCTTTTGACAGCTGGAAGGGAGGGGAGGAGGGAGGTAGATGGTTGGTTATAGATTAGGTAGTTGATAGAAATTTGGTTGGGTGAAATTAGTGACAGCACACATTAGAAAGAAAACATCAGTTTAACTGTACTTCGTATAACACGAACACTACTCTTCCAGTCTTAACTCAATATTGCAAGGATAGAGTAGCAGAGGTGGGGGGTCCAGGGGCCATGCTCTCAGGGGACATCGAGGCCAATTGTCGTAACTAGTGTATTGCTAAGAGAGTCTTCTGGACTCTATATTGGTGAGTGGTGTCTGGAGTCTTAAAAGCTAGCAAGCTGCCATCTGAGGTACACCAAATGATCCCAACTCAGCAGGAACAGATGATCACCCAGGACCAAAATGACATGGGGGAAAGACAACCCAGAAGACACAGAGACACACTTGAATGGGTGACTACATCAACATGTGAACAGAAGAACTGGAAAGTCCTAGCCACCACCAGTGAGAGCCGTGATGGGGCTCACGAAGGTAAGTCTCAGTATCAACACAAGAATAAAAAGGGATGCACCCTGAGAACTCCACTAAAAGACAGCAACTGATGGGCCAAAGGCTTCGGGGTTCCCCTGGGACCATGGCCTCTAGCCCTGATCCTGCCCCTGTCCATGAATCATTACTGAGATCAATTCCTCAGACAGAACTAGATTGGACTCCATGACACAGAGTGACCATATCGTGTGTGCACTAGAAGAGGGGACAGGAGATTGTTATGAGGATATGGCATGTATAGACAGAAAGGAAGAGTGTGCTGTCACTGGGCAAGGGGAGCAGTAGAAGCTGCACATAGGCAGGCATGCAAATTTAAACTGGATTGTATACTTTCACTCAATCACAATAAATAAATAAATAAACACAGAAAAAAGGCATCTTTGGTTCTTGTTCTAAAAGGAAATGCTTCCAAACTCTATGCTTAGGATGATGTTGGCTACTGCCTTTCTATAAATGCTGTTTACAATGTTGAGGAATTTCCCTTATATTCCTATTTTGCTGAGAGCTTTTAACACAAATGGGTGCTGGACTTGGTCAAATGCCTTTTCTGCATCAAGTGATAAAATCAAGTGGTTCTTGCCTTTTGTTTTGTGTGGTTGATTATGTTGATTTTCTTTCTGATATTAAACCACTTATACATATCTGATATGAAACTTGCTTGTTCATGGTGAATTATTATCTTGATAATTTTTTTAAAATTCTTTTGGCTAGAATTATGTTGAGAATTTTTACACCTAAGTTCATGACAGATGTTGGTTTGTGATTTTCCCTTTTTTCTGTAGTCTTTCCCTGGTTTGGAAACCCTGTTAAAGTAGTGGTTTGGTCCTATGGCTACTATCCAAAAGATCTAAAGTTTGAACCCACCAAGAGCTCCTTGAAAATTCTATTGGGCAGTTTTGCTCTGTTTTATAGGATTGCTGTGAGTCAGAATCGACTTAGTGGCAGTAGATTTTTGTTAGCTTTGGTTTTACCTGATTTTGGCATCAGGGTTATGCTGGCTTCCTAAAATGAGTTTGGGAGAATTCCATCTTTTTATATGTGCTGAGATACCTGTAGAAATAATGGTGTTAACTCTCCCCTAAAAGTGTGGTAGCATTCTCTAGTGAATCCCTCAGGGCCAGGCCTCTTTTTTTGTTGGGGGCTTTTAAATTACCTTTTTCAATCTTTTCTTTTGTCATAGGTTTACTTATTTATTCTACCTCTGGTTGTGTTAGTTTAGGTAGGTAGTAAGTTTCTAGAAATTTGCCCATTTCTTCTAGGTTTTCATATTTGTGAAGAGTAGAACTTTTCACAATCTTCTGTTATGATACATATATATGTGTGTGTGTGTGTATATATATATATATAAAATTTTAATTTTGGTTGTGATATCACCCACCTCATTTCTTATTTAGGCAGTTTGCTTCCTCTCCTGTTTTTCTTGTCAGCGGTTCATTGCTTTTGATGATACTTTCAAAGAACTAACTTTTGGTCCTGTAGACTCTTTTGATCATTTTTCTGTTCTCTAATTCATTTAGTCCTGCTCTAATTTTTCTTATTTGCTTTCCTTTTGTCCTCGAGGGGTTCTTTTGCTGCTCTCTTTCTACTTGTTAGAATTGTGGTGTTAATGCTTTGATTTGGGCCCTTTATGCTTTTTGGATGTGTGCATTTGTTGCTATAAATTGACCTCTGAGCTCTGCCTTTGTTGTGTCCCATAGGTTCTAATAGGATGTGTTTTCATTCTTATTTGATTCTTGAATTTATTCAGTCTTTGGTTTCTTCTATAACCCAGTAGTTTTTAAGCAAAGTGTTGTTCAGTTCTCATATGTTTGATTTTGTTTTCTTGCTTTTTCTGTTACTGATTTCTACTTTTTATGGCTTTATGGTCTGAAAAGATACTTTGCAATATTTCGATGTCTTGGATTTTGGTGAAGGCTTGCATTATGGCCTAATATGTAGTCTATTTCAGAGAGTGTTCCATGCGCTTTGGAGAAGAAAGCATACTTGGCTGCTATTGGTGCGGTATTTTGTATATGTCTAGAAGGCCAAAGTTGATTGATTGTGGTATTTAGATTTTCTGTGTCTTTATTGGGCTTCTTTCTGGATGTTCTGTCCTTTACCACAAGTAGTTGTGTCAAAATCTCTTACTATTATTGTGGAGCTGTCTATTTCTCTTTTCAATGCTGTTCAAGTTTGTTTTATGTATTTAAGAGCCCCAACATTAGGTAAGGAAATATGTAATATGGTTATGTCCTCAGATGTATTGAGCCCTTTAATCATTATATAGTGTCCTTCCTTACTGTTGTAGTGGATTCTACTTCAAAGTCTGTCTTATCAGAATTTATTATTTATCAGAATGAGTATGTCGCCACTCATCGTCATTTTTTGAACGTTGTTTGCATAATATGTTTTTCTATCCACTGAGTTTTAGTTTGAGTCTTTAATGTGGGTCTCTTGTAGGCAGCATATAGATGGATCGTGTTTTCTTATCCATTCTGCCACTCTCTGTCTGTTTATTTGTTCATTTAATCTATTTACAGTCAGCATTAACTGTTGATAGGTATGGGTTTAGTGCTATCATTTGATGCCTTTTTTGTGCACTGATGACAATTTCTTCATTTCACTTAATTGTGCTGTCATTTTTCTTCATGTGACTTCATCTTTTTCATTGTTGTCTCTTTTGTATTTGCTAAGACTTTATGTTTTTCTTTTTTATTTTGATGTGTAAGATTGTTAGTTTCCTTTGTGGTTACCTTAATATTTAACTTAATTTTTGTAAATTTAAACTTGTCTTTAATTTCTTTGTATGGTTTTGATTCCTCTCCATATGAAACCTCTATGACTACAATTTTTTTAATCTCTTTTTTTTGTTACAATTATTTTATCTTTTACATGTTTCCCTATTTTCAATGTTTTAATTTTGATTTATTTTTGTGACTTCTTAACCTGGGTTGATATCTGTTTACTGTGTCCTGCATTCTAGCCTTGGCTTGTTATCTAATGTTATTGATTTTGTGACTGAAGGACTCCCTTTAGTATTTCTTATAATTTTGGTTTGTTTTTTTGCAAATTCTCTAAATTTCTGTTTATCTGGAAATGGCTTAATTTCACCATCATATTTGAGAGACAGGTTTGCTGGATATATAATTACTGGCTGGCAAGCAATTTGCTTCAAGACTTTGTGTATGCAGTCCCACTGTCTTCTTGCCTTCATGTTTTTTTTTATTATTTATTTTTTTTATTATGATTGAATGAGAATGTACATTCCCATATAAATTTGCATGCCCACCTATGTGCAGCTCCTGCTGCTCTTCCTGCCCAGTGACAGCATACTCTTCCTCTTCACTCCATACATGTCTTATCCTCCAAACAATCTCCTATTCCCTCCTCTCCACCCATTTCCCTGCCTCCAGTAAGAGGTCGGTAGGATGACATCCTATAGATGCACAGAACCATAAAGTGCACACATGATATGGTCATTCTATCTTGCCAAGTCCAATCCATTCCTGTCCAAAGAGTTGACATCCATAATTAGTTATGGACAGGGGCAGCATCAGGGCCAAGGGCCATGCTCCCAAGGGAACTCCGAGGCCTCTAGACTATCAATTGAGGTCTTTTAGTGGAGATCTCAGGGTACACCCCTTTTTATTCTTGTGTTGCCAGTGAGACTCAACTTTGTGAACTCCATCATGGCTATCACTGGTGGTGATAGTTACCACTGATAGTTATCACTGGTGGCCAGTTACCGTCCAGTTCTTCCTGTCACAAGTCAATGTAGTCATCCACTCACGTGGGTCTCTCTGTGTTCCAGGTTCTCTTTCCTCCCTGTCGTTTTGGTCCTTTATGACCATCCATTCCTGCTGAGTTGGGACCATTTGCTGTACCCTAAGATGGCAGCTTGGCAACTTTTATGACCTCAGATGCCACTCAGCCAGTGTGGGGTACAAAAGGCTCTTTTAGCCAAACACTAGTTATGCCAATTGGTTTCAATGTCCCCTGAGAGCATGGTCCCCAGGCCCCCGCCACAGCTACTCTGTCCTTGCAATATTGGGTTGAGATGGGAGGAATAATCATGTTGAAGTCCAGTTGATATTGATTTTCTTTCTAATGTGTGCTGTCACAGATTTCACCCAACCAAATTTCTATCAATTATCTAATCTAAACCCTCCTTCTCCTCACTCTCCCTCCCTTCCCACGCTTGCAGCCATCAGAGAGTCTTTTCTTCTATTCATGAATCTGTTTTTAAGTTCTTATCATAGGGGTCTCCTGCAACATTTGTCCTTTTGTCGCTGACTGCTTTCACTCAACATAATGTCCTCCAACTGAAACCAGGTTATGAAATGTTTCCTAAAATCATCGTTGTTCTTCATCATTGCATAGTGTTCCATTGAGTATATGTACCATAGTTAACCTATCCATTCCTCTGTTGTTGGGCATCCGGGTTGATTCCATCTTTTTGCTGTTGTGGACTGTGCTGCAATAAACATATGTGTACATGTATCAGTTGGTGTGAATGGCCTTGATTCTGTAGGATATATTCCAAGCAGTGGAATTACTCAGTCAAATGGTATATCTATATCCAGCTTTTTAAGGAAGTGCCAGATTGCTTTCCAAAGAGGTTGCACCACTTTGCAATCCCACCATCAGTGTAGGAGAGTTCCAGTTTCTCCACAGCCTCTCCAGCCTTTGTTGTTTTGCATTTTTTGGATCATGGACAACCTTGTTGGGGTGAGATGGTATTTCATTGTAGTTTTGATTTGGATTTCTTTAACAGCTAATGATCTTGAGCATGTCTGCATCTGTTTTTTGGCTGCCTGGATCTTCTCTTTAGAGAAGTGTCTACCCATCTCCTTTGCCCATCACTTAAACTGGATGATTTATCTTTGTCTCACTGATATTTTGTAGTACCTTATAGATTATGGAGGTCAGGCATCAGTCTGACATGTAGTTGCCAAATTATTTTTTCCCGTTCTGTAGATGGTCTTTTAATTATATTATTAATGTCTTTGGATGAGCAAAAGCGCTTGATTCTGAGTAGTTCCCATTTATCTATTTTTCTTCTGTTGTTTGTGGTTTGTTTGACAGATTTCGAAGTCTGTTTACTTTGTATACTAAAACTTCCATTGTTGTTCCTACTTTTTCTTGGATGAGCTTTATCATTCTAGATTTGATATTTAGGTATTTTATCCAGTTTGAGTTGGTTTTTGTATAAGGTGAAAGATATGGGTCTTGTTTTAATTTAGTGCAGATGGATATCCAATTTTGCCAGCACCATTTGTTGAAGAGATTGTTTTTACCCCAGTTTAGTATCTTAGGGTCTTTGTTGAATATCAACTATTTGTAGGAAGCTGGTGTCATCTCTGGGGTCTCAATTCTGTTTCATTGATTTATATCTCTCTTTTTGTACCAGTACCAGGTTGTTTTGACTACTGTGGCAATGGAATAGGTTCTAAAGTCAGGTAGTGAGAGGCTTCCCAGTGTGTTCTTCTTCTTCGGTAGTGCTTTGCTTATTTGGTATTTCTTGCCTTTCCAAACAAAGCTGGTGATTTGTTTCTCCATCTCATTAAGAAATGTGACTGGAATTTGTACTGGGATTGCATTAAATAAGTAGATTGCTTTGGGTAAAATAGACATTTTCAAGATGTTCAGTCTTCCTATCCATGAGCAGGGTAAGTTTCTCCATTTATATAAGTCTCTCTTAGTTCTTGTAGTAAGGACTTGTAGTTCTCTTTGTAAAGGTCTGTTATTTCTCTCATTAGATTTATTACTAGGTACTTTATCTTCTTAGGGACTATAGTAAATGATATTGATTTGGTGATTTCTTCATTAATAATCTTGTTGTTGGTATAAAGGAATCCTGCTGATTTACTTATGTTTATCTTGTATCTTGATACTTTGCTGAACTCTTCAATCAGTTTGAGTAGTTTACTTATGGATTCTTTAGAATTCTCTGCATGTACAATCGTATCATCTGCAAATAGGGAGATTTTTACTTCTTCTTTGCTGATGCAATTGCTCTTGCTAGAACTTCTAGTACTATGCTGAATATGAGAGGTGAGAGTGGGCGTCCTGGTCTAGTTCCTGTTCTCAAGGGAAAGTCTTTCAGTCTCTCTCCATTCAGAATGACGTAGGCAGATGGCTTTGTATAAATGGCCCCTATTGCATTGAGGAATTTGCCATCTATTCTTATCTTGCTAAGAGTTTTGAGCGTGAATAGATGTTGGACTTTATCAAATGCCTTTTCTGCATCAACAGACAAATCAGTTGATTCTTGTCTTTTGTTTTATTTATGTGGTTGATGACATTAATTGTTTTTCTGATGTTGAATCAGCCTTGCATCTCTGGTATGAATCCAACTTGCTCATAATGGATTATTTTTTTGATATATTGTATTCTATTGGCAAGAATTTTGTTGAAGATTTTTCCATCTAGATTTATGAGTGGTATCAGTCTGTAATTCTCATTTTTTGTTGGGTCTTTCCCTGGCTTTTGGTATCAGGGTTGTGCTGACTTCGCAGAATGAGTTTGGGAGTACTCCATGCCTTTCTATGCTGTGAAATAGTCTCAGGAGTATTGGAGATAACTCTTCTCTAAAAGCTTGGTAGAATTCTGCAGTGAAGCCATCTGGGCCCGGGCTTTTTCTGGTTGGTAGTCTTTGGATGCATTTTTAATCTCTTCCTTTGTAACGGGTTTATTAAGTTGTTCTGCATCACCTTGTGACAATTTTGGTAAGTGATACGAATCAAGGAATTTGTCCATTTCCTCTAGGTTTTCAAATCTGTTAGAGTACGGTCTTTCATAGTATTCAGTTATGATATCTTTTATTTCTGTTGGATCTGTTGTGACATCTCTCCTCTAATTTCTTATTTGGGTTATTTGTTTCCTTTTCTGTTTTTCTTTAGTAAGCTTAGCCACCCAGACAAGCCAAGTACTATCGAGTCAGATCCAACTCATGGCGACTCTAGAGGTTTGTGAATTTTGTTGATCTTTTCTAAAAACCAGCTTTTGGTCTTCTCATTTTTTTAATTGTTCATCTATTCTCTAATTCTTTTAGTTCTGCTCTAATCTTTATGATCTGTTTTCTTCTGGTGTCAGAGGGGTTCCTCTGTTCTCTCTCCTTGTTCAAGCTGTAGGGTTAGTTTTTTGACTCGGTTTTTTCTTCCTTCCATATGTGCGCAGTTATGGAGACAAACTGACCTCTGAGCACTGCTTTGGCTGTATCCCATAGTTTCTGGTAAGAAGTATTTTAATTCTCATTGGAACCCATACATTTATTTAATCCTTGATTTCTTCTATAACTGATGACTTCTTGGGCAAGATGTTGTTCAGTTTCCATGAGTTCCACTTTCTATCTATGTTTTTTTCTGCTATTGACTTCAACTTTTATGGCTTTATGATCTGAGAAGATGCTTTGCATTAATTCAATGATATGGATTTCTTTGAGAATTGCTTTATGTCCTAACATGTAGTCTATTCTGGACAATGTTCCATGTGCACTGGAGAAGAAGGTGTACTGTCTGCCGATGGATAGAAAGTTCTGTATATGTCGATGAGGTGTTAACTGTGGCAATAAGGGCTTCTGTGTCATTATTGAGCATTTTTCTAGACGATCTGTCCAACATTGAGAGTGGAGCATTGAAGTCTCCCACTATTATTGCAGAGTAATCCATCCCATTTTTGAGTATAGTCAGTGTTTGTTCGATGTATTCCGGTGCCCTAATATCAGGTGCATAAATATTTAATGTTGTTAAATCCTGCTTGTATATTGAACCTTTCAGTGATAAATAGTGTCCCTCTTTGTGCATGATGGTGGATTTTACATTAAAATCGGTTTTATCTGAGATTAGAATTGCCCCACCTGCTCTTCTTTGTTCATTGTTGGCTTGATATATATTTTTCCATATCTTGTTCATATCTTTAGGTCTAAGGTGAGTTTCTTGTAGGCAACATATGGATAGGTCATATCTTTTGATCCAAGATGTCACTGGATGTCTCTTTACTGGAGCATTCAGTCCATTCACATTCAATGTAATTATTGATAGGTATGTGTTCAGTGCTGCCATTCTGATATGTTTATTTCTGTGTTGATGTTTTCTCTGTTGTTCTTATTAATCTGTTCTGGGACCTTCTTCTTTGTGAGTTGATTTTTTTACCTTTTTCAAGGTTGGTTTTGTGATTGTTGAGACTCCTGTATTCCATTTCTTGATTTGATATGTTGCCTCTTTATTGTGCTTTACAACTGCCCCTATCATCCCCCTTAATAAACTATGTATAAACCCAATTTTAATTACTACCATTCTTATTAACTTCCTCTCCATCTGGAAGTACTGCAACGACTGTAGTACATCCTCTTTTTATGTTGATAGACACCATAATTTTCATGATATAGTCACTGGATGATTTCTTTCACTATTGTAGCTTTGTTTGAGTTTGAAGTCTTCCCTAGCTGAGTAGGTTTCCAGGTGCTTCAAAAATATAAAGTTAGTGGTTTTGTTTTTCTAAGCGAAAGCCAAGAGATTTAGTATTTCTTGTAGCTTTGGTTTGGTTTTTACAAAGTCTCTGAGTTTCTGTTTATCTGAAATTGTCTTAATTTCATTTTCATATTTGAAAGATAGTTTTGCAGAATATATAATTCTTGGTTGGAAGTTCTTCTCCTTCCAGGCTTTGAATATATCATGTTGCTGTCTCCGTACCAGCATTGTTTCTGCTGAGAAATCTGACAAAAGCATACAAGGTTTGCCTCTGAATGTTAGCTTTGCTTTGAGACTTGCTACCTTTAAGAGTTTCTGCTTATGTTTCATTTCGTTAAGCTTAATTATAGTACGTCTTGGAGTCTTTCTTTTGAGATCTATATTGAGTGGCATTTGATATGCATCTTGGATATCTATGTTCCCTTCTTTCATAATTTCTGGGAAGTTTTCTGTCAGCAGCTCAGCAACAATATTCTTTGCATTCTCAGGTATCTCACCCTGTTCAAGTACTCCAATTAATTGTAAATTGTTCCTCTTAATAGAGTCTCACATGCTTCCTAATGCTTCTTAACTTTTCTTGTTTCTTTTTTCTGATTTCTCCTCATAGATGCTGGAGTCAGTAGCTCTGTCTTCCAAGTCAGAAAGTCTCTTTTCCATTTGTTCCATTCTGTTTTCTTGGCTTTGAATTGAAATTTCTATCTCTTTAATTTTTGTCTTGATCTGTTGGATTTCAGAGTACTGGTGTTCCATCAGATTGAACAGCTTGCTTAATTTTTTGTGTTGCTCTGCTGCATTTTGTATAAAGTCTAGGAGGGCTCTCTATATAATCCTTTTGTATTCACCTTCCAATAGTTTCAAAAAGATTTCTTTGTCTGGGAAGTTCCTTGGTTATTTCTTTTGGGGGCCTTTTGAAGCCATGGGTGATTTCTTGGTTACACTTTTATCCAGAGGTTGTTGCTTTTGGGGCATCATGTGAGTCAATAGAGTCTGGGAAAGATGCTGTGAGAATGGACTGCAATTGTTTCTCTAGGCCATCTTAAAAAGAAAGGTTAAAGATATCTGACAACTTTGAAAGTCTGCCAGGTTTTAGGTATACAGGTTCCTCTTCCCAGCTGGCAAAGTAAGCACCTCTATATCCAACCCCCGATGTTATAAACTAATTGAAAATGCAGAAAGTCTACTGCCCTGCTGACCTCTGCTGTTGGGCCCCAGGTGTAGGTGACACTGTGGAGAATACTGCTTTACTGCCAGAGAAGCACTCTCTTCTGGGGAGGTGCTGCCTCCCAGCCTAGGAATTAGGTCCTCCATATGGGTATTAGGATTAAGGCCTCCATATGGGTATCTCTGCCTCCCAGTGGAACAAAGATGGCATCCAGCACAAGATCCCTACCTACCTCGGTACAGACCAGTCAATGGCAGAGGCAGAAAGAGAGGCCAAAGGTGTGAAGACATAGAGTCCAAAGCAGGACTCTCAAAATATGGCAATTCCGCCTGCTGATCCCACCAGCAGTGCATCTTAGATTATCTGCTAGTCAATTTCCAGCTCCACCTGCTGGCTATGACAGAGGAAAAAAAGTTAAAATGGTGAGTTACCTTTGGTCTGTGGAAGCCAGCACTTGCCAAGAGCGGGGGTCAGCAAAAGAGAGAAAGTTTTCCGTTCAGTGGTATGAAGTCCAAATAATAGCCCTATGCTGTGTCCAAGGGCTCTTTAAGTATCCAGAAGGGTCTGTTTAATTATCAATTCAGATCTTGGTTTCCAGAGGGATTTAGGGAGACGTGTGTTTAGTCTGCCATCTTGACTCCACCTCTCACCTTAATGATTTCTGCTGAGTAGTTTGAGCTTAGTTTTATTGACTCTCCTTTGTTGGTTATTTTTCATTTAACCCTAGCCACCTTTAAAATTTTCTCCTTATCTTTAGTTTTGGCAACTTGATTATAATATATCTTTGTGTCTTTTGAGATTCTAACTTGTGTAGAATTCAATGGATGTCTTGGATAGGTATCATTTCATCTTTCATGGTATTAGGGAAGTTTTCCGTCAACAAATCTTCAACAATTCACTCTGTATTTTCTATTCCTCGTCTCCCCCATCCAGGTACTCTAGTCACTCATAGATTACTACTCTTAATGGAGTCTCACATATTTCTAAGTGTTTCTTAATTTTTAAAAATTCTGTTGTCTAATTTTTCCTCAAATACATTGATGTCAACTGTTTTATCTTCAGTCACTAATTCTGGGTTCCATTGCCTGAAATCTGCTCTAACTTTCTATAGCCAAGTGCCGTCGAGTCGGTGGGAGTTATCTAATTTGATAATTTTATTGTTAATCTTCTGGATTTCTATGTGCTGTCTCTCTGTGCTTTCTTACAGCCTGCTCAATTTATCATTATGCTGTGCTGAGTTTTACATGATCTTCTTCCTGATCTCTTTAAGAGTTCTAAATATTAATCTTTGTATTCTGCCTCTGATTATTCCAGGAAGTTCTCTTCGTCTAGAAAATTTCTTGATTCTGTGATTTGGGAACCTTCTTAATTCATCACGGTCCATCTCATTATGTGATTTGATATTGACTGTTGTTTCTGTGGAAATCTTGGTGGCATGGTGGGTTAAGTGCTACATCTGCTAATCAAAACGTCAGCAATTCAAATCAGCCAAGTGCTCCTTGGAAACTCTATGGGGCAGTTCTACTTTGACCTCTAGGGTCACTATGAGTCAGACTCAACTCAACAGCAATGGGTTTGGTTTGATTTTTGGTTCTTTCCAAGCCATTGGTAAGTTGTTGTATTTATTTTATGTTTGCTTACTGTGTTCTAGCTTCTTGTTTTATTTTGAAGTGCCAAAATAGACAGGTTGTGTGAGCTTGTCTGATTATTGGCACCTTTGAGACTCTAACATCCTGTGACCAAATGGTTAGAGCTATTACTAGGCAGTTGAAGCTAGGCATCTGTTTACTTTTCTTGTAGTATTTGGCTTAGATTCCCAAGTAGTCAGTCACCAAGTGTGTGGTGCAGGCTCTCTCCTACAGTCATAGATGGGCAGCAGTGAATGGTGTAGGCATGGATATCTGACTGCAAGTGCTGAGAAAGGCAGGGCACTGGCAGCCATCAGTGATTATGAGGAAGATGTGTCCCCATATGTCTGAGCCTAGGTAAAGGAACTGTCTCTGCCCTGAGTTCCCAGTTTAGGGAAGCCTCTGGATTATTTATTTATTCTTTTTCTCCTTGTTTGTTAAACTGTTCCCTCTCCAACTCTAGAAGAACGGCTTATAACGTGAGTAAGGAGTCCTACTTCTGGCCCAGGTAATGGTGTCAGTGTTTGGATCCAGGTGCAGTGCAGGGAAGGCAGAGGGAAGTACTAGGAAAAGGGAAAGAAGTTTATTCCAGAGCAAAGATTAAGGTACTCATGCAATAGACTAGATGCAGTCTACTTAGCTTTTGGTGGTGAGATGCCATGTTTTCATTGATTGTCTGCTAGTCTGTGTCTCTGGCTGAGAAAGATGCTTTCTGAAAGACACTGATTCACTACCAGGCTCACTGTTGCAGATTTGCCTGCAGACACCAATTTCTGTCAGGACAAGTCTGGCCAGTCCAAGGTCCTTCTGGGCCTATTTTCCCTTGCCTGATGCTCAGTCTGATTTTTCAGCTTTCCCTTTGATGTTCATGGCTCTCAGAGTGTCATACAAAATTGACTCATTTGGTTTTGGGGGTCTTTTTTAGAGGGATCACAGGGCATGTCTCTCTACTTCATGATCTTAGCCTCACTGTACCACAATGTCTTTGCGAGAAAGTGACCACTGGGACCACAAATCAACCAAGTAATTGGTTGTGACATTTTACACATAGTACCAAACTCCGCTTTTTGACTATCTTACCTTTTTCTCTTCTCTTGATCTCCTACACTCTTTCACTTTCCCTTCTACTTCGTTTTTCTTTTCAGCCTATACCTTAGTTAGACTTCTGGTGGCACCTGCTTGTTCAGTTTTTCTGATGGTGAGATGAAGTCTGGCTTTTGAGACCCTCAAAGCTGCGGCCAGTTGAGAGGTATACCATTCCCACAGAGAGCCCTAGACATTCAATTCCAGTTCAACAAACACATGCAGAGGGAGAGGTCTTGTGTGTGAGACGTATTACTTTCACAGAATATACTTGGAGTCTCTGGGTGGTACAGAAAGTTAACACAGTTGGCTGCTAACCAGAAGGCGTTTAAGTCTACTCAGAGGTATCAAGAAGAAAGGCCAGGTAATCTCTTTCCCAAAAATCAGTCACTGAAAACCCCATGGGGCACAGTTCTACTCTGATTCACATGGAACCTCCACAAGTCAGAACTGACTCCTTAAGAATTTTTTTTTTTTTAATTTTGTTTAATAAAGCAATCCTGCCAAACAAGTGTTTTCTCCCTATTTTATAGACAAGATGTGAGTCTCAAACAAGGCAAACGACTTAAGGCAGTGGTTTGGAACTTGCTGTGCCAGAGAATCACCCACAGGCTTGTTAAAACAGACTACTGGGCTCCAGTGAGTTTCTAATTGAGTGATCTGGGGTCGGGCCTGAGAATTTGAATTTGCAAAGATTTCTAAGTCATGGTGCTACTGCTTTTAGCAAGGGGACCACATTTGGGGAACCACTGACTTTGGGTATAAAGGAAGACATGAGACTTCTGATCCCAAATCTATTGTTCTTCCTCCTCCTCCATGCTAGCTGGCTTTACTCTGTAGACTGCTTAGTTAGGACCTCCATCAGTGTTCTGAAATCCATCTCCTTGGAAGCTGTACATATGGGGTGGGATCACTTGTACATCTATAGCACCCTGGGAATTGGAATAAAGCAAGCACAAGATGCTCTGGGCTCCACCAAAGCGGAATGAAAGGGTCTGAGGATGGAAGCCTCTTTACAAGCCTGGCTCACTGGCCCCTAGAATTTATTTTTACAGGGTGTTTTATGGGGAGGTTTTCAATACCAGCCTGAGTAGGGTGAGGAGCACAACAGGCCAGAGTAAACAGCAGCTTTGGGTGGAAGGGAAGTTCAGCTGACGTGGCTGAACTCCCACAGCAGGATATGAAAGTTTTACATTGCTACTGTATTTCAATCTTAACAAAGCTGAGCTACCTCCTTGATTACAGAAATCAGGGGAGAGGAAGGCCAGGAAGCTCCCGGAATGAGCTGTGGGAAGTTTTACTTCTCTCTGTTTTCAGCTTGTTGGGTATTCCGTACCAAGCAGCCCCTTGAGGCTTTGTGCTGGAGTTTATGTCAACCCCTGTGCTTGATGGGTTCAAAGTTCGTGCCTAGTGGTTAGTGGGACCCGGGAGGCTGGGTAACCCAGCTGCTCCTGCTGGCATCTCTCCATTCTTGCAGGCAGGGATTGAATTTGACCTTTGAGGGTCCTGAAATAGAAGCCAGAGCTAGCATGCGATACCATAAACCTTCTTGGCAGCTGCATGCTGTCACCAGCTCCTCAGAACCTCAAACTATGAGGCTGCCTGGAGGAAGGGGGTGGCCACAGAAGTCTTTCCAAGGCCCTACCAGCCTGAAGGGGCCCTGGTGGTGCATAGTTAAGCATTTGACTGCTAAACCAAAAAATTCAGCAGTTCAAATCTAGCAGCTCCTCCTTAGAAACCCTGTGGGCCATTCTGCTCAGTCCTGTAGGGTCACTATGAGTTGGAATTAACTTCATGGCAATATTATTCATTCATTTGTTTCTTTTGTTTTTTTTACCAGCTTTCAACTCCAAGACTCTCACGTCTTTTTTAGCCTCATTCCCCAAAGGTGAAGGTTGGCATCTTTCTCTGGAGACCTGGCTATGGACCGAATATCCATCACTGTTTGCCTTCTTCCCTCCTGTGAGCCCCTAACAGAAACTGAAGTCTGCTTCTGACTCAAAGGAACTTAATCCAACTCAGCAGTGAGAACAGGGAACTGTGAAAACACCATCCCTAGACAATGATTTTAAAAAATAATAAAATATCCACTGCCATTGAGTTGATTCTGACTTATAGCAACCCTAGAGGACACAGTAGAACTGCCCCATAGAGTTTCCAAGAAGTACCTGGTGAATTTGAACTGCCAACCTTTTGGTTAACAGTCGTAACACTTAACCACTATGCCACCATGGTTTCCTAGAAAACGATAATAATTGGTGCTGTCACTGTGGCATCCTCTTGTTGTGTGGTATGCAAAGATATGGAACTTTACAGGAAATGAAATAGCAGAAAGATGATAGTGGAGACAGAGAGTTGTTAGGAAGAGAGGACAGGGCGGTGAACCTGCAGACAATGGAATGTTGCAGAAAGTACTGGGACTCAAAATCAGAAGACCTAGTTCCTCAACCTATTGCTTGAGTACAAATGGACAAATTACTTAAACCCTTTGGATCCTCATATATAAAATGAATATAATACCTACCTTAAAGAAATATCATGAGGATTCTTGTCTGCTAACTAGAAGGTCTGCTGTATGAATCTACCAGCTAATCCTTGGAAGAGCTATGGGGAAGTTCTACCCTGTCCAATAGGGTTCCTATGAGTTGGAATTGACTTAACAATGGGTTGGGTTTCATCTTGGTTTAATTGGTTGTAAGTGAAGATTGGGCCTGGTTGCATAGTGATTAAGTGTTCTGGCTGCTAAACAAAAGGTCAGCAGTTTGAATTCACCAGACAAACCTTGGGAACTCTATGAGGCAGTTCTACCACTCTGTCCTTTAGGGTTGCTGTGAGGTTGAAATTGACTCGAAGGCAGTGGGCTTCTTTTTTGGTTTAAGTGAAGGCTCTTCTCAGGGTGAATGGCACATAAATTTCAAGAATTGGAAGGTATTCTACTGGCCTTTTACTAGAAGGGGGAGGAGAGGGTGGAGAGGAGGGGACAAGAGATTGTTAAGAAGATATGACATATATAGAATGAAAAGGAGTGTGCTGTTACTGGACAAGGAAAGCAGACAGAGTTGCAGATAGTCACGCATGCAAATTTAATTTGGATTGTATACTTTCATTTAATCACGATAATAATAATAAAGAATTGGAAGGTATTATGAGAGCAAGAGAGATTAGATAAAGAAGACAATTTTGTCTGATGGTATCAAGAGTGGGTGGTTTGGGATCCTCTGAACGAAATAGCCCAGGAGTCAGGGGAGTAGTTTTAGATGTAATTCATGATTCTACTGGAGTCAGCCAAGAAAGCCTTAATTTTCCGGGAGTAAAAGCCAAAAGTGCCCAAACCCATTGCTGTCAAATTGATGCTGACTCACAGGGACTAATTTTGATGAATCAGTGATAATAGCTGTGTTTTTTCATATAGAACAAAGTACATGTCTTTCAACCATTCATTCAGCCAACAATTGGTGAGTATCCACTATGTACAGGTACCCAGCCTGGACTGATAGCATTTTAGAGAAGACTTATGGGAAACAGAAACTCCTGAGTAAAATCACAAAGGAGAAGGAATAAGTCAAACATCTTAGTCAAGGTTTTCTAGGGTGGTAGATAGACACACATATATGTACGTGTGTGCTGTTGTTACTGGTTGTCATAAGTCAATTCTGATCAAGGGTAACCTCATGTGTGCAGTATAGAGCTGCTCCATGGGGTTTTGAAGGCTGTAGCCTTTCATAGGCAGATTCCCACACCTGTTCTCTGAGGTTCCTGTGAGTACTTAACAAACCGGCCAACCTTTTGGTCAGCAACTGAGCATGTAACGAATGGAGATGGCTGCAGAAAGCATGCTAAATAAAACACCAGATGACCTTACAGTAGAAGAAAAAATACTGGACCTGCCTTATAGGAAACTCAAATACTCAAGGCTGTCCAAGAGATGAAGGAAAACATAGACAAAAATAAGGGGGGGGGGGATAGACAAAATTATGGAAGAGACAGACAGAACAATGGAAAAACCAAGAAAATAATACAGAAACAATATGTCAGAATGAACAACTACGATTCATGCAAAAACAGCAGTTAGAAATTCAAAAGATAAAATTTCAGGAATAGTGCCACAGAGGGTTTCAAAAGAAAATTTGAAACAATGGAAGACAGGATCAGCAAAACTGAAGACAGCTCCTTAGATAGCACTTCGAGGAAAAATTAGAGAAAAGAACAAAGAAAAAAGAAGAAACTGTAAGAACAATGTGGGGTGCAATCAAAAGTAAAAATCTGCATTTGATTAGAGTTCTCGAACGGGGAGAAATAGGCAAACACAGAAAGGATGGCTGAGGATTTACTGGCAGAAAACTTCCTAATATGAAAGATCAGAAGTTGACCTCATTGCTGAGTGTCACTATAGTCACCTTCGAAGTACTCACCTTGGGAAGCTATGCATTGATGCCAGATCCTAGTCCACTCTTCGAAGCAGTTTTGGAACTCTTTTGCTCTTATGGCCATCAGAGCTATCATTGTATTACTCTTGATGTCCTGAATGTCATTAAAATGTCTTCCTTTCAATATTTACTTTATCTTCAGGTAAAGAAAAAAGTCATTGCAGACCAGATCAGGTGAGTAGGGAGGGTGTTACCATTTGTTGCAATTTATTTACTGGCTATAAGCTTCCTCACAGACAGCTATACAATTAAGTTCACGAACTAGCCACTATGCCACCATGCTCAGTGTCCATTCCAGAACGAGTTTCAAAATTGCTTTGAAGGGTCAACAAGACACTGGCATTGGTGCATAAATTCCCAAAGGGAACACTTTGAAGGTGACGATAGTGCTATTTGGCAATGAGATATATAGCACTTAGAACAATTAAATACATGGACTTAATTGTCAGACCTCATGTATCATAATCACACTTGCTAAAGAAAGAATCCTGAGACCAGCTCAAGAACAATGAAGTCACATACAGAGGGTGTCTTACTCATCTAGTGTTGCTGTAACAGAAATACACAAGTGGATGGCTTTAACAAAGAGAAATTTATTTTCTCATAGTCTAATAGGCTGGAAGTTCCAATTCAGAGCATTGACTCCAAGGGAAGGGTTTCTCTCTCTGTTGGCCTTCTCATCTATCTTTGTCTAGACCCAGGGTCCAAAGGATGCTTTCTACTCCTGGCCCTGCTTTCTTGGTGGTATGACATCCCTGACTCTCTGTTTGCTGTCTTGCTTTCTTCTTTTCTCTGTTTGCTTTGCTTTCCTCTCCTTGTATCTCCTGTAAGATAAAAGGTGGTGCAGGCTACACTCCAGGGAAACTCCCTGTACACTGGATCAGGGATGTGACCTGAGCAAGGGTGTTATAGCCTACTCTAGTCCTCTTTAAACACAGATGGAGATCATGATTTATAGCACACAGAAAATGACAAAATGGAGGACAACCACACAACACTAGGAATCATGACCTAACCAAGTTGACTCATATTTGGAGGGGGGAGGGGCACAATTAAATCCATTACACTGTCTACATAAGTGTATGTAGGCACATAATCTATGATAGTTATACTCATATGACCTCATATTATATAAAAGAGAGGTATGCTGAGAATCAGGTGTCAGGAGGGGATTAAATGTGCAAGGATTTTATTAGGGAAAACGGGGAGAGAGCCAAAGAAGGGTGGGAGAGCAATCTGACCATAGTGAAGGTGAGTCTTACTTTGTTAACATAATTTTCTCTCATCCTGCCTTATTAGCATTGTAGTGGTAGGATTTATAACACACTGGAAAAGCACATCAGATGACAAAATGGTGAACAATCACACAATACTGGGAATTACGGGCTAGACAAGTTGATAGATGTTTGGGGAGACACAATTCAGTTCGAGACCTGGACCTTAGATCAAGCACAGGGTGGATGGGGAAAATCCTCTCTGGGGTTTCCTACCACATCTCCCTGTCCCTTCGGTCCATGTCCTTCTACAACCTAGCCCTGCTCAGAGGGCAAAGGGATCACCCAGTCAGCCAGTGGCCCCATGTGAATTCTCTTGTGCTTCAAGACTGAGTCGCCATGATGAAATCATGGAGCCCCCCTGTGGCCCAAGACCCATACTGTACAGATGAAAGTCTTATTTATGTGAAAGACATACCTGCAGAGGGAGTAATAAACTGAAAAGCAAAGTATGAAGGTTTGCAGCAAGTGCTGTAAAGTTTTATTTTCCTGAAAACTAGGGATAAAAGATGTAACCATTTAAAGCAAAGAGAATAAAAGGGGCTTCCACTTGATTGTAAAACAGCCTTATAGTAGTTAACTGCGAGTTTCTTATTACAGCGAACAGAATCCAAACACCATTTAAAAAATATCCATTGCTGGAAAGGGAGAGGAGAGAGAGAAGACAGGAGGGAATGATCTATCGGAAAAGGGTTTGGGCCCAAATTTCCAAGTGTTCTTGGGGTAGGGGCCACTATCATCCCTAAGATCTGCTTGTTCCCAGTATTGAGGGACTGGTCTCTGCCCAAGCCTATCCCTCATGTTCACATTCACCGTCTGCTGTGAAAACCCTGTGTGACTGTGGACGAGTCACCTCACCTCTCTGAGCCACAGAAACTTCTGTACAAGGGAAGAGTTAACAAGAAGAACTTCCGTGGTTTTCCAGTTCTAATATTCACTGAACATCATTCACTTCATTCCTTTACAGGCCGGGCTCTGTGCTAAGAACCCACCCAGCATCTCTGAAGAAGAAAGGCCTGGTGATCTACATCCATAAGGGTCACAATCAAGAAAATCCTAAGGAGTAATTCTACCCTGTAACACATGAGTGCAAATTGGCTCAATGGCAGGGAGTTCGGTTCTGTGCTAGGAGTCAGAGAGTAAAGAAATCTAGGATAGCTGGTGTCATTGAATTGTGTCTCTCCCCTAAAATATGTGTCACCTTGGAAACCCTGGTGGTGTAGTGGGTTAAGTGCTACCACTACTAACCACAAGGTTGGCAGTTCAAATCCACCAGGCGCTCCTTGAATACTCTGGGGGTCAGTTCTACCCTGGCCCCTAGGGTCGCCATGAGTGGAATTCGACTTGACGGCACTTGGCTTGGCTTTGGCTGGTTAGGCCATGATTTCCAGTATTGTGATGTTATCTTCCATATTGTGATTATAATTTTATGTTTAAGAGGATTAGGATGGGATTCTAACACCCTTACCTTGATCATATCACTGATTCAACTTAAGAAGAGTTTCCTTGGGTTTTGGCCATCATCGCCTTTTATCTATCAAGATGTGAAAATGAAAGGAAAGGAAAGCAAGCAGAGAAGGGGGACTTCCTATCACCATGAAAGCAGTGCCAGGAGCAGAACATGTCCTTTGGACCTAGGGTCCTCATGGGAAGAAGAAACTAATCTGGGGGAAGAGTGATGGGAAGGCTAACAGAGAGGGAAAGCTTCCCCTAGAGTTTATGCCTGGGTTTTGGACTTTTATCTGTTTCCTTTGCTATTGATTTTGACTTTTATGGCTTTGTGGTCTAAGAAGATGCTTTGCAATAATTCAGTGGTATGGATTTTGTTGAGATTTGCTTTATGTCCTAACACATGGTCTATTCTGGAAAATGTTCCATGTGCACTGGAGAAGAAGGTGTAGTTTTCCGCTGATGGACAGAAAGTTCTGTATATGTCGATGAGGTCTAGTTGGTCAATTGTTGCAATAGGATCTTCTGTGTCTTTATTGAGCTTTTTTTCTAGACAGTCTGTCCAGTATTGAGAGTGAAGTGTTGAAGTCTCCCACCATTATTGTGAAGTAATCTATCTCATTTTTGAGTGTAGTCAGTATTTCTTTGATATATTTAGGTGTTCTAATATTAGGTGCATAAATATTTAATATTGTTAAGTCCTGCTTATGTATTGAACCTTTCAGCAATAAATAGTGTCCCTCTTTGTCCACGATGGTGGATTTTACATAAAATTGATTTTATCTGAGATTAGAATTGCCACACCTGCTCTTCTTTGTGTATTGTTAGCTTGATATATATTCTTCCATCCTTTCATTTTCAGTTTGTTCATATCTTTAAGCCTAAGGTGAGTTTCTTGTAAGCAACATATAGATGGGTTGTGTCTTTTGATCCAAGATGTCATTTGTTGTCTCTTTACTGGAGCATTCAGTCCATTCACATTCAGTGTAATCATTGATAGACAGGTATATAGTGCTGCCATTGTGATGTGTTTATTTTTGTGTTGATGTTTTCTCTGTTGTTCTCATTAATCTGTTCTGGGGCCTTCTTCTTTGTGAGTTGATTTTTTACCTTTTTCAGGGTTGGTTTTGTGGTTGTTGAGACTCCTGTAGTACATTTCTTGATTTGATATGTTGCATCTTTATAGTGCTTTGCAGCTACCCCTGTGATTCCCTTTAATAATATGTGTTTAAGCCCAATTTTAGCTACTGAAAGTCTTATTAACTTCCTCTCCATCTGGAAGGACTATAATGACTACAGTACATCCTTCTTTTTAATATGATGACATCATAGTTTTCATGATATGATCCCTGGATCACTTCTTTTAATATTATAGCTTTGATTGACTTTGGAGCCTACCCTAACTGAGTAGGTTTCTAGATGATATGTCCTGTATTTCCTCCTAAAACATGGAGTTAATGGTTTTGTTCTAAGCCAAGAGCTTCTTTCAGTATTTCTTGTAGCTTTGGCTTGGTATTTACAAAGTCTCTGAGTTTCTGTTTATCTGCAAATGTCTTAATTTTGTTTCCATATTTGAAAGATAGTTTTGCTGGATATAAAATTCTTGGTTGGAAGTTTTTCTCCTTCAAGGCTTTGAATGTGCCATTGTCTCCATGCCAGCATCATTTCTGCTGAGAAGTCAGGCAAAAACCTACAGGGCTTCCCTCTGAATGTTAGCTTTGCTTTGTTTCTTGCTGCCTGTAAGAGTTTCTGTTTCTGTTTCATTTTGCTAAGCTTGATTATAACATGTCTTGGAGTCTTTCTTTTGAGATCTACATTGAGTGGCGTTCAATATACATCTTGGATATCTATGTTCTCTTCTTACATAATTTCAGGGAAGTTTTCTCTCAGCAGCTCAGCAACAATACTCTCTGTGTTCTCAGGTGTCTCACCTGGTTCAGGAGGTCCAATTAATCATAGATTGCTCTTCTTAATAGAGTTCCACATGCTTCTTCATTTTTTTTTTTTTTTTTTGTTGTTGTTGTTTCTTTTTTCTGATTTCTCCTCGTAGATGCTGGTGTCATTAGCTCTGTCTTCCAAGTCAGAAAGTCTATTTTCCATTTGTTTAATTCTGTTTTTTTGTCTTCGAATTGAAATTTCTGTCTCTTTGATTTTGTTACTGATCTGTTGGATTTCAGAGTACTGGTGTTCCATCAGATCGAACAGCTTGCTTGATTTTTCATTTTGTGCTGCTACATTTTGTATAAGATCTAGGAGGGCTCTCTATATAATTCTTTTGTACTCATCATCCAATAGTTTTAGAAAGGCTTCTTTTTCTGGAAAGTGCTTTGGTTCTTTCTTTTGGGGGGCTTCTGAAGCCATAGGTGAGTTCTTCTTTACGTTTTTATCCAAAGTTTGTTGCTTTTGGGGCATCTGGAAATTGTTTTGTTTCTCTGGTGTTACCTTAACAGGATCTAAAGCTCAGTCTGAAAAGGAAGGTGGTCACCAGACATCTCTATGTACTTCAGTGACTGGGCTCAGTGGAATCTCTGGTGCAGCAAACTTCACCTCCTGATGGGCAAAGACATAGACCTACCTATACAGTCACTGGGGAGCCGTTGGCTGATCCTATACTGTGAGTTAGTAAAGGTTGGGAGAGATGCCGTCAGGATTCACTGCAGTTATTTCTCTAGGCAGTGTTATACTGAAAGGTACAAAGTATCTGACAGCTTCCACAGTCAGTCAGGCTTTCAGGTGTACAAGTGCCTCTTCCCAGCTGGCAAAGTAAGCACCTCTATATCCAACCCCAGATGCTGTAAACTAATTCAAAATATGGGAAGGCTACTGCCCTGCTGTCACCTGCTGCTGGGCCCCAGCCATAGGCCACACTGTGGAAAAATACTGCTTTTCTGCTGGAAAAGTGGTCTCCTCCAGGCAGGCACTGCCCCCTGGGAATTAGATCCAGCTGAGGCCTCCGTCCCGCCTCCAAGCCAAACATAATGGTGTCCCGCACAAGCTCTCCTGCCTGCCTTGGAACAGGCTGCTCAATGGCAGGGGCTCAGAGAGAGACGCCACAGGTGCCGAGGTGCAGATTCCAAAGCCAGGATCTGAAAAGGTGGTGATTCTGCCCACCGATCCCACCAGCAGTGCATCTAAGCTTAGGTGCCAATCAAGCCCTAGCCCTGCCTGCCAGTTAAGATAGAGGAAAAAAGTTAAAATGGCAAATTACCTTCAGCCTGTGAGAGCCGGCACTCAACAAGGGCAGGGGTCAGTGAAAGAGAAGACGTTTCCAATTCAGTGGTATGTATTCCAAATTGACAGCCCTATGCTGTGTCCTAGAGCTCACTAGGTATCTGTTTAATTATCAGTTCAGGTCTTGGTTTCCATGGTTTCCAGAGGGATTTAAGGAGACATGTGTTTAGTCTGCCATCTTGACTCTGTCCACTCCACCAAGGTTTTGGAATTTTAGCCTATTTTACAGTGAGGATATATATTTCTCTTTGTTCAAAGCATCCACTATTTCTGTTATAGCAGCACTAGTTGACTAAGACAGCAGGCAAGACATATAGTTAAACAGATAATTAGAATTCCATGTAGTATATAGTAGAATGGAGGTATATGCAGGTATGAGTCAGAATTGACTTGGCAGTGGGTTTGATTTTTAGTTCAAGGATACTGAGGCACTAAGACTTCTCAGAGGAGATGAAATCTGGGCTGGACCTTGTAGGTAGATCAGGAACTTGCCAGAATGACTTTTTAGGTAGAGGAACTTCATTGCTAATTGCTGCTGAGTCAACTCTAATTTGTGGCAACTCTGTACGTATCAGAACTGTGCCATCTTCTAGTTGTTGGTATGCCTGAGTCCATTATTGCAGCCACTGTGTGTATTTAGTACCTTGCAACATAGAGGGTTCATCTTCCAGCACTGTGTGGACAATGTTCTGATCCATAAAGTTTCTATTGACTAATTGCTGGAAGTAAATCACCGGGTCTTTTTTCCTAGTCTGTCTTTGTCTTGAAATTCTGCTGAAACTTGTCCACTATGGGTGACTCTGCTGGTGTCTGAAATAGCACTGGCGTCGCTCCAGCATCATAGCAACATGCAATCCACCACAGTATGATGAATGGATAAAGAGCTGGTGGTAGGCAGAGGGACTAGTGAGTAAAGGCAGATAACATGCCCTTGATGTAAATAGAGCCTTGGAGTTGTACAGTGCACACCTGGGCGGTCAGACACAGCAGCTCTGCTCAGTGGCCCTGTAAAGCTGGGGCCCAAGATGCTGTCCATGCATGGTGAGGCTGATTCCAGTCCATCACAGTAGACTCTCAAGCGAAGAGATATCTCCCCACCCCGATTTCCCACCACCTCCCTGATGCCAGGCCCCTGGGGTGCTGCTATTTAGATATGGCCTCTTCCGAAGGGGATTTCTGTTCTGCGCCCAAAATCTGGGGACTCCCAAAGGAGCTGTATGGAAGTTCTTAAAGAAACTGAAATCTACTTCCTCCTTTAGCAATGCAATTGCACTTTCTCTTTACTCTGCAGGGGAGCAAATGGGTTTCACTTCACAAAAAGGATTATTAACGAAAAATAGAATTTTAAAGTCACTATTTGACTCGACGGCACTTGGCTTGGCATTTGTCTAGGCATCCCTGTCAGTACAGACCTCCACCCCACCCCCTAGCAAACTTTAAATCCCACGGAACACGACCTCTTCTGGAGCAGCACCTCTTCCACGCCTGAGCTCCTTGACAAGCAAAGTGGCATCCTGGGTCTCAGGTGGAGGGAGTGGCCAGAGCGGCGCCCTTCTGGTGGTGGGTGGAGTAACTGTCCTTAGAATCCTTCCTCCGCAGTGGCAAGGACACTGGAAGTGGACCCACTCTCATCTGCTTCCTGCGCCAGAATCAGCATGCCGTTCTTTCCAGGGGTGGTGAGGGGCCAGGCTGGAATTTCACTTGGCTCCGCTAAGGACCTGTGGCGTTTGACCTGCGCCCCTCCCCCATGCCCCCATGAAATTCTTCCGACCTCTGTGGCGACCTCAGGAGGAAAATCACGCCCCCGACAATGGGCAAATACTGCGCTGAGGCCTCACCCCGCGTCCCTCCACCAGAGGTTTCTGACTCTATGAGGCAGATCCAGAATCTGCCAGGGATCGGGTCTTCGGAACAAAGAGGAATTCAAGACTCATATGAGGTCAAGTGGCCATAGCTTACATGCCCCTACTCTAAGGAATGTTGTCTGGGCACAATTGTAATAGCTCCTCATTTCCCTCACAGGGAAATTATACGGTCATTCTAACAGAAGGAGATTCAGAATCCCACCCCCTACCCCCGCTGCCCCCAATTAATTGTACACTGAGCACCACTTTTATGCCAGGCACAGTGCTTGGCCCTGGAGAGACATCCAGAGTAGGAACCCACTGGTCCCTGCTTCAGTGGTTCAGGGTTTTGGCAAAGACACCTCCTCCTACCGGCTATGGCACAATTAAGTACTGGAGGAAGGGGAGTCATGGATAAGAGGAGACAGGAGGCTGTTGGGAGGATAGGACATGTATGGAGAAGAGAGGAAGAGTGTGCTGTCACCGTGCAGGGAGAGCAGTGGAAGCTGCATATAGGTGAGCTTGCAAATTTATATGGGAATGTACATTTTCATTCAATCAAAAAAAAAAAAGTTCCAGATGAAGTGATTTCTTTTGTTAAAGGATCTCAGAGGTTTGCTGAAGAAGTGATGTCAGGGCTTCTGAGGCCACCTTGCCTCTTCAAGGCCACCCACCCCCACCCTCTCCCTCAGCTCTTCATTGCACTTTCAGCTGTGGGATCTCTCTCTTATGTCTCTACTCCCTGCTCCCCACCTTCTAACTCAAACTGACAGGGACTGTGATTGCTGAGGAGTAGGCCAGAGTAGGAACTCGAGGTACCTCTCCCACTCTGGATAGGAGGTGTCTTTTCCCACCCACAGTTTACTCTTTAATTCATTCACTAAATGCAAAACACGTAGTATGCATCAGGCACTGTGCTAACAGTGATCAGAAAGGAGACAACCTTGCCTTCCAGAACCTACAGTCTGGTAGCCACGAGAAGCATACAATGGGGTAATAAATATAGGAATTTCAAATTCATTGAGAGTAAAGAAGTTCGCAACAGCGTTGAAGGAGGACATACCAGATGAGGCTGAAATAGCATTAAGGAGGCCTATAAAGCAAATAAACTCAAGGGACACACTAGCCGAGGGGCAAAGATGAGAAGGCAGGAGTGAACAGAAAAGCTGTTAATGGAAACTCAAGGTCAAGAGGGGAGAGTGCTGGCATATTGTGGGGGTGGCAACCAATGTCACAAAACAACATATGTATTAATTGTTTAATGAGAAGTTTGCTCTGTAAACCTTCATCTAAAGCACAGTTAAAATGAATAAAGTAGTATAAAGCAGCCATGAAGGTGCAACAGTTAAGCACTCATTTGCCCACCAAAAGGCTGATGTTTTGAACTCACCCAGTGGCTTCACAGGAGAGAGATGTGGCAAGCTGCTCTCATAAAGATTACAATGAGAAGACCCCATGGAGAAGTTCTGCTGTCACATGGGGTTGCTATGAGTAAAAATGGATTCTATAGCACTTAACAACATCAAAAAAGTAGTATGAGAAACATTTGATACACCTTCAGAAGTAGAAGCAGTTTCACTAATGAAGACCTAGAAAAATTAAACCTTGGGTGAAAACGGCAGGGAGTGTAAATATGCCAGCAAAGAGAAAAGAGAAAGCCTCATACCCTCGTTAAGTATTACCTAGACAGAAAAGCAGGATGTCTTGCACTTTATAGACATCATCCAGTCCACTCCCCGCCCCCAACCTCTAGTTTGGACAGATGAGGTGTATCAGGAAGGGGGAGCAGTGTCTCCGTTAAAGGTTTCTAAGGGAACTGATTTCACACTCATGTTGTGTTTTTAACTGCTCTTCTCAAGAAGTCTTTGTTGACTTCCAGCCAACATAGCACCATAAACAGAAACACCATGCCATCCCTTCAAAGCAAAGACCTGAAAAACTGAAAACAGAGACCAAGTTTATCAATCCTGGAACCCAAAGTGTCAAATGAAGAGGTAAAGATCTTAGCCAGACACCAAATGGAATAAGAAACTGACAGAACAGAGTGTGAGAAGAGATACTAGTGGAAGTCCCCTGTTAGATAACCTAGCGCAGATTCACCATCTTGTACTGCTGTCAGAGATCAGCAGACAGGGAGCATGGGAAAGCAGATTCATGGAAATCTCAGCAGAAGATAAAACACCTGGTCACCTGTAATACATGCTTTACTACCGTCATCTTCTCCCCCACTGCTCTACTTCTTGGCTACTGCAGGGGCTCAGCTGGCAGGGAAGTGCAGTGTCTATGCCACTTGGATTCACCACACCCATATCAGAGATCAGCAGATGGGGAGCTGTCTAAAAGTACCTCCAGGAGCTCCTAGCAAGACACAGATCACCCAATAACCAGTGATATACATTTTTCTAACCTCACCCTTCTCCTCTGCTTCTTGCTGGCCACAGTCTCTTGTCCAGGGAGAAATTCTTTTGGCCCTGGCCACGTGGATTTACACCACACACTGGCAAGCCCCCTGAATGTCCTTTGTCTGTAGCTGGTGTTACTGTTTTCTGTTTCTTTTGATTTATTCCATGCCTGCAACCACCTCACCCTTCTTTCTCCAGCCACATGACTCCATGTGATGTTTTGCCTCTACTTGAAAGGCTGTGAAGCACTGCATGTCTGGGGAACCACTCCTCTGGCCCATGACGCCACACTGGTAGAATCTTTGGGGTTGGTTTCTGTTTTGGCTTTGTTTTCTGTTGTCTGATTTTTTTGTTTTCTTTTTGAGGCTTGGGAATCCCTTCTAGCCAGGCTGTACTGTACAATTTAGGACCTATGTTCCCAATCTGCCCACCTGTATCAGTGGGATCTCTGGGGGCATTTCTTTTCTTTCTTTTTTTCTTTTTTTACTTCTTCTCTATCTTCCTTTCTCATTTTTTTCTCTCTATACTTATCTTTTTTTCCTGTTTCCTGAATATCCGACACTGTGCTACATCTGTACCCATTCTAGCCAGGCTATACCACACAGCCTGGGAGACACATCCCTAGTCTTCACAGCAGCACTGATGGGATGCTGGGGGGGTAGGAGCATTCTTTTCTTTCTTTTAGTTGTTTATTTTTTAACTACCTTTTGTCTTTCTTTGTCTCGTTTTGCTTTTCTCCATTTCCTACTTTCCTATCTTTCTGCTCCAACAGCAAGCACCGTTTGCAGTCTTTTCTTTTACTTCTCTTTCTCTCTCCTCCCTCTCATACCCATCTTAGTGCCATACATCACAACTCCTTGCTCCTTTCCATCTACCTGCACCATGTGCTGAACATCGCACCCCCAAGCAGCATACAGTCTATTGTAAACTGCCTGGCATTGATCCTTGGCCACCCTGTCACCCCTTCTACTTGGTATAAACAACCCAGCTCAGTCCTCACCTTCAGCTAGACATGGCCTGCAATACCATAACTGAGTGACAGATGCTGCTCATTGGTCAAGTAGGTGAAAATTATTGTGATAACAAGAGCAAACAAAGAATACATAGCTTGCCTGCTATGATGTAACCAAATAAAACAGAGAAGCAGGACAAGACATATAGATCTACAATCAGTAAACAAGGAAGATAACTACTGAATGTCCCAAAGACAGCGAACAATATCAAAATTTATAAATAACAATAATAATGACAGAAAGGACAAGATGGTTCTAGTAGGTATCCAAAATAAAACACTAGGTGACTTTGCAGCAGAATAAAAAGCACTAAAACTACCTGACAGGGAACTCAAATCTCTAATATTCAGAGCCAAAATGAGGAGGGGGGAAACAGAAAAAAATGATGGAAAAAGTCAGAGAAATACTACAAGAACAAGATGCCAAAATAAATTCAGAAATAGAAATCATACAAAAACAACAATTAGTAATCCACAGGATAACTAACAAGATTTCAGAATTGGACAGTATCGAAATAAAGAAGGAAAACATAAATTTTATATATACATATAAAACAGGAGAAATCTATAAACAAAAATATTCAGCACAGGAGAGTAAAAGGAACAAAGAAAATGTCAGCACCACCAGAAAAAGAAAAAAGAAACACTACAAGATGACATCAGTAAACTCACACCTATCAGTAACTACTCAATGGCACTTGGCTTGGCTGGCATCAGTAACTACACTGAATGTAAATGGCCTAATGCATCCATAAGGAGACAAAGAGTGATAGAATGGATTTAAAAAACAAGATCCATTAATATACTGTTTACAAGAGACATACCTTAGAAACAAAGACATAAATTTATTAAAAATGAAAATATGGAAGAAAAATATATCAAGCAAATAGCTACAAAAGATAAAAAAAAAGCAGGAGCAGCAATACTAATTTCAGATAAAATACGCTTTGCATAAAACCCACCAAAAACAAAGAAGGGTGCTACATAATGATTAAAGGGATAATCCATCAAAAAGACTTAACTATAATAAATATATATGCACCCAGCGACATTGTTGTTGTTGTTGTCATTAGGTGCTACTGAGTAGGTTCTAACTCATTGTGACCCTATGCACACCAGAATGAAACACTTCCCAGTCTTGCACCATGTATACAATTGTCTTATGCGTAAGCCCATTGCTTCAGCCACTGTGTCAATTCACCTTATTGAAGGTCTTCCTCTTTTTCACTGACCTTCCGCTCTACCAAGCGTGATGTCCTTTTCCAGAGACAGATCCCTCCTGACAACATGTCCATAGTATGTAAGATGCAGTGTTGCCATATACACTTCCAAGGAGCACTCCGATTGTGCTTCTTCCAGAAGAGCTGACCCAAGCCATGATATTTTCAGTCACATCGTATATATGCAAAAGCTGAACAATGACTAAGGAAGACAGGAGAAGAACTGACACGTTTGAATTGTGGTGTTGGAGAAGAGTACTGAAAGTACCATGGACTGCAAAAACAACAAACACCCAATGATAGGACTCCAAAATACACAGAATAAACTGTAACGCTGAAAAGAGAAATTGACAGTTTCACAATAATAATAGGAGACTTCAATGCACCACTCTTGGTAAAGGACAAAATATATAAAAAGATGTGATCAGTAAGACATAATCAGTCAACTTGACTTCATAGACATACAGAGAACACTCCACTCAATAGCTGCAACCTAGACATTCTTTACCAATGCATGTGGAATGCTTCCCAGAACAGATCATGTCTTAGGCTACAGAGCAGACCTCAGCAAAATCCCAAACACTGAGAGAACACAAAGTATCTTCTGTAATCACAATGCCATCAAAGTAGAAATTAACAACAGGAAGAACAAGGCAGGAAAACCAGTCCCATGGAAAATGAATAACACCCTGCCTAAAAGTCACTGGGTAATGGAGGAAATCAAAGATGGAATAAAAAAATGAAAGTGGAAATGCATCTGTTATGGTTGGAATTGTGTCCCCCCAAAAATGTGTGCAGCCACGTGGCTGGGGTATGGTTCCCAGTATCTTGGGACTGTCCTCCATTGTGTGGTTTTGCTAACCTGTATGTTAAAGGATTAGGGTGGGGCTGTAAATTCCTGCTGTAGGGGCAGTTTCCCTGGAGTATGGCTTGCCCCACTCTTAATGCTTTTAGCTTGCAAGGAATAAAAGGAAAAAGAAACAAAGGACAATTTGAGAACCTCGCTACCATCAAGCAAGCAGCATCGGGAGCAGAGCACGTCCTTCAGACCAGAGGTTCTTGCGTGAGGATGCTCCCTGGACAAAGACTGATGCAATATCGGACTTTCCTCCAGAGCCGAAAACGGGAAAGCCTTCCCCTGGAGCAGACACCCTGAATATGGACTTGCAACCTACCGGACTGTGTAAGAATAAATCTTTCTTTGTTAAAGCCATCCGCTCTGTGGTATTTCCATTAGAGCAGCCCTAGCTGACTAAAACGGCATTATACCAAAACCTTTGGGACACAGTAAAGGTAGTCCTCAGAGGTCAACTTATAGCCATAGATGTGCACATCAAAAAAGAAAGGACAAATCAGAACATCAGCCACACAACTCAAACAAATAGAAAGAGAAAAGCAAAACAAGCCCTCTGTCACCAGAAGAAAGGAAATAATTAAGATCAGAATAGGAATAAATGGAATAGAGAATAGAAGAACCAATAGAAAGGATTAACAGAAACAAAAACTGATTCTTTGAAAGGATTAGCAAAATTGATAAACCACTAGCCAAACTGACAGAAGAAAATCCAAACAACCCAAATAAGAAATAACCCGGGGGTGGGGGGGGGGGAAGGCGGGGAGCATTACAATAGATCCAACTGAAATAAAAAGGATCATAACAGAGTACTATGAAAAACAATAGCAAATTTGAAAGCCTAGAAGAAACAGACAAATCTCTAGGAATGTACTACTTTCCCAAACTAACACAAAATGATGTAGAAATTCTGAACAGACACTTAACTAGGGGAGAGATTGAAAAGGTAATTTTTAAAAACTCCCAACAACAAAAACCCTGACCCAGACGGCTTCACTGGAGAATTCTGCTGAACAGACAGAAAAGGGCTTATGCCCCCCAAACTCCACTGCTGTCAAGTTGATTTCAACTCATGGCAACCCCATAGGACAGAATAGAACTGCCCCATACAGTTTCCAAGGACCATCTGGTAGATTCGAACTGCCCACCTTTTGGTTAGCAGCTGTAGCACTATACCACAAGGGTTTCCAAGCTTACCCTAGTACTACTCAAATTATTTCAGAACATAGAAAAGGAAGGGATACTTCTGAATTCACTCTATTAAGCCAGCATAACCCTGATATTCAAACCAGGCAAAGACATCACAAAGAAAGAAAATTACAGATCAATATCTCTTATAAATTTAGATGCTAAAATTCTCAACAGAATTCTAGCCAATAGAGTTCAGCACTGTATCAAAAAAAAAAAAAATACACCACAATCAAAAATTATCCATATCAGTTACACAAGGATGGTGCAATATTAGAAAATCAATGTAATTCACCACATAAATAATGTGAAAGAAAAGAGTTGTATGATCATCTCAGTCAATGTAAAAAGGCATTTGGCAAACTCCATCGCCCATTTCTGATAAAAACTCTCAATAAAATAGGTATAGAAAGAATAATTTCTCAACATAATGAAGGATATCTGTGCAAAACCAATGGCCAATATCATTCTTAATGGAGAGAGGCCAAAAACATTCCTATTGAGAACAGAAACAAGACACTTTATCACCACTGCTGTTTAACATTATGCTGAGTTCTAGTTAAAGCAATAAGGCAAGAAAAAGAAATAAAGGGCATACAAATTGATAAGGAAGTTAAACTGTCCTTATTCACAGGTAATATGATACTATACAGAGAAAACCCAAAAGACTCTATGAGAAAACTACTGGAACTAATAGGAAGATTCAACAGCATGGCAGCATACAAGACATAAAAAAGTCAGTTAGATTCTTAGATACCAATAAACAGAATGATGAAAAGGAAATCAGGAAAATGATACATTTATAATAATCCCTAAATAATTAAAATACTTAGCAAAAAATATAAGCAGTGGTATAAAATGCCTATAGAAAGAAAAACTACAAAGCACTACTGCAAGAAATCACAAGAGGTCTACATGAATGGAAAAATATACCATGCTCATGAATAGGTAAACTCAACATTGTGAAAATGACAATTCTATCCAAAGTGATTTACAAATACAATGAAATCCCAATCTAAATATCAACAACCTTCTTTAAAGAGATGGAAAAGCTAACCATTAACTTGATACGGAAAGAGAATTAGCCGTGGATAAATAAAGCACTACTGAAGAAGACGAATATGGTAGGGGGACTCATACTACTTGATCTCAGAACTTACTATGAAACTACAATAGTCAAAACAGCCAGGTACTCTTCCAGTAACAGATACATTGATCAGTGGAACAGAATTGAGAACTCAGATGTAAATCCATCCACCTATGGTCACTTGATCTTCAACAAGGGCCCAAAGTCCATCAAATGAGGAAAAGACAGTCTCTTTAACAAATGATGCTAGAAAAACTGCATGTCCATCTGCAAAAAAATGAAACAGGACCTATACTTCACACCATATACAAAAGCCAACTCAAAATGGATCAATGACCTAGACATAAAGCCCCAAACTATAAAGTTGCTAGGAGAAAAAATGGGATCAATGCTAGAAGCCCTAATACACAACATTAACAGGATAAAAACCATAACAAACAATACACAAACTCCAGACAATAAGCTAGATGATTGGGGTCTTCTAAAAGCTAAACACTTATGCTCATCAGAAGACTTCACCAAAAGAGTAAAAGAGTCCACCTACAGACAAGGAAAAGAAAAATTGGCTATTATAAATCAGACAAAGGCCTAATGTCTAAAATCGACAAGAAAATCCAACACTCTATAACAAAAAACAAACAATGCAATTAAAAAATGG
The DNA here is from genome assembly GCA_028571685.1 of Heterohyrax brucei. Lineage (NCBI taxonomy): Eukaryota > Metazoa > Chordata > Mammalia > Hyracoidea > Procaviidae > Heterohyrax > Heterohyrax brucei. The sequence continues at coordinate 36,697,772 of CM053145.1, forward strand.
TCAGAGGAAATGAACAGATACTTCATGAGAGAAGACATTCAGGCAACCAACAGACACATGAGGAAATGCTCTCAATCACTAGCCATTAGAAAACTGCAAATCACAGGCAGGGCCAAGATGGTGGACTAGACATTTGTCTTCTCAATTCCTTCTGAGAACTAAGGCTTGGACTGAAAACTGAACAGAGCACTATGGACATCCAGGGAGCCCTAGGATATGGCATATAATTGTCAGCTTAGACTACACGTCACTGAGTGGGAAACTACCTCTCTCTAACATGAAGCAGTGCACCCTGAGCCTTGCTCCTTCTCACTCACCACTTGGGCAGACTGCAGGTACTGATGCCATCTTTGTTATCCAGAAGGCTGGGGATGGGCATGAGCTGGCAGTGCTAAATAAAGTAAATGATGAACTGCAGTGCTAAATAAAGTAAATAGTATATAGCTCAGCAGAAAGACTGAGGACACCATTGTACTCCCACCTCCTTTTTTCTGAGGTCCACCATAGATTCTGCTGTCTCATGGTAGGAAGGACAGCTCAGCCAGAATGCCATCTTGGTCAGCTTGGAAGGTGGAGTCACCCAGTCAGAGGCTTCAGCAGGTGCTAATTCCCAAGCTGAGAAGCAGTGCCAATCCAGAAAGCACTTTTCCAGCAGAAAAGCTGTTTAGTACAGTGTTACCTTATGGTTGGGGCCCAGCTGAGGATGGCAGCAAGGCCATAACCCCTCCCTATTTTGAAATATGTCATAGCATCTGGGGACAGTCAAACAGGTGCTTCCATTGTCAGCTGGAAGGCAGGGCAGGACCTGCCACACCTGAGGACCTGACTGATTTCAGCAGCTGTCAGACAGCCCCCAGCTTATTAGAAGAAGACTGGAGAAATAAATTCTGAGTGGCCTGGTGGCATCTCTTCCAGCCTTTACTGACCACATCATAGGGTTGGTTAACGGCCTCGGCAGTAACTCCATAAGTACGACATCACCTTTTCCAGCGATGAGGCAGAGCCTGACAGCCCACAGTATCCACTGGGCCAGTCACTAGAGTACACAGAGATGGCTAGTGCCCAACTCCCATCTCAGAACTATGCCTCAGCTCCTGTTGAGGTAACACCAGAGAAACTAAACAGCCTCTAGATGGTCCAAAGGCAACAAACCATTCTAATCATTTAGAAAAACAGTCCACCAAAATAAAGAATCAAAAAACTTCCTGGATGAAGAAGCCTTTCTGAAACTATTGGAGGTTAAGCATAAAATAATTATATATAGAGTCCTCCTAGAGATCACACAGAACGCAGCAGGACAAAAGCAAAAAAATAAGCGAGCTACTTGAACTGATGGAACATCAATTATATGAAATCCAGCACACCAATAACAGAATGACAGTATCAGACAATTCAATCCAAAGCCCAAAGAGCAGAATTGAGGATATGGACGTCAGACTTAGTGACCTTGAAGACAGAACAACTGACATCAGCATATATAAGGACAAATCAGAGAAAAGAAAGAAAATTGAAAAAGTATTAAGAAAAATGTGGGGCTCTATTAAGTGAATAACACACAATTAATTGGAGTCCCTGAACAGGATGGGCTAGCTGAAAACACAGAGAGTATTGTTGTTGAGTTGCTGACAGAAAACTTCCCTGAAATTATGAAAGAAGAGAACATAGATATCCAAGATCTGTATTGAACACCATGAAAATCAGACCCCAAAAGAAAGATGCTAAAACATAGTATAACTAAGCTTAATAAAATAAAATGAAACATAAAGAAAGGTTCTAAAAGGCAGCGAGGCTTAAAGCAAAACTAACATTCACAGGGAAGTCCTGTAGGCTTTCGTCTGACTTCTTGGCAGAAATGATGTTGGCAAGTAGGCAGTGAGATGGCACATTCAAAGCCTTGAAGGAGAAAAACTTTCAACCAGGAATTATATATCCTGCAACACTGTCTCTCAAATACGAAGATGAAATTAAGACATTTGCAGATAAGCAGAAGCTTAGAGACTTTGTAAAAACCAAGCCAAAACTACAAGAAATATTGAAAGAAAATCTTTGCTTAGAAAAACAAAACCATTAAGTGTATATTTAAGGAGGCAATGCAGGACACAGCATCCAGAAACCTATTCAGTTGGAGAAGTAACAAAACTCAATGAAAGCTATAATGTCAAAAGAAGGGAACCAGCAATCATATCATGGAAACTATGACACCATCATACTTAAAAGAAGGATATACTACAGTAGTGATAGTCCTTTCCTATGGACACGAAGCTAAAATGATATGCAGGAGTTAAAATTTGGTCTAAACTTAGAATATTAAGCGGGATTATAGGGCTAGCCACAAAACGCAATAACAATGCAACATATCAAAATAAGACACGTAATACAGGAGTTTCAACAAACACAAAACCATTACTGAAAAACGTGAAAATCCAACCCATAAAGAAGAATGACCCAGAATAAAATATTAACAGCAACATAGAAAACATCAACACAAAAATAAGTACATCAAAATGACAGCACTAAACACATAGCTATCAATAATTACACTGAATGTAAACAGACTGAACACTCCAGTAAAGACACAACGAGTGACATCCTGGATCAAAAGACATGATCTGTCTATGTGTTGCTTATAAGAAGCACACCTTAGACTCAAAGATATGAACAAACTGAAAATCAAAGAATGGGATAATATATACCAACCAAGCTAACAACATACAAAGAAGAGCAGGTGTGGCAACACTAATCTCAGCTAAAATAGATTAATGTAAAGTCTGCCATCATGGACAAGGACAGTCACTATTTATTGCTAAAAAGTTCAATACACAGGCAGGATTTAACAATACTAAATATTTATGCACCCAATACTAGAGCATTTAAATACATCAAACAAACACTGACTACATTGAAAAATGAGATAGATCACTCCACAATAATAGTTGGAGACTTCAATACTCCACTTTCAGTAATGGACTGATCATTCAGGAAAAAAGTTCAGTAAAGACACAGAAGATCTTAGTGCAACAATTAACAAGCTAGACCTCATCAACATATATAGAACTTTCTATCCATCAACAGATAAGTACATCTTCTTCTGCAATACACATGGAACATTTTCCAGAATATATGTGTTAGAACATAAAGCGAGTCTCAACAAAATCCAAATCATTGAATTGCAGAGTATCTTTTCAGACCATAAAGCCATAAAAGTTGAAATCAATAGCAGAAAAAACACACATAGAAATTTGAATTTATGGAAACTGAGCAACACCTTGCTCAAAAAGCCATGGGTTATAGAGGAAATCAAGGAAGAAATAAAGAAATTTATGGAATCAAATGCAAATGAAAACACATCCTACCAGAACCTATGGGATACAGCAAAAGCAGTGCTGAGAGGTCAGTTTAGCTCTATAGTTTAGAACAAACACATCTGGAGGGGAGAAAGGACCCAAACCAAAGAATTAACCCTACAGCTTGAACAAGTAGAAAGAAACAGAAGAACCCCTCAGGCACCAGAAGAAAACAGATAATGAAGATTAGAGCAGAACTAAATGAATTAGAGAATAGAACAACTGAAAAACTTAGCAAAACCCAAAGCTGATTTTCTGAAAATATTATCAACAACATTGATAAACCATTGGCTAAAGTTACAAAAGAAAAACAGGAGAGGAAACAAATAACCCAAATAGAAATGAGATGGGAAATGTTACAACAGACCCAGCTGAAATCAAAAGTATCATAACAGAATATTACTGAAGACTGTGCTCTAACAGATTTGAAAACCTAGAGGAAATGGATAAATTTCTAGATTCGTATCAACTACCTAAGTTATCACACGGAGAAGCAGAACAGGTTAAGAAGCCCATCAGAAAGGAAGAGACTGGAAAAAAGTCATAAAAAAACTAGCAACCAAATAAAGCCCTGGTCCAGACGGATGCACTGCAGAATTCATTAAACTTTTAGAGAAGAGTTAACTCCAATACTACCGAGACTATTTCACAGCAAAGAAAGAGATAAAATACCCCCAAATTCATTCTAGGAAGTCAGCATAACCTAGATACCAAAGCCTATGAAAGAACCCACAAAAAAAGAAAATTATAGACCAATATCACTCATGAACCTAGATGCAAAAATCTTCAACAAAATCTTTGCCAATAGAATTCGACAACACATCAAAAAAGTAATTCATCATGACCAAGTTAGATTCATACCAGAGATGCAAGGCTGGTTCAACATTAGAAAAACAATTGATGTGATCAACCACACAAATAACACAAAAGATAAGAATCATCTGATTTTCTATATTGATGCAGAAAAGGCATTTGATAAAGTCCAACACCCATTCATGCTAAAAGCTCTCAGCAAAACAGGAATAGAAGGCAAACTCCTCAGTGCAATAAGGGGCTTCTACACAAAGCCAGCCACCTACATCACCCTGAGTGGAGACAGACTGAAAGAATTTCCCTTGAGAATGGGAACTAGACAAGGATGCCCACTTTCACCACTTCTATTCAACATCGTACTAGAAGTTGTAGCCAGGGCAATTAGACAAGACCAAGAAATAAAAGGCCTCTGCACTGGCAAAGAAGAAGTAAAAATCTCCTTATTTGCAGATGATATGATTGTGTACGCAGAGAATCCTAAAGAATCCATAACTAAACTACTCAAACTGATAGAGGAGTTCAGCAAAGTGTCAGGATATAAGATAAATGTAAGTATATCAGTAGGATTCCTTTATACCAACAAAGAGATCATTCAAGAAGAAATCAAATCAATACCATTTACTATAGCCCCTAAGAAGATAAACTACCTAAGTAATAAATCTAACTAGAGAAATAAGAGACATATACAAAGATAACTACAAGACCTTACTGCAAGAAACCAAGAGAGACTTACATAAATGGAGAAACCTACCCTGCTCATGGATAGGAAGACTTCACACTGTGAACGTATCTATTTTACCCAAAGCAATCTACATATACAATGCAATCCCAATACAAATTCCATTGACATTTTTTTAATGAGATGGAGAAACAAATTACCAACTTTGGAAAGGGAAGGAACCTCGGATAAGCAAAATAGTACTGAAGAAGAAGAACACAGTGGGAGGCCTCACACTACTTGACCTTGGAAACTACTACACTGCCATGGTAGTCAAAACAGCCTGGTACTGGTACAAAATGAGACATATAGACAAATTGAACAGGGTTGAGACCTCAGAGATGCCACCATCCTCTTATGAACAGTTGATATTCAACAACAGTCCTAAGACTGTAAACCGGGGCTGGCAAAATTGGATATCCATCTTCAAAAAAATTGAAACAAAACCCATATCTCACACCTTACACAAAAACTAACTCAAATTCTATAAAAGACCTAAATATTAAAGTAAAATGATAAAGATCATACAAGAAAAGATAGGGTCAATAATAGGATTTGTGATACACAGCTTAGACAGACTTCAAATTCTGACAAACAAAGCATGAACAACAGAAGAGAAAATAGATAAATGGGAACTAATAAGGATCAAACACTGTTGCTCATCCAAAGCCTTTATCAAAAGAATTAAAAGACCATCTACAGAATGGGAAAAAAATATTCGGCAATTCATGTCAGACCTACATCTGATTTCCATAATCTACAAGGTACTGCAAAATATCAACAAGAAAAAGGTAAATAACCCAATTAAGTGATGGTGAAAGAAGATGGACAGACACTTTACCAAAGAGGACATCCAAGCAGCCAAAAGATATATGAAGAAATGCTCATGATCATTAGCTATTAGAGAAATCCAGATCAAAACTACAGTGAGATAACATCTCACTCCAACAAGGTTGGCCATGATCCAAAAAATACAGAACAACAAATGCTGGAGAGGTTGTGGAGAGACCTGCACTGATGGCAGGATTGTAAAATGGTACCACCTCTATGGAAAGCAATCTGGTGCTTCCTTAAAAAGCTGGAAATAGATATACCACTTAATCCAGTAATCCCTCTGCTTGGAATATATCCTGTGGAATCAAAGAGAGTCACATGAACAGACAGATGCACACAAAGGTTTATTGCAGCATAGTCCCCAACAGCAAAAAGATGGAATCAACTCAGATGCCCAACAACAGATGAATGGATAAACAAACTATACTCAATGGAACACTATGCAATGATAAAGAACAATGATGATTTTAGGAAGCATCTCATAACCTGGTTTCAACTGGAATGTTTCACTCAACATCAATCAGCGACAAAAGGACAAATATTGTATGAGACCCCTACTACAAGGACTTAAAAATAGACTTACGTACAGAAGAAAAGACTCTTTGGTAGTTACAAAAGTGGGGAAGGAGGGAGAGGGCTGGTGATAGATTAGATAGTTGATAGAAATTTGGTTGGGCGAAAGCAGTGACAGCATACTGCAGAAAGATCAACTTAACTGGACTTCAACATAAATGGAAACTCTTCTAATCTTAACGCAATATTGCAAGGATGGAGTAGCAGGTGTAGTGGTCTGGGGACCATGCTCTCAGGGGATATTGAGGCCAGTGGGCATAACTAACCTATTGCTAAGAGAGTCTTCTGCACCCCACATGGGTGAGTGGCGTCTGGGGTCTTAAAAGCTAGCAAACTGCCATCTGAGGTACATCTAATAGTCCCAACTCATCTAGAACATATGATCACCAAGGACAACAAAGACCTGCGGCAAAAAGAGCCCAGAAGACCAAAAGACCCATGTTAATGGGTGACCATATCAACATGTGACCAGAAGAACCAGACAGCGCCCACCCCACTAAAGACAGTCATGATGAGGTGCACAGCGCTGAGTCCCAGTGGCAACACGAGAAAAAGAGGACATAGCTCCACTAAAAGACTGCATTTGATGGTCTAGTGGCCTAGGGGTTACCCTGGGATCATAGTGCCTAGACCTGCTGCTGCCCTTGACTAGAAAGCATCACTGGGGTCAACGCTTCTGGCAGGAATGGATTGGACTCAGGGACACGATGTGACCATGTGGTGTGTGTACTTTACGGTTCTGTGCGTCTGTAGGATGCTGTACTACTGGGCACTTACTAGAAGGGAGAGGGTAGAAAGAGACAGGAGATTGTTAAGAGGATACAAGTGACATATAGAATGAAAAGGAGGAGTGTGCTGTCACCAGGCAAGGAGAGCAGAAGGAGCTGCAGATAGGTGGGCATAGAAATTTAAGTTGGATTGTATACTGTTTTAGTCAGCTAGGCTGCTCTAACAGAAATACCACAGAGTGGATGGCTTTAACAAAGAAAGATTTATTCTTACACAGTCCGGTAGGTTGCAAGTCCATATTCAGGGTGTCCGCTCCAGGGAAAGACTTTCCCCTTGTCGGCTCTGGAGGAAAGTCCGGTATTGCATCAGTCTTTGTCCAGGGAGCGTCCTAACGCTCATCCTAACCCTTCAGACCTTTGGTCTGAAGGACGCGCTCTGCTCCTGGTGCTGCTTGCTTGATGGTAGCGAGGTTCTCAAATTGTCCTTTGTTTCTTTTTCCTTTTATTCCTTGCAAGCTAAAAGCATTAAGGGTGGGGCAAGCCATACTCCAGGGAAACTCCCCCCACAGCAGGAATTCATAGCCCCACCCTAATCCTTTAACATACAGGTTAGCAAAACCACACAATGGAGGACAGTCCCAAGATAATGGGAACCATATCCCAGCCACGTGGCTGCACACATTTTGGGGGGGGACACAATTCCAACCATGACATATACTTTCAGTTAATCACAATTAAACCCACCCAACCCAGTGCTTTTGAGTCAGATCCGACTTTAAAACTGCAAATCAAAGCCACAATGAGACACTGTCTCACCTCACAATGAGATACTGTGTCACTACTGACATGAATCACAAAAAAGGGAAAGAGAAAATGCTGAAGAATCTGCGGGGAGATTAGAACTATCATACACTGCCTACGGAAATGCAAAATGATACAACCACTTTTTGCAAAACGGTATGGTGCTTCCTCAGAAAGCTAGAAATAGAAATACTACAGGATCTGGCAATCCCAGTCCTAGGAATACATCCTAGAGAAATACGAGTCATTACGGGAACAGACATATGCACACCCATGTTTATTGCAGCATGGTTCACAATAGCAAAAAAGTGGAAACAACCTAGACACCCATCAACAGAGGAATGGACAAGGAACGTAGTACATACACACAACGGAGCATTACACGGCAGTGACGAACAACGAAGCATCTGTGAAGCATATCATAACACGGAAGAAACTGGAGGGCATCATGCTGACTAAAATAAGTGAATCACGAAAGAACAAATATTGTATGAGATGATTACTGTGCAAACTTGTGAAAAGGTTTACACATGGCTACCAGAGAGGAGAGAGATGGGAATTTGAAAAGCATAATAGACAAGTGTTAACTTTGGTGAAGGGTAAGACAGTACCCAGTACTGTCAGCACAGCTTGTCCAAGGCAAGGTCATGGAAGCTCCAGAGACACATCCAACCCCTCTGAGGGACTGAGTCACTAGCCTGAGGACTGTGGGTGTCATGGGCTCAGGTCTTTGTTGTTGTTATTGTTAGTTGCCTGACTCATGGTGATCTCGTGCACAACTAAACAAAATGCTGACTGGTCCTGTACCTTCCCTAGGGGCGGATCTGACCTTTGTGGTCCATAGGGTTTTCATTGGCTGATTTTCTGAGGTAGATCACCGGCCTTTCTTCCTAGTCTGTGTTGGTCTAGAAGCTCTGAAACCTGACAGGTGGGTGGTGGCTCCAACAGGGTGGATTGGCCGGGAATAGAACCTAGGTTTCCTACATAGAAAGCGAGAATTCTACCACTGAACTAGCAATATCTAAATCTGCCTCTCCCCACGAAGAAACCAGTACACATAGAGAGATGGGCATCCTGCCTGCTATCTTGAATAGGCACAGGGCTGTGCCTGCCATCTTCTGCGATGTAAGAACTAACAAACCCTTTGTCTTTAAGTCATCTCCTTATTTAGATATGCTTCCTATTTCTGGCCAGGTTAAGGAAAAGAAGAGACTGGGATTACAGAACCAGCTGAAACTGGCAAGAACTAGATCTAAATTGCTTGACATATGCAGAACCATCTACCCCATCCTCTGGATGACCCCAGAACTCTTCTCCTACCCAAACAGTCAAACTTTAACGGCCTTAGGTTGGGGAAAGGTTTTCAGAAGCCAGAGATCTGACCCTAACATCCTGTTTGAGAGACAGCCCCCAACATTCCTCCCGCCCCGCATTTTAGACTGCAAGGCTGCTCCAGGAATGTGTTTTGAGGCCAGATCCATTAGCAAGCTGGTGTTCCTGAAGACTCCAGACTTGATTTTCATCACCCTTGTGCTGTGTTCTGGGAGCCGTCTTGGCAACACAAGTCCCAGGGCACTCCTTCGCTTGGCCAACCAGATAGAGCTGCTTCTTTCACTTCTGCGTGTTTGTGTCTCTATGGCTGTGCCAAGCAGGCCTGCAACAGTCCGGTTACAGTTGTCAGCATGTGGCAACAGCAAAGTGCCTGGGGGTGGGTAAACAAATCACGTCATTGACCCTACTGGGGATGAACTATAGGTCTTCAATCCTTCACCCTGTGCCACACGATGAGTGAGCATCTTTCAGTGTTCTGTCCCCCCTAGCTAACTAGTAACCCCACCACCAGAGCGTCTGTTCTACACAGCATCTCATTCTCACCACTTCTTTCCCTAAGACTACTGAAAAACACTTTCGAGCCAGTGTGGAATGGGCAGGGGTTTGGACCTCAGAATTACAGGTAGAAGAGAAAGGTACAGTTCTTCATGTATGGTCTATGTATGGGTTTCATGTAAAACAGCTGTCTTCATCATCAGGCACCAATGTCTTCTTGGCATGAGCAGAAAAGGTGGCAAAGCTAGACTAGAGCAACGAAGAGTGTGACTGAGTGTAAGGGCCAGGCCTGAGCACGCTTAAGAGTCACTCAGGAATCAGGGTGGATTCAACTGTGGGTCTGAATGTGCTGGGGATGAGGGATGCCCAGAGCTTCAGCACAGTGATCCTGGCACATGATTCCTGATGCTGGCCCAGTAAAGGGAGTATCCTTTCAGAGAGAGGACCACAGAGGTCCTGGAGGAGAGATGCAAAGGGACTTCCTTTCCCGGAAAGGAGCAATAAAATGTTTTCGTAGTGTCACTGCCCTAGAATATCTGTACTGTGCTGCCACCTGGCGGACGTCATCTGAACAGGCAGTGTTGTGGTTGCCCTAGGCCAAGGATTTCACAGCTCATTGGGATACTCAGGAGTGAGGACCTGACTTCAGAGTTTTCAGCCGGGGTTCTCACAGGTGAATAAGAGGAAGATGGAAGAGAATTCTCGGGCTTCGAATCCCAGGTTAGTACAGTTTGTGATGTGCCCCTCAGCCAGAAATTTAATTCTCTGTAGATACAGGGACATAGGAAGTATACTGAAGAGAGGAGACCTAAGTAGGACCATGATGGATGATTTGAGTCGCATCTAGTATCCAAAGTGCTCCAAGAGCAGGAATTGAGAGCTGTGGTTTTAGGGCAGAACTTTGTGCTCAGGAGCTGTGAATGTGCTGGGGTGAGGGAGAGGAACCCGTAAAGGGCACAAAAAGGAGATGGGAAACAGAAGCCTGAGTGCACTGCATGGAGACAGGAACTTGAGCCCTCTCTGGGCTTACAGTGTAAATCCCTGTGGCAAAGGGTTAAACAAGCTCAATACCAAACAAAAGGTCAGAGGTTCTAGTCAGGGGTGCTTCAGAAGAAAGGCCTGGTGATCTATTTCCCCAAAATCAGCAATTGAAAACTCTATGGAGCATAGTTCTACTTTGAATCATATGGAGTAGACATGAGCCAGGGTCAGTTGGAAGGCAATTTCTTTTATGAGTGATGAGTGATGAATTCTCCTCACCCTGACTACGTCTGACACGGCAGAAGAAGGATACAGGCCCCTGCTCTTCTCTCCCCCAAGAGAGCAGTTCTCACCCATTCAGAGAAAATGCAGAGTGTGGGGACCCAGGACAGGCTGGTATCCCGCTAGAGGTTCCTCTGTTCCCAGCTGCATGACATCCCTGAGCTTTTGCCCCAGATCGAGGGCTTGGTGCTCCCAGAACAACCATGAGCCAGATGCTTTTAGGACTCTTCCTCACAGATGAGAAAATTGAGGCACAGAGGAGTGAAGTGCAGGCCTGAGGTTTCACAGCTAGTATGCCTGGGGCTGAAATTCAAATTTGGGGTCTCTCCCTCTACACCAAAACCAAGTCAAATGCCATGGAGTTGACTCTGACTCCTGGTGACTCCATGTATGTCAGAGCAGAACTGTGTTCCAAGGTTTTCAGTGACTGATTTTTGGTTTTGGAGGCTGATCACCAGGATTTTCTTCCTAGGATCTCTGGGTAGACGTTAACCTGCAGCATTCTGGTTTGACCCAACAGCGTTAATGTTCCACCTCTCAGTAGTCATTATGGCACCTCTCCTTAGTCTATATGGTACTCTTCTATTGTCCCCAACAAATGCATTGTAAAAAAAATAAGTCTAAACTGAGAGTATCTTAACTCCAGGGCTCCCTCCCTAATTTGCTGCTTCCCAACCTACAGAGATAAAGCCTTTAAAGACTTGTAGGAAACAAGATTCCCTTCCTTCTGCTTTGGGCTGCCAGTAGAATTCATGGTAAGAATAGCCTTGTCAGGAAATTCTTTCTCTAGTCTAACCTCTTGCAGGTCAAGTCCTGGGTAAGGTACTTGATTAAAGAGAGAGAGTTACAGCACAGGCTTCTATTTCAGAGAAGGTGTTCTAGGTTTCAGATTAGGGTTTAGTTCCCTGGCTGTGTCAGTCAGGGCTGGCCAATCACAGATCTCAATGGGAAAATTGAAATTATAGAGGATCATGAAAGGGGAAAAAATCCCCACTACTCCCAGCCATGGTGCTGCAGCTGATTATTAATTATCTGCTGCTTTTGTGCACTGGTAGGGCTCCCATCCCCAACACTGGTCAGAGTATACACTGTGGGGGCGGGGAGAAGGCCAATGAGTTGTTGGCAGGTCAAGACAATTGTGTGGGGCCATGTCCAGGCCCTTCTCAACTTCACCCTCCACCCTTTTTCCTCCCCTCCACTCCCCTCCAATCAGGGGAGGAGGTGCACCCTCTTGCCCACCGCCCCTCCCCAAACCCTCTGGAGGAGAGGGGAGTGATTAGCATGGGGCATTGTCCCCAGATAATGGGCCCCAGCTGCAGCTTGAAAGAAGAGACAAAGCGCCTGGCCGCTCCACTTGCATTATCCCCTCGTTAAATCTCTGTTATTAGATTAAATTCAAAATGTATTGATTCAGAGGCTTGGGGAAGTGGGGGAGGGAGGAGAATCTGGCTTGTGAATGCTGAACCTTACCCCTCCACATGCTCACTCCCCTTCTCTGCTCACCCTCACCAGACTCACCCCACCCTCAGAGAAATCTTGGAGAAACTCAGAGCCTGTATCCTGGACTCAGGGCACACTTCCTGAGCCACTGAAAACCCTTGAGGGTCCCCTAAAGGGTAGGACCCTTGAGGTGTTTTTTGTCAATGGCAAAATATATGTAACATAACTTGGAGAGACTGTGACTATTGAAATCTTTAAATATGCATAAGAGGACTGCCACTTAAGTTAGCAAATTCATCCTAGAAAAAGTGCAACATACCTCCTTGCTGAACATCACTACTGTCACCTTCGAAGTACTCCTCTTGGGAAATTATGAACTGACACCAGCTCCTAGACCACCCTTCAAAGGGATTTTGGAACTGTTTTTCTGGAATGGCCATCAGAGCTGTCATCGTGTTACCCATGGTGTCCAGAATGTCATCAAATTGTCTTCTTTTCAATATTTCCTGTATTTTCAGGTAAAGAAAAAGGTTACTGGTGGCTAGGTCAGGTGAGTTGTTTGTTTATTAGCTAACAATCTCCTCACAGACAAGTACATAATTAAGTTCGAGAACTTGCCATCTTGCTACCATGCAGAATGGTCATTCCAGAAAGAGTTCCAAAACTGGTGGACAAGCTGCTGGTGTTGGTGTACAGCTTCCGAAGGGGAGTACTTGGAAAGTGACCACAGTGATATTCAGCAGTGAGCAAGTAGCATTTAGAGCAAGTTCACAGATTTAATTGTCAGGCCTCATATGTGTATATTCATTTGCATATGTCTGCATATGTGTGTTCTTATTAGTTGCTGTGGAGTCATCTCCAACTCATGGGAACTCCATGTGTACCCAGTAGGACTACTCCTTAGGGCTTTCAAGGCTGAGGTGTAGGAAGCAGATTCCTAGGCCTGTCTTCCAAGGTGCCTCTGGGTGGGTTCAAACCATCAACCGTTCTACTGGTAGTTGAGCACCTAATCATTTGCACTACCTCTCTAGCTCCCCAAATTTGCCATTTTGGCCACTTTTCAGTGTACAATTCATTGACATTATATTCACAACATTGCGCAGCCATCACCATGATCCATACCCAGACTTTCCTTCAAGTCATGTACTCTGAGCTGCCAAGGTGTAGGAGGGAAGAGAGACTCTAGAGCATTGAACAGTGTTGCTGTTAGGTGTCATCGCTGTTGTTAGGTGTTGTAGCCAAGATTTGTGACTCCTAGTGACCCCCTGTGACAGGGTAGCACTGCCTCATGTGGGGAGAGAAAGGAAGATGTGGCAATCTGTTTCTGCCAAGACTTACAGCCTTGGAAACCCTATGGGACAATTTTATTCTCTCATATAGGGTCGCTATGAGTCGAACAACTCGATGGCCATGGGGTTGGTTTGGTTTCATCTTTATGGGAGCAGATCACCAGATTTTTCTCCCACAGAGCCACTAAATGGTTTCAAACCACCAACCTTTTGGTTAGCAGCTGAGTGCTTAACCATTGTGGCATTACCCACCTATTGCCAAGGAATCAAGTCTGACTCATAGTAACCCTAGAGGTCAGGGTAAAACTGCCCTATAGAGTTTCCAAGGAGCTCCTGGCGGACTTGAACTATCAACCTTTGGGTTAGCAGATGTAGCACTTAACGCACTATGGCGCCGGGGTTTCCATTTTGGCCCTAGGGGTTCTTAATCACAGAGGGCTGAAGGCGTCCAGGCTGGGCAATTTCAAAACTTGGAATAATTTTAATAGAAATGACAGATTTGGAGTGTAGGGTAGATAACAAAATGTGATCAGAACTGGGATCATTGATAATAGAATAGAGAAGGCTATGGGGAAGGAGGGCAACAAGATGAAGAATCAGCAAACCCCCAGAAATACTTCCAAAGATACGTGTGTTTTCTGGTTTTGTCTCTCTGCTTGGGACTGAATGAGAGGCAACGGGCAACTATGGCAAGAAGTGGGAAGGAAGCTATTCTGGGTTTTCTAACAGGGGTGTGTGGGGGATATTATGGGTGTCCTCAGACCCCAGACAGGGCAAGGATCTCCTGAGGAGAAGACCAAGATCAGTGCTGATGGACCAGTGTTAGCACACGGGGAAGTTCACTGGCCCTGGCCTTGGTTTCCTGTCCCTGGGCGGCATAGCCTGGATGTTAGATCGATGAGCTGATGTGATGTGGCTAGTGGAGCAGAAGATGTTACACGTCGTGGCTCGTTCTAGAGGTGGTTAATTGGCTTCCTCAATGCTGGACTCTGTTGTACCATTGATTGTGGGCAAAGGATGGGGAGGGCGAGATGGGGAATCAATAGGTTGATTAGTGTCCTACTAGCTCTCTGGCTGGACACTTTGTTGATAGCCACCTACTTACTGACCAGTGGTGCATTGTTTCAGTCAGCTAGGGCTGCTCTAACAGAAATACCGCAGAGTGGATGGCGCTAACAAAGGAAGGTTTATTACACAGTCCGGTAAGCTACAAGTTCAGATTCAAGGTGTCTGCTCCAGGGGAAGGCTTTCCCCCTTGTCAGCTCTGGAGGAAAGGCCGGTATTGCATGAGTCTTTGCCCAGGGAGCATCCTGGTGCAGGAACCTCAGGTCAGCAAGACGTGCTCTTCTCCCGGTGCTCCTTTCTTGGTGGTGTGAGGTTCCTAATTCTCTGCTTATTTCCCTTTCCTTTTATCTCTTGTAGATGAAAGGATTAAGGGTGAGGCAGGCCGTACTCCAGGGAAACTCCCTTTACAGTGGAGCAGGAAGGTAATCCTATGAAGCGATTTACAGTCCAACCCTAATCCTTTAACATACAGCACAGCAAAACCACAAAATAGAGGACAATCACAAAATATTGAGAATTATGGCCCAGCAACATGGCTACATATATTTTTGGGGAGGCACAATTCAATCCATGACAGGCATAGACAGGGCCACACAGTCCACCTTTCTGTTGATCTGTGAGACATGACTGTCTCTAAGAGCATGACTAGCTCAAGCAGGTCCTACAAGAGTGGTGTAGATTTTGGTCCCAAGAGCAAATGTCCCTTTCATCAGAAGGCAACACTTGGGAGTGGGGCCTGTCTCCAGCCCCACAGTCTTCTGCTCTTTGCTGGGAAATCTTGATCTCTAGCTATCCACAAAGCAAAGATAAAGTCCCTAACAGATATCAGAAGCGCATATGTCTGGGATGGAGATAGCAGGTGAAAACTCATTCCCAATTCATCTGAGGAACAAGCATCCAATTAGATATGATTTAATGAGTTCTTGATGCTTGCTGAGGAAGCTTGGGTGAGAAGCAGCAGGGAGAGGCTCTATCTGACAAGCCCCTTTCCCTGGCTTCCAGGATCTTTCAGACAAGAAGCTCCCAGAGGCCCTACTTCTGTCTATCTCCAGGGTCTGTGATGGCCTGCCAGCTAGAACTGCAGAGGTTAGGATCACAGGAAAGTACAGCTTTAGGTTTTCCACACTGATGCTCTTATAATTGGCCAGGATGAAGCAACTGGGAATGCACTGGGGGTATTAGAACACATCCTAGATATTGCAGTTGGGCCCTTTCCTTTTAGCCTGGCAGTGTTCTGTATTCCCTCTCTACCACAGCTTCCTCTAGGTGACAGGTGGCCAAAGACAAGGAGGGGTAAAGCTGGAAGGAGAAAGCGGGAGCCAGAGGGGACCCCAACCTTACACCGAGGATGCTGAGACAAGCAGTGCCTTTGATAGGTTCTGGCATTCCTTTCCTCTAAAGACTTGTTAGGTGGATACTGTGATAAAAGTGGTGTGCTCCTTGGCTTATCTTAAAGTCTGATGTCTGGGAGAGAAAGCCAGGACGTGAGAAGTAAAATTAAAGACCATCATCCCTCATTATTCTGCTTCCTGGTGTGTGTGCGAGGCAGGGGCTAGCTGCTGAGAAGTAAGCTCAAGCCTTGGTGTTTGCCAAGGTTTCCAAAGACCAAGCCAGCTGGTGCTGGCCTTGGTGCTGATGTCCTTGTCTCCGTTGCAGGGTCCTTTTGAGGAGGAGCTGGCTAGTAGCTTGCAAGGAGACAGCTGACTCCAAGCTTCACTAAGAGACCATGAACTCAGACGGCTGGAGGACTGTGTTCCCCTAACCCAGCATTTTCCCAGGTGATTCCAAAACTGAAATGCCCCTTACCTGCTCCACCATTGCTAAGCTTTCTTGGTCCTGACCCTCACTCCTTAAATCCCACCTGCTATATTTTCTTCTTCAAAATAGCCACCATTTAGTTACCTGCTATGCACTGGGGCAGGAAGTACCAAACAACCAAAATCCCAGATAATCCTCAAACTTCTTTACCACTCCAAACTTTAAACTTCTTTTTCTACCTAGCCAGTCTTTTTTCCCAAACTGCGAATAAAAGGTCAGGAAGACAGTGTAGGGCTTTATACCATTTTATTACACCACTCATCCCTGCCATCTAGTGGAAGCATGAGTGGTGAGGGATGTGGCCACAGGTGAATGGGAAAAAGAGACATTAGGGGTCTGAATAAACCACATGCAGAATTATCAGCTCCAGGTGGTAGAGAGTTGGCTTTGTCTTCCACCTAAAAGCAAGGTTGAGAGAGATGAGCAGGATTCCAAAGCACTTTATGTTGGAAAGTGCCAGTGGGGAAACCAAGGCTTTGTAGGTAGATAAATAGAGTAAGTAGATAAATAGAAGTAGAGAATGCATGATTTGCTCCTGATTTAAGACAGCAAGTTTTAAAGCCATAATGGACAGTGCAGAGAAAGGATGTAAGAGCACTGAACATCACAATCTTAGAGGAAGGGTCCAGGCCCTGGCTAGAGATTATAGGCACTGGAAATGGGACATAGGACTATGTATGTGGCTTAAAAACATCCCTGTACATAAGGGTGAGAAAATACTGTAAAGCACAGATGAGAAGGTTGGAGGACGTGATGGTAGGCGCATGGGACCAGAACCGCTAGAACACAAACAGTGAGATGCTGACACAATGTGTAGAATACTATAACCAATGGCACTGAATGACGTATATAGAAATTGTTGATGGTAACTTGTTGTGTAGACTTCCACTGAAAAGACAACAAAATATTATTTGAAAGAAACAAACAAAACAAAGCAAAAAGCAATCCCAGGCGAACTAAGGTTGGGGGGAATGTCTCTAGGCCCTGGAGACCCAAGCCCTGGGAATCCCATCCTAACCAGCCCCACACACACTTGCCTGGCTAGCTGTACCCATTCAGGAATACTGCCAGATGGACCAGAGTGTGACCAGGGTGATGGTGTAGGCCAGCACTGCTAGCAGGTAGATGCGGAACAGTAGCCTGTCCAGCACAGATCCCACACGCAGCCAGTCACGGGCCACCTCCCGGCTCTCCTCTCGCTTCTCCAGGAACTGCCGGATGGTGGACAGTTCCTGCAGCAGGCCTCGCACTGCCAGTGAGGCTCCCCGTGGTGGAGGTGGGGGGCTGCCTCTGCGCCATGGGATCTTCTCCAGGGGTCCTCCTGAATGGCTGCAGTGATTTTCCATGGCTGGAACAGGAGCAGAAACCCTGGTGGCATAGTGGTTAAGAGCAAAGGCTGCTAACCAAAAGGTGGGCCGTTTGAATCCACCAGGTGCTCCTTGAAAACCATATGGGGCAGTTCTATTTTGTCATATAGGGTCACTATGAGTTGGAATCGACTTAATGGCAACAGGCTGGTTTGGCTGCTAACCTAAAAGTTGGTGGTTTGAAACCATCCAGTGGATCCATGGTAGAAAGACCTGGTGATCCATTTCCATATAACTTACAGCCAAGAAAACCCTGTGGAGCAGTTCTATTCTCTAACACATGGTGTCGCCACGAGTTGGATGTGACTCCATGGCCACAGATTTGGTTCTGACTTATGAATGCATCTCTTAGGGAGACCACTCTCAGCCTGCACGTCTCAGATCCTGCTACTTCTACACTTTGTTGGTACCTGGGCTGATAAGAGGGTGTGAAAGTTGAAGGAGAGCCCTTATCAGTCACCTGCAAGGAGGCTGGATGTGGGGGTGCCTTTTGCAATGCAGTCTCCAGTAACAACCCTCTCTGGAGATCCCACCAGGCCCTGAATCCAGGCCAGAGGCGGCTCTGCCATATGGACTCTCCCTTCCCTGTCTTGGAAACCCTTGTCACAGTGGTTGAAAGCGATAACAGTTCAAATCCACCAGGTGCTCCTTGGAAATCCCAAGGGGGCAGTCCTACTCTGTCCTATAGCACTGCTATGAGTTGGAATCGACTCAACGGCAATAGTTTTTTGGTCTGTCTCTCTCACCTGAGCAGTCATCAAGCTTGGTGGCTTGGGAGGTGGCTGCCAGCCGTGGGGAACTTGACTGCCCCCCCAGGCAAAACAGCACAGCGATTCTCTGAAGAACCAGACGCCTCAGCCAGGCAGGCACCGGCTGCTGCAGATCTTGCTTGTGCACTACCCGCACGATGAAGATGGTCTCCGCCAGGCTTATCACCAGCAGAGCCATGCACACGACAAAGTAGACACCTGTACAGGCCAGGGAAGGGACACGCTAAGGTTTGGGAGGGGTGTCTCCTCTGCCACCCTGCGCTCCACCTCCAGGGATGGACCTTACTAATGAGGGGAGTGCCAATGGCGGTGGCTGGCAGCGTGTCAGAAACGATGATCAGGAAGACGGAGTAGCCCAGGAGAAGTGTGATTTTGAAGGAGACTCTCTCGCCACTGTCTGGGGGCAGATAGAAGCCCACGATGTCCATGACCATGAGGAAGATGCTGGGCAGCAGAAGGCTGACTGCGTAAAAGAGCGGCCGCCTGCGGATGACCACCTAGGACGGGAAGAGGAGACAGGTTCAGCACCAAGAACCGCTCCCTCCATCCTAGATGCCTTTGCGGGACCTCCCGGAGAAGGAAAGGGACAACCCCCATCGTCTGCATCTAGATGCAGACCTGTGGCTGTCAGCAGGGTTTAGGGTGGATCGGGATGAGTAACGGACAAGTTGACTGAGAGTTCTCATCCACTTCATTAAAGCTCCAGGGAAATGTGTACAACCCCAGAGTTGAGAAATAAACATTAAGGATATTATGGCTTCCTAAGTTTACCCCGGAGGAGCCCTGGTGGTACAGTGGTTAAGCGCTCTGTTACTAACGGAAAGATCAGTGGTTTAACACCTGCCCTCCCATTCCCCCCCACTGTTTCATGGAAGAAAGGTGTGGCAGTCTGTTTCTGAAAAGATTATGGCCTTAGCAAGGTCATGGAAGCTCCATATATACATCCATATTCCCTGAAGGAACTACACGACTGGGCTGAGAGCTGCTGCGACCATGGTCTCAAGAAACAGCCAGCTCAACTGGCATAATATAATCTATAAAGACAATATTCTACATCCTACTTTGGTGAGTAGTGTTTAGGATTTTAAAAGCTTGAGAGCAGCCATCTTGAGATATTCCAGTGGTCTTAGCCTGTTGAGAGCAAGGGAGAATAAAGAAAACCAAAGGCATTAAGAGAAAATTAGTCTAATGGACTAACAGACCACAACTACCACAGCCTCTACCAGACTGAGGCCAGAGCAACTAGACGGTATCCAGATACTATCACTGATTGCCTGACAGGGATCACAACAGAGGGTCCCAGACAGGGCTGGAGAAAAATACAGAACAAAAACTCTAACTCACAAAAAAAGACCAAACTTACTGGTCTGACAAAGATTAGAGAAACCCTCAGAATATGGCCCCTGGGGATCCTTACAGCTTAACAGTGAAGTCACTCCTGAGGTTTGCCCTTCGGCCAAAGATTAAAGAGGCCTATAAAATAAAACAAGACTAAAGTGGCACACCAGCTAAGGGGCAAGGACTGGAAAGCAGGAGGTGACAGAAAAGCTGGTAAAGGAAATCCAAAGTAGAGAAGGGAGTGTTGACATGTCTTGGGGTTGGTAACCAGTGTCACAAAACTAAATGTCTGCTGTTAATGAGAAGCTAATTTGTTCTGTAAATCTTCTAAAGCAAGTAAACAAAAATTATGGAAAAAAAAAAGTATTATGGCCTTGGAAACACTGTGGAGCTGTTCCCTGCTCTGTCCTATAGGGCCACTGAGAGTCAGAAGAATTGGCTCAATGGCAATGGATTTGGCTGGCAGTTTTTTGAGGCCTACCTGGCTGTGAAGATGGGGTAGTTTTATCTTTTTTTTTTACCCACATTCACTTCCTGTCTCACTCACGTAGAACTTCATTTCTGCGAAACAATCACTGGCTTCGATACTGAACTCCCGAAACTGCGTCAGCACTCCCAGAAGCTCCCACTCGCCCTGGCTCATGAAGACGCTCCTGTCGTACTTCACCTTGTCTGGCTGGCGCAGCAAGGAGATGTTGATGTCCTGGACTGAGAGAGAAGAAAATACAGCTAGTCTGGGGATCCAGTCCCAGGAGTCTCCAGACCTTGAAGTGGTGGAGTGAGGGCCGCAACCAGGGGCACCGATGTCAGGTGACTTGTGTTCAGGTCTCTGCTCTTTGTCTTCAGCCTCAGTTTCCTCAGCTAGACAATGGGGCAGTAATTACACATCCTATCTACCTCATATAAAAAACAACAAACCACGTAAACCATTGATTAGAAGCCATCTCCCTCTCTCTGTTTTTATCTCTATGTTTCTCTCTGCTTCTGTCTGTCTGTCTATCTCTCTTACACACATACACACACACCTCTTTCAAATACCTTGCTGGATTTCCCTGTTGGAATTATCCATTTTGGAAATGAAGACAAGCCAACATTCTTCACCCTTACCTTGCTAGAACAGACTGTGTAAAGGTGAATTAGAAAAATAAGCAAACACCTCATTCAGAGAGAGCAATTGTACTTATATTTACACTAGAAAAACAGACAGACATGTACCAGCAAGGATGGGAGTATCCTCTACAGCAGAACACTGGACAAGATCTAAATGTCTATGAATCAGGACCATTCTTATTAGACTACTATAAGATCCTTTATCGCATTTACAATTTACAGGGGAGACTTAACATGGAAATATGTCCAAGATCTCTTGATGAGGACAAAGAAGCAAGTTGCAGAATATCATTGTACACGTGACATGTGTACATTTGTGTAAAATAAAAACCCATAAAACAATGTCCATGTAATTTCCACTGATACGTGTATATGTGTGTATTTTCACAATAACTGCACGTGTGACTGTAGATGTGCAGAGATTTGAAAGAATACACTGTATGAAGTCTGTACTGATAAAAGTAGTCAGGTAACTCTTAGTGTGGGTAGTTGTTGAAGAGTTTGGAACTGAAACTAGAGGTCAAAGGGGATCTTGCCAGCCAAGTGCCGTTGAGTCGGATTAGCCTTATCTGTAATTATGACTTTGTGTAAGAAAAATATGTATTACCCTTGTAATTTAAAGTTCATTTAAGAATAAAATCAGAATGGAACTAGAGGATGCCTTTTCACAGTTCTTTCCTTTTTCACATGCTCCTTCCTCTGTGGGCTATTTCACCCTTTCTTCTTCCCCCTCAGCCACATTAGCCTGGCCAAGTCCTCTGCTCACTCTTCTGGCCTCAGCATAAGAAAGAGTGGCTCAGGGAAACTACCACCCAGTCCCCAGGCTAGGCCATCCCTTTTGCCCAAATTTCTAGCTTTCCGCTCTGTTAACATCACGGGACCAGTAGTGAGAAACTAGCATTCACTTCCCCAAATAGAATTTGTCCCATGCCACCCTTTTTGCCAGGCACCAAGCTAGGGAACCAGTGGTAGACCAGAAATTGATGTCCTTGCCTTCTCTAAGTTTACAGCCAGTAGAGCAGTAGACACTGGCAAGTACTTACAATGGTACAGGGAGGAGAGCGGAAAGCTAGAAATTTGGGCAAAAGGGATGGCCTAGCCTGGGGACTGGGTGGTAGTTTCCCTGAGCCACTGTTTCTTATGCTGAGGCCAGAAGAGTGAGCAGAGGACTTGGCCAGGCTAATGTGGCTGAGGGGGAAGAAGAAAGGGTGAAATAGCCCACAGAGGAAGGAGCATGTGAAAAAGGAAAGAACCAGGGACTTGGGGGACTGGAGAGGCCACTAGTTTGTCTGGAGCTGGGCTGCATATTAATTAGCAAGCTATGTACAGTCTTGTCTGTGCTTACTAACCTGTGGTGCACAAATGTCACCTGTTTGTGATGAAAAACAGGTAAGATGGTGTATGCTGAATGAGGAAGTACACTCACTTAGGCTCGTGTGTACCTTGCTTACTGGATAATCCACTGCCGACTGCTGGGAGTGTGCCCAGCTAAGGCTGGATTGGCGGGAGGCAGGCAGGACCCTACTGGCCAGGTCACGGATTTGGACTGTGTCCCAGGAGTGCTGAGAAGTCATGGAGGGTTTAATAGGGATTTGATCAGATTTGTGTTTTAATAAGTTCTCTTGGGCTGCTGTGAGGGGAACAAGAGTGAATATGGGAGACCAGTTAAGAGGTGATTGCAGAAACAGAGAGAAGAGACAAGGGTGGCTTGAATTAGGGGGATAGTAGCAAAGATGAAGAGAAGTGGGTAGATTTCCGAGCCTTTCAGAGCCAGCCTCTGCTTGTGCTAGTGGAAACAGACTGTCCCTCACACTGTCTCACTAAGTTCTTATAACGTGAATGAGGATAAGGAAACTGAGGCTCAGCCATATTAAGAAAGTAAGTATGCTAAATAAGTGGGCTAACCACCACCTATCAGTTCATCACAGTGCAGTAGCTTGCATGTTGCTGTGATGTTGGAAGCTATCCCTCCAGTATTTCAAATACCAGCACCGTTACCCACAGTCAACTGGTTTCAGCACAGCTTTCAAGAAGGAAGAACTGGTGATCTACTTCCAAAAATTAGCCAATAAAAACCCACGGATTATAACAGAACATTGCCTGATACTGTGCCGGAAGATGAACCCCTTCGGTAGGAAGGTGCTACGAAGAGGTGAAGCAATGGTCTCCAAAGACAGAACTAGGCAATATTTTGCTTTATTATACATGGGGTTGCTGTGAGTCAGAGAAGGCTGATAAAAACTAGAAATGTCAATTGGATAAGGGAGAAATTATCCTAGGAAGTGCTCCTCACCTGGGTGACCCCGAGTCCTCAAAACCTGTGCCCACAATCCCCCCTCCTCATGCCCACATACTTACTGGTGTGCAGCCAGCTGGTGAAAGTCAGTGAACAGTTCTGGACGTCAAAGGGGAAGTTATAGATGTCAAGGCTGCAGGCAGTTACCACCTGGAGGGGCTTGTAGTTCCTGACGCTACCGTCTTGCTGAACATACACGTACGGGATATTTGGAGACTTCCCCACATCCACACTGGCCAGGGAAGAGGGGTCAGTTTGAGGGCTCAGGATGTAGATCTTGGTCTAGCCCTGGGAGTCTGAGGGTCTCTCAGCCGCCCAGGATGGGGAGAAAAGCAGGGAAGGCATAGACAGCAGGCAACCTGAACAGTTCTGTGTGGCCCCACTATGTCCAACCTTCCTGTCTTTGATCTCCTTACTTGGCATTGTCAAGGCTACTTTCCTAGCAATGGAAGGCATTTCTCTTTATGCATTCCCCTGGCATCCCAGCTACAAAAGGCAGGGAAGAAACCCACCGGCCGAAAGCCACAGTCTGCAGGACACAGGCCCAGCTCCTCCCACATTATTGCCCACCCAGGCTGCGCAGCCTGACTCACAGCATCGCTAGCCCTGGGACCAGGGGCAGCCTTGGTGACAGAGTAGAACCTTGGGCTCCTTCCTGACTCTGGTTTCTGTTTGTTTCTCATCCCTAGATGTCTTGCGAGATAAGAATATGGTTATTCTTATCTCTGGAGGAAAAGGAGCTAGAATTCGGGGAGGCCAGGAAAATCCCACAAGACTTCATTCCACTCTCTTGGCTGACCCTTGACTTCTGCACTCTCCCAATGACCACTGTGGCGTAGAGTGGATTAGGCCTGGGGTCATGCACCCACTGTCTCTTGTGAAATCGGGCTGGATGCTGAGAAGTTAAAGCTAAGGCTATTTTACAGTTTAAAGTGAAAATCCAGACAGAAAGTGGGGCCTCTCAGAACCCCTCCAGGCTGAGTTATGCAGAGGGTCAGCTTCCTCCCAGTGAAAACAATGTGAGTGACACCCCCTGGAATTGGAAATGTAATGTATCCTGAGGCGAAAGAAGTTGGTCCCTGCCACCTTTTCCTTTCAACTGTTCCCCCACCAGCCATCTGTCCTGCTTTTGAGTTCAGAAGCCAAGGCTGTAGAGCCTGAAGGAAACTGAAGGAAAAGACATGTTGGCCAGGACCAAATGAGACAGCTTTTGGCTACTGGGAATAAAGGCAAACTGGGGATGCAATTGGGGGCCAGTCAGGTATGCACGTAACTTGAGAGGTCTGAGAGTGTCCCCTAGCTCCTAATCTCCCCTGTAAGCAGGAGCAGTAATCACCTAAAGTGACCCATTTCTTTTAGCAATACCACTGTCCCTTTAAAAATGCAGCTGCCCCTCCTTAGCTTATTATAGCTCGGTGTGAATTCACTTGCTGGCTTGCTTTTCCTGTGTCAGGGGGCCCTTGGACCTAGAGCTCAGAGTTTCAACATCAAGCACAGACGAGGGGGAGTTTTAAAAAGACAAGTAAGGGGACGAAAAGACAAGGGGGAATTGGGCCACTTTTTTCTATAGTTCTGCAAATCTAGGTGGATCATCTCAAAGAGCAGTAGTCATGTCTCCTCCCTTCTACCCCAGCCTCCTCGCCTTCTCCAACCCTTAGCCCATCCTGCCATCCAGCCACCCAGCATGGGGTGAAGTACTCACAACTCATTGATGAGAATATCTGGAACCCAGATGCTGTCAGTAGGGATGGAGAACTTGGTGATGTTGTCAAAGTCCTCAGGGTTCCACTGGAGAAACTCATCTGTCCAGCACTAGGGGAGGAGTGGACACCATCACGGGCAGCCCTGCCGTTCCAGGCAAGGGCCCACTTTAACTCAGGTGGATTCCGCCTCTCAGTGCCCAGGCAACAGATGGCATCCTGGGAAAACCTGGGCGGTACCCGAAGCACTCAGCAGCAATGTGAGAGTCCCCATTTCAGTCCTCAGTCCTCCCTGACATGCACTTCAGACACAAACAGATGGAGACTCTCCCAGGAAAGGCATTTCATCGTTCCTATGACTCCCGCACCTGCTAAATGATTTTAGACAAACAGCTTCCTGAGTCTTGGTGTACACATACATAAATGGGGAAAACAACATCTACTTCCCAGGTAGACACTGCCAGTGGCACTGCAAAAGAAAGCCTGGCAATCTGCTTTTGTAAAACTCACAGGCAAGAAAACACTATGGGGCTCAGTGCCACTCTGTACCACGTAGTGTCACCATGAGTTGAAATTGACTCCATGGCAATGAGTTTTTGGTTTTTACAAGGTCACGATGGTTATTGCTAAGTTTTGATCAATGCTGTCTTGACTCTTTCAACAGAATGGCTAGTCTAAAAACGCAAATTTGATCATTCCACTCCCTTAAAGTTCTTCACAGGTGCCCCCTTACCCTTATTGTTGTTAAAACTCATAGGTGTTCTGTTGATTCCAACTCCTAGGGACCCTATAGGACAGAGTAAAACTAGCCCATAAGGTTTCCAGGGCTGTAATCTTTATGAAAGCAGACCGTTGTATCTTTCTCCTGCTGAAGGGCTGATGGGCTTGTACCACTGACATTTTGGTTAGCAGCCAAATGCTTAAAGCTCATTAAGTCAGCTCCTGACCCAAAACGTTGCCTCGTCTTGTGCCGTCTTCATGATTGTTGCTTTGTTTTAGTCTACTGTTGTGGATATTGTGTCAGTTCATCACGTTGAAGGTTTCCCTCCTTTTCAGTGGTCCTCTGCTTCGTAGATAAGCCTGTTAGTTTGTCAGATGATAGTAGATTGCCTGTTGCTATGATGTGGGAAGCTATGCCACTAGTGTTTCAAACACCAGCCGTGTCATTGTGGTGGACTGGTTTCAGCAGAGCTTTGAAACTAAGATGAGTAAGAAGAAAGGCCTGGCAATACTTGTGGAAATTATCTAGTTAAAACCCTATGGATCACAACAATTGTCCTGGGGATAAAGTTAAACCCCATGACCAAAAAGCCTCTGTAGTCTAATGTGTCTCTTTCTAGCTTAGTTGGCTTTTTGGGTTTTCCTGGTTTTTTTGTTTGTTTGTTTTTTGCCATGCCTGTTTGAGAATTCTACATTCCAGCCATACAGAATCACTCCTATTGAAACCTCCAGCTCTTTGCCTACACTTCTTCCCACCACACTGAAATACATGTTGTCTTCTCCAGTTTCAGTCATGCCTACAGACTCAGCCAAGGCATCTGTCTATCCTCTCTTCCAGGAAACATGTCAGGACCCTGCTTCTCAGGTGGGGTTAGATGTGCCTCCTCTGAGTTCCTGGGATTAGGATTAGTTTCTTGTGCTTTGCCCCATTGGACATTCTGGCATATTGCATTTTAATTTGTTTTTATGTCTGTTGTCTGCGCTAGTCTGTGTATACTTATTGCGGGCATGGCCTGCATCTAAGTTTGTGTCTCTGATTATAGTCCCTTAGCACAGTCACCGGCACACAGTAGTATATGGACAGTCCCTTGCTGTTGCCTGTAAACTGCAGGGGCAGACCCTAGGACACCAGATGTGGGACCTAGAACTGATATCCTGAAGAAGAAAACTCCAGGTTGCCTGTTCTTGTTCTGGTCCCTGCCACTGAGGCAGTGTACGCTGTGTGAAGGGATCTCTATGTGGTGGAAAGTGAGCAGTGTCTCAGGAATCAGCATTTGGTCTCTTCATCCACCCCTACTTCCTGTCCCATGAGCTGATGTGACAGTGATGGTGGAGTGTGCCCATGGGGAGCAAGGAGGAATTTCACAGAGACTCACATACACCAAGTGTGCCTCCAGAGCTGTTCTCAGGCTTGACCTCTGTGAATTGTCTTCACCTTCCTGACTTCTTCCCCAGAATCCCTGGGGCTGCCAGAGTGGGACCCAGTCTCTGGACAGCAGCCTCAACTGTTTGGTCACTCCCTCAAACTCAAAGCCAGAGATGCTGCCAGAGATGGATTACCCAATGAGCAAGGTATGCAAAGGCCTTAGTTGTGTTTACTTACTAATCTGTAGTGCAGAATTTCACGTAGGTTTTTTGTGGTAAAACCCAGGTGAAATTCTGCGCTACAGATTAGTAAGTAAACACAACTAAAGCCTGTATGTACCTTGTTTACTGTAAGCTGGTATATACCATGTTTACTGGTTAATGCACCCTCGGTCATGTTGCAAGCCTCAGAGACACCCCCAAACCAGCACTTGACCCAAAGCCAGCAGAGGTGGGATGAATGGGAAAATGGCCAAGAATGTGAGGACTAAGTGGATGGAACCACCCTGTTTCACTCGCCCAGTTTGGTTCTTGTCCAGTTTGGCTTAACAGAAGGAAGAACTTTCTAGCACTTAATGTTGCTTGAAAGTGAGGTGGCTGCCTTGTGAGTTCCCAGCCACCGGATGTGTTAAACAGAAGCTGGACAAACACTTGTTTGGTTTGTGAAGAAATTCAGTAAACAGAAGAGGGTTTAGAGGATTTCTCTAAGATTCCTTCAATTTCCAGTCCTGAGATTAGACAATTCTAGACTCCTGGATCTGGTGCTGAGTAACTGTGTTTCTGAACCTCTTCCTTAACCTTTCCTTGCCAAGGTCTTTGAGATTTCCTGACTCCCTGGAGAGAGAGGACTCATTCCTGGAAAAATAAGCCCCTGTTCTAGGAAGCGGGCAGGTGAGGGGCTGGCTGGTCTGCTCACCTGCCGGTACCAGATATAGGTGGTCAGCACTTGATTCTTCTCATCCTGGGAAAGAAAAGGGAGATTGACTCAGGTGCCTGTGTGGGCTGAAAGTCCGTCTCATAGACCCCCAGCCCCACACAGAGCCTGCTTCTTTACGTTCTTGTTCCCTCGGAAAGTGGGTGAAGAGAACCGGTGGGGGAAGTGGACAAGCTGGAGTTCCCTGGTCA
Organism: Heterohyrax brucei; assembly: GCA_028571685.1. Taxonomy (NCBI): domain Eukaryota; kingdom Metazoa; phylum Chordata; class Mammalia; order Hyracoidea; family Procaviidae; genus Heterohyrax; species Heterohyrax brucei. The sequence continues at coordinate 36,726,076 of CM053145.1, forward strand.
ACCAGGAAAAGCTGAGGGCAGTGCTGCCCCGGGGTGACTCGGTCACATGTGGCCTTCTCAGTACCCATAAGAGGTCCACCTCGGAGCACAGGGGGGCTGCGAGCAAGTGCTCACCACACTGAGGATCGCATAGACGATGACGTCGATCAGCACTGTGGTCGGCTTCCTCCAGTCCCTCACGGGCCGCACACCTTTCGTGTAGTTGGACAGCAGGCAATCAGAGAGCCTCAGCAGGGCAGGCTTGCTGGTGCTGTGGACCTGGGGGCACCCCCTCCACCTGGCTGTGAAGGAGAGCAGTGCAGAGAGGTCCCCGTTGTCTTGCCCTGGTTTGAACACTTCAAAAGGACTATGTCCTCACCATTCCTACCTCATGAAATTCCCAGCACTCCTGCCCTACAGACTGAATCCCCAGTGCCAGACCATTTTGTTTGCTGTGGTTCCTGCCAAAATTCAAAAGTGTTGTCTCAGAGGGGTGATCTACCCACTTGCGTACTTCAGAGCAGGGAGCTGGGTTGTAGGAGAAGGTAATACAGACAGCTCAGTTTCAGAGTAGCCTAAGGGCTGAGAAAGGCTGAGAGTAGGGGCCTACCTGGAGGAGGCAGGGTGTGGGGCTCTGGTGAGGGGCCCTGGGGAACTACAGGGAAACTGGCCAGGACCATATAGTAGGGAAAAGTGAAACGGGTGCAAGAAAGCTTAAACTCAAATGGATGACTTCTAAGCCAGATGGTCAGCTTCAGGATTTTGCCTCAGCCAGGGTGAGATCTCAGCATCCAGGAAAGCTCACTGGCTCTCTGCTCCCAGGGGGCAACCAACCAAGGGAGAAGGAAGGATGGGTGACCAGAGGAAGCTGATATCCCTGTCCATCCCAAAGGATGCCCCCTTTCCTCCACTCACACACAAATGGCTAGAGAAGCTTTTGCCAGGTCTCCTTCACGGGGTCACTATGTTGGCACACTTGGTGGGGTTAGGAAGGTGTGAAAATGGGATGGGAATAAGGAGAAGTTGTATTTCCTTGTTCTGGGCGGGAGGCCTACAGGAGAGAATAGTGACAAGAATGTCCAATCCTAAGGCCTAGTCTTGCTTGGTGGTGACTTCAGTGTACAGCCACTTTTCTTCTGGGAAATATTGGTAGCACTTCCTGGTGGAGGACGTGAAATATGAAGGTGCAAATATATGGGGCAGAAAGAGGAGCACCCAAAGGGATGGCAGGTCTGGTGGGGTTAGATCAAGACCTGGCTTCCTCTAAACAAACCCCTCACTTCCCAACTTCCCGGTGATGTGTACAAGTTGGTCCTACAGGTTGCCCCTGGCTGTCTGTACCCCACCTGTGCCTGCTAAGCTTGCAGCATGCCTCAGGAGGATAGAAAAGAGAAGACAGAGAAGAAACAAAAGAGGCTATTTACTGAGTAGCTATCTGGAAAATAGGAACTAATTTAAGTTATTCATCTTAAATTTAAGGCAGTCCACTGCTACCCTGGTAGTTATCATGTTGATCCATTTTATAAACGAGGATCCCTGAAGCTCACAGGTGAGTACCAGGCCCATTTCATTCACCTAGCAAGAAAAGGAACTGGATTCAAGCTTCATCCCTGTGTCTCTTTACCACTTCCTGTGGGCTGGGATTCTGAACAGCTCAGAGAGAACCAGATAGAGCCCAGCAGATCCTCTGAGTAAAGCACCATTGCTAGCAGGTACAACGTTTCTGTCTTGCCAAGGAAGCCTCAGGTCACAGTTATCACTTGCAGCCTGTGTTCTCTTGGCCCACTGAATTGCCCCAGTAACAGTCCACAGGATGGAAAGTCACTGTGCCCACAAGCCCTCATCGCCCAGCCTCACAGTGCTGTGCTTCTAGCCATTCCCCAGCCTCAGCTCCCACCCAGCTCTGGATGGGAGAAGCCTTCCAAGATGTAACGGTCATGGTCTGTCTCAAAAGTATCCCTGTGTGACTAACACTTCTCATGTTGTGAGGGGGCAGGAACCCATGAGAGTGAGGAATACAGACAAAAGTTTGGTGTTACAGGAGTTTAGCCTGGGAAAGGAGTTTTGGGAAACAAAGGCCCAGAGAACACACGCATTAGAGCCACTGAAGCTGAGGAGAGATTGCTTGATTAGCTCCCATCTTTACTCTATTGCTGAAAGGCTGTGTGACCTTGAGTGAATTACTTCTCCTCTCTGGATCATGTTGTTCCCATTTGTAACAGGAAGGGTGGACTGAAGGAGCTTAATGCCCCTTACAGCTGTCCTTTGATAAGTTTAGGGGTGGGGTAAAAAGGAGAGCAGCCCCCTCTCCAAAAGCTTGTTTGTCAGCTCTCACATACAGGAAGAGCCAAGCCTCGTAGTCACCTTCTCCAGCTTTCTAACTTGACTATGAAGCCTCAAAATGTTGTCATGCTCATGTATGATGAGATGCCTGCAGCAAAGCACATTCCAAAACCCTCCTTCCCCCAGCCAGCACCCCCCAGTGAAGAAACAAGCGTTCCCACCACCACCTTGTGGGTGGCTAGCCGAGTCCTATGTATTTTCCCCTTACCTTGTCCCTGTGCCAGAAGTGTGGGCAGAAGCAGGGCAAGAAGGAAGGGCAGCGGCATGCCAAGCTTCCCACAGTGTGGGTGGCCCTGGGAGTAGCCCTTCAGGGTGAGTACGGTCCAGGGCCAGTCTGCCCACATGCTGCCAACTGACAGCCCAGCCGGTGTGCGTCTGCTGGCTCCTCCACCCCACCTCTGTGAGGACACAGCTCTCACTGCCCAAGCCCCCCGGGTTGGGAAGCCGCAAGTTTTCCTGCAGTCAGTCCTCCAGCCAGGATCAGGTTTCAGGGCGGGAGGGGAAGGGAGGGAACCACTGAGAGGGGGCTGATGTCACAGGGAGGGAGCTCAGGCCACACCATTCAGCCAGGTGGCCTGATCAAAGTTCCCCAAGACTCCTTGGGGACAGGGTGATGCAGAAGCCTATACGAGCAAAGGAGTAGCCTGTCTGTTGGGATGTGCTCCAGGCTGCTGCCTTCATTATGACCCATGGTGAGTATGTCTCTGTAGCACTGGTCTGGAGTGGGGTGGGTAGACTTTGGCAGAAGCAGATGGACAATTTCTTGTTACCAGGGTGAAGTAGCACCCCTGAGCACCTCTGAATACAGGGGAGGACCTCAGGTCACACCACACATCTGCCTGTTTGTCCTTCTTTTAAATATTTATATTAAAATATGTAATCTTTTAAATATTCAATACATAATAATTTAGTATTTAAATACATAATAAAATACATCTATCTGTAAAGTAAAAAACACAATAGTACCATAAGCTCATTGTAGAAAAATACTAAATCATCCATTGATGTACTACCAGAAGACAGCCACTGGTACTATTTTGGAGTACGTTCTTCTATGATTTACTCCTATAAGATGTATACAATGAAATAAACACATTATATGTGCAATTTTGTATTTTCCCCTTTCTTTGCGTTTAATGAGCATTTTGACACCTTTCTTTACATGTGTTTTTTTGTTCCTAAAGGAGTCTTCCTTTTCCTAAAAGGAAGTTCCTGTCCAGAGGCAAGAGCAGCTCCTGTCCAGAGGCAAGAGGCAAGATGAGAAGGCAAAAAGAGACAGAAGTTGGTTGAATGGACTGTGAACATCTGAGGTAGAAAGGAGTCACATTATAGGGAGAACAATTAGGGTCACATAACAATATGTGTATACATTTCTTATGAGAAACTAGCCTGAACTGTAAACTTTTACTTAAAGCACAATAAAAAAAAAGTCTTCCATTTGTAAATTAAATAAGCAAGTCAACTTATCCCTCAGATACCTGACTGTGTGCCCCCAAAACTGCCTGAGCAAAGAGTCACTGTGGCTTTCTGTTGGAAGGAATTGCACCCCAACACGCCATCTGTGTAAATGGGAACTTTTCTACCTCGAGTGCACTAAAGGGCAAATTGCACCTGTATGGGTCATGGCAAGCTTTAACAACAAAAGAGTTTCATTCCTTTCAATCCCTTTTCTGGTTGAATCTAAGTGTGGAATGGGCTGAGAGCACTGTAGGGTGGACAACTTTCTGATTTGTAGCCAAGTTAAAAAACAAGGAAAGTAAAACACCTTGTTGAAGGCTGAGCCTTCCTTGGTTCTGTCTCAAAGGTCTGGAATGTTTTGTTGAACTTAGGGAGGTTGAGCTACTCTTCCCTTAATCCACTACATAATGCAGAAAAACAAGGAAAAACCAGCTTCAAGACTGAGTGGAGGCGAGGGCAAATAGAACAGGAGAAAAGAGGGCTTTAAAGGCTGCAGAGCCACACCTCCCCAGGATGGAGTTAGATGGAGCTAGTCCCCAGATGGACATAGGGGCTTAAGTCAAGACAAACTCCTGGGGTAGATTCCTAAATGCATCCCAAATTCAACACTTGGAGTGATAAACCAACACTCTTCGGCTGCTGTTTACCTCCATTTGTGATGATTGACACTTAGGAATATTCTACAGATTTGTATAAGAATTTTTCCTCTTATTTATGTGTATTATGAAATGTAAGTTCAGCATTATGTTATTTATTAATGGGGTCCCTTCATGTGGCCTTTAGCAGTAATGGTCACAGATAACTATAATGGAAATCCACTAGTTTCATATTTAATGAATTACTTCCAGTGCCCCCATTTTGCAGTCCCCAGGGCTTCTTGTACTTGTCCATGAGGCCTTTTTCTATCTCCTGCTCCCCAGGGTGGCAGAGTGCCCTAGGGCCCATTCCTTGCACCAAACCAAAACCAAACACTGATTCTGATGGACAGTGATACTACAGGACTGCTCCATAGGGTTTCAAGGAGTGCCTGAGCGGCCGGCCTTTCGGTTAACAGGTGTATCTCTTAAGCATTGAATCACCAGGGCTCCAGAGTCCAGCTTTTTGGAGATAGAGAGCCAAGAAGAAAGGAGATATGATAGGCACTGAACTTCTTCTGTGCAGAGTAAAAACAAAGCAGGATGAAAAAAGGGCAAGAGGAAGGAGAATTTAAAGCAGTATACAAGGGTAGACCCTAACTAATTTTAACCCAAACCTGCCTTCTATTAAAAATCAAAAAAAGGGACACACTGTTGTTGTTGAGTTAGTTCTGACTCTCAGCAACCCTATTAGACAAACAAAAAACCATTCCCTCATAGCAACCCTATAGGACAGAGTAGAACTGCCCTGTAGGGTTTCCAAGGTGTAGCTGGTGGATTTGAATGGCTAGCCTTTTGGTTAGCAGCCAAGCTCTCAACTGCTGTACCACTGGGGATCCTTCTATATAGCACAGTATGAAGTGTTGTACAATTACTGTGAAAATTGTGGACATGTATAATTTTTTAAATATTTGTGTGGGGGGAGAAGAGAAAGATATTATATTATCATACATGCAGCTTTTTTTTGCAATACAGATTTATTTTCAGAATACCAGATAAATTTATCTCTGTATAAAAAGCATATGTCATGTATACATATTCAAACTATATAGAGAGCCTGCTTTTAAAATTACAGTTTTATTTAGTCATATGATCTATTTTATGGAATAAATGTAAAATATTTATAAATGAAGATGCATTTTAAATGTCTATAAATGACATCATAACTAGAGCACAGGTTATGTAAGTTTCTAAGAATTTAGAGGAAAAATAATCAAGACTGTGATATACAAAAAAGAGGGGCGTAGATGTGGAGAAGGGAGAGAAGTAAAGGGAGCAAGAAAAGGAACCACCAACAGACGAATAGTGAACAAAGTATGGTACAGATATACAATGCAAGGTCACTCCGCCATAAAAAGAAACGAAGTCCTAATGCATGCCACAGTATGAATGAACCCACCTTGAAGACACGATGCTGAATGAAATAAGTCAGTCACCAAAGGGCAAATGCTGTATGATTTCACTAGTACGAAATACCTTCAAGAGGCAAATGTATAGAGACCAGAGTTTAACAGAGACTCACAGGGGTGGGAGGGACAGAGAAAAAGCTGCCGGGTGGGAGTGGGGGTGGGGTGCCGGGGAAGTAGAAGGGTGGGGCTGGAATTGTTTAGGTAGCTTTGAGGTTTTGCTTATGGTGGTAGAGAAATTTGGAAACGGATATTGGTGATGGTTGTACTACAGGACTGATATAATTTGGTTTAGTGAATCATACACGTGAAAAGGAAATTCTGGTGGCATAGTGGCTAAGTGCTACAGCTGGTGATCCAAAGATCAGCAGTTCAATCTACCAGGCACTCCCTGGGAAACTTTATGGGGCAGTTCTACTCTCTCCTGGTAGGGTCGCTGTAGGTCTGAAAAGACTCAATGCCAATAGGCTTGGTTTGGTTTTATATGTGAAAAGGTTTGAATTACCAAGAAAAGGAAGATGAGAAAAGAAAACTAGGTAAGAAATTGGAGAGGGAGATGGGAGTAAAAGGAAGGTAGGAGTGGAGGGAAATGAAAGGAGAAAGGGAAGAGACGAGGCAGGACAGAGCTGAACAGCAGGAGGTCTGAACTGTGAACCCAGCTGTGATCTGAATGTGCCCCCTACCCCTCAACATCATGCTGAGCAGCTGAGGGCGGGGAGCTCACCAGCTGGGAAGATGTGTTAAAGACCCCATCAAGGGGCAGTGAGAGCAGCTGGGCTCCCCACCCGTAGGCCCCAAGCCTTCCTTCTGTACCGAGCTCCTGGACTCCTCAGGGACAGTCCAATTGGGTTAGGGAGAGAAGAGGATGTCCGCTACACTGTGTGTGCATTAGGGAATTAGCTCCTTAGGTAACAGGATTAGAGGGAGCCAGGCAGGCCAAGGGCTCCAACGGACATGTATTGCCCAGCATCTCTCTGATGGAGCAGCAATCAAGTTTTCCCTGAAGAAATTTCCTGTTAATGGAGTTGGTGGCACGACAGATGGGAGGGAGCTGGAGCTGTGGCCAGTGGCCAGTCTCAGGGTGTGAACTGCCTCAGATGACACTATAGACTCACTTTTGCCCCTTTTAAACAAGGTAAGAATTAGCGTGAGGACTTGATGAACTCGCCTGGACCAGCAGGCACAAGGAAAAAGCAGAGGCCTGGCTAATTTAATTCTCAGACTCTGCCTGCAGACGCCTAGGCTGCTCCTAAGGAGAGGAGGGAGACATGCACATGGCAGCAGGTCCGTCTGGGTAATGAAAAGCCCCAAGACTTCAGGACCCACGGGCCCGCCCATTTGTATCCAGCGATTCCCCGCACCCTCCTGGAGGAAGACTGGCCTCCCAAGTGGCTGGAGCTTTCTGTCCACGGAAGAGTGCTCTCATCTCACGTGGTTATATAGTTTGTCACTATCTTGCATCTATTTTACAGCTTACAGCACTGAGCCCAGGACGTCTCAATGACTTTTTAAAATTCTTACACTTGTTAATAGATGAAACTGTGATTCTCCAGGCTCCTGGCTCCAGCTTCTTGCCATCACAGCTGGGTTTGCCCTTCTCAGCAGTAAATTTTTACTGGTCTGTAAAACTTTTACCATCAAGGAACCTAACCTTTGACAGCCTAAAAACTTAGTAAAAAAAATCTGCAACTTGTAGGAACATCTGGTCCTGCTAGGGGTCTACCCGCTAGTGCTTAGCTGGTGGAGGCTTCTGGTTTCTCACCGTGGTTCTATCCTTTCCTATGCAACATACCTCTCTCCACATTGAGGGTGGGCTAGAATGGGTAGACAGGGACCCACTTTCCTTCACTCAGTTCCAAGAATCTGATACACGCTGGCATGGAGGTTGAAAGATTCCAGGGCTGTCAATCCATGCGGAGACTAGAAAGTCAGCAGGCTGAGAAAGTGCCTGCCTCACTTCCCGGTTCCTCTGCTCCAAGAGGCAGCAGTGGCCTTGGTAGGGAGACTAGAACAGCATCCTCCACAGACACAGGAAGATGTTACAGACTGTATTGTGTCCTTCCCCCCAAAGAAATATTGTAGTCCTAATGCCTGCTATCTAGGAATGTGGCCTTGTTTGGAAAGGAGTCTTTCTTTGAGCATGTTATCGTTAACATGAGGTCTTAGTACTGGGGTAGGGTGGGGCCTAGTCCCTTCTAAGTGGTCTCTTATAAAAGAGAACAGACATAGATGGACACAGGAGAAGACACAATACAAAGACACACCTACAAGCCAAGGAATGCCAAAAGTTGTCAGGAACCGTCAGAAACTAGGAGCAAAAAGAAAACTGAAGATGCAAGGGAAGGATTAATTCAAAGGACTAAGGGACCACAACTACCACAGCCTCCAGCAGGCTGAGTCTGGCATAACTGAACAGTGCTTGGCTACCACCGCTGACTGCTGTGAGAAGGATCACAACAGAGGGTTCTAGACAGAGCAGGAGAAAAATGTAGAATGAAATCCCTATTCACCAAAAAGACCAGACTTGCTAGCCTGACAGAGACTGGAGAAGTCCTGTGAGTATGGTCCTTAGACACTCTTTTACTGTAGTAATGAAGTCACTCCTGAGATTCACCCATTAGCAGAAGAGTAGACAAGCCCCTAAAACAAAAAGAGACTAAAGGGGCAAACCAGCACAGGGGCAAGGACCAGAAAGCAGAAGAGAACAGGAAAGCTGGTAACAGGGAACCCAAGGTTGAGAAGGGAAACTTGACATGTTGTGGGGTTGGTAACCAAAGTCATAAGACAATATGTGTACTAATTGTTCAGTGAGAAGCTAATTTATCCTGTAAATGTTCGTTTAAAGTACAATAACAAAAAGAAGAAACGAGGACAGAGGCATGGAACAGTTTTTCTCCATCAGAGTCCTCAGAAGGAATCAGTGCGTCTGAGACCCTGATTTTGGACTTCCAATCTCCAAAACTGAACCGACACATTGCTGTTCTTTCAAGTCATCTACCTTGTGATATTTTGTTACAGAAGCCTTAAGGAACTGAGGCAGAGGGTCTTGTTTTTCTAGTCTTTATTTTCTTGCTGTCTCATCTTGTGTGACCCTAATGTCTTCTCCACCAAGGCCCTGGGTCCTTAGAATAGCCTAACTCAGCACAACTTCTCACAGTAACTACTAACTATGGAGTATATAATACACTATGTGCCGGGCACTGTGCAAGGTTCCTGATTTTATTTAATCCTTATTTCCACATTGTTGAGGAGAAAACTGAGGCAGAGAGAGGAAAAGCTACCCATGCAGAGTTATGCATTAATAGGAGGAAGGTGTGGTGTTAGGTCTTGCAGACTAAGAGCCTGTGCTCCAAGCCATTGATTATACTGAGCCCCAGAACCTTCTCTTGACATTAGGCACAGGCTGGTTGGACTCTTGGTACTATTGCCTCTAATCCAGGTGATATATTGGGGTCCCCACTTTACCTGGATTGCTCTTGTGGAGAAGGCAGGTTCACCGGGATGGCCCTACAGATGCCTGCTAATTAAAGGATTTTTACTGAAGAATACTTTAAGTGAGATTATATGATAACTTAATGAGCCATGAAGTTTACTATTTTCCCCAATAAAATAGTGGGTTCCGAGATACTGCAATCCGGTACCCTAAAGCCAGTTTCAGCAAATGTTGGGTGTGGGGATTCACCTCTATAGCCCCTCCCTGTGGTGTGGAAGCAACGCTACAGTTCTAGGAACTTACTTGGTTCTTCTGTTCCATCTGAGAACCCTTATGGTGCAGGTTTTAAGCACTTGGTTTCTAATGGAAAGGTTGGCAATTGAAGCCCACCAGCCCCTCTGTGAGAGAAAGGTGTAGCAGTCTGCTTCTGTAAAGATTACAGCCTTGAAAACTGATATGGAACATTCTACACTCTAATTGGGTTACTATGAGTCAGAATTGACTCAACATCAATAGGTTTGTTGAGTCTGGGTGTGTGGGGAAGGACTTCATCAGAAGGATGAGATTATTTCTAGAGGTGCAGTGGTTTAAGAATTTGGCAATAACCCAAAGGTGACCAGTTTGAATTCACCAGCCACTCTGTCAACTCTATGGGGCAGTTCTACTCCATTAGGTGCTATGAGTCAGAATCAGCTCAATTGCAACAGGTTTGGTTTTTTTAATTATCATCTGGGGAAGAGGATTTTCTAGCCCTACAACTAGGCAGGATGGAGATCCTAAAGGAAGTATAACAGTGGGGATTTTCTCTCAAGATTGACCCTACCTTATACGTGTTCCACCACACACACACACACACACACACACACACACACACACACACACACACAGATCCAAAATCATGATGACTGAGAGTTTGCTCCTAAGAAGTAAGTATTCACCTTGCCACCTTCTATGTGGAGACAGGTAAGTCGGAAGTCGGAAAGCCAAGCAAGGGCCTCTGAAGCTGCACTGTTTCTTTGGGGCTCTGTGGAGATGTGTTAGGATGCCCGGAAGACTCCGACAGGCCTAGGAGAACGGAGGACCCTGTGCTGTTCGAGACAGACTACGTCATCTCCTCTTACTTCATAACTCTTCCCTTAGTAAGGGTTCACGGTGGAATTTCCAGCCTCCATTCTCCACACTAAAGGGCACAGAAGGAAGGGAATTTTATGTATGTTTAGCCCATGTGGCGCCAGCAGCAATGGTGTAAGTGAGAGAAGTGCTCAAGGAAGGTGAAATCCAAGGGACTACAGGAAACTGCTTGTTGCCACTTACTGCTTCTTCCTGGAAGTCTTCCTGGTGCTAAGCTTTGGAGGACTGGGGACTGAGTTTCAGATGGGTAGTGGTCATTGTAATCTTTTGCACAAACCATAAGGGAACCATGGATATGAGACAGCGCAGGAGCAGGTAAAGCTGACCTTCCTCCCTGCTCCTTTTCTTTCTTTCTTTCTCAGGCAGGAAGATGGGCTCTCACCCCAGTTTGTGATGATTAAGTTTGTGTGTTGACTTGGCCGGGCCATGATTTTCAGAGTTTTGGCAGTTGGGTCGTGTTGTGGTCACCCCCACGATGGAATGTGCTGTGGGACAGGCAGGGGTGAGGCCTATGGTGGCTCACCACCCCTCCGTCTTCATCCCTCTGCCTTTTGCTGCTTGCTTCCCTCTTGTTCACTTTGCCAAGGCTTTTGACTTGTTGTGGATGATCCAGCAGTGGCCACTCGTGTCTCTTGACATCCAGTTCTTGGGAACTGAAATAACAGCTTACCTGTTGATCTTCAGATTCTTAGATCTTCACAGCCTGAGAGTGAGCATCCTAGTCCCCAACCTGCCAATCCTGCATTCAGCTCCTGCATCTATGTGAATCAGGAGACACTTGGCAGTCTTACCCGCCATCCGAGATTTGCTGATCTTGACAGCCTGCAGCTGGGAACCCTACCCTCTGAGCCACATTCGAGTTCATCAGCTTCTGCAGCTGCATGAAGCTCGTACTCCAATCCAGGACTTGGGATGCTTCAGCTTCTACAATTGCATGAGCTATGTCCTTGACATAAAGTTCTCTCCGTATATATTTATACACTTGATTGGTATTGCTTCTCTAGAGAGCACAGCCTCAGATGAGCTCTTACAGGTATCCAAGAAGATGTTCTGTCCTCCGGGACATGTTTCATCCCTAGAAAACAAAGCTTCTCCATGCCTTCCCCTCAATGTCCATTAAGTTCTAGTTTTTTCATCTCCTTGGGGTGGAAGTCTTCTTCTCTACCCCGAACAACAGAGACACCTTCCTAATGGTCTCCAGTATAGGACACTCTGGTAAGCACATCTAGAATTAGCAGTGCAACGATGGGGAGAGAATGTTGAATTTCACTTTCTATTCTCTTATGCCTTTAAATTTTGTAACACGTAAATGTATTACCTATTCAAAACTGTTAAACGAGGTATTTAAAAGAAGCAGTGGGAAAAAATGGCTGGTGATGGGCCATTAGCCCGTCTTGTGACTCTAGAGTTGATCTGGAGACAGAAGGTCATCTGGCATAAATATTTTCTAACTCATGAGAGTTATTAATTCTAGCAAGGAAGAAACTAGAGAGGTCACCTTATTCTTGGTGAGTGACTATTAGTCCATACAGTTACCCCCAAATTGTACTTCCAGGAAACTTTGGCTTCAATTTCTCTTTTAAATTCTAATTTCTAAAGTAGAATGGGCTGAAAGCGCCCTCTCGCCCATCCTCTTCCTTCTGGGAAGGCTAGCATCTTAATAGTTCTGTGTATTTTCTGAGAAATTATCAAAGAAAGAGACTTCACAAACCCCTTTGGGATTCCAAAACAAAGTTTCTTTTGATATCTAACTTTAATTGCACTTGTTACAATTTAAATCATTTCCCTTCATCCTGTAGAAATGAGCCCTTGCTTCCGTTGCTTCCGCCTATCTTCTCCGTAGTCTCCAAGGGACATTAGGGACATAGCGACAATTTATGTGCTCTTCCAGAAAGAAGGAAACAGAGGCACAGAACAATAACATTTACCAACTTTTATATGCAGCCACACAGTTTACTATGCACTTTTATGAATGTTTTCTCTTTCAGTTTGAAACTCATCATGTAACACTCTGAGGTGGATGATATTATCCCCATTTCATAGATGAAGAACTATGGCTCTAAGACATTTGGTTACTTGTCTGGGGTGTCTCAGCTGATATCTGACCAAACTGACAGAGAACCCTAAGCCAAGCTAGGATGTGTTCTGGGTAATCTGTCTTCTGCCTTTTTTGCTAGAGTAAGAAGTGAAGACGGGATACAACATATGGAAACGGTCATTGCTTCTGGGAGGTTGGATATGTGTCTGCAAACCTGGGGGCTTAGCAGTTAAGTGCTATACCTGCTAACTTCAAGGTCGGCAGTTCAAATCTGCCAGGTGCTCCTCTGACCTATAGGGTCACTATGAGTTGGAATCAACTCGATGGCAGTGGGTTTTTATTTTTTAGGGGGTGGAGATGTGTCTGCGATGCAACGATGGGGAGAGAATGTTGAATTTCACTTTCTATTCTCTTATGCCTTTAAATTTCATAACATGTAAACATATTACCTATTCAAAAATGTTAAATGATGTATTTAAAAGAAACTGTGGGAAAAGTGGAATACAAACCCAATTCTCATCCTGATTCTATCACAAACTCTCTGGGCGATCTTGGACAAAGCAGCTAAGCTGTCTGCTCATTTTATCACATATCTAATGGGAATAAAGGAATAATTGTTCTTTCTACCAAATTTGCAGGACTTTTATTGAAGATGATACACACCGCTAATTTTCAGTCTGGAGTGGGGAAGGCATCACCTGGTTCAAATTATACATATTCCACTTTTCTGAATATTCTGTTTTCCCTCCTGTTTCCCACGAAAGCAAAATATGTGGTATTATGGAAAAAGGGCAGACTCAGAAGTCAGACTTGACCTGAGCACAGATCTCAGTTGCTCACCTTACTAGCTACAGGGTGATCATAGTCAAGAGACCTAAAGTATTGAAGCCAAGTTTTCTCCTACCTGCTTTATCCTGACAGGCTGTTGTGAGGATTAAATGAGGTGATATGTGTAAAAGCACGTAGCACACATAGTGTAGATTCATAAAAGTTAGTTTCATCCTTTTACAGATAAAAGGCATTGATAGAATTAATAAATAAGTGAGGCAACAGGGTTGTAGATACCCTAAAAGAGTAACTGCAGCCTTATTATCCGTAAGGGTTTGTTCCTGAGCAACCTATCATAAGTGGCCCAAGGGTGGAGGCTGGGAAGAGGAGAGGGGAATTGGAGAGCAGTGGCTTTTCTGTGACTTAGGTGACTGTCATCTTCCTCAGACATCTTGGTGAGACCTTCTCTGGCCACCTGACTTATAGTCATACCCCCTAATACTCCCTACATTCTTTCTCCATAGCACTGGTCATTGTCTGTTAGGGACTGAATTGAGTCCACCTGAAAATGTATGCTGGAATCTTACACCCTATACCCTCCGATGTGATCTCACTGAGGAATATGATTTTCTTTGTTAACTAATGAGGCCACACCAGTGTAGTGTGTGTCCTTAACCCACTCACTTTTGAGATATAAAAAGGGTAAATTAGCTACCAAGAAGTAAGCACAAAGGAAAGAGAAGACACACACCACATAGAGATCCCCAAAGAACCCAGGAATACCAGCCAGAGTTCTAGAAACTCAGACATGGACCTTCCCGTGGAGCCAAGAGACAGGGCACCTTCCCCTACAGCCAGTGCCCTGACTTCTGAATTCTAGCCCCCTGAACTGGGAGAAAATTAATTTCTGTCCCTTTAAAAAACACCCATTTGTGATATTTCTGTTAAGGCAGCATTAAGAAACTAAAACATCATCTGAAATACTAATATTTTGTTTCTTGTTCTTGCGCGTTATCTCTCCTGCCCCGCAGCCCCCGCTAGAATGTGAGTTCCCCAAAGGCAGGGATTTTTATCTGTTTTGCCGATTGTGGAATCCCTAGGACCAGGAAGAGTGCCGGTCATGTAGTAAAACCACACCCACCACAGTGTCAGGGAGTCAGTTCCAGCTCGTGCTGATCCTACGTGTTAGGGAGTACAACTTCTCCATAAGATTTGTTTGGCTGCGATCTTTATGGAAAGGGAGCCAAGCTGGCAGAGTGTTTAGGGACTCAGTTGCAAACCAAAAGTTAAGCAGTTTAAACCCACCAGCAAGAGAAAGATATGGCCGCTGCTTCAGTAAAGACTACAGCCAAGAGAACCCTAGGAAGCAGTTGTACTCTGTCCTACGGTGTCATTATAAGTTGGGACTGACTTGACAGCAATGGTACTTTTTTTTTTTTTTGCAGGGGGAAGAGATGGACCTTTATGGAAATAGACTGCCAGGCCTTTGGTTCTGCAGTTCTGATGGGTAAATTTGAACCAATAATCATTAGGTTAGCAGTTAAATGCAAACCATTTGTGCTGCCTAGGGACTTTTGTCATAAAATAGAAGCTTGTAAATATTTGTTACATGAATGGATGAAAGGCATCTGCAGAAGATATAAGGGGTAGGGGAGGTTAGGAAAACCCATCTGTACTCTGGAGCTCTCTCAGCCTCCTTGGGAGTCCTGTCAATTGAGGTAGGAAGAATGACCCCCAGCCCTTGGTCTTCACTCCATTTTCTGGTTCCAGGAATGTGATGAGCATGCCCTCTGCTGCTTTGACCCTGGTATGCCGGTCTTCTGGGCAGTGATGGGACTCTACTGGCCACAGAGCTGACTGTGCAGTTATATGTTTCTGGGGATGGAGAACATTTAGGCCACCTAAACTGCCATTACCTGGAGATATGAAATGCTTCAAGACACCAGAGCCTGTAGTTCTGGTGAGTAGGTAGAAGGATGGGACATGGGGGGAGGGCAGGCCTGAGACAAGGCCCTCCCTCACTTGATGGGAGGCAGTGATGCCTCACAGAGAGAACTCAGTTGGGAGGGTCGTGCACTCAGCACCTGATATAAAGGCAGGAGCCACTGAAGCGGCCACGTGATCCCTTTACCCTAAGGAAGCCACCTCACTCCCTTGGGCGTTTATAAGAGAGCAGGCTGCCCTATACCCAAAGCAAGAGCTCAGTACATCCCGATAGATACAAACCTGCCTTTGTATCCAAGCCTTCGAGGGATAGAGGTCTTAGAGGAAACTTCCTGAATCCTTAAAAGCTGTCTAGTCCTGCCTGCATCCGGCACTCATATGTCCATCACGTCTCTGACAAACGACCATTCAGCCTCTGCTTGTAGACTTCTGAGGCTAGGACCTCACTACCACTCAAGACAAGTCTTTTCGCTTTTAGAGAAATTTTTCTTGTATCCATCTCCAAATCTGTTTCTTTTCTACCGCTTGGTATTATTTAGAGTATGCCTAATTCCTTTCCTAAACACATGCATGCTCTTCAGTGCTTTCAACATGCAGGCCAGGGTGTTACAGCTGGAAAGAGCCTGAGCTCTGCCTGAGGGCAGAGGCTGTGTGCTTCTCCCCTAAAAATCTCGGTGCTGCCCTGTGCCTGGCACCTTAATGGTGCTTGATGGGGTCCATTGGATGAATGGATGAACGAAAGAATGAGCTGCAGATTTTCAGTTTACAAGTGAGGCAAAGGAAAGTCACAGAAAGCAGGTGACACATGCAAAGGTTATACAATTCCTAACACTGGAACTAGCTCCCAGTTAAAGGGCTTTTCTGGAGTCCATTCTAGAGCGATCAGAGGTGGCTTGTTTAAACAGAGCAGTCAACTCTGTTTAAACAAGCCACCTGTTTAATCTCCTAATCTACCCTGTCTTAACCACAGCATACCTGATTGACCCCACCTAACCAACTTTTTTTTAATTGTAGTAAATGTATATGTAACAAAGTGCTTGCATTTTAACATATTTTTACAAGTATCCTTCTGTGACATTGTGTTCATCATATTGTTCAACCATCACCATTATCAGTTTCCAAGGTTTTCTATCATCGTCAATGGAAGCTTGGTGACCCTTAAGCAATGATCCTGCCTTCCTTTTTCCATAGCCACATCATCTTTACGTGCTACATGGTAACTTCTTTTGATTTACGTGGATTCTTTGCCTCCACTAAAAGAATGTCAGTGCGACAAGAATAAGGTCTTGGTGCGTTTTGTTCTCTGAAGTATCCCAAGTGTCTAGAATGGTGCCGGATACATAGCATGGAATCAGTAAGTATGTGTTGGATGTATCGCCCATTAGAGAGCCCAGCAGGGTCCCAGGTCTGAATCACCTCCTCCCACAGGACGCGATAGGTCTGAACACATATCTTGTATTTGTTAATGACACATCTTTGCTGTCCTGTAGCACTGTATGCTTGGCACTGGTCATGTGAATGAGGTGTGCACTGCCTCCTCTGGGATCACCACAGAGGTCCTACTCATGGCCATGGTCCAGGGATGCTTCTCGCCCTAGACCCCTATGGGAAATCTGTGGAATCGGATTGGGTTCATGACTGCCTTGTTTGCTGTCTAACTCACTTCAGATGCCAGACAGTTTCTCTATGTGGCAGATTGAAAATGGTCCAGAAGGTACTCATGTCCTAACCCCTGTGAGAATATCACCTTGCATGGCAAAAGGGAATTTGCAGATGTGATTAACTTCATGGTTTTGAGATGGGGAGGTTATCTTGGATTATCAGAGTGGGCTCTAAATGTAATCACCAGAGTCCTTATAAGAGGGAAGCGGAAGGAGATTTGATAACAAAAGAGGAGCAGAGGGCCATGTGATGACAGAAGCAGAGACTGGAAATGGAGGAAGGGGCCATAATCCAAGGAACACAGGTGGCTTCTAAAGCTGGAAAGGGTAAGGAAGGAGATTCTCCTTCAGAGCCTCCGGAAGGAACCAGGCCTACCAATATCATGATTTTGACTCAGTGAAACTAACTTCAAATTTCTGATCTCCAGAACTGTATGAGAATAAACTTGCTTTGTTCTGAGCCACAAAATTCATGGTAATTTGTTACAACAGCAATAGGAAACTATGTCACTTTCCACAGACAGGGCCCCTTTATCTACCACCAGCACACACTGCACTTCTGTTCTCTCACCTTGTACAAGACCAGACCACTGAGTCCGCAGACCCTCAGAGATAAAGGATGGAAAGGGGAACCCTATGCTATCCCAGATGGCTTTAACCATGAGCCTCGTGTTTCTCCATTGCAGTGATGTTCTAGGCAGAATCATCGTCTTCCTCTGCTTTGTATCTTCCCACCCTGCAGACTTATCTTGAAGTGTCTCTCCAGCCCAGGGTAGTTTTTCCTGGAGGATTTTCTCTATCCTTCTGATTCCAAGCATTTAATTAGTCCTACACAAAAAGCCCTCCAGAATCAGACAGCACTGGCATATTTGCTGACATAATCACACTTGTGTATTTGCTGTTTCTACTGATGGTCCTGCTGGAATTTTCCTTCCCTTCTGACTCCACTGAAGTTGGTTTCATGCGCCCCAAGAGCAACAGCACTTCCTGCTTTCATGCCCTCTTGTTTCACTGGTAGCCTTCTGAATTCCATAGATGGTTTGTCATTCCACCTTTGGCCATTAACAGAGATTGCTATGATTTAGTGTTCCTTGTCTTGGGCTTTTTGTATGCTATATCATTTAATCACTGCAACAATCATGAAAGGTACAATTATTATTCCCACCTTGCAGATGAGGAAACTGAAACTCAGTATTCTGTTGGAACCAGCAGAGCATGGTGAATAGAAATTGGGCATTGTAACCATTCATGCTCTTCTCCAAATATTCCATTTCTCCTCTTTGCAGGGCGCATGGAAAAATTGTGCTTCTGCCTTATTGTGGATTACATGATGAGGACAAGGAGACAATGAGTTATGAGTAGAAGGTACTGGTATGTTTCCAAGCCAGGTAAGACTCATGACAGGTCTCTTTCTCTCCATCATGGCCACCATCAATGTTGCAGACAGAGGCTACTCTGTCAGCCTGGGGTCCAGAGTGAGGTCATGGTCTACAGCTGGAGCTGACCTGCAGTGTGCGGGGCCGTGTGTTACTACAGCATAATCAGGACCTCGCCTGTCCTGTATAACCTGTCTTGAATGTTGGCTCTGCCACTGTCTAGCACCGTGGCAGTGGGTAAGTGGATCATCCCCTCTGGGGCCAGGTAGAATGGTTTGATGATATTTACCGCAGGATTTCAGAGAGGATTTGGTGAAATAATGAATAAGATCCTTAGTCTTGCTTATGTCACTTAGTAAATGCTCAGTAAATGAAAGTTGTAGTTGCTGTCATTATTATTACTATTATTATAAAGGAAAGAAAGTGAGAGACGGTACAGGAAGAGGAAAAGGAAGGGACCACATTTCTGAACAACGATTGTGTGTCTTGTATTTACTCATGTGTGATGATAGGCAAGTTATTTAACCTCTCTGGGCCTCAGGTTTTGTATCTGTAAATTGCTCAGCCGTGTAAAGCTGTCATGAGGATTAAATTAGATGGAAATATGGAAAGTCCTCATGACACCTAGTAAGTGTTCCATAGAGAGAAATTACCAGTAATTGTCATTATTTTCATTATCCTGGGTTTATCGATATCCTCTCTCAGTCTGTTTCCTCATCTGCAAAATGAGAGCTGGAAGAGCTGATTTAGATTCCTCCTCAACTTTCCTGCATCTCTCTCTCTCTCTCTCTTTCTCTCTCTCACACACACACACACACACACACACATGCATACACACATGCGTACGCATGCACCAGTGCCTAAACAGGTAGAATATGAGCCCAGATGAGAGGATGATAACCCCCTCCCAGTTACGTAAGCCTTTGAAGCCACAATGAAGACGGTAGTCTCTTCCCAGGTGTCTTCTGTGTCCATCTTGGAGTGGCAAAGAGAGGGCCAGGGTGACTAGAGACAAGGTCGCAGAGAATATAGGAAGAGGGATTGAGTGGTGAGAAGGGCTAGCAGGCCACAGGGAGACCGACAGGGACTGCAGCCCCAGAGCCATCCCCAGTCATCCTGGAAGCAGCAGTGCTCATAAAGCCTAATGGATATTTGAAATATCACCATCAAGGAAAGGCCAGAGAGATGGAGAGAGCTTTCATTCTTCCTAGGGACCTGGCTGAGACTTGGTGGCGGGGCACAGCAGGCCACTCCGCAGCCTTGGGGACTCAGAGGGAAAGACAGAGTGTCAGTTCCATTTGGGTGGCGCCGCTTCACAGCCCTGGCTCCTCTGGGAGGGAGGAGAGGGAGCATTGATAGCGGTTGGCTTACTTGGGTAGCACCTGGGGTCCCTCTCACTGCCCCTACCCTTACTCCACCCATATATTGATGTGAGACAGTGACAAGGCGCTTCACTCATTGCCACAGAAAGCAAGAGCTTTCTGTGCCCCAGTCTGCCCAGGCTTTGTATTAGATGCCAGAGACACTGGAAGCTCTGGGAAGAGAGAGAGTTTGAGTGGACAAAAGGACCGTGTCTGAAGCTCCTGTTGTGAGAGGAAGGACTCACACGACTGCGGCACTGGCCTAGGGCCTAGATACACTGTGGTCAGGACAAGTGGACAGAGAGCTCAGGCATTCAACCCAGGCGGTTAGTGGCTCCGGGGGACTCAGTGCCTGGCCCGGTGCTGGCAGACTGGTTTTCCAGACCAGAGAGTGTTTGCTTTCAGTGGAAGGAGAGTGACGCAGGGTCTTCCTCTCCCTTCACCCCGTTTTTCCTTAGATGGCACATGCAGAGCCAACTCTGCCATCTGCCCACAGCCTATAATTCAGTCACCCAGCTGCACCAAGGGCTTGACTACCCTGAATGTGGTGAGGGAGATTGCTGAGCGGGTGTGGAGCACAGTGATTGGCAGGTGCCCGGCAGGGCCCAGCTGCCTTGGGAGCATGACTGGCCCCAGGTGACCCTGCTCTGCCTCTTAACTCACCCAGCCCCTGGGGGCTCACCACGTAGCCTCCTCCCAGAGCCCCCAAAGTCACCCTTTACCATTAAGGTTCTGTAGGTCTGTGTTCCTCCAACTCTAATGTACAAACAAACACTTGGGGGTCTGGTTAGAATTCAAATTCTGATTCAGTCAGGGGCAGCCTGAGAGTTTACATTTCTAACAAGCTCCTGGTGATGCTGATGCTGCTGGTCCAGGAGCCACACTTACACTTCTAGCACTTTGAGTAGCAAATCTCCTTGGGTGTCTAGTCTCCCAGAGCTTTTGTAACAGCCCTATAGAAAGATAAAATTAAGAACAAAGCCCACTGTTATCAAGCCAATTCTGACTCATGGTGACCCAATGTGTGTCAGAGTAGAAGTGTGCTCCATAGGGTTTTCAGTGGCTGATTTTTTGGAAGTAGATCACCAGGCCTTTCTTTCAAGGCACCTCTGGTGGATTTGAACCACCAGTCTTGGTTAGTAGCTGAGTGTCTTACTGCTGTTATTCTTAATGCCTCCAATGCAAAGCACTATGATGGGCACTTCATAAATCGTATCTTAATTAGTTCTCACAACACCTCTGAAAGCTTTCTTAGAATTTACAGACGAAAACTACGAAGGTCTTTGGTATATAAGACAAAATGATACTGGTGAAGAGAGTTCTTCTTGGCTCAGACACACATAGGAGACTAAACTGGACAGCTACTATGTGGAGGCAAAGGAGAATGATAGAGTGATACAGGAGCTGGTGAAATGGACGTCAGAAATACGGGTCAGGTGGGGAGGAACATGTTCTCACAGCGTGCTCTCCTGGAGCTGACCGTCCAGTGGTTCAAGAATAATACCACTCAAAATGCTCAGCACAGCGCTTGGCACGTGACAAAACCCACAAAAGGTGTTAGCTCTTATTGCTCTCCCTTATCTGTCTGTCAGAGTGCCTGTGTGATACAAATGGTTAACATGCCTGGCTGCTAACCAAAAGGTTGGAGGGTTGAATCCACCTAGAGACACGTTGGAAGAAAGGAAAGGCAATCTACTTCTGAAAAATCAGCCAATAACTATGGAGAGATTGAAACTCTCCTACACTGCTGGTGGGATTGTAAAATGGCACAACCTGTATGGAAGGCAATTTGGCACTTCCTTAAAAAGCAGGAAATAGATATACCACTTCACCAAGTAATCCCACTGCTTGGAAGATAGCCTACAGAATCAAGTGCAGGCACGTGAACAAACAGATGCACATGAATGTTTGTTACAGCATTGTCCACAATAGCAAAAAGATGGAATCAACCCAGATGCCCAACAACAGATGAATGGATAAACAAACTATGGTACATATACTCAACAGAACACTATATAATGATAAAGAACAATGATGATTTTAGGAAGCATCTCATAACCTGGTTTCAACTGGAAGATGCTATGCTAAGTGAAATCAGTCAGTGGCATATGGACAAATATTGTATGAGACCCCTACTATAGGGACTTAAAAATAGACTTATGTACAGAGGAAAAGACTCTTTCACTGCTACATGGGTGAAGAGGAAGGGAGAGGGCTGGTCATAGACTAGATAGTTGATAAAAATTTTGTTGGATGAAAGCAGTGACAGCACACATTAGAAAGAAGATCAACTTAACTGGACTTCAACATAAACAGAAAACACTTCTAATTTCAACCCAATATTGCAAGGACAGAGTAGCAGGAACAGGGGTCTGGGGACTATGCTCTCAGGGGACATCAAAGGTAGTTGGCATAGCTAGCATATTGCTAAGAGAATCTTTTTCACCCCGTATTGGTGTGTGGCATCTGGGGTCTTAAAAGCTAGCAAGCTGCCATCTGAGGTACACCAAATGGTCCCCACTCATCTGGAACAGATGATGACCAAGAGCAACAAAGAAACACGAGGGAAAAAGAGCCCAGGAGACAGAAGGGACCTTGCAAATGAGTGGCTGTATCAACACGTGACCAGAAGAACCAGATGATGCCCTGCCACCACCAGTGACAGCCGTGATGGGGCAAACAATGTTGAGTCCCAGTGGCAACACGGGAAAAAGAGCAGTGCACCTCAAGAACTCCACCAAAAAACTGCAAATGATGTTTCGGCAGCTTGAGCGTTCCCCTGGGAGCATGGCCTCTAGACTTGCTGCTGCCCCTGACAAGAAAACATTACTGAGGTCAGCTCTTCAGACAGGAATGGATTGGATGTAGGGACACGATGTGACCATAATGTGCATGTACTTTATGGTTCTGTGCATCTATAGGATGCTGTCCTACTGGCTTCTTACTAGAAGGGAGAGGAAAGGGCAGAGAGGAGGGAGTAGGAGATTGTTAAGAGGCTATGACATACATAGAATGAAAAAGAGCAGTATGCTGTCACCAGGCAAGGAGAGCAGAAGGAGCTGTAGATAGGTGGGCAAGCAAATTTAATTTGGATTGTATACCTTCACTCAATCACAATAAAATATTTAAAACAAAAATCAGCACATGGTCACCACAAGTTGGAATTGACACCATGGCAACTAGTTCAGGTGGGCCCCTCTTACCAGCAGTAGACATCACTAATTGATCACAGTATTCTTTCCCACAGAGCCCATGTGTGGCCTGAAAATCAGCCTCTGTCAACCCACAGGTTTACATTGAGGTCAAATGCCTGTCAGTTCTTAGTAACTGTCCTGTAGTGAAACTCACACACATCTTTTATTTTTTATTTTTTTAATTGCTCTTTAGGTGAAAATTTAGAATTCAGTTAACCTCTCATTCAAAAATTTAAACATCGATTATTTTGTGACATTGGTTGCAGTCCCTACAATGTGACAACATGCTCCCTGTTCCTACTCCAAATTCCTTGTGTCTGCTCATGCAGTTTTTGTCCCCTCCTGCCTTCTTGTCTGGTCTTTCTATTTGAATTTGAATTCAGTTCTATGTTTTTCTCCTGCTCTGTTTTGTGATCTCTATTGTGATTCCAGTCAAGGCAGTCATTGGCAATAGTTGGGTACCGTCTAGTTCTTCTGGTCTCAAGATGGAAAAATCTCTGGTTCATGTATCCTTTAGTCCTTTGGGCTAGTATTTTCCTTTTCTTCATTCTCCTTTGCTCCAAGTGGGATAGGACCAATAGATGTATCTTAGACAGCCACTCCTAAACTTTTTTTTTTTTTTTTTTTTTTAGTAGCAGATGACGGAAAAGTTTACTAAGGGAAAGTAGGTTCCAAAGAGGGAATGGGTCAGTCCAGCACCCAACAAAGTCTCTGACACAGAGGTGTCAACTTCTACATCTGAATGAGTGGGAAAGTGAATGAATGCCTAGTTATTTGCCTTGCTCAAATTCTGCCCACTTCAAATGTCATTTCTCACAAGCTTGCCACAATACCCAGTATCATTGCTTTTAATATCTGTCTTTTGATTTATGTGGCTTATTGCCACTTAAAACAAAAACAAACATTTATTGCCATCGAGTCAATTTTGACTCACAGTGATCCTGTAAGACAGTGTGGCGCTGCCCCATACGGTTGCCACAGAGTGACTCATGGATTCAAACTGCTGACTTTTCAGTTAGCAGCCTTAGCTCTGAATCACGGTGCCACTAGGGCTCCATTTCCATTTAAGTACCCTCAAGAACAGAAGAAAGTGAAATCATGCTACTGGGGTTCGCAAAAGGGGCTTAGCCCCTCCCAGGTAAAATTTCTTTGCAATATAAAGTTTTAATTCTATTTATTTGTTTGCTTCTTTCCTACAATGTATCAGTGTTTGTTTTCATGGGAAAGTATATGATGTTTCTAGAACTGCCCCACAGTTTCCAAGGAGCACCTGGTAGATTTGAACTGTTGACCTTCTGGTTAGCAGCCGTAGCACTTAACCACTATGCCACTAGGGTTTCCATGATGTTCCTAATAACATATTATTAATTTAAATTGGTTCTATAGATGAGTCATGTTCATTCTAGGGCACACACTGAGCCCCTCAAAGGATACATAGTCTCCAGACTGAAAATTTAGCATTTATCCGTTTTAGCAATCTGTACTTCGGGATGGATTTGGCCAGGAAACAGCACCAGTGAAGTGATCTTGGTTGTCTTTGTGGATGGTGTTCTGGAAAGTAGACTGGGCAAGAACACAACAGTGAGGGGTCTTGGCAGGGCTGGCTTACCCAATAATCAACGTGCGTACCCACTCAACTGTGTCTTCTCACCAATCTGCAGCATGCAATTCTACTGTTCCCTATCACGTCAACAATGTGGTAAAATTCATGTGACACTGCTCACTACAGATTATCAAGGAAGCAAATAAGCCCGAGTATATTTCCTGCTCAGTACAAGATAGTGCATGGCACGCTTACTGCTTAATCTACCCCCAAGTTTTAGGGTGGAAACCCTAGTGGCATAGTAGTTACATGCTACAGCTGCTAACTCAAAGGTTGGCAATTTGAGTCCTCCAGGCGTTCCTTGGAAACCTTATGGGGCAGTTCTACTCTGTCCTATAGGGTCACTATGAGTCAGAATTGACTCAACAGCAGGGAGTTGGGTTTTAGGTTTGGTTTGGTGTCTTTGGGGACTTAGGTCCCTGTGGTAGATGGGGTGGGGAAGAGGAAGGAGCAAGAGGAAACTGGGATGAACTTTAACTATTGGGCAACATGGCCAAATTCAGTCTGGATGTTCAAATGGCCAGGTGGTGGGAGAAGGCTGTCAGAGGGTGGGACTGGGGTAGAAATGGAAATCTATATGGAAAAGAGCCGAAAAGCAAGATTGGGCAGGGATGGAGTGAAGAAGAACTACCAACAGCATCCCCTCTTGCTGTCAGCTTTGAGCTTTCTAAGAGAGGATGAGCAGGGTAACAGAACTAGATCCCATCAAGATTGACCATCCACACGCAGACTTGGACCCCATGGCACCCAGTAGGGTTGATAATCCCAGTATACCCACTCAGGACCCAGTTCTTTAGAGCCTACACTGGGCTGAGCACGATGGCACAGAGGCTCTGGAGGCTTGTGCTCTCCCAGAGCCTGCTCACTGCCCAGCAGTCCATCCCAGCCCCTGCAGAAAGTACTGCTGCAATTTCTGCTTTATGGCCTCTGCCAAATGAAGCACAAACTTAACTACATCACCTCCCCAACAGGATTCGGGGAGAGGGTGGGAGTAGCATGCTGGGCTGTTTCAACCCCTAATCTAATCACTGGCGTGGGTCATTTCAATTATGGACACCAGAGTGTGCTGGGGGAGTGGCTGCTCATAAAAGCCTCCATGCTGTTGCTCAGCTAATTATGAAGCTCTCGCTGCCTCGGCAGGTAAATAACTCAGGACTGAGAGGTTCTAGCTGCTGAGATGGAGTCTGAGCCAGGAATGGATAGGGTAAGCTGCACCTGCCTGAGAGGTGACAAAGGTGGGTGCTAGGGCTACAGGTAGAACTGTGATAATGAAGCACCACTCTCCTGGAAGGAATTTGGGAATTGGCTTGTTTGCCTGGAGAGTGAACATCCGTGAGGGACTGGTAGAGAACTCCTAACCTTAAAACTCAAATTCTAAAGTGTTCTGAAAGCCTCAGAGCCACAAGAATTGGTGAAAATTTAAACTCCATTCACTTTTATTAACTTTACCTTCCAATGTGTACTCAAAAAACAAACAAACAAAAACAGTTTCCATTTGTGAATTTTCACTCATGGTGACTACAACTGTCTTACAGTATATATTTTCCATAGCTTTTTCGGAAGCAGATCACCAGGCCTTTCATCAAAGCTACTACTGGTTGGACTTGAACTTCCAGCCTTTCGATTAGCAACTAAGTGCTTTGACTCTTTTATCACCCATGGACTCCTAGATATGTGCCTAGATCCCTGAGATATGAGAGGACCTGGGAAACCCTGGAGAGAGGCAAAGAGGAAGACAGTTCCATCACAGACGTATTGTGTCCTGCTGGCTTCTTTCCTGGCAGCTCTTTGGTTTACTTCCTGGTTCTTACCCATCCAGACTGAAAGGCCCAGCATGGGAGACTTGTCATGGAAGTTTAAGATGTGAGAAGTTTAGCTTTACCTTCCCCAATGGCCCTTTTTCTTCTAAAACAACTGGAAAGTTAAGTGGGGACGTCTTGGGGGGAGGAGAGAAGGACCTTCTTCCACCTAATCATTGGCAATACAAAAGGCTGAGGGCATTACTTGAGATCATTTTAGCAGTCTTCCAAAGATATCCTAACACAGAGAATGAGGAAAGGGCTGACCAGCAAGCCTGTGGTTACGCTTAATTAATTCTGTTCTAGAAATCCCTAAAAGCAGAACTGGGGTTTTTTGATGAGCACTGAAGCTACCTTACATTCTGGGAAACAGCAGCTGGTGGGAGCATTCACAGCTGGGAAAAGTCGCATTTTTGCTCGGTTGCTCAGTTTCTTTCCTCTGAGGAACAGGAATAATGACCTGTACAAACATGTTGAGCGGCTGAGCTGAAGCTGCTCTGTTAGATAAAGGCTTCTGGCATCCCAATATTCCTCCCACTGTAAACCAAAAAAGACCAAACCCATTGCTGTCAAGCTGATTGCAATACATACCAACCCTATAAGACAGAGTAGAACTGCCCCATAGGGTTTCCAAGAAGCATCTGGTGGATTTCAACTGTTGACCTTTGGATTAGCAGCTGTAGCTGTTAACCACTACATCAGCAGGGTTTCCTCTCCCCCTGCAGAGAAACACTATTCCTGGAGGAGATCTGCAATGCCCTTCTTTCGTAGTAACGTCATTGCTTCAGGATGCAGACCTGATGCTGGTTCTTAAGGTGAGTTTTTGGCTGCCATGTTAAGATCAAAGTCACTTGGTATTGGAGACAAGGGAGTCCACACTAGAGACAGCTTAGTGTCCAGGCTTTACTTCAGAAAGAGTGTTACTTAGAGGCTGACACAAATAATTGGGGAGATGTTCTTTGGGAAGGGAGTGAAAATGAACCAAGTGAGAAATGGAATGGGAAGTCCCTTTGGCAGGCTTTGACTTTCAAGTCCCTCATGAGGAGGCATGTGATGGCATCAGTCCTTGGGACCCAGGAAGAAGTGCACTGCTGGAGAGAACCAGAGCCCATAATTACATTATGAAACAGAAAAGCAAACAAAAAACCCACTGCCATTAAGTTGGAGTGTCACACCAAAGACCCAAGACTGAAGTTCTTTTGTAGATTTCAGACAAGCATGAACTTTATTATGTGATGCGTCATTTACCTTTCAAGGTGCTTTTAGATACATTACTTCCTTTTGATTCCCATAACTCTGTGACATGGGTGAACAGAAACAATTCCAATGCCAAATAAGGTAATTGGAAGGTCTGAAAAGTTAAGCTCAAGATCCTCAGGCTAGAAAGTGATACAGCTATGACCGGAATCAGGTCTCCCAACAATTCATCCAGTGTGTTTCTCCCACACGTGGTCAGGAAGAGGGAGAACCCACCACAGTGAGTTCACTGCAGGTCTTTTCCTCCTTTCTTAACGGGGGAAGTGGAGGAAGCCAGGACTGATGTAGAGGCTAACTGAGCAGGCTGGCGCAGAAGAGGCCAGTACTGAAAAGTCGGAAGAGACGAGGGAAACAAGTGGAGGTTTGCATGGACACTTCCTGTTCACAAACTTCTTATGTTCCTCATTTCATTAACAGCAGCAGTAGAATTTCATGGACAATTGGTGTTGAGCACTAACTGGGAAGTAATGAGAGAGGGAAGATGCAGGTAAAGGCTGTTTGAATTTAAATTCTTTTTCTTCAAGGGGGATGAAGGGGAACAGATTTTTTTAAAGGCAATTTTAGATCTGAAAAAAGTTACAGCAAATAGCTTTGGATTCTTATATTCTTTGCCAGCCATGTTAGAAGGGAAGACTACCACTTACTCTACTGTCTTCTTCTACCCTTGGTTGCTTCCCTGGGCTGAGGACTGAGGGATGCAGAGGGCCCTGGTATCTGGCCTCAAGTAGATTTTGTCCCTTAGACTTGGGAAAACTAGAAATGTGTCCATCATTAACAGTAACTTAGAATGGATGGCAACAGTCATTGCAGATTCATCAGTTGCGAAACTGTATGGACCAGGGCACAGCTGAGAGATCAACCGGAAAACAGGATTACTATTTTAGGAGCTGTGATGTATTGGGCATGTCAGAAGACACATGACCCAAAATAACCCCACTGCTGTCGAGTCAATTCTGACTCATAGATAATGCATATATAACAGAGTGCCATGGAACATTCAAAGGGAGAAGAATGTAAGGTAACATAAGACCAAAGATACGAAATTGACACAGATTTTGAAGACTGTGACTGCTGAAGAGTGGTAGCCTGAAGTTGATTTACCCAAGTGCTGTGGGGCCAAGGCTCTTACACTCTGACTATTGGTATGGATGGGAAGTCAAAGAGACACTGGAACACCAGAGGGTAAATTTATTGAACCCAAGAACCGCATGTTTTGCCTATCACCCAGTTAGTGCAGTGCCTCACGTGCGGTGTACGTTTTTGAAATGTTATGTTAGATTGGGTCTGGAATCCTTGGTATGTTGAGCTCCTCCAAAAATAGTGCCCTGCTGAGGAGGTATGGGAGTGAGACGGAGATGGTGGCCTCACCTGGGATAGAGGAACGAGCACTCCACAAGGCTATAGTGACGGTGGGAATTTTGTGTTCTGATTGGTGCAAGGCTGACCACAGAAATCAAGTCCAGCAAAGAAGGATCTGTAATTAACGTATCTTTGTATTCTCTTCCATGCCTAACATCATGTCTGGGACTTGACCAACAGTCACCACCAGTGTGGTTGAGTGACTGATTGAAGAAATAAGTAACTGAGGTGAGACTGGGAAAGACTGGGAGACAGATGATCTTACACGTTTTTAGAACTGTTCAAACATACCAATATGCTTATAATTGTCTAGACATGAGCCTTAGTGGTGCAGTGGTTAAGCACCCAGCTGCTAACTGAAAGGTTTGCCATTCAAACCCTCCAGCTGCTCCATGACATATGACAGTCTGCTTTCATAAAGATTACAGTCTTGGAAATCCTATAGGGCAATTCTGATCTTTCCTGTAGGGTTACTATGTCAGACCTAACTCAATAGCAAAGGGTAACAGATTTTGTACCTAGACATCTTGTGAATGTAAACTGAAGATATTGCCTACACATTTCTTTGGGATATAAACTGGGATAAGGAGACAAGTTTGCTTTTCACAGTGTATCATGTACGGTTTATATATTTTCATCATGAACTCCTGCATCTTTCAATAGTTCATTAGGTGTATCTAGACTGAATGAAAAGAGGCAATGGGGGATGGAAAGCTTTTTATCCCACCCTTCTCCCCCTCCAATTTCCCCACAGGAAATTTCAGCCTTCTCCAGGCACCGTGCCATCACGCTGATGCCACTAAGTGCCAGTCTTCACAAGCTACTCCATACTGCCCACAGGGAGCACAGGGTGATGGTATAGAGCCCTAGCATGATGACGTAGCTTCGAAAAAGCAGTCGATCAAAGTGGTACAGAAGGGCCAGCCACTCAGTTTCCTGTTGGTCAGCTAGCTCCTGAGCCCAGACGTAGTCACTTAAGGACCGCAGCTGGGACCAGACTTCTTTCAGGGGCCCTGATTGAATCTGGTGCTCTTGAGAGATGGGGAACTCTGTGGATAGAAGAAAACACCCAAGTGAGTCAAGGGCTCTCAAGGCCCACCTGGACTTTCCATTGAAGCTAAAGGCTTTACTTTAAACAAAGATTGTGGGCAAAACCGGGCAGTGGGTTGGGACTGGGCTGGAACTCTCTCTTTCTCCTACTTAAGAAAGCTTCAGAGAACATGGCAGTGCTATATCATATGACTACAGTGTAACTAGGTCAGGTCCATCCTGGAAGTTTTCTTTTTTTTTTTGGAGCTGGAGCCAGCCCTATGTGCCTTGCTTGGAGCTTTAGGGACTGGCATACATTCTTATACTTTTTTTACATTAAGCAACTAGAATATAAATATATACAAATATCTGTAGGTCCATACCACTGCACCTCTGTATTTTTCCATCCATCCACCAACCCACCCACCCACCTACCTATCTGTCCATGGCCAGCAATCTGCTATTCTGGATCAATGTCTAAGTTACTTTGGGAAACTGATTGCAACTGGAAAATAAAACAAGCCAATAATGATGCAGACCCTGGCCTAGAAGCCAATATTAGACTTTCTGGAGAGCCAGAGGGTGCAGTCTTCAGTCATAAAAGTGCTAACGAAAAATTCGGAACAGAGCCTAAGAAGCAAGTGTTTCAGATTTTTCATACGTGGCCCAGTGATCTATCCATGGAACCCGATAGTAAAGATAGTAAGGTAAGATGGGGCGGAGACCTCAAGGCTCCTCACAAACCTGTTAATGCAGCTTGCTGAGCCTTGGAATCCATCCTGGTCCCATCAGCAGCCATGTCCCCTTGAAGGCATAGGAAGGGCTGCTCCCGCCCACTGCGCCACCCCTCGTGGAGGAATTTGATCAGCAGAATGGACGTAGACAAGCTGAGGACCAAGAAGGCCATGCAGACTGTAAAGAAGACCCCTGAGAAAAGGAACCCAGAGGAGATGGGTTAGCTGGAGTCTCTGGGCTTCTTCTCTCTTCTTCAACAGGAAGTACAACATCAGACTGATGACAACAGTAGTGAAAGATGGATATATGGTGGCCCTAAGGCTGCTTACAAACCCTGGTGGTGTGTGATTAAGTGCTATGGCTGTTAACCGAAAGGTTAGCAGTTTGAATCCACCAGGCTGCGTTGGAAACTCTGCAGGGAAGTTCTGCTCTGTCCTACAGGGTCACTGTGAGTAGGAATCGACTCGACGGGAGTGGGTTTGGATTTTCTTTTCCGGGGCGAAGGCTGCTTACCAATCAGAGGGGTGCTGACTGTGCTCCTCGGTATTTCCTCAGACATGTTGACTCTGAAGACAGTATAGCCCACCAGCACACCAGTCTTGAACACTATCCTGGCGTGGCAGTTGGGGGGTAGGTAGAAGCTCCCCAGGTCCACAAGCATTAGGAAGATGCTGGGAATCAGCAGGCTCACTACGTAGACCAGTGGGCGCCTGCGAATCACCACCTGGTCAGGGACAAAGAATCTGTTGAAAAGAAGGACCAAGCCAACTAATGTTTGGTCAAACAAATAGTCAACAATGCTCCATGAAGTCCCTGCATTTCTGCCTAATGTGAAAAATCAGCATGGTTTAGGTTAGAATTATGTTTGAGGTTATTTTTTGGATCAGAAAATGGAAAAAAAAAATTTAAGCATTTACATGGAGCTGATAAAGTGTTATTAATAATTATAACAACAGTAAGTTATTTATTGTCCACTAGCTGTTTGATGTGCACTGTACTAGGTGTTTCAGGTGCTTTATCTTATTCAGTCCTCGCAGTCTTAAGGGCTGGATGTTGTACTTCGCTTTATAAACAAGGAAACGGAAGGTGGATGAACCTGAATCACTTGTTCACTCACACATAGCTGGTGAGAAATTGTTTAAAACCAGATCTTACACCAAAATCTTTCTTTTTAAACTGCTTGGTATGCACGATATTGTACTGTATACAATTTTTATTACTATTTCATTGGTTCAGTTTATCTCACTGCTTGGAATGTGAGCTTCTTACCAAAACCAAATACGTTGCCACAAGCTGATTCTGATTCCTAGAGACACTATACAACAGGCTAGAACTGCCACATAGTGTTTCCAAGGAGTGGCTCCTGGATTCAAACTGCTGACCTTTTGGTTAGCAGCTGAGCTCTTAGCTACTGCCCTACCCAAACTCCTGAGCATCTTGCCAAGCCAAGTGCCGTCGAGTCGGATCCGACTCACGGCGACCCTAGGCAGAAACAAAGAGAACAATTCAGTTAGCAAAATTGAGAAAGGTTTCACAAAGAGACTGTTTACAAGATGTGGTCAGGTAAATTTAACAGAGAAACCATAAGAAGTAGTGTAGTACCCCAGGGCTTTTATAGGACCAGGTGAAGATCTTACCTGGAAGCCAAAATTAGACTTTTTGAAGAGCCGGGAGGTGTAGTCTGCAGTGGCAAAAGAGGTAAAGATTTAAAATTCAGCACAGAGACTAAAGAACTGGATGACTAGCTTTAGGCCTGATGTGGCCAAGAAGAGGGTATATGTCATGGGCTGAATTGTGTCCCTTTGAAAATATGTGTAGCCATGTTTCCCAATATTTTATGGTTGTCTTCCATTTTGTGATTTTTCCTATGCTATATGTTAAGGGATTAGGTTGGGACTGTAAATCCACTCGTAAGATCATCTTCCTGCTCCACTGTAAGGGGAGTTTCCCTCGAGTAAGGCTTGTACCACCCTTAATCCTTTCATCCTACAAGAGATAAAAGAAAGGGAAGCAAACAGAGATTTGGGAACCTCATGTCATGAAGAAAGCAGCATCGAGAGAAGAGCACGTCCTTCAGACATGAGGTTCCTGTGCCAAGATGCTCCCTGACCAAAGACCGATACAACACACAGAATTTCCTCCAGAGCCAATAAGAGGGGAAGCCTTCACCTGGGGTGGACATCCTGAATTTGGACTCGTAGCCAACCAGACTGTGTAAGAATAAACCTTCCTTTGTTAAAGCCATCCACTCTGTGGTATTTCTGTTAGGGCAGCACTAGTGGACTAAAACAGTGGAGTTACTAGAACCTGAGGAGAGAGAAATCTATGTGGAGAGGGCTGCCAGGTAGGAGCCGTGGCTTTCTGTCAGGGACACAGCCAGCCTGTGACTTCGCAGGCAGGAGAATGAAGAGAGAAATAAATACCCACTTGCTGTCTTTACTCTGTCCCATCTCCTGCTATAATCTCCTTCCCTACTGCCATTGGCCAATGACCAGGAATCCTATCTGTACAGGCCACACAGTCAGTCTTCAAGGGGGCAGACCGGGAGGAAGAAGATAGGAAGTGAGTTTGAGTGGATATCCTGCCCATCCTGTCGTAGGTCTGGGCATAGGGAAATGCTGAGTGGGCTTTGTGGGTTGGATTCCGAGCCTCATAAAGTTACTGTTATTGTCATTGCCCTTTTTTTTATCAATAACTTCTCAGGGATAAGATGGGAAAAACTTGGAGAGAAGAAACTAGAGAGTGGTAGATCTGCTTTCTCTACAGGACTGTGGAACCCTGAATCATGAGAGAAGCAATTTTTCTTTTGTTTTAAATCCTCCATATGACCAAAAATACCACCTGCATTACAGTGGGTGTTCAACATAAAAATAAATGTTCTGAGCCCTTTGCAGTAAATTTGGACAAAAGTAGTATCTGAAATCTCCCGTCCTCTGATGCAACAAATGAATGCTAGAGGTTTTTACACGTGTGATTTTACTTATTTAATCCTCAATATAACCTCATTGGTAGCTAATGGCTCCATTTTATAGAGTTTAAAAAATAAAGCTCAATGCATGTCAGTGAATAAGCTGAATAAGTGGAAGAACTGGAATGAACCCCCACATCTGACTCCAAGCTGGGTTTTTTCCCCGCTGCAGTGTAGTCAGAAACTGACTGGATCCATGACTTCAGTATAGGGTTCCTCTCATTCACGTCTACCTCCTGTTCTGGAAGACAATGAAGTAGAGATACAGCCAATAAAGAGAATAAATGCAGAGGCCAGGGTGAGACAAGATGGAGCAGAAGGTGGTGGGGAAGAGCTTTCCTGGAGAAGTCCAGATATCTCCTTGCAGCTGAGAGTCGGGGCTCCGCAGCCGTTCAGTGGGTCTGGGAGCATGTCCCGACTCAGTGATCTTGGCAGACCAGTGCTGTTTTGTGGGTTATAGTGGCTGTTGTCTTTCACATTAAACATAATTGGCTGCAAATATTTAAACCAGGGCTACACTCACTGCTTCGTAATAATTTGGTTAAACCACATTTCCATCAAAGAACAGTTAACAAGAAAAACAGTAACTGTCCTCAACCTGCATCTTTCTAACTCCCATCATCAAGCTGCGGCTGTGATGACTGTGGTTAGACGGGGATGACAAGTGCGTCAAGTGGCTAATGTCCAGTCGGGGAGTTTGATGTTGAAGGCCCAGCCTAGGCTATAGGTGATCTGGTCATGTGGGATGGTGAGGGTGGCTACAGCTGCTGTCTCTGGAAGTTAGAAGTGGGAAGAACCCTTAGAGACTTCGTGGTGGGTATTATATGAAACAGAAGAAAAATTGTAAGAATGCCACCCTAAAAAAGTACAAGCAAGTAAGCGTGTTGGTTAAATTGGAAGAGCCCAAACTTGAAGCCAAGGAAGCCAGTTATGTTGTTGTTATGTGCCACCAAGTTGGTTCTGACTCATAGCGACTCTATGCACAACACAATGAAACACTGCCTGGTCCTGCACCGTGCCTACAATAGTTTTATGCTTAAGCCCATCATTGTAGCCACTGTATCAATCCATCTTGTTGAAGATCTTCATTTTTTTTTTTGCTCTCTACTTTACCATGCACGACATCCTTCTCCAGGAATTGATCCTATCTGACAACATGTCAGAAGTGTGTAAGACATAGTCTCACTATCTTTGCTTCTAAGGAGCACTCTGGTTGTACTTCTTCTGCAACAAATTTGTTTGTTCTTTTGACAGTTCATGGTACACTCAACATTCTTCTCCAGCACCACAATTCAAAGGTGTCAATTCTTCTTCTGTCTTCCTTATTCATTGTCCAACTTTTGCATGCATATGATGAGATTGAAATGCCATGACTTGGGCCAGGCACACCTTAGTCTTCACAGTGACACCTTTACTTTTCAATATTTTAAAGATGTCCTTTACAGCAGATTTTCCAAATGTAATGCATCTTTTGACTCCTTGAATGCTGCTTCCATGGGCTTTGATTGTAGAACCAAGTAAAATGAAATCTCAACCTCAGTCCTTTCTCCATTTATCACGATGTTGCTTGCTGGTTCAATTGTGAGGGTTTTTTTTTTCTTACTTTGAGGTGCAATCCACACCAAAGGCTGTGGTCTTGATCTTCATCAGTGTTTCAAATCCTCTTCACTTCCAGCAAGTAGGGTTGTGTCTTCTGCATAAAGCAGTTGTTAATGAGTCTTCCTCTAATCCTGATGCCTTGTTCTTGTTCATATAGTCCAGATTCTCAAATTATTTGTTCTGGAACCCCTCACCTCGAAGTGCCTGTATCAGCTAGTTTAAGTAATCTTGGGTAAGGGATTCAACCTCTCCATTCCTTGATTTTTCCTTTTATTGAAAGCAATATAATTGTGCCTTGCCAGATATCTTGGGTACAATTGAGATTAACTATGCTCTTTAAATAAAGACCCTGTGTAAACAGCATGTGCTGAGATGATTCCTCTCAGGTTGACGTAGAATGTGCTCAGGGGGCCCACGGCCCATGAGGCATGCAGCTAGAAGAGTGAGTGTAAATCTGGGCCGGAGCCAAAGACCGGCAGTGTGCCTCCTCAGGGTCCCTGAGAGTAGAGAAAGTGCTGTTTTATCAGACCAAATGTCTCCCAAGGTGCCAGGGGAGAGATTGGGGAGAGCTAAGTGGCAGGGAGGTAGGGCTCACTTCATGGCCTGTGATGTGTGGTTGTGCAGGGTCCTGGACTTAGAAGGGCAGCGTGCTTGCTTGGTTTATTGCTATCCTGGCGCCATGCTGAAATTCTTGATACTTTTTGAACATGGGGTTCTGTGTTTTTCTTTTGGACTAAAATAAAAACAGACAAACAAAACCAAACATTGCTGTCAATTCCGACTCACAGCTATCCTAAAGGATGGAGTAGAGCAGTCCCGCAGGGTTTCCAAGGAGCACCTGTTGGATTCAGACTGCAGCTGTAGTACTTAACCTCTACACTGCCAGTCATTTTGGACTGTGCCCCATGAAGTGTGTGGCCAGTCTTGTGGAGAAAATATTCCTCACTGGACACCCACAGTAGTGCAATATAGAGGAAAAAGGAGTGGGTAAAATAGTAGACAATTAACTTCTGCTGTAACTAAAGAAGAAATCTCCCTTTCCTACATTTCAGTTATAAAATCATAAAGTTAGAGGTTGTTGCTGTTGTTAGGTGTTGTTGAGGTGGTTCCAACTCACAGTGACACTACGCACAACAGAATGACACGCTGCCCGGTCTTGCACCACATCCACAATTGTTTTTATGGTTAAGCCCACTGCTGAGGCCACTGCATCAGTCCATCTCATCGAGGGTCTTCTTCTCCTCTGACCTTCTGCTCTACCAAGCACAGTGTCCTCCTCCAGGGACTGATCCTTCCCGAAAACATGTCCAAAGTTTGTAAGACTGAGTCTTGTCATCTTTGCTTCCAAGGACACTCTGGTTGTACTTCTTCCAGAAGAGACCTGTTTGTTCTTTTGGCGACCCGCGGTATCATAAAGAACATAGAGTTAGGCCCTCCAAGATTATGTCCAAAATTGTATCACCTCCCCTCCTATCTTTAGCAAGTATGTCCACATTCCTGAGGCAGACCAAGCAGTACCTATAGTTTTGGCTTCTTCAATAACAAGAAACTATTTCTTTAGGTTGATTAAGAGGCAATATTATTTATATGTATATTTTAAAAGTTGCTGTCAAATTGACTCTTACGGTAACCTCATGTGTGTTAGAGTAGAACTATTCTCCATAGGGTTTTCAAGGGCTTATTTTTCAGTTGATTGCCACACATTTATTCCAAGGTGCCTCTGGGCAGACTTAAACAACCAACCTGTTGGTTAGCATCTGAGCATATTAATTGTTTGCACCACCCCAGGGACTAATGTATCTGTGGATTAGACTGAATTCTTCCACAACCCAAGTGCAACCTAAAGAAACTAATTTTCTCACATAGTTTTTGTTTTCATTATCTCATTTGACCTTCAAAGCCTTTTATTACCTTGTTCAACAAATATTAACTAGATACTAATTAAACGGGGTACCAGACACTATCCTGGATACTAGGGTCAGAACTGTCAATGGGACAGACAGGGTGCCTGCTTTGTGGGATCAGGTTGGAGGAGCTGCCCACTGACACAGGAGCAGATAATGAAGAACAGAATGGAACCCACTGTATTACCTTTAGTTGTAGGTCAACATGATAAGGGATTCTGGAGACAAATTGCTTAGATTCATGGTTTCTAGAATTAAATTGCATAGATTCAAATCCAGCCTCCACCAGTCACCCTGCAACCTCAGATAAGTTACTGAACTCTGTGCCTCCACTTGTTTGTAAAAATGGGTATATTTAGAGCACCATATCGCAGGGATGTATTACACGTACAAACTCTTAAAATGGTACCTGACATAGAGTAGGTGCTTAATTCATTCTGCGGCTGTTGTTGTCATCTCCCTGAGCAGATCTTAAGTTCCCTGATAGTATCAGGAACCTTGTCTCATTCATCTTTGTGACTTTGTATTTACCACTGAACCTGGCACATGATGAAAGTTCACAAGTTGTTTGCTAAGACATATTGGAATCTGTTAATAATGCTATTTTTGTTCTAGTGAGATAGGAATGTGGAGTTAGGCCAAATGAGGACTACCTTGTTGGGGTCAGTCCTTCTATAGGCTACTTCTCTGCAGGTCACATTTGAAGCAGTAATCCCTGCTTTTGCTGAAGGGAAAAGATGTCACCAATGCAGTGAGAAGCAGCTATCTGCAGAACTGCCCCTACCTACAGCCCATCATTTCTAATGGACTAAAGGAGCTGATGCCTTTAAATTCCACAGAAAGAGAAGAAAACACACTTTAGTTTCATTCTGTGTTCTCCATTAGACACCCTTCAGGTGTTAGCAATATTATGCCACAATTTCATTATCCATTAAAGCCAGGTAATAATAAGTACACAAAGGTATTTGGAGCCTATTGATGTTAATGAAAGAGATCAATCTAATTCACAATGTGTGTGTGGAGAGCTCCTTGGAGATGGGAGAGGACTGAAGGTTAGCCTCTGATTGCCTCCATGACGGTAGACCCCACCAGTACTCAATTTTGCGTGACCGTCTTTATGACATAGTTGGAATTTTGACGCCCAGACTAACGCTTTATGCAGAAGCCCATTTTCCTCCTCTCCCAACCCCCTCCCAACATTCCCAATTCAGAAAGGACAGGAAAGTTCCTGACAATTAAGTAAGATCCTTGCACCCAGTGACCACTTCTTAGATCTTAACTGTGGGCTGAGCTGGATTAGCAGAAAGTCCATAATTCCACGATTACTTGAGTGACCCTAGAAAGATTTCTAGAGCTCTCTCCTCTCCCCTTTCTTCCCCCCTCCTCCCCTGTCCTCTCCTCTCCTTTCTCTCTCTTGATCAGGTGGTGCTCAGAAGGATCTCTATCAAGTTCAGGAGCTGCATTCACTAGGTGTCTCAACAAAATTGTTCTATCCTAGTCTAGAAAGGTACAGTATGACAGAAGAAGGCAGAGGGGGTGCTTTCCCAGAGACTCCTTTGCATCTTTCTGGGAACCCCCTGTGGGCACCCTGGCTCCTGCCTAAATGAACACTTCAGTCAGCATGAGGATTTCTGCAGTTGAGTTCAGTTTTGTTATCACAGCTGTCCAAACTTTTCCATACAAGAGTTCCTAAATTTTATTTCTACCTCCTTCCCACTTCTATCATCATCAAAAAAAAAAAAAAAAAAAAAAAAGACTGCAATACAGAAATTGAATGCTCATCCCGCTGTTTCCGGGAGCCGGCACGTCCAGTAACTGATAGCATATCGGGGGAAACCTCTCTTTCCACGGCTGCTGGATCAGGTCTCTGGCAGCACACAGACATCCTTGCAGGGAGAATTGTCTGAGCTTGGGGGTCCCCTGTGGAATGCAGACCAACTCCGAAGTACCAGTCGAGCCCTTAAACAGTTTGTGTCCTAGAGCAAGCACACCAGCTGGAGTTAACAGGGCGTTTGCACGCTTTGGTTTAGTAGAAATGTCAGCGGTGTATATCAAGTGCAGGGTGATGCTGTACTTAAAATAGATCACTGTTCCCCTTGCCTGCTCTACTAGTCCTCGTTGCCCTGCTGGACAGTCTGGACTGGAACAGTCAGGGTGATTAGATTAGGAGGAAGCTGGACTTTTGCTGGTCAGGCCCAGTGTTGGCATGGAACTGGCTCTGAATTTCACGTTACCAGCCAAAGGCTGGTGGAGGACACCTGAGTGCCATAGTCAAGAGTGGGATGCCTGGAATGGAGTAAGAAAACATAATGAGCCTAACTATCCTGTACACAGCAGGAAGAGGGAGGCACAGAGGCTGAGAGACACTGAGGGAGGCAGAGAACTGCGATAGCCACTGAATCTACTTGAAGTCTTTCTAACATTGCAGAATCCCTTCTGAGCTGGCTCCCTGCCCTACCAAATACAATTTGTACTCTGCTCAGCATTGTGTCCCTACCCTGTTCCAGGAGGCCAGGGGCAGAAACCTGCTTGATAACCCACCTTAGGCCCTGGAGCTGAAGAAACTAAGGAAGAGCTTTAGGAGCATGCTGTCACATCTACTCCTGCCTCCAGCACCCTCAGTGTGCACACTGAAAACAGAGATGCCCCATAACAGTAAAGACAGTGAAATAGTGGTCCCTGAGATCCAGGGAAATATTAATCTTTGACCAGCTCTTTTTATCACATTTAAAGTAGTGAGTGCACAGAAAACCTCTCACTGCTGTCGAGACGACAAGTAAATCAATACTTGAGATGAAGAATAACATGTGACTACAAACAGTGCCGCTTACCTAGACAGAAAAAGAAACAGAGAAGGTGAGCACGTGGTATGCACGTGCATCCGTGTGTGTGTGTGCATGCATGTGTGTGGGTTGTGAACATTCTTGTTTACCTGCTCCTTCTCTGCCTTTGTCTGTCTTCTCGTGCAGTGTAGGTAATGGTGTGTGCAGAGTTCTCTGGAGCGCTTGGTAGGTGACTGTGTTCCCCCTTGCATGTACTACTTCCTCACATTTCCCTTTAATGCTCTTCATTATTCGGGCTGCATTAATAATGTTTGTGGGCTGATATCTTTAAAATTAATGAGGTGTTTACTCTTAGCCAAGAAACTCATTGAAATTAAAAATGCTTTCTTTCTTCCCTCTCTTTCCCTAAGTTTAAAAAAAAAAAAAAAAGTGGACAAACAGGCCACAATGCAAGCTTTGCTAAAACCGAGCAGAATTCTAGGCAAGAACCTAAACCCCACTACTAGCCTAGAAGGTAGGAGTTGTGATTTCTTAGCACCTGGCCTTATGCGCTGGGAACCTTGGTGGTGTAGTGGTTACGCACTACAGCTGCCAATCGGAAAGTCAGCAGTTGAAATCTGCCAGGCGCTCCTTGGAAACTTTATGGGCAGTTCTGCTTTGTCTGTGGGGTCACTGTGAGTCAGAATGGACTCGACAGCAGTGGGTTTGGTTTTGGTTTGGGCCTTGTGCATTAGTTGTTTTCAGCTGACAACTAACTTTGAATGGTCCCTGATTTAACGAGAGCTTTGCTAAGTTTGGCTGGAAAACTGCATAAAACAAATCCCTTTAAACAAATGCAGGGGCACTGGTGCTTTCAGTAATAGTTTATTCCACTCCCCCTTAGGTAGAATTAGCTACAGTAACCGTTGTGCCTTGGTCTAGTCCAATTTGTTGTTGTTGTTGCTGTTCTTAATCAAAAGCTTTGCTTTTTGGAAGAGCTCATCTCATGTGCATTCTGACCTTCCTGCAGTCTCTGTTTTTCGATTGGATCCATTTACTGTTAGTAAGAATCCCAACACCACCATACCTAGTCAACTCCTTGCAAAAAATGCTGAGCGTGCTGTTCAGTACTGACGGTGTTAGTCTACCAGTGGCATAAACTTGTAGCAGAGCGTGTGTCAGGATAGTTTGTCAGGAGGACCAGGGGAGGCAGAACAACCGCCTCTGGAGTGCGAAGTACCAGACGGTACTGTCATGCACCCCACCACCTTTGAGCTACGGGCATTTCCCTGTGAGCAGTACACTCAAGAACATCCCCAGTGGTGTATCTGAGAAGTGTGGACTTCCTTCACGTCTTTTAAGGCACTGGTTCTGTCTGATCCAGAATCCACCAGTGGTCTCTGAGGGTCCTTCAGGTAGTTTGTTGATTATTTCCTCAAGGTGTTCAGGTTAATGCTATAATTCAGGCATTTGCATCTGGAATTAATATTTAACACTAAAAAGGAGACAGTAATGTTAAGGCTACCCACTTTTCCCTCCTCTACACTTTTTTCTAGGTGTGTGAGTTTTTGGTTTTCCTCAGTAGCAGTTAGAAGTGAAGAGTTGTGTATATTGAGAAGGTTTGGGGGTTACTGGTTTGGTGGGTGGTGTGGGTCTTGACTTTGAGTTTTGTGGGTGTTTGAAATCCACCCTCTCTACGTGCACTGTGAACAGCTAGAGCAGGAGACCAGGTCTGTACGCAGACACTGAGTGCAAGGAGGCGTCGGAGGCTCACCAATGAACCACGTTTGGGTGCTAACGAATGGGCATACGCAACTGAGCAGAGATTCCTCAGCCCAAAGCCCGAAGAAGGGAGCCACGGGAATAGGAAGGGGAAGAACCTACGTTAAACTGAATCTGGGCAAAATCTCCAGCGCTCTTCTGCAGGATGTTGTATGTTGAGGGCACAGAGAGAAGTTCCCATTCGCCATCATTCAAAAATGCATTTTTGTCATACTTAATGTCTTCTCTGCTCCTCAGGAAGGCCAGATCTAGATCTTCCACTGGAAACAACAGAAACAATTGATCTCCTCACAGAGAAAGAGGCTCCAACATCAACTCATCCTTTAACTTTTGCCCTACAGGTGGTCTTCCTTGGTTTGTGTTCAAAATAACCATTTGAAATGGAGGTGGTAGCAGGGTAAAAAATCTTTCTAGTCACACACACACACAATTCTGAATTTAGGATCTGAATTCAACTATTCATAAAATGATGAAATCAGTCCTGTGACTTCTGTAACATTCTCAGTGGCAGTAGAAGCATAATGTATTCCCAGATCAACAGCAGTAATGGGCTACATATTTGCAAGCAGCATTTGATTTGGTCTGATTTATGGCAGGAACTGAATAGCTGCAACAAGAGATTTAAAATTTTTAAAAACTCAATTATGGGCAAGAATAAAATGGACCTGATGGATGCCTTAATATAATTTCCCCTATGTGCAAAACATAGCTAAAACTGAGACACTAATGTTAAGGATACCCTCTTTTCCCTCCTCTACACTCTTTGCTAGGTGTGTGAGTTTTTGGTTTTCCTCAGTAGCAATTAGAAGTGAAGAGTTGTGTATATTGAGAAGGTTTGGGGGTTACTGGTTTGGTGGGTGGTATGGGTCTTGACTTTGAGTTCTGTGAATGTTTGTACCACACACTTGTCTTCAATTTTTGATTCTGTGCATCCTGCAAAGCAAAAAGAAAAGCCACACCAAATCTTACAAGGTCAATAAATCAAAGGTCAGTTCAACAGTATGACAACTCTGGGGAAGCAAATCAAATCTGCTCAGATACTCCTGATGTTAAAATCATTACCTTAACTCTTCCTGGGTATTCTCAGTTCTTATTTATTATTCACACCTGTGTCTGTGAGCTCTACTTTTGCACATAGGTGTGCTTTCTGATTGGTGGCCTTTATCACTGATGGTTTACCTGTGTGCAGAATGCTATTGAAGGTTAGGCTGCAATTCTGGATATCAAATGGGAAGGTGTATGTCTCTAAACTGCATGCAGACACCACCTGGATGGGCTTAG
Source organism: Heterohyrax brucei (assembly GCA_028571685.1). Taxonomy (NCBI): domain Eukaryota; kingdom Metazoa; phylum Chordata; class Mammalia; order Hyracoidea; family Procaviidae; genus Heterohyrax; species Heterohyrax brucei. Next base: position 36,768,881 of record CM053145.1, read on the forward strand.
AGTTCTTAATGGTCCCAGACGAATTCACATAAACATAGGGAAGCTCAGGTGATCTTTCAATGTCCACACTACATGAAAAACAGGAAACTTAGTTACAGAGAGGGCGTTCATCATTTCAAAACATGAACAGAACTGTAAGATGGTTCTAACCATGACATCTAGAACTAATCTAACACTCCAAACACAATCACAATTCCCATCAGATGGTTAGTCATGGCAAAGATTGGCTCAGTAGAGACAGCAAGTTTATTCAGTTGCTACTGTTACAACACAGATATAATCTATGATAACCTCACGCATTACTAATCAAATCTGTAACTCAGATGATGCTGACTCACGGTATTCCAAACCTGAATGTTTCCCCAAACTATGCTCCTTTTATGGCTCAGATACAAAAGCTTGTTTCAGAAGCAAGTTCAGAAATTTCAAAAAATAGCAATACTGACTACAGGTAGATAGCAATTGGTGACTTGAACGTTCTGTGCACTCTAAGCAATGTAAACCCCACAGAAATATACCCAAGACACTTACAACTCGTTAATGATGATATCAGGAGCCCAGATGGCACTTAGAGGCAGGGAGATCTCTCTAATACCATCAAACATGCTAGTGTTCCAGGATAAAAACTCATCATCCCAAACCTGTCAGGAGCAACCAAAAACAAAGTGTATCGTAACTGGGCAAAGTCAACTTCATCAAAAAACTGAGGAGAAATTGGGGTTAATAATACAATTGATCAGCCTCTTGGTACTACGTTAGCTAGGCAAAAGGACTTTTCATCCAATTCCTAAAGATGGTTTGGTCCCAATAAGAAACCATGGTCACACATTATAGTAAATTTATTAGAATCTGTGTAAAATGTGTGGCAGTACAGACATATAAATGTTTTCTGTTCCTTGGAATAATATATTTTTAACTGATTCAGATCAGGCGTGCAGCATCCACAAGAGAAGCATAATCACTTACCTCTCGGTACCATACACTTGTCTTCAATTTTTGATTCTGTGCATCCTGCAAAGCAAAAAGAAAATCCACACCAAATCTTATAAGGTCAATAAATCAAAGGTCAGTTCAACAGTATGACAACTCTGGGGGAGCAAATCAAATCTGCCCAAATGCTCCTGATGTTAAAATCATTACCTTAACTCTTCCTGAGTATTCTCAGTTCTTATTTATTATTCACACCTGTGTCTGTGAGCTCTACTTTATTATCTGTGACAAAATGGCACTTTGACTATACTTGACATTTAGAATGATTTGCTACTCTCTTGCCACTCCAATTAGTTATTCTGCCATTAATCAAACTAAAAATGTTATGTAGTCTTAGCCAACTCTTGACTAAAAGATGAGACCTCACTTTTATTTGCAATCAAGGTATTATTCATAATCCTTCAATGAATGTTATCTCAACTGCTGTTGGCAACCATTCCTGTTTAGTCACCCTGTGCTTGGACTTCTCTGCTTATCAAATAGATTGAGCTTAATGCAAATGAGGTCTATTTTTGAGGATGTAATAGATGCACTCTCCCATGTCTGTAATGAGTCAGTTTTTTTTAAGACCTCTAAAACAACAACCAAAACGAAACAAAACAAAAAATGTCCTTACCAATTTTTTCGTACTGAACCTAGTGAAGGCAATTCTAAACCTCTATGTTCTTACAAATTAAAAGAAAGGGATACATTTTATCACATATAGACATTAAATTCAAAATGGTCATAAACTTAAATGTAAGAGCTAAAACTATAATATTCTTAGAAGAAGATAGAGGATAAATCTTTATGACTTGTAATTACCCAATCATTTCTAAGTTATGACAACAAAAGCATGAATAACAAAAGTATCGAAACAAATTAATCAAAATTAAGAAATTAATGTGTTTCAAAAGATATCATCAAGAAAGTTAAAAGACAAAACACAGAAAGAAAGAAAATACCTGCAAGTCATATATCTGACAAGGGGCTTGTATCTAGAATATATAAAGAACTCTTCAAACTCTACAGTAAAAAGACAAATTACCGGATTAAAACACGAGCAAAGGACTTGAATAGACATTTTTCCAAAGATATACAAATCACCAGTAAGCACAGGAAAATATGCTCAACAACATTAGCCATTAGGGAAATGAAACTCACAACCACAAGGAGATATCTCCACTATGATGGCCAAAATAAAAAACACAGAAAATGACCAGTGTTCACAAACATGTAGAGAAATTGGAATCCAAAATACATTGCTCACAAAATGGTGTGGCCACTTTGGAACAATCTAATATCTCCTCAAAATACTGAACATAGAGTTACCACATGATCCAGTAATTCCACTTCTAAGCGTATACTCAAGAGAGATGAAAAGACATGCCCACACAGAAGCCTGCACAGGACTGTCCATAGAAGCATTACACGTATTAGCCGTCAAGTAGGAACAATTCAAATGTCTACCAACTGATGAATGGACAAACATCATGCGGCTTATCCACATAGTAGAATATCACTGGCAATAAAAAGTAATAAAATAGATACATGCTGTGAGATGGATAAACTTTGAAAACATGATACATCAAAAAAGTCAATCACCAAAGGCCACATATTATATGACATGAAATCCAGAATAGGTAAATCCATTGAAATAGAAAACATATTATTAGTTGTCTAGGACTGGGGAGGGAGGTAATAACAGGGCGGATAGGACTGACCGCCAACAGGTACCAGGTTTCTTTTGGGAGAGATGAAAATGTCCTGAAATTAGATTGTGGTAATCTTCTGTAACTATAAATATACTAAAAACTACTGAAATGTATAGTCTAAATGGATGAATTTTGTGGGTTAATTATAGCTCTCTGAAGTGACAATTTTAAAAATGTGTTAATAAAGCAAAATAAAACTATCTTTGAAGACATTTCTAGGGAATTTGTAAGTAACAAGGCTGATTAAAAAAACTACAAATCTCCTTGAGATTATCACAATTTTCACTCCTTTTTGTGGATAATCCATCACTGAAAACTGTATCTTATTAGAGGAATGGAAGATTCAGGAGAAACAAATGTTAAATAAAATGTGTGCAATATCTCCCTTGCCTGATTTACGTTCAAAGCTAAGGAGCCATTTACACAGCCTTTGGCTTTCTGTAACATTTAGTATAATATATTGACAACATGAAAGCAACTACCTCTGTTGTCTTCCCCCAAACTGGGTTTATCCAACTAATTATCCAGTCAGTTATGTAGCCATAATAAAAATATGTTTTCATCTTTATAGGATGCTGTCCTACTTGTTTCTTTCTAGATGGGACAGGAGAGGGTAGAAAGGAGGGAACAGGTGTTTGTTAAGAGACTACAGGAGGTAAAGAGAGAAAAGGAGGAGAGCAGATGGAGTTGCAGATAGGCAGACATGCAAAACTGATTTGGATTTTATACTTTCACTTAATCATAATGACAATTAAAAAAAAATTCTTTATGCACAAGGTAAGGCTGAATCCAGGTTGGGCAGGGATTAGAGAAGCACCATAGATGTTGCAGTCCACAAAAAGGGCACACCTGGAATTGTGCTGTACACAGAGTATGCATGTGTACAGAGTGGCTCTGCAGAGTGACACCATTGGAAAGAAAAACAATAAACCTCTTAGGCTGAAATTTCTCCTTCTTGCAATCAGGAAAGCAAATTGCTACTAAGCATGTTTGGAGCCCTGGTGGCACAGTGGTTAAGGGCTCAGCAGCTAACCAAAAAGGTAAGCTGTTCGAAACCACCAGCAACCCCTTGGAAACCCTGTGGGGTAGTTCTAGTCTGTCCTGTAGGGTTGCTGTAAGTCAGAATCAACTCAACAGCAACAGGTTTGAATTTCGTTTTTTTAAGCATGCTTAGGTACCTGGAGAAATAAAAGGTAATGTGAACAGATATAGAATGACCTTCCTTCCAGTGGTTGTACAAAGGCTGGTCTGTGTGAAATTATTCTACAGATTTTTATGGACTTTAAGTTGATATTTGGGAAAGACAGGTTTTGGAGTGATACACAAAGTGAAAAGATTGAATTCACAAGAATTTCCCCCAAGGAACAGCTTGTAGGAGCTACAGATGGGACTCCCTGCCAAAGTCAGCTCCACAAGTGTCCTAGCAGTTGAAATAAAAGACCTCTATTGACTAGATGGCACTTGGCTTGGCACTGAGAACTCAAGATTAGGTGACACCAACTCCTTGCAGGTTTTACCAGCTGAGAGATCATGAAATATACCACATGTCTCACCCACTAAAGCACAAAATGCTTAGTTCAAGACTTAGATGGAATCAGTGAGGGGTCTCCACAAACAGAGAAGAAATCCAAAGTGAAGTTTATATTACTGTGAAATACAGCCATTAACTATTCTTTCACAATAAATATACTTGTCACATTATTAAAGGTACAGCTTCTTTATCACTATCATTCTGAGTTGTGGGTATAGCCCAAGGACTCAGTCCCATTCCTGGGGACAAGGTCTTTATGTTTTAAAGTTTCCTTTTCATAAGTCATTGTAAGAATAGTTGATTCTTACAAAGCTCCATTATGACGCAGCCCCAGCTGCTTTTTTCTCTTCCTGCCCAGTGCTCTGTTCTATTACATGTAACAACAATGCTAAGTTTTTTTTCTTTAACATTTTATGAGGGTGGCTGGGAGGATTCCTCACTCAGCCCTAAATAAAACACAATGTCAAAAAGGAGTCTGAGGCTAAAGCTAGTCTTATTTTGTCAAAGGAAACAAGTTTTTCAATGCCAGCTGGTGGATATAATTGGTTCTCTGGTGATATTACTCTCAGCTTTTCACTGTGTAACTTTTTTTTTCCCCAGATACCTTCCATCTTACTTGTTAAAAGCAAAGGATATTTCAGAGAATTGGAATTCATTAGTCTTCCTAACAGAGGGAGTCTATTTAGATCTAAATTGGTGGTTAGCAAACATACAGATAATTCCCCCACATTCTTATTTATCTTTCCCAGTTCCGCAGACTATAGAAACAGATGCCTCGACGTCTGGCTGGGAGGCTCTAGTCAATGGACTGGAATACAAAGGTATCTGGGATTCAGAACTGACAAAACTCAATTGAAACTCCTCACTGTTGAGTAGATTACCTCTATAATCAGGTTTCACTAAGGTGCTCATAATACCCAGAAATTCTAAGACAAGACTGTAGTCTTTTATATAAACAAATCAGGAGGCAAAACATTATCATGAAAGCGAGGTGCAGTAAAGAGAGCTGGGCTGATAGCTCTTCATACCCAACAAAATTTGCCAGCAGTTCACGTCCAGCAGAGGCAGCCAATAAGCTATGTATTCACACTGGGAGTGGCCTGACAAGAGCAGAATCTGTGAGCAATCTTACCAAGCGCTTCCAAACTGTCCCTACCTCTGAAATGAACTTTCAGAGCCCACCTAAATGTAATAGGCTTAGCCTACCTGTATGTGATAGAAACATTCTCAATGCATATTCAGAGTAGCCACATCCTTCACAAGGACAATCCCCAAATAGGTACTTTCATATTTTAATGAATCAGTTAATTTGGCAAGTACCTCTCAGGTATCTTTGAAGTGAGATATATTGTGCTGTATATTGTGGAAAAAACAAGGGTGATATCTTTCACTCAGTAATTATAATAAATTAGATTATACATTTTAATTGTATGACTGTATGTTAAGAAATACATGAACTGCAGTTATTTGTATTCTTGTAACAATGAAAACAGATTATACAGGCTTCTGAGTGAATTTAGAGGAAAGAGACATTATTGTTAGCTTGGGGGATGAGGAAGATTTCTTTTAGGAGCAGAGACTTGAAGGACTACAATATATTTCAAATGAAGAGGAAGACATGCAGTGGGATAAATAGCAAAATGAATGATATGGAGTGGGAATCAGGAGTTAAGGTTGACAGCAGTGTTGAGTACATGGAAGAGACAGCAGATAGGGATTTAAAAAAAAAGAACTAGAGAGATGGAATATAAGAACTTTCCAGATTTCTGAGAGAAGTTTATCATATTCAGTAATATGATAAAAGAAAAAAACCCAAACCCGTTACCATGCAGTTGGGTCTGACTCACAGCGACCCTATAGGTCAGAGTAGAACTGCCTCATAGAATTTCCAAAGAGCACCTGGCAGATTTGAACTGCTGACCTTTGGATTAGCAGACATAGCAATGAACTCACTACACCACCAGGGTTTCCAATAATATGACAGGTCTTTTAGGATATATTATATTCTTGTAAAAAACAGGCATACCTGCACACTAACCCATCCTTGGGAAAAAAAAAAATGTTGCTTCCTTTATCCACTGTTAGGAATAAGATTTTATTTTCATTCACTGAGAAAGAGATAAGAATTTTCTGTTTGATGCAGTTGTTCTAAGCAGAAATACTACCATCAAAACTACTCTTTTTTTTATATTTATCTCCAGAGAAGCTTCTAAAGGAAAGCATGCTTAGTTCTACTTTGTTCTTTTTCAAACATCTTACTGTGTTTTAGGTGAAAGTTTACGCCACACATTAGTTTCCCATTTGGCACCTCATACACAGTTTGTTCAATGACCTTGGTTGTTGTCCCCGCACTGTGTCAGCATTCTCCCCGTTTCCCTGTTTCAGTCCTTCCAGTTTCCTTGCCCCTCCTTGCGGTCTTGTCTTTCACTTTAGGCAAATATTACCTGTTTGATCTGTACAACTGATTGTTCTGAGGAAAGCATTCCTTATTGGGGTTATGGTTTATTTTATACCCATTCTGTTATTTGGCTAAAAGGTGACATTCAGAAGTGGCTTCAGGTCCAGGTTAAAAAAACATCTTAGGGAGATGGTCTCAGAGGTTCCTTTAGACTCTATCACTCCACTAAGCCTGCTCTTTTTTTTTTTTTTTTTAATGAATTTGAGTTTTGTTCTACGTTTTTCTCTCATTCTAACTGAGAAAGCTATTGTGTCTCTGGTCATAGCAGCCATCATCCAGTTCTGGTCTCAGGCTAGAGGTGGGTGTGGTTTGTGTGGGTCTTTAGTCCTATGTACTAATTGCTTCTTTGAGTTTTTGGTTTCTTTCACTCTTCTTTGCCCCAGACAGGAAGAGACCAATAACTGTATCCTAGATCCCACTTGCAAGTATTTAAGACCCCAGGCTGTACTCTTCAAAACTAAAACACAGAGCATTATTTTCAAGGGATGAACTGTTTCCCCACACCGAAAATGTATGTAGCAATCTGGCTGGGCCATGATTCCTAGAACTGTGTGATTGCCTTCTATTCTGTGCTTTCCCTATTCTATAAATCCTAACCTTGGCTTGTGGCCAATAGACTGGATTATGTTAAAGAGGGTTAGGGTGGGACTGTAACACCCTTCCTAAGGTCACCCCATGTTCCAATGTAAAGAGTTTCCCTGGAGTGTGGCTTGCACCACCTTTTATCCTGTAAGAGATAAGAGGAAAGGGAAATAAGCAGACAGTTGGGAGCCTCATATCACGAAGAAAGCAATACGGAGAGCACAGAGCATTCTTCATACCTGAGGTTCCTGGACCAATATGCTTCCTGACCAAGGAAAGACTAACACAACACAGTGACCTTCCTCCGGAGCCAATAAAGAGGGAAAGCCTTCTCTTGGAGCAGACACCCTGAATTTGAACTTACAGCCTATTGGACTGTGTAAGAATAAACTTTTCTTTGTTAAAGCCATCCACTTTGTGGTATTTCTGTTAGAGCAGCGCCAGCTGACTAAAACAGTATTCCATGTACATATGTACCGTGTTTTGTTTATCCATTTATTTGTTGATAGATTGTTTACCTTTCTGCTATTGCGAATAATGCCACAACAAACAGGGGTGTGCATATGTCTGTGTCACTGCTTTTATTTCTCTAGGATGTATACCCAGGAATGAGATTGCTGGGTCATGTGTTATTTCTATTTCTAGCTTTTTAAGGAAGCACTATGTAATTTTTCACAGTGCTTATCCTGCTTTACAATCCCACCAGTAGTGTATAAGTATTCCAGTCTCCCCACAACCTTGCCAGCATTTGTTGTTTTCTAGATCAGTGCCACTTTTATAAGGGTGAGATGGTATCTCCCTGTACTTTTGATTTCCATTTCCCTACTGGCTGGAGCCCTGATGGTGCAGTGGTTAAGAAAAGGTCAGCAATCTGAATCTACCAGGTGCTCCTTGGAAACACTATGGAGCAGACCTACTCTCTGCTATGGGGCCCTATGAGTTGGAATTGACTTGATGGCAACGGGTTTGCTTTTTGATTTTCAGTGGCTAATGATTGTGAGCATCTCTTTATGTGCTTAGGAGTCACCTGAATGTTTTCTTTGGTGAAATGCTCACGTCCTTTGCCATTTTTTTAAATTGGATTGCCTTTATGTTACTGAGGTATTGAAGTTTTCTGTAAATTTTAGAGATTAGATCCTTGTCAGATATATCATTACCGATTTTTTTTTCCACTCTGTAGGTTTTCCTTTTACTCTTTTTGTAAAGTCTTTTGATGAGCTTCAGTATCTAATTTTTACAAGGTACTAGTTATCTTGTGTATTTTCTGTTATTTGCACATTTTTAGTTATGTTTCATAGTGTATTGTATCATAGTTTAGGACCTTTAGTGTTGTCACTATGTTATTGTCCAGAAACTTCACAATTTTAAGTGTAACATTTAGACTTTTCATCAATTCTGAGTCACCTTTTGGGTATGGCGACCCTAGAGGCCAGAGTAGAACTGCCCCACGAGTCGGATCCAACTCGATGGTACCTGGCTTGGCTTTGGGTAAGGTGTGAGGTGTAGATCCTGTTTCATTTTTCTGCAAATAGATATTCAGTTTTTCCAGCATCGTTTGTTAAAAAGAGACCATTTCTTTCCATACTGAATGAAGCTGGACACTTGTTGAAGATCAGTTGTCCATAAGTGGATAGATTTACTTCTGGGTTCTCCGTTCTGTTCTATTGGTCTATGTGTTTGTCATTGTACCTACTTTATTAAGTTAGAAAGCAAAGAATGAGGAGAAACCTAGAAAGTAGTCTTACTCAAGGCTTATTACACCTCTGTCCTGGGATTTCACATGACATGCTTTATGCCATGTGTCTTTATTGAAATCATTTTCCCACTGGACAATGTCTAGTAAACAATGCAGTCTCAATACAGTCATAATAACCAATGACAACTACATGGCAAGGAATAGTATCTCTCTTAGTTAAGTGAAGAACCAGTCCCAGGAAATAGTCTCCAAAATTCTAATTACATATTTAATTAGAAAAGAGTTCCAAAGGAGTTTTCTATTGGAATTTTCAGCATGACTAAACTTTGAGGGGTAAAGTAGATATTTTCTGGTGTTTAATTAAACAATATTTCGATTCATAGTAACCTTATGGTATAGAGTGGAAATCTCCAAAAGGGTTTTCAAGACAGTAATCTTTATGGTCAGATGGATCATGGCTGAAAGCAGAGAATACCAGAAACATGTTTACCTGTGTTTTATTGGCAAAGCAAAGACATTCTATTATGTGGATCATAATAAATTACGGATAACATTGTGAACAATGGGAATTCCAAAGCACTTAACTGTGCTCCTGAGGAACCTGTACTTATACCAACCTGTACTTAGTCATTCGAACAGAACAAGGGGATACTGTGTGTTTCAGTTAGGAAGGTACGTGTCAGCACTGTGTCTTTTCACCATACCTATTCAATCTGTATGCTAAGTAAATAATCTGAGAAGCTGAACTATCTCAAGAACATGATATTGGGATTGCAGGAAGACTCATTAACAACCTGCATTATGCAGATGAGACAACATTGCTTGCTGAAAGTGAAGAGGACTTGAAACACTTATTATGAAGATCAAACACTACAACCTTCAGTAGGATTACATTTCAACATAAAACAAAAACTCTCACACTTGGACCAATAAGCAACATTGTGATAAACAGGAAAAAAAGATCAAAATTGTCAAAGATTTCATTTTACTTGGTTTCACAATGAACGCCCATGGCAGCAGCTGTCCAGAAATCAAACAATTCATTGCGTTAGACAATAGAAGATAGCTTTAAAGTGTTAAAAAGCAAAGATGCTACTTGGAGGACTAAGATGCACCTGATGTAAGTCAAGGTGTTTTCAGTCACTTCATATGTATGTGAAAACTGGACAACGAATAAGGAAAACAGAAGAATTGATGCCTTTGTATTATGTTTGCAAAGAATATGAAATTAAATACAATGGACTGCCAGAAGAATGAACAAATGTGTCTTGGAACACATATAGCCAGAATGCTCTTTAGAAGCAAGGATGGCTAGAGTTTGTCTCACATACTCTGGACATGTTATCAGGAGGGACCAGTGCCTAGAGTAGGACATCATGCTTGGTGAAAAAGAGCATCAGTGAAACAGAAAAAGACCCTCAAAGAGATGAATGGACACGGTGGCTGCAACAGTGGATTCAAATAGAGCGAAGACTGGGAGAATGACCCAGCACTAGGCAATGTTTCATTCTGTTTTACTTAAGGTCTCTGTGATGAATTAGATTTGACTTGATGATGTCTAACAGCAATAATAATCTTTACAGAAGCAGACTGTCACATCTTTCTCCAGAAGAGCTGCTGGGTGGATTCAAACCACCAATTTTTCAGTTAGCAGCCAAGCACTCAACACTCTGCCACCTGTGCTTCTCTTTTACAAGTATAAATGGAAAAATAAAGCTATGAAAACTGTGATTGGTTGCTTAAAGGGGTTTTGGGGGTACTATTAAAATATTCCTGTTACTAAAAATAATTAAGAGTTTATTTGAAACTACACTAAGATAACTTGAATCAGATAAAAAAAAAATTGAAACCCTTTGTATCAATTATCCCTGGCTTGGCTGTATCACTTATGGTCTTTTAAGTTTCAAGTTTATTTTCTCACCAATTTTAATGCCTAATTTTTTGTAATAAAAAATCAGAGATTTCATGATTCATAGCATGAAGATATTAACACAGAAGAACATCTCCATTAAAATAAAGAGGAACCGTTAAATTGTTTTAATAAAATAACATTGCGTTGTGAGATATATTAGGTATGTAAATGTAAAATTAAGGACAAAAATAGCACAAAAGGCAGAGGAGAATGTAAATGGACTTTTACTGCTATGAAGTTTGTAGCTCAGTGGTAGAATTACTGCCCCCCAGCAGGAGACTGAAAACCCTGATGTCATACTGGTTAGGTGCTACAGCTCTTAACCCAAGGGTCAGCAGTTCAAATCCAGCAGGAACTCCTTGGAAACTCTGTGAAACAGTTCTACCCTGTCCTATACAGGGTTGCTGTGAGTCATAACTGACTTGTTGGCAATGGGCTTTTGGGTAATGGAAGGCCTCAGTTCAATTCACAGTGCACCCCATTTGCAGCACCCCCCCATCTCAGTGGAGGCCTGGATGTTGCTATGATGGCAAATAGGTTTTAGTGGAGCTTCCAGACTAAAATGAACTAAGAAGGCCTTGCAATGTGCTTTGGAAAATAAATCAGTGAAAGCCCTATGGATCACAACAGTCTAATCCCCAATCAATCTCTGATATGGCACAAGACATTCCACTGTCTATGGTATCACTACAAGTTATGGGCCAACTAGATGGTAGCTAACAATAACAACAAAGGTTTGTATGTTTTAAGTGAAGCATCATAATATAAATTTTTAAGTACATTGAATAAATTGGTGATTAATATGGCAATCTGTAAGACAACTTCTAAAAAATAGTATAAAAAACTATCTGAAATCCATTATTGCCTTTGAGTCGATTGCAACTCATAATGATCCCACAGGACAGAGTAGAACCACCCCATAGGGTTTCCAAGGAACAGCTGGTAGATTCAAACTGCTGACCTTTTGATTAGCAGCCAAGCTCTTAACCACTATGCCACCAGGGTTTCCCAATGGTCAGTTGAGGAACTAAAATCAACTATTAAAAGGTGTTCAATTAACCTAAAACAAGACAGGATGAGAAGAACAGAACAACAAGATAGAAAAGAAAACATAAAACAACTAGAAAACTAGTAGAACGATGGTGTTGGTAAGTGTACTAAACACTTCACTTGAAATGCATAAATTGTTAGAAAAGTTTAAAAAAGGAAGACCCTACAGTACTACTCAATAATAAAAAAGGAATGAACTACGGATACGCAAAGCAATGTAAATGAATTTTAAGGGAATTACACTGAAAGAAAAAAGTGATTTCAAAGATTACATACTGTATGATTCCATTTATGTAATAATATTGAAATAACAGAGATGAAGCTGGAGATGAGATTAGTGGTTGCCAGGTGCTGGGGGTTAGGGAGCAGAAGGAGTTGTAGCTGGAATGGAAGCCTGTAGTGACAGTACAGTTCTGTATCTTAACTGTGTTGGCAGTTTCACAAAATTATATATATGATACAATTATGTACAACCACACACACAAATAAGTGTATGTAAAACTGGAGATACCCAAATAAGCTCTGGGGAGTATATCCATGTCAATTTTCTAATATTGAAATCATATTGTAGTTATGTGTCAGATTAGCACTGGGGAAGGCTGGGTAAAGGATACATAAGACCTCCATGTATATTTCTGTGCAACCTCCTGAAAATTTATTATTGATTTAAAATAAAGTTTGTTTTTTTTAAAGAAGTACGCTCCAGCTGCATGATGCCTATAAAAAAATAACTTCAAGTATAATATTACAAATAGATAGAAAATAAAAGAATAAGAAGGATATACTACTGAAATATAAGGAAAACTTCAAGAAAAAAATACCAGATAAGAAGAGTGGCATTGCATGATGATAAAAGGATTCACTGATTGTGAAGACATACAATCCTACGTGTATACATGGCTAACACCAAACCCACTGCCATCCAGTCAATTCAGTAGAACTTCCCCATAGAGTTTCCAAGGAATGCCTGGTGGATTCAAACTGCTGACCTTTAGGCTAGCAGCCCTAGCACTTAACTACTACACCCCCAGGATTTCCCAGATAATACCACAGCTTCAAAATACACAAAGCAAAAATTGACAGAATCAAAGAAAAATAGACAAAACCCAGTGATAGTTGCAGATTTTTATATACTTCTCCATGAAATTAATACAAAAACTGGATTTAAAAAAATATTAAAAGAATACAATAAATTTTAACAACAGCTATGTTTATCCAGTTGATATTTAAGGGAGACCTGGAGGTGTAGCTACTAACCAAAAGGATGGTAGTTCAAACCCATCAGCTACTCTGTAAAGACAGACGTGGCAATCTACTTCCATAAGGATTACAGCCTTGGAAACCCTATGGAGCAGTTCTGCTCTGCCCTGTAGATTTGATACTGGTTAAAATCAACTGAATGGTAGTTGATTTCCTTTTCTTTATTTTGATACTACCCTCTTATCTAACCTTGTGCTGGAGGGCCTAGCCAGTACAGTAAGGCAAGATAAGGAAACAAACTGTGTAAGACTGGAAAGAAAAAAATAAAACTGTCTTTATGCACAGACAAGATAACCTTCTACATAGACTATCTGAAAAAATACAGTAAGCCAAAGCCAAGTGCCGTCGAGTCAGAGAGTCTCTAAAACTAAGTGAGATAGCTAGTTGGGTCACAGGATCTAAGGTCAATATATACAAATTAATTGTATTTTTGTATGCCAGCAACAAAAAACTAGAAATTAAAATTTAAAACACAATTTATATTAGCATAAAACAAGATATACCTAGTGGGATATTAAATATTCAAAATTGTAAAACTTTACTCATAAAAATTAAAGAACTAGTGATTTCCCTGTCTGACCCCTCTTCTCCCTTGTAACTATCAAAAGTATTTCATACTGTCTGAAAATGTTTCCAGGTTTTCTTTTTTCTAATTGTGCTTTAGATGAAAGTTTACAGAACAAACTAGCTCCTCTTTTAACAATTAGTGCACATACACTTTTGTGACATTGGTTACCAACACTATCATGTGTCAACCGTCTCCTTTCTCCACCTTAAGTTCCCTATTACCAGCTTCCCTGTCCTTTGCTGCCTTTTAGTCCTTGCCCCTGGGCTGGTGAGCCCCTTCAATCTCATTTTGTTTTATAGGCCTGTCTAATGTTTGGTTGAAGGGTAAGCCTCAAAAGTGACTTCAGTACTGAGCTGAAAGGGGGCCTGGGGGCCATATTCTTTGTGGTTTTCCAGACTCTGTCAGGCCAGTAAATCTGGGCTTTGTTTGTTCGTTGTTTGCAGTTAGAATTTTGTTCTACATTTTTCCCCAGCTCTGCCCAGGACCTTCTGTTGTGATCCCTGTTGAGCAGTCAGCAGTAGTAGGCAGCAGCACCTAGTTGTGGTGGACTCTGTCTGGTGGAGGCTGTAGCAGCCTCCATTGGTTCTCCATTGAATTGATGTCTAGATTCCACACTATTCCAAGTACTGTTTGGTTTTCTTCATTGTCGTGTGTTTTTATAATAGTTGTCGCATATAGTATTTGTCCTCTTGTGATTGACTTGTTTCACTCAGCATAATGCTCTCCAGATTCACTCATGTTGTTAGATGTTTCACAGGTTCATCACTGCTCTTTCTCATTGTGTGGTATTCCCTTGCGCATATACCATAGTTTGTTTCTCTTTTAATTCAGTACTGAAGTTCACCCTTCAACCAAAGATTAGGCAGGCCCATAGGGCCAACAATAACACACACGAGGGACATGCTTCATAGTTCAGTTATGTGTATGAGACTAATGGGCACACCACAGCAAAAGCAAAGACAAGAAGGATGAAAAAAACAGGAAAATCGGTTGAATGGCAATGGAACCTGGGGTGGAGAAGGGGAGAAGGTTGACAAGAACATAATTTGCTATATGACCTTTCACCTAAATTACAGTGGTGAAGTAAAAAGCGAAGATTATGAACAACTTTAAGCCAAAAAATTCAAAAACTTGGATGAAATAGACAAATTCTTTGAAAAATACAAATTATCAAGACTGACACAAGAAGAAATCAAAATCTTGAATATTGTCACATATGCTAATTAAGTTAGATTCATATTTGAATACTTTCCAGCAAAGAAAATTCCAAGGTCAGATGGTTTCACTGGTGAGTTCTATCAAACATTAACAACAACAACAAATCCATATTATACAAATCCTTCAGAAAATTGAGGAGGGAGTACTTCTCAGCTAGTTTCATAAGGTCAATATACCTGATACCAAAACAGACAAATTCATTATAAGCAAACTATAGCACAATTCGACGGCACTTGGCTTGGCTTGGCATAGCACAATTCATGTCCTTAGCACAGATGCAATCTGTTACTTAAGAAATTAAATCCAGAAGTATATACAAACAGTGATACATCGAGGTCAAGTGAGGTTTATCTCAGAAATGCAAGGGTGACTTAACACTTGAAACAATGTAATTTATCAGAGAAAAAATAATTTAAAAGAGACAAAGTCATACGATAATCCAAACAGATGCAGGACAAGCATTTGACATAATTCAATATGCATTTATGATAAAAAAAGGAAAAAATCCTTCAGCACCCAAGAAGTAGAAGGGAACTTGTTTAACGGGATAAAGAATATCTATGAAAAACCTTTAGCTAACATCATACTTAATGAGAATGAGCAAAGATGTCTGCTCTCAGTGCTTTTATTGTTGGGCAATGCAATAAGACAAGGAAAAGAAAAAGAATAAAGGGTAAACCAATCAGAGAGAAAGAAGTAAAATTATTTAGCTGTTAATTTACAAATCATCTAACAAAAACAAACCAACCAAACAAAAAAATATCCTACTATAATTAGTAAATGAATTAGCAAGGGCCAAAGGATATAAGATCAACATACAAAAATCAATCATATTTCTATAAACTAGCAACAAACAATTAGAGAAATTTAAATAGTATTCATAATAGTATAAAAATTACTGTAGGAAAAATTTTATAAAATATGTGCAAAACTTCTATGCTGACAACCACAAAACACTGCTGAAGACTCAAATAAAGAGAGAGATACACCACATTAAAGAATTGGAAAACTCAGTATTATTGTCAATTCTCCACCCATCTGATTTCTTGATTCCACACTATTCCAAGCAAACTCCCAGCGGGATTTTAAAAACATAGAAACCGACAAACTGACTCTAAAACTTATATGGAAGTGCCAAGGACCTGAAAAAGCCAAACAACCTTTTAAAAGGAAGAAGAAAGTTGGAGGACTTTAAACTACTTTTCAGAGAAATAGATCCATATCTATTTACCAAGTCCACCATCACTGAGTTAATCCTGACTCACAGTGACCCTACAGGACAGAATAGAACTGTTTCACAGTTTCCAAGAAGCTATGGGTTAGCACTTTTGGTTAGCAGAAGTAGGACATAACCACTACGCCACCATGGTTTATATACATATTTATGTATGTAAGAGATATATACATATATCTTCTGTTTAATTTTCTGCCAAGGTACCAAAGAAATTCAACAAAGAAAGGAAAGCCTTCAGAAAAAAACAGTGCTGAAGCAGCTATTACAGCTATTAATACAAAAAAAGAACAAAAAACCTTGGCCTGTACCTCACACCATCACAGAAATTAATTCTCAGTAGATCACAGAGCTAAACCTAAGAGCTAAAAACTGTAAAGCTTTTAGCAGAAGAGTCAGGAGAATATCTTTGTGACCTTGGCCAGCAAAAAATTTCTTAGGCCCCAAAAGCACTAACTATAAATATAGAGTTGATAATAAATTCATACAGCCCATTAAGAAAGTAAACAGGTAAACCAAACATTCGCAGTTGGTGATGAATATGTGTCAGCTTGGCTAGGTTACGGTGTCCAGCTGTTTGGTCAAACACTAAGCCCAGGCACCACTATGAAGTATTAAAAAACAAAAAACTGAATTTGCTGCTTATGAGTCAATTCTGGCTCATGACGACCCCATGTCTGACAGAATAGAACTGCCCCATGGCTAACTTTCCAGTTAGTAACCACCAAGCACAAACTATTTGGGCCACCCAGGGACCTATGATCCCTCCCAGGTCCTTGCATAAACAGCAGGTAGTTTTATAGAAAAGGGTTAGATAGTTCTTACCACATCCAATACTGAATGAACAAATAGATCAAGATACACAGTAGTGGCCTCAGTCCAGTTGTGAACTGGTCTCGTTTCCTTGCTGTAGTCCCGTAATAGCTTCTCGGTGAGATGATGTAAAGTAGAATTCTTGGGATGAGATATGTCTGTGGCTTGAATTCCTGGAAAAGACATCTATTACCTTAAGGATAAACATAAGAGGAACTTAGCATCTTTAGGATGTTTCAGACTGTTCTGGACTCTTTGGCTTTTAGCAGAATATGATTTTCAGCTCTCCCCACTCTGCATAAGTTCACAGCTAGCTAATGAAGTTTACTGGCAGATACCTCTGTAGTAACAGCTAATGACCTAAGTGCCCTGTAGAGATGGCCGATCTTAAAGATAAATAAATCAAGCCCACTTCCAAGGATGTAAATTATACCTATAATTCTCTTCTTATAGTAATCACACATCTTGAGAGATAATCTCTTCTGTATCCATGTGTCATTACCCCCCGGCACATAGAACAAACCCACTTGCACATTTAGCCAAAATTTACTTTCGTCCTTGACTTTTTTCCTTTGATTTTCCATTTGTTATTAAAAATCAAATAAAAAGAAACCAAGAAATAAAGAAAAAGCATGGACAAATCAGCTGAACTCAAAGATTGTGTGGATTTTTAAATAACCAGATGAATGAGACTGCAAAAAATCTCTTTCCTCCCTCAGTCTGTCTTTCACTAAAATGTACTTGTCAGAAAAGGAGATCTTTGCTCTGGGACAATTCTCTCTAGTTTTAGGGAATAGCCATTTCCTATGACCGGGGATTCTTGATTGGCAGAACAGCAGTGATTGGGTAGGTAAGCCAGGGGAAAGGAAGCAAGAGAAATGAGCAGCAACAATTGGAAGTGACAAATTTGTGAAGGCTTTCTCTGAACTGCAAAAAGATACTTTGTTCACAAGCTTTGCCAGCCCTTAGGGAACCCAAAGCTTCACTAAGTCATTGGACTGAAGCAAATTGCACACCTCCTGCCACAGTGCGTGAGTGAAATCTAATCTGTAGTGTCCTTTGCATAAAGTTGTCTGGGCTCTCAGTGGTTTTGATGGTTATTTTGATGAGCTGCTGAAGATACGAGGGATCCAGCAGGAAACTGTAAATGAGATACCTGCTCCCTGTGCGACAATCCTGTTCATATCCATTTCTTTATGAATGATGTCGTGTCACTTGCAGCCACAGGCAGTGATTTATCAATGACATTGTGACCAAAGTGTTAACAATGATGCTGGTGGTACAGTTTCAAGTCATCGTGGGCAGTAGAATATTCACTCTCATTATCATCAGTGCTGGGAGTCTAATGAGCATTTTAGCTCACTAACTATTCACCCATGAAGATGCCAAAGTGGCATCAGCTACTCAGGTATGTAGGGCTTAGATGGGTGGCTTGTACTGGGTATCATCTTTAGAGTATTTTCTTTTTCTTTTTTTTACTGTGATTATCAGCAACGTGCTGTGATCTCTCTACCTGAGTCCGTTTCTTGCTGGCTTCCCCAAGGGAAGGGGGTCAGGAGCACGAAGCTGAGCTGGTCCAGTGGTTTTTCTGCTAACTTCGCTTTGGGTGGCTTCTACCTCGCTTGGAAGCCCCCAATTCAAGTCTCAGTTGGGGAAACACTGAAACAGGCATTTTTCAATACAGACAACTAACTACCTGAGACAGAATGAAAACATGATTCTGTGAAATCAGTGTGTAGTCTCTGCACCCTCTGCCTATGAAAGCTCAAATTCCCCCTGTGATCCTTTCTAGAAAACAATTTGTAAGTTTCTTACCGATACACACGTATTTCCTAGAATGTTTCAATGTCTTTGTCTGTATCAAAGTCTTTGAGTAAAACAGAAAAAGTTCTAGAGGCTAGAACTAGGAACAAAAGAAAAACCAGTGATGGTAGAAGAAAAATAATAAGCACATGGAAATGTGCTTAAAGAAGCCAAAAAGGGAAAGAGTTCTTTGTTTAAAGTGCGACAAAATAATAAATTACATTTTCTACTGTGAATGCAAGTCTGCTGAGGAGAACGATCAATTACAGAAGAAAGATTAAAGATTTAAGTGACCATAAATTAACAGTAAATGATGACCCTTGAAAGCTAATGTGACATTCACACAAGCACTAAATGACTCACAGTTCAGTGATGTTTCAGCAGACACTGATGGGAGCTATCAACAGACCCAGGAAAGATTCCTCACTCATATTGCCTCCTTGAATGCTAATAATCAGCTGCAAATTATTCATTTGTAAGATTTCTGGAAACTAGAATGTGTTAGTCACTGAACTCTGAAGCAATTTTAGGTGAAAATAGATTTTTAAAAAATCAGGTAAGAAAGTAATAGAGTTATTACTTGATTTCCCTGTTTTAATGTGTTGCTCTCTTACAAGCATATCTCCAAGTGTTCAGGCATTTGGATGAAAAGCTGTTCTTCCTTTGGTGAGTATGCTATCTTCAAGATTCATACACTGGAGTCCCTGTGTGGCACAAATGGGTGAGGGCCAGACTGCTAGCAGAAAAGTTGGTGATTCAGACACACTTGGAGGCACCTTGGAAAAAAGTCCTGGAGATCTGCTCCTAAAAGGTCACAGCTTTGAAAACCCTAAGGAGTCCAGTTCTATTTTGCACACTTGGGCTGCCATGCATCAGAATTGACTTGATGGCAAGCACCACCAACACCAACACCAACATACAGATATCTGAGAGCTTATAAGGAAGCAGAGGTTTAGGTGTGTGGTAACAACGCTAATACTAAATGAATACCACTGTATGCCAGGAAGTGGGCTAATTATTTAACTTTCACACCAACTTCATGAGACAGGTACTCTACAACCCACCCAGCTAGGAGTGCGCTATTACCACAAGTAAAAGACTATGTCAACTTAGGTCAGTACTTACCACAAATCAGACAGTTTGCAAGTGACAGGCCAGAATTTAAACACAACCGGCCTGGATCCAACATTCATGCTCTTCAATATGACGCTACACTAATTTGGTTCCCTGGGAATATTATAAACAGCATGAATTGAATTGTGTCACCCCAAAATATGTATATATTTGGCTAGCCCATCATTCCTAGTATTGAATGATTGTCCACTGTTTTGTCATCTGATAGGATTTCCTGTGTGTTGTAAATCCTATCTCTATGATGTTAATGAGGTGGGATTAGTTGCAGTTACGTTAAAGAGGCAAGACTCGGTCCTCAAGATTAAACTGTGTCTTAAATCAATCTTTTTTGAGATATATAAGAGAGAAGCAAGCAGAGAGACTTAGGGCCCTCATACTACCAAGAAACAAGAGTCAGGAGCAGAGTATACTCTTTGGACTGGGGCTTCTTGCACTAAAGCTCTTTAACTAGGGAGACACCGATGACAAGGACCTTTCTCTAGAGCTGCTAGAGAAAGACTTCCCCTGAAAGTGACATCCTGAATGTGGACTTGTAGGCTACTAGACTGTGAGAGAATAAAATTCTCCTTGTTAAAGCCATCCACTTGTGATATTTCTGTTATAGCAGCACAAGATGAATAGGACAAGTACGTTATTTAGCAAAAACAGCTTGGTGTTATTTTCTGTGTGTTTCTTCAAGCTGATAATATCTTACATTTGTGCTGCACCTTACAATTACACAATTAAATCTAATTCAATCTTCATGAATGTCTGAAATAAACAGTTAATTTACAGGGAAACTGAATCTCTAACAGATTGACTTGTCCAAGGTCACATAGCTAGTAAGTAGTGGAACAGAAATTAAATTGTTCTCCTAATCCAGGTTTCCTTTTACTCCACCATACTCTTTCCAGGCCACAGCTGTATATTGGTGATCTGTTCAGTCCTCTTATAGTCACAAATTGTCTTGATATTAATGAAGCAAAATTCCAAAGGGCAAGTTTTTCTACAATAAATGTTCCCCATATGATTTACAGTCAAGCACTGCTACTAGGTACTATTAAAACACGTTTTCTACTAGATTTGAGACAAAACTCAATGACAGTACAAAACATTAGAAAGAGATACTGTTAAGAAGAATTTTTTCTGTTTTCTTACCTTCATTTTTCTATTTTATCTTATTTAGTTTACTGTTTACAATTATTTCCTGCTCAGAAGGCCATCTAGTATTTAAGGAAATTTGCTCTGTTTATACTTTCATAGTTAAGGTATACTTTTATCTTTTAAGTTTAATATCCAAGACTTTCATGCGTTAATAAGAAGTGGTTATTTTTCTTCTGTACATGATAAAAAATCATTTCCAGCTCCTTGGCTGCCAAATACTTACTAACGTCCTTAGTTGGCTTATTCTACTTCCAGTTACATTTTAAAAACTTGAAAATTCAGATATGGGCTCTAGGAAGTAGGATGTTGGGAAACATCAACAAATACATAGATTTTTGATGGGTGCACATTTACCAGCGAAGAAGCAATTGAATCCTAAATGACGCGGTTTAGTTTTGTGGTGTTAATACTGGTAGTATGGAGGTATAGTTTCAGAAATCTAGAAAAAATGTGTTAGTCTCTAAAGTATTTTCAAAGAGCATTGTACACTCAAAACTTACAAGATCACAGTATCTCTGTTTAGAGTTATTGCCATCACCTGTATAGACTTTGTATGGCTGGCCACGTAACATCTAATGTTGAAATGATATCCAGGTGTCTGGAGCCATGAGACATGCAAAGGATTCCTCCTGCAGGCTTTTAAAAACTTATAATTAAGACATGGCTAATTTGAATAATAAAAATATACTGTCCAGGTGTAAAAGCAAATCTGAAAAAGAATGTCCTAAACCATCAATGTAAATTGCTGCAAAGAGATTTTAAATTTCTAGAGAAGACACCTATTAGAGAATTATAGCACTTAAAAGCATGTTTTTCAGCCATATGTAAAAATCCCCACTGTGTGACCCATGTGTACATGTATCTGTAATTGTAAGACTAAAATCATAAACATGTCTCCATATAGCTTCGCAAGTTTGTCATTTTTCAGATGATAAATCAAAATAAACACAAGAGGAGTCACATAGCACAGTATATAAAATACTGTTTCTAACATCTAATAATTAATACTCGGTGCCTAGCAAAACCACTAAAACGACTTACCTGAAGCAGACACCAGTATGGCGAACCACAGAGGAGCCATTGTACTTGCCACTGCTTCTGGGAAGGTCCCAGAGAGGAGGAAGGCAAAGTTGCATATGGGATGTGACACCCCGGCTGGTGCTATTTTGTGAACACTAAATGAGACCAAAGGCAAAAGCTGCATCACATAAATGTTTTGGAATAACTGCTATCATGATACCCTGTAACTTCTCCATTTGGATCTGCCCCCAGATCGGATCCTGGCCAGCATTTCAATGTCCCTGGCAAGGGATAGCTAAGTGAATAATGTAATCTAAGAGGAGTCCCTAAGGAGAGGAAATTCCGCACTAATATGATTTCCTTTATAGCCTTTACCTAAGGCAATGCTCTTGCTGACATCCAGGACCCTAATTTCATTAATAATTGAGCTCCAAATAGCTGTTCTAAATCAGACTTGTACAAGGGACGTCCTCAGTGCTTCACAGTGGCTATTGGACCCTTGAGTTATGCAAAGCTAATGGAAGCCTGGTTTTGTCTAATGAAGAACAGCTACTAACAGTACAACAAGAAAAGTGCTTCTTGTGTTTCCTAAGTCCCTTTAATTAAAATAAATGTTGGTTTTTGATAAATAGGAGTGCTCCTTAAGTTTTCACTACCTGCAATCTGGAAAGGAACTACCTAAGAGAAGATGCTTCTAGGCCTACTGATGATGAGAATTATTACAGTTTAATAACACTCAGTTAAAAATATTTGTGTTTTTTCATTTTTTGAGTACCCATTAACTTTTTGTCATTAAGGAAAAAGATATGTAGTTCTACGTAATAACTCTGTCCTCAGTTGGTAGACCCATAGATGCTCTAGAAACAAAAAATAATTTTCATACCACTTCCATTATATCTGCCTGCTTTTGATTATAAATGGGATTGTAGAGACACAGATTTGAGATAAACTCTGACAGAGCAGATTAAGAGGAAAAAAGTATCTGATTCTTTTTCTCCTAAATATTTAGTCTCTTGGTTTAGATTCCGTGGAATTCTCCTCATTTTCAACACCAATAAAATGTTGCTCGATTGATTTCCTATTGCTGCTAAAAGGAGGTACAAACATGGGAAGGGAAAAAACTTCTGGTTTTCTGCCACTAGTAGAACCCTGTGGGGTTGAGCTGTTTTGAGAGTTATTAATGTGAATTCAGGGTTTTTTGTTTGTTTTTTGTGATTGAGTGAAAGTATACAATCCAAGTTAAATTTGCATACCTGCCTATGTGCAGTTCCTTCTGTTCTACTTGCATGGTGACAGTACACTTCTCCTTTCTGTTCTACACATGTCATATTCTCTTACCAATCTCCTGTCTCCTCCTCTTCACCCTCTTCTCATCCTTCTAATAATAGGCCAGTAGGACAGCATCCTATATAGATGCACAAAAACCATAAAGTGCATACACCATATGGTCACATTGTATCCTCGAGTCCAATCCATTCCTGTCTGAAGAGTCGACCTCAGTAATGATTTCTGGTTGGGAGCAGCAGCAGGTCTAGGGGCCATGCTCCCAGAGGAACTCCCAGGCCTCCAGACCATTAACTGCAGTCTTCTAGTGGAGTTCTTGAGGTGCACTCCTCTTTTTCTCGTGTTGCCAGTGGGACTCAACGTTGTGTGCCCCATCATGGCTGTCTTTGGTGGTGGCTGGGCACCATCTGGTTCTTGTGGTCACATGTTGATACAGTCACTTGTTAACATTGGTTCTTCTGTCTCTTGGGCTCTTTTATCCTCGTGTCTTTATTGTTCTTAGTGATCATCTGTTCCGGCTGAGTTGGAACCGTTTGGTGTACCTCAATGGAAGCTTACTAGTTTTGAAGACCCCAGACGTCACTCACCAATATGGGGTGTAGAAGACTCTCTTAGAAATAGGCTAGTTACGCCAATTGGCCTCAGTGTCCCCTGAGAGCATGGTCCCCGGACCCCCACCACTGCTACTCTATCTTTGCAACGTTGGGTTACTATTAGAAGAGTTTTCCATTTATGTTGTTTCACCAAACCAAATGTCTGTCAACTATCTAATCTGTAACCAGCCTTCTCTCTCCCTCCTTCCCTCCCCTCGCTTGCAGCTATCAGTGTCTTTTCTTCTGTACATAAGTCTGTTTTTAAATCCTTGTGTTAGGGGTCTCATATAATATTTGTCCTTGTGTTGCTGACTGACTTCACTCACCATAATGTCTTCCAATTGAAACCAGGTTATGAGATGCTTTCTAAAATCATCATTGTTTTTTCTCATTGCAGGGTATTCCATTGAGTATACGTACCATAGTTTGTTTACCCATTCTTCTGTTGATGGGCGTGAATTGATTCCATCTTTTTGCTATTGTGGACTGTGCTGCAGTAAATACTCCTATGCATGTATCTGTTCATGTGACTGCTCTTGAATCTGTAGGATATATTCCAGGATGTAGGATTACTGGATCAAATGTTATATCTATTTCCAGCTTTTTAGGGAAGCACCAGATTGCTTTCCAAAGAAGCTGTGCCATTTTGCAATCCCACCAGGAGTGTAGGAGAGTTTCAATTTCTCTACAGCCTCTTCAGCATTTGTTGTTTTCTGTTTGTCGGATCATGGCCAACCATGTTGGGGTGAGATGGCATCTCACTGTAGTTTTGATTTGGATTTCTTTAATAGCTAATGATCATGACACTTCCTCACATGTCCTTTAGCTGCCTGAATGTCCTCTCTAGTGAAGTATCTGTCATTATCCTTTGCCCATTGCTTAATTCAGTTATTAACCCTTTTCTTGTTGATATTTTACAGTACCTTGTAGATTATGCAGATCAGAAGTCGATCTGACATATAGTTGCCAGATTTTCCCATTCTGTATGTGGTCTTTTAATTCTTTTGACAAAGGCTTTGGATGAGCAAAAGTATTTGATTCTTAGTAGTTTTCATTTATCTGTTTTCTGTTGATCATGCTTTGTCAGATTTTGAAGTCTGTCTAAACTGTGTATTGAAACTTCCATTGTCGATCCTATTTTTTTCTTGCATAATCTTTATCATTTTAGGTTTGATAATTAAGTCTTTTATCCAGTTTGAGTTAGTTTTTGTGTAAGGTGTGAGATATGGGTCTTGTTTCAATGTTTTTGCAGGTGGATATTCAATTTGCCAGCACCATTTGTTGAAGAGACTATTTTTACCAGTCGCCATGAGTCGGATCCGACTCGACGGCACTTGGCTGGCTTGGCTTAGAGTCTTAGGACTTTTGTCAAATACCAGCTGTTCATAGGAGGATGGCGGCATCTCTGAGGTAAAAACTCTGTTCCATTGGTCTATATGTCTCTTTTTGTACCAGTACCAGGCTGTTTTGACTACTGTGGCAATGTAATTGGTTCTAAAGTCAGGTAGTGAGAGGCCTCCCACTGTGTTCTTTTTCCATAGTGCTTTGCTTATCTGGAATTTCTTCCCTTTCCAAACAAAATTGGTGATTTGTTTCTCCATCTCATTAAAAAATTCACTGGAATTTGTGTTGGGATTGCATTGCATTTGTAAAATAGCCATTGGGTAAAATAGCCATTTTCACAATATTAAGTCTTCCTATCCATGAGCAGGGTAGGTTTCTCCATTTATGTGCATCTTTCTTCGTTTCTTGCAGCATGGCCTTGTTCTTTCGTTTGTATAGGTCTCTTATTTCTCTAGTTAGATTGATTCCTAGGTATTTTATCTTCTTGCAGGCTATAGTCAATGGTATTGATTTGGTGAGTTCTTCTTGAATGATCCCTCTGTTTGTATAAAGGAATCTTACTGATTCACTTATGTTTATCTTATATCCTGATACTTTGCCAAACTCTTCTGTTAGTTTGAATACTTTACTTATGGATTCTTTCGGATTCTGTGTGTACGTGATCATATCATCTGCAAATAGGGAGATTTTCACTTCTTCTTTGCCAGTGCAGGCACCCATTGTTTCTTTGTCTTGTCTAACTTCTCTGGACAGAACTTCTAGTACAGTGTTGAACAGGAGAGTTGAGAGTGGGCATCCTTGTCTAGTACCCATTCTCAAGGGGAATTCTTTCAGTCTCTCTCCACTCAGGATGATGTAGGAGGTTGGCTTTGTGTAGATGACCCTTATTGCATTGAGGAATTTGCCTTGTCTTCCTATTTTGCTGAGAGTTTTTAGTATGAATCATTGTCGGACTTTGTCAAACGCCTTTTCTGCATCAGTTGACAAAATCAGGTGATTCTTGTCTTTTGTGTTATTTATGTGGTTGGCCACATTAATTGTTTTTCTGATGTTGAACCAACCTTGCATCCCTGGTATGAATCCAACTTGGTCATGATGAATTACTTCTTTGATATATTGTTGAATTCTATTGGTAAGGATTTTGTTGAAGATTTTTGCATCTAGGTTCATGAGTGACATTGGTCTGTAATTTTCCCTTTTGTTGTATCTTTCCCTGGTTTTGGTATCAGGGTTATGTGGTTTCATAGAATGAATTTGGGACTATTCCATTCCTTTCTATACTGTGAAATAGTCTCAGTGGTATTGGAGTTAATTCTTCTTTAAAAGTTTGGGATGCAGATTAGGAACAAGAACAAAATTAAGTGGACTTCAGCATAACTTGAGTACTCCTTCCATCTTAACTCAATACTGCAAGGATAGAGTAGCTGGGGCGGGGGGCGGGGGACCATGCTCTTAGGCGAATTCCAGGCCAATTGGCACAACTAGCGTTTTGCTAAGAGAGCTCTCTGCACCCCACATTGGTGAGTGGCGTCTGGGGTCTTAAAAGCTGCCAAGCTGCCATCCGAGGACACAGCAAATGGTCCCAACTCAGCAGGAACGGATGCTCACCGAGGGCCAAAATGGCATGCGGTAAAGACAACCGAGAAGACAGAGAGACCCACAAGAGTGGGTGCCTACATCGACCTGGGACCGGAAGAACCGGATGGTGCCCGGCCACCACCAGTGATAGCCATGACGGAGCTCACAGAGAGGAGCCTCACTTGCAACACAAGAATAAAAAGAAGTGCATCATGAGATCTCCACTAAAAGACCTCAGTTGATGGTCCAGCGGTTTTGGGGTTCCTCTGAGAGCATGGCCCCTGGCCCTGATGCTGCTCGTTCCCATAAATTATAACAAAGGTCCACTCTTTGGACAGGAATGGAATGGACTTGGCAATGCAGAGTAACCATATGTTGGAAGCACTTTATGGTTCTATACATCTATAGGATATCATCTTGCTGACCTCTGGCTGGAGGAAGGGGAGTGGACGGAGAGGAGGGGAAAGGAGACTGTTGGGAGGATGAGACATGTATGGAGCAGAGAGGAATAGTGTGCAGTCACCGGACAGGGAGAGCAGTGGAAGCTGCATATAGGGGGGCATGTAAATTTACATGTGAATGTACATTTTCACTCAGTTATGTTAAATAAAAAAAAAAAAGTTTGAGAGAACTCTGGTGAAGCCGTCTGGGCCAGGACTTTTCCTGGTTGGTAGCTTTTTTTTTTGTGACTTTTTCAACCTCTTCCTTTGTGATGGTTTATTAAGTTGTTCTACTTCTCCTTGTGATAATTTTTATAGATGATATGAATCTAGGAATTTGTCCATTTCCTCTGGGTTTTCAAATCTGTTAAGAGTAATAGCTTTTGTAGTGTTCTCTTATGATATTTTTGATTTCTGTTGGATCTGTTGTGACATCTGTCATCTCGTTTCTTATGTCGGTTTTTTGTTTCCTCTCCTGTTTTTCTTTTGTAACTTTAGCCAATGGTTTGTCAGTTTTGTTGATCTTTTCAGAAAACCAGCTTCTGGTCTTTTCAGTTTTTTCAGTTGTTCTTCTATTCTCTAATTCATTTAGTTCTGCTCTAATCTGTATGATCTGTTTTCTTCTTGTGGCTGGGAGGTTCCTCTGTTGCTCACTTTCTACTTGTTCAAGCTGTATGGTCAGTTCTTTGGTTTGGGTCCTTTTTTCCTTCTCGATGTGTGCATTTATAGAAATAAACTGACCACTGAGCATTGCTTTGTCTGTATCTCATAGATTCTGGTAAGATGCAATTTTGTTGTCATTTGAATCCATAAATTTCTTTTTTTTTTTAAATTTTTTATTTAATATGACTGAGTGAAAATGTACATTCCCGTATAAACTTACATGCCCACCTATATGCAGCTTCCACTGCTCTCCCTATCCGGCGACGGCACACTATTCCTCTCTGCTCCATACATGTCTCATCCTTCCAATGGTCTCCTTTCTCCTCCTCTCCACCCACTCTACTTCCTCCAGCCAGAGGTTAGCAGGATGATATCCTATAGATGTATAGAACCATAAAGTGCCTCCAATACATGGTCACTCTGTATCGCCAAGTCCAATCCATTCGTCTCCAAAGAGTGGAACTTTGTTATGATTTATTGGCAAGGGCAGCATCAAGGCCAGGGGCCATGCTTCCAGGGGAACCCTGAAACTGCTGGATCATCAATTGAGGTCTTTTAGTGGAGATCTCAGGATGCACCCCTTTTCATTCTTGTGTTGCCAGTGAGACTCAACTTAGTGAGCTCTATTGCAGCTTTCACTGGTGGTGGCCAGGCATCATCCGGTTCTTCCAGTCCCAAGTTGATGTAGGCAGCCACTCACGTGGGTCTCTCTATCTTCTGGGTTGACTTTACCCCATGTCATTTTGGTCCTCGGTGAGCATCCGTTCCTGCTGAGTTGGGACCATTTGCTGTGCCCTTGGACAGCAGCTTGGCAGCTTTTAAGACCCCAGACGCCACTCACCAATGTGGGGTGCAGAGAGCCCTCTTAGCAAAATGCTAGTTGTGCCAATTGGCCTCAATTTTGCCTAAGAGCATGGTCCCCTGCCCCCTGCCCCAGCTACTCTATCCTTGCAATATTGGGTTAAGATGGAAGGAGTACTCAAGTTATGCTAAAGTTCACTTAATGTTCTTGTTTCTAATGTGTGCTATCACTGATTTCACCCAACCTGATTTCTAGCAACTGTCTAATCTAAGCCCTTCCTCCCATCCTCCCTCCCTCCCTTCCCTTGCAGCTGTCAAAGAGTCTTTTCTTCTATACACAAGTCTGTTTTTCAGATCTTATTGTAGAGGTCTCATGCAATTTATCTGTCCTTTTGTTGCTGACTACTTTCACTCAACATAATGTCTTCCAGTTGAAACCAGGTTATGAAATGTTTCCTGGAATCATCGTTATTCTTTATCATTGCATAGTTCTCCATTGAGTATATGTATCATAGTTTACCTATCCATTTTCTGCTTTTGGGCATCTGGGTTGATGCCATCCTTTTGCTATCATGGACTGGGCTGTGATAAACATTCTTGTGCATGTGTCTGTTGGTGTGAAAGGCCGTGATTCTGTAGAATATATTCTAAGTAGTGGAATTACTGGGTCAAATGGTATATGAATACCCATTTTTTTAAAGGAAGCGCCAGATTGCTTTCCAAAGACCATTTTCCAAAAGACCATTTTGCAACCCCACCGAAAGTGTAGGAGGGTTCCACTTTCTCCACAGCCTCTCTAGTATTTGTTGTTTTGTGTTTGTGGGATCATGGCCAACCTTGTTGGGGTGAGATGGTTCTCATTGTAGTCTTGATTTGAATTTCTTTAATAACTAAAGATCGTGAACATGTCCACATGTGTTTTTGGCTGCCTGGATCTCCTCTTTAGTGAATTCTCTGTCCATCTCCTTTGCCCACCACTTAATTGGATGATTTATCTTCTTCTTATTTATATTTTTTAGTACGTTATAGATTACGGAGATCAGGCATCAGCCTGACATACAGTTGCCAAATATTTTTTCCAATTCTGTCAGTGGCCTTTTAATTTTTTTAATAAAGTCTTTGGATGAGCAAAAGTGTTTGATTCTTAATAGTTCCCAATTATCTATTTTTTCTTCTGTTGATTGTGGTTTGTTTGACAGATTTGGAGTCTGTCCACATTGTGTACTAAAACTTCCATTGTTGTTCCTACCTTTTCTTGGATGAGCTTTATCGTTTTAGGTTTGATATTTAGGTCTTTTATCCACTTGGAGTCGATTTTTGTATAAAGTGTAAGATATGGATCTTGTTTCAATTTATTGCAGATGGATATCCAATTTTGCCAGCACCATTTGTTGAAGATACAGTTTTTACCCCACTTTAATGTCTTAGGGCCTTTGTGGAATATCAACTGTTCATAGGCAGATGGTGTCATCTCTGGGGTCTCAGTTCTGATCCATTGATTGATCTCTCTGTTCTTGTACCAGTATCAGGCTTTTTTGACCACTGTGGCAGTGTAGTATGTTCTAAGGTCAGATAATGAGACGCCTCCCAGTGTGTTCTTCTTCTTTAGTAGTACCTTACTTATCTGGGGCTTCTTCCCTTTCCAAACAAAATTGGTGATTTGTTTCTCCATCTCATTAAAAAATGATGCTGGAACTTGTATTGGGATTGCATTATATAAGTAGATTGCTTTGGGTAAAATAGACATTTGCACAATGTTAAGTCTTCCTATCCATGAGCAGGGTAGGTTTTTTCATTTATCTAAGTCTCTCTTAGTTTCTTGTAGTAAGGGCTTGTAGTTCTCTTTATAAAGGTCTGCTATTTCTCTGGTTAGATTAATTCCTAAGTACTTTGTCTTCCTAGGGGCTATAGTAAATGGTATTGATTTGATGATTTCTTCCTTAACAGTCTCGTTGTTGGTATAAAGGAATCCTACTGATTTACTTATGCTTATCTTGTATCCTGAGACTTTGCTGAACTCTTCTATCAGTTTGAGTAGTTTACTTACAGATTCTTTTCATATACAATCATACCATCTGCAAACAGGGAGATTTTAACTTCTTCTTTGCCAGTGCAGATGCCCTTTATTTCTTGGTCTTGTCTAATTGCTCTGGCTAGAACTTCTAGTACTGTGTCGAATAGGAGAGGTGAGAGTGGGCATCCTTGTCTAGTTCCTATTCTCAACGGAAAGTCTTTCAGTCTCTCTCCATTCAGGATGATGTGGGCAATTGGCTTTGTATAAATGGCCCTTATTGCATTTAAGAATTCGCCGTCTATGCCTATTTTGCTAAGAGTTTTTAGCATGAATGGGTGTTGGACTTTATCAAATGCCTTTTCGGCATCAATGGACAAAATCAGGTGATTCTTGTCTTTTGTGTTATTTATGTGGTTAATCACATTAATTGTTTTTCTGATGTTGAGTCAGCCTTGCATCCTTGGTATGAATCCCACTTGATCATGATGGATTATTTTCTTGATATGTTGTTGTATTCTGTTGGCAAGAATTTTGTTGAAGATTTTTGCATCTAGATTCACGAGTGATATCGGTCTGTAGTTCTCTTTCTTTGTTGGGTCTTTCCCAGGGTTATGCTGGCTTAATAGAATGAGTTTGGCAGTACTCCATCCCTTTCTATACTGTGAAATAGTCTCAGTAGTATTGGGGATAACTCTTCTCTAAATGTAGAATTGTAGAATTTGTAGAATTGTGCTGTGAAGCCATCTGGGCCCAGGCTTTTTTTGGTTGGCAGTGTTTTGATGGCATTTTCAATCTCTTCCTTTGTGATGGGTCTATTGAGTTGTTCTGCTTCATGTTGTGATAATTTGGGTAGGTGGTATGAGTCAAGGAATTTGTCCATTTCCCCTAGGTTTTCAAATTTGTTAGAGTACAGCCTTTCATAGTATTCTGTTACGATATTTTTGATTTCTGTTGGAGCTGTGATGACAAATCCCTTCTCATTTCTAATTTGGGTTATTTGTTTCCTTTCCTGCTTTTCTTTAGTGAGTCTAGCCAGTGGTTTATCAATTTTGTTGATCTTTTCAAAAAATCAGCTTTTGGTCTTTTCAATTTTTTCAGTTGTTTTTCTATTCTCTAATTTATTTAGCTCTACTCTAATCTTTATGATCTGTTTTCTTCTGTTGTCTGAGGGGTTCCTCTGTTGTTCTCTCTCTACTTGTTCAAGCTGTAGGGTTAGTTCCTTGATTTGTTTCTTCCTTCCTTCCAGATGTATGCATTTATGGAGATAAACAGACCTCTGAGCACTGCTTTGGCTGTATCCCATAGGTTCTGGTAGGAAGTGTTTTCGTTCTCATTGGAATCCATGAATTTCTTTATTTCATCCTTGATTTCTTCTATAACCCATGTTCTTTTTGTGCAAGATGTTGTTCAGTTTCCAATTGTTCCACTTTCTATCTATGTTTTTTCTGCTATTGATTTCAACTTTTATGGCTTTATGATCTATGAAGATGCTTTGCAGTAGTTCAATGGTATGGATTTTGTTGAGAATTGCATTATGTCCTAACACATGATCAATTCTGGAGAATGTTTGATGTGCACTTGAGAAGGTGTAGTTGTCTGCTGATGGGTGGAAAGTTCTGTATATATCGAAAAAGTTTAGTTGGTTAATTGTGGCAATGAGGTCTTCTGTATCTTTACTGAGCTTTTTTCTAGATGACCTGTCCAGTATTGAGAGTGGAATGTTGAAGTCTCCCACTATTACTGTGGAGTCATCGAACTGTTTTTTGAATGTAGTCAGTGTTTCTCAATGTATTTATGTGCTCTGATGTTAGGTGCTTAAATATTTAATACAGTTAAGTCTTGCCTATGTACTGAACCTTTCAGCAATAAATAGTGTCCATCTTTGTCCATGATGGTGGATTTTACATTAAAATTGATTTTGTCTGAGATTAGAATTGCCACCCCTGCTCTTCTTTGTGTATTGTTAGCTTATATATATTCTTCCATCCTTTAATTTTCAGTTTGTTCCTATCTTTAGGTCTCAAGTGAGTTTCTTGTAGACAGCATATGTATGGGTCATGTCTTTTGATCCAAGATGTCACTCGATGTCTCTTTACTAGAGCATTCAGTCCCTTCACATTCAATGTAATTATCAATAGGTATGTGTTCACTGCTGCCATTGTGATATGTTTATTTTTGTGTTGACGTTTTCTCTGTTGTTCTCATTCGTCTGCTCTGGGACATTCTTTTTTGTGAGTAGATTTTTCACCTTTTTCAGAGCTGGTTTTCTAGTTGTTGAGACTCCTGTGTTACATTTCTTGAAATGGTATGATACATCTTTGTTGTGCTTTACAGCTGCCTCTATGATCTCCCTTAACAAACTATATATAATCTCAATTTTTAATTACTATCTGCCTTTTCATCTTCCTCTCCATCCGGATGGACTATAACAACTGTAGTACATCCCTCTTTTTAATATGACGGCACCATCGTTTTCACGATGACCACCGGATTGCTTCTTTCCATAGTAAAGCTGTGATTGACTTTGGAGCCTTCCCTAACTGAGTAGTTTTGAGTAGTGTGTCACTCTAAAATATAAGGTTAGTGGTTTCGTTCTTCTAAGCCAGAGACAAGAACTTCTTTCAGTATTTCTTGTAGTTTGGGTTTGGTTTTTACAAAGTCTCTGAGTTTCTGTTTATCTGGGAATGTCTTAATTTCATTTTTGTATTTGAAAGATAGTTTTGCAGGATATCTAATTCTTGGCTGGGAGTTCTTCTGCTTCAAGGCTTTGAATGTGTTATGCCACTGTCTCTGTGCCAGCGTGGTTTCTGCTGAGAAATCTGATGAGATCCTACAGGGTTTCCCTCTGAATGTTAGCTTTGCTTTGAGTCTTGCTGCCTTTAAGAGCTGTTGCTTATGTTTCATTTTGTTAAACTTGATTATAATATGTCTTGGAGTCTTTCTTTTGAGATCTATATTGGGTGGCGTACGATATGCATCCGAGATGTCTATATTCTCTTTCTTCATGATTTCTGGGAAGTTTCCTGTCAGCAGCTCAGCTACAATACTCTCTGTGTTCTCAGATGTCTCACCCTGTTCAGGGACTCCAGTTAATCGAAGGTTATTCCTCTTAATAGAGTCCCACATGCTTCTTAATGTTTCTTCATTTTTCTTGTTTCTCTTTTGTGATTTCTGCTCATAGACGCTGGCATCAGCAGCTCTGTCTTCCAAGTCAGAAATTCTTTTTTCCATTTGTTCCATTCTGTTTTCTTGGCTTTGAAGGGAAGTTTCTATGGCTTTGATTTTGTTCTTGATCTGCTGGATTTTAGAGTACTGGTGTTCCATCAGATTGAACAGCTTGTTTAATTTCTCCTTTTGTTTCTCTGCATTTTGTATAAGGTCTAGAAGGGCTCTGTATATAATCATTTTGTATTTATTTTCTGATGCTTTCATAAAAGTTTCTTCATCTGGAAAACTCCTTGGTTGCTTTGTTTGGGAGCCTTCTGAAGCCATGAGTAATTTCTTGTATGCCACAAGTGTCTGTTGCTTTTTGGGACCCATGTGAATAAGTAGAGGCTGGGAGAGATACTGTGAGGATGGACTGCTGATGTTTCTCTAGGCTGTCTTAAAATCTAAAGCAATAGGTATCTGACCACTTCCCAAGTCTGTCAGGTTTTCAGGTGTAGACGTCCCTCTTCCCAACTGGCAGAGTAAGCACCTCTATATCCAACCCCAGATGATACAAACTAGTTCAGAATACAGCAATGCTCCTGCCCTGTTGGCTTCTGCCTAGCCTTAGGCAACACTGTGTAAAGTACTGCTTTTCTGGTAGAAAAGCGCTCTCCTGTGGGCAAGCTCTGGGTCCCAAGCTAAGAATTAGGTCCAGCTGTGGCCACCATATCCAAGATGACGCCCTTCACACAGGCAGCAGATGGAGGGGCTAAAGGTGCCGTGAGGTAGTGATTCCTCTGCCTGTTGTAGGGCCCCCACTGTAGGCAGCACTGTGTAAATTACTGCTTTTCTGTTGGAGAAGCACTGTCCTGTTTGTATGCGCTGGCTCTCAGGCTAAGAATCAGGTCCCACTAGAATCTCTGTACCCAAGATGGTGTCCCGCACACTGACAGTGCAATTCCGTACAATCCCCGCTGTGGCAGAGAAAAAAAGACAGGCCCTAAGTGGCTAGATTAACAGAGTCCTAAGCCTGACTCTCGGCACTTGGCTTGGCCAAGCCTGACTCTCAAAATATGGGAATTTTGCCTGCCTATCCCCCCAGCGGCACGTCAAAGTCTAGCCATTAGGCAAGACCCAGCTCCGCCTGCTGGCCAAGACAGAGGGAAAAAAAGTCAAAATGGTGCGTGTACCTTCAGTCCATGAGAGCCAGGGCTAGCCAGGAGACGGAGTCAGTGAAGGAGAGGAGGTTTTTCCCTCAGTGGTATGAAGTCCAAGTTAACAGCCGTGTGCCGTGTCCTGGGGCTGATTAGGTGATCAGAAGTCTCCATTTGATTATTAATTCAGGTCTTGGTTTCCAGAGGGATATAGGGAGACATGTGCTTAGTCCACCATCTTGACTCCCTCTCCCATAAATTTCTTTATTTCATCCTTGATTTCTTTATTTCATCCTTCATTTCTTCTATAACCCATGGTTTTTTGGGCAAGGTGTTGTTCAGTTTCCATGAGTTCCACTTTCTGTCTGTGTTCTTTCTGTTATTGATTTCAACTTTTATGGCTTTATGATCTGAGAAGATGCTTTGCATTAATTCAATGATATGGATTTCTTTGAGAATTGCTTTATGTCCTAACACATGGTCTATTCTGGAGAATGTTCCATACACACTGGAGAAGAAGATGTAGTTGCCCGCTGATGGACAGAAAGCTCTGTCTGTGTCAATGAGGTCTAGCTGGTTAACTGGGGCAATAAGGTCTTCTGTGTCTTTATTGGGCTTTTTTCTAGACAATCTGTCCAATATTGAGAGGGGAGTGTCGAAGTCTCCTACTGTTATTGTGGAGTGGTCTGTCTCCTTTTTGAGTGTAGTCAGTGTTTCTTTGATGTATTCAGGTGCTCTGATATTAGGTGCATAAATGTTTAATATTGTTAAGTCCTGCTTGTGTATTGAACCTTTCGGCAATAGTGTCCTTCCTTGTCCACAGTGGTGGATTTTACATTAAAATCGATTTTATCTGAGATTAGAATTGCCACATCTGCTCTTCTTTGTTCATGGTTAGCTTGATATATATTCTTCCATCCTTTAATTTTCAGTTTGTTCGTATCTTTAGGTCTAAGGCGAGCTTCTTAAAGACAGCATATGGATGGGTTGTGTCTTTTGATCCAAGATGTCACTTGATGTCTCTTTACTGGAGTGTTCAGTCCATTCACATTCAATGTAATATTGATAGTTATGTGTCTAGTGCTGCCATTGTGATATGTTTATTTTTTAGTTGATATCTTCTCTGTTGTTCTTATTAATCTGTTCTGGGACATTCTTCTTTGCCAGTTGATTTCTCACCTTTTTCAGGGTTGGTTTTGTGGTTGTTGAGACTCCTGTATTATGTTTCTTATTTGATATGTTGCATCTTTATTGTGTTTTACGTCTGGCCCTATGATCCCCCTTAATAAACTATGTATAAACCCAATTGTAATTACTATCAGTCTAATTAACTTCTTGTCCATCTGGAAAGACTATGACAACTGTAGTACATCACTCTTTTTAATATCATGACATCACAGTTTTCATGATGTGATCATTTGATCATTTCTTTCACTATTATAACTTTAAGTTTGGAGCCTCCCTAACTGAGTAATTTTCTGGGTGATGTGTCCTGTATTTGCTTCTAAAATATAAAGTTAGTAGTTTTATTCTTCTAAACCAAGAGATTCTTTCAGTATTTCTTATAGCTTTGGTTTGATTTTTACAAAGTCTCTGAGTTTCAGTTTATCTGCAAATGTCTTAATGTCATTTTCCTACTTGAAAGATAGTTTTACAGGATATAAAATTCTTAGTTGGAAGTTCTTCTCCTTCAAGGCTTTAAATGTGTCATGCCACTGTCTCTGTGATGGCATGGTTTCTGTGGAGAAATTTGATGAAAGCCTACAGGGTTTCCCTCTGAGTGCTAGCTTTGCTTTGAGCCTTGTTGCCTTTAGGAGATTCTGATTATGTTTCATTTTTTTAAACTTGATTATAATATGTCTTGGAGTCTTTCTATTGAGATCTATTTTGAGTGGCATTTGATATGCCTCTTGGATATCTATATTCTCTTCTTTCATAATTTCTGGGAAGTTTTCTGTTAGCAGATCAGCCACAATATTCTCTGTGTTCTCAGGTATCTTGCCCTGTTCTGGAATTCCAATTAATCATAGATTGTTCCTCTTAATAGAGTCCCACATACTTCTTAATACTTCTTTATTTTTCTTGTATCTTTTTTCTGATTTGTCTTCATAGATGCTGGGGTCAGTAGCTCTGCCTTCCAAGTCAGAAGGTCTCTTTTCCATTTGTTCCATTCCATTTTATTAGCTTTGAATTGATTTTTCTCTCTCTTTGATTTTTTTTTCTTGATCTGTTGGATTTCAGATTACTGGTATTCCATCAGACTGAACAGCTTGCTTCATTTTTCATTTTGTTCTGCTACACTTTGTATAAGATCTAGGAGGGGTGTATATATAATCCTTTTGTATTCACCTTCCAGTAGTTTCAGAAAGGTTTCTTCATCTGGGAAGTTTTTTGCTTGTTTCTTTAGGGGGCCTTCTGAAGTGATGGGTGACTTCTTGGTTATGCTTTTATCCAGAGTTTGTTGCTTTTGGGGCATCATGTGAGTCAACAGAGGTTGGGAGAGATGCTGTGAGGATGGACTGCAGTTGTTTCTCTAGGCCATCTTAAAAAAAAAGATATCCAACAACTTCCAAAATCAGTCAGGTTTTCAGGTGTACAGATCCCTCTTCCCAGCTGGCAAAGTAAGCACCTCTATATCCAACCCCAGATGTTATAAATTTGTTTAAAATACAGAAAGGCTACTTCCCTACTGGCCTCTGCTGTTGGGCCCCAGCCATAGGCAACATTGTAAAATACTGCTTTTCTCCTGGAAAAGTGCTCTCCTCCGGGCAGGTGCTGCTTCTCAGCCTAGAAATCAGGTCCTGCTGAGGCCTCCGTATGGGTAAAACCACCTCCCAGTGGAACAAGATGGTGTCCCACACAAGCTCGCTGCCTGTCTCGGTATGGGATACTCAATGGTGGAGGAGGAAAGAGAGGCCAAAGATGCTGAGATGCACAGAGTCCAAAGCCAGGCTCTCAAAATATGGAAATTTCATCTGCCAATCCCACCAGCAGTGTGCCTGAGATTAGCTGCTAAACTAGTCAAGACCCACCTCTGCCTGCAAGCAAGGCAGAGAAAAAAAGTTAAAATGGCAAGTTACCTTTAGTCCATGAAAGCCAGCACTCACCAAGAGCAGGGGTCAACAAAAGACAGGAACTTTTTCGTTCAGTGTTGTGAAGTCAAAATTAACAGCCCTATACAGTGTCCTAGGGCTAACTAGGTGTCCAGTTCAGGTCTTGGTTTCCAGAGGGATTTAAAGAGATGTGTGTTTAGTCTGCCATCTTGACTCCATCCCCTTATTTTAAAAACCTGAATATTATCTGACAGCTTCCAAAATCAACCAGGCCATCAGTTGTGGCAGGCACTGCCTACTGGCCGACAACAGAGGTACCTCTATGGCAGTCCTCAGATGTTATGATGTAGTTCAAAGTAGGGAGGGGCTACTGCCTGTCTGCCATCCCCAGCTGGGCCCTACCCGTAAGCAAACACTGTGCTAAACACAATCTTTCTGCTGCAAAAGCACTCCCCGGACTAGCACTGCCAGCAGCCTGGGAATTAGTACCTGCTGAGGCCTCTGGTTCCATAACTCCACCTCCTGGCTGACCAAGATGGCATCCATGTCAAGCTACCCCTCCCACTGCAAAACAGCCAAGTCTATTTCCGAGCTCAGAAAAGAGAGGGTGGAGGGGCTGTGGTGTCTTCAGTTCACCACCAGGCTTTCAAAACATGGCTATCCCACACACTGTGTCTCCAATGTGACACATGCTGCTCACTTCAACACTGTGGCTCAGTGTATCTGCAGGCTCATGCCCGCCCCCTACCTACCATCCAACAAAAAGAAAGTAAAGTTAAAAGCTCCAGTATCTTCAGTCCCCATCAGTGGCCAGACAGCAGGAACAGGGCTCAGTGAGACAGAGAAAGTTTCCCACTTAGTGGTGTGTAGTCCGAACTGACAGTCCTATGCTGTGTCCTAGGGCTTACTGGTTATCCAGAAAGCTACATTCAATCATCAACCTAGGCTTTAGTTTTCAGAGGAAATTAAGGAGACATGCGTCTAGTCTGCCATATTAACTCTGCCCCCTGTTGTTCTGTCAAGGTTTTTTTTTTAATATACATATTTTAGATATGTATATAGCTTAATATAGAAATAAGCACAACTGTAAATGTGAATATGTATGTTTATACATACATATCACACTTCCAAGCTTTGTCTACTAGAGGAGTGAGAAGCAGTGACACATGGTAAACAATAATTACACCTAGCACCCAGATCTGGGTTTCTACACCTACATGCAGAAGTGACCAGTTCCAGGGTTGGGTCAGAGAAATCACAAAGGGAATCTAGAACATCTCGTACCAAAAAAATAAAGGACAGCTAAAGCTGGCAAAAGAATGATGAGGTGTTAAACTGGCATGTATTCTGGTGTATTCATTACAATAATTTTTTTTTAACTAAGTACTCAGCTGAAACAGAAAAAGAACAATGGGAATGTAATGAAAGGCTGGCTCAAATGGGCTCACCCTGGCCAAATTTGGGACAACTTGAGCATAAAAAATCAATAATGATGGTAATGAATTATAACTCACTGAATATAATAGTAACCCACAAGTCCATACTTACTTAAATAAATGAGTGGGAAGGAAAACAAAGCTTTTCCTTAAATTAGAATACCAAATGTCGTGAATTGAATTGTGTCTCTCAAAATATGTGTATAGACAATTGGCTAGGCCATGATTGCTTGTATTATGTGATGTTCCTATATGTTGTTAATCTTGCCTCTATGAAGTTAATAAGGGAGGATGGGCAGTGGTTGCGTTAGTGAGGCAGTACTCAATTTATAAGACTGTATTGTACCTTGAGAAAATTTCTTGGGATATCAAGGAAAGGGAAGCAAGCAGAGAATTGGGGACTTCATACCGTCAGGAAAGAAGCAGTACCAGGAGCAGAGCAGGTCCCTTGAACTCCAGGTGCCTGCACTGCAGAAGATCCCAATCCCGGGGAAGATTGTCAGCGAGGACTGGAGCCAATAGAGAAAGGCTTCCCCTGGAGCTGATGCCCTGATTTGGACTTTCAGCCTACTTTTCTGTGAGAAAATGAATCTCCCTTTGTTAAAGCCATTTTGTGTGGTATTTCTGATACAGCAGCACTAGGTGACTAAAATACAGCTAATTAAGTGTAGAAGGAATGGTGAACTCTTCAGAGTAGCAATGAACTCATCTGAGAAACATCAGTGAGGAAAAAGCACTAACTGCACAATTAAAAAAGTGGTAACTTTGGTGAAGGGTAAGACAGTACACAGTTCTGGGGAAGTCAGCACAACTGGACCAAGGCAAAGTCATGGAAGCTCCATGGGCCTTAGAATCTACAGAGCTCTCCTAACTTTTTTAAATATATATTTTATTTATTTATTGTGATTGAAAGTGTACAATCCAGTTTAAATTCACATTCCTGCCTATGTGCATCAACTACTGCTCTCCTTGCTTTGTGACAGCATATTCCTCCTATCTGTTCTATGCATGTCATATCCTCTTAACAATCTCTTGTCCCCTTTTCTCTACCCTCTCCACTCCTCTCTAGTAAGAGGCCAGTAGGATGACATCCTATAGATGCATAGAACCATAAAGTGCACACACGATATGGTCACTCTGTACCGCTGAATCCAGTCCATTCCTGTACAAGGAGCTGACCTCAGTAATGATTTACGAAGTGGGGAAGCATCAAGTCTAGGGGCCATGCTACCAGGGAAACCCCCAGACCTTCACACCATCAATTGCTGTCTTTTAATGGAGTTCTCGGGGTGCACCCCTGGAGTTCTCCTAATTTTATCTGCCAACAAAATGTAGCTTACTTGGTTTCCTACTGGAATCAAACTCTGTTAGGGACCAAATTGCTAGGCTGAGGTGTAATGTAGTTTACAAAGAAAATGTTCTATGTCCTACTTTGATGAGTAGCATTTAGGATCTTAAACATTTGTGTGTGGCCATCTAAGATACTCCATGGGTCCCATGCCATTTAGAGCAAGAAAGAACTGAGAAAGCCAAGAACACAAGGGAAAGATTATTCCAAAAAACTAAGGGACCCAAACTATCACAGCCTCCGCCAGACTGAGTCCAAGACAACTAGATGGTGCCAGGCTACCACCACCTATTGCTCTGACAGGGATCACAAAAGAGGGTTCCTGACAGAGTGGGAGAGAAGTGTAGAAGAAGTCTAACTCAAAAAAAGGAAAAAAAAAAAAAAAAAAACCAAACACACTGATCTGATATAGACTGGAGAAACACGCTTTTAGCTCAGTAATGAAGTCACCACTGAGGTACATCTTTCAGCCAAAGATTAGACAGGCCCATAAAATAAAATGAGATCAAATGGGCACACCAGCTCAGGGGCAGGTCTGAGAAGGCAGGAAGGAACAGCAAAGCTGGTAACAGAGCATCCAAGCTTGGGGGCGGGGAGTGTTGACGTACTGTGGGATTGGCAACCAGTGTCACATAACAGTGTGTGTATTGTTTAATGAGGAACTAATTGCTCTGTAAACTTTCATCTAAAGCACAATTGAAAATGGAAAAAAAGAACCATTCAGTGAAAAGACCTCTATCAATGACTTGTTAGTGAAGAGATGAAACTTAACATCATCAGTAATGGGAGTTGTGTGCCACCAGACAGGGTGAGTTGAGAAGCCACAGCAGCACTTTTGTGGTCCAAAGGAACGAGTTGTCCTCAAGTTCATTCCAACTCATGGCAGCCCCGTGAGCTTCAGAGTGGAAATGCACTTTATAGGAACTTTCAAGGCTGTGACACTTCAGAAGATTGCCAGGCCTTTCTTCAGAAGTACTTCTGGGAAGGATCAACTGTTTGTGCCACCCAAGGACTCCCATGTCTGTGATAGTTCTGCCAAAAATTCATACCATCGATCTACTTAGGAGGAAAGACCAGACGACCTCACAATGTAGGACATTCTACAAAATCCTTGGCATGTATTCTTTGAAATTGTCATGGTCATGAAAGTTAAGAACGAGAACCTATAGCAAACGGAAAAGCAGCAACAACCAGTTTTCTTCAGACGGATTCTGACTCATGGTGATTCCACGTGTTAGAGTAAGACTGTGCACCAAGGAGTTTTCAGTGGCTGATACTTTTGGAAGTAGATTGCCAGGCCTTTCTCCTGAGGAGCCTCTGGGTGGTCTCAAACCTCGAACCTTTTGGTCAGCAGCTGGGAATTGTTTGCACCACCCAGAGTGTTCATAGCAAACTAAAGATTAAGGAAGCATAACAGCAAAATTCAATATGTGATCCTGGACTGATTCTTTGGTTATAAAAGGACATTTGGGGAAGACTGGTGAAACTCAAATGGGATTTGTGGGTAAGATGGTAGAATGTATCAGTGTTTATTTCCTGGTTTTGATGCTATCGAGATTATGTAAAAGAACATGTTTGTTTATAAGAACAACCTGTAAATAGTTTGTGGTGAAGGGGCATCATGTTGACAACTTACTCTCAAACGGTTGCTGGGTTACTGTGTTTCCAGTTTTGCTGAAAGTTTGGAAATAAATGTAAGATAGTGGAGAAATTTGAAACAAGATTATGGAAATTATATTTGAAAAATACTGTTTTGTAAATGGCATTGTAGAACTGAAAATGTGTGTTGAAGTCCTAACCCCTG
This sequence comes from Heterohyrax brucei, assembly GCA_028571685.1. NCBI lineage: Eukaryota > Metazoa > Chordata > Mammalia > Hyracoidea > Procaviidae > Heterohyrax > Heterohyrax brucei. The sequence continues at coordinate 36,811,646 of CM053145.1, forward strand.
TGCCTATATCTGTGACCCTGTTTGTAAATGGTAGTTTTTTTTTTTAATGTTAATGTGGTTTTACCAGAGTAGAATGAGTCTTAAGCTTAAACTCCAAACCAAATCCACTGCAGTAGAGTCAATTCTGGCTCATAGTGACCCTATAGGACAGAGTAGAACTGCTCCGTCTTTTCCAACGAGCTCCTGGTAGACTTGAGCTGCCAACCTTTTGGTTAGTAGACATAGCACTTAACCCCTATGCCCCCAGGGTTTTCATCTTCAGAGTAATCACTTCTAAACAGGATTGCTAAAAGATTCCAGAAATCACGAGAAAGGCCCTCAGAAGGAATTCATATGGCCAATATCCTGATTTGAATGTCTAGTCTCCAGAATTGTGAGAAAATACATTCCTGTTCTTTAAAGTCACTCACTTGTTGTTGTTGTTTTGCTGTGGCAGCACTCAGTAACTAAGTGCTTTAGACAGAGGGGGAGCTCACCAAAAGGTAGGCTTGCAAAAGATTGATGTGGCTCTCAAAGTCCCAGGGCTTCCCATAAGTTCTCTCAATTGTCGGCTTCTACCTATGAGATGAATTAGGACTAAAGGCAAGCTGCAGACAGCATATTCATGTAGGCAGCATTTTTCAAGGGAAGGAAATAGGGAAGCTCTCCTTTATGCAGAGGCTTGAGACAAAGGATTGTATAGTATTCTTGCCATGAATTTTAGCAGGCCATAGCTCCCTTTTCTTCGTATTTTCTTATATACCCATCTGTTTCTGGAAGTCCAGTGCTAATGATGTGTGATACAGGTACATTACAACCTTCATTAGCCAGTTTAACAACACTCTGATGATCTTGCCCGTTATAGCTCTTTACTGGCTGATGAATTCTGCCAGAAGATGAGAATGGTTTTGAACAACTTGTCTTCTAAGTTGTTTATATACAGATGCTTCCTGAGCTTTCCTTCCTCACCCCACTCTAGTTCCGTATCATCCAGTGGCCAAGATCTTTCTTTTTCTAACCTTACCGTCCTGTCCTGTCTGTTTTTAATTTGCTTCCTGAGTGCTTTCAGCTTTGTATTGTCCCCACCTGTAATTTTTCATAAAAGCAATCTCTTCTCCTTCTCCTTAAATATAGCACTTCTCATAGTCTCTTGCATATTCTTTCTCATAATGCATTATTCAAGAATTTCACTCCTCTCAGACACCTCCTTATGAAGAATAAGTAAGTGGGCAAACCCCATTTAGACTTTTCAAGCTAATCAGTACTTTCAAATCTAGAACTGGATTCATCAGTACACATGCCTCAGGCCCCTCAAGCACTATCATTAGGGCAAAAGAAGCAAAATCTTAATGTGAGGTTTGAATCTGCTATTCGCTGACAGCAGGTTTGAATCTGCCATTCGCTGACAGCAGGTTGGGTCAGACCTATCGCTAAAAGAGTACCTAGAAATACATTTATTTCTGAAGACCTCTCTCCGTCTTCCCATGAACCTTTGTACTCTGTTTCTGCATTATTGCTAAGTAAGATACGGTACGTCCTACATCCACCAATGTCTTTTGTAAGAAGCAAGAGGAGAGGGCTTATTATGCAAACATAGTAAGGAAGTGTTTATTATGCAAACAGCAACTGAGTTATGTGTCCTTTAAGACTACTAAATAGTTTTTAATTACTGCTATATCAGGAAATCCCATAAATATGCAAATGCAATTAGTTCGCAAAATAGGCCTTAAATATCTTTATTCCTCTCCAACAAAGTTCTTTGAAGTTAATCGCTAACTCCCTTTGTTCACCCTCTTAGCAGTCGTGCTAAAATTGACAGGAATTGTGACAGATGTACATATTCAGGAAGAACCAAATTTTCTGAACACATCTGGTCAAGTTGGAGGAGAGAAGCAGGAAAGGAGACTCTAGCCAAAATCAAGCATTTAATGAGTAACGTCTTGGATGACATTTCTTTAACTCCATAGCATTAGCCTCTGAAATAAACATCAAATGTAACCACTGGGGTGCCACTTCAAGTCCAAAGTGGCACTCAGTATTTGATTTTCATCCGGCTCACAGTTTTGTTGTTACATGCATGCACGTGGTGATATTGTGGTTAAATGCTACGGCTGTTAACCAAAAAGCCACCAGTTCAAATCCATCAGACACTCCTTCGAAACTCTATGGGTCAGTTCTACTCTGACTTACAGGATCACTGTGAGTCAAAATAGATTCTATGGCAATTCGATTTTGGAGTTTTATGCACCCATGCTCATTGCGGCATTATTGACAATAGCAAAAAGATGGGAACAACAACCTAAGTGCCTATCACCAGAGAAATAACTCCCAAAAAACTAACTGCTGCCATCAAGTTGATTCCAACTTGTAGCAACCCTATAGACAAACTAAAATCGCCTTATAGAGTTTCCAAGGAGTGCCTGGAGGATTTGAACTGCCAACCTTCTGGTTAGCAGCTGTAGCACTTAACCATTATGCCACCAGGGTTTTCCACAGATGAATAGATAAATTATGGTACATATACCCAATGGAATACTACACAACATTAAGGAACAATGATGAACACTCGAAACAATATGAACGAACCTGGAAGGCATTATGCTAAGTGAAATAAATCAATCACAAAAGGACAAATATTGTATGAAATCACTACCATAAAAACTCATTAAAAATATATAACTGATACATAAAAAATTATATTAAAATCCCTCTTAAAAAGGTTTATTCAGAGAAAGAAACAATCTTTAATGGCTAAAAGGGAAGGGAAGGGCAGGTAGGGAGGAGAAACCACTAACTGGACAGTAGATATGTGTTAACTGTGTACACAATACAGAAAAAATCAGCACAACTTGGCTAAGACAAAGGAAGCCACTGAGAGACAGGAAAACCAGATGAATGGAAACAGGGGAATCCGGGAGACAGGGCAGGAAGGAGCGTGCTAACACATTGCAGGGATTGCAACCACTGTCAGGAAACAATGTGTGTATAAATTTGTTGAATGGGGAACTCACCGGCTGTGTAATCTTGCACCTAAAGCCCAAAAATTGTAAAAAAAAACCAAACAGAACTTCATTGTTAATAGCAATGACATATTTTGGGTACCTAAAAGACATAAAAAAGAAAGTTGACCGTATCTCTGGCCTTTTGTGGTTTCTGTGATGTGACTTTCCATGAGTTCTTTCTAAGGATCAAAGCCTTTGAGTCAGACACACTTCCATTTTTCCTCTGTTTGCTAGAGATTCTCATGGCCTTGGTCAAATTGCTGACTACTTAGTTTCCATGTCTGTAAAACGCAGATAGCCAGTTCTGTATTAGCTTCCTATGGTTTGTGTAACAAATAACCACAAATTTAGTAGCTTAAAATAACACTTATTTATCAGCTTGGAGTTCTATGAACCAGAAGTCCAGGCTCAGTGTGGCTGGATTCTCTGCCTAGGGTCTCACAAAGCCCAAGTCAAAGTAGTATGCCGGAGCTGGCTCCTACTTCTTCCAAAGAGCCACTTGTGACAATTCTTCACAATTCAGTGTTCAGTGGCACAAGAGTGGTAGCTGGAAACCAGCAATGATGGGACAATTTGCCACATGGAAATCAGCAAACACTGCAAGTCAGGGTTCCTCCTACCAGCTGTCTGATAAATTGTCTGGCACATGACGACCCACTCTCTTGATCTTGCAGGGCTTTGTGGATGCCTTCATTACAGCGTTTTTCTAAGTGTATTATGAGTATTTGCTTAGTACTTTTCTGATTCTTCCAAAATTCGGAATTCTGCAATTTCTGGAAGGCAAAGAGCTGTCTTATTTATCTTGCTATCTTTAGTAGAGGATTTGACACCTGGTTAGTGCTCATGAAATGTTTGAGAAGGAAGAATTAACAGTCAGAGAAGAATTATGGCTTACCAAGGAAGGTGACACCAAGAGGAACCAAAGTTTTTCACAACCACATTCAATATGATATCCTTTCACCATCCATCTCACAAAGGATGTGTGAGAATGACAACTTGGTTTTGGAGCACAACTGCTTTTATTAGACTGGCTCCAGAACCCAGCGAACAAGCAGTACCGAGGACAAACACAAGAAACAGATGTAAGCGCTGCAGGCCTCCCTCTGGTTCTGTCAGAGAAGGGGTGGATTACCCAATAAGCAAGGTATGCGTGAGCTTACCTGTGTCCACTTATTAATGTGTCAGTGCACAGTTCATCACATCACCACATCACAGCAGGGCAGCTTCCAACGGGGTTGTAGGCCTTAGTTTGCAAAACGGGGCCAATAATTTCAGTCTCACATGAATTGAACGGATTAACCAATTCATGATACAAGTACTAAAGGGCAGTAAAATAGGAAAGCAAAATATTGTATAAGTCTGTATATGTGCTGTTATTATTAAGCTGTCTCCCAAATGCCCTGGACCAATTATTCTAAAATGTACAACAGCTGTATTTGTTCCCTTTCTGCCGTTGCTGAAATTTACACTGTCATTGCTCCAGGAGGAAGGCTTGGCAGTAATAATAGGCTGACTGACTATGGCTGGAGTGTGACAGACCTCTAGTTAGAGCCCTCAAAGACTGAGAGCAGATGCATGGGAAAACCTAAGGCACCATAAAACCCGAAAGCTTGGGGTGGGTGCTCTAGTACCGTGAATATGGTCAGAGCACCACCTTGTGGCCATCCTTGTGCCTGTCTTAAAAAACCCTATAAAGAGACAGAAAACTCTGCAGACAGATGTTAAATTTTATTATTCTGTGCGCTTTTGAGGAGCCCTGATGCGCAGTGGTTAAGTGTTTGGCTGCCAGTCAAATGGTCTATGACTCAAACACCAGCTGCTTCACGGGATACAGATGTAGCACATGGCCTCCGTAAAGATTTGCAGCCTTGGAAACCCTATGGGACAGTTGCCCTGTGTCCTCCGTAGGGTTGCTCTGAGTTGGAGTTGACTTGATAGTATTGGGTTCCGGAGTGTTTTCTTTCAGATGTCTTAAAAGTTGGGTCATTCTCCTATTTATGTAACTATTTTCTCCCCTTTTACTATTCCTTTTCCTAGTTCTCCAGCACCCACTTGTCAAATCTATTTCTACTCTGCTGGTGTCTGTCAGCCAATTATTCCCTTCTCACCTTCTTACCAATGCTCCTCCACTGCCTCTAAGAACTACCAAGTTGTGCTGGGGCAGACGGTTCAGCTCAGCTGATTCAGTGGCTTTTTAAGGGGTGGCTTCCCTGATTGTCTTCCTGTTGCGGTTGTTGCTGGCTGTCCTCAGCTCACGCTAACCCCATGCTCAACGGGAGGAAACACTGCCCTTGGTCCTGGGCTATCCCCATGCCCCCTATGATCTGTGGCTGATGTTCAGACCTTTATCGCTAGTCGGTTTCAGTCTGAAAGCGCCACTGGAAGTTTTGCAGCAACAGAGCCACAGCCAAGCCTCGACAGACACCGAGGTAGTGGCTGCACTTGAGGTACATTGGCTGGAAACCAAACACAGGTCTCCAGCATAGAAGGAGAGAATTCTACCACTGAACCGCTCTCTTCCTAAGAGAGAATAAACATAGCCTAACAGGAAATGGAAGCCGATAACGCATATGAGGCTTGGCAATTAACTTCCCGAACTTATCCTAGAAAAAGTGCTGCATACCTCACTGCTGAATATTACTACGGTCACCTTTGAAGCACTCCCCTTAGGAATCTATGCGCTGATGCCAGTGCATAGTCCACCCTTCAAAGCAATTTTGGAACTATTTTTCTGGAGTGGCCATCAGAACTATCGTCCTATTACCCTAGGTGTCCTGAATGTCATCAAACTGTCTTCTTTTCAATATTTCTTTTATTTTCAGGTAAAGAAAAAAGTCACTGGGGGACAGATCAGGTGAGTGGGCAGCCTGTTCCAATACAGTTATTTGTTTACTGGCTAAAAAGTCACCCACAAACAACTATACAATTAAGTCCGTGAACGTGCCACCATGTGCAATGGCCATTCCTGAAAGAGTTCCAAAATTGCCTTGAAGGGATGTCTAGGTGCTGACGTCTGTGCATAGCTTCCCTAGGGGAGTACTTGGAAGGTGAACATAGTGATATTCAGCAATGAAGTGCATAGCACATATAACAATTAAGCTCGTTGACTTAATTGTTGGACCTTGTATATGCAGGTTCTCTGCCTCTGGAAAGCTATTATAGGAAACCCTGGTGGTGTAGTGATTCAGAGCAATGACTGCTAACTCAATTGTTGTCTGTTCAAATCTATCAGGCATTCCTGTCCTATAGGGTTGCCATGAGTTGGAATCAACACAATATGTTTCATTTGCGAGCAGTGAGGGGAAGGCAGTAGTATATGCAATATTATTGAAAGTCAGTTAGAATTTTAATATAGACAAGAGTGACAAAGCTCCATAAAGCTGACTTTCTTAGATTAGGTTTCTTCCAGCTGACCCTGAGATAAGGATTTGTTGTGCACAAGTGATTTAATATGAAAACACAACAGAAATCAGTAAGGCAATGACAGGAGCAGAAGAGGAAGGGAGAAAGGGTGGCTTCAGCCTGATCCCACAGTGAAACCCAAGCGTATAAGCCACACCAAGAGTACAGTTGTTGGGAATCAGGGGTGGCAAGGAGTGAATTCCCAGACATTGCTACTCTTTGTGTGCAAAGGAAAGACTCTTGGCAGTGCAGTGGTTAAAGTACTCAGCGGCTAACAAAAAAAAAACTGGTGATCGAAACCCACTAGCTGCTCCATTGGAGAAAGATATGGCAGCCTGCTTCCTTAAAGATTTATGCCTTTGGAAAACCTGTGGGACAGTTCTACTACTCTGTCCTATAGGATCACTATGAGTAGGAATTGACATGATAGAAACAGGTTATTTCGTTTTTTTTGCATCAAGATCATGAGGAACCCTGGTGGCACAATTAAAGTGCTTGGCTTCTAACTGACAGGTCAATGAATCCAAATTACTAACTGCTCCGCTGGGAGAAAAGTGTGGCAGTCTGCTTCCAAAAAGATTTACGGCCTTGGAAACCCTATGGGGCAATTCTACTCTGTCTGACAGGATCACTATGAGTCAAAATGTTCTGGATGGCAAAGGTAGGAGGAGTCCCTACAGAGTGCAATTAATGTGCTCAACCACTAAACAAGAGTTAGAGGTTCAAGTCCACCCAAAGGTGCTTAAGAAGGAATTCTTGGTGAAAAATCAGCCATTGAAAACCTTATGAAACACATGTGGCTACCATGAGTGAGAATCAACTCCAGGCAACTGGTCTGATAGATTCCAGGAGGAAATTCTTCTATGCCCAAAATACACCCTACTTATTTCCCCATAAAGCTTAGCAGAGGTACAGGGCTAGTGACTTAACCACATAACTATAAGATCAAAAAGATTGAAATCTAAATTAAACAGAGACGAAGTCAAAACAAGTTATTTGCACCCTGGTGTTATATTAGAATCATCTGGGGCACTTTAAAAATTCTTATGCAGTTACCTGGACCCCATGCGGGCAGATTCTGAAGTCATCGGTACAGGTTGTGACCAGGCACCAACATGGTTTTAAAACACGCAGGCAATTCTAATGTACAGCTAGATCTGAAAACAACACTGTTGAAATAAATGCGAACCAATTCACTTGTAGATTGATGGAAATTGATTTCCATTTATTCAATTCTTAAATTCTGTTTTGATACTTTTAAATGGAACCTTTAGAGTGGCTGCTTTTATTACTGTACAAAATTCTGGGTTCACTCCACCTGTCTCAAAGCCAGTCTCTGATATGGGAGTTTAGGGTAAAACAATCAAAGGCTTTTATTTGCAAGCTGGCATTGCAAAGAGACAGGAAGCATTCTCATCCTCAGAATGTGTCCGAATTTGTCTGGCAAGCTCAGGATTCTTAGAGGCAGAGGCTGCATGCAGGTGCAGTGGCAGGTGTCAGGGAAGAAACAATTGAGTAATTGTCGGGGGGCATCCTTCCATGAGCAGTCCTCAGGGATCCAGGCAAAACATGCATCAGAACTGGGGTCTGGTGGCTCTCAGTTAGGGGGTTGTCGAACTAGCACCTCCACTTTTTTGCTGATCCTAAGAGGTAGGTTGTAAACACGGCAAAAGTTTTATCTCAGTGGTTCCCGTAAGTTCACGTGTGATTTCCTGTCTGCACCAAGTGGTGTTAAGAAGGCAGGAATTTTAAGAAAAGCAGGTAAAGAATTAATCCCGAAAAATGGGTAAAGAATTAGTCCTGACTGCCCACTTCAATCCCCCGTCTTGTTTGAAACAGCAATTTTCAGGCCTCTGATTTCACTTTGTCTATATTTCCCTGAGAATTGCATTTCTCCAGCTCCTGTGGCCAATATAAGAAAACAGAAAACCAAACCCCTTGCTGCCAAGTTGATTAAAACTTATAACAACCCTGTAGGATGCTGATCTGTCCCGCTGAGTTTCCAAAGGGTACCCAGTGGACTTGACCTATCAACCTTTCAGCTAGCAGCTGTAGCACTTAACCACTATACCACCAGGGCCATATATGTACTGTTATTTCACGTTCTCTGGCCAAAGTCAGTTGGAGCAAGTGTGGATACCTAGTCCAAGTGGGCTACTGATGTGCTGTCCCAGAACTTGGAACCAAGACAGTAAGTCACAAGTCAGTTGGTTAATGGTGTTGGAAATGGGTATTAAGATGTGCTAGGGACCTAAAGCTGTGGTGATATCAGTTTCTGCCATTTTCATTGAGAAGCAAAGAATGCTAGACTATGGAGAATGAGAAGAAATGCAGAGACAGCAAAGATGAGAAAGCCTATGTGGCAGCAGCTGAAGAAAGAATTTTAATTACTGATATGTTCCAAGAATTGGTTTTAGCACTTGCATGGTTCAGTTATGCGCCCATGAGACTACTCTGGCCACCAACAGCTTCTGGTTTCTTCCCCTTTTTATTTAGAGTTTCTTTGTGCTATTTTTTGTTAACTGCAGTCCAAAAGTCTCCATTAAAACAATGGTAGATATGCCGGTTGCTAAGTTTGTGCCAAAAAGTGGCACATCTTTTTACAGACTGGCTAGAAACTGTGGTCTACATTTTGAATTGTCTGTCTTAACAATCATTGATACTGGTTTCAGGAGGGTCTTCATTGGTCCAATAAATTTTCTATTCACTGAATTGAAACAAGAATATGTATACATATATGTATATAAATACATATACAGTAAAGTTGAATCTTGTCATAGACAAGATTCACAAATCTTCACATAAACCAGAAACCTTGGTGGTATAGTGGTTAAGTGCTACATCCACAACTCTGTCCTCTGTGGGTTGGGTTTTCAGTTTTCACATAAACAAACCAAACAATGCTAAAGACTTGTCACTCTTAACTTTTCTGTTAGCATTGATATCATGAACACACAAAAAGTATCAAGAGTCATGAGAGAGCTAAATTATGAATTGGCTAAACTGTAAAAGCACAAAATGTCTGTGCTTGAGCTAAGTAAGACAGTGAGAAAATGTAAAGTCATGATGAAGAAGTGAAAGTGAAAAAAACAACCGCCAGATGGACATGGCAGCAGATGGTCGAAAGATGATAAAGAAAATAACCAGTCAGAAAGAAGTCAACAACTGAAGATACCAGAAGGTAAGACTTACAGACCGATCAATAACAAGCAGAACCAAGCAAACAACTTGTGTAAAAACCCAGCACTCTGAATTTGGGGTGCACAGTCCTCTCTGAGGGTCTGTGGCAACTCCCACGGTGTGCTGCTGTGATGTGACCTGATCCTAAGACCTTGGCCTGCTGCTGTGTTGTGACCTGATACTGAGACCTCATCCATTTCCCCCTCAAAAGCCTGGTTTGAGTGGCTGTGACTGTTTTCCTTTGGTGCCTGAGCCGCCTGTGCTCTCCCTGCCCGCAGAGATACCTCTGAGAAGCCTTGTTACCCTCATGACATCTGAACCGCCTGGTTTGAGCGACTGTGACGGTTGGTGCCTCAGCCTCCTGTGTTGTCCCTGTCAGCCCCACCTCCTAGACAACTCACACTGAAGAATCCTACTCCAGATTATCCTGACATCTGAGTCATGAGAATACAGTCAATTTCCAAATTTTTTAGAGTGAAACTTGCTTTTAGGGAAGTGTCAATGATGATGTTAAGATGAATCGTGCAGTCCCTGTGGGACCCGGTTGACCAGTTGACCATATAACTTTCTTCTGTATTCTATTAACATTGCTGTATAGTATTTAACCTTGCCAAAAAAGAAGTCTGGGTTTTGCCCTCTGCTTCTGGGAAGTAAGCTCTCACAGTGGTGAATTACACGGATTTTCTAGGGTGTGGTGGATGCTGTGATGTGCCATCAAAATCCCCATTCAGGATTTATTCCCCTAGGTGCTACGACAGTGTTGGCGGAAAGGCCTTAACTGTCAACCACTTTGGAGAATAAGTCAGCTAAAGGTAACTGCTTTTCTGAGGGTAATATCTCCTTTCTGGGGTGAATGATATCCAATGGTTGGTCGACATGGTGGTATAAAGGCCCTCTTCCCTTTTCTTTCCCAAATTAGAGTAACTTGTATGGGGCCATTCCAGCTGCAGAGCTTCCTGTGGGATTGATTGAGACCTTTGTTGTGGCTATATTATATCCCAGCTACTCCCTCTGCCCAGGCTTGCGTTGATCTCTTGATCCCAAGAGCATCCCCTAGTAAAATGTTCTACATACTTAGAAAACAACTTGACAATAACTGCTAAAGTGCAAGTTATGCTTGCTTCATACCCAGCAACTCCTAAGTATTCTAGAAAAACTCTTACAAATTTGTGCCAGGAGCCATTTACACAAATGTTTCTAGAACTTTTAACTGCAGACCAAACAGGGAGCAACCTAAGTGTTAAAAGTATAATTGATAAATTTTGGTGTTGTTATTTATTGGAGCACGATGTAACATTGAAAACGGATTGTAGCTATGCAATATTATGGATGAATATCAGGAACAGTGTTGTGAAGGGAAAAACTATTCACAGAAGACGATATTCAGTAGATTTCGTTTATATAAAAAGATCTAAAACTAAACAATATATTGCTTAGGCATATAAACATATGGTTAAACTACAAATAAAAGTAAGGACATTACATACAAAATGTTCAGGATAGTAGCTCTAAGAAAAAGAAAGGAATGAGGTGGAGAAGGGCACACAGTTACTCCATAGACAATGGCTATGCTTCATTTCATAAGTCAGGTGGTAAATACACGATAATGATCTCTATAGATGATTATTACATTGTTATATTTTATGTGTACTTGACAATTAATCAATGGAAACCCTAGGGGCATAGTGGTTAAGAGCTATGGCTGCTAACCAAAAAGTCAGCAGTCTGAATCCACAAGGTGCTCCTTGGAAATTCTATGGTGCAGTTTCTATCCTGTCCTAGAGTTGCTTTGAGTTCAGAATTGATTGATGGCATGGGTTTAGTTTTTTTGTTCAATAGTTAATAAAAACAAAATATGAAAAAGAACACTCTCAAATAGTATATAACAGTATCCCCATTATTGCACATTCTCGTCAATACTTTTTTTTTAATTTGTGACAATTGTAGCCATGTAATGATATCTTTTTGTTTTAATTCACCTGTTACTGATTACCAATGAGTTAATTGTCTTTTCATATACTTGAGTTTCCTATTCTATGAAACATCTGCTTAAGCATTTAACCCTTTCTTCTATTGTATTGTCTTTTTTCCTTTCCTTTTTTTCTTCTTTAATTTTAAAGAATTTTTCATATGTTTTAGATGAATGGTTCTCAGCTAGGAAAGAACGCCACCCTCAGAAAACATTTGGCTGTGTCTGGAGACATTTTCAGTCGCCACAACTGGATGGAAAAAAGTTACTGGCATCTAGTACGTAGAGACCTGGGATACTGCTAAACATCTTACAATTCGTGTGACAACCACAACAAAGAATTACATGACCCAAGGTGTCAGTGACAACCCTGGTGGCATAGTAGTTAAGTGCTGTCTGCCAGCCAAGAAGTCAGCAGTTCAAATCTACCCAGTGCTCTTTGGAAACTCTATGGGACAGTTATACTCTGACCTATAGGGTCGCTTTGAGTCAGAATCAACTCAGTGGCCGTGGGCTAATGTGTTGATAGTAGCAAGGCTGAAAACTTTTGTCCGAGATATTATTTTATCAGTTGAATGTTCTTTAAATATTTGATCTCAGTTTGTAGATACTTTCATTTTCTTCTTGCTATCTTTTGATGAAAATAGATAAAATTTCTCAATTTTAACACAGTTCAATTTATCAGTTTTGTTTATGAATTGTCCTTTTTGTGTCTTATTTAAGAAAGTTTCTCCTCTTGGCTGTGATTACTGAACATTTTGATAAAAGATTCTATACACAAATCTTTGACCAAAATGGAGGAAAACAAAACAGAATTCCAAATTATCATGTACTTCAGACTTTCTGGAGTCATAGGGTCAGGATGAACTCTGGAAACTATTTCGCTGAGATAATATTTAAAACTTAAACAAAAAATATTCCCTCAAGTTTTCTTAAACCAAACAACAGTTGACTAGTAAAAAATGTCTGCCTTGAGTATGTTCTTTTAAGAATTGTCTCTGTGGGATCAAGGAGTCTCAGTGGTACAGTGGTTAAGAGCTCAGGTTGCTAACCAAAAAGGTCAGCAGTTTGAATCCACCAGCTGCTCCTTGGAAACCCTACCAGGCAGTTCTCCGCTGTCTTATAAGGTTACTATGAGTCAGGATTATCCTGGTAGCAACAGGTTTAGGTTTTTGTTTTATTTTTTTAATGGGATCAAACTGATAACAGCAACAGAATCATTAGATAGGAATCTTCTGGGGCAGTGAGTTTTTACTAATAGGTGAGAAACAGCTCAGCAAAGGAGAATGAAAACGGTTGCACAACCCAAAGAATGTCATCAGTGTCACTGAGTTGCATATGTAGAAACTATTGAATTCGTGTATGTTCTGTTGTGTATGTTCTCAACAATAAAAATCAACTTAACAAAAAAAGAAGCCTATCCTCAAACAATAGTGATTCTCCAATAAATAAGGCTTTTAAAAGTTTTAAATTTTACTTTTTTACATGTAGGTCTTCAATGTACCTAAAACTGACTTCTGCTTATGATGTAAAAGGTATTGTTAGTTCCCATAGAGTTGATTCTGACTCATGGTGACCACACGTACAATGGAATACAATGTTAGCTGGTTCTGCATCATCTTCACAATAGTTGATATTCTTGAACCCATGTGTTATGGCCAGTGGGTATTTTTTTAGTGCCTTCTAAACTGGAAGAATATGCAAACTATATTTTCATTTTGAGGTCAATCAGAAACAAAGACAAATTCATTGATGCAGGAAATATTGAGACAAAATTTTTCCAGGAAAAGGGTTCTAGCACTATATTGGGTAATATTCTATTAGAAGCCACAGCATTTTATTTCTATTTTTTATTGTGATTATGTGAAAGTTTACAATCCAAGTCAATTTGCCATATAAAACCCTGAGCACCCACCTCTCTGCAACTCTCCTGGCTCTCCTCATCCTGTGACAGCATACTCTTTCTTTCCACTCTTTACCGTCAGTATACACTCAGCCAACACTTGTCCCTTTCCACCCTCCTTTCCCCCCTAAAAGGAAATCAGTAGGACAGCCTCATATATATATTAAACCATAAAGTACACACACCACTTGTATCAGTCAGTGTCCGCAGGTCGAGTCCATTCTTTGTCTGAAGTGTTGGCTTCAGCACTGGTGTCAGCTCTGGGCTAGCAGCAAATCTAGGAGCCCTGTTCTTAGGGGGTTCTCCAGGTTGTCAGGCTACCAGGTGTGGTCTTTCAGTAGAGTTCTTGATCTGCACACCCCTTTTTCTCATGCTACGTCAGGGACACTACACTGAGTTCCCTATAAGGCTGTCTTTGGTGGTAGCCAGTCACTATTTAGTTCTTCTGGTCTCATGCTGATGTAGTCTCCCAATTATATGGATCCTTCTGTCTCCTGGGCTCATTTTTCCTCGTGTCTTTGATATTCTCGGTTGTCATCTTTTCCAGTTGGATTGGGACCAACTGATGTTCCTCACAGGGCAGCTTACTGACTTTTAAGACCCTGGACATCGCTCATCAATGTGGGGTGCAGAAGACTCTCTTAAAAAAAGACTAGTTATGCCAGTTGACCTTGATGTCTCCTGAAAGCATAGAACCATGAGGGTTTTCACTAGCTTATTTTCAAAAGTAGCTCACCAGGCCTTTTTCCCTATAGTCTTAGTCTAGAAGTTCCTCTGAAACTTACCCGCCCTTGGTAACCTTGTTGATATTTGAGATAACTAGTGACATGGCTCACATTATAGCAACATATAAGCCACTACAGTATGACAAAATGACAGACACATGGTGGCTGATATATGGTAGGAGTCCAAAATCAATTTAATGCTAATAAACAATCACCTGGGTACTTAGCGGCCCAGTGGTTAAGAGCATGTCTGCTAACTTAAAGGTTGGCAATTTGATTCTACCTGCCATTCCTTGGAAACTCCATGGAGCACTTCTACTCTGCTGTGTAAGGTTGCTGTGAGTTGGAATCGACTAGACAGCAATAGGTCTGAGCTCCATTTATTTAAAAGTCCATCCTACCCCCTCAGTCTACAATTTCAGCTCTGTCAAAAATCACTTTCCAGAAATGTATGGGCCTATTTCTAGTCTCTATTTTTATTGTTACCTCTTTATGTGGAAGCTACAGTCATTTTTACCTTCCTCTAAAAGGAAAATTGGAAACACTGGTGGCATAGTGGCTAAATGCTACTGCTGCTAAGTGACAGTTCGGCTGTTCAAATCCACCAGGCACTCCTTGGAAACTCTGTGAGTTAGTTCTGCTGTGTCCTGTAGGATCACTATGAGTCAGAATCGGCCTGATGGCAATAGATTAAAAGGAAAATTGGATCCTAAGATAAATTCTGAAGAATTAATCAAAACAGTACATTTTAACAGCATTTTTTTTCCCCCTTCAGTACTTCTCAATATTTTCCAGGGAAAGAAAAAGAAGGGGACATGAGTTTTTTGAGTACTATGATTAAGTACTTCTTAAATGAACTACTAGCTTTACTGAAAGTTTTTCCAATTCCTCACAAACTACACTTACCTACAGTACACATTTTAGGAAAATCAGAAATCTATTTATTTTCCAGCTAAAAAAAGAGAGCCTTTTCAGAAACATTTCTTTCATGCTTCTAATTCAACCGTATACCCGAACTATTTAATTTAGCATTGATAATGGAAATATGCATATTCTTTACTCCATAGTAAGAAAGGCTGTTTTCCTAGCTGCTGAAGAGTTAACTCTTACAGACATTTCTGAGTAGATAATTCCTGGAAAGGAATCCATGATGCAAAGACCAGTCACACCTGTCAATCAGCCTTACCCTTCATCTTTCAATTCCAGTTGTTCACAAGTCAGTGGCAAAAACTATTTCCAGAAGCAGAGATGAAATAGAAGTATTTTTCTTTCTTGCCTTTTTCTGTTCTTAACATTTTCCCCTTCATTCTCACTTATCCTCTCACTCTACACAAGGATTCAGTAATATTGAAACAGGATCATTTCATTGTAAGAATACAAACTATTGTCAGTTTGAGGTCAACCAGAAACAGAAAGGTAATTTCATCAACCCATAAAATAGCTTACCATTGGGACAAAAAGCATTCCAGGAAGAGAAAAAGCAAATACAGCATTTCAGCCTTCTCTGGGAGAATACTCTGAAAACGGTTTCCTTTTTGAACATGTCAGACATGTGTTATTACTCTTTATTCATACTATTTCTCCCTTAATACCCTTGAAATGATTATCAACTAATAATGTAAGTATCCTGGAGCCTTCATACACGGGTTTTTAAGAGAATGGGAGGGATTTCTGTGTGGATGGCACATGTTCCATGATACCCACACTTCTGATATTTGATCATCGTGAGGCTTGCCAACTGATGGCCAAGCACTGGCATAAAGTTGTTCTTTAAATATCACAGTCAGACAGGGCGTCTCTTTCTGATTACCGTATCTAGGGCCAGGTGGAAGTTAAATCCAGGGGGCTAAGACAGTTTATCAGATAGGAAGCCCTCAATTTACTAGATTGACTATATTAAATCTGGAGTCCTGTTTAGTACCATGTTAGAGAAAGAGGCTTAATCAAACCTCCAAAGCAAAACTTGTTGCCATTCATTACGACTCATAGGGACCCCAACAGGGCAGGGTAGAACTGCCCATTAGGATTTTCCAAGGAGAGGCTGGTGGATTCAAACTGCCCACCTTTTTTGGTTAACAGCCAAGTTCTTAACCATTGTGCCACAAAGGCTGTTCAGGAACCTGTATTTACGAAATTATCTGTATATATGTCTTTTGGAGGTGAACTTCTAATAAAAATTTTGTGAAAAACTGTTAAAAGTTTTGACAAACCACCCTCAAACCCAAACTAAATCCACTGCTGTTGAGCGAATTCCTACTCACAAGGACCCTATTGGGTTTCCAAGGCTGTATATCTTCATGGAAGCAGACTGCCACATCTTTCTCCCAAGAAGCAGCTGGTGGTTTCAAATCACCAAACCTTTTGTTTGACAGGCTTTAACCACTGAGAAACCAGGGCTCCTTTGACATCCTTTATGTCTGCTAACCAAAAGGGTCGGCAGTTTGAGTTCACCACGCACTCCTTGGAAACTCTATGGGGGCAACTGTACTGTGTGCTATACAGTTGCCATAGGTCAGAATTGATTCGATGGCAGTGGGTTTTGTATACACATTAAAGAAGCAATTTCCTAAAAGAAATGTGCAAAGACAAGGGTTGCTCCAGAAACATAGGTAAGACAGAAATACAACTTTTTAACAAAGCGGATGTATGCAATACTGCAAATATATTGGATTAAGAAATCAACCTGTTCTGTAGTGACATCCAGGTTGAGCCCAAGACATAGGTTTTGATTACGCTAGAGAGAAAAAAAAAAAAAGCAAACCACAAACATCAGTCACACGACCATCAACATCAGCACAGAATCAGTATGTTGAATGTGAAAGATTTTGAGGTGGTATCGCTGCAACTGATACAGTTTGCTTGCCAGCAAAAGAGGCATTCCATGTAAACTGCTCCCAATCCAAAACTATTCCTTATACCACAAGGTATGCTCATAGGCAGACTGGAAAGGCCTGCAGGTGAACATTACAGTCACATGAATCACAATGCCAATCACAATGCCAAGAGACCCACCAGGCAAGTAAAATTCACATCGAAGTGCTGCCTGGAAGCCAGCTTTGGAAATGTCTCCTTAAGTTGAAAAGCTCTGTTTCTGTCTTAGCTAGCCTTTGGAGTGACCTTTGTCTTTGCACATTCATTTTAGGAAGTTGCATCCTAAATGCATGTAAGGGGTGCCCAACCCTGATAGCAGTTAAGTGCTACTGCTGCTAACAAAAAGGTCATCAGTTCAAATCCACCAGGTGCTCCTTGTAAATTCTATGGGGCAATTCCGACTCGACCGCACTTGGCTTGGCTAGCATAGGGTAGCTAAAAGTTGGAATCATCTCGATGGTGTCAAGGTCAGCTAGGAAACTTGATCTCTGCTGTCACATACTAACATATTTTACTCTAGAATCTAGTGTTTCCTGGGGATAACGAAGGTCATGGTTTGCATCATAGAACACACACAGTATTGATAAGGTTGCCAGGGGAACCTGATCTGCCACGTATCAACAGTTCTCCCCGGCAGTTTGTAGTGCAGATGTGGGTTCTTTCTGGAAGCTGTGATGCAAACAGAACAATTCCTCCTGGTAGTTGTAAGGTGGCAATGGTGGCCTGGCCCAATCAGAAGGCAAGTTATTACCTCTCCCTCCCATCTATGACATTGCCCCCTGCTTTTGCCTGTAAAAAGCACCCCCCAAATCTATGCGGGGACTTTTTCCACTCGTGGAGGCTGACCCATTCCCTCTTTGGAACATACTTTCCCTTAATAAACTTTTCTGTCATTTACTATTAAAAACGATGCATCCTCCTGTGCTCTGGGGAAGGGGAATCCGAGTTTGCCACCTGCTGGGAGACCGAACTTGCTAGTTCGATCTGGAACCTGAGTCAGGTCACTCGGGGTCTAATCCATTAAAGGACCTCAACAGATGGTAATGACTGTTTTTTTTAATGAGTGTCAAAGGGTCCTTGGCTGCCCACTGGTTAAATAATGCCTCTGCAAGAGATCTTTTACACCAATTTCATGTATTCATGGGAAAGGGGAATTGTGCTGTGTGAATCATCAGTATCTGAAACGTGAAACAAGGTTTTGTTGTTGCTCACCCACCAACCACTGCCATGAAGTCCAACTCATAGTGAGCCTATAGGACAGAGTAGAACTGCTCCATAGAGTTGCCAAGGAGTGCCTGGCGGATTTGAACTGCCAACCTATTGGTTTGCAGACACAGCACTGAACCACTAGGCCATTTGTTGTTGTTCGGTGTCATGAAGTCAATTTTAACCGACAGTGACCCCATTTGACAGAGTAGAACTGCCCTATAGGGTTTTCTACACTCTAAGCTATATGGTCTCATAGCCACCATATAGGACACACTAGAATTGCCTCATAGGGTTTCCAAGGAATGCTTGGTGAATTTGAACTGTTGAACTTTTAGGTAGTAGTTATAGCTCTTAACCACTGTGCCACGAGGGCTCCTCTGTCTCACCAGAGCTTCTTGATGTGGTTTAGCAGTTATAATTTCTATCACATTGAAAGCTTAATTCAACTTTAGCACCTTAGCTTTTAACATGGTATCATAAACACTTGGCTAAAACTTAACCAAATACTGCAAAGTTTTAGTCTAAAATCCTGAAAACCGAAAATTGAAAAACTTGGCAATTCTTTTTAATCACTATGCCCAGGTATGGCTAGCTTTAGACTACTCCATTCAGACTCTGCCTCTTCTTAAAGCCAGTGACTAGCTTCTTAAGTCAGTGGTCTTATAGTGGTACATAGTTACCTGATCCCTAGACAGCTGGGTGGGTAGCACAGCTTTTTGCTTGACTACTAACTGAAAGGTTGTTGGTTCAAATCCACCCAGTGATGTGAAGGAAAAGAGAGCTGGTGACCAGACTGTAAGACTGTTGTTATTAGGTGCCATTGAGCTAGTTCCAACTCTTAGTGACCCTGTGTACAAAAGAACAAAACATTGCCGAATTCTGCACCATCCTCACAATCAGTGCTATGTTAGAGTCCAGTGTTGCAGCTACTGTGTCAGTGCATCTCCCTGAAGGTCTTCCTCTCTTACTGACCGTCTACTAATCATGGTGTCCTTCTCCAGGGACTGGTCCCTCCTGATAATACATCCAAAGTATGTGAGATGAAGTCTCGCCGTCCTTGCTTCCAAGAAGCATTCCAGCTGTACTTCTGCCAGTACATATTTGCTTGGCTTGGCATTTAATAATACATTCAATATTCTTTGCCAGCACCATAATTCAAAGGTACAAACTCTTCTTCAGTCTTCTTTATTCATTGTTCAGCTTTTGCATGCTTACAAGCTGATTGAAAATATCATGGCTTGGGTCAAGCTTACTTGAATCCTCAAAGTGACATCTTTGCTTACCTCTCTAAAGAAGTCTTTTGTAGCAGATTGGCCTAGCTCTATGTGCCATTTATTTCATGACTGTTGTTTTCATGGATGTTGATTGTGGATCCAAGTAAAATGAAATTCTTGAGAACTTCAGTCTTTTCCGTTTATCATGATGTTGTTTATTGGTCCGGTTGTGAGGATCATTAAGATTACAGCTGTTGTAAAACCTATGGAGCACAGTTCTGCTCTGACACCCATGGGGTCACTATAAATTGGAGTGAACTCTACCATAGGTTTTTGTTTGTTTTAAAGCATTTAGAGCAGCTTTACCCTGTCTGTGGGTAGACTTGAGTTGTAGTTTAATCCTTAAAATGAATAAACCGAGTAGTGGAGATTGAGGGCCAGTTCCCTGCTTAACTCTACAGAACAGAGAACTTTCACACAGGGCTTCCAAGGCCACAATCTTTACTGAAGCAGCCTGCCGCATCTTTTTCCTGCAGAACGGTTGTGGCTTCTAAAGGTCCTTTGGTCAACAGCCAAGTACTTAACCACCGCACTCCTTGAGCAGAGGCCACGCTTCCTGAAACAAATTCCCCACAGCCAAACTCTTCAAGTCTCACTGCCTAAGGCTACAACGGTGCCCGTTAGCCGTGGGCGGGGCGAGGGTCACGTGACCGGCGCCGGGGTCAGATCCGGGCGTCAGAGGGACTACGCAGAGCGGCTCGGCCCTTGGCCGCGCGCCCTGCGTGCTCGCGCAGGCCGGCGGCGGCGCGGGTGGGTGGGGCCGCCCGCGCGCGCGCCGGGGGCGAAGGCGGGGACTGGGGGAGTGGAGGTAGAAGGCGAGGGCGGGGCGGGGTTTCGTGCTACCGGGCTGCGCGGTCGGCGGCGGCGTGAGGCTGGTGACCCGCGGAGGGGCGCCTCGGCCATGACTGCGGAACTGCAGCAAGACGAAGCGGCCGGTGCAGCCGACAGCCACGGCTCGGTGGGTCCTGTGGGGACGAGCGGGAGAACGAGGGCGGCCTCCGGTCCCAGAGGGTAGGGCTGCGCCGTCCGGGCTGGCGTGGCTTCCGGGGCTCTAGGATGCGGGGCGCGGGGCGCGGGGCGCGGGGCGCGGGGCGCGGGGCGCGGGATGCGGGGTGCGGGTTGCGGGGCGCGGGGCGCGGCGCACGGGGCACGGGGCACGGGGCGCGGCGCGCGGGGCCGTAGGAACCGTCCGGCCGGGTTGCGGTCAAAGGAGAGCACTCCTGTGGGCGAAGGGGGGAGATGAGGGAGCAGGCTGAAGGCTTTGCAAGGCTCGGGTAGCAGAGACTGAGGACTTTATCTTGGGGTGGGTGCACAAGCTGAAGTTCTAGTGGGAGTAGGTATTTTGGGAAAACAAATATAAAGGGCTGCATGTGAGACCGTCTGCAACAAGGATTTGCTGAGCGGAGCGCTCCTCGTCCCGCCCTGAGATGAAAAAGTTCCGCAAGAGCAGTGCTGGTTGTTTTTGTTTTAAAATCAGTTTTACTTCAGTGTTTTACAGAGACCCAAACAGCCCGAAATTATCTTACTTAGAGCCTGGATTTATCAAACTTGTGAAAGACCGGGCTTCTGGTGACTGCCACATATGTATCCCCCCGCCCCTTTTGTTTTTAAGGCAGAGGTCTGCCTCCCCAATTATTGAATTCATCGGTCTAGATTTTTAAGAAGGAGGGGGAGAGGCAACAGCCGGATGAATAGAAGGTATGCGGATAAAGCTTTCCTATTCCTATAGTTCAAGAAGATTGAAATCAATACAAAGAAATCTGGGCTAAGATGAGAGTAAAAGAACTTGAGTAACCCACAGCTTGAGAGAAAATGAAAAGACTAATGTCTGTGGGAAGGAATATGGGAAATGGGCAATTTGAGAATGTCTTCTAATGTTACTTTGGAGTGTTAAAACAACACTACTTTCTTACCCCTCGGTTACTGTACCTTTCCAAGACGGAATAAGAAAGCTGTGCCCTGTCTTCAAACACGTTTGAAAATAACAAAATTTTATAAAATACTTCAAATACAAAGCTGTCAGAATATGTCCAACTGAGAAACCTTTCATTGTCACAGTACATTCAAAAGAAGATCAGTACTTAGTGAACATCATTTCCTTTTTAAGCTCTTGTAGAAAAAGATACCTTTAAGTCCTGGGCTCCAAAATAAACATTATGTCATTGGTACCACATGTGCTTGTTTCTAATAGAAGTATTATTGTTAAAAACCAAACCTTTTGTTGAGTTAATTCCAACTCATATTGGCCCTGTTCTACAGAGTAGAAATGCCCTGGAACCACGGAGCAGCTGATAGGTTCAAAGTGCTGACTTTTTGGTTAGCAGATGGAGCACTCAACCACTAGGCCACCAGGGTTTCCATATTTTTGTTAGGTGTACCTAAATACATATTGAAATCAGAGTCAAGATTTTCTCTGTTTGGTTTTAGAAATCCGTTCTGTTTTTAGGACAGTGGCAAAACAATCAGGTGAAAAATCTAAGTTTTGAGACAAGTTGATTTAGAGAAGCCAAGATTTAGAGAAGAGACTTATTTTAAGGGAGAGCAAGTCATATTTAAATTTGTGCTGTTCTGTCATTTGAGACCATGTGCCTGTTAATCAGTGGCGTCTTCATTTACCTCTGTCACAGTTTATGTAGCGACTACCATCTCAGCACTCCATTGGAGAGTTTCTGTGTGATGTGTTTGATGATCACTTGTATGTAAGTCATAGCTATTTTTGGAAGGCTTGGTACTCCAGTGGCTGTGGTTGGCTAGAATGCCCTGACTCCTGGCAGCCTGCAGGGTGATGACATTTACTGTTATGCCCAGTGATTTGCCCTATACAGACAAATGATAAGCTAGAAATGCTTGATAGTGTTTGGCCTTGTTATTTTTGCTAATAGTTGGAGTGAGTGGATTAGATTCAAGAAGTCTTAGGATGAGTGTCTTTTCAGATCTGAGGAAAGAGGTTAATAACTTCTTCCTCGTCTTAATAGCTTATGTGCTAGATTGTAATCTGAAACAGTTGTTTGACTATTAGCCAGAAAGTTGGTTTTAAACTACCCAGAGGTGCCTTAGAAGAAAGGCCTGGTGTTCTGCTGAAAGAGCACAGCCTTGAAAACCCTATGGAGCAGTTCTGCTGTGTACACACAGGGCCACCATGAGTCAGAGTTGTCTTGATGACAACAACAGGATGAACTCTTGTCTGTTTTGAATTCTATGAAGTATTTTGTCTTTCCCTTGAAGTATGCTTAATTGTTCTAGTTGAGAAGCATTGTCTGTCCTCTTGTGACAGTGAGAAGCTATTTAAAACCTAGGATGCTTTCTTTCCTTTATTGGTTAGTTGTACATGGGACAGAGAACCCTTTATAGCCTCCCAAGAATTTTAGTGAGAGCCAAGTGTAATACTCTTGAAGTGTATTCTCAGTGTATACTTGAATCTAAAGAAATGGAGCTTGGTGTTACCATTAAATTCTCTGGACTGTAGACTGATACTCAGATATCTAGAGATTACTTTCTGACAGATTCCTGTATTTTAATCACTTCCTGACTTAGATAAAAAGCAAAGTTTATCCTTATTGTTGTTAGGTATCATCCAGTCCTTTCTGGCTCACAGTGACCCTGTGGTCACTATGACTGAAATACTGCCTGTTCCTGTGTCATCCTCACAATTATTGCTGTGCTTGAGCTCGTTGTTGCAGTCCCTGTGTCAGTCCGTCCCATTGAGAGTCTTCCATTATTTTTGGATGATTTTTTTCAACTCTTCCTTTGTTATGGGTTTAGTAAGTTGTTCTGCTTCTTGTGATAATTTTGGCAGGCAATATGAATCAAGGAATTTGTCCATTTCCTCTCTAGGTTTTCAAATTTATTAAGAGTACAAACTTTCATAATATTCTGTTATGACATTTTTGATTTCTGATGGATCTGTTGTGAGAACTCCTCTCTCATTTTTAATTTGGGTTATTTGTTTCCTTTCCTGTTTTTCTTTAGTAAGTTTAACCAGTGGTATGTCAATTTTGTTGGTCTTTTAAAAAAACCAGCTTTTGGTCTCACCAGTTTTTTCAGTTGTTCTTCTGTAGTTCTGCTCTAATCTTTATGATCTGTTTTCTTCTGGTGCCTGAAGTGTTCCTCTGTTGCTCTCTCCCTACTTGTTCAGGGTGTCGGGTTAGATCTTTGGTTTGGGTTCTTTCTTGCTTATGGATGTATGCATTTATGGAGGTAAACTGACCTCTGAGTACTGCTTTGGCTGCATCCCAGCGGTTCTGGTAAGAAGTGTTTTCAATCTCATTGGAATCCATAAATTTCCTTATCCTTGATTTCTTCTATAACCCATGGCTTTTTAAGCAAAGTGTTGTTCAGTTTCCTGTGTGTTCCATTTTCTGTCTATGTTTTTTCTGCTATTGATTTCGACTTGAATGGCTTTGTGGTCTGAGAAGGTGCTCTGCAATAATTCAGTGGTATGGATTTTGTTGAGATCTGCTTTATGTCTTAACACATGGTCTATTCTGGGGAATGTTCCGTGTGCACTGGAGAAGAAGGTGTAGTTGTCTGCTGCTGATGGATAGAAAGTTCTGTGTATGTCAGTGAGGTCTAGTTGGTTAATTGTGGTGATAAGATCTTCTGTGCCCTTATTGAGCTTTTTTCTAGATGATCTGTCCAATATTGAGAGTGGACTGTTAAAGTCTCCCACTGTTGTTGTGGAGTGATCTGTCTCGTTTTTGAGTGTAGTCAGTGTTGCTTCAGTGTATTTAGATGTTCTAGAGTTGGGTGCATAAATATTTAATATTGTTAAGTCCTGCTTGTGTATTGAACCTTTCAGCAATGGTGTCTATCCTTGTCCATGATGGTGGATTTTACATTAAAATCGATTTTATCTGAGATTAGTATTGCTACACCTGCTCTTCTTTGTGTAGTGTTAGCTTGATATATAGTCTTCCATCTTTCAGTGTTCAATTTGTTCATATCTTTAGGTCTAAGGTAAGTTTCTTGTAAGCAGCATGTGGATGGGTCATGTCTTTTGATCCAAGATGCCACTTATTGTCTCTTTACTAGAGCGTTCAGTCCATTCACATTCAGTGTAATTATTGACAGGCATATGTTTAGTGCTGTCATTGTGATAACTTTATTTCTGTGTTGATGTTTTCTCTGTTCTTATTATTTTGTTCTGGGACATTCTTGTTTATGAGTTGGTTTTTCACCTTTTTCAGTGTAGGTTTTGTGATTGTTGAGACTCCTGTAGTACATTTCTTGGTTTGATGTGTTGCGTCTTTTTTGTGCTTTGAGGCTGTCACTGTAATCCCCCTTAATAGTCTATGTTTAAACCCAATTTTAACTACTACAAGTGTTACTAACTTCCTCTGCATGTGGAAGGTATATAGTGACTGTAGTACATCTCTCTTTTTAATATGATGACATCGTAGTTTTCATGATATGATCACCGAATCACTTCTTTAATATAACAGCTTTGATTGAGTTTGGAGCTGTCCCTAACTGAGTAGGTTTCTGGATAATGTGCAGTGTATTTCCTTCTAAAATGTAAAATTAGTGGTTTTGTTCTTTAAAGCCAAGAGCTTCTTTCGGTATTTCTTGTGGCTTTGGTTTGGTTTTTACAGTCTCTGATTTTCTGTTTATCTATGTCTTGACTTCATTTTCATATTTGAAAGATAGTTTTGCAGGATATGTAATTCTTGGTTGGAAGTTCTTCTCCTTCAAGGCTTTGAATGTGTCATCCCAGTGTTTCCATGCCAGTGTTTCTGCTGAGAAGTCCGACGAAAGCCTACAGGGTTTCCCCTGAGTGTTAGCTTTGCTTTGAGTCTTGCTGCCTTTAAGAGTTTCTGCTTGTTTTTTATTTTGTTAAGCTTGATTATAATGTCTTGGAGCCTTTCTTTGGGGATCTGCACTGAGTGGCATTCGATATGCATCTTGGCTGTGTTCTCTTCTTTCATAATTTCTGGAAAGTTTTCTGTCAGCTGCTCAGCCCAATACTGTTTGTGTTCTTAGGTGTCCCACTGTATTCAGGAACTCCAGTTAATTGTAGATTGTTCATCTTAATAGAGTCCCACGTGCTTCTTAATGCATCATCATTTTTCTTTCTTTTTTTTTTTTTCTGATTTCTCTTCATAAATGCTGGAGTCAGTAGCTCTGTCTTCCAAGTCAGAAAGTCTGTTTTCCATTTGTTCAATTCTGTTTTGTTGTCTTTGAACTGAATTTTTTATCTGTTTGATTTTGTTAACTGAGTTGTTGGATTTCAGAGTACTGGTATTGCATCAGATCGATCAGCTTGCTTAATTTTTCATTTTGCTCTGCTTCATTTTATATAATGTATAGGAGGGCTGTCTATATAACCCTTTTGTACTTGCCCTCCGATAGTTTCAGAAAGGCTTCTTCATCTGGGAAGTTCTTTGGATCTTCTTTTTGGGGCCTTCTGAAGCAACGGGTGAATTCTTCCTAATGTTCTGGTCCAGAATTTGTTGCTTTTTGAGCATCTGGAGGTTTTTTTGTTTCTCCAGTGTTAACAGGGTCTGAAGCTCAGTCTGAAAAGGAAGTTGATCACCAAACACCTCTGTGTACTCCAGTGGCTGGGCTCATGCATTCTCTGGGGTAGCAGGCTCCACCTCCTGATTGGCAAAGACGCAGTCCCGCTTATAGAGTCACTGAGGAGCCATTGGCTGACTCATAACGTGAGACAGTAAAGGCCGGAGGTGATGCCATCCAGATGCACCACAGTTACTTCTCTATTGAAAGGTAAAAGGTGTCTGACAGCTTCAGAAATTAGTCAGGCTTTCAGGTGTGCAAGTCCCTCTTCCCAGCTGGCAAAGTAAGCACCTCTATATCAAAGACTGCTTTACTGCTAGAGAAACACTCTCCAGACAGGCACTGCCTCCCAGCCTGGGAATTAGGTCCAGCTGAGGCCTCTGTATAGGAAACTCCACTGTCCAGTGAATCAAGATGGCATCCCACACAGGCTCCCCCACCTGCCTCGGAAAAGGCTGTTCAACAGTGGAGATTCAGAGATTCCAAGAGAGAGGTTAGAGGTGCCGAGTTGCATAGATTCCAAGGCCAGGCTCTCAATGTGGCGACTCTGCTCGCCGATCTCAACAGCAGTGTGTCTGAACCTTGGCGCCAGTCAAACTTCAGCCCCTCCCACCAGCTAAGAGAGGAAATATAAAAGTTAAAATGGTGGCTTACATTCAGTCTGCGAGAGCTGACACTCATCAAGGGCGGGGTTGGCAAAAGAGAAGTTTCCTGTGCAGTGGTGTGTAGACCAAATAGACAGCCCTTTGCGGTTTCCTAGGGCTCACTAGGTGTCCAGAAGGATCCATTTGATTATCATTTCAGTCCTTGGTGTCCAGAGGGATTTAGGGAGACGTGTGTTTAGTCTGCCATCTCGACGCCACCCCCTGCCAGCCTTGCTTCTAGTGAATATTTTGACTGTACTTCTTCCAATTGGTATTTGTTCGTCTGTGGTATATTCGCTATTCTTTGCCAATAACATAATTCAAATGTATGAATTCTTGTTCAGTTTTCCTTATTCATTGTCCTGCTTTGGCATGCCTGTGAGATGGTTGGAAACACCATAACTTGGCTGAGGTGCACCTTAGTCTGCAAGGTGGCATCTTTACTTTTTCAACACTGTAAAAGAGGTCTTTTGCAGCAGATTTCCCCAGCACAATGCATCTTTTGATTTCTTGACTGCTGTTTCCGTGGGTGTTGATTGTGGAACCAAGTAAAATGAAATCCTTTACAATCTCAATCTTTTCTCCATTCGTCATGATTTTGCTTAGCAGTCCAAATGTGAGGATTTTTGTTTTCTTTATGTTGAGGTATAATCCATATGAAAGCTTTAGTCTTTGGTCTTCATCACATCCTCTTCCAAGGTCAGCAAGCAAGGTTGTGTCATTTGCATATGGCACATTGTTAGTGAGTCTTCAGTCCTGATGCCTCAATCTTTGTGTAGTCTAGCTTTTCTGATTACTTGCTGACCATATTGACGTAGTTAAAACGCAGAGTTTTTCCCTTACTGTAGGATAAACAAGCGGGAGTGTGTTTGGTTCTTCAAAACCTGTTCCTTGGGAGCTGTACACATCACACATTCTCCTTTCATGACCTTGTAATTTCACTGAAAATTTAATGCTCTTTTGTTTTCTCGACTTTTTGTTCCCTTTTACCTTGTCTCGTTAATTGTGATTTTGAGCATGTCAATTGGTCAGCGTTTGGTTGACTTCCATCACGCTCATGCTACTAAAGGCTATTTGTTGACAAATAGCATTTCACTGTGCAAGCTATCTCCATGTGTTCTGTTTACTTAAGAATATTTTCATCAAAGACGTTTAGATTGGTAGCTAAGTAATACAGCTAATACTCTAAGGGAAAAATATGAGAGAAGATAATAGTAATCCACCATAATCAACAGTTACCACTGAGTCAGTTCCTATTCCTGGTGACCTTCATGTGTGTCAGAGTGAAACTACACTAGGTTTACAATGACTGACTTTTCAGAAATTAGAATATCAGGATTTCCTTCCAAGGTGTTTCTGGGTGGACTTGAACCTCCAGCCCTCTGGTTAATAGCCAAACACATTAACTGTTGGCAAAACCTGGGAATTCTGATGACAGTAATAGCTAACATTAATTGATATACTCTGCTAGATCATGTCCTCAGAATTAAATGTATATTATTTCAGAACTTTGGACAGCTCTGTGACATTTCCTTTAGGAGGCTTATAGTTGTTAGATAGTTTGGCTAAGGCTGAAATCAGGTAATACAGCCCTGATTATCCCTTAGTCTTATTTCTTCATTGAGGTACCCTTTGTCCTAGGTCAGAACCTTTTTGTTACTGTCTCAGAGCCTTCTGTAGAACTCTCTTTCTGATCTTTTAAACTGCTAAGCCTCTCTGCTCTTTTTCTAAGTAGATAATTTCCCTTTCTGTTTGACTAAGCTTGCTGATATCTAAAGAGTTCTTGTGTCCTCTTTTTTCCTTTCTCAGTGGAAGAGGTACCCTTTCTTCTCCTGTCCTCTGTTTTTTAGAGATGAATTGAGGTCAGTGTTGATCATTCAGGAACACTTTTACCCTGCAGAAGATATTTGCTAGTGTTTGAAGCCTAATGGTATGGTGGTGAAGAGCACAGCTGCTGACCAAAAGATCAGCAGTTTGAATCCGTCAGCCACTCCTTGGAGACCTTATGGGCCAGTTCTGCTCTGTCCTATAGGGTAGCCATGAGTAGGAATGGCTTCTATGGAAATGGGTTTGGTTTTTGGTCTGGAGACTTTTTTTAAAATTGATTGCAATAAAAGAATAAAATTTCTAACATCTATCAATTGTCTCATCTATGATAAACCCTCTGCCCCCACCCACACATGTAGCCAGCACAGTCATTTTCTTCTATGGATAATTCTCTTGTCTCGTACAAAACCCTGGTGGTATAGTGGGTTATGTGCTGCCACTGCTAACCACAAGGTTGGCAGTTCCTTGAATACTCTGGGGGTCAGTTCTACCCTGGCCCCTAGGGTCGCCATGAGTCGGATTCAACTCGATGGCACTTAGCTGGCATACAAAATTTGCCCTTTTGACACTGATTGACTTCACTCAGCATGATCTCTTCCAAATGAGACCATGTTATGAGATGTTTTCTAGAACTGTCTTTTTTTATTGTAGCATAGTGTTCCACTGAGTATATGTAGCATAGTTTGCTTATCCATTCATTTATTGATGGGCATCATGGTTGATTCCAACTTTTTGCTGTTGTGGACTGTGCTGCAACAAACATTCGTGTACATGTGTCTGTTCATGTGATAACCTTTGTTTCTGAAGGATAAGTTCCAAGCAGTGGAATTACAGGATCAAATGGTATATCTATCTCCAGCTTTTTAAGGAAGCCCCAGACTGTTTTCCAAAGAGGTTGTACCATTTTGCAATCCCACCACCAGTAGAGGCCCCACAGCCTCTCCAGTATTTGTTGTTTTGTGTTTTTGAATCATGGTCAACCTTGTTGGGGTAAGATAGTATTTCATTGTAGTTTTGATTTGAATTTCTTCAATAGCTGATGATCATGAGCATGTCTGCATGTGTTTTTTGGTTGCCTGGATCTCCTCTTTAGAAAAGTGTCTGTCCATCTCCTTTGCCCATCACTTAATTTGATGATTTATCATTTTCTTAATTGATATTTTGTAGTATCTTATAGATTATGGAGATCAGGTGTTGATCTGACATATAATTGCCAAATTTTTTTCCCATTTTGTAGGTGGCCTTTTAATTTTTGGATTGTGACTCCTGGGTGACTCATGTTACTGGCATCTCGCAGGTAGAAGCTGGGAATGTTACTAAACATCCCATGGTTTACAGAGTAGTAGTGTCCCCCAGCAAAGAAATCATCCAGCCCAAAATGTCAACAGTTCCCAAATTGAGAAATCCTGTAGATGATGCCTGTCCTTACTGTCCTAAATTATCTCACTCTTTTGTCCAATCCTAACCCCCAGACACTTTCTCTTACCACTCAAGGGTGGACAGAGTCTGCTTCATCTAGGAGCTTGTTAGAAATGCAGAAATTGAGTGTGCAAGCTAGTACAAGCCAGCTTGTACTGGCTCTCCAGCTGATTGTGTACATCTCTTCTGAACCGTGAGCCCAGTAGCTGGAAGTCACCAGTGAAACCAGACCCACTGCTGTTAAGAGTTGATTCCAACTCATAGCAGCCCTCCAGGACAGAGTAGAACTGCCCTATAGGGTTTCAAATGCTGAAAATCTACAGAAGCATAGTGCTTCTCTTTCTCCTGGGGATCAGCTCTTGGGTTTGAACCGCCAAGCTTTCAGTTAGCAGCCGAGTGCTTAACCTCATTGCCACAAGGGCTCCTGTAGCCATCCTTCAAAAAAAAAAAAAACATTGGTGTCAATTTCAACTTATAGCCACCCTATCCTAGTAGATGTGAAATGTATCTCACTGTGGTTTTGATTTGCGTTTCCCTAATTAGTGTCTGTTAGAGTTGCTATGAGCCAGAATTGACTCCAGCTCCACTGCAATGGTAATGACTGGTGATGTAGAGTATATCTTCATGTGTTTAATGACCATTTATTTGAATACATTCCTTGGAGAAATCTCTATTTAATTGCTTTGTGTGCTTTTTAATTAGAGTGTGGTTGTTGTAAGAGTACACACACACACACACACATGCACACACATGGAGACTGCAATTTAAGTTTGTGAACTTGTCATAGAAAAAGTGCTACATATGTGATTGCTCAGTATCACTGTGGTCACCTTTGAAGTACTCCCCTTGGGAAGCTATGTGCTGATGCCAGTGCCTAGTCTACCCTTCAAAGCAGTTCTGAAACTCTTTCTAGAATGGCGATCAGAACTGTCATTGTGTTACCTTTATGTCTTGAATGTCATCAAAATATCTTTACAGTGTTTATCTTCAGGTAAAGAAAAAAGTCACTAGGGACCAGATCAGATGAGTAGGTAGGGTGTTCCAATACAGTTATTTGTTTACTGGCTAAAAACTCCCTCACAGACAACTTGTACAATGAAGTTTGCTAACTTGCAACTGTGTGCAATGGCCATTCCAGAAAGAGTTCCAAAATTGCTTTGAAGGACAGGATAGGCACTGGCATTGGTGCTAAGCTTCCCAAGGGGAGTACTTTGAAGGTGACTGTAGTGATATTCAGCAATGAAGTATGTAACACTTTTTCTAGGATGAGTTCACAAACTTAATTGACAGTCCTCATATAACACAATAATTCCATACCTAAGTATGTACCCAAAAGATCTGAAGTGGATAGTCAAACAGATACTTCTACACCAATGTTCTTTGTAGCATTATTCACAAAAGTCAAAAAGTGGAAACAATCCACATGTCCATCATCAGATGAATGGGCAGACAAAATGTGATTTATAGAAATACAAAGGACTATTATTTAGTCGTATAGAAAAATAAAGTTCTAATGCATGCTGCAACAAGGATGAGCCTTGAAAACATGCTAGGTGAACTAAGTCATACACAAGAGTAAATATTGGATGATCTCACTTATGTCAAACGTCTAAATGAAGTGAATGCATAGAGACAAAAGTTTCTTAGTGGTCATCAGAGGCTGGAGGGTAGGAGGAGGCAGAGGATAGACTGCTTAAGTGGTGGTACTGGAGTTCATCTGGAGTGATGAAAAAGTTTGAAAATGGATAGTGGTGATGGCTGTACAACAGAGTAAATGTAATTAATGTCACTGAGTTGTACATCTAAAAATAGCTAAAATGGCATTATTGTTCACATAGATTTTACAACAATAACTTTTTTTAAAGTCAAAGATAGCCATTGAAAGTTTAAAGAATAAATTTCACAAGGATTGAACTACGTTGTTGACACATAGTCATAGTGCTATGACAAGACCAATGATACATAATATAAATACATACTATATGTAATGCCAAGACAGCCGTGATAGGCATATATAAATATATTTATATAACATGATACATGGTAAGTTCTCAACAACATCCACATCCCATATTCTAACAGTTACTATATACTAAATGTTAATTTTACAGCAACAAACTGATTAATATTCTACTGTATTAGTGACTCAGGGTTTCTGTTAAACATCATTAAACTTTATTTAAATAATAACTTCATTCTAAACTACACTGCTATATATAAAGCAAAAGTAGAGTTGAGACAAGTCAAAACCTGCACTCCACTTACAATGAAGTAATGGGCAAGAGCCAGTGCGTTTGTACTTCCATTGGTATATTCACATTGTTTCCATTAAAAAAAAAAAAAGTACTCCCTTTTTTTGCCCAGAGGCTGTGAAGAATGACACACACACAAATCCTACAAAGGAACTCAAGCTTGCAACCTCAGCTACTCTGTGGTTTTGTACAATCCAGTCAGCTTCTCAGGAATGAAATTATCTGAAGGAAAGACAGTAACTCACCTCACAATACACAATTAACAGGAGCAGTCAGACATGAAAACATTGAGTAATCAAGTTTTTGTAACACACACAATTGGCCCCATCCTACTATAACTAAATTAAAACTCACTTTGGTACCCTGGCCCCTAGGGTCGCCATGAGTTGGATCCGACTCACTGGCACTTGGCTGGCGTGGTTAAATAAGACAAATTTGTGAGATTCAAATACCCAGTTTAGCATTGTGATAAGGAGCTTTCTAGATTATTCCATTCCTTCAAATGAGGATGTTATTTTCATTATTCTGATGTACACACTTTTCAACTGTCTATTCTTATAATGACAGTTGTAAATTTAAACTAAATAAGTAATTGACAAATGGTCCTTTCATTTACTCCGTAGAACTACCAAGGTATGCTTCCAGAATTCCCTCAAAAGTTAAATATTTGGTTTTCCAATTTTAAAGTGAAATTAATTAAAGTATTCAAGGGAAGCAAAAAGAATAACTGGGAGTCGAAGAATGTAAATATAGCCACAACTCCAGAAATCTAGTCTGGACAACAGGAGTTTTAACGTACTATCTGAGGTTGTCACTAAATTGACTAATCCCCATAAGACAAGGAATGACAGACAGAAAAGCTGGTATGTTTCCAGTTTTTCATCCAGCAACAACTCCATGATGGTCCAGTTTATTTAGAAAACAGAAAATCTAAAGTAGCATAAGGATATGACTCTCTGAAAATGACAGATGGCCACTTTTTGTGGGTATAGCTAAATCTCCTGAAATAGGCTGTTGGATAATTTATGTTAATGCTGGAAAAAGTAGATTCATGATGACACTGTTAATCAACTGGCTTGGATAGTTTAAAAAGCATTAAAGTGTTCTTAGATTGCACTGCTATATAGTATAAACCAAAAACCAAACCCATTGCCATCGAGTCATTTCCTACTCAAAGCGTCTATACAGGACAGAGTAG
Source organism: Heterohyrax brucei (assembly GCA_028571685.1). NCBI lineage: Eukaryota > Metazoa > Chordata > Mammalia > Hyracoidea > Procaviidae > Heterohyrax > Heterohyrax brucei. Next base: position 36,845,013 of record CM053145.1, read on the forward strand.
AATTGCCCCACAGAACTTTCAGGAAGCACCTGGTGGATTCAGACTACCAGCCTTTTGACCAGCAGTTGTAGCACTTAACCATTTCACCACGAGAGTATCCTGTATTATATCAAAAACAACACACAAAAAAAATCCACTGTCATCAAGTCAATTCAGACTCATAGCAACCCTATAGGACAGTGTGGAACTATCCCCAAGAGCCTCCAAGGAGCGCTTGGTGGATTTGAACTGCTGACCTACTACACCACCAGAGTGTCTATTATATAGTACAGGAGTTGAAGCTTACAAGCAAGAAAAAAACAAGGAACTAAATTCTTAGTAACTTCTTAATTTTTCTTTTAGCGTATTTTTCTCACATCCGGAGTAAGAAATTTCAGTTAGTACAAAAGGTGATAAATGAAGAGAAATCTCCCTTTCTTCCTACCTCGGTCTCATGTCACAGAAGTTATCATTATTAATAGTTTATTTTTTACACATATCTTTCTAGAAATTTTGTATGTACCTGGTATCTTTTTCATTCTAAACAAAATGTCCTGCACTTTTTTTTTTTACTTTCAAACACATTAAGAAAATAGTTTCTTATTTATTTGAATAAATGTCCCAACCAGATACAAAAAAAAATGAGGCTGGGAAGTTTATACAGTAAGGATACAGGGCATGTAAAATGAAAGAAAATACCATTTTTAGCAATAAGTTTCTAAGGTTAACTGAGAAGCTTAGAAAGATGTCAAGAAAAGATAACCCAAATGGTTGTGTTTGTAGTTCAGAAATCTAACAATGGTAAAATTTTAAGTTATTATCTGGGGGGATGTGTGTAGTTTCTATTTTTGATAAATAACTGAGATCAAAAAAGTGATGTAAAATTGGATTGTTATGGGTTCTAAATGTCAGAATGAATTTTTAGACTTGACCTGATGAACAGTTGAAAGTCATTAGAGGTTCCTCAGCAGGGAAGAGACATGAGGAAAAAAGACACTTTAAGAGGATTAACTTGGAAGATGTGAACTACTGATTCAGAATGGGACTAGACTAAAGGAAAGAAAGCTTCACTCTGAGTTACAGGACTATTACATAATGAGAGCTAGAAGGCTTGTAGGATAAATGATAAAGTAGGATATGTTCTAAACATTTCAAAGAATGAAGAGATAAAAAAAAAAAAAAAACATAGTCTAATATTTCCAAGTGGCTGACTAAGAGAGTACTGTTGCCAGTGACGAAAAAGAAACCAGCAAGAAAATCAGTGTAATATGCTACAGTAATAGGACAAAGGAAAATGATAACAGGACCGTCTCAGTTGCCACACAAAAAGTATTTTACATAGTCCAATACCCTCTCTGATAAAAACAGTCACAAAACTAGGAAGAGAAGACAACTTTCTCAACATGATAGAGGGCATTTGTGGAGATAGACTGAAAGCATTCTTCATAAGATTAAAAATAAGACAAGGATGCCCAATTTCATCACTGCTGTCTAGCACAGTACTACAAGTTATAGGGAGATTAGGCAAGATAAAGAATGCAATAGGTGTCAACATTAAAAAGGAAGAAAGAAATAAGACTGTATTTGTGGATAATATGATCCTACATATAAAAAAGTCTCAAAGAATTCCTCAAAAGGCTACTTGAGTTAAACTAATTCAGCAAAGCTGCGTGGTGCAAGATCAGTAAACAAAAATCAGTTGTGTTTCTATGCATCAATTGTGAACAATCTTAAAAGGAAACTAAGAAAACAGCTACGTCTAAAATTGCATCCCCCTAGATAAAATACCTAGGAATAAATGTAACCAGCGTGGTGAAAGATGGTATACCAAACCTAGAAAACATTGCTAAAGAAGTTAAAAACCTAAATAAATGGAAAGATATACTGTGTTCATGAATTGTAAGATTTAATATTGTTAAGATGGTAATTCTGCCTAAGGTAATCTACAGATTCAGTGTAATTCTTATCAAAATTTCAATAGCCTTTTTGGCAGAAATGGAAAAGCCTATGCTCCAAATCATATGGAATTGCAAGGGGCCCCAAAGAGCTAAAACCATGTTGAATAAAAAGGAAACCATTGAACAACACACACTGGCTGGTACAAGGACAAATAGAACAATGGAATAGAAATGAGTATCCAGAAATAAAGCTATACATGTATGGTCGTCTGATTTTTAACAAGATGTCAAGAGCGCTTACAGGCAAATCAGTCTGTTCAACCAGCAGTCATGGAACAACAGGATACCTACATGCCAAAGAAGGAAGTTAGCCCCTTTCTTATACCACGTAACAACAATTAAGGTTAAATGGATCAGCAGCCTAAATGTAAGAGCTAAAACAGTAAGAGTCTTAGAAGAAACACTGAAGTAAACCTTCATGACCTTGGATTTGGTAATGAATTTTTTTAATATACCAGAAGCACTGTCAACAAAAGAGAAAGTAAATTAGGCTTCATCAAAACTAAAAACCTTTATGCATAAAAGGACATTATCAAAAAGATATCATAAGAAAAGGGAGAAAACCTCTGCAAATCATATAAGGGTCTAGTATCATGATTGTTTACATACACACGCGCGCGCACACACACACACACACACACACACACACGGTTCAACAATTAAGTCCATGAACTTAATTGTTGTAGGTGCTGCATGCCTCATTGCTGAATATCACTATGGTCACCTTGGAAGTACTCCCTTTGGGAAGCTGTGCACTGATGCCAATGACTAGTCCACCCTTTCTGGAATGGCCGTTGAGCATGGTTCCCAGTCCACAGACTTAATTGTATAGTTGTCTGTGAGGGAGTTTTTAGCCAGTAAACAAATAACTGTATTGAAATATCCTCCCTCCTCACCTGGCATTCAGGACATCAACAGTAATAGGACGGCAGCTCTGATGGCATTTCAGAAAAAGAGTTCCAAAATTGCTCTGAAGGGTGGGTTGGGCGCTGGTGTAGGTACATAGCTTCCCAACAGGAGTACTTCAGAGGTGACCATAATGATGGATAGCACTTAGAACAATTAAGTTCCCAGACCTTGTATGTGATAGTTTGATAACTAGCTTTTTGAGAAACTGCCAAACAGTTTTCCACAGGCTGTACCATTTTGCATCCCTAGCAGCAGTACGCAAGGATTCTACTTTCTCCACATCAAGTAACACTTGCTGTTTTCTGTGTTTCAGATAATAGCCATCCTAGTGGATGTGAAATAGTGTCTATCTCAGTGTAGTTTGAATTTGTGTTTCCCTAATGACTAATGTTGTGGAATGTCTTTTCACACGCTTATTATTGGCCATTTATCTGTCTTCTTTGGTGAAATGTCTGTTCCTGTCCTTTGCCCATTTTTTAATTGGGTTGTTTGTCTTTTGTTGTTTAGTTATAAAATTTTGTAATATATTTTGAATATTAAATCATCAGAAACGTGGTAACCAGATATTTGCTCTGATTCTGTAGGTTGTGTCTTCACTTTCGTAATAAAGTCCTTTGATGTACAAAATTCTTGGTCTTGATGAAGTCCTATGTATGCTTGTTTTTTCTCTTGTTCGTGCATTTGGCATCATTTCTAAGACCCCCTTGTGGATAACAAAGTTTTGAAGCCTTACTGTTTTCTTTTTTAATTCAGGACACTTAATGACAAATAGCCTTTTGTAAACTTTAGTTTCCTAATTTATGCTAAGGATGACTCTTACCTTTAGGCTTTATGTGTAAAAAGTAAGACATACGACGTTAGTGATGTAAAGTAGGTATTCAGTAAATGTTAGTTATCAACAGCATGCTGGGGGCAATTCACAGTAGACAGCCATATGTTGTATGATTCTTGCTTTTAGGGAAACAAGACTGTTGTAGTTGAAACAATTTAGAGAACCAATTCTCAATGGAATCTAAAATTTTTGGAGGCATAAAGCCCAGATGGACCACTGAAACTCTTAGCTTAAGGTAATCTTTAAACCTTACATATTAAATCAAAAATATCACCAGATGTCTTCTTTTTTTTTTTAATTTTTATTTTTATTTAACATAACTGAGTGAAAATGTACATTCACAAGTAAATTTACATGCCCCCCTATATGCAGCTTCCACTGCTCTCCCTGTCTGGTGACTGCACCCTATTCCTCTCTGCTCCATACATGTCTCATCCTCCCAACAGCCTCCTTTCCCCTCCTCTCCGTCCACTCCCCTTCCTCCAGCCAGAGGTCAGCAAGATGATATCCTATAGATGTATAGAACCATAAAGTGCCTCCAATATATGGTTACTCTGCATTGCCAAGACCAATCCATTCCTGTCCAAAGAGTGGACCTTTGTTATAATTTATGGGAAAGGGCAGCATCAGGGCCGGGGGCCATGCTCTCAGAGGAACCCCCAAACAGCTGGACCATCAATTGAGGTCTTTTAGTGGAGATCTCATGATGCACCTCTTTTTATTCTTGTGTTGCCAGTGAGGCTCCTCTCTGTGAGCTCCGCTGTGGCTATCACTGGTGGTGGCCGGGCACCATCCGGTTCTTCCGGTCCCAAGTCGATGTAGGCACCCACTCTTGTGGGTCTCTCTGTCTTCTCGGTTGTCTTTACCGCATGCCTTTTTGGCCCTCGGTGAGCATCCGTTCCTGCTGAGTTTGGACCATTTGCTGTGTCCTCGGATGGCAACTTGGCAGCTTTTAAGATCCCAGACGCCACTCACCAATGTGCGGTGCAGAGAGCTCTCTTAGGAAAATGCTAGTTGTGCCAATTGGCCTGGAATTCACCTAAGAGCATGGTCCCCCGCCCCCCGCCCCAGCTACGCTATTCTTGCAGTATTGAGTTAAGATGGAAGGAGTACTCAAGTTATGCTAAAGTCCACTTAATGTTGTTCTTGTTCCTAATGTGTGCTGTCACTGCTTTCTCCCAACTAGATTTCTAGTAACTATCTAAACTAAACCCTCCCACCCTCACCCTCCCTCCCTCCCCTCCCTTGCAGCTGTCAAAGAGTCTTTTCTTCTATACACAAGTCTGTTTTTGAGATCTTATCGTAGAGGTCTCATACAGTATTTGTCCTTTTGTCACTGACTACTTTCATTCAACATAATGTCTTCCAGTTGAAACCAGGTTAGGAGATGTTTCCTGGAATCATCATTATTCTTTATCATTGCATAGTGCTCCATTGAGTATATGTACCACAGTTTACCTATCCATTCTTCTATTGTTGGGCATCTGGGTTGATTCCACCTTTTTGCTATCGTGGACTGTGCTGCGATAAACATTCTGGTGCATGTGTCCGTTGGTGTGAAAGGCCTTGAATCTGTAGGATATATTCCAAGTAGTGGAATTACTGGGTCAAATGGTATATCAATATCCATTTTTTTAAGGAAGCGCCAGATTGCCTTCCAAAGAGGCTGGACCATTTTGCAACCCCATCAACAGTGTAGGACGGTTCCACTTTCTCCACAGCCTCTCCAGCATTTGTTGTTTTGTGTTTTCTGGATCATGGCCAATCTTGTTGGGGTGAGATGCTATCTCATTGTTGTCTTGATTTGAATTTCTTTAATAACTAAAGATCGTGAACATGTCCGCCTGTGTTTTTTGGCTGCCTGGATCTCCTCTTTAGTGAAGTATCTGTCCATCACCTTTGCCCATTGCTTGATTGGATGGTTTATCTTCTTCTTCTTGATATTTTGTAGTATCTTATAGATTATGGAGATCAGGCGTCAGTCTGACATAAGAGTTGCCAAATATTTTTTCCCATTCTGTGGGTGTTCTTTTGATTCTATTAATAAAGTCTTTGGATGAGCAAAAGTGTTTGATTCTTAATAGTTCCCATTTATCTATTTTCTGTTGATTGAGGTTTCTTTGACAGATTTTGGAGTCTGTCCTCATTGTGTATTAAAACTTCCATTGTTGTTCCTACCTTTTCTTGGATGAGCTTTATCGTTTTAGGTTTGATATTTAGGTCTTTTATCTAGTTGGAGTTGGTTTTTGTATAAGGTGTAAGATATGGATCTTGATTCAGTTTATTGCACATGGATAACCAATTTTGCCAGCACCATTTGTTGAAGATACTGTTTTTACCCCAGTTTAATGTCTTAGGGCCTTTCTTGAATAGCAACTGTTCATAGGCAGATGGTGTCATCTCTGGCGTCTCAATACTGTTCCATTGATCTATCTGTCTGTTCTTGTACCAGTACCAGGCTGTTTTGACCACTGTGGCAGTGTAATATGTTCTAAGGTCGGGTAATGAGAGACCTCCCAGTGTGTTCTTCTTCTTTAGTAGTACCTTACTTATCCAGGGCTTCTTCCCTTTCCAAACAAAATTGGTGATTTGTTTCTCCATCTCATTAAAAAATGATGCTGGAACTTGTATTGGGATTGCATTATAGAAATAAATTGCTTTGGGTAAAATAGACATTTTCAGAATGTTAAGTCTTCCTATCCATGAGCAGGGTAGGTTTTTCCATTTATCTAAGTCTCTCTTAGTTTCTTGTAGTAAGGGTTTGTAGTTCTCTGTGTCAAGGTCTGTTGTTTCTCTGGTTAGATTAATTCCTAGGTACTTTATCTTCTTAGGGGTTGTTGTAAATGGTATTGATTTGATAATTTGCTCCTTAACAGTCTCGTTGATAGTATAAAGGAAACCTACTGATTTACTTATGTTTATCTTGTATCCTGAAACTTTGCTGAACTCTTCTATCAGTTTGAGTAGCTTACTTATAGATTCCTTGGGGTTCTCTGCATATACAATCATATCATCTGCGAACAGGGAGATTTTAACTTCCTCTTTGCCGATGCAGATGCCCTTTATTTGTTCGTCTTGTCTAATTGCTCTGGCTAGAAATTCTAGCACAATGTTGAATAGGAGAGGTGACAGTGGGCATCCTTGTCTAGTTCCTGATCTCAGGGGAAAGTCTTCCAGTCTCTCTCCATTCAGGATGATGTGGGCAATTGGCTTTGTATAAATGGCCCTTATTGTGTTGAGGAATTTGCCTTCTATGCCCATTTTGCTAAGAGTTTTTAGCATGAATGGGTGTTGCACTTTATCAAATGACTTTTCGGCATCAATGGACAAAATCAGGTGATCTTTGTCTTTTGTGTTATTTATGTGGTTAATCACATTAATTGTTTTCCTGATGTTGAACCAGCCTTGCATCCCTGGTATGAATCCCACTTGGTCATGATGGATTATTTTCTTGATATGTTGTTGTATTCTGTTGGCAAGACTTTTGTTGAAGATTTTTCCATCTAGGTTCATGAGTGATATCGGTCTGTACTTCTCTGTCTTTGTTGGATCTTTCCCTGGCTTAGGTATCAGGGTTATGCTAGCTTCATAGAATGAGTTTGGGAGTACTCCATCCCTTTCTATACTGTGAAATAGTTTCAATAGTATTGGGGATAACGCTTCTCTAAATGCTTGGTAGAATTCTGCCGTGAAGCCATCTGGGCCCGGACTTTTTTGGTTGGCAGTGTTTTGATGACCTTTTCAATCTCTTCCTTTGTGATGGGTTTATTAAGTTGTTCTGCTTCACGTTGTGATAATTTGGGTAGGTGGTATGAGTCAAGGAATTTGTCCATTTCCCCTAGGTTTTGAAATTTGTTAGAGTACAGTCTTTCATAGTATTCTGTTATGATGTTTTTGATTTCTGTTGCATCTGTGGTGACAACTCCCTTCTCATTTCTAATTTGGGTTATTTGTTTCCTTTCCTGCTTTTCTTTAGTAAGTTTAGCCAGTGGTTTATCAATTTTATTGATCCTTTCAAAAAACCAGCTTTTGGTCTTTTCGATTTTTTCAATTGTTTTTCTATTCTCTAATTCATTTAGCTCTGCTCTAATCTTTGTGATCTCATTTCTTCCAGTGCCTGAGGGGTTCCTCTGTTGTTCTCTTTCTACTTGTTCAAGCTGTAGAATTAGTTCCTTGATTTGGTTTCTTTCTTCCTTCCAGATGTGTGCATTTATGGAGATAAACAGACCTCTGAGCACTGCTTTGGCTGTATCCCATAGGTTCTGGTAGGAAGTGTTTTCGTTCTCATTGGAATCCATGAATTTGTTTAATTCATCCTTGATTTCCTCTATAACCCATGTTTTTTTGAGCAAGATGTTGTTCAGTTTCCAAGAGTTCCACTTTCTATCTCTGTTTTTTCTGCTATTGATTTCAACTTTTATGGCTTTATGATCTGAGAAGATGCTTTGCAGTAATTCAGTGGTATGGATTTTGTTGATCATTGCATTATGGCCTATCATGTGGTCAAGTCTGGAGAATGTTCCATGTGCACTGGAGAAGAAGGTGTAGTTGTCTGCTGATGGGTGGAAAGTTCTGTATATATCAATGAGGTTTAGTTGGTTAATTGTGTCAATGAGATCTTCTGTATCTTTACTGAGCTTTTTTCTAGATGATCTGTCTAGTAATGAGAGTGGAGTGTTAAAGTCTCCCACTATTATTGTGGAGTCATCTAACTCTCTTTTGAGCGTAGTCAGTGTTTCTTCGACATATTTAGGTGCTCTGACATTAGGTGCATAAATGTTTAATATAGTTAAGTCTTGCTTGTGTACTGAACCTTTCAGCAATAAATAGTGTCCATCTTTGTCCACGATGGTGGATTTGACATTAAAATTGATTTTGTCTGAGATTAGAATTGCCACCCCTGCTCTTCTCTGTTCCTTGTTAGCTTGATATATATTCTTCCTTCCATTAATTTTCAGTTTTTTCCTGTCTTTAGGTCTCAAGTGAGTTTCTTGTAGACAGCATATGGATGGGTCGTGTCTTTTGATCCAAGATGACACTCAGTGTCTCTTTACTGGAGCATTCAGTCCATTCACATTCAATGTAATTATTGATAGGTGTGTGTTCACTGCTGCCATTGTGATATGTTTATTTTTATGTTGATGGTATCTCTGTTTTTATTAGTCTGTTCTGGGACACTCTTTTTTGTGAGTTGATTTTTCACCTTTTTCAGAGCTGGTTTTATAGTTGTTGAGACTCATGTGTTAGATTTCTTGAAATGGTATGATACATCTTTGTTGTGCTTTACAGCTGCCCCCTTAATAAACTGTTTATAAACCCAATTTTAATTACTACCAGTCTTGTCATCTTCCTCTCCATCTGGAAGGACTATAACGACTGTAGTACATCCTCTTTTTATTATGATGACACCACAGTTTTCATGATAATCACTGGATTGCTTCTTCCCAAATCAAAGCTGTGATTTACTTTGGAGCCTTCCCTAAGTGAGTAGAGTATTGAGTAGTGTGTCGTTCTAAAATATAAAGTTAGTGGTTTCGTTCTTCTAAGCCAAAGCCAAGAACTTCTTTCAGTATTTCTTGTAGTTTGGGTTTGTTTTTTACAAAGTCTCTGAGTTTCTGTTTATCTGGGAATGTCTTAATTTCATTTTCGTATTTGAAAGATAGTTTTGCAGGATATCTAATTCTTGGTTGGAAGTTCTTCTTCTTCAAGACTTTGAATGTGTCGTGCCACTGTCTCTGTGCCAGCATGGTTTCTGCTGAGAAATCTGACGAGAACCTACAGGGTTTCCCTCTGAATGTTAGCTTTGCTTTGAGTCTTGCTGCCTTTAAGAGTTTCTGCTTATGTTTCCTTTTGTTGAGCTTGATTATAATATGTCTTGGAGCCTTTCTTTTGAGATCTCTATTGAGTGGCGTACGATATGCATCTGAGATGTCTATATTCTCTTCCTTCATGATTTCTGGGAAGTTTTCTTTCAGCAGCTCAGCAACAATACTCTCTGTGTTCTCAGATGTCTCACCCTGTTCAGGGACTCCAATTAATCGAAGGTTGTTCCTCTTAATGGAGTCCCACATGCTTCTTAATGTTTCTTCATTTTTCTTGTTTCTTTTTTCTGATTTCTGCTCATAGATGCTGGCCTCAGTAGCTCTATCTTCCAAGTCAGAAATTCTTTTTTCCATTTGTTCCATTCTGTTTTCTTGGCTTTGCATGGAAGTTTCTGTGTCTTTGATTTTCTTCTGGATCTGTTGGATTTCAGAGTACTGGTGTTCCATCAGATCGAACAGCTTGTTTAATTTTTCATTTTGTTCTGCTGCATTTTGTATAAGGTCTAGAAGGGCTCTGTATATAATCAATTGGTATTTACTTCCTGATGCTTTCATAAAAGTTTCTTCATCTGGAAAACTCCTTGATTGCTTTGTTTGGGAGCCTTCTGAATGCTTGTATGCCACAATTGTCTGTTGCTTTTTGGGTCCCATGTGAGTGTATAGAGGCTGGAAGAGGTACTGTGAGGATAGATTGCAAATGTTTCTCTAGGCTGTCTTCAAATGTAAAGCAAAAGGTATCACAAGTCAGTTCACAAGTCAGTTAAGTTTTCAGGTGTGGAGATCTCTCTTCTCATCTGACAAAGTAAGCACCACTGTATCCAACCCCAGATGATAACAAACTAGTTCAGAATACAGCAATGCAATTGCCCTGTTGGCCTCTGCTGACAGGGCCTAGCCTTAGCCAACACTGCATCGAGTACTGGTTTTGTGATAGAAAAGCCCTCTCCTGTGGGCAGGGTCTGGCTCCCAAGCTAAGAATTAGGTCCAGCTGCGGCCACCGTACCCAAGATGGTGCCCTCCACACAGGCAGCAGATAGAGGGGCTAAAGGTGCTGAGAAGCAGTGATTCCTCTGCTTCTGTTGCAGGGCCCCCAACGTAGACAGCACTGTGCAAAATCACTACTTTTCTGTCAGAGAAGCACTGTCCTCTTTGCAGGCGCTGGCTCCCAGGCTAAGAACGAGGTCCCGCTAAAATCTCGGTCCAACATGGCGTCCCGCACACTGACCACGGAGCTCCACACAAACCCCGCTGAGGCAGCTACAAAATGAAAGGCTCAAGGTGTCTAGATTAAGAGAATCCCAAGCCTGGCTCTCAGAATATGGGAATTTCGCCTGCCTATCCCCCCAGCAGCGCGTCCGAGTCCAGCCGCCAGGCAAGTTCCAGCTCCGCCCGCCATCCGAGACCGAGGAAAAAAAAGTCAAACTGTTGCGTTTACCTTCCATCTGTGAGAGCCGGGGCTAGCCAGGAGCGGGAGTCAGCGAGAGAGGGGAGGTTTTTCGCTGAGTGGTATGAAGTCCTAATTAACAGCTCTATGCCATGTCCTGAGGCTGATTAGGTGATCAGAAGGCTCTGTTTGATTGTCAGTTCAGGTCTTGGTTTCCAGAGGGATAGAAGGAGACGTGGGCTTAGTCGGCCATCTTGACTCCGCCTCCCCAGATGTCTTCTTAAAACCAAATAATAGTTTAGCTTAACAGAATGTCTGTCTTAAGCATTATGCTCTTTTAAGATTTACCTTTATGATGAACTAGACAGCCACAACTTGAAAGATTAGATAGGAAGTTTAGGGAGCAATGAGTTTATGTTAACAGGGTAGGAACAGCTGGGAAAAAGAAGGTGAATGTGGTTGCATACCTGGAAGAATAATTAGTGTCACTCAGTTGTACTTGTAGAAATTGTTGAGTTTGTGTATATTCTGCTCTGTGTTTTCTCAACATCAACGAAAAATTAGAGAAGCACATGACATGTAATACAGAGTGAAGATACTTAAGTTCCATTCATTCAGAGTGATTTGTGAGATAGGATAGTAGGAGAAAAGATTGAAGAAGTTAAGGTCTAGGGCAAGGTAAGAAATTTAGATTTGCGTTAAATATGGAGAATATTGGTTTTGGAGGTGTACAGAATATTTTACATAAATGTAATCTCTACCTGAACAAGTTATAGTCTTGGGCAAGGTAGGAAATTTAGATTTATGTTAAATATGTAGAACAGTGTTCTTGGAGTGGAACAAAATATTTTACATAGACGTAATCTCTGCACAATAGCTTTTCAGAAAAGGGAAATTGAAGAGTTGCCTTTTTTTTTTCCCTTGAGTGTGTTTTTCTGAATGTATTAATGTCCATTGTCACTTGGAGAAAGGAAGTGGAAGTAATAGAGTACATCTGACTTTAATCTAAGGCCAGATATAAATGATCAATAAATTATTTAATATTTGAATACCATATGAAATTGATTCCCACATTTAACATAGACATGCACCTTATATTTACCATCATCCATGTAGCAGGTGTGATGTAGTTGTCATTGTCTATCCATGTGTGAACTTATTCATAGCTGTTCCTACTGTCTTAACTACAGACAAGTTCTATGTACTTTTGGTATCACATAATTGAGTTTACTTGGCATTTAAAATGTGTTTAGAAAGATTATAATGTGATTCAGTGTTGAAACAAGAAAGCTGTATATGAAAAGAAATTCGGAAACAGAACCAGCAAATCAAAGCCACTGCTGTTGAGTCAATCGGACTCGTAGGGACCCTATAGGACAGAACTTCCCCATAGTGTTTCCAAGATTATAAATCGTTATGAAAGCAGACTGGCACATCTTTCTCCTGTGAAGTAGCTGGTGGGTTCAAACCACTGACCTTCTGGTTGGCTGCCAAGTGCTTTAATGCCCGTGTCACCAGGACGCCTCAGGAACAGAACAGCAGGGCATAAATTTGATTTTTTTATAAAACAAAATTATTTTTTATTAGAGGAGTGATTACAGTTTTGAATTTTCTTGCAAAGCTACAAGTGCTTTATAGGACCTAAGAAAGAAAGATACTGCAAGTAAATTAAGTTGTATTAAGTTTTGTTACTGAAAAATGTGCAAAAGAATTGCTTATCATTTGCCAGCAGCATACTTGGAAGCAGAGGACAATGCTGTATTCTGTAACATAAATGAGAAATCTCAAAAGTGGGTGTAACCAGTTCATGGGTCTCTTAGGACTGTCATTAAGACATTGTGTCATAGTTTCAGTGACAGCATTTTTTTCTTTTTCAGAAAAACAAAAAGAAACTCACTGCTGTCAAGTCAATTCGGACTTACAGAAACTGGATAGCAGAGTCAGACTGCCCTATAGAGTTCCCAGGGTGCTTCTGGTGGATTTGAACTGCTGGACCTTTTGGTTAGCTGCCGCAGCAGGGTTTTGCCACCAGGGTTTTGTTTCTTCATAGTATATAAAATAATGGTACATTTTATAACTGATAGCCTTAGAGTCAAGTATAGTATTTAATTCTCTGCTTCCTAATGATAGCACATTTAGAACAAGCTGCTACTAAGTAAACAGACCTATTCTTATATAAGGACAGGACAAAAAAGATAGAAATTTACACTGTAATTTTCTGCCCTTCTCTGCCTTCTTTTTGCTTTTGGGCAGACATTGCCTTTTTGATCTCATATAATTGATTGTTTTAAGGTGTATGCTGCTCTTGAGTGTTTATCTTACATACACGCTTGTGTATTGTTTGGCTGGGAATGGTTTCACTTTCAGGTCAGAAGAGCCTCTTGGTGCTATAGTCTTGGGGTTTCCTCTGGTCTTTGGCAGACCAGTAAGTGGTCTTTGACATGAATTTGATGTTTTGTTATACATTTTTCATCCCACTCTGCCCAGAACCCCCTGTTGTGGTACCAGGTAAAGCAATTGGTAGTGGTGGCTGGGCGACATCTAGTTCTTCTGGTGTCAGGGTTGTGTAGGTTACAGTTCATGTGGTCCATTAGGCCTTTGGACAAGTTGATCCCTCCAGTCTTTGCTGTTCATCACTCTCCTTTGTTCTGAATGGGAGGAGATATATCTTAGATGGCTCCTGGCAAGCTTTTAAGACCCCAGGTGCTGCTAACCAAATTAGAATGCAGAACAATGTTTTCATGAACTGTTTTGTGACAGCTGATATAGATGTCCCCTGAATCTATGATCCTTTGTTCTTCTAGCTTAGCACCTTCATCCCGCAAAGTGTTTGGTTATGTCAGAGAGGTTTCCTTGGTATGTTGTATGTTGTATGTGTATGAATGTACCCTTGGTATGTTGCATGTGAGCCCCACCTATAATGTATGTATAAATATCCACCACCAAACCTGTTTGCCCTTATATCCTCACACACCTCTTGGCATTTCGTTGTGCCATTTTATCCATTGGTAAATTATTATTTGTTAATACTGTTGTTATAGCATTGCTTAAGCTATAGTAGTTGTTGTTAGGTGCCGTGGAGTCGGTTCTGACTCATAGTGACCCTATGCACAACAAAATGAGACCCTGCTTGGTCCTGTGCCATGCCCGTAGTCATTTTATGCTTATGTCCCTTGCTGCAGCCACTGTGTCAGTCCGTCTCCATGAGGGTATTCCTCTTTCACTGACCTGCACTCGCTTTACCACGTATAGTTCACTGTAGCTGCCATTATTCTTGCATTCCCCTCAGTGTCCTCTGTTGCTTGGGTCACATGGGACTGACTTCCTCCATAGTGTATATTGCCTTTACCTTCACCAATATTATTTTATCCTCTATCTCTTTGGTACTTTCCCGTCCCTTGCCTCCCCATGCATGGTAACCATCAAAGAATGATTTGTTTTATTTTTGCTGTTTTTCATTGTGTAAACTTTCTGTTGTTAGCTTATAATAGGCATCTCATACAGTATTTATCCTTTTATGATTATTTCACTCAGCATAATACCTTCCAGATGCGTCTATGTTGTATAGATGTTTCATGAATTTGTTATTTATTGTTGTGTAGTGTTGCATTGTGTGTATTTACTGCAGTTTGGTAATCCATTAATCTCCCGACAGGCGCTTAGGTTCCATCTTTTTACTATTTTGAATAATGGCATGCATATATCTGTTTGTGTCATAACTGATTTCTTTTTGTATATATATGTACTGTGGGTGTATTTTAAGTGAAATTTAGAATTTTAAATTTACACACACTTTGTTATGTGGCCCTAGCTGCCTCCCAATTCTGTGGCGGCGTACTCCACGTCTCCACCCTATATTTTCTGTGTACTTTCCACTGCTCCTGTCCCCCGCTGCTTTTGTGTCTTGCCTCCATAAAAGAGCTGCTCAGTTACTCTCCTGTATCTACTTAAGCTAAGAAGCACACTCTCCTTCAGTATCATTTTATGCCGTATAGGCCAGTTTAATCTTTGTCTGAGGAGTTGGTTTTGGGAATAGTTTCAATTCTGGGGTAACAGAGTCCAGGGGCCATGTCTTTTGGGGACCTTCCAGTCTGTCAGACTGTTAGTCACGGTTCATGTTGTAATCAAGCTGTCCTGAGGCAGGGAGGCTTCTTAGGCAAGACGGCTGCGACAGCAGAGTAGATAAAACCTGGAAAGCAAGAAAATGATGCACCGGTAAACATATGATTGCTTTTAACTAAAAACATGTACTTCCACTGATTTCTCTTTTGATGTGAGGCCAAGGCCTTTTCTTTTTGTTGACCTCCTCTTGGGGTGCTCAGCTTTGTCTTCTAAACCATAAAGCATCATCCCCAGATTCCAGTTTCCACTTGCTTTTTTCCCTCATAGCTCAGTAATTTCGTTTTTTTTATTACTGCAATTTAGATGAAGCCTTTCAGAACAAACTAGCTTCTCATTAAACAATTAATATACCTACTGCTTTGTGATATTGTGTACCAAACTCACAGTATGTCAACACTCTCCCTTTTTGACCTTGAGTTCCCTACTACCAGCTTTCTTGTCCCCTCCTGTCTTCTAGTCCTTACCTCTGGGCTGGTGTGCCCCTTTATTCGTACTTTGTTTTATAGGCCTGTCTAATCTTTGACCAAAGGTTAAACCTCAAATGTGGCTTTATTACTGAGTTAAAATGGTATCTGGGGACCATACTCTCAGGATTTTCTAGTCTCTGTTAGACCAGTGAGTCTGGTCTTTTATTTGTGTGTGTGTGAATTAGAATTTTGCTCTACATTTTTCTCTAACTCTGTCTGGGACCCTCCACTGTGATCCCTGCCAGGGTAGTCCATGGTGACATCTGGGACCATCTAGTTGTACTGGTGGAAGCTGTGGTAATTGTGGTCTGCTAATCCCTTGGACTAATCCTTCCTTTGTGTCTTTGTGTTTCTTCATTCTCCCATCGCTCCAGATCAGATTGGCTGCCCACAAGGTTTTAAGAGACGCTACTCACCAAAATAGACAATAGAATATTTTATTTATGCTCTCAGAGACCATGGTCTTTATAAACCTTAGCCCAGCAATTCAGTCCTTCAGGGAGTTTGGATATGTTCCTGGAGCCTCCACCACCCTCCAGGGCAGACGATGCTGGTTTCCCCAGTACTGTGTATTGTCCTACCCTTCACCAGTTACCACTTATCTATTGTCTAGTTAGTGTTTTTCCATCCCCACCTCTTCCCTCTCTTGTAACCATCAAAGATTGTTTCTTTTTGTGTGTAGACCTTTTCATGAGTTTTCTTTTCTTTTTTTTTTTTTATTAAGACTGAGTGAAAATGTACATTCCCATATAAATTTACATGCCCACCTATATGCCGCTTCCACTGCTCTCCCTGCCTGGTGACAGCATATTATTCCTCTCTACTCCATACATGTCTCTCATCTTCCCAACAGTTTCCTTTCCCCTCCTCTCCACCTACTCCACTTACTCCAGCCAGAGGTCCGCAGGATGATATCCTATAGATGCATAGAACCATAACATGCATCCAATATATGCTCACTCTGCATCGCCAAGTCCAATGCATTTGTGTCTGAAGAGTGGACCTTCATTATGATTTATGGGCATGGGCAGCATCAGGGCCAGGGGCTATGCTCCCAGGGGAACCCTGAAGCCGCTGGACCATCAATTGTGGTCTTTTAGTGGAGATCTCAGGTGCAGCCCTTTTTATTCTTGTGTTGCCAGTGAAACTCAACTTTGTGAGCTCCATCGTGGCTGTCACAGGTGGTGGACAGGCACCATCCAGTTCTTCTGGCCCCCAGTTGATGTAGGCACCCACTCATGTGGATCTCTCTGTCTTCTGGGTTGTCTTTCCCCATGTTGTTTAGGTCCTCAGAGAGCATCTGTTCCTGCTGAGTTGGGACCATTTGCTGTGCCCTCGGATGGCAGCTAGGCAGCTTTTAAGACCCTAGATGCCACTCACCAATGTGGGGTGCAGAGAGCCCTTTTAGGAATACGCTAGTTGTGCCAGTTGGCCTAGATTTTGCCTAAAAGCGTGGTCCTCTGCCCCCTGCCCCAGCTACTCTGACCTTGCAGTATTGGTTTAAGATGGAAGGACTATTCAAGTTATGTTGAAGTCCACTTAATATTGTTCTTGTTTCTAATGTATGCTATCACCGATTTCACCCAACCAAATTTCTACCAACTATCTAATCTAAACCCTCCCCCACTCCCTCTCTCTCCCTCCCCTCCTTTGCAGCTGTCAAAGAGTCGTCTGTTTTGGAGTTTTTGTTGTAGGGGTCTCATACAATATTTGTCCTTTTGTGGCTGACTACTTCCACTCAACATAATGTCTTCCAGTTGAAACCAGGTTATGAGATGTTTCCTGGAATCATCATTGTTCTTTATCATTGCATAGTGCTCCATTGAGTATGTATACCATAGTTTACCTATCCATTCCTCTGTTGTTGGGCTTCTGGGTTGATTCCATCTTTTTGCTATTGAGAACTGTGCTGCGATAAACATTCCTGTGCGTGTATCTGTTGGTGTGAATGGCCTTGATTCTTGTAGGATATATTCCAAGTAGTGGAATTACTGGGTCAAATAGCATATCTATATCCATTTTTTTAAGGACACACCAGATTGCTTTCGAAAGAGGCTGGACCATTTTGTAAACCCACCAACAGTGTAGGAGAGTTCCACTTTCTCCACAGCCTCTCCAGCATTTGTTGTTTTGTGTTTTTTGGATCACGGCCAACCTTGTTGGGGTGAGATGGTATCTCATTCTAGTTTTGATTTGAATTTCTTTAGTAACTAAAGATTGTGAACATGTCCTCAATGTGTTTTTTGGCTGCCCAGATTTCCTCTTTAGAGAAATGTCAGTCCATCTCCTTTGCCCATCGCTTAATTGGATGTTTTATCTTCTTATTGATATTTTGTATTACCTTATAGATTATGGAGATCAGGCGTCAGTCTGATATAGAGTTGCCAAATATTTCTTCCCACTCTGTAGGTGGCCTTTTAACTCTTGTGGTAAAGTCTTTGGATGAGCAAAAGTGTTTGATTCTTAATAGTTCCCATTTATCTATTTTCTCTTCTGTTGATTGTGGTTTGTTTGACAGATTTTGAAGTCTGTATACATTGTGGATTAAAACTTCCATTGTTGTTCCTACTTTCTCTTGGATGAGCTTTATTGTTTTAGGTTTGATATTTAGGTCTTTTATCCAGTTGGAGTTGGTTTTTGTATAAGGTGTAAGATACGGATCTTGTTTCAGTTTATTGCAGATGGATATCCAATTTTGCAAGCACCATTTGTTGAAGACATTGTTTCTACCCCAGTTTAATGTCTTAGGACCTTTGTCGAATATCAGCTGTTCGTAGGCAGATGGTGTCATCTTTGGGGTCTTGATTCTGTCCCATTGATTGATCTGTCTGTTCTTATACCAGTACCAGGCTGCTTTGACCACTGTGACAGTGTAATAGGTTCTAAAGTCGGGTAATGAGAGGCCTCCCATTGTGTTCTCCATTAGTAGTGTTTTACTTATCCGGGGTTTCTTCCCTTTCCAAACAAAATTGGTGATTTGTTTCTCCATCTCATTAAAAAATGATGCTGGAACTTGTATTGGGATTGCATTATGTAAGTAGATTGTTTTGGGTATGTTAGGTCTTCCTATCCATTAGCAGGGTAGGTTTCTCCGTTTATGTAAGTCTCTCTTATTTTCTTGTAGTAAGGGCTTGTAGTTGTCTTTATAAAGGTCTGTTATTTCTCTGGTTAGATTAATTCATCTTGGGGACTATAGTAAATGGTATTGTTTTGATGATTTCTTCATTAGCAGTCTCACTGTTGGTATAAAGGAATCCTACTGATTTACTTATGTTTATCTTGTATCCTGAGACATTGCTGAATTCTTCTATCAGTTTCAGTAGTTTAGTTATAGATTCTTTGGGATTCCCTGCATATACAATCATATCATCAGCAGACAGGGAGATTTTGACTTCCTCTTTGTCGATGCAGATGCCCTTTATTTCTTGGTCTTGTCTAATTGCTCTGGCTGGAACTTTTAGTACTGTGTTGAATAAGAGAGGTCGGAGTGGGCATCCTTGTCTAGTTCCTGTTCTCAAGGGAAACTCTTTCAGTTTCTCACCATTCAGGATGACACAGGCAGTTGGTTTTGTGTAAATGGCCCTTATTGTGTTGAGGAATTTTCCGTGTATGCCTATTTTTGCTAAGAGTTTTTAGCATGAATGGGTGTTGGACTTTATCAAATGCCTTTTCTGCATCAGTGGACAAAATCAGATGATTCTTGTCCTTTGTGCTATTTATGTGGTTAATCACATTAATTGTTTTTCTGATGTCGAACCAGCCTTGCATCCGTGGTATGAATCCCACTTGGTCATGATGGATTGTTTTCTTGATATGTTGTTGTATTCTATTGGCAAGAATTTTGTTGAAGATTTTTGCATCTAGATGCATGAGTGATATTGCTCTGTAGATCTGCTTTTTGGTTGGGTCTTTCCCTGGTTTTGGTATCAGGGTTATGCTTGCTTCATAGAATGAGTTTGGGAGTACTCCATCCCTTTCTGTACTGTGAAATAGTCTCAGTAGTATTGGAGATAACTCCTCTGAAAGCTTGGTAGAATTCTGTGGTGAAGTCATCTCGGCCCGGGCCTTTTTTGGTTGGAAGTTATTGGATGACTTTTTCAATCTCTTCCTTTGTGATGGGTTTATTAAGTTGTTCTGCTTCACGTTGTGATAATTTCAGTAGGTGATATGAATCAAGGAATTTGTCCATTTCCTCTAGGTTTTCTGCATCAAATTTGTTAGAGTACAGTGTTTCATAGTATTCTGTTATGATATTTTTTATTTTTGTTGGATCTGTCGTGACCACTCCCCTTTCATTCCAAATTTGGGTTATTTGTGTCCTTTCCTGTTTTTGTTTAGTAAGTTTAGCCAGTGGTTTGTCTGTTTTGTTGATCTTTTCAAAAAACCAGCTTTTGGTCTCACCAGTTTTTTCAATTATTTTTCTATTCTCTAATTCACTTAGTTCTTCTCTAATCTTTATGATCTGTTTTCTTCTGTTGCCTGTGGGGTTCCTCTGTTGTTCTCTCTCTACTTGTTCAAGCTGTAGAGTTAGTTCCTTGATTTGGTTTCTTTCTTCCTTCCAGATGTGTGCATTTATGGAGATAAACAGACCTCTGAGGACTGCTTTGGCTGTATCCCATATGTTCTGGTAGGAAGTGTTTTCATTGTCATTGCAATCCGTGTATTTCTTTATTTCATCCTTGATTTCTTCTATAACCCATGTTTTTTTGAGCAAGATGTTGTTCAGTTTCCATGAGTTCCACTTTCTACCTGTGTTTTTTCTGCTATTGATTTTAACTTTTATGGCTTTGTAATTTGAGAAGATGCTTTGTAGTAATTCAGTGGTACAGATTTTGTTGAGAATGGCATTATGTCCTAACACATGGTCAATTCTGGAGAATGTTCCATGTGCATTGGAGAAGAAGGTGTAGTTGTCTGCTGATCGGTAGAAAGTTCTGTATATATCAATAAGGTTTAGTTGGTTACTTCTGGGAGTGAGTTCTTGTGCATCTTTACTGAGCTTTTTTCTAGATGATCTGTACAGTAGTGAGAGTGGAGTGTTGAAATCTCCCACTGTTATTGTGGAGTGATCTAACTCTTTTTTGAGTTTACTCAGTGTTTCTTTGACGTGTTGAGATGCTCTGATATTAGGTGCATAAATATTTAATATAGTTAAGTCTTCATTGTGTACTGAACCTTTCAGTGATAAATAGTGTCCATCTTTGTCCACAGTGGTGGATTTTACATTAAAACTGATTTTGTTTGAGATTAGAATTGCCACCCCTGCTCTTCTTTGTTCATTGTTAGCTTGATATATATTCTTCCGTCCTTTAATTTTCAGTTTGTTCCTATCTTTAAGTCTCAAGTGAGTTTCTTGTAGACAACATATGGATGAGTCATGTCTTTTGATCGAAGATGTCACTTGACGTCTCTTTATTGGAGCATTCAGTCCGTTCACATTCAGTGTAATTATTGATAGGTATGTGTTCACTGCTGCCAGTGTGATACGTTTATTTTTGTGTTGATGTCTTCTCTGTTGTTCTTATTAGTCTGTTCTGGGACATTCTTTTTGTGAGTTGATTTTTAACCTTTTTCAGAGCTGGTTTTGTAGTTGTTGAGACTCCTGTGTTACGTTTCTTGATATGGTATGTTGCATTTTTGTTGTGCTTTATGGCTGCTCCTAAGATCCCCCTTAATAAACTATATATAATCCCCATTTTAATTACTACCAGTTTTGTCGACTTCCTCTCCATCTGGAAGAACAATAACGACTGTAGTACATCCCTCTTTTTAATATGATGGCACCGTAGTTTTCATGATAATCATTGGATTGTTTCTTTCAGTATTAAAGCTGTGATTGAGTTTGGAGACTTCCTTAACTCAGTACAATTCTGGATGATGAGTCATTCTAAAATATAAAGTTAGTGGTTTTGTCCTTGTAAGCCAAAGCCAAGAACTTCTTTCAGTATTTCTTGTAGTTTGGGTTTGGTTTTTACAAAGTCTCTGAGTTTCTGTTTATGTGGGAATGTCTTAATTTCATTTTCATATTTGAAAGATAGTTTTGCAGGATATCTAATTCTTAGTTGGAAGTTCTTCTGCTTCAAGGCTTTGAATGTGTCATGCCACTGTCTCCGTACCAGCATGGTTTCTGCTGAGAAATGCAACAAGAGTCTACAGGGTTTCCCTCTGAATGTTAGCTTTACTTTGAGTCTTGCTGCCTTTAAGAGTTTCTGCTTATGTTTCATTTTGTTGAGCTTGATTATAATATGTCTTGGAGTCTTTCTTTTGAGAACTATATTGGGT
The DNA here is from genome assembly GCA_028571685.1 of Heterohyrax brucei. Classification (NCBI taxonomy): domain Eukaryota; kingdom Metazoa; phylum Chordata; class Mammalia; order Hyracoidea; family Procaviidae; genus Heterohyrax; species Heterohyrax brucei. The sequence goes on from CM053145.1 coordinate 36,866,768, forward strand.
GACATGATATGCATCTGGTATATCTATATTCTCTTCCTTCATGATTTCTGGGAAGTTTTCAGTCAGCAGCTCAACAACGATATTCTCTGTGTTCTCAGGTGTTTCATCCTATTCAGGGGCTCCAATTAATCGAAGGTTGTTCCGCTCAATAGAGTCCTGTATGCTTCTTAATGCTTCTTCATTTTTCTTGTCTCTTTTTTCTGATTTTCCTCATAGATGCTGGCATCAGTAGTTCTGTCTTCCAAGTCAGAAGTTCTTTTTTCTGTTTGTTCCATTCTGTTTTCTTGGGTTTGAATGGATGTTTCTATGTCTTTGATTTTCTTCTTGATCTGTTGGATTTCAGAGTACTGGTGTTCCATCAGATCGAACAGCTTGTTTGATTTTTCCTTTTGTTCTACTGCATTTTGTATAAGGTCTTGAAGGGCCATGTATATAGTCCTTTTACATTCATCTTCCGATCATTTCAGAAAAGTTTCTTCATCCGAAAAACTCCTTGGTTGTTTTGTTTGGAACCTTCTGAAGCCATGGGTGATTTCTTGTTTGCCCTAAGTGTCTGTTGCTTTTTGGGTCCCATGTGAGTAAGTAGAGGCTGGGAGAGAGACTGTGAGGATGGACTGCAGATGTTTCTCTAAGCTGTCTTAAAATGTAAAACAAAAGATATCTGACCACTTCCCAAGTCAGTCAGGTTTTCAGGTGTAGAGGTCCCTCTTCCTACCTGGCAAAGTAAGCACCTCTATATCCAACCCCAGATGATACGAACTAGTTTAAAATACAGCAATGCTACTGTGCTGTTGGCCTCTGCCAACAGGGCCTAGCCTTAGGCGAGAATGTGTGAACTACTGCTTTTCTGGTAGAAAAGCACTCTCTTATGGTCAGGCTCTGGCTCCCAAGCTAAGAATTAGGTCCAGCTGCAGCCACCATATCTAACATAGCATCCCCCACACAGTCGGTGGATAGAGGGGCTAAAGGTGCTGAGATGTAGTGAGTCCTCCACCTCTGTTGCTGAGCCTCCATCATAGGTCACACTGTGTAAACTACTGCTTTTCTGTCAGGGAAGCGCTGTCCTGTTTGTAGGTGCTGGCTGCCAGGCTAAGAATTACACCCCACTAAAATCTCCATGTCCAATATGGTGTCTGTGTCGTTCCGTATAAACTGCGCTGTGACAGGGATAAAAAGACAGGCCCAAAGTGGCTAGATGAACAGAGTCCTAAGCCTGGCCCTCAAAATATGGCAATTTCGCCTGCCTATCCCACCAGCAGTGCATCTCAGTCTAGCCGCTAGACAAGACCCAGCTCCACCCGCTGGCCAAGACAGATAAAAAGGAAAAGTCAAAATGGTGCATTTACCTTTAGTCTGTGAAAGCCAGGGCTAGCTAGGAATGGAAGTCAGCAAAAGAGAGGAGGTGTTTCATTCAGTGGTATGAAATCCAATTTGACAGCCCTGTGCCGTGTGCTAGGGGCTCAGTAGGTGATCACAAGGCTCCGTTTGATTATCAGTTCAGGTCTTGCTTTCCAGAGGGATAGAAGGAGACTTGTGCTTAGTTCGCCATCTTGACTCCGCGCCCTCCTTTTCATGAGTTTTTAATGGTAGCAGTCTCATACAAGAGAGTGTTCTTTCAGGATGGACTATTCTGATTTAGTATAATGCTCTTCAGGTTCATTCACATGGTGAGATGCTTTGCAGATTTATCGTTGTTCTTTATTGTTGCATGGTGCTCCATTGCATGTATATAACACTTTTTTATCCAGTCATCAGTTGATGGGTATCTGGGTTTTTTCCATCTTTTTGCTATTGCAGGCATATATCTATTTGTGTGATGGCTTTTAATTCTTTAGGATACATTCCTGGTAGTGAGATTGCTAGATCAGATGGTATTTCTATTTCTGGCTTTGTAAGGAAGTACCATATCATTTTCCAAAAATGGCTGTAACATTTTTCATTCCTATCAGCAATGTTTAAGAGTTCCAATTTACCTACAGCCTCTCCAGCATGTGTTATTTTCTGTTTTTTTGATTTGTGCTGGTAAATGCCAGGGTGAGATGGCATTTTGTTGTAATTTTGGTTTGCATTTCTCTAGTGCTAGGAATCGTGAATGTTTTTTCATGTCTGTTGGCCAGTTAAATGTCTAGTTCCCATAGCTTGATTGTGGAATCTTTGAGATTTTCTGTGAATAGGTTCATGTTATCTGCAAATAAGGATATTTTTGCTTTTTCCTTTCCAATTTGTGTGCCCTTTATTTCCTTTGCTTGCCTTATTGCTTTAACTAGAACTTTTGGTACATTGTTAAATAAAAGTGATAATAAATCACATCCTTGTTTGGTTCCTGTTTCCAAGTGGAATGGTTTCAGCCTATCCACTGTGAGTGTATATTGGCTGTTGGTCATGTATAAATTCCCTTTATTATGTTGAGAAATTTCCCTTCTATTTGTTTGCTGAGAGTTTTTATCAGAAATGAGTGTTGGACATTATTTGATTTGTTTTTTGCATCAATCGAGATGATCCTGTGATTCTTTTATTCATGTGGATTGTGTTGATTGGTTTTCTGATGTTGAACTACCTTTGCATAGCTGATATGGACCTCACTTGGTCATGATATATTATTATTATGAATATTTTGTATATTGTTGAATTCTGTAAGCTAAAATTTCCTTGAGAAGTTTTGAATCTACATTTATGAGGGATATTGGTTTTTGGTTTTCCTTCTTTTGGTTTTTTTTTTTTTTTGGTAGTGCCTTTGTCTGGCTTTGGTATCAGGGATATGTTGGCTTCACAAAATGAATTTTGTAGTGTTCTTTTCCTTTTCTATACTCTAACATAGTTTGAGTAATACTGGTATGAGCTCCTTTCTGAATTATTTGGTAGAATTCTCCAGTGTAGCTATTTGGGCCAGGGCTTTTTGGCGGGTGGAGGGGGAGAGTGGAGTTTTTTATGCTCTTAAGTTTCTTTTTTTATGGGTCTGTTCAGTTTTTATATGTCAGTTTTATTCATTTAGGTAGATAATTTGTTTCCAGAAATTTGTCTGTTTCTTATAGGCTTTCAAATATGTTGGAGAACAGTTTTTCATGATACTCTGCTATGAGCCTTTTCATTTCAGTTGGTTCTGTTATAATGCCACTCACCTTATTCAGGTTGTTTGCTTCCTCTCCTGATTTTCTTTTGTCAGTTTAACCAGAGATTGGCCGCTTTTGTTGATCCTGTCAAAGAATCAGCTGCTGATCTTGTTGATTCTTTCTGTAGTTTTTCTGTTTTCTATTTCATTTATTTCTGCTCTTTATCATTCCTTGTTTGCTGGTAATCTTGGGCTTCTTTTGCTGCTGTATTTGTTCAGGTTGTAGGGCCAATGTTTTGATTTTTGTCTTGTTCTTCTTTTTGGTGTATGTGTTCATTGCTGTAAATTATCCTGTCAGCACTGGTTTTGCTGGATCCCAGAAGTTTTCATAGGAAACATTTTCATTCTTACAAGATGCTAGGAATGTTTCATTGCATTTCTGATTTCTTCTGTTACTCATTGGTTTTTAAGTATTTGATTTTTTCCCTTGCTCTTCCTGTTACTGAATTCAACTTTTATAATGTTGCGATGAGAGAAAATGCTTTGTATTATTTTGATGTTTTGGATTTTCTTGAGACTTGTTTTGTGGACTATGGTGTAAACTATTCTGGAGAATATTTCATGTGCACTGGAAAAGAGTGTTTCCTTTGCTCTTGTTGGATGGAGTATTCTACATATGTCTGTGAGGTCAGGTTGGTTGATCACAGCAATTAAGTTTATATCTTCTGTATATTTGTTGAGTTTGTTTTTAGTTCTGTCCTTCACCACAAGTAGTGTGTTAAAGGTCTTACTATTATTGTGGAACTGTCATTTCTTTCTTCAATGCTTTTAAAATTTGTTTTATGTATTTTGGAAGCCTGTCGTTGGGTGTGTATGTATGTACTATGGTTATACTCTTTTGATAGGTTATTTATTACATAATGTGTTTCCTTTTATGCTGACTTTTCCCTTGAAGTTTATTTTATCAGTGATTAATATTGCCAGTCCTGCTTTTTTGTTGTTGTTGCTTGATATATTTATTTCACTCTTGAGTTTTAGTTTATTAATGTCTTTGTGTGTAAAGGGTTTCTTTTGTAGACAGTGTATTGATGGGTTATGTTTTTTAAATCCATTCTGCCACTCTGTCTCTTACACATTTAAGCCATTTGTTAACATTCAGTGTTGAGGGTTAGTATGCATGTGTTTACTGCTGTTCTTTTGTTGCGTAGTTTGCGTGTGTGTGTATATGTGTGTTTAAGATACTTTTGTTCTTCTTAATTTTTAGTGCTGATTTCTCTTTGTGGGCATCCTTTTCATTTCTTTTGCTGTTATTTTACAGATAGCAAGACTGTTTTTCTCTTTCATTTTGATGGGTAGGTTTGTTAACTTTCTTTGGGGTCACTTTGAAATTTACCATCATTTTCCTAAGTTTAAAACAATCTCTTGTTTCTTAATATTGCCTTGACTTCTTGTCTGTCTGAAAGTTCTATACACCATTTATTCCTCCCCTGCACCTGCATTTTTTAACATTGGCATCATTTGTAGATTGAAATCTCTGTTTCTCGTTTTTCAGTTGTTTTTTTTTTTTTAATTAAGCTTTGTTTTATTTTTGAAAATTTATTTATTTATTTATTTATTTATTGTGAGTGAGTTAAAGTGTACAGTGCAGTTTAAATTTGCATGCCCACCTGTGTGCAGCTCCTGTTGCTCTTCTTGCCTGGTGACTTGAAAATTCTTTTATGTAGGTTGTTCTCTGGCTGATGTTGACCTGTGTCCTAATCTCAGATTGTTGTCTGATGTTCTTTGTTCTCTGTGTGAAGGATTCCTATTAATATTTGTTGTAAGTTTGATTTTTTTTTTTTAACAAATTATGCTTATTTGAAAATGCCCTGTAATTTTGCCACCAGGTTTGAGAGATAGTTTTGCTGAATATATAATTCTTGGCTGGTACTTTTGGTTTTTTTTCTTTCAAGGTTTTATATATGGCATCTCATTCATTGCTTTCTTGCCTGCATGGTTTCTGCTAGGTAGTCAGAGCTTTGTCTTACTGGTTTCCCTTTGTAGCTCACACTTTGCTGTTCTCAAGCTGCTCTCAGGAGTCTGTCTGTCTTTGGTTTTGGGAAGTTTGAATATAATCTGTCTTGATGACTTTCTCTTGTCTGTCCAGTAAAGGGCATGTGGAGCATCTTAGATGTATATCCTCTCATTTTCCATGATGTAAGGAAATTTTCCTTCAGCAAATCATAAACAATTCTCTCTGTGTTTTCCATTGTCTTCTTTTCTGTAACTCTGATCACACAGATTTTTCCTCTTGATAATGTCCAATGTAATTCTTAGACATTCCTAATTTTTCTTTTCTGATTTTTCCTCAAATTAGTGTCGAGGGATTTTTTTCCTCAATTTTGATAAATGTGTCTTCCAATAATTGAGTTCTGCTCTTATGTCCTATTACATTATCAATCTCCTATAATTTATTATTAAGTTTTTGGATTTCTTGGTTGCTTTTAGTGTGATTTTTAATTGTTTATCTTGTTGTTTTAATGAATTCTGTTGTATTTAGTCTGTGTTTTCCTTGATTTTTTTTCTGTTTTCTGTGCTTTTTTCGATGTTTTTCTTTATCTCTTTGAAAATCCTGTCTATGTTAGTCTTTTAATTTCTTTTCAGGTAGTTCTGTTATTTTTTTCCTCTAGAAGGTGTTCTAGTTCTTTACTTTGGTCACTTGCTGGAACCATCTTGACCTGCTTCTTTATATGGTTTGGTACTGTTGTCTCCTTGCCGTTAAGATGATGTTTATTGATTTACTGTATATGTATTTGTTGTGTCCTGGCTTTTTGTTTTGTTTTGATATGTCCAAGCAGGCAGAGTACTGCTTTGGTTGCCACACTAGCCACACTGGAGCTCTCACCACCTTTCCCTGAGCATGTGGGGCAGTGACTGGTTGTATGATCATAGTTGCCCATCTGCTAGTGTGGGGCCTTTGAGGATATAAATGGTGTTTCTGGTGAGATCTGACTGTATAGCTGGTCAGCTGGGTGTGGTGCAAGGAACATTCTCACTGCTTACTGTGTTGAGAGTTGTATGTGTGCAGAGTTCATTGCTGGGGTTCTAGGAATGGTGCCTAGGTCACCAGTCACTTGGGAAGTGGCATGGAAACTCCCACCTGTGGTCTTATGCACACCATTCTGGTCAGAGGTGGTTGCAGTGAGCTCAAGCCTCTTGTTATAGAGGGGGGACAATGTAGGGGGCAAAGTAGAGCAGATGCTATCAGTCCATGGATACTCAGTTGAGGGATTTGCCCTGTCTGCTAGATTATGCTATGGGGAGGGTATGGCAACTATCTTTGGGTCTCACAGGTGGCTGGAGGGAATAGAAGAGCCACTTGACTATGAATGCCTCTGCTGGCCAAGTGGGGGAGGAGAGGAACGTGGGTGGCAGGTGTGTGAACATGTGGGCATACAGTCACTGGTGCTTCCTAGTGAGGAGATGAGTAATGGACAGCCTAGCTTGTTTGCATGATCAAGCAGGCAGAAAATGAAGGGCAGACTTCCAGGTTTGCACTTCCAATTCTTGACTCAGATGAACAGGAAAGGTGGGGGAGGTGGTGATGCTGCCCTGGAACTGCCTGCTGGCACTTCGCTCATTCAGGCAGCAGGAAAGGCTGGAGAGTGGCTGAACCCAGGCTGAACATGCTTGCAGACTTGCTTAAGTGGGAGGGAAAGATGGGTGAAGGCTAAGTGGAATAGGGAGAGAAAGAAGAAAAAGGATAAAAAGGGGGTGGAGATTGAACAGTAGACCCTGGAGGTCTGAGCTACGGGGATAAGGGTTTGTGGTGCTGTTCATCTCGTTTCACTTTGGATGTGTTACCTCACTTTCTGTGTATGCTGATTATAATTCCGCGGAGTTTGCCTTCTGTGCTCCTCAGCCAGATTCGCTGCTGTGTTTGTCTAAAAATGGCTCCATTGTTCTGGTCTGGTTGGCTAAGCACCTATGCTCCATCCTTTCTTGTTCACTGTTTTGGGTCTGTTTCTTCTTGCATTCAGTGTTCAGTCCAGTTCTTTATACTGTTGTTTGATGCTCAGGGTTCCATCATTAGTATCTATATTTATTGTATTTGTTGTTTTGGGGGTCTGTGCTGCAGAGGGACAGTGTATTGTGTCTGGCTAGTCTACCATTTTATCTGTCTGCTGTCTGGGATTATTTTCTGTGAATCATAAATGTTGATCATTATACAGAGAATAAGAGCCCTAGTGGCACAGTGGTTGAGTGCTCAGCTGCTAACCAGAAAGTTGGTGGTTTGAACCCATCAGCCACGTTGGGAGAGAAAGATGTGGCAGTCTGCTCTTGTAAAGGTTTACAGTTTTGGAAACCATAAGCAATAGTTCTGCTCTGTCCTGTAGGGTCAGTATGAGTCAGAATTGACTCAAGGGGAGTGAATTTGGTATGTTTGAATTGATTAATACAGAGAGTAAAAGAGCCTTTGTGTTGCAGTGGTTAAGCACTCAGCTGCTAACTGAAAGGTTGGCAGTTCAAACTCACCTGGTAGCTCCATGAGAGAAAAGACCTGGCAATCTGCTCCTGTTGCTGCTGACTCATAGCAACCCTATAAGACAGAAAAAACTGCTCTGTAGGATTTCCAAGGCTGTAAGCTTTATGGAAACAGACTGCCACATCTTTCTCGTGTGGAACAGCTGGTGGATTCAAATTTCCAACCTTTCAGTAGCATCCTAATGGTTAACCATAGAACTGTTACGCTTCTGTAAAGATTACAGCCTAGGAAACCCTGTGGGGCAGTTCTCCTCTGTCCTGTAGGGATACTACGAATTGAAATTGATTTGAGGGCACACAGTAACAACATATGGAGTCATTTGAGGTGAAAGTTTATCTGCTTCATTGTTCTGTCTATGTATCCACCCCCAACTTATCAATACCATTGATATCACATACCAGTTAATTTTGCCGAAGATTATTCAAAAGCAGTTGCAGCAATACAACAACGCAGAACTGCCAGAAATTCAAGCCAGATTAAGAAGAAGGCATGGAGGAGGGTAATATCATTGCTGATATCACATGAATCCTGGCTGAAAGCAGAGAATACCAGAAAGATAATTTACCTGTATTTTATTAACTATGCAAAGATATTTAACTGTGTGGACCATAACAAATTATGGGTGCCATTATGAAGAATGAGAATTTCAAAACACTTAATTGTGCTTGTGATGAACCTGACCTTAGATCAAGAGGCAGTCATTTGAACAGACCAAGCGGTTACTGTATGGTTTCAAGTCAGGAAAGGTGTGCATCAAGTTTATATCCTTTCACCTTTCAGTATAATTATTCAGTCTATGCCAAGCAAATAATACAAGAATCTAGACTATATGAAGAAGAACTGGAGCATCATGATTGGAATTGGCAGTATGCAGATGACACAACCTTGCTTGCTGAAAGTGAAGAGGAATTAAAGCACTTACTCAGAGAGAACAAAAATCCTAGCTGGACCAATAAGTAGCATCATTTAACTGGAGAAAAGATTGTAGTTGTAAAGAATTGCATTTTGCTTGGATCCACAATCAACACCTACAGAACCAGCAGTCAGGAAATCAAATGACACATTGTATCCGTCAAATCTGCTGTAAAATATCTCTATAAAGCGTTAAAAAGCAAAGATATTACTTCAAGGGCTGAGGTGTACCTGACCCAAACCTTGGTGTTTTTATTTGCCTCATATGGATATGAAAGCTGGACAATATAAGGAAGGCCCAAGAAAAATAAATGCCTTTAAGTTGTGATGTTAGTGGAGAACATTGACTATATCATAGACTACCAGAAAAACGCACATGTCTTGAAGAAATACAGTCAACCTGCTCATTAGAAGCAAGGGTGGCAAGATTTTGTCTCACCTACTTTGGACTTGTTATCAGGATGGACCAGTCCCTTGAGAAGAACATTATGCTTCACAGAGGACCAGTGAGAAAGTGGAGACCCTTAATGAGAGGGACTGACACCATGGCTGAAACAGTGGGCTCAAGCATAACAGTGATTGTGAGGATGGCACTGGACCAGCCAGTGTTTTCTTCTGTTGTTGTTAGGGTTGCTATGAGTAGAACCTGCTTGTTGGCACTTAACAACAGCAGTAATTATGTCCTACCAGTTTTTGGGTATACTGATTGTGGTCTTTTTGAAAATTTTGTGTGATTGAGATATGGATTCACACACTTAAAAATTTTTTTTATTGTGGTGAAATATATTATCTTGGTCAGCTGGTACTGCTCTAACAGAAATACCACAAGTGGATGGCTTGAAAAAGAGAAATTTTATTTGTCACAGTCTAGTAGGCTAAATGTCCAAATTCAGGGTGTCACCTCCAGGGGAAGGCATTCTTCGCTGGATCTGGAGGAAGATCTTTGTTGTCAGTCTTCCCCTGGACTGGGACTTTCTGAGATGCAACAATCCCAGGCTTTCCAAAGGACACACTGAGCTGCTGTCACTGCTTGCTTTCTTGATGGTATAAGGTTCCCAGATCTCTCTGTTAGCATCTTTCCTTTATATCTCAAGAGACTACCTCAACACACAGCGCAGTCTTACACATTGAGTTCTGCCCCATCAACACAACTACTGCCCATCCACTCTCATTGCAGTCGTAGCGGCAGGATTTACAACATAGAGGAACATCACACAGTGTCAGGAATCATGGCCCAGCCAAATTGCCACAATATTTTTGGGGAACACACTTCAATCCATGACATTCCACTGTGTGTTACCTTAAAATCACATCCCTGCAACATGTACATACTCACCCCGTCATAGCCAGAGTCTTAATGTCCAAGTCCAAAATCCAGAAATTTCAGCTGAAAGCTGTAAAATCAAGAATACAAGTTATCTGTTACCAAGAGACAGTGGCAGAACAGGCGGGTACAAATTAGATGTTTCCGTTACAAATGGGGAAAGAAGGCAAAGCAAGCCAGCATAACACGTTACAGTAGCACTAAAAGCTTTGAAAATAATACCTCATTCTCTGAGATATTTTACACAATGGCCCCATCCTCCAGACTCTAGGTATTGGCCACACTGTGCAGATTATGAGTGGAAACATTCTGGCCTTGTGCTACAGCTCTGCCTTCCAGGCCCACTGGCACAGCAACTTCAGTCCCTTGGCTTTAGACATACCCTAAGACTGACTGAGTGGCAGTTCCACCCTTAGAAACACAATAAGCCATGGTTTCACCCTTTTAAACCCATGAGGTCATAGCCAGACCTTTTGAGACTAAGGCAGCTCAACTTCTCACATTCTTTGTTTCTTCAGCTTCTACTTCCTGTGACCTCCTGTCTCAGGCCTCAGGCCCATATCTGTGTTGCTGGGTCTGTGTTCCAAAGCTCTGTAGCCCACTGATTTTAGTGCCTGGAGGCACCCCACTCTACCAGGAAGCCTTCGGCACATGGAAACTCAGCTGTCTCATTCAGTGGGTCAGCAAGCATGTCTCCACCGATTCAAGTTCCCAGAGGCACTCCACTGTACCAGGAAGCCTCTGTGCACAGGCAGTCAGCTGTCTCACTGTGTGGGTCAGCTCCAGTCCTGTTTCAGTCTCATCTGGTTCTGCTGCTGCCTGTCTATTGCTGCTGCCACTGGTCCTCTGCTGTTCGTGTCTCACTGTCTGTACTTTCGTTGATGTTAACAGTTCTCCTGGGTTCCTTCTGAGTCTTCTATCCATTCACAGTTTCAAAACAGCTTCCACATTTTAGGTATCTGTTAGAACAGCACCCTACTCCTGTTACCAAATTCTGTGATACTCAGCTCTAAGAAAAATACCACAAGTTGATGCCTTTAAAAAGAGGAATTTTATTTGTCTTAGTCCAGTAGGCTAAAAGTCCAAATTCAGGTGTCATCTCCAGGGGAAGGCTTTCTTGACTGGATCTAGAGGAAGGTCCTTGTCATCAATCTTCCCGTGAAATGAAAGTTTCAGAGGCACCGGGACCCTGGGCCTTTCCAGGGACACTCATTTCCCAGCACTGCTTGCTTTCTTGATGGTATGAAATCCCCAGATCTCTTGGCTAGCCTCTTTTGTTTATAGCTCAAGAGATTGCCCCAAGGCACAGAATAGTCTTACACACTGAGTCCTGCCCCACCAATGCAACTGCTGCCAGTCCACTCTCATTAATGTCATAGAGGCATGGCTTCCCACACAGAGGAACATCCTAGCTGTCAGGAATCACTGCCCAGACAAACTTCCACACATGTTTTTTGGGGGAACACAGTTCAGTCCATAACATATGTACAGAAAAAATATTTGCCATTTCAACTGTTTTTAGAATTCACATACTTTTGTACAGTAAAACCAAATGGAATTAGAATTCATTTTGGAAAAATATGTGAAATGCTGTATTTTTGTCAGAGTCGCTGCTTGTGTTTGACATCCTGTAGTTTGATACCTACCCTCCTAACGCACAGGTGGTGACGACTTGGACAAGGCCTGGTCCCTGAGACTGCTGGTCTCAGCAGGGTAGAGTTCCATTTCTAGTCTGTGACTGTAGCCTTGTGAGTAGAACAGGAAGACTGTGGATGCATTTCTGAGAATGGGGGAGGGAAGGAGGGGGTAGTTTCCATTTGTGCCACTTTCCCAAGTTATTTCTAGTTATATAATACTTTAAGTGTTGCTTGGGCCCTCAGCTGTTGAAGAACATAGGGTAATGGTTTCTGTTACATCTGGCAGTAAGTGTAGACTGTCAGAGACATGTTACTAACCTAAAGATAGTTCATGTGTACAGCAAATATTGAAGCAGGAGTTGAGTTGAGGATAACATTAGAATGGTATAAGTCAGATTTCTGTCTTCTCACTGAATTAGTTTTGAACCATTTTGCTCACCCAGTTCATATAACAAGTCATTGTGCATTAGATTGATCAGTTACTTGTTTGAAATGTACTTATAAATAGATTTTTGTGTTTACTTTTGTCTTTGTGTAAAACTTGATAAAGTGGTCCCCTGAAAAGGGGTTATAAACCAATCTTGTAGGAGCTGGAAATTAACAAGATTGCTGTTTCTATGATTCAGATTAATAAAAAAGAAAACATTCTGTAGTTCATTCCCTCTGGAATTACACAGTCTATTTAGTAATTCAGAAAATTCTGGCTTTAGTTGTTTTTTTTTTTTTTGGTCTTCTAAGCGATCAGCCCTAGAGTTTTAAAAATGACAGTGCTGATATCACTTGTTAACTACACGATTAGAAAGTTATTGTCAGTGAAAAATGACACACACAAATGGCATGTGTAGTGTTGCCTAAAATAGCACATCATTGCATCCACGCAAATTCCCTGGACTCCTTGTGTGACCTTCTTAAGCACTGCTTAGAGAAAGAAGTACCTGGGGCACTTCCAATGTCCATTGGAGATATGGAATATTGCATTTAAGTATTTTATTTATTTATAGTGTCACTGTTTGCTCGTATTTCTTTCATAAATGCCAAAAGCATTCTCCCTGACTGAGCTTTCAAGGAATAATAGATTTGGCATTCTAGGATGTGTCTGGTGGTTGGTAACTTGTTAATATATAGCTTGTCAGTGACAACACTTGGCTGGCAATTTAAGTGAAAATGCAAGTCTTTGGTCTGTTTATCCAAAAATGCTTTTACTTGTTTCTTAAATGTGCCCAGGTTTATTTTCTGACATGTATCTGTGGTTTTTTGTTTGTTTGTTTTTTGTTTTTTGTCTCAAATGTAGAGCTGCCAAATGCTGTTAAATCAACTGAGAGAGATCACAGGCATTCAGGATCCTTCCTTCCTTCATGAAGCTTTGAAGGTTAGTTTCAAGAGCCCAATTAGTCAACAAGCTTTAAGATAGCCTGTTTTATAGTTAAATTAATTCAGACTCTTTTTATGTCAAAATGAAAGTGTATATGGGAGACAGAACCTTCACAATTGTGTATTCAACATGTAACTTGTGAGGACAGAGGTGGGTGTGTGAGGGGAAACCTGAGATGGGGTGAACCCTATAGTTTAAGAGATTTAAGAGACATTCACCAGTTGTAGTTTATGGACCTTATATGGATCCTGATTCAAACCAACAAAATTAAGATTTGAGTGGGGGAAGTTTGAACTAGTTATTTGATATTAAAAGTCTGTGTTACTCTTAAGGTGTGAAAATAACATTGTTACATTTTAAAAACACACATTCTGAAATGTTGACTGATAAAATGCTAAGATAGTGAGGAGTTCGCTCAAAAATAGCTGCAAAGAAGATACGCAGTGAAGATACTACAGTGTATCTTGTTATCGTGATAGTTGGGGAAGCTGAATGACATGTGCGTAGGGCTCCATTATACATTCTGTTGTACATACACTGTTGTATAAGAAATTTTTCATAATAAAAAGGCTAAAAACATGGAAGTAATGGTACTATTGCAGAATGTGGTTAATTGCTTTGCCATTATTATTAATAGTAAGAGAGTAACTTCACATAGAATCTCTGTTCATTGCCAGATTGCCAGTCCTTTTTTTTTTATTTTAACACATTGAGCCTTTTTTTAAAAAACCCATTGAGCCTTAGTTATTTTGTAAAATCAGGAGGAATAGGATTCAGAAGCAATGAGAACAAATCTCAAGCAAAGTTTCTTTCTTGTTGGCGTGTTGTGGAAGTTCAGAGCATGACGTCTCCCTTCCTGAAAGTAGATGGTTGACGCATCCTTCAAGCATACTGCCTTTTGCCATACTATCTTTTTAATCTAACTTCTACCTAAGGATCATGCCTAGACTTATGCAGCATGTTACGAAGGTGGTAAGGACTTTTAACCAGCAAGCTTTAACTTACTTACTTTAAATTCCGTGATGTTTCACTCTTGAAATTTCTGCTTTTTGTCCTCTTAGGCCAGTAATGGTGACATCACCCAGGCCGTCAGTCTTCTCACAGATGAAAGAGTTAAAGAACCCAGTCAAGACAGTGTTGCTACAGAACCCCGTAAAGTAGAGGGGAGTACTTCCAGCACAGATGTAGTAGCAAGTAGGTATATCCTGTCTTGTTCCTGCTCTGAACAAGCAGAAAATAAGTGATGGGTGAATTCCCTGTCATTCATGTTAATCATTTGGCAATAATAGCTAATTATTGGGCCAGGCCTAGTTCTAAGCACTGAAATGTCTTAATTCATTCATTAATTTAGAAACTATTTAATGAGCACCAGCTGTGTGCCAGCACTCTTTTAGGCAGATAACATAGTAAATAAAAGAGACAAAAATCCCTGCCTTCCATGTAGTTTATTTTTTGTGGGGGAGGAGGAGATCAACAAACAAGTAAGTAATACATAGCATATTAGAAGGTAATAAAGTACCATGTAGAAAAATAAGCAGGACTTGGGACTGGTTTTTTAATAGAACGGGCCTTTTGAGAATGAGCAAAGGAGGTGAAAAACTAAGTTCTTGTGAGTCCCTCATGTGGACGTGACATTGGCTTACTTAAGGGGCAGCAGGGAGGCCAGGGCCAAGGCTTCATGAATGTGAAGTCCAGTAAGAGACGAGACATAGGGGCAAAGGAAACAGATTAGGCAGAAGTTGTAAGGGTTTGGTTCCTACTTGGAGTTAGATGGGAAGCTGTTGGAGAGTTTCCAGCAAAGGAGTGAGGTAAGCTTGTTTCTGTTTTCTAAAGGTGGTTCTGATGAACAGAATATTGAAAAGGGGGTTGTCAGGAGCATGGGTCTGAGCAAGGATCTCAGGACCAGTCAGGAGGTTATCGCAGAGGATGGTGACTTGGGCCAGGATATAGTGGTGAAGGAGTGAGAATTCTGGCTGAATTCATGTTATGTAGTATATTTAAAGTAAAGGCAATAGGACTTGTTTACAAGGAGGAAATAAGGATTGTGAGAGAGACGTGTTGAAGGGTGACTCCCTGTTTTTGGCCTAAGCAGCTGAAAGGATTGTGTTGTGCTTCACTGAGATGAGAATAACTGTAGGTGAGCAGATTTGGGGTGGAAGATGAAGAAATCAGTTTGGGAAATACTAAGTTTGAGATGGCCTGTTAGACATTCAGGTGGAGATGTTGAAAGGCAGTGGATATGCACCTGTGCAGCTGAGAAGAGATGTGGACTGGAGACGTATAAACTTGGAATCATAGGTCTACAAACTAAAACCCCAGTGAGTGATCATAGATAAAAGGAAAAGGTGATGAAGCATTAGGTACTGCCGGTTAGAGTTCTGAGGAGGTGAAGATGTCCTGGGAAGTTGGAAGAAAACAAGGAAAGTGGTGCCCTGGAAGCCAAGTAGAGAAGGTCATTCTCTGATGAGAGAACCGTCAGCTGGTGCAGACAGTGGTAATGAATATTGGAGCTCTGGTACACATTGTGACATTTTTTTAATCACCATTTTTCTTTCTGGGACTCATCCATGTTGAAAGTTTTAACTATAGTGGAAAGCTATAGTTAATCATTTTTGCTGGTGCATAATATTCCATGGTGTGAATATACCACACTTTATTCATTGATTGACATTGGAGTTGTTTCCAGTTTTTTGCTATTATAAAGGCTGTTATGAGCATTTTGGTTCATGTTTTCTTGTGCATGTATGCAAGTTTGTTCAGTGGCTGTATCTAGCAGTGTACTTGGTGGGTTTTGAAGTAAGCTCGCCTTTGACTTTAAAGGCAATGACTGTATCTTCCAAGATGATTTTTTATCTAATTGTGCTCCCACTCATGGGGTTTCAGAGTAACCATTGATCTCAAACTTGTTATCACACTGTAAAACTGTTGCCCATCTTTTTGATGTTGAAATGATAACTGTTTTTAATTTGAGTTTTCTAATTAGTAATAAGTTGGATGCCTTGTCATTTTTGGCCTTTCATATTTCTTCTTAAGGGAAATTTCTGTTTGTGTCACCTGCTGATTTTTCTACTTAATTGTTTACCTCTTTGTTATTGATTGCTAGGGATGCCTTTTATATCCTTGATACTAATCCCTTCTTACGGATTTACGTGTTGCAGATATCTTCTCCTTGTCAGTGACTTGTGGTTTTATACTGGTGATGAACTAATGAGCTGAATTTTATTGCAGTTGCATTTGTCAGTCTTTTTCTTATGGTTTGTGCTTTTTGTTTAAGAACTCCTACACCTTGAAGTAATAAGTGTATTGTTTCCTTTTAAAATAATATTTTCTTTTCACATTTAAGAGTTGAATGCATCTGAGATTAATTTTGTGGGGGAGGAAGGTATGCCAAGCAGGGAAACAGTTAGTTCTTTTCCACATGTAACTGCTGAGTTCCCAGTACGTTTTACCAATCCAAGGGTTATCCTTTCCAACTGATCTGCAGTTTCAGCTCTGTGCTTGATCAGATTTTCATATGTTCTGTTCTATTTCATGCCAATACACTTTAATTATTATACTTTTTAGTAAGTTTCATTATTCATAGGGGCTTATGTTTTCACTGCATCCATCTTCATTAGTACCTTAGCTATTTTGGGCTTTTTAGTCTTAAAGAATAATATATCAGGGTAAATGCAGTTCTTGAAGCTTTATGGAGATTGCGTTTAATCTGTAGGAGTCCTGCTAAAAGAGTGGTTAAGCATTAAGCTGCTAGCTAGAAGGTCAGCTGTTTGAACCTGCCAGCTGTTCTGTGGCAGAAAGATGTAGCCTGCTTCTGTAAAGATAACAGTCTTAGAAACCGTATGGGGCTATTCTATCCTGTCCTCTAGGGTTGCTGTGAGTCAGTCAACTTGATTGCATTGGGTAGCTAAAACTATGAATAAATTTGGGGAGAATTGATGGCTTTATTATGATTGAGTCTTTTTTGTCTTGTCTGTCTTGTACGTGTTTATTCCTAGATAACTTAATGTTTTTGTTGCTATGGTATGTTTTTTAATTTTAAAAAAATTAAAAATATGTAGTCTGTATTAGAGGTCTGTGAGTGGTTCCAATGGTTTAGTCTTCGACTGATAACCAAAAGGTTGGCAGTTACAACTCACCCAGAGGTGCCTCAGAAGAAGGACCTGGCAGTCTGCTTTGGAAGGTCACAGCCTTGAAAACCCTGTGGAGCACTTCTACTGTGAACACATGGGATTGCCATGAGTTGGAACTGAACATTAAGGCAACTATCTTAGTTTTTATTTTTAGAAATCCAGATTTAAAATCTCCCAATTTTCTAATGTATTCTTTTCTTTAATATCTAGGATATAATCAAGGAACATTTATTCTACTTGTTGTAGCTCTTTGTTGTTTGTTGCTACCAGGTGCTGTCAGGTCAGTTGTAATTCATAGTGGCCCTTTAGAACGGAGTTAGGACTGCTTCATAAGGCTTCTAAGGAGCTACTGGTAGGTTTGAACTGCTGACCTTTTTGTTAGCAGCCAAGCTCTTAACCACTATGCCTAGTCTTCTTTGTTTTACAAGGAGAAGGAACATAGGCCAAAGTCTAGTCTAGTTGTATTACACAGTGCCCCATAATCTGGGCTTAACTTTTTCTTCAAACTTTAAACATTTTGGCAAGTATAAGATTTTAGGTTATGTCACATGGAGGCACAGGAGGCCACTTTGTCCCATTATTCATAATGCTGAATTTGATTTTTGTTTAAGACAGTTCGGTCAAGATACCTTTTCCCATGATATCTGTGGGCATTATTTTGGTTTTATTTCTATAACAGCTTTATTGAGATAAAATTCATGTACTATGCAATTTACCCATTTAAGTGTACATTTTAGTGGTTTTTAGTTTATTGGCAGAGTTATGCAGTCATCACCACAATCAGGTTTAGAACGTTTGTATTACTCCAAAAAGAAACTCTAAACCCATTAGCAGTCATTCCCTGCTTCCAGTGACCACCCAATCCCAGCTCAGGCAACCACTAATTTACTTTTTCTGACTCTGTAGTTTTGCCTTTTCTGTACCTTTCATATCACTGGAGCTGTTTTGTGACTGACTTCTTTCACTATGCATAATATTTTCGGGGTTTATCCATGTTGTAGCATCTGTCAATACTGCTTTCCTTTTCATCCCCAGATAGTATTCCACATGGTTATGCCATGTCCAGTTTACCTTGTCCTTAATTATTGGACATTTTAGTTTCTACTTTTTACTTATTATGAATAATACTACTTTGAACACTCATGTACAAATTTTTATGTGGACATTTGTTTTCATTTCTCTTGGGTATATACCTAGGGGTGGAATTGTTGGGTCATATGATCATTCTCTTACTAACTTTGGAGGAGCTACCAGATTGTTTTGCAAAGTGTCTACACCATTTTACCTTCACACTAACAGTGTATGAAGGTTCCACTTTCTCCAAATCATCACCAAAACTTGTCATTATCTTTTTATTCTAGCCATTCTAAAGGGTATAAAGTGGCATTGTGATTTTGATGTGCATTTCTCTGATGGTTAATGATGATGAGCGTCTTTTCGTGTGTTTATAGGCCATTCGTGTATCTTTGTGAAGAAATATCTATTCAGATTCTTTGTCTGTTTTAAAAATTGGGATGTTTATCTTTTTATTATTGAGTCCCAGGAGTTCTTTATATATTCTGTATCCAAATTGTGACAATTAAATCCGAAAACTTAATTGCTCTAAGTGCTGCATAACTCATTGCTGAGTATCAGTATGGTTACCTTCAAAGTAGTCCCCTTGGGAAGCTATGCAGCAAAGCAAGTGCTGAGTCCACCCTTCAGAGCAATTTTAGAACTCTTTCTGGAATAACCGTTGCACACGGTGGCAGGTTCGCAAACTTAATTGTGTAGTTTCCTGTCAGGCAGTTTTAGCCAATAAACAAATAACTGTATTGGAACACTCTTATCTACTTACCTGATCTGGCCCCCAGTTGAAAGGAAGACATTTTGATGTCATTCAGGGCATAAGGGTAATACGATGACAGCTCTGACGGCCATTCCAGAAAAACAGTTCCAGAATTGCTTTGAAGGATGGACTGGTGGCTGGCATTGGTGCATCGCTCCCCAAGGGGAGTACTTTGAAGGTGACTATGGTGATGCTCAGCAGTGAGGTATCTAGCACTTTTTCTAGGATGCATTTGTGAAGTTAATTTTCAGACCTTATGCAGGGTTATTACTATGTTTTGCTTTTTTAAAAAATAATTGTCTGTAAAATATCAATAAGAAAAGGATTAATAACCCAATTCAGTGTTGGGCAAAGGAGATGGACAAACACCTCTGTAAAGAGGATTTCCATGCAGCCAAAAGACACATGCAGAAATGCTCACGATCATTAGCTATTAAAGAAATACAAATCAAAACGATGATGAGATACCATCTCACCCCAGCAAGGTTAGCCATGATCTAAAAAACACATAACAACAAATGCTGGAGAAGCTGTGGAGAAATTGGAACTCTCATATACTGCTGATGGGGCTGCAGAATGGTACAACGTTTTTGGAAAGCAATCTGGTGCTTCCTTAAAAAGCTGGAAATAGGCCATTTGACCAGTAATCCCACTGCTTGGAATATGTCCTACAGAAGCAAGGGCAGTCACACAAACAAATACATGCACAGGAATGTTTATTGCAGCACAGTCCACAATTGCAAAAAAGATGGAATCAACCCAGATGCCCAACAACAGATGAATGGATAAACAAACCATGGTATATACACCTAATGGAACACTATGCAATGCTGAAGAACAATGATGATTTTAGGAAGTACCTCGTTGCCTGGTTTCAACTGGAAGACATTATGTTGAGTGAAATTAATCAGCACGACAAGGACAAATATTGTATGAGACCCCTACTGTGAGGACTTAAAAACAGACTCACATATAGAAGAAAAGACTCTTTTGATGGCTGCAAGGGAGGGGAGGGAAGGAGAGGGTTGATTATAGATAGTTGATAGAGATTTGGTTGGGTGAAATCAGTGACAGCACACGTTAGAAGGAAAATCAGTTTAACTGGACTTCAGCATAACCTGAAAATCCAATCTTAACCCAATGTGGCAAGGACAGAGTAGCAGTGGTGGGGTTCCAGGGACCATGCTCTCAGGGGACATTTATGCCAGTTGGCATAACTAGCTTATTGTTAAGAGAGTCTTCTGCACCCCATGCTGGTGAGTGGCGTCTGGGGTCTTAAAAGCTAGCAAGCGGCCTTCTGAGGTATATACCAGATTGTCCCAACTCAGCCAGAACAGATGATCGCCAAGGACCACAATGACATGGGAGAAAGGGAACCCAGAAGACAGAAAGACCTGTGTGAATGGGTGACTACATCAACATGTGACCAGGAGAAACAGATGGTGCCTGGCCACCACCAATGACAAGACTCATAATGTTGAGTCCCAGTGGCAACTTGCCAAAAAGAAAGGGGGTGCATCATGAGAACGCCACTAAAAGACAGCAGTTGATAATCTGAAGACCTAGGGCTTCCCCTGGGAGCATGGCCTCTAGATCTGATGCTGCCCCTGATGATAAATCATCACTGAGGTCAACCCCTCAGACAGGAATGGATTGGACTTGGGGACACAGAGTGACAATATCATGTGTGCACTTTATGGTTCTGTGCATTTATAGCATGTTGCCCTACTTGCCACTTACTAGAGGGAAGTGAAGAGGGTGCAGAGGAGGGGACAGATTATTAAGATGGTAAGATATCTGTAGAATGGAAAGGAGGAGTGTGCTGTCACTGAGCAAGGAAAGCAGAAGGAGCTACAGATAGGTGGGCATGCAAATTTTTTTTTATTATGATTGAATGAAAATGTACATTCCCATGTAAATTGGCAGGCTCACCTATATACAGCTCCCACTGCTCTCCCTGCCCGGTGACAGCACACCCCTCTTCTCTGCTCCATGCATGTCCTATCCTCCCAACAGTCTCCTATCCCCTCCTCTCTACCCACTCCTCTTCCTGCAGCAAGAGGTCAGCAGGATGACATCATATAGGTGCATAGAATCGTAAAATTCTGACAAGATACGGCCACTCTCCGTCACCAACTCCAATCCATTGCTATCCAAAAAATTGACATTCATTATGATTTATGGACAGGGGCAGCATCAGGGCCAGGGGCTGTGCTCCCAGGGGAATCTCGAAGCCCCCAGACCATCCATTGCAGTCTTTTATTGGAGATCTCAGGGTGCACCCCTATTTATTCTCTTGTTGTCAGTGAGACACAGCTTTGTGAGCTCCATTGTGGCTATCACTGGTGGTGGCCGGGCACCATCTGGTTCTTCTGCTCACGAGTTGACGTAGAGACCCAGTCACATGGGTCTCTCTGTCTTCTGGATTCTCTTTACCCCATCTCGTTCTTGTCCTTGGTGATTATCTGTTCCTGTTGAGTTGGGACCATTTGCTGTACCTCAGATGGCAGCTTGGCAGCTTTTAAGACCCCAGACCCCACTCACCAATGAGGGGTGCAGAGAGTCCTCATTAGCAAAATGCTAGCTGTGCCAATTGGCCTCAATTTTGCCTGAGAGCATGGTCCCCGGCCCCGTGCCTGAGCTACTCTGTCCTTGCAATATTGGGTTAAGATAGGAGGAATACTCAAATTGTGTTGAGGTCCAGCTATTATTAATCTTCCTTCTAGTGTGTGCTGTCACTGATTTCACCCACCCAAATGTCTATTAACTGTTTAGTCTAAACCCTGCCCCCCTCATGTTCTCTTCCTCCCACCCTTGCAGCCTTCAAAGAGTCTCTTCTTCTATGCATGAGTCTGTTTTTAAGTTCTTATCGTATGGGTCTCATACAATATTTGACCTTTTCTCACTGACTACGTTCACTCAGCATAATGTCCTCCAGTTGAAACCGGGTTAAGAGGTGTTTCCTGAAATCATCGTTGTTCTGTATCATTGCACAGTGTCCACTGAGTATATATACCATCCATTCCTCTGTTGTTGGGCATCTAGGTTGATGCCATCTTTTTGCTATTGTGGACTGTGCTGAGATGAACATTCATGTGCATGTATCAGTTCATGTGAATGGCCTTGATTCTGTAGGATATGTTCCAAGCAGTGGAATTACTGAGTCAAATGGTATATCTATATCCATTTTTTTAAAGGGAGCACCAGGTTGCTTTAGAAAGAGTTTGCACCATTTTGCAATTCCACCAACAGTGTAGGAGAGTTCCAGTCTCCCCACGTCCTCTCCAGCATTTGTTGCTTTGCGTTTTTTGGATCATGGCCAATCTTATTGGTGTCAGATAGTATCTCATGGTCGTTTTGATGTGAATTTCAATAGCTAATGATCGTGAGCATATCCACATGTCTTTTTTGGCTGTCTGGTTCTCCTCTTTAGAGAAGTGCCTGCCCATCTCCTTTGCCCATTGCTTAATTGAGTGATTTATCTTTTTCTTATTGGTATTTTGTAGTACTTTATAGATTATGGAGATCAGGTGTCAGTCTGACATAGAGTTGCCAAATATTTTTTCCTATTCTGTAGATGGCCTTTTAGTTCTATTAATAAAGTCTTTGGGTGAGCAAAAGTGATTGATTTTTAGTAGGTCCCATTTATCTATTTTCTCTTCTGGTGATTGCAGTTTGTTTGACAGATTTTGAGGTCTGTCTGCGTGTGTATTCAACCTTCCATTGTTGTTCCTACTTTCTCTTGGATGAGCTTTATTGTTTTAGATTTGATATTTATGTCTTTTATCCAGTTTGAGTTGGTTTTTGTATAAGGTGTAAGATATGGGTCTTGTTTTAATTTAGTGCAGATGGATATCCAATTTTGCCAGCACCATTTGTTGAAGAGATTTTTTTTACCACAGTTTCGTACCTTAGGGCCTTTGTGGGATATCAGCTGTTCATAGGCAGATGATGACATTTCTGGAGTCTCGATTCTGTTCCACTGATCTATCTGTCTGTTTTTATACCAGTACCAGGCTGTTTTGACTACTATAGCAGTGTAATAAGTTCTAAGGTCGGGTAATGAGAGGCCTCCCAGTGTGTTCTTCTTCTTTAGTAATGCTTTGCTTATCTGGGGCTTCTTCCCTTTCTGGACAAAGTTGGTAATTTGTTTCTCCATCTCATTAAAAAATGTCACTAGAACTTGTATTGGGATTGTGTTATAGAAGTAGATTGCTTTGGGTAAAATAGACATTTTCACAATGTTAAATCTTGTTATCCGTGAGCAGGGTAGGTTTCTCCATTTATGTGAGTCTCCCTTAGTTTCGTGCAATAAGGGTTTGTAGTTCTCTTTGTATGGATTTCTTATTTCTCTAGTTAGATTTATTCCTAAGTATTTTGTCTTCTTAGGGACTGTAGTAAATGGTATTAATTTGGTGATTTCTTCATTAATGATCTCGTTGTTGGTATGAAGGAATCCTACTGATTTGCTTATGTTTATCTTGTATCCTGAGACTTTGCTGAACTCTTCTATCAATTTGAGTATCTTACTTATGGATTGTTTGGGATTCGTTGCATATACAATCATGTCATCTGCAGACAGGAAGATTTTTACTTCCTCTTTGCTGATGCAGATGCCCTTTATTTCTTGGTGTTGTCTAAGTGCTCTGGCCGGAACTTCTAGTACAATGTTGAATAGGAGAGGTGAGAGTGGGCATCCTTGTCTAGTACCCATTCTCAAGGGGAATTCTTTCCGTCTCTCTCCACTCAGGATGATGTAGGTAGTTGGTTTTGTATAAATGGCAATTATTGCATTTAGGACTTTGCAGTCTGTTCCTATTTGCTGAGAGTTTTTAGCATGAATGGGTGTTGGACTTTATCAAAAGCCTTTTCTGCATGAGTTGAAAAAATCAGCTGATTCTTGTCTTTTTTGTTGT
The DNA here is from genome assembly GCA_028571685.1 of Heterohyrax brucei. NCBI lineage: Eukaryota > Metazoa > Chordata > Mammalia > Hyracoidea > Procaviidae > Heterohyrax > Heterohyrax brucei. The sequence continues at coordinate 36,890,461 of CM053145.1, forward strand.
TTATGTGGTTGATGACATTAATTGTTTTTCTGATGGTGAACCAGCCTTGCCTCCCTGGTATGAATCCAACTTGGTCATGATGGATTATTTTTTGTATATGATGTTGTATTCTGTTGGCAAGAATTTTGTTGAAGATTTGTGCATCTAGATTCATCAGTGATATTGGTCTGTAGTTCTCTTTTTTCGTTAGGTCTTTCCCTGGCTTTGGTATCAGGGTTATTCTTGCTTCATAGAATGAGTTTGGGAGTATTCCATCCCTTTCTATACTGTGAAATAGTCTCAGTAGTATTGGAGATAACTCTTCTCTAAAAGCTTGGTAGAATTCTGCGGTGAAGCCATCTGGGCCCGGGCATTTTTTGGTTGGCAGTTTTTGGATGACTTTTTCAATCTCTTCCTTTGTAATGGGTGTACTAGGTTGTTCTGCTTCACGTTGTTATAATTTGGTAGGTAATGTGAATCAAGGAATTTGTTCATTTCCTCTAGATTTTCAAATTTGTTAGAATGTAGTCTTTCATAGTGTTCAGCTATGATAGTTTTTATTTCTGTTGGATCTGTTGTGATAACTCCCCACTCATTTCTTATTTGGATTATTTGTTTCCTTTCCTGTTTTTCTTTAGTAAGTTTAGCCAATGGTTTGTCAGTTTTGTTGATCTTTTAAAAAAAACAGCTTTTGATCTTTTCAGTTTTCTCAATTGTTCTTCTATTCTCTAATTCATTTAGTTCTGCTCTAGTCTTTATGATCTGTTTTCTTCTGGTGCCTGACGGGTTCCTCTGTTGTTCTCTCTCTACTTGTTCAAACTGTAGGGTCAGTTCTTTGATTTGATTTCTTCCTTCCAGATGTGTGAATTTATGGACATAAACTGACCTCTGAGCACTGCTTTGGCTGTTTCCCATAGGTTCTGGTAGAAAGTGTTTTCATTCTCATTGGAATCCATAAATTTATTATATCCTTGATATCTTCTACAACCCATGGTTTTTTGAGAAAGGTGTTGTTCAATTTCCATGAGTTCCACTTTCTGTCTATGTTTTTTCTGCTATTGATTTTGACTTGATGACTTTATGGTCTGAGGAGATACTTTGCATTAATTCAGTGGTATGGATTTTTTTGAGAATTGCTTCATGTCCTAACACATGGTCTATTCTGGAGAATGTTCCACGTGCACTAGAGAAGAAGGTGTAGTTGTCCGCTGATGGATAGAAAGTTCAACATATGTCAGTGAGGTTTAGTTGGCTAATTGTGGCAATAAGGTCTTCTGTGTCTTTACTGAGCTTTATTCTAGACAGTCTGTCCAGTATTGAGTGTAGAGTGTTGAAGTCTCCTACTATTATTTTGGAGTGATCTATCTCCTTTTTGAGTGTAGTCAGTGTTTCTTTGACGTATTTAGGTGCTCTAATATTAGGTGCGTAAGTATTTAATATTGTTAAGTCCTGCTTGTGTATTGAACCTTTCAGCAATAAATAGTGTCCATCCTTGTCCACGATGGTGGATTTTACATTAAAATCGGTCTCATTTGAGTTTGGAATTGCCTCACCTGCCTTTCTTTGTTCATTGTTAACGTCATATGTATTCTTCCATCCTTAGAATTTTCAGTTTGTTCCTGTCTTTAAGTCTAAGGTGAGTTTCTTGTAGGCAACATATAGATGGGTCATGTCTTTTGACCCAGGATGTCACTCGATGTTTCTTCACTGGAGCATTCAGTCCATTCACGTTCAATGTAATTGTTGATAGGTATGTGTTCAGTACTGCCATTGTGATGTGTTTATTTTTGTGTTGACGTCTCTGTTGTCCTTATTAATCTGTTCTGCAGCCTTCTTTGTAAGTTCATTTTTCACTTTTTTCAGGGTTGGTTTTGTGGTTGTTGAGACTCCTGTATTACATTTCTTAATACGGTATGTTGCTTTTTTATGTGCTTTATGTCTGTCCCTATGATCCCGCTTAATAAAGTATGTGTAAACCCAATTTGATTCCTACCAGTCTTGTCACCTTCCTCTCCATCTGGAAGGACTATAACGACTGTAGTACATCCCTCTTTTTAATATGATGATACCATAGTTTATATGATATGGTCACTAAGTCGTTTCTTTCACTATTACAGCTTTGACTGTGTTTGGAGCCTTCCCTAACTGAGTCAGATTCTGGATAGTATGTCTTAAAATATGAAGTTTGCAGTTTTGTTGTTCCAAGCCAACAGCTTCTTTCAGTATTTCTTGTAGCTTTGGTTTGGTTTTTACAAAGTCTCTGAGTTTCTGCTTACCTGTGAATGTCTTAATTTCATTTTCATATTCGGATCCGACTTGACGGCACTTGGCTTTGGCTTATTTGAAAGATGGTTTTGCAGGATATATAATTCTTGGTTGGAAGTTCTTCTTCTTCAAGGCTTTGAATATGTCATGCTACTGTCTCCATGCCAGCATTGTTTCTGCTGAGAAATGCGACGAAAACCTACAGGATTTCCTTCTGAATGTTCGCTTTGCTTTGAGTCTTGCTGCCTTTGTGTGTCTGCTTAATTTTCATTTTGTTAAGCTTGGCCGGGACCAGGTTCCTGGAGGAAAGAGAGGCCAAGAGTGCCGAAATTCCCAGAGTCCACAGCCTCCTCTGCTGGGCCCCAGCCCCAGGAAACACTGTGCAGAACACTGCCACCCTATTGGAAAAGCATTCTCCCCCCAGCTGGGGCTTCTCCGTTTCCCTGTGGATCAAGATGGCATCCTGCACAAGCACATCTGTCCCACTGCCACATGGTGGAGGCAGAAAGATAGGCCAGAGGAGCTGAGGTGTATAGAGTCCAAAGCCAAGCTCTCAGAACCTGGCAGTTTTGCTTGCCAGTCCCACCAGCAGTGCGTCCAAGACCAACAGCTAGTCAAGTCCCAGCTCTGCCCGCCAGCCAAGACAGACAAAAAAAATCATAATGTTGAATTACCTTTGGTCTGTGCAAGCTTCTGCTTGCCTCTGCTCGCTGAGTGTGGAGTCAGTGAAAGAGAGGAGGTTTTGCGTTCAGTGGTATGAAGTCCAAATTAACAGCCCTGTGCCACATACCAGGGCTCACTAGGTGTCCAGAAGGCTCCATTTAATTATCATTTCAGGTCGTGGTTTCCAGAGACATGCGTTTAGTCCACCAGCTTGACTCCACAGCCCCGAAGTCTTGCAAATTTAAACTTTTTTCTGCACTTTCACTCAATCACAAAAATGTATTTTCACGTGAAGTGTGTACAACAAAACCTTCCACTTCAGTTTCTGCATCTATTGTTTGATTTTGTTGGCTACAGTCTTCACATTTTATCAATATTTTCACTATTCTAGTTTTTCTGCTCTCATAAACTTAGCTTCAATTACCTTAATTTTATCTATGCTGAAGGACATTTGTTGGCCATTTGGTTTCATATAGATGATTTTTCAAAAGAGCACTGTACTCGTGTAATACTTTTTTATGAGCTCACCAGTGATTCAGCTGAAAGGTAACTTAAATGACAGTCTCAGTTTAACGCTTAAGAATACCTCAGGACAGTAGTCTCAGGGATTCCTCCTCAGTCCTTCAGTAAGTATGGATTTTTTTTTTCTGTCACTTTCTGTTAGGATATATCTATTGCCCTGACCAGAACCTGTATGTAGATTTCTTATCACATACATGATTTACAAATATTTTTTCTAACTCTGAGTTGTATTTTCTCTTTTCACAGTGATACCCAGTGTATCTGATTTTTACTCCAGTAGTTCATGCTTTATATGTAACAAAGATTTAAGACTTTCTTTTTAAGAGTTTTCTAGTTTTAGTACTTACCTTGAGGTCTTCATCCAGTTTTGAGTTAATTTTTGTGTGATAGCAAGGAGGAGTTCAGCCTTATTCTTTTACACATGGATAATCTAAGTTGTTCAGCACCATCTCTTCAAACAATGGCTGTTTTGCAGTTTTCTTGGCACCCTTGTCAAAAATCAGTTGACCATAGACTTATGTGGGCTTGTTTCTGTACTCTGAATTCTGCTCCACTAATCTGTATGTGTGTCCTTATGCCAGTAGCATCTAGTCTTAATTATAGTAGCTTTGTGTTATCTCTTTTTAATTAAATGTGTATTGAAATTTATTTAACTTTTGTACCTTAGTCCTTTATCTAACTACCTCTTATGGTTATTTTCTAAAGATCATTTTTCCACATAGCTGGTTATTTGTGAATTATGACAACTTTGTTCTTATTTTCCAATTATAATTTTTGTTTCTTTTATTATGTTATTGCACTGGGCAATACTTCAAGAACAGCGGTGAAAAAAAGCAGTAGTAGGAGACATCTTTGTCTTACTACTATTTTTAAAAGAAATTTATTTGACATTTCGTCAGAAAGTGTAAATTTGCTGTGGCTTTTCCTGCGTGTTCTTTTTCAGGCGGAGAATATTCTTTTCTATTTCTAATTGGTTTGGAGCTTTTATCCTGAATGGTGATTGAATGTTATCAAGGAATTCTGTATCCATTGAGCTGATTGATTTTTCCTTTAGTCTGTTCAAAATAGTAATCTTTACTGATTTTTTAAATTTCAACAAATATTTCGTTCTATAATAAACTCAGTGAATCAATATGCAATCACTTTTAATATACATTACAGGATCCTATTTGCTAATATTTTGTTTAGATTTTTTGCATTTCCAACCCTGTGTGAGTTCGTTGTTTTTCATCTCTTATGTGTTCTTGAATGGTGATTTGGCATGTATCAAGATGTTATGCTGCCCTCGTAAAACGAGTTGAGGAGTATGTCCTCATTTCGGGAATACTTTGTGTGAGACTAAAAATATCTGTTCTTTAAATGCTTGCTGTTTAGCCAGTGGTTTACAATAATTAATAAGGAGACTGTTGCATCAGTAGGTGTGGGATATTTACAGTTGACCCTTCATATCCATGGTTGAATCTGTGGATTTAACCAACTGCAGATCAGAAATATGCAGGGGGAAAAGTTCTGAAAAATAAAACTCGGAATTGTCTCAGTGAGCACTACCCTGAATCCATGTGAATGAGAGAATGTGTGGGCGTCTCCTGCTGTAGGCTCCCACCATCGCACAGACCCCAGTCTCTCCAGCTCACCTTGTTGGAGAATTGCTTGCCTTGAGGCTGGCGTCATGTGCACCCTTTGTTTCTGTGAAGAAATATCTCCTAAAAACAAAGAAGTAGTCAGAGTAGTCAAAGCAATCCCCTAAAGCCTAAGAGGAGTGTAATTCACAATTTACATAGCACTTCAGAAACCCTGGTGGTGTAGTGCCAAAAGGTCAGCAGTTCATATCCACCAGGCACTCCCGGGAAACTGTATAGGTAGAGTCGCTGTGAATTGGAATTGACTCAGTGGCATTGGGATTTTACAGCTGTAGGGTTGCTATGAGTGCTATGAGTTCCAGTCATCTCCTCCTTCAGCAACAGCAAAAGCATTTTACAGCTGTTTACCTTGTAGTAGGTATTGTAAGTAATCTAGAGATACTTTAAAGTATGCGAGAGGATGTGTGGTTTATGTACAAATACTGTAGCCTTTTACATAATGGACTTGAGCATCTGCAGATTTCAGCATCTGATCCCTTGTGCTACTGAGAGAAGACTGTTTTTGTAGAATTAAAACTGCAGAAGGGTATATTTCATTCCTTGCATTGTAGCCTCTTGTTTCTGGATCATTGGCTAGTCTAAAGTTACAGCGTAGCCAAAAGTTAGTCATTTGACCCTGGCATACAGGTATAGTAATATAAAGTTGTTAACACAGGTGAGCCCTTGTAGGGAAAGCTAGAGCGAATTTTAGTTTTGTGAAGATCTTTGCCCTTCTTTGTACACTAGAAACAGAAAGGTAGTGCTTCTTGCATATATAGACTAATTAAATTTCTGTTTGTCTTACAGAAGTGATAGACCTTACTCATGATAACAAAGATGATCTTCAGGCTGCCATAGCTTTGAGTCTACTGGAATCCCCTGAAATTCCAGCTGATGGAAGAGAACTTAACAGGTTATTGATTTAATTTATGATCTTTGCTCTTCTATAAGGGTGTAGGTCAAAGGCAGTATCTCTGCAAATGTCACTCAGAAACAATTCTGCCGAGCTCCACTAATTGAACCTGAATGAATTGTCTTTAGTAGAAAATTTGAAATCACATCATTTAGTCCTGTGGCCACTTTTGAAAAAGCAAAATGTGACGAAGGTCTTATCATAGTCTGTGAACTTTTGAATTGAAGCTTGAAATGTTAGGTCACAGTCACTAGGAAAAAAAAAAGCTAGCCCAAGTATCTGATACATTTATATTCCCTTTATTAACTTTGAGAGTTACATTGTTGGGTGTTTGAAAATGAAAGTATCACTCAGCTACCCTGCCATACAAGGGGCCAGGGGATATCTCTTTTTAGTTGGTACTGATTTGGTAATTGTGTGGTATTAGTCACAGATACCTTGTTCTAATGGTGGTCAATTTCTGGACATGTTTATTCCATCACACTGCAGAATTATTTTTATCAGGGAAACAAGAGGGGTGAATTTTGTGTGCTAGGCAATCTGGAGGCTCTTATTCTTAGCAGAGCTTCTCTCTTGCCCTTTTAGTGGCAAGGTCTGATATAAGGTACTGTACTTGAAATCTAAAACTTTTAATACAGCAGCCGTAATAGTTTTAAGTCTCAACTTCATTGTGGGCTTTATTAATAGTAATTGCTGTTATAGAAAGTATAACATCTCTCTGCTTAAACTTTGCTTTTTATGTATGTTATGATTTTATAACCACTGTATGTATAGCCAGTAATTAATTACCCAGTAAATAGTTTATCCAGCATTTTGAATTATCTATGAAAGATTACCCACATTTTCCATATAGTATACTGTTCTTTAACCTCCTTTTGTTTATTTTGTTTCGGATGTGTGTTATGTCGACACAATATAGGATGCATGAAGCAGCCTCTGCAGAAACTAAACGTTCAAAGAGAAAACGTTGTGAAGTCTGGGGAGAAAATCCCAATCCCAACAACTGGAGGAGAGTTGATGGTTGGCCAGTTGGGCTGAAAAATGTTGGCAATACATGTTGGTTTAATGCTGTCATTCAGGTATGACATTTTAACGAGACACCTGTCTTCTGGAAATAACTTTGTAATTTATTAAACTGAAATGTGAGAAACATGGCTTTTAGAAAACAGAAACAGATATACAGAAACCGAAAAAAACCCCACTGCCATGAAGTTGATTCTGACTCATAGCGACTCTATAGACACAAGTAAACCTGCCCCATAGTGTCACATTTGGTGATTTTGAACTGCTGATCTTTTTATTAACAGCTGTAGCACTTAACCCAGGGTTTCCAGATAAACAAAAGTGGGGCATTTTTGTGGTGGTTTTTACTGTGTTTTGGCTGATTTTTTAAGTTTTTATATTTAGATGCTCTGGTGTCTAAATTGGGCGGTACTGAAGAAAAAAAATCTTCTGTGGTTGGAAATACCTTGAGTAGCTATTTCAAATCAGCGTTTATCTAATACTGTACTGCAACCAAGCAGGATGATTAAGGAGAAATCAGTTTTTGAAAGTGTGTCATATATGTCCAGGCAGAATATGATACTTGAAATAGAGACATGACAAAAGTCATGGAAAGAAAGAAAAGTGTTCTATAGGTATTGAGGAGACCAGAGTGACAGAATTTGTTGAGCATGTGGTGAAGGAGAGGGTTAAGAAGGACTACCAAAATTTCTAGTCTGAGTATCGAGGTGGGTGATAGTACCATTTGACTTTGAAGGAGCAATATTTTGAGTATATTAAGAGTGGAGCTTGAGTTCAGTTTTAGTCACCCTGATTTTGAGGTGATTGTGTAAAAATGTCACATGGAGATAGCATGTGGACAGTTATGAATCTGTAGTTCATCAGAAAAGATCAGAGTTACGGGTATACTTTTGGACATTAGTAATAAAGCCAGGGAAGGGAGTGAATTCATCCAAAGAAAGCATTGCATAGGAAATAGCTGCTAGGCATCTTAAACTTCACATGTTTGCAATATAGCACTTGATTTCTGTCCCTGCAGTCTTGTGTGACATGGTACATGGCAGCTCCCTAGCTGCTCAGGCCAAAAGAATAGACTCCTCCCTTTGTCTTACTACCATGTGTATAATACATTCATTCACTCAAGTTAAACTGTGTGCCTGGCACTCTTTCAGGGTTTGGGGAAATAGTAGTGAATAAAACAAAGTCCCTGCTCTGACAGAGCTTACTTTGAGAAAAACGGGACAGGTAGTAAACCAGGTATGTTTCAGGTGATGAGTGCCGTAAAGACAAATGCATGAGCGTCCAACTACAAAGGAAGGAGTTCTGTTTGGTTGGAAATGCCATTTCTAGTGGTTGTTTGAGCAGAGGCCTGAAAGAGGCAAGGGAATGACCTATAAGGTGACATAAAGAACATTCCAGAGAAAAGGAACGGCAAGTAAAAAGGCCCAGTGGGGAGCTTGGTTAATGTGTTTGAGAAATAGTGAGAAGGACATTGTGACTCAAACTGAGTGATAAGGAATAGAAAGTGCCAAGGTCAAAGAGGTGTAGTGTAGTGGGGTGGGGAGTTTTTTTTTTTATTGTGTTTTAATGAAAGTTTATAATTTGAGTCAGTTTCTCATACAAAACTCACACACTTCGTTATGTGACAGTAGTTGCTCTCTCTACACTGTGACAATCCAGTTGTCCTTTTCACCGTGTATTTCCCATGTCCTTTCAACTATACCCTGTCCTCCTCTGCCTTCTCATCTCGCCTCTGGACAGGAGCTGCCCAGTTAGTCTCCTGTTTCTGTTTAAGGCAAGAAGCACACTCTTCGCCAGTATTATTTTATGTCCTATATACCAGTTCAGTCTTTGAGGAGTTGGCTCTTTGTGAATGGTTTTCGTTCTGGGCTGACAGATTCTGGAGGCATGTCTTCCAGGGACCTTCCAGTCTGTCACGCTGTCAAGTCTGGTGTTTCCACTAGAGTTCCAGTTCTGCACCCCATGTTTCTCCTGCTCCATCAGGGACTCTTTTGAGTTCCTCTAAGGGCAGTCATTGGTGTAGCCAAGCACCATCTAGTTCTTCCATTCTCATGCTGAAATGTTCTCTGGTTTATGTGGTCCTTTCTGTCTCTTGGGCTTATATTTTCGTTATATCTTTGATGTTCTTCAGTCTCCTTTGTTCCAGGTTGAGACCAGTTGATGCTTCTTAGATGGTCATTTGCTAGCTTTTAAGGCCTCAGACACTACTCACCAAAGTGGGGTGAAAAATGCTAATACACTTTGTTATGTCGGTGGACATAGATGTGCCCTGAAACAATGGTCCCTAGCCCCGTGTCCTGCTACTTTGATCCTAACAGTGATTGTGTTTAGGAAACTTACGCTTTGGTTTAGTCCCATTTGTGCTAGCTTCTGTACTGTGTACTGTCGCTCCTGTCACCTAACTTAATTCTTGTCAACTATCTAATTAGTGACTGCCTCTTCCCCCTGTCTTGTAAGCATCAAAGACTGATTTCTTCTGTCTTTAAACTTCATCTTGAGTCCTTATAATAGTGGTCTCATATACTGTTTGTCTTTTTGCAGCCAATTGCATCTAATATAATACCTTCCAGATTCCTTTATGTTACTTTTCCCAAATTCATTGTTGTTTTTTATCATTACATAGTATTCCATTGTATGAGTATACTATAGTTTATTTATCCATTTGTCCACTGATGGGAACCTAGGTTGAATCCATCTTTTTGTTATTGTGTACGGTGTTGCAGTGAACGTTGGTGTGCATGTATCTATTCATGTAGTAGCTCTTATTTTGTCTAGAATATATTCCAAGAAGTGGGGTTGCTGAATTGTATGGTATTTGTGTTTCAAATTTTTTAAGAAAGCATCAGATCGATTTTCAGAGTAGTTGTATCACTTCACATTCTGTGTATCACTTCACATTTACTTGTCTATGAGGTGGGAAAACTGAAAGTTTTTTAGCAGACCAGTAACAGGATTATGTTTCCATTATTAAGATTTATTTTATTGTGCTTTAGAGGGAAAATTACAGGGCAGATTGCTTTTTCATTAAACAGTCTACACATACTGTTTTTTGACATTGGTTGCCAACCCCACAGTATGTTAACAGTTTCCCCTTCTCTACTTTGGGTTCCCCGCTTCTATTCTCCAGCTTCCCAGGCCCTTCCTGCTTTCGCAACCTTGCCCCAAGGCTAATGTGCCAGTATAGTCTCTTGTACGTGTTAGAGCTGCCTGTGTTGTTTTGTGGGCCTATCTAATCTTTGACTAAAGGATGAACCTCAGGAGTGACTTTAGTACTGAATTAAAAGGGTATCTGGGAGCCATAGTCTCAGGATTTCTCTGGTCTTTGTCATGCCAATAAATTTGGTCCTTTTTGTGAGTTTGAGTTTTGTTCTATATATTTCTGTGGCTCTGTCCATGACCCTCTTTTGTGATCATAATCAGAGCAGTTGTTGGTAGAAACTGAGAACCATGTAGTTGTGCTAGACTTTAGTGGAGGCTTTGGTACTTGTAGTACATTTAGTCATTTGGACTAATCTTTCCCATGTGTCTTTGGTTTTCTTAAATCTCCCTTGCTCCAGACAGGGGGGAACCAGTAGAGTATCTTAGATGGTTGCTCCCAAGCTTTTTTAAGTCCCTGGACACAACTCACTGAAGTAGGGTAGAATGTTGTTTTTTTTTGAACTGTTTTGCCAGTTGAGCTAGGTGTCCTCTGAGTCTACTTCCATTTTAAAACCATAACTGGCATCTGTTGAGAATAGAAAAGTAGGGAGGTAATGTGGAGTTAAGAACATCAGTTAGCTGTTGCCTATCTAAATAGAGCAGGACAGAGAGAGACAGAAAAGAATCCTCCCTTCCATTCACATCCCCTCAGGCTTCACTCATGAGAGAGATTTTGGGAAGAGTCAGCAAATAGTCAGCACTAAGAGAGGCTTCTGAAAAAGCATGAGAGGATAGGGTATAGAACCTATGTGGAAGAACTAGCTTTCAAAAGGCAGAGAAGGGGAGGGAGGAAGGAAGGAAGAAGTGAGGGTTGTAAACTGAAGTAGACCTGTTTTTACTCCGTGAAAACAAGCAGCCACTTCCAGAGACAATAGAGAATTGTTGGAGTCAGATTTCAAAGGGACTGGAAGTTTGTGGCAGACAATGGGAAAACTAGTTAGTACCAGAAAAACTATAGTGAAATTTCTAAAAATCTGAGGATCTGCTTGAGGTTATTGACCTTAAATGTAGAGTGATGTCAGTATGTCCTGTTTTTATCAGCCCTTTCTCTTAGCAACAGTCGGCAACTCTTAAGGGGAGAATTCAAATAGATTGGTGGGTTTTTTGGGTACCTGCAATGAAAGGACAAAAGGGAAGTTAATTTTCTTTTTTATTTTTATATTTTGAAAACAGACAACTAGAAAAGAGGTTGTAATTCAAGAGTGACATTTTCTGGGTTTGCATTCTGAGAATTGATGCCTCTCAGATATTGACATATGCTAGGTACGGCTTTGGATATGGGTAGTAGAGATTGAATAGAAGAATATGTCACTGGAGATAAGAGCTCAAGAAACCAAGAGGTTCCCTCAACAAGTATTTGTTGAATACCTACCTGTTGTATGTCTAGTACTGTTCAAGGCCTTTGAGATAAAGAAGTGAGCAAATCAAATAGAACCCTGTCCTTATGGAATTTAAATTCTTGTGAGATGTGGCAGACATGAACAATAAACATAGTAATTTCTATAGTACGATAGACTGCGACTGATGTGATAGAGCAAAAAGATTAGGTAAGGGAAATTAGGATTGCTGTGGGGGTGTAGCAACTTGTAATGCTAAGTGATAGTAGACTAAACATCACTGGGTTGATGGAAAGGAGCCTTAGTGGCACAGTGGTTAAGTGCTTGGTTGCTAACCAAAAGGTCGATGGTTTGAACCCACCGTCCTCTGTGAGAAAAAGATGTGGCAGATATTCCATAAAGATTTACAACCTTGGAAATCCAATGGGGCAGTTATCCTTGGTTAATAGGATTTGTTTGAGTCAGAGGTGACTTGAGAGCAGTGGGTTTTGAGTTTCAATTGATAAGATTTGAGTAAATACCAAATTTACAGGAGGTGAGAGTAGGCCATACAGATATAGGGGAAGAACATTCTAGTTAGGGAAAGCCACAGTGCAATGACTCTAAGGTGGGAGCATCCTTAGTGTGTTCAGAAAACATCAACAAGTGTAGTATGGCAAGAGCCAAGGAGACAGTCATTGAAGACAAGACTGGAGAGATAATATGTCTTTTATTCTGAGCAAGTGTTTTGCACTGAGGAAGGAAGGGAAGAACTCTGCCTGTTTAAGGACTCACTCTGGCTACTGTAAGGTGGAATAGACTGGAGGGGGCAAGGATGCAAATGGAGAAACATCTTAAAGAAGCTGTTGTGGTAATCTGTGTGAGAGACATGCTGGCTTGGACCAAGCTTCTAGCAGTGAAAGATTGTTGATATATTTTCAAGGTAGTGCTGACGAGACGTTCCTGTGAATCAGCTATTGACCGAAGTCACCTAGAAGGGTGGCAGGACTTAGATAATGAGCAAAACTATTAACCAGATAATCTCCAGTGATTCAGAGGTTTTATTTTGATCATGTTGTAAAAGTAACTTGAAAGATCTGTGTGGCAAGAAGACTGATGGAGGCAGGAGACCCCCCAGCAGTGACAGGAGTTGATTAGATATGTTGATGGCACTAGCAGTGACATATGGTAATAAACAGCACCTTAGAAATAGAGTGCAAGTAAGGACTTGTTACTTATTGGATATGGGTAATAGTTAAGAAACGGAAGAAACTCGGAGATTATTCTGAAGCAGCGGTTGTAATTGCCAAGCCAAGTGCTGTTTAGTTGGATCCAACTAGAAAACACAAGAAGAAGCAGATATTGGCGAAGAATCACACTGATAACAAGTTTGGGAAATGCAAGTAGTATTAACTCACACTTCCAGTATTCAAGAATAATGGCAGGTTTGGGGAAAGCTAGGTTTTGATGAAGGCATAGAGGTGGGAGGAAATGATTTAAGAATGTATTTCAGAACTTCTGGCCAGCGTGGCACCATAGATAGAAACGCCACACTACCCCTCCACAACAAAGAGCTGAAAACTTTAAAAAGTTCAAACAGACTCAGAGGCTACTGCTGTGGTGCAGGCTTGTGAGGAGGGCAGCCCCCAGGACAGGACAGTCACTTGTACTAAGGAGAGAGCAGGGGCACAAGTTGGGCAGGACAGACACTCAGCATCTTGTCAATATCCACCTGTGTTGATTTGTCCACCTGAGCCTTGAGCTGGCTGCTGACCCCCAAGCTGGACAGACCCCCAGGCTCCTTTCCAGCCTCCTCTGCCAGAGGATCCAGAAGATGGGTGGGAGGCACTACCATTTTGGGGCAGGGCAAAGCCAAGCCTGAGGCCGGCTCACCTGCCATGGGCAGCAATGCCTGCCGTTGCTCCACACCTGCCTCCTCAGGGACCAGGGCCAGCTCTGGCTCAGGCTCCACCTCGGCCTCTGCCTCCCTGTCCCCTTCCCCTGCCTGGTTCAGCTCAGGGTTGCAATAGTTGATGTACTGATACAGGGGTTGAAGGCGCTGGACCTTTCCTGCAAGGACCCAGGACAGGGACGGGCTGGAGCGCCAGGCTGTGCCATGTTCTGAATGCAAGGTGACAAATGAAGAGAGAAAGATCTCAGCCAAAAACCAAATGGAGTAAGAAACTGAGAGAAAACAGAGTGAGAAGAGGTATAAAAGAAAGTTCCTTATCAGCTATCTTGAATGGTTGGTTGCCTGTTGGAGATCAACACACAGGGAGCACAGGAGAGCAGGTTTACAGATGTCTCAGTAGAGAACAAAGTATCTGGTGGAGCAAGACAGGCTTTCCTACTTCCCATCAACTCTCTGCTCCTCTGCCTCTGATACCGCCTGGGTAGCTGTGTGGCTCATCTAGCCAGGAAGTGCAGCATCCATGCCACTTGGATTCAGCATATCCATGTCGGAGATCAGCAGATGGGGGGTACTTGAAAGTACCTTCAGGAGCTCCCAGTGGGACACAGATCACTCACTGGACGTGCCCTGTTGCACCATTGCTGGTCCTGGCTGTTGGACAAGGAGGTAAAAAGTAGCATGACCACAGACAAGCAAATGACAAAGAATATACAGCCTGCCTGTTCTGACATAACCAAATAAAAAGAAAAAAAATCAAGACAAAACAAACAGGTCTACCATCAACAAAGTAACTACTGAATACCCCAAACACAACAGACAATATAAAAACACATAAAAAAGACAAGACAAGGTGGTTTCAGTAAATGTCCAAAATAAATAATCAGATGACTTTCGAGTAGAAGAAAAGGGAAAAGAATTACCTGGCACGGAATTCAGATCTCTAGTATTCAGAGCTATCATCCAAGAGCTGAAGCAAAAAACAGACAAAAATGAGGGGAAAATAGATTCATGGAGGAATTCATGAAAATAATACAGGAACAAAAATGCAAAAATAAATTCACAACCAGAGATAACACAAAAACGACAATTAGAAATCTAAAAGACAACAAGATTTCAGAAATGAACGGTATTGTAAAACGGCTGAGAATCACATCTGAAATGATGGAACACAGGATCATTGAAATTGAAGATAACAACTTGGATAAATCTGTGAGTGAAAATCAGAAAAAAAAAACAAAGAAAAATAAGGAAATCCTGAAAATCATGTGGGATACAGTCGAAAGCAAAAATTTTCAGGTGATTAGAGTTTCAGGTTAGAGGGAGAAAACAGAAAATACAGAGAGGATTATTGAAGACTTCCTATAAGATATCTTCGCTAATATCATGAAATATGACAATCCAGAAAGCTCAACAAACCCCATGTAGGATAGACCCTAAGAGAAAATCACCAAGGCATATCATAATTGTACTTGTTAAAACCAAAGACAGAGAAAAAGTTGTGAGAGCAGCGTGCTGGCTAAGTGTCATCAAGTTGGAGAGCAGCGTGAGAAGTAGAAAAAGTCACAACAGGAGAAATAGTAAGACTAAGCCCTGATTACTCATCAGAAACCATGCAGGCAAGAAAGCAATGGGATGATATATATAAAATGTCAAATAAAAAAAAAAATGCTAACCAAGAATAATATATCCTGCAAAACTCATTCAAATATGGTGGTGAAATTGGGACATTTCCAGATAAGCAGAAATTAAGAGAATATTTAAAAAGCAAATCAAATTTACAAGAATTATTAGACTCCTTGGTTTTGAGAACAAACAATATTAAAGCACAGCTTGAATCGAGGAAGGGCACAATATTGTACCAGTCAGGTAACAACCTAGGAAATGAACTCTCAAGGACTATCCCAAACTGCAAGTATTACAACAGTGAACCAGAGAGGCTAGTCTGTAAATGACAACATCATCAGAACAATAGACAATAAGTTATGTAGATAGAGAACTTTCTAATGGAAACTAAGGCAAGGTTCTACCAAGTAACAGTAAATTTCAAGGTAACCACAAAGAAAGTTAATAAACTGACTCATCAAAATAAGAAAAACAAAATCTACAAAAACAAAAGAAATCACAAACTAAAGGAATTTGGCACAAGAGTGTAAGAGGATCAAAGAAAAGGATAGCATCACAAAAAACAGCACAGCAAAATGATAGCTTTACAAGAGACACACCGTAGAAACACAGTTGTGTGGTTCTAGTACAATAACATATATATTGGCCAGTGGAACAGAATTGAGAACGGAGATACAGATCCATCCACCTGTGGTCACATGATCTTCAATAAGGGCCCTAAGTTCATCATATGGCAAAAGGACAGTCTTTTTAGCAGAGGGTGCTGGCAAAACGTGATGTCATCTTGTAACATAGAGCAAACTGGAGGGCATTATGCTGAGTGAGGTGAGTCAGTCACAAAGGGACAGGGTGGTGAGACCACTAATGTGAAAAGCCACGAAGAGGTTTACACATAGAAACAATGTTTGATGCTTACCAGGGAGGGGAGGGATGAGGATGGAAAAAAATGTTTTAAAGAAAATGGACAAAATAAAGAATGTACACATATTGTTCCTCATGGTAAAACAGAAGTTAGTGCATTAAGTTTGACAGCAGGAGGAATGGAGATGTGCCAGATAGGTAGGGTGGAAACAAAAAGAGAGTGGGCTGAGAATAGAGGAAACCAGTCTACCCCAGTTCCTAGCAGAATCTCAGTTTAAATTCCTGGCCCAGTGTAAAAATGCACTCTGTTGGTTAATTCCCACCAGGATTTGTGTTCTAGTCAGGAATATTGGACGGGGTGGCTCGTGGCTCTGACCAGTAGAAGTATTTTGATTCTTTGTTTGAGATTAGAGAATATACCTGGAGTTTTTCTGTAAACCAATAGAATAATTCTGATTCCAAAGTTTTGCGTGTTGTTTACTTAGGATTCCACTTCACAAGTTCTGCTGTACAGAGGATTTTATTTTTTTTAATGATTGAACGAAAATGTCCATTTCCATATAAGTTGCATGCCCACCTACATGCAGCTCCCACTGCTCTCCCTGCCCGGTGACAGCACACTCTTCCTCTCTGCTCCATACATGTCTCATCCTCCCAGCAATCTCTTATCCCCTCCTCTCCACCCACTCCCCTTCCTCCAGTAAAAGGTCAGCAGGGCAACATCCTATAGATGTGTAGAACCATGAAGTGCACACATGATATGGTCACTCTGTGTTGCCAAGTCCAGTCCATTCCTATCTGAGAGTTAACCTCCATTACGATTTATGGACAGGGACAGCATCGGGGCCGTGGACCATCAATTGCAGTCTTTCAGTGGAGCTCTCAGAGTGCACACCTTTTTATTTTTGTGTTACCAGTAAGACTTAGCTTGTGTGAGCTCTATCATGGCTATCACTGGTGGTAGCCGGGGACCATCTGATTCTTCCAGTCAACAAGTCAGTGTAGTCACCCACTTACGTGAGTCTCTCTGTCTTCTGGGTTCTCTTTTCCCCATGTAATTTTTGGTCCTTGGTGATCATCCATTCGCTCCAAGTTGGGACCATTTGCTGTACCCTCAGATGGTAACTTGGCAGCTTTTAAGATCCCAGGCACTACTCACCAATGTGGGGTACAGAGGGCTCTACAGAGGGATTTTTTGAGAAGCATTTTAGGATGAAAAGTCACGTTCATGTGAGGATTTTTTTAAACTAACTTTCAAAAGATACTGTAGAAAAATTTACAGTTTACAGTTTACAAAGGAAAAAATTCCTCTCCCCACTCCTGCCAGTCAGAGGTATCTGTTCAGCCTTTTTTAAAATGTAGTATATGAAACAGAAAGGAGTATAGGAACACTGCTGTACTCCCCATCCAACTTAAGGATTGAAGTGTACAAATGTGTATATCATTGAGTCTCCATTGTATATGTCCCCAGTCACATCCTTTATCCCTTACAAGTATATTCTCATGCCCAGATCCCAAACTGACAGGTTTTATGTATTATCAAAGTTAATATAAACCACGTAATAGTGTATTTTCCTACAACATTTTCATTCAAAATATATTTCTGACATTTATCCATGTTGGTTGATGCACATAGCTCATGAACATTCATTTTCACTGCTGTGTAGTAGTCCACTTTGTGAAACCATTTTTGTATAATAATCTTAATGGATACATAATCTGTATCGGTTATTTAATGTTATTATTAGGTTGTTTCAAGGGATTGACGTTCCTCCAGCTAAATTTTTGTGCATAAGCATAATTACTTTTTAGAAATGGTCGAAGTAGAATTGGTGAATGGACAGTTACACATACTGTTGAGGTAAAGTAAAAATTTTTTTGGCAGTTATTTTCAAAGAAAGACTATGAATCCATTTCTTTCTTCTTTCAGTCTCTCTTTCAGTTGCCTGAATTTCGAAGACTTGTTCTCAGCTATCATCTGCCACAAAGTGTACTTGAAAATTGTCGAAGTCACACAGTAAGTTGGTTTTGAAGAATTTCTTCATACCCCAAACATTTAAATTTCTAGCTAAAGCTAGTAACTGTGATACTCTGCCTTGTGCTAGTATTTTTTTCCATTTCTAAATGATTCTTTTTCCTTCTTCATGTTAAAAAACAAGTGTTTGCAAAAAATATAAAGTAGGAATAGCATTAGAAAAACTACTCTTAAAGTATGGTAAATCATCATGACAGCCTTAAAGTTTTCTGTCTCTGAGCAGGGAGGTTCAGAGATTCTTCTTCTGTGAATGGCATCCTTCACAATTCCCTTAGCTGCTCAGCCCACATGATGCAGAATAGATGACTCGTTGCCAGAGGACTGGCTGGACCTTCTTAGAAGAGACTTTTGTCTGTTCTTGTCTAAGAATGTAGCCTCGTGCCAGCCGTCTAACCCTTGCCAGGATTACACCTTTACACTACTTTTTTGTAACAGGAGGGGTGGTAACAGCATCAGATAATAAGTAGTTTGCTTTCTTGACAGTATTACCTCTCTGGCTTCTATGTAGATGTTCTTTAGAGTAGTCTGTTACACAGGCCTATCAGAGTTTCTGTAACATAGTTTGAGATCAGATGCTGACCTAGATCCAGATAAATATAAATTAGGGAGGAATCATTGACAACTTTCCTCATTATATGTTCTAACTTTCCACAACCAATGTTGTGAGAGTACTCATTGCTCTGTTTTCTACAGGAAAAGAGAAATGTTATGTTTATGCAAGAGCTTCAGTATTTGTTTGCACTGATGATTGGATCAAATCGCAAGTTTGTAGACCCTTCAGCAGCCCTGGATCTCTTAAAGGGAGCATTCCGATCATCTGAGGAACAGCAGGTACAAAAAGAGGGAGGCCTTGTTCTTCTCTTGTTTTCGTCAAACTTCATACAAGTTTCAGGTTATCCTGTGTTTATATTATTGTGATACTGCTTCATTTTGTCTGTAAATTCTGCATATTATTAGGCAAGGCCATGGTTGCCTTTTTTGTTTTTTTTTGTCTTTTATATAATACCCAAGAAATAGGTGGTAAAAGTGTGTAGGTGATCATCTGTGCCCATATATCTGTCTGTCTGGTGGAAGGCGGGGGATGGCAGTTCTACAGGGAGGAAGAAATAGTAGTAGAATGAATAGATTTGGGAAATCTTGAAGTAGAAAAGAGCACTGGTGGTGTGGTGGTTAAGTGCTTGACTGCTAACTGAAAGGTCAGCATTTTGGTCCCACCAACCACTCTGCAGGAGAGAGATGTGGCAGTCTGCTGTAAAGATTTACAGCCTTGGAACCCCTATGGGGCACTTTGACTCTGCTGTAGGGTTACTGTTAATCAGAATAGACTGTGGCAATGGGGGATTGAAATAAAAATGAGGGGGTTGGAAAATATCCCAGTGAACCATAGCAGAGAGTCACTGACAAAGGTAAAGTCCTTTATACTTTTGTCTTGGGACTAAAGGTAGAAACCACATTTTCAAGTGTCTAAACCTGAGTTCAGCTCTTTTGAGCAAGTTTCCTCTTCTGAATTAGTCCTTTCCTTTCCTTTCTCCATTTCCCTTTCCTTTCTGCTTTTCCTCTTAAAAAAACGAAACTGTCTCCATTAGAACAGCTTCTTCCTCATATGAATTGTATTTATTCTCTATTGGAGTAAAAGTCCTTCAGTTCTACAAAGTTGTCAAAGCATTTTTATATATGTTTCCATTCTTCAATCAGATCTCTACTTTCTGTATCATTCTGGGGGACTACTGTCTCTTCTTTAGACTTACTTTATTTAAAGCCTAATTGAAAGATTTTGTTGATGTACTTGTTTTTCTCTGCAGTGCAGATAGATGTGGCTGGAAGTAGTTGAGCTTTAGTTTCCTTCTGGTCACAAGTTACTCCGAGGTTGCCTAACTCACCTTCTGTTTTACCTGTCATCACTGTGTTCCAGTGTCCATTGCGTCGTCCTGATACTTGGCCCTAAAAAAGAAATCCCCTCATAGCAGAAGTGTCTTAGTCACTAGTGGTATAAAACAAATTTTCATTTCCCTAAATACGGTATTGGGTCTAATGCTTATGTAGTTTATGCCTCTCTTACAGCAAGATGTGAGTGAATTCACACACAAGCTCCTGGATTGGCTAGAGGACGCATTCCAACTACCCGTTAACGTTAAGTGAGTGTTGAGGATTTGCTTGTGTCATGCTTCCTACACTCAGTGGTCCACTGTGAATTGTGACATGGGAGAAGGCTTCTGTTCTGAAGTGAAGTGGCTGGTTTTTACCAGACCTCATTGTGTGTTCCCATTGCCTTTGGTTTTCCCCTCGAGAGTGTAATCATCCTCACCTGCTGATTTTTTATTAGAAGGACTGCGGTTCTTAACTCCGGGAGTGGCATCCCTGGTAAAAGGCACACGAACCCTGGAATGAGCATGGTATCATAACGTGAACACATCAGATTTAATCCAGGACCGGTTTTTGTAGAGTATAGATTTAGTCATTATAGTGACTTGCAAGTGACATGTGGGGCCAGGAATCCATGTCTAATACAGATGCTGAGAAATTTGTTTTCTAACTTGTTTTAACTCTAACTAGAAGAACTGTATGTTATAAAACAGTTTGCAAATAGCAGTTGACATAATACCAGTTTAAGTTGGGCTTGTAGGAAAACACTCATGTCTTTTGTACCCTTGGGTTCATTCTTAACCTCTGTGTTACTTCTATACTTTGTGTATAACTGTCATTGGGTAGAGATGCATGTGTTGAATGTATACAAATACGTATGTTTGCATGAGTGGCTCCTCTTTTGGACATTAAGCTCTTCAAAGCCAAGGATCATTCCTTATTGTGTGTGTCTCCAAAACTCAGCACATGCAGGCATGTACTTGTTCAATAATTGCTGGAACTGAATGTTTCCAGTACTTTAGAACATAATCTGGCTCTTTGGGGGTTGATGACAGTGTTACTTGGAATGGAGGTGGAGCTTATTAGTATAGTACATTTCTGATCAAAATGATACAGAATTATTGCCTTCTTTAAAAGCAGCAGTTCCAGCAACAAAAGTGAAAACCCAATGGTGCAGCTCTTCTACGGTACTTTCCTGACTGAAGGGGTGCGTGAAGGTAAATTTTGTGCTCTAAGTTAATTCTAGACCTCTGACTTATAACTCAATTTTTCTACTGTGTTTAGGAGGTAGTGTTTGTTAAATTTTTTCTGAGGAAGCAATATAATAAAAAGGCTTTGGAGTGAGCAAAAGTCAGATCTGAGCATTGATTCTGCCTTAGTGTCTGTGTAATTGTAAGACAAACCGTTATGTGCTCTTGGAACCTCGGTGTCTTTGTCTGTTAAAACAGGACAGTGTTTATCTCAGAGTTGTATTAACTTGTATGATATGTGTGCTGCCCGAGTCTAGCAGTCATGTCAGCTGTGTAGTGATACTACCCAAATTTCTTTGTTGATTTTTCTGATGTAATAACTAATCTCAAAAGGTTTTATTGAGTTAGCCAAGTTAGACTGCCAAAAATGTTTGCCTACTATAGAGGCTTATTTAAGATACATACATGACACACAATTTTTTTAATTATAAAGAATTTTAAACACAAATAGAGCAGTCTTTAAAATCCCACATTCGTAGCAGCCATTTGCCCCTGCCAGTCATTTCCCACCTAACCTCTGTCTACTTTTACCTCTCTCTTGTTCTTTTAAAACCATAACCCAGTATCTCTGTTGCTGAAAAACATTAGCATTTCTTAAAATGAAGTATCTTTTGCTAACCTTTTGGTTACTTTTGCTAAGTTTTTAATTAGCAGCCATAGCAGTTAACCACTGTGCCATCAAGTATCTAGTCCGCTTTTAAATATGATGGGTTGATAGATTTTTTGACTCTCTTAAAAATCTGTAGGCTCCACCACCCTTCTTTTTCCTTGAAGGCAGCACTGGATGATTTTCTCTTAGCAGTTCTCAGCCTGAATTTTGCTGCTTGCATGCCCATCATGCAGTTTAACTTGGCCCCCTGTACTCCTACTGCCGTAAATTAGTGGTTGGATCTAGGGTTTGAGCAGATTCAGGTGAGACTCTTTTTTGCAACTCTGATTCACACGTGGTGGGTTGCTCTTGCATCAGGAGGCTCATGATGTCTGCCTGTCTGTCTTGGATGTTGTTAATGATAAA
Organism: Heterohyrax brucei; assembly: GCA_028571685.1. NCBI lineage: Eukaryota > Metazoa > Chordata > Mammalia > Hyracoidea > Procaviidae > Heterohyrax > Heterohyrax brucei. The sequence continues at coordinate 36,912,518 of CM053145.1, forward strand.
TGGCCTGGACCTGCTGGTTCCTTAGAGGTCGCCACCAGCTGAAGAGCAGTTATAATGACTTCTCAGAAAACTGTGAATTTATGAAGTTACTTGTTTCCGTGAAGCCAGAAAAGAGGTGGTAGATAGGTGAAATCGTCTCTTTTATAAAATCCGTCTCTCTTTGCCTAGGAAAACCGTTTTGCAACAGTGAGACCTTTGGCCAGTATCCCCTTCAGGTAAATGGTTATCGCAACTTAGACGAATGTTTGGAAGGGGCCATGGTGGAGGGTGACATTGAGCTGCTTCCTTCCGATCATTCAGTGAAATATGGGCAAGAGGTAAGTTAGACATTTTTGTTTGCTGTGCCAGTGATGAAGCCAGTTAAATAGGACTGAGTTTTCAGACAAACTAATCTCCATGACATTAAGTAACTTTACACTGAACAAAACTTGAATTTGTTGTCTCTCATGAGTTGGTATGAGTCATTGAGCTTTAGTGCTTTAATATATAAATTATGTACTAAAACTGAATTTGAGATAATCGTTTAAAGGTTGTGTGCTGCTTCTGATGTTTTAAGTATGATCAAGTGTCTCTCTTTCTGTTGAAGCCTACCTGTACCTGAGTAGGGAGAACCCACTGCCTCCATATTTTCGGAGGGTAAAAGTACAGTGCTTAACACCTATGGTATGCCATTTAGAATATTTTCCCTGTTATACTATTTACTGTTCTCAATTGTAAAGTCTTCTGCCTTTGCTTTTAACATTTTTAAGATTTAATTTTTATTTATTCATTTCATTTGGTTGGGTTGGAAAGAAAGGGGAGAGAGGGTGATTCATATGTCAAAATTACAGTTTTAAGATTTAGTAAGTAGCATTTGTAGTATAATTGTTAAGCACTACATAGCTTGGATTATTTTCCTTTCTTCACACTTGGAGGCAAAATTGAAACTTGATGTTAGCGTTTATCTCAGCACCTATTACAGTAGAAAGGAAAGCTTTTGGAGTTAAAGTAGGGAGCCTTGTGAAAGTACCTGAGCTGTAGAGCACTGCTTGGAACGTGGATAGCATAACTGGCTTTTCAGAAAAGAACTAATTCCTGATGGAACACATTCCATGTGTACATCTGTACAGCCCGAATATATTCACCTCAACAAAGTATAAACTTTACTGAAGAGTGAGAGCTCTATATAAAGAAAAAACAAAACAAACAGAAAATCATTATGATTGTTTAGATTTAGTCCTAAGTCCTGGGGTAATGGAGCAGTCCTCTGCCTATCTGAATTTACCTTGCAGTGCCTGCTGCAGGGTATTGAAGGGGATATAGCTGTTTGCATCTTTGGTAAAGGAAACATTTTAAAGCTGTTCAATAAACCTCTGGCATACAGGTGAACTAAATAGAAATGCCTTTCCTGATTTTCCTAATGTACCATGAGTGACAGTTGTAATTCTTTATAAAAGTCAGTGTCTTCTTGTGAAATTCAAGGTAGCATTATAGGTTGGCTTAACAGGGTTCCGTAGGAGACGGTTGTGAATTCTTGAAATTTAAACTTTTACTCAGAAACTTGAAAAATCATAATCATGATGCTATTTCAGGTTTCTTTTTTAGGTGTAAGAGGAATCTAAATTATGTTTAATAGACTGAATAAATTGTACCTAATATATGTGCATATATTAGTCATTTTAGCTAATTCATGGAGACAGTTGTTTCCTTTCTTAGTTATATGTTGTATTTCTAATCATTTGATTTGATTAGCTGTTTTCTCCAGCTTTTGAACCTTTTTTGAATGTTGATGACTCAGTAAGTTGTATAGACTCATGGTGCAGCTCACATATTTGTGGGTGGTTATTTTTGAGGATGATAGTTGGGTGAAGTGCTGTTGCTTAGCTAGTAAATTGTTAGTTCTGAGGAATGTTTAGTGATAAATTTTAAGATGATATGATTCTGATTGGTCATTTCCTTTAATATTTGGGATGAAAAATGCTTATGTTTGTGTTTGATTAGAATATAATGTCCATATTTTGAAGAAGAAAGTTTGATAAGAGGTGTGTTAAATTTGGGTATTGTTATTTCCTAAATGCTTTTTCCTCCACATTTCTTCTGACATAGTGTTGGTTTACAAAGCTGCCTCCAGTGTTGACCTTTGAGCTCTCAAGATTTGAGTTCAATCAGTCCCTTGGTCAGCCGGAGAAAATTCACAATAAGCTGGAATTTTCTCAGATTATATACATAGACAGGTGAGTTCTTCAGTTGATTGTCTTCTTGATATATATAGCAGCAGTAGAAATGAACTTGTGCTAAGTAATGTGCATAGGAATCAAGTGGAGATCTTGATACTATGCAGATTTGTATTCACTGGATTATAGCTTGGGGCCTGCGAGTTTGCATTTCTAGGAAGCTCCCAGGGGGGCACTAGTGATGCTGCTGATTTGGGGACCACAGCTTAAGCTTTAGATGAGATTTCTGCCAGTTTTAGGGTGAAGAACAGCATGTGGAATAGCCAAAGCGTGTGCCTGTTTAATATCAGTACTATTTGTGTTCCTGAAAAAAATCCTAGCCAGAACTTACAGAATTTCAGTTGTTTTAAAAATCTAGTTGATTTGAGATACAATACAGAAACACTGAAGCATTCCTAGGTGTATGGGCAATGAATTTTGACAAAAGTGTAGTGTAGTCACTGTCAAGATACAGTCCGTTTGTGTCACTGAGAAGCTCCTCGTGTCCTGTTGCCGTGAGTCCCTTTCACCTGCCTGCAAGCCCAGCAACCACTTGGTGATTGTTTTCTAGCTATATAATTTTGTCAGTTTTAGAGTGTCATATTGATGACATTAATAGTCACAGTGTCAACTTCTGTCTCTTTGTTTCACTTGGGATAGTGTTTTGGGGGTTTATCCATGTTGTTTATATTAGTAGTTCCTTATGAGTTGGAAATGACTTAGGGACCACTGGTAGTAGCATCCCATTGAATCAGTGTACTACAATATTTCATTCATCATTTGACAGACAATTCATGTATTACTAGTTCTAGGCTGTTATAAATAAAGCTGTTAGGAAAATTCTCATATAGGAGTTAATGTGGCTTTTAGTTTTCTTAAGTAAATACTTAGGAGTGGAATTGGTAGCTTGTATGAAAAGTGAATCCTTAACTTTATAAGAAATTTCTAAACTGTCCCTTAAAACCACTATGCAATTTTTCATTCACACCAGCACTGTATGAGAGCTTTGTTTGCTCTAAAATTTTCATCAGTGCTTGGGATCATCAGTCTTCTTAATTTTAGCCATTCTAGTGAGTGTGTCTTCCCTGTCAGCTTGTCATACTGTGGTGGCTTGCTTGTTGCTGTGATACTGTAAGCTTTACCTCTGGTATTTCAAATACCAGCAGGGTCACCCTTGGTGGACAAGTTTCAGTGGAACTTTCAGACTAAGATAAAATAGGAAGAAGAACCTGGCAGTCTAATTCTGAAAACACTAGAAGTGAAGACCTTATCAATAGTGGCAGAATTTTGTCTGATATGGTACCAGAAGGTGAACCCTTCGGATTGGAAGGCACTCAAAATATGATTAGGGAAGAACTGTCTCTTCAAAATAGAGTTAATCTTAATGGTGTGGATGGAGTCAGACTTTCAAAACTTTTCATTGTTGATGTGGCAGAACTCACATGAGAAGACAACACTGCAAACATTAATTTATAATTACAACATGGAACATCTGAAGTCTGAACCTAGGAAATCTGGAAGTTGTCATAACATGAAACAGAAGTCATGAAGACCTTTATCCTAGGTGTTAGTGAGCTGAAATGAGCTGGTATTGGTCTTTTGAATCAGACAGTCCTATGATCTGCTCTGCCAGGAATGACAGATGGAAGGGGAATGATGCTCTGTTCATTGTCTGAAAGATTTCAAGATCTTACTTGAAGTACCATACTGTCAGTGATAGAACAGTATCCATAGTAGTATCCATATATGGATGGCATAGTAGCCATATACCTATGAGGTAGACCAGGTAATATGACTGTTATTCAACTTTACACACCAACCACTAAGGTCAAAGATGGAGAAATTGAAGATTTTTACCAACTTCTATTCTGAATTTGATCAAACATGCTATCAAGGTGCATTGATAATTACTGGTGATGGGAATGCAGAAGTTGGAAAACAAAGAAGAAGGATTGAGAGCTGGAAAATATGGCCTTGGTGCTAGAAACAGCGCCAGAGACTGCATGATAGAGTTTTACAAGACCCAGTGACTTACGTCTCAAGAATAGATTGGGCACTTTAGAACACTGCTGATTGGAAACCAAGTGATTGTGGGATGACAGCAAGTAAATTATCACACATAAGAAAGCAAGTGGTTGTTTAGGAAGAAAAGAACAAAAATGGATGTCTGAGGAGACTCAGAGTTGTTTTTAAATATGGAGTCACTAAAGCAAATTGAAGAAGTGAAGTGAAAGAGTTGAACAAAGATTTCAAAGGGCAGCTTGAGATCACAAGTATGATAAAATGTCCAAAGACCTGGAGATAGAAAACCCAAACAGAAGAGTTTGCTTAGAATTTCTCAAGCTGAAAGAACTGCAGAAAAGATTCAAGCCTTCATATTGCAATTTTGAAGAATTCTGTGGGCAAAATAATAAACCACATAGGAAGTGTCAGAAGCAGATGAAAGGAACATACAGTCACTGTACTAAAGAGAACTGGTAGGTGCTCAGCTCTTACAAGAGGTAGCATGTGATCAAGGACCCGCATTGCTGAAGGAAGAGGTCCCAGCTGCACTGAAGCACTGGGGAAAAACAAGGCTCCAGGTATTCATGGAATTCCAACTGAGATATTTCACCAAGTGGATATCCTTGCAGCTGCACCAATAAATAATGTCATGATATACAGAGAAAAGACTGAATTTGTCAAGGATTTAATTTTACTTGGATCCACAGTTAACACTCATGGAAACAGTAGCCAAGAAATCAAATGATTTGTGCATTGGTCAGATCTGCTGCTAAAGACCATTTTAAACTATTAACAAGCAAAGATACCATTTTCCGGGCTAAGTTGTGCCTGACCCAAACCATGTTATTTTCAGTCATTTCATATGCATGTGAAAGCAGACGAAAAAATAATTGATGCCTTTGAATGAATGTTTTGGCAAAGAATATTGAATATAGCATGTATTGCCAGAAGAATGAACAAATTTGTCTTGGAAGTACAGCCAGAATTCTTCTTTAAAGCGAGGATGATGACATTGGTCTCTCTTACTTTGTACATGTTAGCAGGAGGAACTAGTGCCTGGAGAATGACATCATGCACGGTGTCTTGGTTATCTAGTGCTAAATACCACAAGTGGAGGCTTTTAAAAGATACATTTGATTCTGTTACAGTGCGCTAGGCTAAGAAGTTGAAATTCAGGTCTTCACCTCCAGGGGAAGGCTTTCTGTGTTGGCTAGGGAGGAAGGTCCTTATTCCCCTGGACTCAGAGCTGCTGAGGCACAGGGACCTCACGTCTGTAGGATGTACTCTGGTCTTGGCATTACTTTGTTTGTAGTATGAGGTCCCATCTCTTTGCTTGCTTCCTTTTCCTTTATATCCCAAGAGAATGCCTCCAGACGTAGTATAGTCTTACAGATTTGAGTTCTGCCTCACTAACAGCCAAAGCCCATCCTCCCTCATTAACATCATCAAGGCAGGATTTACAACATGGAAGCATCACACAATACCAGGAATCGTGACCTAGCCAAATTGCTAAACACGTTTTTGGGGAGGCACAATTCAATCCACTGCAGTTGGGTAAAGTACACAGTTACTGAAAAGGAAAAGACCCTCACCAAGGTGAATTGACACAGTGGCTGCAGCAGTGGGCTCAGAGATAGCAGCAGCTGTGAGGATGGCATCAGATGGCGCAGTGTTTTGTTCCGCTGTATATAGGGTCACCATGACTGGAAGCAAGTCGACTGCACCTGATAACAACAGGGAATGTGTAGTAGTGTGCCATTTTCCTTTTCATTTAGTGATTGCTAATGATGTTGAACATTTTTTTCATGTGCTTAATGGTCATTTATACCTTTTCCTTGATGGGATGTCTGTTCAGACCTTCTATTTTACTTATTAATTGTGTTGGTTGTCTTCATACTGAGTTGTCAGAATTCTTTGTGTAATTTACATACAAGCCTTTTATCAGATAGATGTTTTGCAAATAGTTTCTCTTTGTGGTTTGTCTCTTATTTTTTAACCAGTGTCATTAGAAGAGAACTCATTTTTAGTTTTAGTGTAATCTAGTGTGTTTTATCATTTGCACTTTGTGTAATTGAGAAATCCTTCTATCCCAAGAGCATAAAGAATTTCTGTTATTTTTTCCAAGAAATTTGGTGGTTTTAACTCATACTTAATACTGTGACTGATTTTGTTTATTTTTACACATGGTGGAGATAAAGGGTTTTGTTTGTTTTTGGTCAAGGGAGATAAACAAATTCTAGTTGGCAACAGCACTGTTGAAAAGACATTTCTTTCTCCTCGTGTATTATGCTAGCACTTTTATCAAAGCTTAATTGAATAGGTATTGGTACACTGTTTCTGGACTCTGTTCTTTATATTTATTCTTATGTGATTGCTACATTGTCTTGATTAGCTTTGTTATAAATTTTGAAATTAGTGCGAATCCTCCACCTTTGTTCTTTTCCAAATTGTTTTTGGCTATTCTTGGTTCTTGCATGTCTATTTAACTTTTCAGTTTTCTACAAAACAGCTTTTTCTAGATTTTGGTTGGGATTACACTGAACCTAGAAATCCGTTTCGGCAGAGTTAACATCTTAACAACAGTGAACCCTTCAATCCATGGACATGGTGTAACTCCATTTATTTAAGTCATTTTTTGGCAATTTTTGCTGTATATGTCTTTGGCATACTGGATTCTATTTACCCCTAAACAACTCATATTTTTGATATTAAATTATAATGGCATGTTTTTAATTCCACTTTCTGATTGCTTGTTAAGTGTGTGTAGAAATTCAGTTCATTCCTTTTCTCTTTTTTTTTAATTGATATGTTTTACTTCACTAAATTTACTTATTAGTTCTTAGACTTTTTGTAGCTCCTTGGGAATTTCTATGTGGATGATCATGCCATCTGTATCTAACGACAGTTTATTTCCTCCTTATGAACTGTATGTTTTTCTTATCTTTCTTCCCTGGCTATGCCTTCAGTTTAGTTGACGTGAGAGTGGGTGTCCATGCCTGATCCTCGTCTTAGGGATCATCTCTCACCATTAAGTGTTGTTGTTAGATGTAGCTTTTTCATAAAGGTCCTTTATTCTTTTGAGTAACTTACCTCATATTCCAAGTTTTCTGAGACATTTTGTCATTACTGTTTTAAGATATAAATTGTGTGTCTGTGATTATTATTGACTTAGGTACATGTATAGGAGCAAAGAGCTTATTCGAAGTAAAAGAGAGACTGTTCGAAAGTTGAAGGAGGAAATAAAAGTTCTGCAACAAAAACTGGAAAGGTAAGTCACCATTGATAATTATGTGTCTGTAAATGTAAGAGTGGAATGTTAAAATCAGATAGTTTTATTTTAAAATTAATTCAGAGTTTAAGTATTAACTAGAGTGCTTTATAGAATAGCTAAGAAATAATTTCCTAAAAATGAAGCTGTCTTCAAGATCAGCTGGTATTATCCATGGGCAAACAAAGTGTCCCAGGGACCTTATGGCTCAGAGTCACACAGAAATTTGTTGGCAGGACTGTGGAAGACCCGAGTTCTGATTTTATAGCCCTTCACTGTTTCTCCTCCTCTTGTCATCTTTTACAAACATTAGTAGTTAACTGTTCCATTGCCCCAGTCAATTTCCCTTGGAAAAGTCTGGTTCAAAAGTGTCGGGGCTGGATAAAAAGCAAAGTGGTTCAACTGATAACAGTGCTGACTGATTCAGAGTGCTAATAACTGATTCACACACACAAAGCCCTTTCTCTTAGAGAATAATGTTTGTGCCTTTTTTTTTTTAATCGTGTGTTTCTGCAGAATCACACAGACATCCTATGAAAGAACCTATGTGATTTCTTTCTAGTCCTAGAAGATTCTATTAGTTAGCAGTTAAGGAAATCCTAAAAACTGTCAGTGGCTGTGTCTCCTTTAAACCATTTTTGCTACCACAACCCCTTCCACCTAGCGGACTGCTTAGTCATTATTTTCCCTGGGAGACAACACTGTCCATAGCAGGCCCATGACAGACCACTCAACTTTTTGTTAAAACTCCTTAGCATCCTTTTTCACTAAAACCTTACCCAAGATGTACTGTGACTGTTTATGTATCTCTCTTATAGATTTAAGCTGAGGAGTCAGTTCTCAAATACTGTCTTGTAAATGATTTGTAGAATTTCAAATGGAATGATATTTTAAGGTTTTTGTTACAGCTTGTAAGGCTGGAAGTTGTCACTTGGGTCTATAAAATCAAAAATATTTGCCATTTCATAGCTCAGAAATAATTCTTTCACCAGTAACTAACAAGACATTCTCATTTATTTAGATTTTAAATGGATATAAAAGCGTTTCCTATAGCATGATATTATTTTCATTTGAAAGTAAAGTGACTTATAATTTCAGATAATTTTATCTGTGTATTTTTGTAAAAGGGTACACGTATCTGCTTGTATATGTATGACACACTTCTAGGAAAATACATAAGAAATGTACTGGATGTCATTAGGTAGTGGAACAAAGGTGGGAAGTGAATGACTTCTGTGGTCTGTATACTTTCTGTGTTGTTTGAATTTTCTTACCAGGTGATCGCATTACTTTTATCATTTAAATAATGAGGTTATTGACTATTTCTTCTCTAAGATACCTTGTTATAATACTGAAAATAAGATTTCCTGTTTACAGTGTAAACATTTTTAAAAAACTTTCCTGCTCTAATCTGCTAGTACAGATACTGTGTTGTATGAAGCAGTTTCCAAAGGTTGCAAGTCAGTATAAAAACAGGAAAATGGTGTCATAAAATTGAGGATACATTTCTTAGAGAAAAATTGTTCCTGAGAAGTAATTTAAGAATCAAATTAAAATGCAACAATTGTAGGGAAAACTGTGGTTATAAAATGGTGACTTAAAATCTATGGCATTACAAAATACTGTGTTGCATATGACATTGCTGCAGTAAGAAAATATTTCCCTTGGTCCAGGCCGGTCATGTTCTCATTCATTTAGCAAACACCTAGTGCTTAAGAAGACAAATGAACTGTATGCTGTGGGATGAATAGGAGAGGTTAAATTTATATACTGTAGGAGTTCAGAGCAGAGAGATACGCTTGCCAGCATTCTGGGAATGAGATATTGAGGAAGATATAGAGAAAGTAGATTTTGAAGGGTAAGTAGAGTTAATAAGCTGTTAATTGTCGAAATGAAGGCGAGAAAATACATTCAAGAAATAGAATATTTCTCTGAGTTTCTTCTGCCTTTACATATTCATGATCTTTTTAAATGAAACGCACTGTCAGTGGCATACAGATTCTATTTCCTCTTTAAATTTACTTACTGTGACGTGCCTTTGCTATATATATACCCTTGAATGTGTGGTTAACTGTTGTTGCATTATACTTTATTTTCCACTAGTATTTTCATTTCATAATGTTTCTTAGATGAAAACAGATGATTTTCCTTAGTTCAGTACTTGTTTATTTTCTCCACTTTATTCAAAGAAGAAAAATGTGGAGTGACTCCATTTTTTTGTTTTTTGTTTTTAATGCCAGAATTATGGAGTAACCTGTACCAATTTGCTTATTGTACAGCCAGTTTCATTGCTGTACAGTTTAAACTCTATGTAGATAATAGTGAAGTATAAAACTCATCTTTTACTGAGTCTAACATGTGCTAGTAATAGCAGAATATTAGGTATTATTAAATAATTTGTTAATTATTTTGCTCACATACTTAAAGATGATTTTATTTACTACAGTGATATTTAATGATAAAATAAAAATGATATTTTATTTGCTAATCCAAAGGAAATTTCCAATCATTTATGCCTGGCTTTTGCTGTTGAATGAATGTGTGACTAATAAGGTACGGAGGACCTGAGAGAAGAGAGGTTTGCCACTTTTATTAAACCCTGAGCTTTACCAACAACTGCTGACTATTTCTAGGTTTCTCTAATTTTTCTAAATTGCTAAATAGTTGGTCTAAAGGGAAGTCCCTTTAGTACTAGGACACCTAGCTTGATTTTCAGATTTGGGTACTTGTATCTATCTTCCTTTAAAAAACAGTTTTTTGCTCTTTTCTTTTCTTTTTTTTTTTTGACTAGAAACTAAAAGTGGTATCAAGCATAACTAGGAAGACTTTTATTAGAATCCCATTTGAAGAGTTTTTACCAGGTATATATAACCTTTGTTAGCAGTTTTCACTTTTGTAGTTAGAGAGTTGTTACCTTGTCAATTATTTGAATAACCTATTAAGCTAAGAATGAGCCTTTTCACAAGATCTTTGTCAGCAAGTCTCAAAATGCAAAATAAACTTGGTAAGTAAAGGACTATTTTTCTTACCTCTCAGGTATGTGAAGTATGGCTCTGGCCCAGCTCAGTTCCCACTGCCAGACATGTTGAAATATGTTATTGAATTTGCTAGTACAAAACCTGCCTCAGAAAGCTCTCCATCTCCAAATGACACACAGATGACGTTACCTCTTTCTTCAGAGCACTGTCCAATTTCTGACCTGACATTCAAGGAAAGGTAATGAAAACAGTGTTTTTATGTTAAGAAACCCTATCATACCTTCTGCCGCTAACCCCACATGTTAATATTTTACTCATTCATGGGTGCATTTAATACATATCTCATATGGTGGTAGTGGTTAATTGCTGTGAAGTCAATTCTGACTCATGGTGATTCCATGTGTTACAGAGTAGAACTGCTCCATCTGTAATGTTTTCTTGGCTGTAGTATAAACAGAAACAAATCACCAGGCCTTTTATTCTGAGGTACCACTGGGTGTATTCAAGCCAAACAAAACAAACCCGTTGCCACTGAGCCTGCTCCCTCTCCTAGTGACCCTATAGGACTGAGTAGAACTGCCTCATAGTTTCCAAAGAACACCTGATGGATTCGAGCTGCTGACCTTTTGGTTAGGAGTTGTAGCACTTAACCACTATGCCAGCAACACCTTGGGCCCACGTATCTGGGTGGAACATACTGCATGTTAAGAATTATTACCTCTAGAGTGGAAGAGGGGGAAGAGTGTTCTTTTACTTTCTTTTAAATAGTGGTGACGGCACTTGGCTTGGCTATGGCTTTATGTATTTTGTAAAAAATAAATGTTTTTAATTTGGAAGGACAGGCTATTTAGTCTTATAAAATTGCCCGATGTTATTAGACTGTTCAGGTTTATGGTGTGTGAGTGCTGTGCAGTCAGTCCCTTCTGTGATGGAGGACTCCGCTCCTGCTTGTATTGCGTTTGTTTCTCTACATGCATGTGTCTTTAGAGAAGAGGTTTTCTCCCTCATTTTATGTGTGTGTGCAACTGTATTAGAGGGAGGAAGGAATTAAGGCTTCCATTAAGTCAGCCAAGCCAAGCCAAGTGCCGTCGAGTCGGATTAAGTCAGAGCTAAAGGAAATTTTGTGTTTTTCAGTTTTGGTACAAAACAAATCTAAATATACTTAGAAGCTATGTTTGCCTATGTGCTGTTCATATTCTGTGTGACAATAATTAATTAGTAACTAACATTTACTAAATAGCTACTTTGCATATGTTATTCTCAGTTAGCTTACAACAGAGATGTAGATTTTGCACATAAGATACTAGATTAGCTTACCTGAGATACGTAATCTTTTCCTGTATTTAGCTAGGGGTGGTAGAGCTGGGCTGGGCTGAAGCACTGGTGGCCCAGGAGAAGGGGGCTGGCTGCTAACCGTGAGGTCAGCTGTTGGAACCCACCGTCTGCGCCACCAGAGGAGGGTACAGCAGTGTGCTTCTATGAAGATTGCAGCCTTGGAGATGGATAGGGCAGTTCTGCTCTGTCCAGAGTCAACTCCACTGCAGCAGGTTCACATAGAGCCGGGATTGTCTGACTTTTAAGTCATATTCTCTATCCTCTTCTAAGGGGCCATCTACTTTGTCCTGCTGAGTTAGATGTTCAGCTGATACATCATTTTTCTGCTTGTGTATATTTTGTTCCTAGATGGATGGTTTGGCTTCAGTCAGTTGGATATTGGTACCTTGATTGTTCCAGCCCCAGTGTCTCCTTGTTTACATTTCTCCTTTTCTCTCTGTGAGAAGGCAGTGTAGTAAGTGGAGAGACAACCTTAAGTGTAGTCAGACAGATCTGGATTTAAATTCTGTGTTGAGTTCTTAATTTCTTCAAACCTCAGATTGGTGAAGTGGGAATAGTAACAGTATCTGCCTATCATACGCACGCTGAATTGAATGAGATGATGGATATAAAGAGAAGGTTTGGCTTGGTGTTTTATGAATAAATACTGAAAATAGCTGTACTTTTGTGATAGAGCAGCTAGCTTTCCAAAGTATGTTAATTTGGGCCAAATCTGTCCCTTGTCATATGAGCATGTTTTTTGTCTTCCTTCAGTACAAGTACAGAAAGCTCTTCTCAGGATGTTGAAAATACATTTTCTTCTCCTGAAGATTCTCTACACAAGTCTAAGAGTAAGCCACTCACGTCTCCACGGTCTCCCCTGCAAATGCCGGCACACCCAGCTCCTCGAACAGTCACAGATGAGGAGATAAACTTTGTGAAGACCTGCCTTCAGAGGTGGAGGAGTGAGATAGAACAAGATATACAAGGTTGGCTCTTTTAAAGCATGTCAAATAGTTAATTACTCTCTTTTGTTAATTACTCTCTTTTGTTTGTGTGATTATCTAGAGGTCAGCACCCTGGGCGTACTTCCTACCATTGCCTTAAGGATAATTTTGACTGCTTTTGTACTTTTCATAAGATCGTTTCATACCTCGTCATACAGCTGTGGAAAGAAAGGCCCTCCTCAGCATTTCTGGGTATTCATGGGAAGCTCAAGTTTTCAGAGTCACCCTGGGCTGGGATTTTTCTGTCATTGCACATTTCTGTCTGTTTAACTGCTTATCTCAATCCTAACTTCACTTGACCTAGCCTTAAATTGAGCTGTTTCTGTTTTTAGCATTGTTTGTAGATAGAGCTTGCTTTACTGAAGATTAATGAGGCGGAGACTGTTGCAGCAGTGTGAACGATGTGAAATTATATTAGTCAGTATTTTATTCCTAAAAGTCCTTTGACCTCGTTGTTTTATTGCTCAGACTAACTCTCTCCTCCCTTTCCTATTATTTATGGTGCAAAAAGTGAATAAAAATAAAATTCCTCCCACATTCTTATTCAGAGAAACATTTCCCCTTTCTTGTTCTTCTCCTTTCACATGCCATCTCTGGACCATGTATTTGATACCTACACAACCCATTAAGATCTTCTAGATTACTTTCCTTTTTAAGAAATTTTGGTGCTAGATAAAAAAAGATAGTTGTTTTTTATTTTTTTAACCTCCGTGTAGTTTGGACTAAAAGCCTTTTTCACCTGAAGGGACTAGCTGTTTTAAAACTGTTGACGGCTTTGTGGTTCATACAGTGAAGTTGAAATTATCAGACCCTGGGTTGGGTACAGACAAGCAGCTACTCTTTGCTTAATTGAAGTTGCTGATGTGGCATAGAATGAAGTAACCCTAACTTTAAGTATTCTTTTTTAACAGACTTAAAGAATTGTATTGCAAGCACTACCCAGACTATTGAACAGATGTATTGTGATCCTCTTCTTCGTCAGGTAGAATGAAAATTGATGGGAACGTAGTCAAGGCATGTTCAAAGGGTGCTCATGGTAGATACAAAAAAAAAAATTGATAGTTTTTGTGTGAAGCTAAATGGGAGTTTCCTTGGGATATAAGAATAAACTTAAGTAGAAATAGGTGTTTATTTTAGGCCAGAGAAAACAATGTACGTTTTACCAACAGTAGAACCTAAGGCATAATGCTGTCACAGTGTTTTTTTTTTAACAATGAAAAGTGTGCTGTCCAATAATAATACAAATTTCTCACAAAATGGTAATTTAAGTGGTGCAGTGGAGTAAGCCAGAACTAGGTCAGTCTTTCCGTATAATCTACATCCTTAATCCTTCAATTAGCAGCGTGCTTTCAAGCTTTATTTCTCTGATAATTTATGACTCCACCAGAAAGATAGCAGCCAGGGTAGCAGTTTTTTATCATCCACGTAAATGACTGTTTAGATTAACATCATGGGCATGATGGGAAAAGAGCCTCTGTCACATGATATGGCCCAGCCACTGACTGCTGTGTGGATGGACAGAATGGCTGTATCAGTAGAGCCTCGTTTCTAGAATGACAGACACAATCCTGATGTAGGGCAGGAACCCACCATTTACAGTCTGGGTTCTTCCCATTTGCTCTTCTGTGTTACATTTCAAAAATGTTCACTACCAGTAAAAATGTATCAAGGTAGTGATTAAGTTTAATTTGATATTATGATGAGTTTTCTTCTTTCACTAACATTTGCTGAGCACTTAAGCATTGGCTCTGTTGTCTCCATATTGGAAAAATACATTTGGTTTCCAAATATTAAACAGTATGTGGTTAAAAGGGTCTTCACCCCAGATAGGTGAATGATCATTCACAAGAAGAAATATAGGAGTATGTAACTGATTCATAATGTTAGCACCTTAATGTTAGCCAAGTGCCGTCGAGTCGGATTAGTACTAAATATAATAGGCATAGAACAAGAAGGCTGCTAAACTTGTCAGTCTAAACATACAGTGGATATTTTCTCCAAGTGAATAATCAAGATACTCTGTTTCTGAAATAAACTGAGTTTGGAATTGGGGGTGGAGGAGCAGTGAATAGATTTAGGTTAGCTTTGATTTTAGATGTATGGTCATAGGCATTTAGACTTGGAAGAGTCCTCAAAGAGGTCAGCTGGTTGACCTGTATGGTTTTAAAGATTCCAAAAGTGAGACATAGGATAGAGTGGCCTAGATTGTGGTATTTTTTTTGTTGGTTCAGTTTGAATCAACAACATATTTTGATGTGAACCCCACATCCAACCCTTGTAAATAGTTTTCCTGTATCTGATAGTTGGGAATAAAATTTACTAATAAACTACCAGATTCTGTGCTTACTTACCTGAGGACTACACCTTTTGACTTGCAGGTGCCTTACCGCTTGCATGCAGTTCTTGTTCATGAAGGACAAGCAAACGCTGGGCACTACTGGGCCTATATCTATAATCA
Source organism: Heterohyrax brucei (assembly GCA_028571685.1). NCBI lineage: Eukaryota > Metazoa > Chordata > Mammalia > Hyracoidea > Procaviidae > Heterohyrax > Heterohyrax brucei. Next base: position 36,927,739 of record CM053145.1, read on the forward strand.
GCCCCGACAGATCTGGCTCAAGTACAATGACATCTCTGTGACAGAATCTTCCTGGGAAGAACTTGAAAGGGATTCTTATGGAGGTCTGAGAAATGTTAGTGCTTACTGCCTGATGTACATTAATGAAAAGCTGTCACACTGCAGCGCAGGTAACTAACTTAACAGAACCTTGAATGTGGCAAAACCTGTACTGTTCAGAGAAGGGAGCAGTCTTGTAGTTCTTCTTCTTATCATTATTGTAAAGAGATGCTGGCGTTTCAAAAATACTAGTAGTACAGAAGGGAATTAAAAGGAAAATAGAGTTGCCTTGCTTGCGTCCCTGACCCCTGGTCCTACTCACGAACAAGTAAGTGTTCACTGTTAGGTTTCTTATGTAGCCTTCAAGATCTGTTTTGTGCATATGCTAGATTTATTTATCACCCTTATTTTTTGCCCATGTGAGATATTTTTACATTCACTTATGCATCTAATTTTTTCTGGTAATCACATCTTAGTAATCTGTGTGTTTACATAAATAGAACTGACTCATTCTTTTTAACAATTGCATAATAATTCCATTGGATAAATATACTATAATTTATTTAACTGTCCTCCCAGTTAAGTTGTCTCTAGTACCCATTTAAGTTGTCTCTAGTATTTTGCTTTCTGTTCACACATTTTTCACACATTTTTGCATGCTTTAGCAGTAGCCAAATTTTAAAGGTAAATTTCCATAAATAGTTTCATACTCCTCATAATACTATTATTAATGCAAAGAATAGTTATCATTGATAGCAATACTTGACTCCTTATACCATACTTTCAAACTTTGTTTTTCTAATAGCTTATAACTCCCAAGGACATAGGCAGAGCAGGATTTCTTACCTGTACTTTACAGCTGGGCAGTAGGATCTGAGAGATTCTCTAGCTGTCCAGAGTCCTAGAACTAGTAAATAAATGGTAAGCCCAAGATTCAAGCCTGGTTCTGATTCAAATTGTGTCCTGTTTTCAGTTTCCATTATTCTGTCTCTTCCTTTCCCATCTTCTGTGAGAGGGCTTATGACTGACCAGTGTTTCACACTTAAGACCGTACGTAGAAAGCTTTTTCTTTCAGTAGTCAAACTTGACTGTGTTGCCTAAGAAAAAAGACAATCACATATCACCCACAAAAGGCGTTTAACTTTCTAATTTGCTGTTGTAGTTGACGGGTGCAGGTTGAAGAGACTGATTACTTAACAGTAAATTCATCCTCGTTTTTGTTTTGGTTACAGGGTTAGAAATAAACTTTAATATCCCTTAGATACTTTTGTCATTTGCTATCATAGGTTTCTTTTTAACTACTGTGATAAGCATATATATAAAACCGAACGTTTGCCATTTCAACACTTTTTACATGTATAATTCAGTGGAGGCGTCACCACTATCCACATATTTTTCCATCATCCATAAGAGAAGCTGAGTGCCCCCTAAGCAAGGACTTCTTCTGCCCCTTCCGTCTACCCACAGTAACCACTGATAATCTTCAGTCTCTATATATTTGCTTATATATAAATATATATACTTGCTGTATATATTTCACATAGGTGGGATCATACAATATTTGACATTTTGTGACTGACTTATTTTACTTACTGTATTGTTCTCACAGTTCATCCGTGTTGTGGCATGTATCAAGAGTTCATTTCTCTTTATGGCTAATATTCCATTCTATGTATGTATCATCTTTTGTTTATCCATTTGTTGATAGACATGTAGATTGTTTCCATCTTTTGGCTGTTGTGAAGAGCACTATGCTTACTAGTATCTGTACATGTGTATGTTCTGTTTTCAGATCTTTTAGGAATATACCTAGGATTGGAATTACAATTTTTAATAAGCAAGTGGTATTCACCATATAGCCTGTTGCATTGAATTGCTTTCTGATGGTGCAGTGTTGTATGAAATTTGAGACAGATTTCCCTTGGAGTCCCGGGTAGTGCAGACAGTTCATGTGCTCAGCTGCTCACTAAAAAGTTAGAGGTTCAGGTCTACCCCAAGGTGCCTGGTGATCTGCTTCCACAAAATTAGTCACTGAAAACCATATGGAGCACAGTTGTACTCTGACACACATGAGGTCATCATGAATCAGAATTGACAGCAGCTAGGTTTTGTGTTTTATAAATATCTTGGAATTCATCTCCAATCTCATGAAGTGAACATTCTCATCAGTAGTAGGTACAGTGGTTAAATTGATTAAACTGTTGAGCTTACAATTCCTATTGAATCTGATGATTTTGTGAATTTTCCAGAAATACTTAATGTGTCCTTGCAACTTTTGTCAGTAATTGGTCTCTATTCCATATTTTACTGTCTCATGTATTCATGTATTTGTTTAGTGGACGTTTAACCAGTGATGGAAACTCGTGTGGGTTAACGTTTAAGTGCTGCAGCTAAACTAAAGGTCAGCAGTTTGAATCTGCCATGTGCTCATTGGAAACTCAATGGAGCAGTCCTACTCTGCCCTATAACGTTGCTGTGAGTCAGAATCAACTTGACGGCGCGGTTGGTTTGAGTTTCGCATACTGATATGCCAGGCACTATGATTGGTATATTGTTGACTGTTGACATTATGTTGTTACTGTTTCTTATATGTGTATCTTTTTGATTAACAGTAAGAAAAATGATAAAATGTCTGTTTTATTTCCTTTCTAGAAAAGACCTTTTGCTAGATAGCAATACAGTTTTAACTCTGTCTGTATTTTTCATCAGAGATAGCCCCAAGTGAATCAGATCAAATGTTAGAAGAATTGGAAGGCCTGTCTGTTGAACTTAAGCATTATATTCAGGAAGATAACTGGAGGTTTGAGCAAGAAGTAGAGGACTGGGAAGAAGAGCAGTCTTGCAAAATCCCCCAAATGGAATCCTCGAGCAACTCAACATCACAGGATTGCTCTACATCACCAGGTATCTGGTTAAATGTGATCTAATAACATTCGTGCTTGCTACCTAAGCAAGCCCTGTGTATGTCAGCTGACTAACTGAGTCCACAGTGTTCATGTAAAGTCAGTATTGTACAAGCTAATAGATAACTTGTGGTTTTAGAATGTGATTTCTGATGAGCAAAGGTTACATAAGAAAGACTAGCTACCTATACTTTCGCTGTGTATATAGTTTTTACTTATTTCCTAAGTTGCAGGAGAAACTATGATAAGATTAATAGGTAGACTTTATATATACCGGTAGTCTCTGACTAATGATGGGGCTATATTTTGATGATGCTGTTATAAGTTGGTTCTGATGTAAGTTGAATAACTCGTTATTTTTTTTAGGTTTTCATTATTATTAACTTTTATTATCAATATCTTTATAAATTATAACATCACACATCTGCAAGTAAACATCTGAGAACAATAGCGTCAGCAATTTACACATTAAAACATTGGATTATTACTAATGATAAGATGGTCTCCCCCCAACTCCAAAATAAAACTATTAAGTGCAGGGCATTATAGCTTGAATATGTTGTTAAGTTAGGGACTACCTCTGCTATTCCCCAGAGGTGGTCCTTTGTTGGTAGGAAGCCTTCTTTGCATAACTAAATATGAAATCGGAGCACGCATTAAATTTTACCAAGTCATCAATGCGTTATTGCAGAAGTAGCCATTTTTTGTAGTTATTAGTTTCTAGGAGTAGTTTGTATAGATTTTTTTTTTTAAGTTCACTTATAGGGGCAATGTATCATCAGCTCCTAACTCTCTTCACGCCTCCTTCATCAGAGCCTTCAGTAGCCTCTTGTCCGGGGGTTCGCTGCTTGTCATCTGAGCATGCTGTGATTGCCAAGGAGCAGACTGCCCAGGCTATTGCAAACACAGCACATGCCTACGAGAAGAGTGGTGTAGAAGCCGCACTGACTGAGGTGAGAGTGACTTGGAGGCCAAAAATGAAGAGGCTCAGACTTTCAGCAGTAATTTCCACAGTTGTCTCACATTTCTGTTATTCTCTATCTCTGCTACATTTAACCAACCCCTCTTTGTTTCTCCTTTTCTTCCCTTACGCTTTCTCTCCATTCTGCTACCACAGCTTAAGGAAGCTGAACCCCAGAAGCTCATGCCCCAGGAAACAGACCTTTCAGAGCAGTCAGAACAGCCCCAAAAGGCTGATGAAGCAGAGTCTGCTGCCCAGCCTAACTCTGAGGTCTCTGAAGTGGAGATTCCCAGTGTGGGAAGGATTCTGGTTAGATCTGATACACGTGGATATGATGAGGAGGTACAGAGACAAGTGCAGGGCCCAGCTGTTTGTTGTCAGTCTGTTACTTCCTTCTCATGTGGTTGAATACACTTTTTTAAGGTCTCTGGCAATAGGTAATTTTTTTGTTTTTAATCATTGAAAGGTTTTGATTTCATTTTATATAGTCGTTTGTGTAGCCTTCAGTTTCTCAATTACTGTAAAGTTACTGTTCATCTTAGTAAAACTCTGAAGTATTTGTGTGTTCAGGATATATACCCAACCTGTGGCTGGCTTGGCATAGTACTACGTTAAAATTCTCACTTCAGACACATCCCCTGAAGGAACTATACTTTAACTTGATTTGCCAGCATTGCCATATCAGCGTTGTTTTTAGATGTGCATCCTTATGTATCCCACTAAATTAGAGAGAATGTATAGGAGTAGCTTGTGGTGAACAAGGTCGTAATATGATGTGGAGGGCTATAAATGCATACAGGAATGTGAGCATTGCAGTAGAGGCTTATCAAGAGCACACAGCTACGCCTCCTGTCAGCCATCTGTTCACCTCTCTTTCACAGTATTCTTTTGAACCTTTCTTCTGTCCTCTGTCTGTGTATGTTTTGTGCCTTCCTATGGTAGGTGATGCTGAGTCCTGCCATGCAAGGGGTCATCCTGGCCATAGCTAAAGCCCGCCAGACCTTTGACCGCGATGGGTCTGAAGCAGGGCTTATCAAGGTATCGCTGTTTTTCAAATTCTAATCCTTTTAACACATGTATCATAATATTGAGACAATAATTCTGTAAAGTCAGAAAAAGAGGATTAAAAATATTTTTCACTGAAATGAAACAAAAATTGACTTTCTCCCTGTCCTGTCCCACTAATGAGCAAGTTGTCCCACAGTACTGAACAGTCCTCCTCCTCTTATACTAGGGCCTTCTTGGCTGACAGTGCCCTTTGGTGGCACACCTAGTTAGGAGGGTTTTGTTGTTGCTGTAGGAGGTATCTATTAATAAAGCTGTGAATGAAATCTTGCCTTTGTATTTTTGGGACCATAATATAAGGCACGTAGATAAAAGGGTATGTGGGTTTTTAAAATTTAGGTCAGTGAGACTCAAGATAGACCTTCAACAATTAAAACTAAATAAGAAAAGGAGTTTCTCATGAATACGGTATGCCGTTGTGGCCACAGTACTAAAGGAGCTTTGTCCCCTATGAAATGCTACCACCTTAAAGATTACGTAGTTGCCTTAGGATTGCTCATGGCTTATTCCATAGAGGTCTCAGAGTCGTGAGAACCTGTCCCTCTTGGGCATCCCTTTATTTGTGCAAAAGCCCTCTTCAGTGGACCTTTTTCTGACTGTCAGTTCTGTATTTAATAGGCGTTCCATGAAGAATACTCCAGGCTCTATCAGCTTGCCAAGGAGGCCCCCACCTCTCACAGTGATCCCCGACTTCAGCACGTCCTTGTCTACTTTTTCCAAAATGAAGCACCCAAACGAGTAATAGAACGGACCCTTTTGGAACAGTTTGCGGATAAAAATCTTAGCTATGATGAAAGGTAAGAAGGCGGTACTCAGGTGGTTAAACCCTCCTCTGGGCAAGCCGCACTGGCTCCTCTTTCTGGTGGGAAAGTTTTGCCCTGCATGCCTTCATTGCTTTCTGACATTTGCGCCTGACAGATCAATCAGTATTATGAAGGTGGCACAAGCTAAACTGAAGGAAATTGGTCCAGATGACATGAATATGGAAGAATACAAGGTGAGATCTTTTATTTAAATCTCTGAAGAGTTTACCAGCATAAACATTAATTCCTGAGACACATGATACCTGAGGCAAAGTAAGAAGTTTGTGTTATCACAGACTATTTTTCTTACAAACTAGCTAACCCCACTACCACCATGTCTCACCCAGAACTAGAGTGAACAGTCTTTTTTTAAGCTTAAAACAGACTTCTTTGTTTCTCTTAGCATGAATCAGTATTTTATTTCCTATAAATAGTTAGCCTTGCCCTAGATAAGAAAATTCTTGAAATCATGGTTTTATGTTGTTTAAAATATTATAGTTTGCTAATATGCATTAAAATACATACATAACTATCAATTAAAAAAAAATACTGTGTTCTACCTAAAACAATATATGTATCCCCTGTGGCATGCCAAGGAGCCCTCGTGGTGCAGTGCTTAAGCACTCAGCTGCTGATTGGAAGGTTGGCTGTTGGAACCCACCAGCCACTCTGGAACAAAGATGTGGTCATCTGCTTTGTAAAGATTACAGCCTTGGAAACCCTATGGTGCAGTTCTCCTCTGTCGTATAGGGTCTGTATGAGTTAGAATCAACTCAGTGATAACAGACACATGGGTATGGTATTCCTGGCACACCTCTTGTTCTGTGTGACTTGGAACTGCCTTGTCTTTCCATCTTACTCACGTGTGGATGGTTTAGTCAGAACCTGAGAGACCATTCTTCTAAGCCACAGCTGAATACTGTTCACTTGGAAATTACGATTCTGAGGCTCATGTGAAATAATATTTTTGTTCCTCTGTAGAAAGAATAGGACATTAGTATTAGAATCAAAAATAGACCTTTGTTCTAAATTGTAGATAAGTTTTTTTCTCTGAAAGTCTTGCCTTTGTTGTTTTGTGTGTTCAATAAATATTATACTGAATTTAAAATTTATTGTAGTGGAAGGTACAGAAATAGTTTACTGTTGTCATAGTCATTAACAGCAGTCATTGTTTTTCAGAAGTGGCATGAGGATTATAGTTTGTTTCGAAAAGTGTCTGTATATCTTCTAACAGGACTGGAACTCTATCAAAAAGGAAAGTATGTTGGTCTTTTATTTCACTAAGCTTATTGATCAGGGTGCTCTGTTTAACAGATACTAAGAACACAGTGGTGTGCCACCTCTCTTGTCACAAAAGCCAGTGTGCACCTTCTCTTCCCAGTTCTTCCCTTCAGTTTCTGCTCTAAGCACCACACCAGCTTCTTCACCCTTCCCATAATAAGAGATTTACTATTATAAAGGTATATACTGCACCATGTTTTCTTTGTGATAAAGGAGAGTGAATTCAGAGAGTGAATTTCAGAGCTAGCATGGACCTGAGTCAGCACCTAGTTCATGCACTTGTTTTTGACATGAAGAAAACAGGCTCTGGAGGGTTCGTGATCTGCCTTGGTTTCTTGGCCAGTCTGTGGCAAGGCAGGCACTGGCTGCAGTCTTTGGTCCTCAGACTTTTCCCAGCATACCTTAACTGCCTCCACTTTTAAGACATTACCATGGTTGCAGCCAATAGATGCTTAAAGTAGGGAACAGTGAAGTCTAAACCCTAGATTTTGAATAAAGAATACTCAGCTGTTGTTTATTTTCCATTTTCTAAGGTACCAAGAGGCACTTTCATACCTGGTGTATGCCTACCAGAGCAATGCTGCTCTGCTCATGAAGGGGCCCCGCCGGGGTGTAAAGGAATCTGTGATTGCTTTGTACCGAAGGAAGTGTCTTCTGGTTTGTACTGTCTTGAGATTTTTTTTTTCCTCTTCCATTGTCTTTCTGTTTGTTCCTTCAAGCTATGAAGAAATGTAGTTTAAAAAAGAGCAATAAAGAACAGCTTTTAGACTTCTTCCAAACTCTCAAGAGTAGTTTTACCATAGAAATTGTGTCCTTTTTTAAGTTACTTTAAGTGACTGCACTTCTTCTTCAGTTTCTGATGGAAGTTAGGATGTAATCAGTCATGCCATTTCCTCTGTCCTGTGTCTATATCTGCGTTATAGTGTTTATCCTGTTGTTTCCCTGCTTAGTTCTGAGCTCATGAGCACAGATTTGTTTTCTTACCAAGCTGTGTTCTCAGTGTCTGGCATGCAGCAACCATGCAAATACTTGCATGGGGAAGGAGTGCAGTATTTTTTTTCAGTGTTCTGTACTAAGCAAGTGGATGGCATTTTAATAATTTTTAGGAAGTTCCTCTTTTTTTAAAGAAAGGTATGAACTGTAAGAATTGGTCTGGGGCTCTGTTCCTCTCATTGGCACATGCCCGTGAATGGTCGGTGTCTTATCTCAGCTGCTCTTGTGTTTGGCAGCCCTGTGGAGCCTATTTCCCTGTGCCCACCTAAGGGCTCCTGTGGGCGCTTTCCTTCGGAGGAAGCCCTGCAGGTGTAGTGGGTAGGAGCTGTACCACTGACCCAGAGGTTAGCAGTTCAGATCCAGCAAGTGCTCCTTGGAAACTCTAGGTTCCTGTGAATTGGAATCAACTCAGTGGCAATGGTTTGTTTTTTTAGAGGTGAGAACCAAATATCACTAGTTGTTAAAGATCCCCAGGCATTTCTAATCTTCAGTACAGTTTGGGAACCACTTGTTATAGGCTCTTTTTAAATAGATACTGATCCTGTTCAGACAGTTTTCTTTATTCTTGCCTTTTATCTGTAGGAGCTGAATGCCAAAGCAGCTTCTCTCTTTGAAACAAATGATGACCACTCTGTGACAGAGGGCATTAGTGTCATGAATGAGTTGATCATTCCCTGCATTCACCTTATCATTAATAATGACATCTCCAAGGATGACCTGGATGCTATTGAGATCATGAGAAACCATTGGTGCTCTTACCTTGGGAAGAATATTGCAGGTATGTTGTTAGTGTTTTTATTTACTTGTAAGGCTTTGGAAAAGTCTAGAGATTACAGTCAGTATTATTCCAGTGCACTCATTGCCAAACCTTTTTAAGGCATTGGAACCCCCCTAGTATGAAAGTGAGTTAAAAGTAGTGCAGCTTCTTGAAATAGGAATTGTAACCTGGACCACTTACCCATTTAGCTTCCTTTTACCTACTCTGTTGCTGCTGCTGCACCTCTGCAGATACTCAACAAGCCCACTGGAAAAAAACACTGCTCTCCACTAAGTGAAATTTTTATTACTTTTTCACATACCAAAATCTGAACTGTCTTACAGTTTAAAAATTCAGAGTCGACATATGCAGAGTATGGTCACCTAATAATGCTGTAACTAAATTTTCCTGAGACTTCAAGTTGCAAGGCACAAGAATCTATTTTTTGTATAATGTCTAGGAGGACTTTAGATATAATCCTTTTGTACTCAACCTCCAGTAGTTTCAGAAAGGCTTCTTCATCTGAGTTCTTCGGCTCTTTCTTTTGGGGCTTTCTGGAGCCAAAGGTGAATTTTTCTTTAAGTTTCTGATCAAAGTTTGTTGCTTTTTGGGCATCTAGATGTTGTTTAGTTTCTCTGGTGTTACTTAACAGAATCTAAAGTACAGTGTGATAAGGAAGGTGATCACCAGTCACCTCTTTGTACTCCAGTGACTGGACCCAGTAGAATCTCTGGGATAGCAGGCTCTGCCTCCTGATTTGCAAAGACATGGCTCTACTTATGGAGTCACTGGGGGGCCATCAGTTGACCCTGTGATGTGGGTCAGTAAAGGCTAGAAGAGATGCCACCAGGATGCACTAAATTTATTTCTCTAGGTAGTCTTATATTGGAAGGTAAAAGCTATCTGACAGCTTCCAAAATCAGTCAGGCTGTCAGATGTGCAGACCCTCTTCCCAGTTGGTGAAGTAAACACCTCTATATCCAACCCTAGATGCTGTAAACTAGTTCAAAGTATGCAAAGGCTACTGTCCTGCTATCATCTGCTGCTGGGCCCCACCCGTAATGTCACACCATGCTAAACACCACTTTCCTGTTGGAAAAGTGCTCCCCAGGCTGGCACTGCCTCCCAGCCTGGGTATTAGTCCCTGTTGAGGCCTTTGTTTGGGTAACTCCACCTCCCAGTCGAACAAGATGGTGTCTCACACAAGCCCACACACTTGCTGTGGAATAGCTGATTCTATGGCAGAGATTCAGAAATGGAGGGTAAAGGAGCTGAGATACACAGAGTCCAGAGCCAGGCTCTCAAAATATGGCTATTCTGCCTGCTGGTCCCGTCAGCAGTGTGGCTGAGCTTTGCTGCTAGTTAAGCCCAAGCCCTGCCTGCCAGTTAAGACAGAGAAAAAGAAGCTAAAAGTTATCTTCAGTCCATGAGAGCCAGCATTCAAAAGGGCAGGAGTCAGTGAAAGAGAAGAAGTTTCCCATTCAGTGGCATGCAGTCTGTGTTGACAGCACTATGCCATGTCCTAGGGCTCACTGGGTGTCCCGAAGGCTCCGTTTAATTATCAGTCCAAGCCTTAGTTTTCTGGGGGGAATTAAAGAGACATATGTCTGGTCTGCCATCTTGACTCCACCCCAAAAATATTTCTTTAACTATGATTGCATCACAGATAGTAAGTCAGTACACAGAATGTCAATATCCTGTGGGAGGAAGCCTAAAACTAATTGTTAACTTTAGATGAGTTAGGTAGACTTAGAAAGTAGGTGTGTTGAGGTAAAGTATGCTAATATGAATATTCTTTGTTAGTCTGTCAATGATGTAAAGATATTCCATTAACTGATTCAAGTACTTGCATTTATCTGTTGAAAAATTCTGTAATATGTAGTAGTTCTTTTTAAAGTCTGCAATTTTAATTTAGGTCCTGTATGATCATAGCATTATTTTATGATGTTAATGGTGATATATTTGGGTTGCATAAAATAGCACTGTTTATATTATAGAGTATCATATTTATTTTCTCCAATTTTAAAAGGGTGATTGATTAGAAGACCTATCCATAAGGAGGTCAGTAGATAGTGTAATTCTGCCACATGTCAGATGACTTAGAGCAGTGACTTTAAACTTTGGTAATTTGTCAAGTAGGTCTTTGCTCTTGGTTTGGCTTGAAGAGATCATCATTTCTTGTTAGCTGGCCAGCATAATGCTTTGACCTTTGAGATTGGATAGTGGGCTGTTTTGAAGGCCTTTTGGGATAGTTGCAGGCTTACTGTTTTTTATTTGGAGATCTGTTAGCTGTAGATGTAATCATCCACTTTCCCTCCACAGAAAATCTGCAGCTGTGCTTAGGAGAATTTCTGCCAAGGCTTCTTGATCCCTCTGCAGAGATCATTGTCCTAAAGGAGCCTCCAACTATTCGGCCTAATTCTCCATATGATCTCTGTAGCCGATTTGCAGCTGTCATGGAGTCAATTCATGGAGTTTCAACTGTGACGGTGAAATAAGCCCCTGTATGTTCAAGCCCGTCCTGGTCTCTGGTTGCTTACCTGTTAAACAGAATTCCGTTGTCCTAGCGTTCACCTTGGGAAAGGGATTGTTAGGTGGACAAGCAAGAGTCAGATCAAGACTCCAAACATGCTGTTTGTATATAGAAGGATTGAAAATAAAATTGCACTTTCTAGGTACAGAATTGTAAAAACTATTTTACTAGAAGAGGCAGGAACTGGTGTATTAAATACTGAATTATGTCAGAAGACCGGGAATGCTCTTTGAACCTACAAGAATGCTTGGGCTGTTATAGGTCCCTTGCCACTTTTTAAACCATCCTTCAGGTCTAAGTATTTTGGGCAGCAGAACAGAGATGTGTTTCATCAGAATCTGAGTCAGCCGGACAGCTCCTCATTATCTCTCAGATGTTAGTGACACTTGGAAACCCTGGTGGCACACCTGCTAACCGGACAGTCAACAGTTCATACCCATCAGGTGCTCCTTGGAAACTGTGGGGCAGTTCTATTCTTTCCTATAGGAGTGTTATGAGTCACACTCAACCCTATGGCATTTTTTTATGACATTTAAAAATTCATAACTGCAGTCGTTTAGAATTATAAACTTCACATGACTCTTGACAGAAGATGACAAAAATTGGTTGCTGGTGAACTTCTGTCCTTTTACATGTGGATGGAGAATAGACCTGTGTGGCAGTGAGATGTTGAAAAGTTAAGAGAATGCTCCATCTCTTTCCTTCTTCTTCTCTTTCTTTTACATGTTTAAGTAAACCAGAAAACCTCATGTTCAGTCCTGAGTTAAAAAGGAAAACATTAAGGACTTTATATAGAATAGCATTGTGAAACTTGACTTGAGATAGTGTTTCAATAGTTGTTAACCATTTGGATAAATTTTTCTAGCATCTGAAAATTGTCAAAAACAGGTGTTTCAGGCTGCTAATGGCCTTCTCTCCTTTAAAAAAAATATGGAATGTGGATTTGTAGAAAGAAAAATATATATGTGTGTACAAAGAAAGAATGATATCCCCTAGCTGATTGGTCACTGTTTTAACCAAATAGTAAGGATTAATGAAAGAATGGTGGGAGGGAAAAACAACTAGTGTAACTATGCAGGTTTTATAAATGTGCAATAAAAGCATTTGTTTTACCTTGGTTGTGCAGTATGACCTTTTCTTCTTTTTTTGGTATGTTTTTACCATTTTGGAAATGGCTGGATTCAGTAATTTTATATAATAATTTCTTTTATTAAGGTCATACAGCTGGTTCCTGAGGCCGAGGTTAAAGGTGTTGTCGATGTCTGCCTCTTCCGTGCTGTTGTATTACTTCATTATCACTCACATCTACTCTGTCTTCCTCAGTACTCTCCGTCCTCAGTACTCTCCGTCCTCAGTACTCTCCGTCCTCAGTACTCTCCTTCCTCAGTACTCTCCTTCCTCAGTACTCTCCTTCCTCAGTACTCTCCGTCCTCAGTACTCTCCGTCCTCAGTACTCTCCGTCCTCAGTACTCTCCTTCCTCAGTACTCTCCGTCCTGTTTTGCGGGTCCCTAATTCACTGCAGTGTCTCACAGAACTCGTAAACCATATAAAGGAAGTGAGTGATTCATCTGTGGAGGCTGGCAAGTCCTAAATTTGTGAGTCAGGTGTAGACTTCTCCCTGGCCCTAGTCTCTGCTCAGAGACCCTCAGCTCTCTCACACCATACACTAGGGAGTCTACCGCACTGTCTCGGGGGCTGGGGGTGTGTTCTTTGGTGGTGGTGGGCACTCCTCTCTGCTCTGGAATTGGCTCGTTTAAGACAGAACAGGGTGACCCTCTTGGTGGGCCATGATTACCGTACTTGCACAGCCCCAGCCCCACCCAATCCCCTGAGTGGGAGTCACAAGACCATGCCTAAAACTCTAAAAGGGTCACACACAAAAATGGTTATTTGCACCTCATTATGTCTCTTTTCAGTGAAACCCTGGTGGCCTAGTGGTTAAGTGCTACAGCTGCTACCGAAAAGCTCAGCAGTTTGAATCTACAAGGCGTTCCTTGGAAACTAGGAGGCAGTTCTGCTGTGTCCTATAGAGTTGCTGTATGTCAGAATTGACTTGATGGCAGTGGGTTTGGTTTGGGTTTATGTCTCTCTTCAGTTTTTCTCCTTTAAAAGTAAAAGAAGATGAAAAGGTTAAAGCTTCCTAGAGATGTAGGTGTCTGGATTTGGAAGAAGAGCAAGGAACACTCAATTCTAGAGCAGCACCTAGTGGTAACTAAGTTTTCATCTCATTTGCTAGTTGTATTGTGTGTAACCATCTCTACTTTACAACACATCGAATTTTAGGACTCACAAATTATTTTCATAATCGTGAATTTCTTACACTGTGATTATGTTGGTAGTAGGTCATCTTTTGCAAATACACAGAGGTGCTTTTGTGTTTGAAGGCTCATTGTGTTTTATGGGAATTTGATCAGTTTTCTCACACATTTTCATTATGTTTTACTGGTTAAAATTCTGTACATCACCACTTGCCTTTCCCTTCATAATACCTGCCATTATGGAGTATTGGGCACAGGGCTTCAGCTGTGTCACTTCACTTAATACCCGTGGGATGATGACGGGAGAGCCTGGCTTGGCGTCGTCATAGGCCTCATAAGTAGTAGAACCAGGACGCTAACCCTTGATGTGTTTGATGTCTCAGCCGTTTTGCTGTAACAACTGCACAGCTGCCCTTGTTCTTCTCAGAAAGTGTTTTGCTTTGTGCCTTTTTCATATTAGTTATGCCCTGGTCAGCTCTTGGGAATCCACAGGGACCTGTGCTTGAGCTGAGACAGGCTTCCAAGGAAAACTGTAGTGTGCAGTGATATTTGTATCCTGTGCGTCCACTCAGACCACCAGTTCGAGAGTGCCCTGAAAACTAATCTCTTTTTCGTCACCTTAGCTGACTGTAAGGAGCCCTAGTGGCAAAGTACTTACGTGATGAGCTGCTCAGCAGAAGGTGAGTTGTTTGAATCCGTTAGCCATTCTGTGGGAGAAAGATTTGATAGTTTGCTTCTGTAAAGAGTACAGCCTTGGAAACTCCACGGGGCATGTCTCCGTCCTATAGGGTCACTGCAGGTTGGAATTGACAGTAGTGTACAGCAGTCCTGTTTCTTAATCTTCAGACTCCATTCCTCAGACTTAGAAAGAACTTTGTAAACATTTTATTGTGCTTTAAGTGGAAGTTTACAGTCCAAGTCATCTTGCCATGTAACCACCCTACCCCTACCACACACACACACACACACACACACGTATGCAACTCTAGCTTCTCTCCTCACCGTATGACAGGATGTTACTCCTGTTTACCGAGTACTTCCTGCATCTCTTCAACCAACTCCTGTTCCCACCTTTCCACCCTCTCATCTTGCCTCTCGACAGGAGCTGCTCAGACAACCTCATGTATATATTTAAGCCAAGAAGCACACTCTTCACCAGCATCACCTGCTGTCTTGTACTCCAGTCCAATCTTTGAAGAGTTGGCTTCAGTACTGGTTTCAGCTCTGGGCTAGCAGTTCATGGGCTGTGTCCCCAGCGAACTCTTCCAGTATTGTTGAACCATTAAGGTTGGTCTTTTAACACAGTGTTTGAGTTATGCACTCCCATTTTTCCCCTACTAACTCAGGGACTCTATGTTGTGTTTCCGTATCAGGGCATTTGGTGGTGTCTGGGCACCGTCTAATTCTTTTGGTCTCATGCAGATTTGATGTAGGATCTGGGTCCTATGGCCCCTTCTGTCCCCTGGCTCATTGTTTCCTCATGTCAAGTGATATGCTTCCTCCTCTATTCCAACTGGGATGGGACCAGGTGATGCTCCTTAGAAGGCAGCTTGCTAGCTTTTAAGTCTCCAGATGCCACTCACCAAAGTGAGATGTAGAACATTTTCTTAAAAAAAAAAATTATGCCAGTTGATGTAGCTGTCCCCTGAAATCATGGTCCTGAGACCCCTGCTCCTGCTACTCCATCCTTTGAAATGTTGGATTGTATGTAGGAAACCTCTTAGTTTTGGGTACAGTCCAATAGTAGTCGCCCTTCTATTGGATGCTGCACTCCATGAAAACCAATTCCTATCTACTGTCTAGTCTGTGAATACTTCTCTTCCTCCCTTATGTCCCTTGTAACCATCAAAGATTGTGTTCTTCTGTGTTTTAACTTTTCCTTGAGTGCTTATAATAGTGGTCTCATACAATATTTGTCTTTTTGTGACTGATTTCACTAAGCATGATGTCTCCCAGATGACTCCATGTTATCACATGTTTCCCAAGATCATCGTTCTTTAGCATTGCATAGTATTCCATTGTGTGAATATACAATACTTGATACATTGCATCTATTGACGGGTGCCTGGGTCGATTCCATCTTTTTGCTGTTGTGGACATGCTGCAATAAACATTGCTGTGCGTGTATCTGTGTAATGGCCCTTATTTCTCTAGGATATATGAGCTCTGACAATTAAGTTTGCAAACTAAAGTACCACATGCGTCATTGCTAAATATCACTATGATCACCTTCAAAATACTCCCCTTGGAAAACTATGCACCGACGGCAGTCTACCCTTTAAAGCAGTTTTGGAACTCTTTTACTGTAATGGCCATCCAAGCTGTCATATTACCCTTTATGTCCTGAATGTTATCCAAATGTCGTCCCTTCAGTATTTATCTTCGAGTGAAGAAGAAATTATTGGGGGCCAAATCAGGTGAGTAGAGAGGATATTTCAATACAGTTATTTGTTTACTGGCTAAAAACTCCCTCACAGATGACTGTAAAATTAAGTTCTTGAGCTTGCCACTGTGCTTTCATGCACAATGGCCATTCCAGGAAGAGTTACACAATTGCTTTGAAGGGTAGACTAGGCACTGGCATCAGTGCATAGCTTTCCAAGGGGAATATTTAAAAGGTGATTGTAGTGATACTCAGCAATGAGGTATGTAGCCCTTAGAACAACTAAGTTCACAGATTTCATTGTCGGACCTCATATTTCAAGTACTGGGATTGCTGGATCGTGGGCTATTTCTATTTCTAGCTTTTTAAGAAAGTACCAAATTGATTTCAAAAGTGATTGTAACATTTTACATTTCTACCAGCGGTGCTGAAAACTCTAGTCTCTCCACAGCCTCTCCAACATTTGTAATTTAGTGTTTTTTGGATTAATGCCAGCCTTGTGGGGGTGAGATGACATCTTACTGTGGTCTTGATTTGGATGTCTTGAATGGCTAATGATCATGCACATTTCTTCATGTATCTGTTAGCTGCCTGAATGTCTTTAGTGATGAAGTGCCGGTTCACGTGCTTTACCCATTTCTTAACTGGGCTATTTGTCTTTTTGTTGTTGAGGTTTTGCAGTATGTTGTAGATTTTTGAGATTAGATGCTGATTGAATGTCATGTCCAAAAACTTTTTGCCACTCTGTAGGTTGTCTTTTTACTCTTTTTGTGAAGTCTTTGGGGATGAGCATAAGTGCTTGATTTCTAGGAGTTCCCATTTATCTATTTTCTGGTGTTTGTGCATTGGTAGTAACACTTTGTAGTCTGTGTATGCCATGTATTAGGGCTCCCAGCATTGTTCCTGTTTTTTCTTCCCTGGTCTTTATTGTTCTAGATTTTATATTTAAATATTTGATCCACTTTGAGTTAATTTTTGTGCATAGTGTGAGATAAGGATCTTGTTTCATTTTTTGTGTAGGTGAGTAGTTTAGCCAACACCATTTGTTGAAGAGTCTGTTTTCCCCAATTAAAGTACTTTGGGCCATTGTCAAATATAAGCTGCTTATAGGTAAGTGATGTTATGTCTGGATTCTCGGTTAGGTCCTTTTGGTCTGTTAATCTGTTTTTGTACCAGGACCAGGCTGCTTGACTACCATGGCAGTGTAGTAGGTTCTCAAGTCAGATAATAGGAGGCCTCTCACTTTGTTCTTCTTCTTCAGTAATGCTTTACTTATCTGGGGCTTCCTCCTATTCCGTGTACAGTTGGTGATTTGTTTCTCCATCTTGTTAAAAAATGCCATTGGCATCTGCATTAGGATTGCATTTTTTCTATAGGTCGCTTTAAGTGAAATAAACATTTTTACAATGTTAAAGTCTTCCTAACCATGAGCAAGGTAGGTTTCTCTACTTATGTAGATCTCTTGGTTTCTTGCAACAGGGTCTTGTAATTTTCTTTCTGTAGATCTTTTACATTTCTGGTTAGATTTATTCCTAAGTAGTTTATCTTCTTGGGGCTATTGTAAATGCTGTTGATATGGTGATTTCCTCTTTGATGTTCTCTTTGTTGGTGTTAAGGAATCCAACCAATTTATGTTTGTTTATTTTTATGTCCTGATACTTTGCAGGACTCATCTATTAGTTCCATTAGTTTTTTTTGTGGATTCTTTCGGGTTTTCTCTGTATAAAATCATATCATCTGCAAATGTGTTTTCATTCTTACTTGAATCTATAAATTTCTTTATTCCATCCTTGATTTCTTCTATAACCCAGAAATTTTTGAGCAGAGTGTTATTTGATTTCCATGTGTTTCTTTTTTCCCTGATTTTTCTGCTATAGATTTTGACTTTTATGGATTTGTGGTCAGAAAATATATTTGCAATATTTCAACAGACTGGCTTTTCTTAAGGTTTGCTTTATGGTTTGTGGTCCATTCTCAGGGATGTTCCATGTGCATTAGAAAATAAGGTGTATTTGTTGGTGGGCAGAGTATTCTGTATATGCCTATGAGGTTAAGTAGGTTGACTGTGGCATTTAGATCTTCCATGTCGTTAATAGCTTCTTTCTGGATGTTCTGTCCGTCACCGAAAGTGGCGTGTTGAAGTCTCCTGTTACTGTAGATCTGTCTATCTCACTTTTCAAAGCTGTTCAAGTTTGTTCAGTGTACTTAGAGGCCCCATTGTTGGGTGGGCAAATATTTAACATTGTTATGTCCTCCTGATGTATTGAGCCGTTAATCATTATATAGTGACCTTACTTGTCCACTCAGGAAGATTTTACTTTTAAGTTCATTTTATCTGAAATTAATATTACCACTCTTGCTCTTTTTGAATACTGTTAGCTTTGTACATGTTTTCCCATCCTTTTTTGGAAACCCTGGTGGTGCAGAGGTTTAAGTGCTGTGTCTGCTAGCCAAAAAGTCAGCAGTTGGAATCTTCCAGGTACTCCTTGGAAACTCTGTGGAGCAGTCATACTCTGTCTTATAGGGTCACTATCAGTCAGAATTGACTGGATGGCAGTGGGCTTGGTTTGGTTGGTTTGTTGAGTTTTAGTTAGTTTCTTTAAGTCTAAGGTATGTCTCTTGTAGGGAGCATATAGATGGATCCTTATTTTTGTTATCTATTCTATTACTGTTTGTCTCTTTATTGATGCATTTAACCCATTTACATTCAGTATAATAATTGAGATGTGTGAATTTATTGCTGTCACTTTGGTTTCTTTTTGTATGTATTGTTAATTTTTTGTTACACATAGTTGTCTGTGCTGAGTTATTTTTTGTTATGGATTTTCTTTTCATCTTTTTCATTGAAGGTTTTATATTTACTGACACTTGGTGACTTTGTTTCTTATTGTGATGTATAAGACTGCAAATTTCCTTTGTGGTTATCTTAATATTTATCCTTAATGTTCTAAGTTTAAAGCAGTCTTTAATTTCTTTATGTTGCCTTCCTGTCCATATGAAAGCTCTGTGAACACATTATTTAGTTTCTCTCTTTGATGTACTATTTTCATCATTTACATACCATATTTCACCTTTGGTTTATTTTTGTGGTTTCCCTGTCTGTGTGGATATCTGGGTGCTCTGTCTTGCATTGTAGCCTTAAGTTTGTATCTGCTGTTAATGATTTTCTAATTGAAGAACATCTTTCAGTGTTTCTTCTAATTTTGATATGATTTTTATAAATTCTCTAAATTTCTGTTTATCTGGAAATGTCCTAATTTGTCCTTCAAGTTTGGGAGACAGTTTTGCTGGATATATCATACTTGGCTGGCAGGTTTTTTCCCTTCAGGGCTTTGTATAATGTCATCTCATTGCCTTATTGCTTGCTGGGTTTCAACTGAGTAGTCCAATTTTACTCTTGTTGACTCTCCTTTGTATGTTATTTTTCATTTGACCCTAGCTGCCTTTCAAAGCCTCTCCTCCTCTTTAGTTTTGGTAGGTTTGATTCTTATACGTCTAGGAGCCCTTCTTTTAGAGTCTGTCTTGTGTGGAGTTCAGTGATCATCTTAGATAGCTTCTCATCTTTCATGGTATCAAGAAAACTTTATGTTCTGTTTTCCTCCCCTGATCTAGTACTCCAGTTACTTGTAAATTATTCTTCTTGACGGAGTCCCACATACCCATAGTGCTTCCTTGTTTTTTAAAATTCTCTTACCTGATTTTTCTTCAAATGTGTTGGTGTCAGTTGCTGTATCGTCAGTCTCACTAATTCTGCATTCCATTGTCTTGATTCTGTTCCTTTGACTTCCAGTGAATTGCCTAATTCTGTACTTCTGTTACAAATTTGAATTTCGGATAGTTGTTACTCAAGTATTTCTTCCAACCTGTTGAAATTTTCATTACATTCTTCCACACTTTGCCTAATCTCCTTCCTGATGTGTTGAAAAACTGTAAACATTAATGTGTTGCATTCTACCTCTGGTTATTGCTGGAAGTCTTCTGGCAGTTTTTTGTGATTCTTGGTTTTGGGAGTTTTCTGAAGCCATTGTAGTTTAGTTTACCTGTTTAAATGAATTGAAATTATCTGTGGTCTCTGAGCAATCATAAAGTTGTAGTTTGTTTATGTTTTGTTATTATGTTCTCACACATATATGTATGTGTATTTATATATGTGTGTGTGTATTTTTTTATTAAATAAAAATGAAAGTGTATGTACTCTGTGTTTACAATATTGGGTTAAGATAGGAGGAGTACACAAGTTGTGTCGAAGTCCCATTAATATTGATCTTCTTACTAATGTGTATTGTCACCAATTTCACCCAACCAAATTTCTAACAACTATCTAATCTAAACCCTCGCCCCTCACCCTTCCACCCTCCCACCCTCCCAACCCTTGTAGCCATCAAAGAGTCTTTTCTGTTATGTATGAGTATGCTTTTAAGTTTTTATCATAGGGGTCTCATATAATGATTGTCCTTCTGTCGCTGACTAGTTTCACTCAACATAATGTCCTCCAGTTGAGACCAAATTTAGAGATGTTTCCTGCTATCATCGTTGTTCTTTATCAATGCATAGTACACTCTTTTACCCATCCATTCTTCTATTGTTGGGCATGTGGGTTGATTCCATCTTTTTGCTATGGTGGACTGTGCAGTGAACATTCATGTGCATGTATCAGTTGTTGTAAATGACCTTGATTCTGTAGGATATATTCCAAGCAAAGGAATTACTGGGTCAAATGGTATATCTATATCCATTATTTTAAGATAATGCCAAATTGCTTTCCAAAGAGGTTGCACGATTCTGCAATCCCACCAACAGTGTAGGAGAGTTCCAGTCTGTCCACAGCCTCTCCAATATTTAGTGTTTTGTGTTTTTTGGATCATGCCAACCTTGTTGGGGTGAGATGGTATCTCATTGTCATTTTGATTTGAATTTCTTTAATAATTAGTGATTATTAGCATGTCCACATGTGTTTTTTGGCTGCCTGGATCTCCTGTTTAGAGAAGTATCTGTCCATCTCCTTTGCCCATCGCTTAATTGGATGATTTGTCTTTTTCTTATTGATATTTTGTAGAACATTATAGATTATGGAGATCAGGCATCAGTCTGACATAGAGTTGCCAGATATTTTTTCCCATTCTGTAGGTGGTCTTTTAACTCTTCTGATGAAGTCTTTGGATGAGCAGAAGTGTTTGATTCTTATTAATTCCGATTTATCTGTTTTCTCTTCTGATGAATGTGTTTTGTCAGATTTTGAAGTCTGTCTATATTGTGTATTAAACCTTCCATTGTTGACCCTATTTTATCTTGGATGAGCTTTATTGTTTTAGCTTTTATATTTAGGTCTTTTATCCAATTTGAGTTGATTTTTGTATAAGGTGTGAGATATGAGTCTTGTTTCAGTTTTTTGCAGATAGATATCCAATTATGCCAGCACCATTTGTTAAAGAGACTGTTTTTACCCCAGTTTAAAATCTTAGGACTTTTGTCAAATATCAGCTGTTCACAGGAGGATGGTGGCATCTCTGGGGTCTGTACTTTGTTCCGTTGGTCTGTATGTCTCTTTTTGTACCAGTACCAGGCTATTTTGACTACTGTGGCAGTGTAATAAGTTTTAAAGTCAGGTAGTGAGAGGCCTCCCAGTGTGTTCTTCATTTTCAGTAGTGCTTTACTTATCCGGGGCTTCTTCCCTTTCCAAATAAAGCTGATAATTTGTTTCTCCATCTCACTATTTTTACTTAGTTTTTAAGTATCCATATAGGTTGGTCATGTGAGCTGGTTTAATTATTGGTACCTTAGAAATTCCAGTGCCTTGTCACCAGATTGTCAGCTTGGGAGCCCAGTTAGTAAGGGTGTTTAGTGTAGGATCAGGTTGCTTTTTGTGCATACTGAGAATGGTAGGAGGAGTTCCCAGCTTGAGGGAACTGGCAGACCGTTTTTTCTTTTCCCTTGTTCCCAAGTCCAAGAGACTAGCTCAGGTCACACATATGGGTTCCACTTTCATCCCAGGTAGAATGTTGGAGTTTGGCTCCAGGTCCTGTGCTGAGAAGGGAGAGGGGATTACTAGGGGAAGGAAGGGAGGGTCAGACCATAGAAAAGATTTAACTCATAAGTTTGCAAGCACTTAGCACTGACATTCAAGTCAAAGTCTATGGTTCTGAAGCTTGGCCTATCAGATTTAAGCTACCTTCCGGAGAAAGATGCACTCCACTTGCTGTGCTGCTGCTGCTGCTGCTGCTCAGTTCACCACATCATGCTGCTGCTCCACTCACAGCATGGTTTCCTCTGCAGGGTATGGATTTACACCAAGCCAAATTCCAGGTCAGCTAGTTGCTTTTGGACCTGCTAACCCTTCCCTGTCACACAGTCCAGTCATTCAGCTTTCTCCCTCATATTCAGGGCTCCTAGAATGTTCTGTATATTCTCTTTGGTTTTTCTGGTTCTTTGTTGTTAGAGGGATCATAGAATGTGTGTGGATGCTCTGCCATCTTAGGCCTACTCTTAGAATGGGTTTTATATTTTTAAGAATTGCAGAGAAGTTGGGAGAGGAGAAAGAAGAAGCCATTGTGATGATTATGTAAAATAGGTTCTATTTATTCAAGTTTTAAGTTTTGTATATAGAAGTCTTACACATCTTCCATAAAATTTATTTGTAGGTTTTTGAAGCAGTTATAATTAAATCCCATTTGTATTGTTTGTTGCTGGTATACAGGAATA
This sequence comes from Heterohyrax brucei, assembly GCA_028571685.1. NCBI lineage: Eukaryota > Metazoa > Chordata > Mammalia > Hyracoidea > Procaviidae > Heterohyrax > Heterohyrax brucei. The sequence goes on from CM053145.1 coordinate 36,950,394, forward strand.
TGTTGTCTTTTTTTAATGTCAACCCTGTATCCAGTGACCTTGTTAAATCTACTTTTTCTCATAGTTGATCTAAAAATTCTTGGATTTTCTGCAGTAACATTTATTCAGTCTGTGAATGGTGACTGCTTTAGTGCTTTATTTCCAGTTCTTAAAACTTGCATATATTTTTCTTATGTGATCATGCTCAGGACCTCTACTACAATGCTGAGTAGAAGTAATAATGTAGGCATCTAATCCCAGTGTCAGAGGGGATACATTTTCAGTATGTCATCATTAAGTGTACTGTTTAGGCTTTTTGTAAATTGCATTTATTACAGAAGGTCCTTTCAGTTTCCTAGCTTGTTGAGATTTTTTTTTATTTACCATGAATATGTGTTGAATTTTCCAAAATATTTTTCTGTATGTAGTGAAATGATCATGACTTTGTCTATTAATATATGAATTACATGTATTCATTTCAAATGTTAAATGACCCACTCATTGCCAGAATAAATTAAATTTGATCTTGATATATTTTTTAAATGTAGCTGGAAATTTTTTGTATATATATTTTGTTTAGAATTTTTGCATCTATTCTCAAGTGAGAGACAGGCCTTTAATTTTCCTTTCTTGCAGTGTTCTTGCCAGTGGCTTGATGTGAAGATTATTCTGGTCTTTAGTAAATGAGCTGGGAAACATTCTCTGGTTTTCTGTGCTTTAGAGGTTTGGGATAAGACAGTGTTGTTTATTCCTTAATGTTTGAAAGAATTCATTAGTAAAGCCATGTAAGTCTGAAATTGTTGTTTGCCTGGTGAGAATATTTTTAATTATGGATTCAGTTACTTTTCAGTGTTTGGGTTACTTTCTCATGTCCATTTTGGAAAGTTATTAAAAATTTGTTCATTTCACCTAAAATTTCAGATTTATTGGCATAAAGTTCATAATAGCCTTTTGTGCGTATGTGTTTAATGATGTAGGACTGTGGTGATGTCTCTCTTTTCATTACTCATTATGGGTACATTGTATCTTCCCACTTATTTTTGGTTAGAATTTCCAGGGATTTATTAATGTTTTCTAAGACTCATCTTTTAAATTTATTTTTCTGTGCCTTTCTTCCCAAGGCCCAAGGCTCTTTACAAGTGGTTCTTAACTTTCCTGCAAATCCGTAATCAACCATGTTACTTTAAAAAAGCATGTTTGCACAGGCCCGAACTCTGAAGACAATGGTTTATTAAATTTTACCTGGGGCTTTGAAACATGGTTAAGTAGCACCATAGGTGATTCTGATATTTGTTAGTTTTTTCATCAACACTCTGAATATTATGATTTTACAAAAATCATAGAACCTTCCTCAGCAATAGTTCACAGCCTTTCATATGTTATAAGCTAAACTCAGTTTTCATGGAGATAGAAAAATTTATTGTTTTCTAGATAACCTTTAATTACCATGCTATGAGGTGCTTTTGAGTCATTTCCAACTCATAGTAACCCAGTGTCCATCACAGTGAAACATTGCCCAGTCCTGCATCATCCTCACAATCATTGCTATGCTTGAACCCATTGATAGCCACTGTGTTAGTCTGTCTCCTTGAGGGTCTTCCTTTCTTTTACTTACTCTGTACCAAGCCTGATGTCCTTCTCCAGGGACAAGTTCACAGCACATCAGTGGAAGTCTTACCATCCCTGCATCCAGAGAGCACTCTGGCTCTACCTTTTTGGGACAGACGTCATTCTGGCAGTCCGTGATACGGTATTTAATATATTCTTCCTCAACACCATAATTCAAAGGCATCAGTTCTTCAGTCATCCTTATTCATTGCCCAGCTTTCATATGCATTTAAGACCATTGAAAATGCCATGGCTTAGGTCAGGTGTATTTTAATACCCAAAGTGACATCTTTGCTTTTTAACATTAGAGGTCATTTGCAGCAGATTTGCCCAGTGTAATACGTTATTCCTTTTCTTGACTGCTGTTTCCAGGATCACTGATTATGGATCCAAGTAAAATGAAATTCTCAACAAATTCAGTCTTAGTTCTCAGTTTGTCTTAATGTTGCTTTTTGGTCTGTTAGGATTTTTGTTTTCTTTATGTTGAGGTGGAATCCATACAGAGGGCTGAGGTCTTCAATCTTCATTAGTGAGTGCTTCAAGTCCTCTTCCCTTTTAGCAGGCAAGGTTGTATCATCTGCCTGATGCCATCCCTGATGCCATGTTCTTCATATAGTCCAGCTTCTCTTATTATTTGCTACAGATTGAATAAGTATGGTGAAAGGATACAGTCCTGATGCTCAACTTTCCTGTTTTTAAACCACACTGTACCCTGTTGTTCCATTTTAACAGCTGTGTCTTGGTGTATGTACAGGTTCTTCATGAGCACGCGAAGTGTTCAGGAATTCCCATTCCCTGCAGTGTTACCCATGATTTGTTAGGATCCACACAGTTGAATCCCTTTTGCATAATCAGTAAAAATGGGTAAACATCTTTGTGTTATTCTCTGCTTTCAGTCAAGATACATTTGACATTTGCAATAATATACCTCCTTCCTAATCTTCTGGATACAGCTTGAATTTCAATATATTGCTGCAACAGTTTTTGATATGAATGTGTAATATTAATGGTATTGTTTGGTGATGTCACTTTTTTTTGGAATGGGCACAAATATGGATCTTTTCCAGTCAGTTAGCCAGGTAGCTGTCTTCTCGTGCTGCACCTGTTTGTTGAAACATCTCAATTGGTATTCCATCAATTCCTAGAGCCTTGTTTTTAGCAGTGCCTTCAGTGAAGCTTGGACTTCTTTCTTCAGTCCGATTGGTTCCTAATTGTATGCTGTCTTCTAAAATGATTGAATGTCAACTGATTGGTTTTGGTATAGTAACTCTGTATTCTTTTCATTTTTTTAGTTGCTTTTTGCATCATTCAGTATGTGGCCCATAGAATCCATCAGTATTGAAACTCAAAGCTTGAATTTTCTTTCTTCATTTCTTTCAGCCTGAGAAGTACTGAGCATATTCTTCCCTTTTGGTTTCCTAACTCCCAAGTCTTGGCACACTTCATTACAATACTTTGTCTTTCCAAGCTGCCCTTTGAAACCTTCTGTTCAGCTCTTTGTCATGTCTTCCATTTACTTTAGCTACTCTGAGTTCCAGGGCAAATTTCAGAGTCTCTTCTGGCATCCATTTAGGTATCTTCTTTCTTCCCTGTCTTTTTAACAACTGTTTGCTTTCTTCACGTATGATATCCTTGATGTCACCCCATTGCTTGTCTGGTCTTCAGTCATTAGTGTTCACTGCATCAAATCTATTCTTGAGGTACTGTCTAAATTCTGGTGGGATATACTTAAGGTCATACTTTTGGCTCTCACAAGTTTGTTTTAATTTTATTCAGCTTCAACTTGGACTTGTAGCTGAGCATTTGATGTCTTTTCTGTAGCTGGGCCCTGGCCTTGCTGTTACTGATGATATTGAACTTTCTGATCATCTCTGGCCATAGGTATTTGGCTCCTGTGTATTCCATTTGGCAAGGGGCACATGTATAGTCGCTATTTTTTTGTTGCTGAAAATGGGTATCTACAATTGAGCAAATTATTGGTCTTGCAAAATTCTGTCCAGCATTGTTTGTAGCACCAAGGCCGTATTTTCCAGTGACCAATCTTGTGTTTCTAACTTTCACATTCAGATCACCAGTAATTATCAGTACATGTTGATTAAATATAGACTCGATTTCAGACTGCAGAAGTTAGCAAAAATCTTCAGTTTCCTCATCTTTGGCGTTAGTGGTTACTGCATAAATTTGAATAATAGTTGTATTAATTGGTCTTTTCAAGTGTATGGATATTATGCTGTCACTGACAGCATTGTACTTCAGGATAGCTCTTGAAATGCTGTTTTTGACAATGAATACAATGCAATTCCTCTTCAATTTGTCATTCTCTATAGTGCAGAACATAAGATTATCCCATTCAGAATGGCCAGTACTACTCTTTCAGCTCACTGATGCCTGGAATATCAGTCTTCATGTGTTTCATTTCATTTGTGACTACTCCCAGTTTTCCTAAATTCATATGTTCCATGTTCTGATTATTAATAAATGTTTGCAGTTGAAACTTCTCATTTGAATCTTGTCGCATTAGCAAATGAAGATCCCCAAAACTTTACTCCATCCACGTTATTAAAGTTGACTTTGAGGAGACAGTTCTTCCCTAGTCATATTTTGAGTCTGTTCCAACCTGAGAGGCTTATCTTCCAACACTGTATCAGAAGCTATTCTGTTACTATTCATAAGGCTTTCACTGGCCAGTATTTCCAGAAATAACCTTCCAGGTTCTTCTTCCTAGTCTGTCTCCATCTGGAAGCTGCACTGAAACCTGTCTACCATGAGTGACCCTGACCCACCATGGATATTTGAAATATGGGCAGCATAGCTTCCAGCATCAAAGCAACATGACAGCCACCACCATACAACAAACCACACAGGAGTCATGGTTAATCACTGTAAACACTACGAATTCCTTTAGATTTTTCCACAGGTTCACTTTTTCAGTCATTGCCTTGCTCTCTCTGAACCTTTAAAAACTTTCTCTACATTTTCTTTAAGTTGTGAAACATTTAATTGTTGCTCTAATTAGCTGCAAGTTAGAATGGAACTGACTTAAGAGATATTTTGATGGTTTTTCTATGTCTTCCCCTGTTAGCACACTTGGCTTTGATTCTGCAATTACTACGGTGTTCATTAGATTGTTGGCTAGTTGTAGTAAGCTGTCAGCCTCTGTATTGTGCTAGCTGATTGGCCATTTATAGATAGGTGAATAGAATCTGCTCAAGGAATGGGACAGGGCATAGACCTGGTCTCCCCCATCTCAGATCAGCCTGGATTGTTCTCGCTATACCTGGAGCACAGGAGTATGTGATAATAAGCCGTGAACAGTAATATTAAATTGGAGTAGAAGTGTAGAAACTACCTAAAAAATTTACATAACTTGGGAAATGGTAAACAGTCAAAAATGATATCTAGGAGTGGCCAGGAGTGTGCTTTGAAAATTAAATGTGTGTTAGTTGTGGTATGAAAGAGTATTCATGGAGAAACGGCCAGTTTTTTATCTCGAGTCTAGACAGTGCACTGAAGGCATCATACCACTTTATGCTGAAGACAGTCTTCCCGAATCACCGTTTGGACTTTAACATTAAGGACAGAATTCTTGGTGGTAACCTAAAAGCAGAGTTGTTCAGTAGGTCTCCCTGGTTGTACCTACTTAGTGAATAGCCAGAACTCTATTAAACAGTTTTACAGCTTCCATGATTTATAAATCACTGCTTAATCAGTAAGTTTCTTAAAAGATGTGCCTCCATGGAAGAATATTATCATTGTAATCTGAAACATCTGAGTTTTTCAAACATTGACTAAATCTGTTTTCCTGGTCTGTAAAACAGAAATACTTACCTAGTAGTGACATTTTAGGAGCCCTGGTGGCATGGTGGCTAAGAGCTCTACTGCTAACCAAAAGGTCGACAGTTCCAATCTCCAAACTGCTCCGTGGAACCTATGAGGTTGCTGTCCTGTAGGCTTGCTATGAGTTGGGATCAACTAAATGTCAGTGAGTTTGAGTTTTGGTTAGGGACATTGTAAGGCTTAAAGGAGGCAATATGTGTAGTAGGGTCATGGACCGAATTACCCATTGCTGTTGCCGACTCATAACTACCCTATAGGATGGAGTAGAACTGCCCATAGTTTCAAAAGAGCATTTGGTAGATTCTAGCTGCCAAGCTTTTGGCTAGCAGTCATAGCACTTAAATACTTTGCCACCAGGGTATCCTGGATTGAATTATTTCCCCCACAGATAATGTGTTTCTGTTTGGCAGGGTCATTGATGTTCCTACCTGTTGTAAGTCTTGCCTCTGTGATGGTAATGAGAGAGGACTCAAACAAGATATAAAAAAGAGAAACTAATGGAGAGATAAGGAAACCTCATATCATCAAGAAAGGAGGGCCTGGAGCAGAGTGTGTCTCTGGACACAGAGTGTGTCCTTTGAACATGGGGTCCCTGTGCAGAGAAGTTCCTAGTCTGGGGAAAGATTTATGAGAAGGTTGACAGTCTTCCCCTGGAGCTGATGCCCTGAATTTGGACTTAGAGCCTACTTTACTGTAAGGAAATAAACTTCTCTTGCTAAAGCCATCCACTTGTGATGTTTCTTCTACAGCAGCACTAGGTGACTACAACAAGCAGTGACTCAGCGTAGATACACTTCCAGATGGCAGTTCCTGCAAAGATTTGTCACAGAGCATAAGCTTCAAAGGTTATCCTGGTCTGCATAGGTCTCTCAGGTGTGGTGTCAGTTATTGAGTAGAGATCCAAGGGGCTATGTGTCTCTACAGATGGATTTGTTCATATGGGATATTCTGGTCTGGCTAGAAAAGAGATGGGAGAAATCAGAGTTTATGCTAGCTATTGAAGTTACAATAGCTCTTCTGGTTTTTTTCTCATTGTAGATAAATTTCTTCTGTAATCTTTTTATTGAGTGGTCCAAATTTGGATGATTCAACAGCTTTGTTTCTGTTTTCCCTGCTGCCTTCCAATATGATCTTGGAATCTCCTTGCCCTGCCCCTTGACTGCATTTCAGGAAGAGCTCATAGCTTTATCGTTGTGTTTGAAAGCATTAAAACTGAATTGTTGTTGTAAAGCCCAGACCAGTGTGATCGGATGTTCACTCACTGGAGAACCCCTGAGAGTATGGTCCCCAGCCACCCTTTCACCTAAGTCATGAAGTCACCCATGAGGTTCACTCTTGATCCAAATATTGGACAGGATAGGCCCATAAAACAAGATTGAAGAGGTACACCAGCCAAAGGGCAAGGACTAGAAGGCAGGATGGGTCAGGGAAGCTAATAATAGGTACTGAAGGTTGAGAAGGGAGAATGTTGACATGTTGTAGAATTGGTAACCAGTGTCCTAAAACAATATGTGTACTGTTTAATGAGAAGCTGGTTTGTTCTGGAAACCTTCATCTGAAGCACCATATTAAAAAAAAATTCACTTCAGTACTTCTTTACTACCCTTAGTCCAACCTTCATCCTGTAGTTCAGGGACCAGCAGTGAAGAAGGAGTCTTAGAATATTCATTCAGTCTGCCTGCTTCATTCTGTATGCTACCATGAACTTCTACCTCCACTAGGGCCTGGTGAAGGAGAGTTTGTGAAGGAAGAAAGCAAAAGGCATGCTTTTCTTATAAATAGCAAGTGCTTTTTGTAATACTTTCTTGGTTCTCAAATGTCCTCTGTTACAGCAGGAAACCAATTATTAGGTCTCGTATGGAGTAGTTTCTGTGGGCTGTTTGGAGAACCCTGTGGAAAACCATACTCCATTCACTGGTGTAAAAGAAAGCTTTTCGACTTGCTTGCTGATCTTTTTACAGTCGTCATTCGGCAACTCTTAACAATGCAGTGGAACAAAGTCTATTCAAAATAATTCCGCCCAGAGTGCCTCCCCAGTATCCATTTCGGCTGTAGGAAAATACCATTCTTGACCCCAGTAAAAGGCAAAAGTTCTGGGGCTACCACCATGCTACACTGCAGCCAGTCCCCTGTTTTCAGGCTGCACCAGGGGCAGTCCAGTGTCTGCCTCTGTGTCTCCCCATCACAGGCGCTTTCTTGGGCTCCATCCTAGTGGCAGCAGGACTGGACTGTAGGAGTTTCAGAAGCTCAGCAGGGTGGGATGGAATTGGCTTAAGCTACTGGTCTTTGTTCCTGTGAATAACTTCAGTCTTTCTGTTGGGGTCCATCTTCATTGAATTCCACACAGCGGGGAGAGAATAACACTGTAGTACTCCCAATTCTTAGGACTTCTCTTCAAGGAATCCTCCTAGTAAATCTGTACACTTCTCTCACAAAGATTATCGAGGTTGAGACTGACCCTAATTTGGCTGCAAGACTGGCAGCAATATGGTGATCCCCTTCCTTTAGAATATGAGACACAGATCACTCTGAGACTCAGCTTTAGGACTTCATTTAAAACTCTAGAGTAACAGAAAAGTCCATTCCATGGACTATGAAGATGGATGGGTTTAAGAGGAAACAAAAACCCGTTAATTGATAGACCTACAAGTGAACTCCAGCTTTCATTTCCTTGTTACGGGCCAATGACTGCAAACAACCAGTTCCCAACTCTGAGTTTCCCTTTTGACCCTGGCTACTAAGACACATCTCCTGGCCAGGAGCCCACAGAACTCTTTCAGACTTCGTGCCCTAAATGTGTCTAACCCATGTCCTGCTTAAGAGTTTTGCTCTGGTATCCAAGGCCATATGTACCAGGTGAATAACAGATTAATATATTCATAGAGACCTTCTGGAATACCTCAACTCTTAATGGTGACATTGTCAGAGAACATCACTGAGAACTAAGTCTGACTATATAGATATGTACTGACACTATATCTTGGGGACCATGTACTTCAAAAGACTCATTACCATAGCAGACTATGCGTGTGCTGAATTCGTCTCTGGACAAGCCACTGTCTGAGTCATAAAGTCTGAGACAATGCTTATACCACTTATGTATGCCCTTATGAGAGTTATAACCAGAGTGGAACAACGTCACTAAGAACATCTTCATCTGAGTTCAAGAAACTCAATGAGCAGTGCTATGTAGCTGGAAGAGTTTTGTCCTCTACCCTCTTCAACTATAATACAAAATATTAATATTTTTCATTTTAGGCATCCTTCTTGGCTATTAAAGATGCCAAACACTAAAGCAACTGACTTTTGCAACTATGTCAACAGATGGTTTGAATCATTTGCAAACAGAATGCCAACTTTCTTACTGATCTAGTGCTGCTGTGACAGAAATACCACAAGTGGATGACTTGAACAAAGAGAAATTTATTGTCTTGCAGCCCGGTAGGCTACAAATCACAAGTCCAAATACAGGGTATCAGCTCTAGGGGAAGGGTTTCTTTCTATCTTCAGTTCTGGAGGAAGGTCCTTGTGAGGCATCAGTCTTTCCTCGGCCAGGAAGCATTTCAGCATAGGAATCTCAGGTCCAGTGGGTGCACTCGGAGCCGTGTACTAGTGTGAGGTCCCCAACTCTCTTGCTTCGTCCCTTTATCTTTGTAGGATAAAAGGTGGTGGAAGCCACATCCCAGGGAAACTGTCTTTACATTGGATCAAGGAGGTAACATTACTGAAAGTGTTACAGTCCCATCCTAATCCTCTTTAGTATAATTGAATTTTGCCCTATTAACCACAGGCAGAGATTAGGATTTACAAGATAGGAAAATCCCAAAGTGGAGGACAACAACGCAGTACAGGGTGTCATGCCTGTTGTAGTCATCTAGTGCTAATATAGCAGAAATACCACAAGTGGATGGCTTTAGAAAGATAAATTTTTTTCTGTCACAGTCCAGCAGGCTAGAAGTCGAATTTCAAGATGTCAGCTCCACTAGAAGGCTTTCTCTGTTGACTCTAGAGAAAGGTCTCTGTCATCAGTCTTCCCCTGGACTAGGAGCTTCTAATGCACAGGGACCTTGAGTCCTTTCTAAAGGATGCACTCTGCTCACAGCACTGTCTCTTTTCAGATGGTATGAGGTCCCCATCTCTTGCTTGCTTCCCTTTACTTTATATCCCAAGAGATTGCTTCAAGCTACAGTACAATCTTATTGGTTGAGTCATACCTCCCTAACACAGTCACTGCCCGTTCTGCCTCATTAACATCATAGAAACAGGATATACAACATGTAGGAAAATCACAAAGTCCCCGGAATCATAGCCAAGCCAAACTGATACATCTGGGGGGACTCATAATTCAATCCATAGCACCAAGAGTCCTCAAGAGACTATTTCTTAAACCCTACTTTGCCTCAATCAAGGGATCTGTAATCCCTCTAGGTTGTTAATGATGAAGAGATGGTAAAGACTAGCAAACATGAATTTAACTCAAGCCCTTTGTTACGGAGTAGCCCTGGTGGTGTAGTGGTTAAGTAATGAGTTGATAACCATGCTTTGGCAGTTTGAATCCATCAGGTGTTCCTTGGAAACCCTATGGGGCGGTTAGTTTTACTCTGTCCTACAGGCTCACTATAAGTTGAAGTCAACCCAACAGCAATGAGTTTCTTTGTTTTGGTTTGGTATAGTTTGGTTTTGACAAGAAAATCCCCCAACCTTTTATGTACCAGAAAACCATAGAGCTTATTGCAAGGCAACGACCAAGACTTAATGATGACTCTGAGTACCAGTTTCCCCTTCCCTACCTTCCTCTATACCTCCTCCTGGCTCTCCCAGGATTAGGGTGGTCTTATCATAAGAAGACGTTCCTAGCAACCTGGCCCTGATTGTAACATCTGTATGTCACTCATCCATCCCACCCTTAACTATCTTTAAAAAGCTCACAGCCCTGTGTCTCAGGGGAGTAGTGTCCGGACACAATTCTGGTATCCCTCTCCCCACTGTAGTGGTCCTTCTACTGCCTTACAGCTCACCTTCCTGTCCTTAGTGCCTTCTTCCTTGCAATATCCTGTTGAATAAAATTAGGCTTGCTAATTAACATTCCTGAGTGGTGCAAACAGTTAATGTGCTCAGCTGCTAACTGAAAGGTTGAAGTTTGAATCCACCCGATGGGGCCTGGGAAGAAATCCCTAGTTATGTACTTCCAAAATATCAGCCACTGATGCGGATCCGACTCGACGGCACTTGGCTGGCTGGCTGATGAAGGGGAAGACAGTATACAATACTGGAGAAGCCACCACAACTTGACAAAGGCAAGGTCACGAAAGTTCCACAGACACATCTAAACTCCTTCAGGGATCAAATCACTGGGCTGGGGAACATCTGGCTCAACAGGTATAACATAGTTTATAAAGAAAAGGTACTGTATTCTACATTGGTGAGCAATTTAAAAGCTTGTGAGTGGCCATCTAAGATGCTCCACTGGTCTCACTCTGTATCTGAAGCAAGGGAGAATGAAGATGATTAAAGATACAAGGGAAAAATTAGTACAAAGAACTAATGGACCACAACTACCACAGCCTCCACCAGACTGAGCCCTGCACAACTAAAGGGTGCCTGGCTACTACCACTGACTGCTCTGACTGGAATCACAGTAGAGGGTCCCAGACAGAGCTGGAAAAAAATGTAGAACAAAATTCTAACTTAAAAAAAAAAAATCACACTTATTGGTCTGACAGAGGCTGGAGAAACCCCGAAGTGGGACCTGGACACTCTTAGCTCGGCAATGAAGGGTGAGTAACCGTGATCTCAGTCACTCTTGATGCTCTTCCTTCATCTGAACGTTAGAGAGACCTGTAAAGCAAAATGAGACTAAATGGGCATACCTGCTGAGGCACAAGGATGAGAAGACAGGAAGGGGTTGGAAAGCTGATGACAGGGAGCCGTAAGTCAAGGAAAGGAGGCGTTGACGTCATGGAGTTGGCAACCAATGTTTAAAAACAATGTATGTATTAACTATTTAGTGGGAAGCTAGTTAGCCCTGTAAACTTTAAAGTACAGTTGAAAAGGAAGGAAAAAAACAACAACTCAGCCACAGACAACTCCATGGAGCGTAGTTCCATTCTGATGCACATGGAGATGACATGAGTCAGAATTAGCTCCACAGTAGCTGTTTGTTGTAGCTGTTGCCATGTTTTAACATTAAGTGGAGGTGACAGTACCGAGCCGTATCAAATTCTAACTGGATCAATGCTTTGTGCGTCATAGCTTTGATTTGAGGTGTTAGTGGATTTGTGTCTCTTTCTGTTTCTAGTATACTTGGCTGCACATGCCTCCTCATGGAATCATGATAAAAAAAAAAAACTGCTTTTAATGTTCTAGCAAGTTACCATGAATCCATAGGTGAAAAGTTCAGACTTAATTCTTTTATTTCTCATCATTTCTTTCATTGCTTTGCAGAGGTATACAAATAGTGGCAATGTTAGGTGAGAAGTATCTGTTTTCTCAGACTAATAGCAGATTCTCATTAGAATGCAGATACCATTCCCTCTTGGAAAAGAGGGGCCACTTGCTACACGAAATCAACTGTCCCCACCTCACCCCATTTTGAAAAATTGCTTTTGTGCCCTTTTGAAGGAGAGTGTAGAAGACAGAATATTTTCTTGCCAAATCTTTAGTTTGTTGTGTCCACTCCTCTGCAGAAAGAGTGATAATCGCCAGCGCCTGTTCATATGGGATGAGAATGAGGGCTGCAAGCTGTCAGGAGGAGCAGGTGAAGCATCTGGCAATGAAAATTGTTTGGACTTCAACCTAAACACAAAGGAGAGGGTTTTCCCTTTTATTATTTTTTTGTTTCCCTTTTTATTTTTTAAAAAATATTTTGTTGTACATTAAGTGAAAGTTTATAGTTCAAGTCCATTTGTCATACTACAATTTACACACACACTGCTATATAAACTCTGGCTGCTCTCGACACGCTGACGCAGCACACATCTTTCTACCCTGTGTTTCCCTAGTCATTCAGTCAGCTCCCATCCCCCTCTGCCTTCTCATCTCCCCTCTGGACGGAGGGAGCTTCCCAGTTAGTCTCATGTATCTAAGCCAAGAAGCACAATCTTCACCAGTGTAATTTTATGTTTTACATATAGTCCAGTCCAATCTTTGACGAATTGGCTTCAGTAATGGTTTCTGTACTGAGCTAAGAGAGAATCCAGGGCCAAGTCTTCTGGGGATTCTCCAGTCTGTTAGACCATTGAGTCTGGTCCTTTTAATAGTGCTTCAGTTCTGCTTGCCATTTTTCTCCTGCTTCATCAAGCATTCTTTGTTCCCTGTTAACGGTACTCTTTGGTGGTGGCTGCACGCCACGTGGTTAATCTGGTCTCATACTGATAGAGTCTTTCGATTATGTGGCCCTTGGGCTCATATTTTCATTATGTCTTTGATATCTTTCATTCTGCTTTACTCAAGTAGGTTTGGACCAGTGCATGTTTCTCAGATGGCTGCTTGCTAGCTTTTAAGACCTAGACACCACTCACCAAAGTGGGATGCAGAACATTTAATTAATGAACTTTGTTATACCAGTTGAGTTAGATATCTCCTGAAACCATGGTCCCCAGATCCCTGTCCTTGCTGCTCTATCCTTTGAAGTATTTGGTTATATTTAGGAAACTTCTTAACTTTTGGGTTAATCCATTTGTGCTGACTTCTCCTCTATTGTGTTTTGTTCTTCTCTTCACCTAAAATAATTCTTGTCTGCTGTCAAACTAATGAATACCCTCTACATGGTTCTCAGACCCCTGTCCCTGCTAGTCTATCCTTTGAAGCATTTGGTTATATTTAGGACACTTTTTAACTTTTGAGTTAGTCCGTTTGTGGTGACTTCTCCTCTACTCCTTCCTCCCCACACTTGCAACCTTCAAAGACTGTTTTCTTCTGTGTTTAAACCATTTATTGACTCGTCACAATAGTGGTCTCATACAATACTTATCCCTTTGCAATTGTTGTGACATCTTGTTGAGTCACGTTCATTATTGTTGTATGTTTTCACATACCACCACGAGAATGTTGGAGCTTGAACTAGAGCAGCAAACAAACATTAAATTTCTTGTTAAACTTGACAAGAGTGAAAGTGAAATCAGAGACACATTAGCCCAGGTTTATGGAGATAATGGCCATGAAGAAAATGGCAGTGTGAAAATGGAGTAAATGTTTCTCTGAGGAGAGAGAAAGTGTCACTGATGAAGAGAGGCAAAGGCAGCCAGTAATGAGCAGAACTGATGAAAGTGGTGGAGTCAAGATGGCAGACTAAAAGCACGTTTCCCTAAATCCCTCTGGAAACCAAGACCTGAAATGATAATTAAACAGAGGCTTCTGGACACCTAGTGAGACCTGGGATGCAGCATAGGGCTGTTAATTTGGATTTCATACCACTGAGTACAAAACCTCCTCTCTTTCACTGACCCCACTCTGAGCAAGCAGAGGCTTGCACAGACCAAAGGTAATTCACCATTTTGATTTTTTTTCTTCTGTCTTGGCCAGTGGGCAGAGCTGGGACTTGACTGGCTACTGGTTTCAGATGCAGTGCTGGTGGGACTGGCAAGCATAATTGCCAGATTCTGAGAACCTGGCTTTGGACTCTGTACAGCTTGGCTCCTCTGGCCTATCTTTCTGTCTCTGCCATGTGGTAGCTGTACAGATGCGCTTGTGCAGGACACCATCTTGATCCACTGGGAAACAGAGAAGCCCAGGCAGAGGCCCCAGCCGGACTTGGTTCCTAGGCTGGAAGGTGGCACCTGCTGGGAGGAGAGTGCTTTTGCGGCAGGGAGGTGGTGTTTTGCACAGTGTTGCCTAGGGCTGGGGCCCAGCAGCGGAAGCTGTGGACTCTGGGCATTTCAGCACTCTTGGCCTCTCTTTCCACCAGGAGCCTGGTCCTGGCCAGCTGGTGAGCTTATGCTGGATGCCATCTTGTTTTGCTGGGAGGCAGAGCCATCTATACAGAAGCCTCATCTGGACCTAATTCCTGGGCTGGGAGGCAATGCTTACCTAAAGAGACCACTTTTCCAGCAGAAAAGAAGAATTCTACACAGTATCACCTACCCCTACCACTGGGGCTCAAAAGTACAGGCCAGCAGGCCAGTAGCCTTTCTGTGTTTTCAGCTAGTTTATAACATCTGAGGTTCAATGTAGAGGTGTTTACTTTGCCAGCTGAGAAGAGGGACATACACACTTGAAAACCTGACCAACTTTGGAAGTTGTCAGATACGTTCAACTTCTCATTTTAAGAAGGCCTAGAGAAACAACTGTAGTCCGTCTGCACAGCATCTCTCCCAACCTCTACTGACCCACATGAAGACCCAAAAGCAACAAATGTTGGACAAGATGGTAACCTGGAAATCACCATGGCATCAGAAGGCCCCCAAAAGAAAGCACCTCAGAACTTCCTAGATAAAGAAGCTTTTCTGAAACTATCAGAAGGTGAATACAAAAGGATTATATAGAGAGTCCTTCCAGACCTTATACAAAATGCAGCAGAGCAAAATGAAAAATTAAGCAAGCTGTTCCATCTGATCGAACATTAGTAGTTGGACTCAGGTAAGGCTCCAAACACAATCAAAGCTATAATAGTGAAAGAAATGATCTAGTGATCATATCATGTAAACTATGGTATCATCATATTAAAAAGAAGGATGTACTACAGTAATTATAGTCCTTCCAGATGGAGAGGAAGTTGACAAGACTGGTAGGAATCAAAATTGGGTTTATATATACTTTATTATGTGGGATCATAGGGGCAGCCATAAAGCACAACAAAAAAGCAACATACCATATCAGGAAATGTAATACAGGAGTCTCAACAACCACAAAACCAACCCTGAAAAAGGGGAAAAAATGAACTCACAAAGAAGAAGATCGAAGAACAGATTACTAAGAACAACAGAGAAAACATCAACACAAAAATAAACATATCAGAATGGCAGCACTGAACACATACCTATCAACAATTACATTGACTGTGAATGGACTGAATGCTCCAGTAAAGAGACATCGAGTGACATCTTGGATCAAAATACATGACCCATCTATATGTTGCCTACCAGAAACTCACATTAGACTTAAAGATAGAAACAAACTGAAAATTAAAGGAAGAATATGTATCAAGCTAGCAATGAACAAAGAAGAGCAGGTGTGGCAATTCTAATCTCAGATAAAATCAGCTTTATGTAAAATCCACCATCGTGGACAAGGATGGACACTATTTATTGCTGAAAGGTTCAATACACAAGCAGGACTTAAAAATATTAAATATTTATGCACCTAATATTAGCCAAGCCAAGTGCCATCGAGTCGGATCCAACTCATGGCATCTAATATTAGAGCACCTAAATATGTCAAAGAAACACTGACTACACTCAAAAAGGAGATAGATCACTCCACAATAATAGTAGCAGACTTCAACACTCCACTCTCAATATTGGACAGATCATCTAGAAAGAAAGCTCAATAAAGACACAGAAGACCTTATTGCCACAATTAATCAACTAGACCTCATCGACATATACAGAACTTTCTATCCATCATCTATCCACCTTCTTCTCTAGTGCACGTGGAACATTCTCCAGGATATACCATGTGTTAGGAAATAAAGCAATTCTCAAAAAAAAAAATCCATACCACTGAATTAATGCAGAGCATTTTCTCGTATCATAAAGCCATAAAAGTTGAAATCAATAGCAGAAAAAAAATAGATAGAAAGTGGAACTCATGGAAACTGAACAACACCTTGCTCAAAAAACCATGGGCTATAGAAAAAAACAAGGATGAAATAAAGAAATTTATGGATTCCAATTAGGACAAAAACACGTCCTACCAGAACGTATGGGATACAGCCAAAGCAGTGCTCAGAGGTCAGTTTATCTCCATAAATGCACACATCTGGAAGGAAGAAAGAAACCAAATCAAAGAACTGACCCTACAGCTTGAACAGGTAGAGACAGAATGACAGAGGAACCCATCAGGCACCAAAAGAAAACAGATCATAAAGATTAGAGCAGAACTAAATGAATTAGAGAATAAAAGAACAATTGAGAAAACTGAAAAGACCAAAAGCTGGTTTTTTTAAAAAGATCAACAAAATTGACAGACCATTGGCTAAAATTACTAAAGAAAAACAGAAAAGGAAACAAATAACCCAAATAAGAAATGAGTGGGGAGTTGTCACAATAGATCCCACAGAAATAAAAAATATCATAGCTGAATACTGTAAAAGACTATATTCTAACAAATTTGAAAACCTAGAGGAAATGGACAAATTCCTTGATTCATATCACCTACTCAAATTATTACAAGGTGAAGCAGAACAACTTAATAAACCCATCACAAAGGAAGAGATTGAAAAAGTCACCCCAAAACTGCCAACCAGAAAATGCCTGGGCCCAGATGGCTTCACCACAGAACTCTACCAAGCTTTTAGAGTAGAATTATCTCCAATGCTACTAAGACTGTTTCACAGTATAGATGGAATACTCCCAAACTCATTCCGTGAAACCAGCACAACCCTGATACCAAAGCCAGGGAAAGACCCACCCAAAAAGGAGAACTACAGACTGATATCACTCATGAATTTAGATGCAAAAATCTTCAGCAAAATTCTTGGCAATAGAATACAACAACATATCCAAAAAGTAATCCATCATGACCAAGTTGGATTCATACCAGGGATGCAAGGCTGGTTCAGCATCAGAAAAACAATTAATGTGGTCAACCACATAAATATCACAAAAGACAAGAATCACCTGATCTTGTCTATTGATATAAAAAAGGCATTTGATAAAGGCCAACACCGATTCACGCTAAAAACTGTCAGCAAAATGGGAATAGATGGCCAATTCTGCAGTGTGATAAGGGCCATTTATACAAAGCCAACTGCCTACATCATCATGAACAGAGAGAGGCTGAAACTGTTTCCCCCGAGGACAGGAACTAGACAAAGATGCCCACTCTCACCTCTCCTATTCAACACTGTACTAGAAGTTCCAGCCAGAACAATTAGATAAGACCAAGAAATAAAGGGCATCTGCATCGACAAAGAAGAACTAAAAATCTCCCTATTGGCAGGTTATATGATTGTACATGCAGAGAATCCCAAGCAATCCATAAGCAAACTGCTCGAACTGATAGAAGAGTTCAGCAAAGTCTCAGGGTACAAGATAAACGTAAGTAAATTAGTAGGATTCCTTTATAGCAACAATGAGATTATTAAGCAAGAAATCACCAAGTCAGAACTGTTTACTATAGCCCGTAAGAAGATAAAGTACCTAGGAATAAATCTAACCAGAGAAATAACAGACCTTTCCAAAGAGAACTACAAACCCTTACTACAAGAAACTAAGAGAGTCTTAGATAAATACAGAAACCTACCCTGCTCACAGATCGGAAGATTTAACATTGTGAAAATGTCTGTTTTACCCAAAGCAATCTACTTGTATGACACAATCCCAATACAAGTTCCGGTGACATTTTTTAATGAGATGGAGAAACAAATTACCAACTTTGTCCGGAAAGGGAAGAAGCCCCAGGTAAGTAAAGCATTACTAAAGAAGAAGAACACACTGGGAGGCCTTTCATTACCCGACCTTAAAACCTATTACACTGCTATAGTAGTCAAAACAGCCTGGTACTGGTATAAAAACAAACAGATCAGTGGAACAGAATCGAGACCCCAGAAATGTCATCATCTGCCTATGAACAGCTGATATTCCACAAAGGCCCTAAGACACGAAACTGGGGGAAAAACAATCTCTTCAACAAATGGTGCTGGCAAAATTGGATATCCATCTGCACTAAATTAAAACAAGATCCATGGCTTACACCTTATACAAAAACCAACTCAAACTGGATAAAAGACCTAAATATCAAATCTTAAATGATAAAGCTCATCCAAGAGAAAGTAGGAACAACAATGGAAGGTTTAACACACAATGTAGACAGACTTCAAAATCTGTTAAACAAACCACAATCATCAGAAGAGAAAATAGACAAATGGGAACTACTAAGAATCAATCACTTTTGCTCATCCAGAGACTTTATTAATAGAATTAAAAGGTCACCTACCCAATGGGAAAAAATATTTGGCAACTGTATGTCAGATTGATGCCTGATTTCCATAATCTATAAGGTACTACAAAATACCAATAACAAAAAGATAAATCACCCAAATAAGCAATGGACAAAGGAGATGGCCAGACACTTCTCTAGAGATCCAGACAGCCAAAAAACACAGTGGACATGCTTATGGTCACTAGCTATTAAAGAAATTCACATCAAAACAACAGTGAGATACCATCTCACCCCAACAATGTTGGCCATGGTCCAAAAAACACAAAACAGCAAATGCTGGAGAGGCTGTGGGGAGACTGGAACTCTCCTACACTGTTGGTGGGATTGCAAAATGGTGCAACCTCTTTGGAAAGCAATGTGGCGCTCCCTTAAAAAAATGGATATAGACATGCCATTTGAACCAGTAATTCCACTGCTTGGAATATATCCTACAGATTCAAGGCCATTTACACCAACTGATACATTCATCGCAGCACAGTCCACAGTAGCAAAAAGATGGAATCAACCCAGATGCCCAGCAACAGAGAAAAGGATAGGTAAACTATGGTATATATACTCACTGGAACACTATGCAATGATAAAGAACAATGATGGTAGCAGGGAACAGCTCTTAACCTGATTTCAACTGGAGGACTTTATGTTGAATCAAGTAGTCAGCAACAAAAGGACAAATACTGTATGATAAGAACTTAAAATCAGACACATGCATAGAAGAAAAAGACTCTTCGATGGCTGCAATGGTTGGGAGAGTGGGAGAGTGAGGAGAGGAGAGTTTAGATTAGATAGTTAATAGAAATTTGATTGGGTGAAATCGGTGACAGCACACACTGCTCCCCTGGGAGCATGGCCCCTGGCCCTGAGGCTGCTCCTGTCCTTAAATCATAATGAAGGTCAACTTTTCAGACAGCATGGACTGGACTTGGAGCCACAGAGTGATCGTATCTTGTGGCAATTTTATGGTTCTGTGCATCTATAGGATGTCCTCCTCCTGATCTCTTGCTGGAGAAAGGGGAGTGGGTGAAGAGGAGGGGATAGGAGACTGTTGGGAGGATAGCACATGTATGGAGCAAAGAAGAGGGGTGTGCTGTCAACGGGCAGGGAGAGCAGTGGGAGCTGCAAATAGGTGAGCATGTGAATTTATATGGGAATGTACGTTTTCATTCAATCATAATAAAAAATAAAAATTGTGAAATTGTGCGTCAAAATTGCTGGTTGACTGTGAGAAGAATAGCAGACCAAGTAAACATCAATAGAGAAACAGGAAAATGTTAACTGAAAATATTGGCATGAGAAGTGTGTACGAAAATGGTCCAGAAGTTGCTCACCGATAAAGGAGAGTTGAAGTGTGCCAAGATTTTTTGGAGAGGGAAGATGATGTTTTGGGCTGTGCTATTACTGTGCAGTTTCCCTATCACACAGTTGTGTTTCATTTAAGAATTTAAAGTGCACTTTCACTTATCTTGATAGTTTCATTTACATATCCTGAAAGATTTTTTTGAGATTAGGAGAGCAGATACATGATTTCCTAATGAGGAAACTTGATTTCAGAGGATTTAGATAACATGTCCACGTACATCTGGGAGAAAGTTGAGACAAGACTTGCACGCATGGTTTTGATACCAGAGTTTTTACACCTAACTGAGGTCAGAGAATGACAAGCTGGGTGCAGGATCAAGAGGGTGAGCTTCTGCCAGGACATCTGTGTATAGTGGATGCAGACCACATCCCTAATGAAATTCCCCTTCCAACAGATTGGCTGCTCACATCAGATCACAGAATGGAGGATTATTACATAATATTTATCAAACCACTGAGAATCATGGCCAAGTTAATTTGATCATAATATTAACCATCATAGTTCACCCCTTGCCAACTTGACACTTGTACACATCTTCTCAAACCATACATAATCTCTAAATAAGAGCAATTATGAAATCATACTTGTGCCTAAGATAGTACGACTAACATGTGTTCAACCAAAAAAGCACTGACTTTGTTTACGTCTTACATCTTGTAATAAGTTGTGGAATAGGTGAGGGAAGAAAACAAAGGTACACACACATACACATATAACAAAGGAAGAAACAATCATGACAGTTGTAGTTATGGTTTCTGCAGCTGGTCACATTGTCGTAGCTAGTATTTAAAACTACTTTCTTCTGCCACCCATTGCATATTCCCTTTTCTTTTAGCAAGCACCTCAGCTAATCATGGTTCTTTGCCTGGTGGGGTGACCCAAACCTTCATTTCTGAAGAGTCTAGGCCATTGATATTCACATCAGAATTGGAATGTTTCAGTTTTCTGTTGACGTGGTAATAATAAGAGATGTCCTAAGGGATCTCCTGTATTCCATGTACTCTTCTTTATTTCTGTTATGTAATATCAATCCTATTTCTCCTTGATAAGATCAGTCACACCAGCCAACACGGTATCTCCTTTCTTTCCTTGTTGATTTGGAGGCATGAGAACCCCATACTGGCCAGGTGACATTCTTAACTTCTAGTTCAGTGGAATCAGTGATGTGTCACCTGGTGGGAACACTCTTCCCTTTGAAACTAAGACCCCTAGAGCTGTACATCAAAGGGACAGGGGATGAAAAGCAAAACTTTTATGAGTAGCTCACTAGAGGTAATAATGTGTGATGTCAGTCATTTCCACCTCTTGATTTGTGGTCCCATGAATTCTAGCTATGGAAAAACAGCAGCATATCTTGGGTTGTGATTTAGAGCATGTCCAGTGCTGGAGAACATTGCTCTAAACCTATAAGGTGTTGCCACATATCAAGTGCCATAACTGCATCTTTAGAAGGCCGTTCCATCCTTCCATCAAGCCAGCTGCTTCAGTATGATGGAGAACATAGTGCGAGCAGTGAATTCCATGAATATGGGCCTCTAGAATATCTTGACATTCTCATAGTTAAGTGCTCTTCGCTGTGAACTGAGTTTCTTGCTCCAAGGCAAAATGCTTTGTGGGATATTAAGATGATGGATTGGATAAGGAATACTGTGTTCAGGGAAGACAAGTCCATATCCAGAGTAAGAATGTGTCCCAGTAGGAATAAAGCACTGCTCTTTCTATAATGGAAGTGGACCAATATAGTCAACCTACCACTGGCAGATGGCAGATGCTGGCAGATCTCCACTTGGGAATGGTGTCATATAAGGTACTCAGTGTTGGTCTCTGCTGCTATCAAATTTGGTACCCAGCACTGGTTATAGCCATGTCAGCCTTGGTGAGTGAAAGTCCATGTTGCTGAACTCCTGTATATCCTCTGCACTTCTCACAATGACCGCACTATTCTTGAGACTACTGGGCAATGACAGGAGTGGCTGGGGCAAGAGGCTTACTGATATCCTCAGAATGCATCATCCCATCTTCTTGATTGTTAAAATCCTCCTTTGCCATGGTCACCCTTGGTGAGTATTCACCCGGATATCTTCACTTCTGTGGCCCATTCAGAGAGGTCTGTCTATCTTCTCTCTTCCCCTATATCTTCTTGACAGAAATTTTCCAATCATGTTTCCTCTAAGTCCTTGGCTATACAGACACAAACCAGTGCTCACAACCCATGAATCAGTATACATTCACACATCTGGGCATCTCTCCTCCCAAGCAAAATGAAAAAAAACAACTGGTACATTACTAGAAGTTCTGCTAACTGGGAAGATTACTCTTCACCACTGTCCATCAGGGAGGTCCCACAAAGTGGTCACAGGGCTGCCACTGTCCACTTCTAAGTGGTGCCTGCATATCACATACAGCCATCTGTAAACCAGGTGCAATTTTTCTCTTCCTCAGTTGACTTATCATAAGTAACTCCTAATGAGACCATATATGCAGATTGGGAGAAAGAAGGTAATGTGACAGAAGCAAGGGCCACAGGCATTTGGACGACTTCCTCACATAACTTTCTTCAAGGCCTCCTCAAATCCTACCTCATATATATCACTTCCATTTAATGATGGAGTGCTGCTCTGCACATCTAATTTTATGACCCTATGAGTCAGACAACACTCAGTTCATGATGGGCAGCTCGGGCCTTGTGGTGTCTTGGTGGCCAATAGTTAAGTATTCAGTCTCTACTAAGGCCCAGTAACAAGCTGAAGTATGTTTCTCACAAAAAGAATAGTTATCTGCAGAGGATAGCACAGCCTTGCTCCCAAATCTGAAAGGTCTGCACTGCGATTCACCAATAGGAGCCTGCACTTGTATCTGTCACTGACATTTCAAGAATCATTGTATCAGCTGGATCATGTGACCCCCACGGTGGAGCAGCTTGCACAGCAGACTGAACCTGTTGCAAAGCCTTCTCTTGCTCTGGACTTCAAAACAAGCAGCTTTTTGAGTCACTTGTTAAATAGGCCAGAGAAGTACATACAAATGAGGAGTATGTTGCCTCCAAAACCCAAGCAGGCCTACTAGACATTGTGCCTGTTTTTTCTTGTAGGACAGACCAGCTGTAATGACTTGTCCTTCATTTTAGAAGGAATATTTTCAAGTCCCACATCACTAGACCCCTGGATATTACGCTTAGGTGAAAGGTGTCTGAATTTTGTCAGATTAATTTCCTACCCTCTAGCATGCAAATGTCATGCCAGTAAGTCTAGAGCTATTGATAGTACTTCCTTACTAGATCTGTTCAGCAAAAGGTTATCAGTGTAACGACCAGTGTGATGTCTTGTGCAAGGGAAAGGTGATCAAAGTCTCTGTGGGCTAAATTACAACACAGGACTGGAGAGTTGATATACCCCTAAAGTAGAACAGTAAAGGTGTATTTCTGGCCTTTCCAGTTGAAGGCAAACTATGTCTGGTGATTCTTCAGAACTGGAACTGAAAAAAAGGCATTGGTTGGGTCAATAGCTGTATACCAGCTACCAGGAAATATATTAATTTTCTCAAGCAATGAAACTACATCTCGAACAGCAGCTCAGTTGAAGTCACCATGTGGCTAAGTCTACAATAACCCATCGTCATTCTCCAAGATCCGACTGTTTTTTGCACAGGGCAAATAGGTGAGTTGACTGGAGGTATGATGGGAATCATCACTGCTGCATCCTTCCAGTGCTTGATGGTGGCAGTGATCTCTGCAGGTCCCTTCAGGAATGCAGTATTGCTTTTGGTTTTCTATTTTCCTAGGAAACCTTAATGGTATAGTGGTTAAGACTTCAGCTGCTAACCAAGGTCAGCGGTTCAAATCCATAGGCACTCCTTGGAAATCCTATGGAGCAGTTTTACTCTGTCCTATAGGGTCTCTCTAGTCAGAATCGACTCAGTGACAACAGGTTTATTTATTGTGTTTAAGTAGGGGCATTTCTAATGGCTTCTGCTTAGCTTTTCCCACCATAGTAGTCCTTAGTACACATTTTTGGGACACAATGAAGGTGGTTCTGTCAAATGCTGAGTGTATCTCTTCTAGTTATGCATTGTGGAACTGTGGAAATCTCCACAGGGTAGGTTCAAGGAACCACTGTGAGGTGACCCTGAGCTAAGACTCTGCTAATAACCTGACTTCCACACATCTCCTACTCTGGTGACATTTTGGTTTTCTTGGAGTTGGTGTCAATTCAGAGCCAGGGTGCAGTGATACTCAAAAAGTCTGATTATTTCATTTTCCCCAGTGAACAATCACTCTTGTAAAAAGCAATAGAGCCCCTTGGGCGAGGATAGTGGAAAGATTAACAGTATAAATTTTTAACAGTGTAGTAGTGTGCTTCCTCAAGGGGAACTGGCCTTCCCTTTATTCAAGAGGTTGTACCTCTGTAAACTGGTTGAAGGCTGGAAATTCAAGTTAGACAGTCATTCATTAGTTGCAGGATTCTTCAGCTTGTACAGATCAAGTAAACCTTTGATATACTTTTCATCTATTTCACTCCTAGAGATACCATGACTAAGTAGCCCAAACCATAAGTCTACACAAGTCAGACTATTCTGATTACTGCTTTGACTGTACTATTGCTGCTCACCTTGTCTTTGGTGATTAAGTGCTGCTCCTTGGCCCCTAATATGCTTACTATGCTGGGATCCCAATCAACCCTATTGTAGTTATGTGTCTTAATTTATTTAGTACAGTTCCCTATGTCACATCTGCTTTACATAAAATAGCAAACACAGTAGTCTTCAAGCACTCTGATATTCCCTTCAGAAATTTGTTCCTCACTGTTGTGGTGAAAGCTTTGTCCTCTGATCATTCCATGGATGGGTCTGTAGGTCCACTTTGATACATCTAGTCTAATATGCCAATTTCCTTAAGCTTTGGGATACCTTCTTTAACAGTTTACTAAGGCAGGTTTGTCATTTCAACTTTATTTAGTGTGGCCACAGCTTAATCTATGTTTCCACAAACCAGCCAAGTGAAGTATTATACTCTTTTCTCTCTCAGGCTGAAATATTGAATGAAGCATCTGTGCTTAGTGAGCCCAAATCATAAACTGAGGCTGATCCAACTTTATATTCCCTGGACTATTATCCCATGGCCTTATAGCCATTTCCACAAATATTCTCTAATTTTCTGTTTGTACATATTAGAAAAACCAAGCAATTCTTTTGGAGGGTGTAATACGGGTCACACTCTGTACTTCACCTCTTGGGGGCTCACTGATCTAGAAGCAAAAATAAATGGTGGGGTGGGCCCTAGGGACATTCAGCAATGTCTCATAAGGCTTCTGTCTCAGGCAATATCTCAAAGACTTTTCAGACACTGCTGCGTTAATCTCATCAGATGATGTCTTAGTTACTTAGTACTGCTCCAACGGAAGTACCACAAGTTGTTAGGTGTCAGCGAGTCGGTTTCCATTCACTGTGACCCTGTGCACAGCAGAACAAAATACTGCCTAGTCTTTGTGCTGTGTCCACAATCATTTTTATGCTTAAGCCTATCATTGCAACCACTATGTCAAACTATCTCATTGAGAGTCTTACTCTTTTTTGCTGACCCTCCACTCCAGCAAGTGTGGTGTCCTTCTCTGGGGACTGATTCCTCCCAACAACATGTTCAACATATATAAGATGCAGTGTGCAGTCTTTCCTTCCAAGGAGCACTGTGGTTGTATTTCTTCTAGAAGAGATCTGTTTGTTCTTCTGGCAGCCCATGGCACAGTAGATATTCTCCTCCAATACTGCAGTTCAAAGGTGTCAATTCTTCTTCTGTCTTTGTTATTCATTGTCCAGCTTTTGCACGCATATGATGCTTTTGAAAATACCATGGCTTGGGTCAGGCATACCTTAATCTTCAAGGTGACATTTGTAAAGAGCTCTTTCACATGAGATTTTCCCAGTGCAATGTGTCTTTTGATATCCTGGGTCTGCTTGCATGGGCATTGATTGTGGACCCAAGTAAATGAAATCTTTGACAACTTTGATCTTTTTTTTCTGTTTGTCACGATACTGCTCACTTGTCCAGTTACAAGGATTTTTATTTTCTTGATGTTGAGGTGCAATCTGTAGACTGAAGTCTGTGGTCTTTGATTTTCACCAGTAATTGTTTCAAGTCCTCTTCACTTCCAGCAAGGTTGTCTCACCTGCAAAATGTACGCTGTTAATGAGTCTTCCTCCAATCCTGATGCCTCACTTTTCTTCATGTAGTCCAGAAGCTCAGATTATTTGGTCAACATACAGATTGAAAAGGTGTGGCAAAAGGATATAACCCTGACACACATCTTTCCTGACTTTAAACCACACAGTGTCCCCTGTTTTGTTTGTATGACTGCTTCTGGATCCATGTACAGATCCCTTAAAAGCACAATAAAGTGTTCTAGAATTCCCATTCTTTGCGATGTTAGTCAAAATTTGTTATGATCCACACAGTCAAATACTTTTCCATAGTCAAGGAAACACAGGTAAACATCTTTCTGGTATTCTCTGCTTTTAGCCCAGATCCACCTGACATTGGCAATGATGTCCCCGGTTCCATATCCTCTTCTGAATCCAGCTTGAATTTCTTGCAGTTCCTTGTCAATATACTGTTGTAGTCGTTTTTGAATAATCCTGAGCAGAATTTTACTGGCATACAGTATTAACAATATTGTTTGGCAATTTCAGCATTAGGTTGAGTCACCTTTCTTGGGAATAGTCATAAATCTGAATCTCTTCCAGTTTGTTGGCCAGGTTCTCCAAATTTCCTGGCATAGACAACTGAGCACTTCCAGCATTGCATTTGTTTGCTGAAATATCTCAATTGATAAAGCATCAGTTCCTGGAGACTTGTTTTGTGCCAGTGCCTTGAATGCAGCTTGACTTCTTCCTTCAATACCATCTGCTTCTACCTCTTCAAATGACTGAACACCAACTAGTTCTTTCCAGTATAATGACTCTGCATTCTTTCCATCTTCTTTTGATGCTTGTTGAGTCGTTTAATACTTTTCTTGTAGAATCCTTCACTACTGACACTCTAGACTTGAATTTTTTCTTAAGTTCTTTCAGTTTGAGAAATGTAGAATGTGTTCTCTTTTGGTTTTCTATTTCCAGCTCTTTGCACATTACATTGTAACACTTTCTTGTGTCTTCTTGAGCTGCTCATTGAAATCTTCTGTTGTTTTACTTCATCAGTTCTTGCTTTTCCTTTAGCTATGTGACATTTGAGAGCAAGTTTGAGTCTATTCTGACATCCAATTTGGTCTTCTCTTTCTTTTCTGTCTTTTTAATGACCTCTTGCTTTCTTCATGGGTGATGTCTTTGATGTCATTGACAGTTCGTCTATTGTTTGGTCATTAGTGGTCAACATATTAAATCTATTCTTGAGATGGTCTCTAAGCTCAGGTGGGACAGACTCAAGATCTCTCTCTTGAACTTGTTCTAATTTTCTTCAGTTTCAATTTGAATTTGCATATGAGCAATTGATGGTCTGTGCCACAGTCAGCACCTGGTCTTGTTCTGACTGCTGATATGGAGCTTTTCCACTGTCTTTTCCACAGATGTAGTTGATTTGATTCCTGTGTATTCCATCTGGTGAGGTCCATGTGTAAAGTTGCTGTTTGTATTGGTGAAAAAAATGTATTTGCAATAAAGAAGTTGTTGGTCTTGCAAAATTCTGTTATGTGATCTCTGGCATCATTTCTGTCACCAAGACCATGTTTTCCAACTACTGATCCATCTTCTTTGTTTCAAACTTTTGCATTTCAGTTACCAGTAATTATCAGTGCATCCTGATTGTGTGTTTGATCAATTTTGGACTGCAGAAGCTGGTAAAAATCTTCAATGTCTTCATCTTTGATTGCTGTGTAAATTTGGATAATAGTTGTATTAACTGGCCTTCTTTGTAGGCATGTGGATATTATCCCATCAATGACAGTATTGTACTTGAGGACAGATCTTGAAACATTCTTTTTGATGATGAATGCAACACGATTTCTCTTCAAGTTTTCACTGCTGGCATGGTAGACTACATGATTGTCTGATTCAAAATGGCAAATACTAGTTGATTTCAGCTTACTAATGCTCAGAATATAGATGTTTATGCATTCCATTTTAGTTTCGACAATTTTCAATTTTTCTAGATTCATACTTTGTACATTGAATGTCCTGATTACTAATGGATGTTTGCAGCTGTTTCGTCTCATTTTGACTCAGGCCGTATCAACAAATAAAGGTCACAAAGGCTTTACTCCATCTATGTCATTAGGTTGACTCTACTTTGAGGAGGCAGCTCTTCCCCAGTCATCTGAGTGCGTTCCAACATGGGGGGCTCATTTTCCTGCACTATATTTGACTGTTCCACTGCTATTCACGAGGTTTTCACTGGCTAATTCTTTTCAGGAGTAGACTGCTGGGTACTCCTTCCTAGTCTGTCTTAGTCTGGAAGCTCAGCTGAAAGCTGTCCACCATGGATGATCCTGCTGGTACCTAAATACTAGTGGCATGGCTTCCAGGATCACAGCAGCATGCAAGCCCTACAGTATGACAAACTGACAGACAAGTGGGGGAGTACCATGAGTGGATGGCTTTAACAAGGAAAAGTTTATTCTTACATGGTCCGGTAAACTAGAAGTCTAAATTCAGGGTGCCAGCTCCAAGGAATGCAGCCTCTGTCAGCTCCAGAGGAAGGTTCTCGTGTTTCGTCGGTCTTTCTTTGGGCTGAGAGCATCTTGGCACCGGAACCTCAAGTCTGCTTTCTTGATAGCATGAGGTCCCCAACTCTCTGCTTACTTCTCTTTTCTTTTAAAAGATGGTGCACATTCCAGGGAAACTCCCTTAGTAAGTGTGTTACAGTCCCACTCTTATTCTGATTAACATAATCCAATTTATTAACCATAGGCAGAGATTAGGATTTACAGCATAGGAAAGTGTTTTAGTCAGTTAATGTTGCTCTAATAGAAATACCACAAGTGGATGGTCTTAACCAAGGAAGGTTTATTCTTACATAGTCTGGTAGGCTACAGGTCCAAATCCTGGATGTCTGCTCCAAGGGAAGGCTTTCCCTCTTGTCAGCTCTGGAGAGAAGTCCGGTATTACATCAGTCTTTGTTCAGGGAGCATCTTGGCACAGGAACCTCAGGTCTGAAGGACGCACTCTTCTCCCGGTGCTGCTTTCTTAATGGTGTGAGGTTCTCAATTGTCTGCTTGCATCCCTTTCCTTTTATCTCTTGTAGGATGAAAGGATTAAGGGTGGTACTAGCCATATTCCAGGGAAACTCCCTTTACAGTGGAGCAGGGAGATGATCTGATGAAATTTACAGTCCCACCCTAATCCTTTAACATACAGCATAGGAAAATCACAAAATGGAGGACAGTCACAAAATACTGGGAATCATGGCCCAGCCACACGGCTACATACGTTTGGGGGCGGGGGGGCAAGGGAGACACAATTCAATCCATAATAGAAAGTAACAAAATGGACAATTGCACAACAGTGTGTAGCCGAATTTATGCACACATTTTTGGGGAGGTGCAATTCAATCCACAAGAGATGGGGATGAAGGGAATAATGGTTTTATTGGGGAAGGTGGCTTAGCTGTCAAAGATAGAATAATCTCTTCAGATGAGAGTCAGTGAGCTGATTTTTTTGGCAGAAGTAATTCAATGTAATTTTGGTGCTCAGTGTCCCTTGTTTTCTGATTATCTCCCTGTATGTCCCTACTCCAAGTTTAGTGATCTCATTTTATTTCAATCAATGGCCTAACTTTATTTTAGTTAATATTCAAGGTTTAGAATTCAATTGGTGGTGTAATTCAGCCACTCTGACGATTAGACTCAGGGTTTAGCTTTTGGTTGTATCAGCTCAGGTCTGTTACTACACAAAAGAAGGCTTTCTTTCAGAGCAAGAGTGGTGACTTTCGGGTCTTGTTTATGCTGCTTGAGTTGTGATGCTGAGGTTTTTTGCTCACCCCTTTCCTTCACCAGTTTGTTTAACAAAAGTACGATCAATCTATCAGCTTCCTTATACTTCTCATTGTGAAAAAAATTGTAGGAAAGTATCAAATATGCAACCACCAAGAATGTTAACATTCACAAATATTTGATCCAATGGTAGTGATATTTTGTGCATTTCTACTGGTATGAATTAGTAGTGAATGTCCTCTTTACTACTAGAGGCTAAATCATCAGCACTTTAAGACTAGCCAGACTTGAGAAATGATTCAGTAAGCTCATCCCTTACAATTTTGTTCCTCTAGAATCAGTCTTGGTGCCCTGGTGGCACAATGTATGGCTTTGGCTGCTCACCAAAAGATCAGCAGTTCAAATCCACCAGCCTTTCCTTGGAAGCCCTATGGGGAAGTGCTATTTTGTCCTGAGGGCTACCTATGATTAAGAATTGACTAGACAGCAACAAGTTTGGTTTTTGCTTTAGAACCACTCTTGCTACCACATGTCTTAAACTGTGTTCTTTGGAGGAGCAAAATCAGTGAAACATATATACAAACATATATACAAAAAACAAAACAAAACCAAACCTGTTGCATTCCAAATCATAACAACACTATGGGACAGAGCAAAACTGTTTCCAAGGGTTTCCAAGGAGTGGCTGGTGGATTCAAACTGTTGACCTTTTGGTTAGCCACTGAGTTCTTTACCACTGTGCCACCAGGGCTCTTAAATATATATGTACAGATGTATTTCAAGGGAATCACTCAGCAGGTGTGGATCCTGGCAACAAAATCCATGGATCTGGCATCAGGCTGGAGGAAACTGCTGATTTTGTGTAGTTGCAGGGGATGATAAATCCCAAAATGGTAGGTCAGGCAAAAGGCTACTACTGGTTCATGGGATTGTGGGAAATGGAAAATTCCAAAATCTGCTGGTCAGGCTGTAGGCTGCTGGTTTACTTCCCAGTAACTGGAACTCAAATGATGATGAGTTAAATGCAACACTAAGGGGCAGAGAGAAAGAGAGACAGAAAGAGAGAGCTTTACCAGAATATCCAGATATATTGGAAGCAGCCACATCCCCAGGGAAATTCTCCTTTCAGCTGATTGGCTACTCACAGCAGAATACAAGTTAGAGTGATTGCATGATATCTACCAAACCACTGAGACTTATGGCCTAGCCAAGTTGACACACAATATTAACTGTCTCAGGTACTCCATTCGTCACTCTCTGACTGTATTGTTTGTCCCATTACATGATTTCAGAGAACCAAGTATCTATCCTTTTTTAAAGTGTGTCATAGTCACACTTTACATTTATCTTATTGATTTTCACATTAATATTCATTTTCCCTGCTTGCCTGGGAATCATGGCCCAGCCACACGGCTACATATATTTTCGGGGAGTCACAATTCAATCACCAAGACTGATTCTAGAGAAACAGGGATAAATCCTGTCTTGCTTACCATTTGTCCCCTTGGTTCTAAGCACACTGGTTGGCATGTGGTAGGTGCTTCAAGGTTTGCTAAACAAATGGATAAGTGATTGGATAGATGAGTAATGAAATGGTTCCTTTCTTGTAGATATTGCGGGACAAGGGAAAACATTTCGAAATTTGAGTGTCACTCCTAATTAAAACTCGATCCAAATTTTCCTCAACTTTGTTGAGAAGTAGCTGAAAAAACAGACATTAGAAGCAGTCTTATGATTTAAGAGAGAAGACCAGAAAACAATTTTGATGCAATCTGTCCCTTTGTACTCACAAATTTGTTTACCTAAGGGTCTTTTGAGTTTGTGAATGTAAAGTGAAGTCTGCAGAAGGAAAGTTTTATGGAGAAACTGACTCCTAGAGAAATTCATTCTCTAGGATAAAAGTTGCTGAATAGAAATTTGCATCTCTGCAGACTCCATTTCTCAAAAAAAAAAAAAAACCCACAAAAACAAAACAAAAAAACCAAACAAAAACTAACTTTCCTGAAGAGCAATTTGGACTATACTGCATTGGTACACTCTTTTATTTTTGTGGAGACATGTGTATTCTTGCTTGAGTAGCAGCTATCCAAAGATGCCCAAGCTATTTCATTTCAAGTTAAGAAGGATTGTGGGGTTTAAGCAAAAGAGATCAGACTCAGAGCTCAGCTGGCCGAAGGCAGTACCAGCTTGAGAAGGGGAGAGTTTCCCCAGTTCTGCAGAGAACCCAACTGTTCCCTGAAACTGAAGAACTGACCTATTTAGGAACACTGGGAACCATCACCCTTGGCTGTTCTCTTATGGGACTTGTCAGCAGGCCCAATGGTGACTCTTGTTCAACTGGTTAAGTGGGCGGGGACAGGTAATGGTGAAAGGAACAGGATTGCTACTGTGGATAATTTCAGCAGGCAGACAGGTTTATGAACAAGCATGAGGCTCCTCCTTAAAAGCTCACAGGAATGCTCCAGGAAGATCCAGAGTGTGATAGTCAGGCACCTGCTGATACAGGTGGGGCAAGAAATAAAATTGAGTTATTGTCATTAGTCACTTTGTTGTCACAGTCTTATAGATATGCTGACATTGGGTAAAAAGTAGGGGATTTATGTGCACATGACAAAAGACATTCTTACACCAGTAAGTACTTGGGACAGCCACTTTAGAATGATCAGTTCATCCCCATTTGCCTAGGACTTTCCTACTATTAACACTGAAAGTTCTGGGTTCCAAGAATTCCTCAGTCCTAGAAAACTAGGACTTTCGGTCACCCAACCACTTACTCTCACCACTGCTATTATCTTCGTGCTGGGAAGATGGAGCAGACCATTCGTAGTCTCATAACATAGCAGAAATAAGAATGCATCTCCCCTTTGGGATGGTAAGAAGCTGGAAAACAGCAAATCTCCCTTTCAAGTTGAACACCTAAGGCTGAAAAATGCACATAAGGAGGATTCCTACCCTAAGCTTCAGTAACGTCCTATTATGAGCAACAATTCATTTTCATTTGCCGAGGGATCTTCATCAGCTTTTTTATCTATACATTCAGTGACTCTGTATTCAGACTAGATTTCCTGTCATGCCTGCAGTTTTGTAAAATATTTTATTTTCTCTGGTAATAAAAGGATCAAATACGTAATCAATAATGGAGTTTAAACACTTATTTATATAGTAATTTTGCAATCACAAAAACATTGTCTTAAGTCATTGTGCCCTGTTATTTTTATTTTGAAATTAGAGTTACCATCTCACCGAGCCCAAGACAATCAAGCCATTAAAAAGTGGGACAGTAACCACCACCTCCCCAATGAAATAAACAAATATAGAGTGATGAAAGGTAATGAAGAGAAAGGATTCTACTGCACTCCCTACTGCACTCTTGGCCGAGGTGAGTCGTATGTCATAAAATTTTTAGGTCCCGGTTTAGGTTGAAGGTAATGTCTGAATCATCTACTGGATTGCTGGGTTGTGGGACTGTGAGATCAACCGTCTGGAGAGAGGACACAGCTTCTTTTCCCAGATAGCTAGAGAAGATGAGAAATAGCCCACCAAGGGCCAGGAGAGGACCAGCAGCCCAGCCTATCTCCAAACCCCTACGGAGGTACAATCTCGGGGATGCTGTCATCCAAGAAGTCTTGAATTTTGATGTGGGCCGCCCAGGAGACTGGAAAAAGGGTAGTAGCTGAAGCTGATGCCTCCAAAACCCCTCCCAGGAGGCAAAATCATCCTTTGAATACTCTTTGAAACTGGAAGCATTCAGTCCCAAAGCCAGAGAGCAGAAGCCCTAACAGTCCCAGCCCATTGGAGGCTATCATGAAGATGTAGAGTACAATTTTATATTGATTTAAGAAGTTTGTCTACATACATACATACATTGAGAAAGCTGTGACAGTCTGCTTCTGTAGAGACTAACAGCCTTGGAAACCCTACAGGGTTGCTATGAAATGGAATTGACTTGCCTGCAGTGGGTTTGGTTTGTGGTTTCATATAAACATATATGTGCATGCACGCATACATACCTATATATGCACACAGACATACACACACACTTTCTGGATTGAATTATGTCCCCTCTAAAATATGTAGCAATTTGGCTGGGCCATGAATCCCAGGGCTGGGCTGTTCTCCTCTGTTTTTGTGATTGTAATTTTTGTATATGTTGTAAATCCTAGTCTCCACCTGTGGTTAATGGGCCAAGACTGCATTACGGTAAAGAGGATTAGAGTGGGGCTGTAACACCCTAACTAAAGTCACCTCCCTGATGTAACCTAAAAGGAGTTCCCTGGGGTGTGCCCTGCACCATCTTTTATTTTACAAGAGATAAAATGAAAGGGAAGCAAACAGACAGTTGGGAACTTCACACCACCAGGAAAGCAGCGCGGAGAGTAGAGTGCATCCTCTTTGGACATGAGATTTCTGTGCTGAGATACTTTCAGATCAAGGAGAGACTGATGACCTGGACTTTCCTCCAGAGCTGATAGAGAAAGCCTTCCCCTGGAACTGGCACCCTGAATTTCGACTTGGAACATCCTGGACTGTGAGAGAATAAACTTTACTTTGTTAAAGCCATTCACTTGTAGTACTTGTGTGATAGAAGCCCTAAATGACCAGGGGAATATTCAAAGCCAAAACCTTTTGCTGTTGAGTTGATTCTGACTCATAGTGACCCTCTAGACAGGGTAGAACTGCCCCACAGGGTTTCTAAGGAGCTCCTAATAGATTTGAACTGCAAATATTTCCATTAGCAACCAAAGTCTTAACCACTGCACCACCAGTGTTTCATATATATACGTACACACACACACCAGTTATCTAGTCCATCGTGACTCATGGTGACCCCATATGTGTCAGAGTAAAACTATGCTCCATAGGGTTTTCAGCGGCTGACCTTTTGGAAATAGATCACCAGGCCTTTCTTCCAAGGTGCTGCTAGATAAACTCAAACCTCTGAACTTGTGTTTTATAGTCAAGCATTAACTGCTGCACCTAGGAATTGAGTCTCTCTCTAAACACATATACAATATTTCACCATGATTATGTCTGTTACTAGGATTATAGGTAGTTTTTTTTATTTCCTTATGAATGCTTATCTGTGTATTTTACAAATTTTCTGACAGCATCATCTAGTATTTTTATAAGCAGAAAAAAACACACAGATATTATTGAAAATAAATAAATAAACAAACAATCCCCCAACTCAAGGAATGCAGACTCAGGCCCAGAAAATACCAAGAGGGAAATCTTCCCTCGTTGGGCTCTGGTGGCTGCTAAGAAAGCTGCTATAAATAGATGGTAACCACACAGCTTGTTTTCTTATTTCCTGCTCGCTGCTGCAACAGAACAGGTTTTGACAGGAAAGGAGTTAAATTGCACTTCGTGAGGGCTGCTACATGCCAGGCTTCGGGCTACTTACTTTATCCTTATTTAATTCTCAAACTACCATTGTGAAG
The DNA here is from genome assembly GCA_028571685.1 of Heterohyrax brucei. NCBI lineage: Eukaryota > Metazoa > Chordata > Mammalia > Hyracoidea > Procaviidae > Heterohyrax > Heterohyrax brucei. Next base: position 36,985,631 of record CM053145.1, read on the forward strand.
TATGTGTTTGGTAATTTTCAAAGCTTACCCAGCTGGTCCAAGGCTTGAGCCAGGTGGCTTGGATATTAATATTTCATGTTCTTGCCCCCAAGTCTGCAGCAGCAGTTATTTCCATTTTCTCCTGCACATGGGTGACACAGCCTGAGGGTGAAGGGTAGACTTCACAGCAAGAGAAGAAAACTTATATTTATTATGCTGGAGACATAAACATTTGACCAATATGCACACCTATTTGTATTTTAATTTGCTGTGTACCCCATGGTACACCACAAAGTGAAAGCAAAGACGGGCCAGGCAGCAAGGAGGAGCGTCTGAGAAGAGCTCTGAAGTGTGTCGATTTACTTGCTGGATGTCTCAACATCTAAACAGCCTGGTATCGCAGTGAATATCCCACGGTAAGGGAGTGGAAAGAGGCAAGCAGAATTATCTGGAAGGCTCATTGTACTTTTCCTTAGAGAAATTCCAAACATGTATGCCGTATTGTTAAGCAAATAGTGTGTGCCTTCTGTTTGTTTGCTGACCATTTCCTCCTCCCTTCCAAGCACTGTCACAAGCACAGTCCTGCTAATCCTCTTTCACATCTAGCTGTTAAAAAAAAATTAGCACAGCTCACTTAGAAAAATACGGGAAGTGGGAGTGTGACACGTGGAGAGGGAGGAATAGGAGGGAAGGGAGGGCTGGCAAACAAACACAGAAGATGCACATTATTTTCATACAAGTATGGTAATTGTAGAGCAAATCATATAAAGAAATCCCATGACCCAGCTTAAAAAATTATGCATTCATACCCATCTGATTCTGTCCATATCGCTACCTACGACTCGGCCACCCCACCTTCTCTGAAGCAGATGGGAAACTCAAATTCTCAACTTCTTCTGCTGCTTTGTTAACAACTAAAAGTATTAATCGACACACTGGCATAATATTATGTATTCTTGGAAAAGCTGTCTGCTTATACTGTATCCGTCAGATTTGTGTGCTTCGTACTTTGCTTCCTGTGTACAGGTAGGCCCAGGTGTATGTGAGCCGCGATAGGTCAGGAAGAATCCTTTCAGACATCACTCTTTATTTTCTCATCTTTTCTGCAGAGAGCTTTCTTAATGATTTGGGAAAATCTGGGAATTCAGGAAAAGTATAAGCCATGATGAGGAAGTACAAAGGAGGTTGGCTTAGTGGGGGAAAGCAGAACACACTCATTTATTAATTGGTTTCATCATTCAAGTACTCATCCAGTCCCTGTTCGCACGGAACGTTGAAGCATGGCAGTCTCACTCCATCTGGTGTTCTCTTCTTCCTCAAGCTAACTCTGATTCTTCCCTGTCTTTTTCTTGAGCTTTAGAAACAGTTTACACCCTATCCAGTGGTTTCTCTGCCCCAGGAACAGTAGCTTATGCAGCTGTGGTTGTGGGTATGTATGGAAACCCTGGTGACCTAGCGGTTAAGTGTTATGACTGCAAACCAAAACGCCAGCAGTTCAAGTCACACCTTCAAGATTGTGTGGGGCATTTGTACTCTGCCCTGTAGGGTCACTGTGAGTTGCAATCGACTTGACAACAGTGGTTCTTTTTTTGGCATGGATCTGTTTCTTGGAGGAAGATCCCAGAATTTCAATCTCAAAATGGCATCCCTTCAAGTCTCAGTTTGGAAATTCTGGTGGCACAGTGGTTAAGTGCTACAGCTGCTAACCATAAGGCTGGTAGTTTTTGAATCTACCAAGCACTCCTTGGAAAATTCTACAGGGTAGTTCTACTCTGCCCTTCAGGGTCTCTATGAGTCAGAATTGACTCGACAGCAACAGGTTTGGTGTGGTGGGTTTGAGTCTTAGTTTGTATTTCCCCTTACTGTTAAAGCCTCTCTGATTCAGTCAGATATTGGTGTTTCTCCTCTAATATTTTCTCTGCCCTTTGCATTTTCCTCAGAAACCCTGGTTGCATAGTAGTTAAGGGCTACAGTCGCTAACCAAAAGGTGAGAAGTTCAAATCCACCGGACACTCCTCAGAAACACTCTAGGCAGCTCTACTCTGTCCTATAGGGTTGCTATGCATCAGAATTGACCTGAAGGCAATGGGTTTAGGCTTTTTGTTTGTTTGTTTGTTTGTTAGGCTTTTTGTTTGTTTTCTCAGAGATGGATTGATTAAGCTTCATGTTCCCTCACTTGCACAGGTCCCTTCTAAGTCTTGAACCCAATTTTGTTTTTGTTGTTTTACTTTCTGTTTCTTAAAGCATGTCCCTAGCACTCAGAAAAGCCTGAAATTCCGCTACTGTTATATCGATTCTGACTCATACTGATAGTGACTCTATAGGACACAGTACACCTGCCCCATAGGGTTTCCAAGGAGCAGCTGGTAGATTTGAAATGCAACTTTTTGGTTAGCAGCCTGAGTTCTTAAAAACTGTACCAGCAAGACTCTGTACTTAGGAGCCACAAAATCCGGTTTCACCCATCCTCTACCTACAAAATGGTTATTATCATATTGTCCTGTGATTTTTTATTCGTATGTTTTGGATCTCCACACCTCTCACAGTGTCTGCCACATAGCAGGTACTTAATAACACACAAAACAAGTTTTCAGGAGTCTCATTTGCAGGCCCATCTTTTTCAATGGACATTTATTATCAGTGGCATTGAAATTCAAAGTGAGGTGGACAGGACTTCCGTCTAAAGCGTAGTTTCACTTCTTTGTTTGAGGCATAGGTAGCTGCCTTTCCCTCACTAGGATAAGCAGATTGTCCCACAGACAAAGCTGACAGGGACCTTAGAGGCAGCATCTATTTGGGGTCAACCCTCATAAGATGCCTTAAAAAAGAAAAAAAAAAAAAAAGAAATATAACCTTTTAGTTATTACCAAAAGTGGCACACGTTTCTTGCAGAAAAATAGAAAATACAGATAGGGAGGAGGAAAATATAAACACCATAAATCCATGACTTAAAGATATAATTTGGTGTGTATTTATTTATCTCTGCATACATATCAGCATCTATTTTTAACACTGGAATCATACTATACGTAGTATACTGTGACTATCTGTCAGTATCTAATACATCTAAATAATGAAATGTAATTCTAAAAAGCTTTTGATAACACAGATTTGTAATGTCTGAAGAAAACGGATAAGTATCTTGTTCCAGTCCACACAGGGCTGATGGATTCAAACTGCTAGTCTTTTTATTTTAAAGTTTTTTGAAATTGCAGTTAAGTGAAAGTTTACAATTCAAGTCAATTTTCCATGTAAACCCCTGAGTACCTGCCTATCTGCAGCTCTAATCTGCTCTCTTCACCCTGTGATGGCACACTCTTCTTTTTCACTCTTCACTTCCATTATCCACTCAACCAACATTCTACCAACCCCTTTACCCTCTCCTCTCCCTTCTGAAAAGAAACCAGTAGGACAGCTTCATATGTATGTTAAACCAAAAAGTACATACACCACATGCAACACTCTGTGTCCCCAAGTCCAGTCCATTCTTTGTCTGAAATGGCTTCAGGACTGGTTTCAGCTCTGGGCTAACAGCAAGTCCAGGAGCCACATTCTCAGAGGATCCTCCAAGTTGTTGGACCATCAGTTCTCATCCTTAAACAGAGTTCTGGATTTGCACACATCTTTTTCTTGTGCTACATCAGGGACTCTACATTGTGTCCTGTATCAGGGCTGTCTTTGGTGATGGCTGGGCACCATTCAGTTCTTCTGGTCACATGCTAATATAGTCACCCAGTCATATGGGTCCTTCTGTCTCCTTGGCTCATTTTCCCTCCTGTCTTTGATATTCTCGGTTGTCATCTGTTCCAGGTGGGTTGGGACCAATTGATATTCCTCAGATGACAGCCTGCTCCTTAAGACCCTGGATGCCACTAACCAATATGGGGTGTGGAAGATTCTCTTAGAAAACGACTAGTTACGACAATTGACCTCAATGTCCCCTGAAAACATGGTCCCCAGACCCTCTCCCTGTTATGCTGTCCTTCAAAATATTCAGTTGAATTTAGAGAATATTTTAGTTTGTGGTGTAGTCCAGGAATGCTGACCTGCCTTCTGCTGCATGCTGTCGCTCCCTTCACCTAACTGAATTCCTATTGACTATCTAATCTATGAATAACTTCTCCCTTCTTCCCCATACTTGCAGCCATCAAAGGGTATTTTCTTCTGTGCATAAGTCTTTTCTTAAGTCCCTGTATATAATACAATGTTTGTCCCTTTGCAGCTGACTGATTTTACTTTCAGTGTAATACTTTCCAGTTGCTTCCAGATTATGAGACGTTTCCTAAAACCATCAATGTTTTTTATCATTGCATAGTGTCCCACTGAGTATATGTACCATAGTTCATTTATCCATTCATCTGTTCGTGGGCACCTAGGCTGAGTCCGTCCTTTTGCTATTGTGGACAGTGCTGTATCTGTTCATTCATGTGCATGTATCTGTTCATGTGACTGCCCTTTCTATAGGGTATCTTACAAGTTCAGACTGCTCACCTTTTGTTTAACAACCAAATTGTTAACCACTGTGCCACAATGGTTAAAGTGCTTGATTGCTAACTAGAAGTTGGGCAGTGTGGACCCACCAGCTGCTCTGTGGGAGAAAGATGTGGCATTCTGTTCTTTGTAAGGATTACAGCCTTGAAAACAGCATAGGGCTGTTCTACTTGGTCCTAAGAGGTACCTGTGAGTTGGAATTGACTCAACAACAGTGGGTTTGGTTTTTAATATAAATAAGGAACACCTAGGTGGCAAAGCTGGTTAAGTGCTCAGCTACCAACAGGTTGATGGTTTGAATGCACCCAGTAGCTTCTTGGAAGAAAAATGGGGAAAAAAGTTCTGGTGATTTACTTCTGAAAGGTCACAGCCATTGAAAACCCTATGGAGTGCAGTTGTCTTCTGAAACACATGAGGTCACCACGAATCAGAATCAACTTGCTAATGACTGTTTTGTTGTTTTGGGTTGTCTTAGTCATCTAGCACTGCCATAACAGCAGTATCCAAGTGAGTGGTTTTCACAGAAAGGAATCTACTTTCTCACAGAAAAGCAGGCTGAAAGTCCAAATTCAGGTTGTCACCTCCAGGGCAAGTCTTTCTGTGTTGGCTGTGGAGGAAGGGCTTTATCACCAATCTTCACCTGGACAGGGAACTTCTGAGGTATAGGAACTCCAGGTCCTTTCAAAGGACATGCTCTACTCCTTGCACAGCTTCTTGGTCGTGGGAGGTCCCCAACTGTCTCTGCTAGCTTCTTTCTTTTATATTTCGAGAGATTGTCTCAAGGCGCAATACAATCTTACACACTGAATCCTGCCCCACCAACACAACTGCTGCTCATCCTCTCCCTCATTAACATCAAAGAAACAGTGTTTATAGCATATAGGAGCATATAGGAGCATCACATGGCCTAATCAAATGGCTGCACACATTTTGGGAGGGACACAATTCAATCCATGACGTGGGTTCAGCATAAATATGAAATGTACTACATCATTGTAATATATTTATGTGATGTAATAAGGATCCCTGGAAGCTCAACAGTTAATCACTTGGCTGCTAACCACAACATTGGTAGTTGGAACATACTTAGCTGCTCTGTGGGAGCAAGATGTGAGTATCTGCCACAGTAAAGATTAGAGCTTGGAAAACTTTATGGGGCAATTCTGCCCTTTCACATGGGGTCCCTATGCGCCAGAATTGTCATGACAGCACCTAACAACAGCAATATATGTGCATATATAAACTATAAAATATAAAAGGAATGCAATTATCCCAAATCCACTGACTCATAGTGACTCTGTCAGACAAAAGAGAACCACCTTGTAGTTTCCAAAGAGTCCCTGGTGGCTTTGAACTACTGACCTTTCAATTAGCAGCCGTGGCACTTAACCATTACGCCACCAGGGGGTGCGATGTTTAGAGCTGCAGCTGCTACTGAAGGTTCAGCAGTTTGAATCCAGCCTTTGGAAACCTTACGGGGCAGTTCTACTCTGACCTCTGTGGTCGCTATGAGTTAGAATTGACTCGACAGCTTCAGGTTCAATTACAGTCACACTTTAATTTATGATGGGCTGATGCCACTTTATAGCACAACTCCGGAAGGCACCCTTCATCTAGAGTCTAACAGCCACTGGGGCTCAATGAGTAAACGAATATTTAAGAAAAAAACATTGAGATGGACTGGTGGATCTTCCAGCCAGATAATTTCATAGGGAAGCATTTTTAAGCTGTGAAAGGTTCAGTTAAGACCTGTTATTAGATAAAAACATTTTACTTCTTCCAATGAAAAACGGGCGGGAAGCTGCCACGTATTTGAAAATTGCTAAGGAATAAAACGCGTCCCTACACAGTTTGCAACTACGGGACACGGTGGACAAACTACATAGGGTTGGCGCGGGGCCTGCTGGGAGTTGTAGTGCGGGTCTCCCCTTTCATACAGTGAGGCGGGGCCCTGCGAGACTCCGTTTCCCGGCAGGCTGCGCGCCACGGCCGCCGGAGGGACTGGAGTTGCCGCGCTGGCGACAGGACTGCGACCCTGTGAAGGTTGGTACCGGTTGTGGTAATGGCCTCGTTCGTGACAGAAGTTCTGGCACACTCGGGGAGGCTGGAGAAGGAAGATCTGGGCACTCGGATCAGCCGCCTGACTCGGCAGGTGGAGGAGATCAAGGTGAGGGCGGGGCAGCTGTCGGCGGGCTAGAAAAGAGCTTGGGGGCAAGTGTGTGAGTGGACGTGGGAGAAGGAGGAGAAGGTTGGTTTGGGGCTGAAATTGGAGGTGCCACCGAAGTCGTGCCTGTAAGAAAGATTCAGGTGTAAGAATGAGTGGGTAGAAAGAAGAGAGGGCTGAGGAGTGTCTGTATTGAGAACGGAGACGGGAGTGGGAGGCCAAAGACTACCTAGAGACTGTGGGGCGAGGAGGCTTGGGACTGTGGGGTGGCAGAGGTGGTGGCTGGAGGAGTGGTGGGGAGTGGGGCTGGGTTGGGGAGTAGTAGAGTAAGGGGCGGAGGAATACTGACGAGACCGGCAGAACAGGAGAGGTGGGACTGGAAGCACAGACCTTTGTAGGGAATGGGCATAAGAGAAGGGTAGAAATGAGGACAGGACCGGTCTCACAGTCTGTTCTGTCTCCGCCACCCACCCCTCGTCGTCTGTACATAGCTCTGAGAGAGTTGTGTCAACCTTGTGGCCATTTTCCTTGTTAAAAATCTGCAAGTGTATTTGTTAATGTGTCTTTTCCATCCCCAAGCACTGTATGCCGATTATTACAAAAAAAATGAATGGCACTTAACAAGGATCTTACTATTTTGAATTGCTACAAAACCAAACAGCACACATAGCTGCTCCCAGCTTCAGTTTGTACAGATGTTGTTACCTTGTCAAAGATGCCCGCATCATTATTGCTTTGGCTTAAAATTACGGATATCTGAATGAATCTGGTTGTAGGGAGCAAATCTGGGACCATACCATAAAGGCATACCATAAAGAATTTAGCTCTAACACTCCTATTTAGTTTGCTAACTTTTAAGTAATTGTGTCACTGGCGTCTTTTCTTTAGCATAGTTTTGGAATTTTTCACCAGTTTTTAAATATAATGGAGAGATGAAGCTCAAGGCTCTACGTGTTCTGAGCCTAACTTAATTTTTTCCCCACTATTTTCCTTTACCAACCTGAATCTTTAGCCAACTGGGAATTATTTTCTGTGCTTCAAAGAACCCCATTTTTTTTCTCCATTACCTCTCAGATTTTGCTTATATGGTTCCCCCTCTACCTGAATTACCATTTCTCCATTTTTACTTGTATCTCTGCCCAGTTTTCAAGTACCATCTCAAATGTAGTCTCCAGCATGAAAGCAAAACAAAAACAAGTCATTTTCCCTCAGGCAGAGGCATGTCATTCTCAGTTGTGCTGAGAAGTGTGCTGAAGGAGTTTGTAACTGTGTTGCACTATGACATTTCAGCCCTACTTTCCGGTCACTTAAGTTGATATAGTGTCTTTTCTACTGAAAATAAGCTTATTTGTGGGCAAGCATAGTTTTAGTCTAGTTTCTACCAAGGCAGTGAATCATGGTAAACCACAAATCCAAACAAACCTGCTGCTACTGAGTGGACTCCAACTCGTAGCAACCTTATGGGACAGAATAGAACTGCCTGTAGAGTTTCCAAGGAGCGCCCAGTGGATTCAAACTGCTGACCTTTTAGTTAGCAGCCGTAGCACTTAAACACTATGCCACCAGGATTTCCAAAGAGATAATGAAACTCAAGTTAGCCTTTTAGGGATAGACCTTAACATTTTGTAGGTAGGAAGATAGAAGTGAATAAATTGATTTAGGTATATATTTACTTTCTTTTTAGATACGTGATTAACATTGGTGACCAGAATCTGAGCTGATGTAGTTAAATATGAGAACTTCTGGCTCCTGTGCTATTTTGTTTTTCCTTTAGTATTTGTATAACTCTTGGTCACTGATGGGGTTTGACAATTATGTCTTTTTGCACCCTCATGGTATATGAAACCCTATTGCTGTTGAGCTGATTCCAGCTCATGGCAACCCTATAGGACAGTAGAAATGCCCCCATAGAGTTTCCAAGGAGCACCTTCAATTCACATTACTAACCTTTTGTTTAACAGCTATAGCAGTTAACCACTATACTACCAGGGCTTTCACAATATATTATGGGACCCTTTAGGGTGGGAGAAATGTGTTTCGTCAAGAGACCCAATGGCTGGAAGGAAAACTAAATGGGTATGGATAACTGGCAAGAAGGCCGTAGTATGGAAGATGTCTTATGGAGGATGGAAACCCTGGTGGCATAGTGGTTGGGTGCTATGGCTGCTAACCAAAGGGTTGGCAGTTTAAATCCACCAGGTGCTTCTTGGAAACTCAGTGGTGGCAGTTCTACTCTGTCCTATAGGGTGGCTGTGAGTCAGAATTGACTCGATGGGAACAGGTTTGGGTTTTTGGTCTCCCTGCTCATTTCATTTTCTGTCTTCCAGGGTGAGGTGTGCAGTGTGATCAGCAAGAAGTACAGTGAATTCCTGCCTAGCATGCAAAGTGCACAGGACCTGGTGACCCAGGTGGCTAAGCTCTCTGATGACATTGACCAACTGAAATCCAGAATAGAGAGTGAGGTAAGAATAGTTAGACTGGTGAATTTGTAGGGAGGCATTTCAGCTTCCTGACACCTTAGACGACTCATTTGTGTTTAACTTTTCAGTGCTTACTTTCCATATTGGTAAATGTAGGAGGTTGAACTAGAAGACTTTAGGGTGACTTCCAACTTGAAAACAGAAAAGTTTTCCATACTGTAGTTTAAACAACTTTTTAAAATGGTGTAACTTCTTTTAGCTATAATAATAATAATGTCTTGTATTTGATTAGTATTTTATAAACTTTCAAGACATAATCTCAGGATTATGTTATTTTAGTAAAATAAAAGCAGTTGAAGCATAGAATTAGATCATCTGGTCTTTTATCTCCTCAGAGTTCAAAATGTCTGCATCTTTTAATAGCCAGCATTTTCTTAGATCTGTTCCTGGCCTCCATACCACCAGGCCTCAGTGCAGTCTTGTTACTTCTTTGGCTGTCTTCTGGCAAACTGGCTGAGGTAGCCCAACACCAGCACAGTACTTTCTGTCATAAAGCCAGTTTCCCCCGTCAAGCAGACAATGATTACCGTTCTTGTACTGTGTTACTTTGTGGGGATAGTTCTTGCTTTACTTTTTCTGGAAAGTCTGGGAGGTTTTAGAACTATTTAGCATGTTTGTAGGAACAGTGTCATTACAAAAAGAAAGAAGCTAAGCTGGAAGTAGAAATACCCATTTTGTAATTTTTTAAAAACTTTTTCACATGTATTATCTCACTAGGATTTTTATCCTGCACTTTTCTTTTATGAAAAATAGGCAGTTGAAAGACTGCAAGCTGATATTAGAGGTTTAAACCAAATTCCAATCTTGGGTGTCTTTTACACCTGTTTCTAAATTATTACTCAGGACTTACAGATACCCAAAATGATGTTGAAGTATTCTCAAAGTACTTAATGTTAAGAAAAGACATCAAGTCTGTTTTCTATAGAGTTAATAAAGGAGAGAGAACATGCAAATATGTTTTTCCAAACTTTTTGTAAAACTTGATTCACAAGCAAGGAAATGACAAATTACCTAGAAAATTCACTTAACAGCTCATTCACCAATCACCTTGATTAGAGGTTTTAATAAAAATTAGCTTATTACTCTACAGCCATGGCACAGTTTGAGCAGTATTCCCCAAGTATGTTTGTACTTAGTTGATTGTTTGGTCACCAAGTTGATACTGTAGTCTTAGACTGCCCTACTAGAAATGAAGTATCTGGAAGAAGTATCTGGCCAGGTGATAGCTGGTGAAATTGATTTGTTTCTGGTTATTGTATTTTTGAGAGATGGGTGATCCAGATGAGAAAATCCAGCCCTGACCATCATGCCATCTGAAGAATGATGAAAGAAACTGAGAGTCTTTAGCCTTGAAAATGAACAGCTTCAAGATTTGGAGAACTGTTATATGGGTGAAAGATTCAAGTTTATTGCTTGGAAAGGGGAATTAGATGCAATAGGTAGATGTTATAAGGAGGTTTATTCAGTCATTTGTATATTTTTTGAACACCTAAAGGTGCTAAATACTGTGGTAGCTGATGAATAGGATAGATTATTATAATTTCAGCTTGTGTGAATCTCATGACTTATGTAGATAAGTAAAATAGTGTAAAACAATACTAAAGAGAAGTAATCATGCTGGAGAGAGGAGATGTAGCTAAGGATGGCTTCTTATAAGAAATAATGTCCACACCAACACTTGAAGTAATAGGTAATTAGGTGAACCCTGTATGCATTGCTGTTAAGTCAGTTCTGACTCATAGTGACCCTGTAGGACCAAGTGGAACTGCCATCTGGGGTTTTAACTGAAGTGGATTGTTGATTGGAACTGCTGACCTGTTGGTTAGCAGACAAGCTGCTAACCACTCCAGTGAGGGGAGAGGGGAAGGAAAGTGTTTTAGGGGACAGCACTGTAGAGGCTTGGAGGTAATTGAGAGATGTCACTTTCAGGGATCTGCAGGTATTCTGTGTGGGAAAGATGGGAGGTGGATTCTGATTCAACAACAAAAAAATCTAACAGAACTATCCAGATGCAAATAAGTTATCACTTGGCAGTGGGGAGACCCTTCTGGTAATCCGGGTGAGCTGTCTGATGAAAGATAACTGCTTACCTTCAGAAGGAATGGTGATGGAGGACTGAATGCTGTCATTGGTGGGTATGAGTGTTCTGCACAGAATAAGATTTTGGGCTATGTGAACCTCTCAGCTCTCTTCCTACTACATTCTGTCATTTTTATTCCTTTTAGCCAGCATTTACATTTTAATGTGAATTCTATTGACCTAATAATACTTAATGATTAGCTGAAAATCCTGTATTTCATAGGTATGGTACAGTTTAACGATACTTGTTTTTGATGTGTGTATTAGGTTCGCCGGGATCTTCATGTATCAACTACTGAATTTACAGAATTGAAGCAACAGTTGGAAAGAGACTCAGTAGTCCTAAGTTTGCTTAAACAGTTACATGAGGTCAGTAAACTCAGTTCAGACTTTAGTGCTGTAGTCAGGAGGAAGTTATTGTTCTTTTCAGTGCGTTCCATTATTCACTGCCTCTCCCCTGACTGTATAGTGTTTTCTTCATATTTTAAATAAACTGAAAAACAGATTTGAAATAATAGGATGTGTAAAATGAAATACCTAATATAATGTATACTTATCTTTTCAGTTTTCTGCTGCTATTGAAGAACATAACTGTGCGTTAGCAGAGAAGAAGTACGTTGCTGCTGCTCAGCATCTGGAAGAGGTACTAAATGCTTTCTCCAAAGCATGAGCAGCTGGAAAACAAACATTCCTGTTTTTAGTAAATTTTCTATCATGTATAATCCTTATCATTATACAGATGTGTTCAAATTGCCCTAATTCCAGATGGAATGTTTAATAATGATTCCATTTCACTACCAGGCACAGAAATGCTTGAAGTTATTAAAATCCAGAAAGTGCTTTGATTTAAAAATGTTGAAATCTCTCAGCATGGAGCTCACAATACAGAAACAGAACATACTTTATCACCTTGGAGAAGAGTGGCAGAAGCTGATTGTGTGGAAGTTCCCACCGTCAAAAGGTGCTGCTGACCTCAGGTGGATGCTTTGCTTAATCTGCCTGCACCAGTTTGGCTTCAGAGTGTATCCTAAATATTGTGTACTGGCAGATGAGACGGTTTTGTTCACTAATCTCACAAGTCTGTATAGTTATTGCATTAAAGCAACATGCTTTCTTAGGGCCACCTCATTTGAGTCCCCAGCATGTCCTTGCTTTAGTTCCTTCATGTTCCTCTTTCCCCTTTCCTAGGAAAGTGAGGAAAGATGGTTGGGTGGGTAAGGTCCATGTGGGAGAGGGGGTGGTAGCAATTTAAACCACACTCAGTTTCTGCTGCGTTGTAGGGTATAGCTATTCTCAACAGTCCAAATCCCAGTGGTTGACCTTTGCTAGAAAGCGTAAAAAAGCTGTTTAACCATTCTTTCTGCTACTGAGGAAAGAAGGCAGGCCCAGAGGTACATGATGCTATTAAAATCCAGAAAATAATTTATTATAAAAATCTTTTTTTTTTTACAACCTGGAATGTACATGAAATCTTAGAGATCCTGTGTCATTGTACCTGTTGATGTGGGAGGGATTTGGCCTGATTTTGACAAAACCGTGGGATAAGGGGTGCAGTGTGAGGAAATAGAATTACTTTGACCTGATTTGGAGTCATGCTTCTTGGCTCTCAGCCCTTTTTCCCATTGCAGGGTGTGAGTGAATGGCCTTTGATATTTTAGTTGCACTTAGAGTACAAGCTCAGAGAGTGTATGCAAAGGAATGCATTAAACTTCATATGTTTTCCAACATTGAATCTTAAAATCTTACCTGTTTCAGGGGAAGTCTTGCAGTCTTCCCGTGTTCCCCTCTCTGTATACACTTTAGCCTGCAAATAACTTCATGTATGCATGTGTATGTGTGTGTATATGTGTATATCTCATGCATTTTGAAGGATGTAATCTAGAAAATTTTAGACTTTGTCCCAAGCAGACTGTAAAATTAACTGAAAGTGATAGGTGTGTTGAATTATTTGTTATATAACACACTGTACCTGTAAATTTGTTTGGAAGGCTATTATTATTTGGTAAAAAACAGCAAAGAAGCAGAAGTCTTAAGTGAGGTTAGGGCCCCATTTTTCATTCCTGTCCTTTGTTCAGTCACTGAGTACATGTTTAATAAGCGTTTATTCTGGACACATCATTTTGCTTTTGTACTTAGATTCTTTGAACACACCAAAAAAAAGTCACTACCTGTTTTAAAGTGATGCCAAGGACATGTATATTGTAATTAACATGTGGTTGCGTTACATGTATGTTGTAATAAAATTATATATTTAGCAATCTTAATAGAGAATGAGATCTTACAAATAAAAGTGAGCACATCTTGTACTGCTGAGATAGCTGATACTGTCTACCACGTTTTTCTTAGATACCAATAGCTTGGAATCTTGCCTAGAAACAGAACTTCATTTATGCATTGAACAATCCCAGAAAGAAGAGAAGACCTCTGTGCCACCCATCAGTTCTGTTCTCTTGGCATTTTTAATTCTTGGAGAGCTACACACCAAGCTTAAATCATTTGGTAAGGCATATTATTTTGTTTCGTTTGCATAAATTCTCAGAAGGCCTGGCATTAAAAGGATGCCAAAACTGATCGTGAAATATTCTCTAGAGTAATAATGATGCATCATAGGGCTTGGTCTCATGATTCATCAGATGAAGTAATCATAAATATTACCCATCTTAGGGCTTAGGTCTTCTCTCTTCCTTTTCTTTCTTACTTTTGTTAATGGTTCTGCTATTTGTTTCTTGGATAATCTCAATAAAAATCTATAAAACATCTGGAAAACTTCATTGGGAAAACCGTGAAGTGCTTAGTGGTCAGTTTGACGTGTCATGGTATGTGTACTTTGGTTGTTAGGCCCTAAAATCCAATTTTTTTTAGTATGTTTGTTTTGTGGCTGTTTCTTCTTGTGATTTTTGATGAGTGTTCATATGATTTTTCAGGTAAGATGCTGCTGAAGTATGTCCTTAGGCCTCTGACGTCCTTTCCTTCCCTTCATGCTGTCATAGAAAGTGAGCCAAATGTAGTTACCTTTCGTTTTGAATCTGTGATGACTGACTTGGAACATCCGTCACCATCTGAAGTTTTTGCAAAGATCAGACTGGTTCTGGAAGTACTCCAGAAACAGCTTCTTGGTATGTATCTCCAATGCAGTGTTTTTATGTTTTGGAAAAGTAAACAGTTTTTGAAAGTAAGTGTTACTTTAGAGAAGATAAAAATGCCCGTGATTTGAGTGAATGAGGATTAAACCAGAAGAGCAAACCCACTGCCACTGAGTTGATTCCAACTCACAGCAACTCTATGGGACAGAGTAGAACTGTTCCAGAGGATTTCCAAGGAGCACCTGGTTGGATACGTACTGCCGACCTTTTGGTTAGCAGCCACAGCTCTTGGCCACTGCGCCACCAGGGTTTCCAAATGAGGATTAGGGATGAGTGAATTATGCTGTGAGAGCAACCTAGCTACCTCCTCAATTCTTGCTCTACTTTGCATTTCTTCTCTGCTCATGTTGACAAGCAAGATCATCAGTGATACTCCGGATTTTTGTAATATTATTGTAGTTGAATTCTAGGATGCGCTCTGTCACTAAACTTTCAGCAATGCTGTATTTTGAGTCTCTTTAGTTACTGGAGAATTAGAAATAAACCAAGTGTGAAGTCCGTTTATTCTATGAAAACCAAAAAAATCCCATCACTGTTGAGTCAATTCTGATTCATAGAGATTCTGTAAAAGCTACATTTAGGAAATACCTGTTTACCTAAAATTACCTTGGTATAATGTAGGAAATAAATGATTTCTACTCAGCCTATTAGTTAGATTTTATTTATTCACACTGGAACTGGCCAGTTTCTGTTAGCTTGAGTCATTTTGTTTTGGTTGTCATTCTAGTAAAAGTAAAGTTTCTGTAAATGTTTTATTTTAATACCGTTATTTATTTTAGTCTACCTGAATTACTATCTTTTTGCCTTTTTCTTTTGTCTGCTTGTATAATTAGACCAAGCATTTTTGCTGTGGAGAAAAAAAAAATCCTGCTGTTGTTTGTATGTATTTCTATGCAAGGAGTTCTTTCTGGTTTTGAGAGGAGCAGAGAAGAAGTCCTAAGACTTGCATAAAGTATAGAAATCCAAGATGTTTTTTCTGGTTTTGAATCATTCATTTAGAAAAATACATGTTTATTTTGATTGGTTAGAGAAAAGGTTGTAAACGTCCGAGGATTAAAAGGAACCAAAGAGATGATTCAGTCTAGAATCTCTCTGATGCTTGAATCTGCTTTGTAACATTCCTGTCAACTGGTCATATAGCCAAACTGGGCACCTTAGAGGGGGAACTCACTCCCTTTTCTTAAGTTCTTATAGTAGTGGTCTCGTGCAATATTTGTCCTTTTGTAAATTTTACTTTTTAAATTACAGATAATTCTGTTATTCAAGCTCTTTTAGTCCATGGAAAAAGATGGAAAATGCCCTAATTAATTTGTTAAAAACTAGCACCACCTTAATACCAAAGCACTAATAATGATAGCATGCATATGCAGAAAACAACTAAAGAACAGTGTTACCTATGGCTTTTAAAATGCAAACAGTACCTGCAAAAAAGGACTATTACTTAGGATTTAGTCTAGGAGTGTAAAGATGGCTCAACTTAGAATAACTGTCAAATAATTCATAATTTAAGCATATTAAAAGGGGAAGTTTAGTTACATCATTGCCCATTGCCACTGAGTTGATTCCAACTCATGGTGAGACCATGTTTTACAGAGTAGAACTGCTCTGTAGGCTTCCTTGGCTGTAATCGTTATGGAAGCAGATCGTCAGGCCTTTCTTCCATGACACTGCTGCGTGGGCTGTATCTGCCAACCTTTATTCTTTAAATAAAACATTTAAAGAAACTTTAGTTTTAATAGAATGACAACCAAAACAAAATGACTCAAGCTAATAGAAACTGGCCATTTTCAGTGTGAGTAAATAAATATCTAACCAATAGGCTGAGTTGAAATAATTTATTTCCTACGTTAAACCAAGTTAATTTCAGGTAAACGGGTATTTCCTAAATGTAGCTTTTATAGGATCTGTGTGAATCAGAATTGCACAACCTGGGGATCTGGGTACATAATTAGATGTGGAAAATGTGACAAATTAGCACCACTCCCTCATAATAAAGACTTAAGTAAAGTAGCAATAGTGTGATGAAATGTTTATGACATGCTCTTAAGGAAAAAAGAATATAGAATGATTTACACAGTGTGACAGAAGTAGCTTTTCCTTCTCTGGTATGCATGCTGTATCCATTCAACAAATCTTCATAGAGCTAGGCATTGTACTGGCTGCATACACCACCTAGCTAAGATGGTACCTATATTTAGTTTCTGGGGTCTAAACCAGCGCTGTCTGTACAAATGTAATGTGAATAAAATAATGTGATTAAGACTTTTTTTTTTTTTAATTTTTATTTAACATAACTGAGTGAAAATGTACATTCACATATAAATTTACATACCCCCCTATATGCAGCTTCCACTGCTCTCCCTGTCCGGTGACAGCACACTATTCCTCTCTGCTCCGTACATGTCTCATCCTCCCAACAGTCTCCTTTCCCCTCCTGTCCGTCCACTCCCCTTCCTGCAGCCAGAGGTCAGCAAGATGATATCCTATAGATGTATAGAACCATAAAGTGCTTCCAATATATGGTCACTCTGCCTTGCCAAGTCCAATCCATTCCTGTCCAAAGAGTGGACCTTTGTTATAATTTATGGGAAAGGGCAGCATCAGGGCAGGGAGCCATGCTCTCAGAGGAACCCCAAAACCACTGGACCATCAATTGAGGTCTTTTACTGGAGATCTCATAATGCACCTCTTTATTCTTGTGTTGCCAGTGAGACTCCTCTCTGTGAGCTCCATCGTGTCTATCACTGGTGGTGGCCGGGCACCATCCGGTTCTTCCCGATTAAGACTTTTCTAATAGCCACTTTAAGAAGCAGGTGAATTTATTTTTAATAATATATTTTATTTAACCCAATATATTAAAAATATTATAGTCTTAATATATAATCAATATTAAATTTAATGAAGTATTTTATGCTCTTCTTTATACAAACTTTGGAATTCTGTGTGTAATTTATACTTAACTTATTGCCCTCAAGTCGATTCTGACACACAGTTACCTTATAGGACAGAGCGAAACTGCTCCATAGTGTTTTCGGGGAGCAGCTGGTAGATTCGAACTGCTGACCTTTTGGTTAGCATCTATAACTCTTATAATTACTCACCATCAGGGCTCCAATTTACACTTGCAGTATATCTGAATTCAGATGTACATTTTCCTTAGAAATACTTGATCTGCATTTAAAATTGTATAAAATTTATGATTGAAAGAGTAGATTACATACCCAAAATATTCTAAATATACTTGAAAACTTTCTAATAACTAAATTAACTACCAAAAAAATCATTTTTCTTTGATATATTCTTATCTACAGTGACAGCCCTGGTTTATCTCTTTAGAAGAATTAATTTGACATTCAAACAAAAGCATATCAATTTCAAAACTAAGACAAAGCTAATTGACTAACTCATGTATCAATATTAAAATTGTATTCAAAGTGACATTGCATAAATTAAATACCTAAATTTATCAATATCAACAAAGCATTTTCCAAAATTTTTGATGTTTTTGCAACTAGTGTACATCACTGATCATAATTAAAACCTGCATACAGTCTTCGTTAGAAAAATGGATACAATTATATTTGTATTATGAAAAGATTTAATTTCAGTATAAATTCTTATATCTATCTAGGTCACAAAAAGTGTTTTCTTTGGAGCTTCACATTTATCTTCTGTGATGTCGCTAAGAAGACATTTACATTGCTAGTTTTTATCTTTGAATATTAAATATTGGTCAAGTATTCCTTTTGTGTCAAGAAAATCTTGAAATTAATAGGGCAGTATGTGTTTGTACAGCTTTTCCAGACTCAACTAAGGAAACACTGACTGGTAAAGAGTACAAGACCATTGTATTCATTGTCTTGTCCTTCAGTAAACTGGCAATAACTTTTAGTATTTGCATGTGTGCATATTAAGTGCTTTTAATGATGTGATATTTATGTTTTTCATAGTTTGCTTCAGAAAACTGAACATGAATATATATCATGTAAAGAGTGAAGTAATAAAAGTTTCTTCTTTTAAAATTGCAATAAATCTGGGTTTTTGACATGACAGAACACTGTTGTAATTAAAAGCTAATTTTTTCCATATCCTTGAAATTCTTCTTTGACAAATGTAAAAGATTAAAAAAACCTAAGCTGTGAGTTTGAGGTTTTAGTCTGTGAATTCAGTTTTTCTTTGTAAAATCAGAGGTTTTAGATAAAATGTACCAAAAATATTATCTACAGTAAAAGAAGAATAGTTGTAATTTTTCAGAAGTTGAATCAATTGATCTTTGATATTGTTAAAAAGACCTTATGTTCTATGGCAGTTATGTGGTAGCTTAATTGAAGATCTTTTATTTATTTATTTTTATTGTGATTGAGTGAAAGTTTACAGTACAGTTCAAATTTGCATACCCGCCTATGTGCAGCTCCCTCTGCTCTCCCTTGCCCATGACAGCACACGCCTCCTTTCCATTCTATACATGTCATATCCTCTTAACAATCTCCTGTCATCTTCTCTCTACCCTCTCCACTCTCCTGTAGTAGGAAGCAAGTAGGATGACATCCTGTGGATGCATAGAACCATAAACTGCACACACAATAAGTCACTCTGTGTCCTCGAGTCTGTTCCATTCCAATCTGAAGAGTTGACCTCAGTAATGACCTATGATCAGGGGCAGCATCCGGGTTAAGGGCCATGCTCTCAGGGGAACTCCCAAGCCTTTGACTATCAGTGGTGGTCTTCTAGTGGCATTCTTAGGTGTATCCCTTTTCTTCTCATGTTACCCCTGGGACTTAACATTGTGAGCCCCATCACGTCTGTCATTGATGGTGGCCAGCCACCATCTGGTTCTTCTGGTCACATGTTTATATAGTCACCCATTCATGTGGGTCTTTCTGTCTTCTGGGCTCTTTTTCCTCATGTCCTTGTTGTCCTCGGTGATCATCAGTTTAGACCATTTGGTGTTTCTCAGATGGCAGCTTGTTAGCTTTTAAGACCCCAGATGGCACTCACCTGTGTGGGGTGCAGAAGACTCTCTTAGCAATAGGCCACTTGGCCTCTGTGTTCCCTGAGAGCATGGTCCCCAGGCCCCAGCCCCTACTACTTGATCCTTGCAATATTGGGTTAAGATTGGAAGAGTTTTCAAGTTATGATGAAGTCCAGTTAAACTGATCTACTTTCTAACTTGTGCTGTCACTGATTTCCCCCAACCAAATTTTTATCAACTATCTAATCTTTACCAAACCTCCTCCGTCCTCACCCTTGCAGCCGTCAGAGAGTCTGTTCTTCTGTACTTGAGTCTGTTTTTAAGTCCTTGTCGTAGGGGTGTCATACCATATTTGACCTTCTACTCCCAGCTAATTTCACTCGACCTAATGTCTTCCAATTGAAACCAGGTTATGAGATGCTTCCTAAACTCATCATTGCATAGGGGTCCACTGAGTATATGTACCATAGTTTATTTATCCATTCACCTGTTGTTAGGCATCTGGGTTGACTCCATCTTTTTGCTATTGTGGACTGTGCTGCAATAAGCATTCCTGTGCATGTATCTGTGCACGTGACACCCCTTGTTTCTGTAGGATATATTCTAAGCAGTGGGATTACTGGGTCAAATGTTCTATCTATTTCCAGCTTTTTAAGGATGCTCCAGATTGCTTTCCAAAGTGATTGTACCATTTTGCAATCCCACCAGCAGTGTAGGAGAATTCTAATTTCTTTACAGACTCTCCATCATTTGTTGTTTTGTTATGTTTTGTGAAATGTGTTTTTTAGTCTTCATAACTTAATAAAATTTCTCTAACTAAAATAATAATTTGTCATCATTCCATCTAAAAATTTTATTTTGTGTGTAAGAAGCCTAGTCATTTTCTAACTGACTGAAGTTACAAGCACAGATCCTGTTTAAAAAGTCACATTTTTTAATTGGACATTTAATTGTGATTTCAGAAGACTGATTTGGTCAATTATTTTTTGAGAGGAAACTTAGCAGATTCACAGTGTATTTGCCTAAAACATCACTTAATATTGTCCACTTTGTTACTTAAAGACAGTTTTACACAACAAGTAAGCAGCCTTTTTGTTTTGCTCTGCTGGAGCAAGTTGCACTTGCCATTCATGGTGAAATTTGCGGTGTACTTCCTCCAGGATCTCTTTTTCTTCACTAATATTCCGCGGTTACTGCAGACTTCGGCTGTTTCACTTAATTATACATCAGTAGTATACCTTTGTTTTGAATTTAAAAACCTGCCCATAGTTATTTTCTTAAACTAGAAAAATACTTGTCATAATTAAAATAGTAATTTGACTTTAACTACTGACTGTGACCTATATAGGTATCCCAGTAACTTATACATAAAACGTTCAAATAAATGTGTAGTGTTACATTGGTACGTGGAAAAGAAACCATTTGAATAGAACCAGTCTTTTTAACCAACCAACCAGTGATACGTTTATGTGAAATGCTAGAAATGACAGAGGTGTGTGTGTGTGTGGTGTTGTGCAGTTTTATTACGTGTATAGATTTTGTGTAACCACCACCGCAGTCAATATACAGAACTGTTCCATTACCTCAGATTCCCTTGAACTACTCCTTCATAAACACACACTCCTGCTTCCATTTTTAAACTTAAGTTTAAAGTAATTAAAAAAAAAGTTCTTCAACCACATGAGCCACATTTTAATTATTCAGTAGCCAGATGTGGCTGGTGACTGCCATTTAGGCAGTGCAGGCCTAGACTTTAGACATTGTAAGCTATCTCAAGGCTCTGTGGTAATACCGCTTACTTGTAAGGGTCTTACTGCTTGCAGTATTCCGTGGTGAACAAGAACTAGGTTCAGAATAGCTGGTGCCTTTTATGATTTCTCTTCTCTCTACTTTGGCCGCTAAGTACTTAACAATTAATTTAATTAATAGAATATTCTCCAGTACCTGGAGAAGGACTTCATGCTTGGTAAAGGAGATAGTGAAAAAGAGGAAGACCCTCTGTGAGATTGACACAGTGGCTGTAACGGTGGGCTCACGTGTAACGGTTGTGCGGATGCTCAGGAACGGCCAGTGTTTCGTTGTGTTGTACATAAGGTCACTGTGAGTTGCAACTGACTTGCTGGCGCCTAACAACAGGAAGCATATTCTAGCTTTTTCTATCTGTATATAAAGAAAAAATAGCTTCCACTGAGTTGATTCTGATTCATGGCAACCTGTGTGTTTTGGAGTAGACCTGTGCTCGTACAGTTTTCAAAAGTATATTGCCAGGCATTTTTTCGTAGGCCTCTATGGATATATTGTTGGAGAAGAATGTTGAATGTACCATGGACTGCCAAAAGAACAAACAGATCTGTTCTGAAAGAAATACAACCAGAGTGCTCCTTGGAAGCAAAGATGGCAAGACTGTGTCTTACATACTTTGGATATGTTGTCAGGAAGGATCAGTCCTTGGAGAAGGACATCATGCTTGGTAGAGTGGAAGGTCAGAGAAAAAGGGGAAGACCCTCATCAAGATGTGTTGACACAGTGGCCGCAACAATGGGCTTAAGCATAAAAATGATTGTGGACATGACACAAAACCGGGAAGTGTTACTTTCTGTTGTTCATGGGATCACTGTGAGTCAGAACCAACTCGACAATGCCTGATAACAACTATGGGTATATTAGAAATGCCAACTTTTCAGTTAGTAGTCAAGTACTTAACCATTTGTGCCACCCAGTGACTGTATTCTAAATAAACTTGTATGAAATGTGTTGGACACAATTACCATAAGCTATGTTATAGAAAAGGTATTGAAGTATTGTTTGTAGGCTACATAGTGCACTTTTATGTAAGCTATGCATTGATGTTTTACTTGGGATAAACTGAGAACCTATAAACCAAGCCAAACGCACTGCCGTCGAGTCTTTTTCTGACTCGTAGCTACGCTATAGCACAGAATAGAACTGCCCTATGGAGTTTCCAGAGAGTATCTGGTGGGTTCAAACTGCTGGTCTTTTGGTTAGTACTTAACCAGTATGCCACTGGAGTTTCCTTAGAATCTGTGTGGAGAAAATATTATGTTTATTCTTTATTAAAGAATTGGGATTTTATTGTAAGCCAGTTTCAACTTGGAATGCAGAACTTCTGAGAACTTGTTGTATAATCAGATCAGTAGATGATTATAATGTAGATGGCTTAATGTCTTATAGAGTCCAGAGAGTCATACAGTAGACAGTTCATTTGAGCAGTGAAAATAAAATAATAATGTGTTATGCTTTGTTCCATGCAGTTAGTTGAGATGGCTGTGGAATGATCTGTGCTGTTTTATTCCCATCATCTTAAAATTAAAGAAAAACTAGGAAACTTGAGAATATATCGTGACTGTTAATGGTTTCTTGTTTGAAACTTTTTCTTTTGAATTCAGATTTGCCTCTTGATACTGATTTAGAAACTGAAAAAACGTCCAAGATTGTATTGGCTGAGATGCTTGGTGACATGATCTGGGAAGACTTATCTGAATGCCTCATTAAAAACTGTTTGGTTTATTCCATTCCAACAAACAGCAGCAAGTTACAGCAGTATGAAGAGGTAAGAGCAGAGCTGTCACAAAGTTTTAAGAGAGTAGATTTCTACTCATTTCTTGTTTTCCCTTGGAACTCTTTTGTTCTTTAGTTGCATCTTCAAGAAAATTATGAGTAAGGAGTGGGCAGATTCTCTGTAACTTCATTTTTCTCCTGACATCCTACCTTGTTCGAGAACTGTGTTCTCTTATTAGGTATATTGTCGTTAATAAGATAATTTTGAAAAGTGAATGTTCTTTTGTATCTGTACCAGCGTACCAACTCCAGTGGCTGCTGTGTAAAACTGCTTTTCCTCATCTTTTTAGTTAGTGTTCCTTAGAATGCTAAACGAAACCCTGGTGACATAGTGGTTAAGTGCTACAGCTGCTACCCAGAAAAGGTTAGTAATTCATATCTACTAGGCGCTCCCTGGAAACACCATAGGGGAGTTCCCTTCTGTGCTGTAAAAGTCACTCTTAAGTTGGAGTTGACTCAACAGCAACAAGTTTGGTTTCTGTTGTTTATTTTTTAGAATGCTCAAATAAGTACGTTTATTTAAAAAAATCATTGCTCCTTTACTAAGTGGACTCAGAAGTGTCTACTAAGATAGTCCTCATAATGAATTTAAGACTGGAAAATGAATTAATGTTTTTATAGCTAGGAATTGATGGTCTGCCCTAAAATAAATGACCAAGCTAGTGCTTGTTTTTTTCTACACATGGAGTTTGAAATCTTAATATTATAATGAAAATATGTGTATATGATTGGTAATTTTTTTTTTCTTGTTTTGTGTTTCTGGCTCAGATCATACAGTCTACTGAAGAATTTGAAAATGCCCTAAAGGAGATGAGATTTTTAAAAGGAGACACTACTGACTTACTGAAATATGCCCGTAACATCAATTCTCATTTTGCTAACAAAAAGTGCCAGGATGTGATTGTGGCAGCCAGAAACCTCATGACCTCTGAAATTCACAACACTGTGAAGGTACCAGGGTTATGGTTTACGACATTGTACTTCAGAAGCAGCTTATTCTTGAGTCACACGTTCTAGAATGTAAGAGACTATGACAGGTGCTGAATTCACTGAGGCCAGTTACTAATCTACTGAACCTTAATTTTCTAACACCTTCTTTCACAATGTTATTATGAGATCCAGATAAGATAATACGTACAAAAGGATTATGTAAATTGAAAAAGTCCACATAAATATCAGGCATTACTATCCTTGAAACTTAGTATATCATTCTATAGGTTGTACTCAGGTTTATTTCTTGAGTTTTTAGTATATAAATTTTGTGATGAGTATGCTTAGGCTTTATGTCCAGAAATTATGTCCTATTGTGAAAATGGTGACTTCATCTCTTAGGCTTATGCAGAGACTTAAATTTTGAAGTGAAAGTAATAAAAGAAACAAAAAAGATTTAGTTTGTATAGGGTATAAATAATTTATCTGTAAAGGCAGTAGGCTAAGTTAATTTTCATTGCAGATCATTTTCTCCTTTGACTTTAGATAATCTTGTGCATTTTAAAAAAATAATATTTGGAAATACAAGGTATTACATAGATTAAAGCACAATATAGATTAAGACAGCCTCTTCATAGAAGATTCGTTAGTTCTTTGTCAGGCCCCATTGAAAAGATGAGGATCTTTCTCCCTTAGTGTCTTCCTCTATCATTCCCTCATTTTCCTTTGGGGTAACTGTTACCATGTTCATGTCAGCAAAATATCTAATTAACCATTTGAGGTACACAGATATGAACATGTTTTGAGGTAATTTTAGATTGTTAAGAGAACTGAAATCCACCCACTACCAGAAACTGTGCCATGGTTTTATTTACTTATATGTAGATATAATTTGATTGTATCATTTCTGTGCTCAGAATCTAGTGGTTTCTCATTTAGAGAAAGATCCACAAAATCCTTCCATTGGCTTACAAGATGTCATGTGATCTTACCCTCCACTGCCTGTCTGACTCCATCTCACTGCATATTTCTACAGTCACTGTGTCCCAGTCACCTTGGACTTGGTGTTATTCCATGACTTTGTTAGTTTCTCTTGGTTGTAAAACCTTTGAACTTCTTGTTTGCTCTGCTTGGAACATTCTTACTGAAGATGGCCACATAACTTGCTCCCTTTCCAGACCACTCTTTTTGTAAACTCTTACTACTTCTTACTACTTCCTATACCTGTTCCTTAGTAGAATCCTGCCACTTCCTGCACCCCTTCCTTATAGACTCCTACCACTTCCTGAAACCCTTCCCTGTAGATTCATATTACTGCCTGTACCCGTTTCTTGTACCCTCCTACTGCTTCCTGGAGCCCTTCCTTGTAGACTCCTACAGCTTCTTGTAGCCTTTCCTTGTAGATTCCTACCACTTCCTGGAGCCTTTCCATGTAGACTGCTACTGCTTCCGGTACCCCTTCCTTGTAGACTTCTATGGTTTCCTGTGCCCCTTACCTGTAGACTCTTACTTTTTCCTGTACCCCTTCTGTGTAGACTCCTACTGCTTCCTGTACCCTTTCCCTGTAGACTCCTACTGCTTCTGGAACCTTTCTGGAGCCTTTCCATGTTGATTGCTACTGCTTACTGTACCCTTTCCTTATAGACTCCTACCACTTCCTGTGCCCTTTCCTTGTAAACTCCTACCACTTCCTGGAGCCCTTCCCTGTAGACTCCTCCCACTTCCTGTCCCCTTTCGTTGTAGACTCCTACCACATCTGGGAGCCCTTACCTGTAGACTCCTACCGTGTCCTGTACCTCTTCCTTGTAAACTCCTACCACTTCCTGGAGCCGTTGCCTGTAGACTCCTACTGCTTCCTGGAGCCCTTCCTTGCTTTATTTTTCTGCCTATTATTGACTGTCAACCATTGTTCTGTATGAATTATTTGCATGTTGTTTCTCCCTCGCTAGCAATTAAGTTCCATGAGGGCAATTTTTTTTTGTCATTATCTGAATTTAACCTACATGTCTATCATACACATAAGATTCTAAGATTGCCAGGATTTTGTTTTCCTCTAGTTTATCCACCCAAGTCCCAATGGCACATAAATAATAGTACATACACTGTATGTCTATTTCTGTATTTCCATTCACACTTAAACTCTTAACAATGTTTTTACCTACATTATTATTCAGAAATTGTTTCTTTTTTTTCTTCTACATTTTACCTGTTTTGTTGTTGGGAATGTATACAGAAAGACATTCCCCTATTCAACATTTTCTACACCTACAATTTAGTGACATTGATTATAGCTTTTGAGCTGTGAAGACATTCCTGTCCTCTTCTGAGTTACTTCATCATTAAAAACATTTACTACTTGCTAACGTTCCTATCAAATCTTTCTTGTTGATATCAGTTTGATCCCTTATGTATAGTTCTTAATTCTTTACTAGTTAAGCTAAACTATTGTTCAGTTTTAAGATGACTTCAGGGGATATTTTTCATTTAAGGTTTGGAATTTTCTGAGGGCAGTTATTTCAGGGATTCACCTACCCTCCATGAAAGTCTAGAGTCCATATGAGTCTGAAATTGTGTTCTGCAATTTTTTCCTGTTTGATCAGGATTCTTCTATGGGATCTTTGATCAGAATGTGATAACTGGGTACCATCTTCTGGTCACGTGCCAAAGGAGGCAGCTGTTTATGGAAGTAATTAGCCACACGTTCCCTATTATCCTGTTTCCAGGGCAGGGACTTTTTTGTTTTGTTTCTGTTGTCTTTGCAACACCACAGAAGTGGCTGGTTCATACTACTTATACTAAGTGCTCAGGTGCTCAGTAAATCCTTGTGAAGTAAATAAATACATATTTCAGTCATCTGTGTCACATCCCCTTGACATAAACAGGATTGTTACTGGATTTCTTTATGACTTGGCTATTCCTTTAATCTTTTTGAACCTCATTTTTCTATAGTATCACAATTGAACTAGGCAATCTCTGAGTTCTCTACTTCAGCAGTGCTGACATTCTGTAAAACTGTATTTATCCTAGGTACCCAAATCCTAAAATGTAGCTTCCTCTAGATCTGAGTTTCTTAATAGCAACACTATGCAGATTTTAGATTAGGTAATTCTCTGCTGTGGGTGCTGCTGTGTAGGCTATTTATCAGCATCCCTGACCTCTACCTACTAGTTGGAAATTATGACTATCAGAAGTGTTTGCAGACATTGCCAGGTGCTGCTGAAACCAAACCACCCCAAACTCATTGCTGTTGAATCAGCTCTGACTCATAGCGACCCTGTACAGCTGAGTAGACCTGCCCCATAGGGTTTCCAAGGACCAGCTGGTGGATTTGAACTCCTGACCTTTTGGTTAGCAAGCAAGCTGTTTTTTTTTTTTTATTTAATATGACTGAGTGAAAATGTACATTACTGTATAAATTTATATGCCCACCTATATGCAGTTTCCACTGCTCTCCCTGTCCGGTGACTGCACACTATTCTTCTCTGTTCCACACATGTCTCATCCTCCCAACAGCCTCCTTTCCGCTCCTCTCCATCCACTCTCCTTCCTCCAGCCAGAGGTCAGCAGGATGATATCCTATAGATGTATAGAACCATAAAGTGCAACCAATATGTGGTCACTCTGCATTGCCAAGTCCAATCCATTCCTGTCCAAAGAGTGGACATTTGTTATAATTTATGGGTAAGGGAAGCCTCAGGGCCGGGGGCCATGCTCTCAGGGGAACCCCGAAACCACTGGACCATCAATTGAGGTCTTTTAGTGGAGATATCCTGATGCACCCCTTTTTATTCTTGTGTTGCCAGTGAGACTCAACCTAGTGAGCTCCATCATGGCTATCACTGGTGGTGGCCGGGCACCGTCCGGTTCTTTTGGTCCCAAGTTATGTAGGCACCCACTCTTGTGGGTCTCTCTGTCTTCTAGGTTGTCTTTACTGCATGTCATTTTGGTCCTCGGTGAGCATCTGTTCCTGCTGAGTTGGGACCATTTAGCAAGCAAGCTGTTTTAACAGCTGCACCACCAGGGCTACAAATGCCCCCTAGGAGTAAAATTGGCCCTGGTTGAGAACCACTGCTGTAGATTCTCACCTGGTTCTTTCTCTTGGCATTTCGGCCCTGGCATTAAAAAACAAAACAAGTAACAGTTGCCCTTGAGTCGACTCTGACTTGTGTGTTCAGAGTAGAACTGTGCTTCTTAGGACTTTTCAGTGGATGAGTTTTTTCAGTAGATCTTCAGGCCTTTCTTCTGAAGTGCTTCTGGGTGGATTTGAACCGCCAACCTTTTGGTTAGCATTTGATTAACTGTTTGCACAACCCATGGATGCCTGGAATTGATTTCCTAAACTGCTCAAGGTTGAGAAGCTCTTTTTCTCCCTGAAAACCGTTTTCAGCTTGAGTGTTTTTCATGTTTCTCTTCTATCCTCTCTAAAACAATCTCTTATGTGCACCCACTGTTTTTGCAAAGGATCTAAAGTTGTGTATTTTTTGTTGCTGCTTGACCTAGCAGATACTGGTATCAGTTCTTCCATCTTAGATTCCTTTATCCTGTTTATGAATTCACTTTTTAGAGTTATTTGTGTTTCTGGGCCTACTGTTTTTCATGCAAAGATTAGCATTTTCCACATCATCTCTATAATTAGATTTCCTTATCAGTATTATAATCTTAGCTATGGTTTTTGACTGCCAAGTGTCTGACATTTTTATTCTTATTTAGTCTTCATAAGAGCCCTATGAAACAGGTATCTGTTATACTTACAGACTGGGAAGCCAACTCTGATAACTTAAACAGTTTTCTTAGACTTGGAACTTTTTTCTACGATAAATTTTCCGTAGAGGTGTAGTATGTGCCGAGCAGAGCTGCTCTTCTTTCGGCTGTTGAGGGAGCTAGCCTTACCTACTTCATCTCCTTTCTTAGCGCTTGAGGCGTCTTTGAGAAACAAGATTTGAAAACCACTGTGGTATTCCAACATCTTCATTTTATAATAAGAAAATTGAGAAGACAAATGACTTCCTTAAAAGTTAGAAAAAAAATCACTCCTGTTTTCAGACTTGCAGCCTACTGTGTTTTCATGTACTTTTGACTGAGTCTGTGAATTTTCATTTAATGTAAACTTTAGGGAGGAGTTTTTGGTTTTTTTTTTTTTTAAGGATAGGAACTTTCCTACCTGAATAAATTATTGAGGCTACCTGAGTGAATTATTTCTTTTACCAAGCTGACACATGCCTGGTGAGGAATAATTTGTTCAACAATATGGGCAATGAAGCACAAAATTATACTGGTCTGTGATAATTTAGGATCCCTGGTGGCACAGTGGTTAAGAGCTGTGGCTGCTAACCCAAAGGTAGGCAGTTCACAGCCATCAAGTTGTTCGCTGGAAACCCCACGGGACAGTTGGGCTCTGTCCTCTGAGTTCACTTTGAATCAGAATCAATTTGACAGCAATAGGTATGAGTAATAATCTGTTAGTTTATTCTAAGAAGTAGGTTTTCTTAATTATGTTTTCACAGTTTTTGTATTGTACTGTAGATGAAAGTTTACAGAACAGTCTGGTTGGTCATTAAATAATTAGTACACATATTGTTTGTGACTTTAGTTTCCAGCCTGTGACCTCCCAGCGCTCTCCGCTTCTTTGACTGTGAGTCCCTGTTACTAGTTTCCCTGTCCACTCCTGCCTCCTTGTCCTTGCTCTTGGGCTGGTATGCCCCTTGAGCCTCCTTTTGTTTCATGGGTCTAATGTTTGTTTGAAGGATGAACCACAGCAGTAACTTCATCACGGAGTTAAAAAGGTGTCTGGGAACCATACTTTCAGGGGTTTTCCTGTCTCTGTCAGACTAGTAAGTCTGGTCTAACTCTCTTTGTGTGAGTTAGAATTTTTCTCCAGCTCTATCCAGGATCCTGCATCGTGATCGCTGTCAGTGCAGTCGGTGGTGGTAGCTGGACCCCATCTGGTCGTCCGGGACTCAGTCCGGTCAAGGCCATGATCCTGCAGTCTCCTAGACCTTTGTACTACTCTTCCCTTTGTGTCTTTAGTTTTCCTCGTTCTGAGAAGGAAAATTTTGAAGGTCGTTTGTTTACGTGAAATCTTTGGCCAGTTCCATAGCTTTGCTATTTCAATAAAGATTAAGAGTGTACTGCAGAATCAAAGGGGATTGCTTATTTCTTGTACTCCCACCCAAAATTAAGCAGTCATTTAAATACTGCCATATTGACTCAGAACTTCATACTACGCTGTAGAAACACAACTTAATCCATGGAAGTAGTATCTTATTCCTCTCTGTTTGCTTACATTTGAATTATTTTGAAGACCATGAGTTTCCTGTATTTGAATCTTAGATTACTCCTGATTCTAAGATAAGTGTGCCAGCCTTACCCAGTCCTGATGAAGAGGACAAGCTAGACATACAGAAAGTGGTCAAGGCTCGGTACAGTGAAGTGGGAAATTTAGAACCTGAAAATACACTGGACCGACATTCTTTTTCTTTGCCAACGTGCCGCATCAGTGAATCTGTGAAGAAATTAATGGAACTCGCGTATCAGACTTTACTAGAAGCAACGACCAGTAGTGACCAATGGTAAGAATTCTGAGTGGTCTGAAAATAGCAGTGACTTTGTTAAGTGCATATCTAAGCTAGACATTTATTAAGAAAAGTAGCTGGAATTCTTTGGGCTTTCTTTTTGCACAATAGTAATTTGTTGGGCAGCCAAAATGTAGAAGGAGAATAATAGACCATACTAAAGATGTAGCCTCATCCTTTCAAGATGATTTCTTCTAAATTGCATTGTCTCTGGGTGCCTAAACTTTATTCTACATCTCCCACTGAATCTGTTGTTATTTAATAAGCAGCTTCCCTACTGCTAGACTGAGTTGAGAAGGAAATGGCAGACTGTGGTCCAAGCTGATTACAGGGCAGGCCTATACCTCTGCCTCTTCAGTTTGCATCTCTGTGGAGCAGGTTTTCATTTCTCACCCTCATAATGGAAAACTATTTCAGTTAGAATTTGACTTAAACCATGTTGCATGTTCAGATGGGCTTCCAGAGCTTCAGTTTTTATCTTCACATGCAAACCCCTTAATTTTATTCTGCTACGGAAAGCATATTTCTACCAAGAGACTTAAGGGACGTTAATCATTATATTGGTAAATCTGTTCAGTTTTAATTATCAGTAGAAAGGAAAACTTTATAAGAAGTGTGTACTCGTCTGGCCAAAGAAGTACAGGAGTGACTATTTCTTCACTAAGCATACTCCCAAAATATAACTGACCATTCTGGCTGGGAAGTTAGAGCCTGTCAACAGTATTTCTTAAAATTTTTGAGAACATAGTACACCAGATAGTGTTTTTTAATGTTGAATACCTATGGCAGTTCTTTCCACAAAAAGAAATAGTTTCTAACAGAACAAACAAGATATTTACACTACACCTTTCTTCTTCATTATCAAACTTTAATATAGCAAAAATACAATGAAATAATCAGGTATCACCATAATCAAGTAGTAACAGTGCTGTATAGTAACCATGACTTGTTTGTGAATTACTCAGGGTGACTAGTTTAAGGTATTTTTACATAGAGGTGGACTACACAAGCCTTATATTTGCTCTTTTTAAGTGCATTTTATTAACAAATCTTTAGGTGTTCTAAAGCCAGATTAAAGGGCAAAAGGCATGAAGGCTGGATTCTATCCTGGAAATGTTGATTCATGTCCTTGCATTCGGCTAGGGAGAAAAGGTGAAAGCTGAAAGTCAGACTGACTCTAAAAGAACTAAGTGAATACCTTTATTGAAACTTTGCCCTTTGCAGAGCATGCCACTGAGTAGGTGACATTTGCCTGAGGCTTTAACTCCATTTGTTACTGAAGGGGTACTCTGAATACTGGTGGAGCACACACTGATAAATCGAAAGGAGGCTTTGGGTTGAGTGCTACTGTTCTGAAAAACTATTAATGGGTGTAGGTTTTTAGAAGGGTGATGTAGTTAGCAAATACTGGCTGAGAATATATTTCCATCTAGATGAACTGTGTTTTTCAGCAGTAGCCAAGCAAGTGTTGTCTGCAGCTATAGTTTGCTTTATTAAAGGTGTGCATAGTGTGCATTTTTCCTTCATTTTCAGTATATCATTAATGCTTTTCTGTTAAATCTGTGGGTTTCCCTTAGTGCTATTCAGCTTTTCTACTCAGTGAGAAATATCTTCCATTTGTTCCATGATGTGGTACCAACATATCACAAGTGAGTACCGCTGTGTCTCCTTTTCTGTAAAATAACTGCATGTCTAAAGTGTTTGTAAGTCATATTTAAGCCAGTAATTTTATATTCTCACCAAAAGTATTGTGGTCATTAAAATTCACAATATAATGCAGTAAACCATTTTTAAAGCATGCATTTAAAGAACACTGTCATTTGTTAATAAATTCACATGGGCAGTATAATCTTGCAGTACAGTGAGAGAAGCATATTTAAAAACTTGAAAGAACTTTACCCTGTTTTTAATGCTAGATATTTTTAAAATTGCCTTACTATACTTGGTTAAAAAAGAAAAAGGCTGTGTCACTCTGTATTGTTATCCAGTAAACATACCAAAGTTTCCTTTGGTATTCACAGTTCTGCAGAGTTAGTACCACAAGAGATTGTTCTTTAACTGTCAAGTCTGATCAGCCACTCTCTCTAGTATCTTAGACTGTATTTACCTGATGTTTTGGATTTTAAAAATTTCTTTTAATGTAAGTCTGAAAAGTTATGTGAACTTTAAGCTTCCAGGAGCACTCTCTGTCATCCCGATTATGTGCTTTGGGTACTTTTTAGAAATGTTTTGAATAATATGCCAATAAAGCTGTCCAATCACGGAGTACTTTGCTCACAAAGAAGAAAATATTATTTGAAGTATATTTTAGCTAAGATTTTTGAACAATTGAGATATTTTTAACTAGGCCCACCTATTTTTGTTATAAAAGAGAGCTTCTTTATTGTGAACCTTGTTATTTTTATTTGTATTCTCTGCTGTGGTTTAAAATTCGTATTTCATTTTCTACTTAGTCTAGTAAAGGAAACAAGAATAATATCTGGGTCAGCTGACAGCCATGTCCTTGGGGATTCGGCAGTTGTCAGCTAAGGGCCTGCTGTGTTTCTATGGACTTACCAGTGCTAAATTTTAGAGGAATTATTATGTACAGCTGTGTTAGATTCACACTATGAAGGGATGACTCAGGTCGATACCTTAATTCTCTTTCTTTTTTTGTTACTCACTGGATAGTGTTATAGGATGGGGCCGTATTCTGGCAGAATAGCCTCACTCTGAATGGGAGTGGAAGTGATAAGATTTTATCTTGTTGTGTACTGTAGTTGTATAGTATATAATTATTAAAGCCTATAAACACTTGGAAGTGTAGTAACTTTTCATGAATCCCAACTTCAGTGACAGATAATTTCTTTCCTACCCATTCTCCTGGCTTAGGGAGAATCTTCAGAAGCTGCCCCAGCTGGCTGCCATTCACCACAACAACTGTATGTACATCGCGCACCACTTACTGACCCTCGGGCACCAGTTCACCTTGAGTCTTGCCCCCGTTCTCTGTGATGGCACAACTACTTTTGTGGATCTTGTACCTGGCTTCAGGAGACTTGGTAACTGATACTTTGAGGACATTATATTGATGATATAGTCTCTCAGCCTGGCATCTGTGTAATTTATGAGTAAGGAGATTAGAAATGTCGTGGTCCTGAGCTGTATCGAAGTGTGGGATGGCATTTAGTTTGCAGGGTCCCAGTTATTTAGTTTTATAGTGTGTGTTCAGTCTTTGTGGAAGCGTTGCTTTTCTATGACATGGTCTCATGGTACATTAGGGGTCCAAATTACATTGCTGATGTGCAGTGACTTCACCAGATCAGAGTTAAGTTCGTTGAATAACATACGGTTTGTGTTATGACAGTTCTGTTAGCACTTTTGGTAGGGGCACACTAATATTGATGCTTGTTCTTTTGCAAAACCCCAGGAGAGCATCGCCCCTCATCCTGGCTTTATGTGCAGTTATTTAAAGGAAAAAAAAAACAAATGTGAGGTAAATCAGTATGTTTACTGTAATAATAACCAAGGGAAAGTGGGAGAATCTCTGTGGTTCATTTAGCTTTTCAATTCCTCAGTTTTCCCTTGGGTGATACACATATATTAGATCAATAAGTAGCTGCTGCTTCTTTATAAGTAGTTTTTGTTACCTGACTCTAACTCTTGACTCCTGAGGGTGAGTTTGCAGGAACTGGCTAATGCATTCGAAGGGAATGTTGCTAGTGACCTACAAGGCAGCTTTATGATGTTGTCTAACAGTTGTTTTCCAATACAACAGATATATGTGGCTTATGCTTGTTCCTCCTCTTCCATCCTTGTTTTGCAGTGTGTAATTTAACAGCTTTTAGAATTTTTCATTCTGTTTTTCCATCATAGGAACAGAGTGTTTTTTGGCTCAAATGCGGGCACAGAAAGGAGAACTTCTGGAAAGATTATCAAGTGCTAGGAACTTCTTAAACATGGATGATGAAGATAATTATTCTGCAGCAAGCAAAGCAATCCGGCAGGTGGGAGGCTGTAGCTAGCTCTGGAATTTGTGCTGTATCCTTAAATGCCCTATTTTTTTTTTTTTTCTTTAAGCATCAAAGATATGTGAAAGGTAGTTTGGTTGAGTCTCCACAAGCCCCTGGAAATCTGGATTCCTTTACAGTCATGTTTCAGATCTTTTCCCATTACCACCAAGTCGACAGAAGCTGTCTTTCAGTCTACCCAGTTGTATGATTAGTTATCTAGTAAGTTTGTCATAGCAAGTAATTTGCTCATGAACTTTGGCTTGGAAATTTGAAAGGTTAGCTGTTGCCTTAATGCCTGTGTTAAGTACTTTATGTTTTCATATCTGCAGAATGAGTCTGATTATCAGCTAGCAGCAATATCACTAAAATTAGATATTCAAGAAGCATGTCACCTTGATTAATTGACTTACATTAGATTAGTCTGTAAAACACCTCTTCCCCCAGCACACAAATGATAAGTGTAAATCTGAAATGTATAGGTTACAACAATCTCTTTCCCATGTAAATATCTGAATTCTTCTGACAGGTGCTGCACCAACTAAAGAGACTTGGAATTGTGTGGCAGGATGTCCTGCCATTGAACATATATTGCAAGGCTATGGGGACTTTACTCAATACAGCAATTTCTGAGATCATTGGCAGAATCACTGCTCTAGAGGTAAGGCCATTCGATGCCTCACCGGACTGCAGATGTAATTCTTGGGCTGTTATATCAGTGAGAAAGTGAAATGAAAGGCTCGCTTTGGTTGCAGAAGCTGTGTATGTTTCATGCCTAACTTATCAGGCTTTTTTTTCCCTTTCAATTTTGTTTGAATTCTACTTTGCTGGAAACTTGGCATTCTCTATCTTTTATACCTCAGTAAGAAAGCAGGATTGATTGTCCTATTTCTCAGCCTAGCATCTTTGTAAATTATAAATGAAGAGATTGGAAGCTGGGTACTGGTCCTGAGATGTCAAGTATGAAGTCATTTCATTTGCAAGTGAACACAGTCATTTAATTTAGCCAAGTGAGTGGAGCCTTGTGCAATGCCCCTTTTCCAACACGCTTTTGCAGTTGGAGTTGTATGTGTGATCCTACTGGCAAATTGCCTGCAGTCTGCCAGCTGATGCCTTTAAAGCATACATGGCCTAACCCCTTATTTGTAATAACATTACCTGCCTTACAACAAGCTGTGCCCTGTTCTACTGAGAAACGGGCTCTTCTCATACAGGCAAACTGAATAACTGACAATTCTGTATCATTCTAGATTTAGGAGTATAGTCAGAGAGCTGATGAAATCCAGTATCTAGAAAGGTGTGCTAAATTGTTTGGGAACACATTGTTGTAGATGACCTACCTGGACAGCATGCACCAAAAGTTTCCCCTTTCCCTACCACTAAGCAGGCCCGTTTCTCTTTTGCTGTGTTCCCTTTGTGCAAAACCAGGATATCTCCACTGAAGATGGGGATAGATTGTATTCCTTATGCAAAACAGTGATGGATGAAGGACCCCAAGTATTTGCCCCTCTGTCTGAGGAAAGCAAGAACAAGAAATACCAAGAAGAGGTTCCAGTCTATGTGCCAAAGTGGATGTCTTTCAAAGAACTGATGCTGCTGCTGCAAGCCAACCTGCAAGAAATTGGAGACCGGTGTGTATCTGCGTAACGCTCACATAGAGGTGTCCGTCTCCACGGTTCCAAAAGTGGAACAGTGATGGTGGTGGCTGTGCTTTCTTCTGTTTCTCCATACCACTCAGGAGAAACTGTCCTGTTAGGTGACATTAACTGGGGCCTTTATGTGGTTTGTCACAGTGAGGCTGTCACTGCTGTTGAGTAGTACAGCTGTCTCACCCCTGGATGGAAATTGTTAAACACTTTTTAGAGTGGCTTGACATGTTACCAGAGAAGTCACTTGTGTCTGTGTGAAGTGATAGCTGTCTGCTGCTGTTTGGTTGACCAGCTGTGTTTCTACAAAAGGTGAATGTCTTTAGAAATAAAACAGTAGTCACCAAGAAACGTTCATCTATCCTTAGGTGATGTTTCTTCCTAGCACTGTCAGCTGATGCCACTGTGCTCAGCTGGTGTATGTTGCATCATGTCATACTGAGTGTCACGAGGTCATTGATATGACGCGGAACAGAATAGATATGGGTGGGTTACACATCCACGAATGCTTTCATTATTGTCTTGTAGATTATTGACAAGTATTATGCCTTGCCCGGGGAGCTGCCTCATCAGAGTGCTGCGTATGTGCTGAGAAAGGTCTGTTGTATTTTGAATAGGCACCTATGGCCCATCTGCATCCCTGTGGCTCTTATCTGCCTGCTTAGCGTGGCTTAGTACAGGTGTCCAGTTGGATTAGACCAGTCAGCCTCGATGTGTCTGAGTTGTTCTCATCAAATATTGTCTTTTTTTCTTAAACCAATGCAAATAGGGTTTCTGTTTCAAAAAAAAAAAAAATCACGTCAAAATATCTCCAGTGACATTTTGTGCAAAGGTTTGATTTATTCATTTGTTATTTACAAGTTCTTAGTGGGTAAGAAAGACGTCTTTGGGTAACAGGCTCCAGAGGGCTGAAGGTAAGAATTTGTCTTTCTGCTGTTAAAGGATCTTCTTAGCAGCCTAAGAATGCTAAGCCTAGTAATCTGAAAAATTACAAAGCAGCTGTGCCCTCAGTTTCTTTTTTCTGCATGGAAAGATTTTAACCTCCAGAGATTTCAGTAAATAAATAAAATAATTTACCGAAGAAATGACGTCCAGTTGTGTGTTGTTTAAATATTTAAAAATTGTAAAGTATATATGAAGTACAGTATGTACAGTATATATACACAGTTTAAAGAAAAAATAAATGTCCATATACCTAATACCAGCTTAAAAAAAACAGTATTACAATCCCCAAGTGTCCCTCTCCTGTGCGCCCCTCCAGCAGTAACCACGGTCTTGAATTTGTGGTATTTATTTCCTTGCTTTTTAAAAATAATTTTACCACATTTATAATTAAGTATCTATATGATAATATAGATACATGTCCCTAAACAGTATAAAATTTCACTTGCCTGTTATTCGACATTCTGCAAATGAACTCTTTTGTAATTTCTGTTGTTCGGTCTTACTTTCTTGAAACTCATGGTGCTTTGTGTAACCGCATTTCATTTTCACAGCTGTATTATATTCCATTGTACAGATGTTTCATAGTTTATTCATCCTGTTGCGTCACATTCTCACCAGTATCAGGTATTATCAAGTATTTGCAGCTGTTGTGAATTGGTAGCTTATAATTTTAACTTAACACTTCACTAAAATCTCTAGGTGTTCACTCCTTGTAGAAACACGTCTGGTCAGCCAGCAGCAGATGGTTATCATCTCACACAGGCACAACTGACTTCTCTGGTAACATGTCAAAGCCATTCTAAAAAGGGGGCAACAGTTTCCATCCAGGGCTCGGAAGGCTGTACTTTCCACAAGTGTCAGATCATTTGTACAGCATACCAAAACATGATCAAGTTATCTTTCCCGTGGTCGTTTGTTTCTTGTTTTGTAAGATGCCTGTTTGTATTTTTGCCCTTTATTCTGCTGAATTGTTTGTTTTTTTATTATTGATTTATGGGAGTTCTTTGTTTTTTTTTGTTGTTGTTGTTGTATACCAATACTTTGTCAGTTTTAATGTTTCCCGACGTTCAGTTTGTAAAGTAGTTACAGAGCCCAAGGCATGAGGATGTGGTTGTAATTATAAAGCTCTGCCAGGGCTTAGTGAGTGAGGAATTGAGGGAAAACAGCTTTATCTTTATAATCTGTTCTCCTCCTGTGCTGTGCTGATACCAGTGCAGGCTACAAACAGAAAAGGTCAGAAGTGTTGAAGGGAGGCCTAGGAGGAACAAGGATGCCCTGACTTCCTGTTACCATTTAAAATGAATATTTGGTATCAAATATGTAATTTTTCAATGTTATATTTCAGACATAATAGGAAATAAAATTTTATCTTTTGTTTTGCAGGTGGGCAGATGGAAAAGGTCCTCTCGCAGCTGCATTCTCCCCTAGTGAAGTAAAAGCTTTAATCCGTTCCTTGTTCCAGAACACAGAAAGAAGAGCAGCTACCCTTGCTAAGATTAAATAGCTTCCTCTGAGAGAAACATGTCTCGATTCTGTGGATTCCTCTTTTGGGATAATCTCTCCTTTAAAGACTTCCTGGACTCATTGGTTTTGGTTAACCAACACGTCATGGAAGTTTGCCTTTGTAAGACCACACCTTGCCTCCTGGCCTGCAGGAAACTTTACTGCAGAACTGAATGTTAAGAAAGATGTGGAATGGGGCACCTCAGCTTGTCGCCTTTTTAGCTGCCCTCCATCACCACGAGGCTGTAGAGCACCAGTATTTCTTGCTGCTCCCATTTCTCTTTGGGAACTGTATACCTCGTAAATGTAGGCCCTGGCCTCAGACCAAGGAATCCAGGAGATTCCAAGAGTCAGGGTGAAGACTGTGAGCAAGTGTGAGATATTTTTGGTGGGGTAGGAGCACCATATTTGGCCTTGCAGGAATCAAGGAGACTTCCTGTAATATTTCTTTGCAATAAATACTGCTTTTCAGAGTTAAAGAGTGAATGTCTTTAATAATGTGGGAGCTTTGACAAGAAACTGGTGCATTTTCTCATCTAGCATGCCATTCTTTTTATTGAAGTTTAAATCCCTCAGACAGGACTTACTGACTTGTCAACATCTTTGCTCTAACACTACCTCATAATTTCTCAGAACTCTAAGGACTCCTAGGACTTTTTCGTAGTCACCTAGTGCTACTGTAACAAAAATATCATAAGTAGAGGGGTTTACAAACAAAAAGTTTATTTTCGCATAAGTCTAGGAGGCTAGAAGTCCAAATTCAGGTTGCCGGTTCCAGGTATAGTGTTTCTTTTTCTCTCAGCTTTGGAAAAAGTCCTTTTCATCAATCTTTCTTTGGTCTAGGAGCTTCTCTGTGTGAGGATCCTGGGTCTAAAGGACACCCTTTGCTCCTGGCACTGCTTTACTGCAGTTGTGAGATTACTTCTCTTTTGCATCTCAAAAGAGATTGTTTTAATACGCAACTGGTAGACTGAATCATTTTTCATTTAGCATAACTTCCTCTAACTGTGCCTGGTCAACATCATAGAGGTAGGATTTACAACACACAGAAAAATTACTTCAGAAGACAAAATGGTAGATAATCACACAGCACTGGAAATCATGGCCTAACCAAGTTGGCACAGCTCAACCCATGAGACTCTTAAGTGTTTTCGTCAGCTAGGACTGCTCTAACAGAAATGTCACAGAGTGGATGGCTTTAACAAAATTCTTAACGCAGTCCTGTATGCTACAAGTCCAAATACAGGATGTCTGCTCCAGGGAAAGGCTTTCCCCATTCGGCTCAGGAGGAAAGTCAGGTATTGCATCAGTCTTTGTCCAGGGAGTGTCTTGGTGCAGGAACCTCAGGTCTGAGAGACGCGCTCTTCTCCTGGTGCTGCTTGCTTGATGGTGTGAGGTTCTTAATTTTCTGCTTCCTTCTCTTTCCTTTTATCTCTTGTAGGACAAAAGGGTTAAAGGTGGGGCAAGCCGTACTCCAGGGAAACTACAGTACAGCAGGGAGGTGATCTATGAAGGGATTTACCCTAATCCTTTAACATACAGCAGAGGAAACCCACAAAGTGGGGGACAATCACAAGATACTGGGAATCATGGCCCAGCCACGTGGCTACACATATTTTTGGGGGGATACAATTCAATCCATTATACTAAGGATACATTTTTGTACCTTTTTGTCATTTCAGCTAAACCATTTTTTTTTTTTTTTTGGTTGGATATTATCCTTTCCATAGCTCCACTGTTTGTGCGCCTTGTCAGCTGGCAAAGGTTTTAAATGGCCACAGAATGCATGTGCCATGAGATGTTAACTCTGGGCCCTATAGCCTGACCCTTTATTTGGGGGACATAGGTCATCCTTTACCTAGGCTTTCTGAGTTTTTAACTCTTTGCTGCCTTAACCCACTGCTGTTGAGATGGGTCTGACTCATAGCGACCCTAGAGGTCGGAGTAGAACTGTTCTGTAGTGTTTCCAAGAAGCGCAGAGGAGGTATATTATGTTAAGGTTATACTAGCTGGCTCTAGGATTCTGGATCATCTCTCTTCATACTAAAATATGGTTTCCTTTCACGAATACAAGGTAAAGAATGTGATTTTTATGTGCTTTTGAGGCAGATGATATCCAGTGGAAATTTGTAGTGCAATGAACATATTTCTGTAGTCCCCGACTTCCTAACCCCTTGCACATACAGAATGAATTAGTTTTTTTTCCTGCCTTCCCCAAATCCTTCTTAGGTCTGGCTCTGCCCCTTGAATCAAGTCATGTCAGTTGCTTGGTTTTTCTTTGCTATTTAGGTGTCAGGAGAACCAATGAAAAAAAGAAGACTAGTTTTTCCTTGTAACAGAAATCAGCTGTGGTTAATGACAAGCTGTAAGTCTATATTCTGTGTGTCTTGTGAGAACTTGGAGAAAAGAATTGTTTGAATTCACTTTTTTTTTTTTGAGAACAAAGAGATTGTCTTAGAGAAAGAAGCAACCGTTTTCACTGGTGAAAATACCTGTTTTTAGAAATTCATAGTGTCAGGCAGCATTCTGTTCTCATCAGTTGAGAAAATGGGAAAGTAAGGGCAGAACTAGAATAAATGCATCCTAGGACTCTTACACAGAGGAGCAGATTTCTTTTGTTCATAAAAGCCGTTCCTGTTGTTGATAGACAGCAGTTTCGGGAAGGGTTTTCTTGTAACTGAAAAGCACACTCCCCACTCTGTCCCTTTCCTACCACCACCCCTGTTAACACAGAAAACTGCGTTACAGTTATCCTTAGGTCACGCAGGCTTGCTACCTCAGGACTCTGTCCCCCTGGTGACTAGTCCTGTATGCCGTGGCACGTGGAACAGGCAGGCTCCATGATCAACTATCAGTTGCCTTCCTGGCCAAGGCAACAGACAGCCTGTGATTGCGTGGATGTTCATCTGGCTTGGGGTGAATCATCTGACCCAGCACATGAGAGCTGGATCTGGCAGCTCTTACAGGGACCTTGGTGGTATGTGCTCTGATTGGGAATGTGAGTTGGAATGGGGTTAGAACCTTTTTCTTTTAGAAAGGGGATGTTGATTGTGGGACAAAAATTTTTAGAGGCTTGACTTGTTCAGTGGATCTCTGGGCCAACTAAAAGAAATCTTTACCCAAATAGCAACCAGAAGTACACAAATGACTTTTAGAAATGAAATTCAAGCAAGGTTTCCCAAGATTGTTGTGAAAAGGAAGTTCAAGTATTTCTGCTTTTTAGAGGTATCTGATAACAGATTACATCCATGCAGCGACTTGACAGTGCTTCCTATTTGTATGTGCACCGTGGTCACAGTATCAAGAGAAGATTTTTCTTGGAAATAGAAATCCTCCAGATGGCACTCTTTCCTCAGGCCTAGAAGCATTATAAACCACTTAGGCCTGGTCTGTGGGAATGGTAGCCACGGAAACTGTTCATTTTATTCTGGGTTTATAATCTGGGGCTTAGCTCAGGAAAGGCCATCCAGGTTCTGAATAGCATCTATAATATAACCTGCAACATATTGCTGAATGGCCACTCATGAGTAAATCAATTAATATTTTCTTTCTTTAATAACATTGTTAAAGGAAATGGAGATCATGCCTTTACCATGCTATTGCTTAAGGAAAGGACTCCCAATCTTTTGTGGAGTTTCATTCTGTTGCTTGTCTGATTTCTTAAGCTTTTGTTTCTCA
The DNA here is from genome assembly GCA_028571685.1 of Heterohyrax brucei. Classification (NCBI taxonomy): domain Eukaryota; kingdom Metazoa; phylum Chordata; class Mammalia; order Hyracoidea; family Procaviidae; genus Heterohyrax; species Heterohyrax brucei. Next base: position 37,027,781 of record CM053145.1, read on the forward strand.
TCTGAAAGTACTCAGTGGTTTATAAACACACCCCCAAGATATTTTTGTGATGATAAGAAACCTGGCTCAAATAGTTCATCCGAAGTTCACAGCTAGTTTGTGCCATGGATAAATGAAGGGTAGGAGTAGGACTAACTTCTTAGCAAGGGGAGAGAGCTGTAAATGCAGAGTGGGATAAGCCTCTTGGCAATTACCTCATGTACAAAAAGTCTTGGCAGAAAGTAGTCTTTCTAAATTATGTCTCAATGCCCACATTCTTCTGTGGCTTCAAATCGGTTCTTCCCAATTCAGTCATGGCTGAGGAAACAGTGTTGAACCAGACCTGAATTTCTGAAATTTCAGTGAACTGAAATTATGTGCTGAAGCCCTGCTAGAAGCTTAATTTCCCTCTTAGAAAACAAGAGCAATGTATGTGTTGCATAGTAACCTATCTCTTGCCTCTTGGATTTTACTCAAAATTGGCACCAGGGGCCCCCTGCTCAGTGATGGTGGCCGACTGTGCTGCTTTGAACATGTGCCGTGTTCCTCAGTCCTGGCCTAATCCACTCTCGCGCATCAGGTTCCTGAAAGGGCTCACTGCTCTTTTTCCGAGTTTTGTTGGCCATGACTGAACCTGTTTAAACTAGCTGGAAGCCCTGCATGCTTCGTAATTACAGAAGTGATTCCAGATATTTGTTTTATGATAACATCTTCTAAGAAACATGTATTTTTGCCAAAGTCTAAAAATTCCTACAACTATTGAATGACAAATTCCTACAACTATTGAATGACAAATTCCTAATTTTGAGAAGTTTCTCAGACAAAAATTCCTCACATTGTCCTGAAGAGTTTGGTTGAGAATTTTATGATGTTATATCATATAACTGGAGATAGCCTTAGATGTCCCAAATGCAAGTTATGAAATCTCTACCTGGAGGTTGGGGAGGAGGGCAATAATAGTGATGAGCTATGTATAAATTCTTCACTCCTCCTCAGAAATCCGGTGCCCTAGATTTCTTGTTTAGTGCAAGGGAGTAGAGTGGGAGTAGATGGGTCTCAGCTACTCTAGCTACTGATGAAAAGACTAGCACCAAGACCAAGGACTTCTGCCCCCTCCCTTGCCTCAGGCTTATAAGCAGTTCTTAAACTTCCTACATTTATTCTGCTTATGGTTACTGGGTGCTGATTCTGTGCTAGGCATTATTCTAGATATTGAACAAAAACTCTCCAAAATGAAAACTGCTGTACCTCTGGAAATTTAAATTAAATAACAAGAGAAAGACAGTAAACATAAAATAAGTAAATTACATACTATGTTTGAAGATAGTAAGTTCCTGGATAAAAACAAACATTGGTTGGTAAGGAGTGGGAGTTCCAGAGAAGCAGCAAAAGGAGTGAGCAGAAATTCTTAAACAAGATGGTGAGAGTATACATCATTGAGAAGATAAGATATATGGATATCTGGTTGGAGACAACTCTAAGCAGAAAGACCAGCCAATGCAAAACTCCAAGGCAGAAGGAATATGCCTAGTGAATGCAGGAAACAGTAAATAATGAGAGAGAAAGGCTTAGTAGGAAAGGAAGTTAAAGAAGTAATAGGAGAGAAGGGGGCAAGACTGTAGAGACCCTTGTTGGCCATTATAAGGATTTTTTAATTTTTACTTTGAGTTAAATGAGAAACATTTTAGTAATGTAAAAAAAGTTTAAAAAATGAAAAGAAAAGTAGAATTCTTAGAGTGAACCCCATTACTTATTACCCGGCTTCAACAATTATGATCTCACGGCCAGTCTTGTTTCATCAGTACCCCTCCACACTGTCCATGCCCTCCTTCTCCAAACCGTACTTAACTGTTGAAACTGGCTAGACAGCATATCATTCCATCAATAAATACTTCAGTATATGTCTCTAAAGAGTAAGTGTACTCTTTTTCTCTTTAAATGTAGCTATATTCATTAGTAGGTTTTGTGCATAAAAGTGGATCAAGTCTGACTTGCCTTGCTATTTGCCGAGATTGAAAAAGCCGGTTGCCTTTGAGTTGATTCTGACTCACAGCCACCCCACGTGTGTTAGAGGAGAACTGTGGGTTCAGTGACTGATATTTCAAAAGTAGATCACCAGAGCTTCCTTCAAGGAACCTCCAGGTGGGCTTGAACATTCACCTTTCGGTTAACAGCTGAGCATGAGCAGGTTACCAGTCTGCAACATCCTGGGATTCAGTTTGTTAACAATAAAGGGATATCTGCAGAAATAGGGAGAGAGAACAGTTAGGAGATTTAGCGATAGTAAAAATAGGAGATGATGCTGGCTTGGGGCAGGATGGTAGCAACGGTAGTTGTAAGAAGTGGTTGGATTTTTGATATATTTTAAAATTAGAGATAACAGGACTTTTATTAGAGTAAGGACTAGATAAGTCCTGAATTGACTAGAGTCTTAGCCAGTAAAATTTTATTTTTCATTTGTGTCACAATCCAGTCTGTAACTATGTTCCCAGTCTGGTGGCCGGCCACACGGTCATTGGAGACCCGAGATTCTTCCATCTTCTTGTGGTCCACTCTTTTCTCAGGTCTTGGAATTCCCTCCATTCAGCTGCAGATGGGGAGAGAGAATGTGGGATCACGAACAGGCGGTTACAATGAGCCAGACCACTATATTGTATGAGCTAAACTCACTCACGTGACCATACCTGTCTATAAGGGAGGCTGGGAATCCTATATGATCAGGAATTTTAAAAAGTTCCCTGAACATCTAGCTAGTCTCTACCTCAGGATGTTCTGATGAGTAGGCTCTGTGATACAAAAGAAAAAGAGGTGTCAAAGATGATTCCAAGGATTTTGACCAGAAGCAAAGATAGGAGTTGCTACTGAATGGAATGGAGAAGACTGTATAAGAGAGTAGGTGTGAAGGGAGAGATCAGTTGTTCAGGAGTTTTGGATCTGCTAAATTTGGGATAGCCACTGGTTATCCAAGTGAAGATTCTGAGTCAGCAGTTGGGTGTAACAGTCTTCAGGAGAGAAGACTGCGCTACAGATGTAAGTTTGGGAGTTGCCAGCAAATAGATGGTATTTAAAGCCGTGAGAGTAGATGAGATCGTGAACGGAGTTTTATGAGGACAAGCCCCAGGAGTCCTGGGCACCCAGAAAGCCTGTGTTAAGAGGCTGAGGAGAAGAGGAGTAAGCATCAGAGGAGACTGAGGAGTGGCCAGTGAGGTAGGACCTGTGACAAATAAGCCGGCAGCAGAGTCCTCTCACGGGAGCAGTTCTGGGGTGCCCGTTGTGTTGTCTGCGGAGTAGGACTACATCTGGGACAATAGCTTTCAAATGTGTTTTTCTGGATCTCTTAAACACATTTTCCATCACAAACCAGTTCTCACACACACACACACACACATACACACACCCCAAAACAAAAACCCTGTAAATATGTGTGCACACACATATATCTGAAATAAAAACTCTTTGAAAACAATGATCTACAAGACTTAGGGTTTCCTTTGAAGAGTCGGTCTCTCAGAGCTGGAAGGCATCTTCTGACTCAAGGTAAGCTTTCTTTCCACAATATTTCTGATGGAATTGTCCAACAACAAAATAGTCTTGTGATGCAGTGAACCCTACTTTGTTCAAGAAATAACCTCCATACTTTTAAATTGTTAGAGAAGATAAGGGGAAAAGGCTCTGTAACTTCACACTTCTAATTCTGACCTCTAGAGTGTCTCCAAACGTCTTCTGTACCTTCTCCTTTGTGACAGCTTTACAGACAGCTGTCAGATTACTCCTCCAAGTCTCTTTTCCAGCCTAAACATCTGCAGTTTCTTGCTTTCGTTTTTTAAAATTCTTTCACTTGTTAATGTCTGATTTTAAAGATTCCATTCAGAGTGGAATTTTGTTTGCTGCTATGGCATAAGCAGGACATCCTGGGAGTCATTGTCTCCTGATTCAAGATACTTTTGCCTCAAATCTACAAGCAGTTAGTTAAAACACCCAAGCCTTTTATTTTTACATAAACTGCTGTAAAGTCAGAGGTCTTACGTAAATAAAAAAATAAAAGAATGTAACCAAAACCATTACTGTACTTTCATCTCGCTAATTTCAGCACATACCTTCAGTGTCTGAGTTCCTCTTTAGATTTTTAGCTCAGAAGCCCGAACTATTCTTTCAAATTTTGTTTGCTTTGCAAATTAGATGAGTCACTCTTTATTCAAATTTATTAGCAAGATGTTGAAGAAGGCAGAGCCTGTTTGGGAGAAGTCTCCTTATGAATTGCTGTTATTCAAGTAGCTACATTGTATCCGGAGCTCCAGTGGCACAGTGGTTTAAGAGCTCGGGCTGCTAACCAAAAAGGTCAGCAGTTCAAATTCAGCAGCCTACTCCCTGGAAAACTTCTGGGGCAGTTCTACTCTATCCCACAGAGTCACTATGAGTCTGACTCTGCAACAATGAGTTTGTTTGTTGTTGTTATAACCTGTCTGAAAACAACCTCGCAATTACATTTCTCCATTTAATTCTCAGAAATATTTTTGTAGATTAGTCACATGTCCTGCCACAGTCCAGCGTCGTTACATCTATGGCAATCCTGTACACTATTGGTCTGCTGACATGAGAAAACAGATGAGATTGGTTTGGTATAACTTTTTCTTAGTTATTCAGTGCTGACTGCTGTTGATCACCTCTGTATTTCCTAAATGCAACAAATAATACTTCCACTTAGCTGTGTGTTTGTGTCACCTTAAAAACTACATGACATCCCTTAGCCAAGTGCCGTCAGTAGCTTCTTTTCTAGGATGCGGCAATTGCTGCAAAGACACTGTGGTTCTTGCACATAGGTCCAGAGCATCCTCAAACACTATGCTGCAAAACAAAAACAAAACAAACAAAAACAATTTCTTAGTTTGGTTACCACGGAAAGAGGAGTGCAATATTTAATAAGAATTGTAGATATCTTTCACAGAGTGCATACTGCATGCCAGATACTTTATATACCTATCTTATTTAATTCTTACTAGCCTGCAAGCTAGTCTTTTACCACTTTCCTTTTACAGGTGAGCAAGCAGAAGCCCCTGAAGCTCAGTGCGGTAGGAAGCCTCTAAATTGCCTCTGAATGATCCCGTCCTCCTTGTAACCATGCCTCTGTGTCATGCTCTCTCTTCAGCATGGGCTGGAAGTAGTGACTTCTTCTTATCAATAGAAAAAATGATGGATTGTCACTTCTGAGATTAGAGTATAAAAACCTGTGACTTCCACTTCACTCACATTTTCTTTTTAACTCTGAGGAAAGCAGCCTCAGTGTTGTAAGTTGCCCTAGGGAGAGGTCAATGTGGCAATGAGATGACATAGGTCTCTGGTCAACAGCCAGCTGGAAATGAAGTCCTCGGTAGAATAACACATGAGGAACTGGTTAATCATGTGAGTTATCTTAGGAGTGGATCCTTCCTAGCTGAGTCTGGAGCTGACTTCTGTGCTGGCTGACACCTTAATGGTACCCTGCAAGTAGATTCCAGAGCAAAGTACTCAGGCCACACTCAAATTCCTGCAGGAACTGTGATATCATAAATGTTGTTGTTTGAAACCTCAAAGTTTGGGGTTAAGTTGTTTCATAGGAACAGATAGCTAACAAGCAGCCCAAGGTCACATAGCTAGAAAATGCTACAGCCTGAATTGACTCCCAATTCTGTGCTGTTTTACTGCAACTATGGGAACCCTGCTGGTGTAGTAGTTAAGAGTTACAGGTACTAACCAAAAGGTCACAGTTCAGATCCACTGCTCATTGGAAACTCTATGGGACAGTTTTGCTCTGTACTATATAGGGTTGCTATGAGTTGGAACTGACTTGATAGCAGTGTTTTTTTTTTTTTGTTGTTTTTGGTTTATCATTCTTTTAAAGAATTAGATGGAAACTTTTCTGCCTTGGTCTCTAGAAGGGAAAATAAAGATCTGGTTCCAAACAGCACTCTGAACAAAACAACAATAGACACCATTTATTGAAAATCTTCTGTGTGCAAGATAGGCTTACTGTTTTCACATATGATTTAACTTAATCTTCCCAACAGCATCATGGAGTGGGTATTATAAATTACTTTATATCTAGGGAAACTGACACTGACAGAAGTTATGTAATTTAGCCCTAATCATGGAGCTAAGGAGGGAGTTGGGATTGAAATCCACGGCTTGTTCCATAGTCTTATTTATTTACTTTAAAGCCTTCTCTTTATACGCCCTTCTTTCAGCTCTTGTTGCTTCCCCCTGCTCTGTCCTCCAGGAATTGTCCTCTTTCTCTCTCCTCCTGCCCTCTGCCTCGGATCACAATTCTCCCCTTTAGTGGGGGAACTCACAGAACTGGTTGAGTCAGTTCTGACTCAAAGCAACCTATGGGGCTGAGTAGAACTGCCCTGCAGAGTTTCCAAGGAGCACCCGGTGGATTCAAACTGCTGACATTTTGATTAGCACTGATAGCACTCCCATCCCCGGAGTACTGGGGGTGAAAATAACAAACAGCAAACGTTCTTGCTTATACCTGCACTTCCTCTTTGGTTCTTCCTTTCCTCCACCCCAGTTGCACCTTCCAGCTAACCCAATCTCATCATTTCTGGATGATCAAAAGCTGCCCAGGAAAAGTTTCTCCTCTTTCCAATGGTTTCATCAGAGAGGATAACCAACAAAGCGAGATTCTCCTGAGTCACTGTCGTGGGGAATCCCAGAAGACACAGACAAGCACCTCTGGCCATTGGGTACTAGGAACGTGTATCAGCTCCAGTCCTGGCACCGTCTTTGTTGACTGCAGGGCAGCCCACTTTCCCTAGGACCTACCTGAGTGCATGGCGAGGGGAGTGGAGCCACCAGTGCCTGGCTCTTCCCTCCTGCTCCCACTCCTTGACTGCAGAAACATCATGTTTGAAGAATATGAATGCTGTTCATTTACATGAATGGCTCCATTTACACCTGTCATACACAGTATGATAAAAATTATGCATAACATTAAATACGTCAGGTTAGCTTTGTTACATTTCATTTGATTTCATTACTAAGTCCTGTTCCTAAATACATAGTTTAAATAGTTGGCTGTTTCTGTAGACACATTATTATTCCTTAGTACTAAAATATTAGGATTTATTGCTTACTGACTGTGTTTAGTGCTCTGTTCTCAAATTTTTGTAAAATTGATGCAATTACACTGGTCTGGAGCAGCGGTAGATTTTTTTGCCCTCTTTTTGTAAATCGAGACACTTGCTCATCTCAAGAACTGTTTTTGTGATTACATCTGTGGTGTCTTTGATTTGGAAGTCCCATGCAATAGAAATCATCTGGATTGAGAATTGTGAACTCATTTGAAACTCAGGTTTTCTTTTCCTGTCTTTTCACCTATCTTAGACTTCATTTCCTTCTCGGCTATATTTATTCTATCCTTTCCAGGTTGAAGATAAATTCTCTTTGAAAAGAAGTACGGAACAAACAATGTTTGAGCTGTTTGACTTTCCTTCTACTATCTTGAAAATATAATGACATCAACTCCAAGCACAGCTTAAATGTTATCTTCTTCCTTTTCTCTCACTTGACCATCCTCCTGCACTCCCCAATTCCAGTAAATTCCAGTATAGTATTCTGGGCTTTGATCTTCTGGACACTATTTTTCCAGGTCTTGGTCATGCTTATGTTTTTGCTTATAGGAGGCTATTTACTCCCTTCTGTCTTTTGGTGGGAAACCCTGATGACATAGTGGCTAAAAGCTAAAGCTGGTAACCAAAAGATTGGCAGTTCAAATCCACCAGGCACTCCTTTGTAGCAAGAAAAAGGTAAGTTTGGCCTGCAGAGCAGAAAATACCTCAAACATCACTTTGTCTTTAAGAGGAAGTGGGTTTTGTTGCCAGAGTGCTATTGTCAGACTCAAGTCTGAAAAATATGCATGCACCCTGTTTCATTATCAAACATACCTATTTATATGTTTTCTCAAAGAAGCAAACAAAGGGATTTTCATATGTCATCCTAATTGGCAACTACAGGTATGCAGATTTTTGTATTGCGATTTCATTGGCATAGCATACTTAAAGAGGCACTAGATAAGCAATTGGCATTGAAGTTACATGGGAAGAAGCTACTTTCTCTTTAGAAGCTAGGCTTATCTCAAGAAATTCTGTGAGGGGAGGGGTGAGCGTCCTTGGGCTGACCCAGAGAGAAGCAGCTGGACTTTTAAACTTTTTAAGTGGAATCTTCTTGCTTAGAAGTCTTTTTTTCCCTCTCTCACCTTGAAAACCGTGTCCTAATGTGGTTGTTATGAGATGAAATTGGTGAGATGGAAGTAGATGTTTTCTTTTTGTCTTTTGTTGTTGTTTTATGGAAGTCATTGCTGGTTGTCATTTGCAGGTATGCTCCTGTATTTTATTCTATGGATAGATTTTTAGTTTTGAAAGCTCTTCCTCCACTCGTCTATTTTTATCCATAGTATGGTATCTTTCTTTAAACGTCTATGGCTGTGAGAACTTTTCTGACATATTTCTGAGCTCTTTGAAATATACTTTCTTAAAGCCAGGGGCTGTGCCTAAGTACAACCATTTGTTGGTTGCCTATAGTGAATTTTGCAATTGTTCTCCAGTAGATGCTCTGGATAAAAATTTATCCTCTTTGCCTTTCTGAAAAGCAATTATTGGCAAAGCAATTTAAAAAAAATGATCAACAAAACCACAACAAAAGAATGGAACACATTCAGGGTGTCAGGTCTAGGGAAAGGCCTTGGTGTTGGCATGGGTGTGGAGAAACTAGAACTCTCATCTAATGCAAGTGCGAGTGTAAAACGGCTCAGCCACTGTGGAAAACAGTTTGGCAGTTCTTCCAAATGTTGAACATAGAACTATAATATGACCCTGTAATTCAATCCTAGGTATACACCCAAAAGGATTCAAAGTAGGAATACAAACAGAAACCTGTACACAAGTGTTCCTTGCAGTGCTATTCACAATACACAAAGGACAGAAATAACCGAGCTATTCCTCAACAGATGAATGGATAAACAAAATGTGAAATACAGTAGAATAAAGTTGTAAGGAGAAATGAAATGCTGATGTACACCACAACACAAATGAACCTTGAAAACTTCATACTGAGGAAAATAAGTCAGCTGCAAAAGAACAAATGTCATTTATAATCTCACTTATATGAAGAAAGCATACACATAGCTTTACTGATGCGTTTCACCCATTTACATCCAGTGTAATTATTAATAGACACGAATTTAGTTCTGTCATTTTGGTGCCTGTTGTGAATTGAACCGTGTTCCCCTCAAAATCTGCAGCAATTTGGCTAGGCCACAATTCCTGGCATTATATGAGGTTCCTCCACGTTTTGCCTGTATGATGTTAATGAGAGGATGGGCAGCAGTTGTGTTGCTGCATCAGGACTCAACTAGCCAAGTGCCGTCAAGACTGTCTTGTGCCTTGAGGGTATTTTTTGAGATGTAAAGGAAAGGGAAGCAAGCAGAGACTTGGGAACCTCATAACATTAAGCAGCACCAGAAGAGCATGTCCTGAGGCTCCTGTGCCAAGATGCTCCCTGATCAAAGACTGATGCAATACAATGACCTTTCTCCAGAGCCAACAAAGAGGGAAAGCTTTTCCCTGGAGCTGACACCCTGAATTTGAACTTTTAGCTTACTGAACTGTGACAATTAAAATTTCTCTTTTTAAAGTCGTCTGCTTGTGGTCTTTTTGTTAAAGTAGCACTAGAAAACTGAAACAACGTCTTTTTTGGTGTATTCTTGACAGTTCTTTTGTTCCACTTAGTCTTCTGTGCCAAATTATTTTTCTTTATTTGATTTTCTTTTCATCCTTTTCATTGTTATTGGTTTCATGTCTGCTGAGACTTCGTGATTTTGTTTCTTATTTTTATGTGTCTCTTTACTGGAGCATTCAGTCCATTCACTTTCAATGTAATTGTTGATAGGTATGTGTTCACTGCTGACATTGTGATATGTTTATTTTTATGTTGATGTTTTCTCTGTTGTTCCTATTAGTCTGTTTTGGGACATTCTTCTTTGTGAGTTGATTTTTCACCTTTTTCAGAGCTGGTTTTGTAGTTGTTGAGACTCTTGTGTGACGTTTCTTGATATGGTTTGTTGCGTCTTTGTTGTGCTTTATGGCTGCCCCTAAGATCCATCTTAATAAACTACATATAAACTCAATTTTAATTACTATCAGTCTTGTAGGCTTCCTCTCCATCTGGAAGGACTGTAATGACTGTAGTACATACCTCTTTTTAATATGATGGCACCATAGTTTTCATGATAATCACTGGATTGTTTCTTTCAGTATTAAAGCTGTCCTTGAGTTTGGAGCCTTCCTGAACTGAGTAGAATTCTGGATGGTATGTCCTTCTAAATTATACAGTTAGTGGTTTTGTTCCTCTCAGCCAAAGCCATGAACTTCTTTCAGTATTTCTTGTAGTTTTGGTTTGGTTTTTACAAAGTCTCTAAGTTTCTGTTTATCTGGGAATGTCTTAATTTCACTTTCATATTTGAAAGATAGTTTTGCAGGGTATCTAATTCTTGGTTGGAAGTTCTTCTCCTTCAAGGCTTTGAATGTGTCATGCCACTGTCTCTGTGCCAGCATGGTTTCTGCTGAGAAATCTGATGAGATCCTACAGGCTTTCCCTCTGAATGTTAGCTTTGCTTTGAGTCTTGCTGCCTTTAAGAGTTGCTGCTTATGTTTCACTTGTTAAGCTTGATTATAATATGTCTTGGAGTCTTTCTTTTGAGATCTATATTGGGTGGTGTATGATATGCATCTGGGATATCTATATTCTCTTCCTTCATGACTTCTGGGAAGTTTTCTGTCAGCAGCTCAGCAACAATGCTCTCTGTGTTCTCAGGTATCTCACCCTGTTCAGGGACTCCAGTTAATTGAAGGTTGTTCCTCTTAATAGAGTCCCACATGCTTCTTAATACCTCTTCATTTTTCTTGTTTCTTTTTTCTGATTTGTCCTCATAGATGCCGGCATCAGTAGCTCTGTCTTCCAAGTCAGAAATTCTTTTTCCCATTTGTTACATTCTGTTTTCTTGGTTTTGAATGGAAGTTTCTATGTCTTTGCTTTTGTTCTTAATCTGTTGGATTTCAGAGTACTGGTGTTCCATCAGATCAAACAGCTTGTTTAATTTTTCATTTTGTTCTGCTGCATTTTGTATAAGGTCTAGAAGAGCTCTGTATATAATCATTTTGTATTCATTTTCCGATGATTTCAGAAAAGTTTCTTCATCCAGAAAACTCCTTGGTTGTTTTGTTTGTGAAGCCATGGATATTTCTTGTTGGCCACAGGTGTCTGTTGCTTTTTGGGTTTCATGTGAGTAAGTAGAGGCTGGGAGAGATACTGTGAGGATGGACTGCAGATGTTTTTCTAGGCTGTCTTAAAATGTAAAACAAAAGGTTTCTAACCACTTCCCAAGTCAGTCAGGTTTTCAGGTGTAGAGGTCCCTCTTCCCAACTGCCAAAGTAAGCATCTCTATATCCAACCCCACATGACACGAATTAGTTCAAAATACTGCAGTGCTACTGCCCTGTTTGCCTCTGCTGACAGAGTCCAGCCTTAGGTGAGACTGTGTGAACTACTGCTTCTCTGGTAGAAAAGCGCTCTCCTATGGGCAGGCTCTAGCTCCCAAGCTAAGAATTAGGTCCAGCTGCGGCCACTGTAACTAATATGGCGCCCTCCACATGGTCGGTGGACAGAGGGGCTAAAGGTGCTGACATGTAGTGAGTCCTCAGCCTCTGTAGCTGGGCCCCAACTATAGGTGACACTGTGTAAACTACTGCTTTTCTGTTGAAGAGGCGCTGTCCTGTTTGCAGGTACTGGCTCCCAGGCTAAGAATTAGGTCCAGCTACAATCGCCGTATCCAACATGACGTCCCGCACATAGGCGCCGCGGTTCCGTACAAAGCATGCTATGGCAGAGATGAAAAGAGATGCTCAGATTCTCTAGGTGTACAGATTCCTAAGCCTGGCTCTCAAAATATGGCAATTTTGTCTGCCTATCCCACCAGCAGTGTATCTCAGACTAGCAGCTAGGCAAGACCCATCTCCATCTGCCGGCCAAGACAGAGGAAAAAAAGTCACAATGGTGCGTAGCCTTCAGTCCGTGAGAGCCAGGGCTAGCCAGGAGTGGGAGTCAGTGAAAGAGAGGTGGCTTTTTGTTCAGTGGTATGAAGTCCAAATTAACAGCCCTGTGCCGTTTCCTGGGGCTCACTAGGTGACCAGAAGGATTAATGACATTCCTGTCTATGGTTTTTTTTTGGGGGGGGGTTGTTTGTTTAAACCTAGCTACCTATAAAAGCTTTTCCTTATCTTTAGTTTTGTTAAGTTTGATAATAATATGTCTTGGTGTCTTTCTTTTGGGATCAACCTTGTGCGGCGTTCGATGAGCATCTTGGGTAGATATCTTCTTGCCTTTCATGATGTCAGGTAAGTTTGCTGTCAACATGTTTTCAACAATTCTCTGTATTTTCTATTATTGCCCCCTGTTCTGGTTTTCCAATCATTCATAAATTGTTCCTCTTGATAGAGTCCTACATAATTTTGAATCTGCAAAAGTTTTCAATCACATAGCATATGAAACTCACGTGAGAGTCCTCTGCAGTTCTGTAGATGCAGCCTGTCTGAACCTCAGTTTCCCTGCTAAGAAAGACACTCTCCATTCATGGTGCTGCTGATTTGCTTCGCTACCTGCCACCATGCCATGACTCCACTTGGGTAGCTGAAGCAAGTTCCTCTGTGGGGTGTGGACTAAAATCTGGCCAAAGTAGTTGCTTATGGACCTGCTCTCTCCTCCCTGTCACCTAGCCTGACCAATCTCTTAGTTTTCTGCCTGTTATTTAGGTCTCCTGGAATGTCCTATGTAATCTACTCAGTTGTTTTTCTGGTTCTTTGCTGTTGAAGGGATCAGAAAACATTTGCATCTACTCTACTATCTTGACCCTGACTCTGAAATAAGGAAATGCATAGAAACTGAGGTTATTGTGGTTAGCAGAAGTGGGAGGGAGGAGAGAAGAGGAACTTTTTGCTTAGGACTTGCTGAGCTTTTGTTAATGGTGGTAGAGTGACTTGGAAAAGGATAGGGAGAATGATTGCACTACTGAGACAATGTAGTCCGTGTCACCGAATTGCACATGAAGAAATTATTGAGATGACATAGGTTTTATTAGGTGCATTTTCACCACAAAAAGCAAAAGAGCGACTCCTACTCCTCAGAAAGCAAAACTCATTGCATATGGGGTAATAGAAGACTTTGGGGAGTAGATAGTGGAGATAGTTGCATAAAATAGTGAAAGTAATTAATGTCACTAAATTGTACACAGAAAGTTAGTTAAAATGGCAAATTTTTGGTTAGTTATATTTTATCACAAAAAAATTATTAAAATAATAAACAAACAGCCCACATTGGACAATCTGAGTTTTAGCAGAGTGAGATCTTCAACACACTCATGGAAAGATAGAATCCCCTACATCCCTGTATCAACTTCTTGTTTATTTTAGAAAAAGATCAGACACTTCCTCCACCTAGCTGGGCAGTTCTAAAGCACACATACACGGCAGTCACATTCTTAATTATTTGGCTTGTTTTCCTCACCCAAGGTGTCTGTGTGTTTAACATTCACTTTCTTATCAGCCCGTGAAAATGTAATGAAATGGAATCTTAACTTTCTGAGTTTTATTTGTTTTTTACTAGCTTGGGTCAGAAAAGCTGAAGAAAGAAAAAGTAATTCTGTCAGCGGAGGAGCAGTCCTATATGACAGCTCTCTCTCTCTTTTTAAATAAAGACAAAGTTACTGTCTCACTGAGAGGGTAGTATTATTTTTCCATGAAGCAAAGCACTAAACAGCTCATTTTTAAATTTTCACAACAGTATAATTTGCGTCAGAGTAAAAGACAAGGACTCCTGAGAAGCTGTTATTCTCAGTTGTGTGTTTTATTATTTCATCTTGGGATAAGTTGGTAGGAGGTGTGGGTGGAATATGTGAGGATGAAAAGGGAAAGGAAAAAAAAGGTGGAAAGTAGATAGCTCTGATCGTCTTCAGAATCCTTACTGTGACCACTTGTACTCCAGGGACTTGGGTGAGAAAGAGGTATGGAAGGTACTCTTGGAGGAGCAAAATGGTGGCATGGAGCCTGGAGTCATGCTGACCTTGGCTTCCTAATGAAGGCTACATCTACTTAGCTCTGTGACCTAGGGCACATTTTTCTCTCCCTGCCTCAAAATTTTCATCTGTAAAATGGGCATGATAATACGACCAATCTCATGTTGAGAAGGTGAACCATGGGTTCTGTCACATAGAAGTGATCATAGATACAGTAGCCTTTAGTATTCAGCACTTCCAGCTTGACACACAATTTAGAGTTTAATTAAATAGGCAGTTCTCCAGCTAAACAGGAACACCTTTGAAGGCAGGAATGGTGACTAATGCTTCTCTTATTATGGAGCTGGGCACAGCCTACTAGCTTACTGAGTGCTATGGGTTGTATAGCAATGTGACTTAAATAAAAAGAGAAGAGTAAGCACCTTTGGGGCAGAGCTAGAATATTCTTTTTAAGTAAACCATGAGACCTCCAATGTGGGAAGGATTTCAGTTTGGGTCCCAGGGGGAGTTTCTTTCCTTTGATGTGTGTGGATTGTGTGTGTGCATACTTTCATACTTTCTGCAACTATCTCTATTATCTACTCCCCAAAGTCTTCTATTACCCTATGCCCAATGAGTTTTGTTTTGTAGTGGTAGAGAGTGTGCATATCTTTTTCTTAATTTACTTTTTGTGGTGAGAATGTATAAATCCTTGCTTATTTATAAATCTGATCATGTGGAAACACAACTCACCTCTAGCTTTTGTCATCAGGACTCTTCAGCAATAAATGGAAGCCTAGACAGCATCTCTGAAACACTGCCAAATTCTGCAAGACTTCTGAACCAGTCAAGATCGAATTATCCCAGTGCACTTGGAGCTTGGTGTGTTTGATTAAATTCTAGTTCTTTGAAAGCTGATCTTCAGTATCGACAGGGTAACTTTTATAAAATAGACAGATAACCAAAGCAGCCCATTTCACAACAATCCTGCACAAACAGCACATTATTATATTAATTTAGCATTATTGTTGTTACTGGAAGTGATTTTCGATTTGATTTATCATGGTGATGATTATTTTTGCATGGAAGCAGGAGAGGTTAAGTAATGCCTTTTTTTTTTTTTTTTTTTAACCTTTCAGGAAACAAAAGACAAACAAAGACATAATATTTTCCTTACAAACCCTATTCTACAGGAAAGAGCCTGAGAGTGAGGTGATGAGATGCAGTCCCTGGGGTCTGCTGTGTCAATCCTTTCCTCCCACCTCAAGTCTGGTGGAAGAGAGGAGGGAAAGAAACTTCCAAGTATATAGCTAAAGTCTGCAGTAAGAAAAAGCAAGTAGTAATAAAGTCAAAGATGTAGAAAGAACTTAAGATGGAAGCATTCATTATAATGGTCACAGAATCCCATAGTACGTTGACAATATCATGGTCATAATGTGTGCTTTGTTATTCTTTTACAAAAGTGGCTCCTGCTCACCCTCAGCAGTGTTTGGTTGATGGTCAGAGATTATGTCAGAGGCTATGTACCTGGTTTCTGTGTGTGGCACCTGAATCTGTATAAGCCAAAGACTATGCGTTTCTACATTTAGTCCCAAGAACAACATCTCACTGAGGAAGATATTATTGTTCTTATTTTACAGATGAGCAATTAAAGCACAGAGAGATTGTGTGTCTTTCCCGAGGACACACAGCAGGTAATAGCAAAGTCAGGGTACTGATCCAGGTTTGTTTGATTCCAGAGTTGGTTCTCTTTTCATCGTTCTCATGAAGAATCCTCCTTACCCAAAGGTTTTTCTGTGTTTCGTCTCTGTCCAGGCAAGCTTCCTACAGTTCACACAGCATACTGTAGACACTGGATTTCCATTGACAAGACTCTCCCTATCGCCCCATATTATTTTATCTGTTTTATTTAATCTGCTAACTAACATCACGAACATAGTCACCTTCAAAGTAGGACTGCTGGCTGGAGTGACCTTCAGGTCAATAAAGCATTCAATGGGCTTTAATTTAATTAGACAAATTTTGGCAGCAGCTGCCTAGTGACTGTTTCACAGACTATGTCAGGAATGAGCAGAGCCTGGCAGAGCCCATTGTCATCTGGACTTCTTTAATGCAGCCCCAGGTCCTGGGAGCCTTGCTCCTCTTCTGGCCGAAAAAGAGAAGGAGGCGGAAGGGGCATTTGGGGTTTTCTACCCTGGGTGTGCCTTTTGAAATTAAGTGGTAACTGGAGTAACAGCCAAGCCCTGCTGATTCGTTTCCCTCTTTTCTTATCTTGCCACAGATCAAATCAGCCTTCTCCCTTGATTTAAAAGGTTCCTGAAAATTTCCTTTACAGTGAAAACATCATGGTCAGATCACTGTCTTTGTTGAGTTCCTTCCCACCCATCCAAACTGGTCACAGTTCTTCAAACCTCGCTCTGTGTCCCTCACCTTTTGTTGTTGTTGTTAGGTGACAGGGAGTCAGCTCCAACTCATGGTGACTTTATGTGTAACAGAGTGAAACATTGCCCTGTCCTGTGCCATCTTCACGATCGTTGCCGTGTTTGAGTCCATCATTGCAGCTATTGTGTCAATTGGTTTCACTGAGAGTTTCCCTCTACTAACTATGATGTTCTTTTGTAGTAATTGGTCTTTCCTAATAATTTGCTCAAAGTAAGAAACCTGAAGTCTTGCCATCCTTGCTTTTAAGGACGATTTTGGTTATATTTTTTCTAAGACTCGTTTGTTTATTCCTTGGAAAGTCCGTGGTATAGTCAATATATCACCAACATCACTGTTTGAAGGCATCAGTTCTTCTGTCTTCCATTTTTTCACTGTCCAGCCTTTGCACGCATATGAGGTGAAGTGGCTGGAAAGACAATGACTTGGGTCTGGTACATCTTAGTCAGTAATGTGACATCTTTACTTTTCAAAACTTTAAAAGGTCTTTTGCCCAGTTGTAAACCTGCCTGTCACTGCAGGGAACACTGGCCTAGTCCACTTGTCACTGTTCTTCCTAGGCCTGTGGGAGTCAGCCATGGAGAAGAGGACAGAGCTCCAGACTTGAAGTCAGACTTGGATTTCAATTTTGGTCATCAGTCACTGACCGGTCAAATGATCTAGCCTTTCTGCTGTCAGTGTGGTGGTTATCAAACGGAGATAGAAGTTCTTGTCTTGCTTAGCTCTTAGGATGATTGTGAAGACAGTAAATTGCAATGAAACTGCACACATGCACACACACACACACACACACACACACACACACCCAAGCTGGTATAAAAATGAAAATTATGATTTTGTTTATGCTCTATTTACCATGCAACATATTACTGGGATTGCTTTGTTGTTTCTGTGTTCTCCGTGTGTGTCTGTTAGACTGCGAACTCCAAGAGAGCAGAGAGTGCTTTACATACTGTGCTCTGCCCAACACCTGGCCCTGCATCGTGTGCAATCAGGGACTTAACGAGGCTTTCAATGACTGATGACAGCCAGTCTTGGAGAATAAACAAAAGACTGGTGAGTGAAAAAGTCATTGGCAAAGGAGGTTGCTTATGGGCACCGTGGCTTACTTTCTCCAAATCGCAAATGCTTTACAGCGGTGTCAGTCATTAAATATTGATTTAAAGTGTTAGACAGCCCTCATTTACTCAGAGCAGATGTTTACGAAATTATTTGTTAGGAAGTAATTTTGAATTTAACACATGATTGGTACTTTTTGCTATTCCTTTGTGTCTTAATTAAAGATGAAAAATGCTCTTTATATCCAGCACTGACACCACTGACTCATCACGTGGGGATTGTCCTCACGGTCCACATTCAGCTGAGTATTTAAGTCTTTACAAACAAATTAGAATGAATCTCAAAGTAAATGGTTTGAAAACAAAGTAAAAATGTTGCTTAGTATAATGAGTCATTCTGTTGGGCACCTTATGTGCAGTATGTGAAGTATAACTTTATATTTTATCTCTGAGCTTAAGAAATAGTCTGGAAACAGTGGATGATTCTTTGCAGGTTTAGAAATAATTTCCTAGAATACACTTTGGGTCATTTTTAGTTTGAATGAAAAAGGAAGGCCTTGTCTTCCCCTTCTTCCTAGGAATGCCTGTCCCTGCCTCTGGAAGTATCTTCTAGTCTGCAAGCACAGTCTTATCAAAGGCATGGAGGTAGGAGTAGGTGTTCTATCTCAGGAATATTATAGGACTTTGTAGTTGGACTATAGGCTACAGGAAAGACAGGCTGCTGCGCAGATGAATTATCCAGTAACCAAGGTATGAGTGGGCTTAGTTGTGCTTACTTACCTCAAGACCCTCAGTGGCAAGGTGGTTAAGAGCTTGGCTGCTAACCAAAAAGCTGGTAGTTCAAATCCACTAACAACTCCTTAGAAACATGATGTGGCAATTGTACTCCCACCTAGGGGGCACTTAGGAATCAGAACCAACTGAATGACAATGGATTTGGTTTGTTTTGGTTACTAACATGTAGTGCAATGTTTCACCTGGTTTTTACCACATCATAGATGTGGGATAGAATTTCATGACTGGATGATGATTGCTGTGTGCCATCGAGTCAATTCCAACTTACAGAGATGTCGTGTGACAAAGTAGAGCTGCCCTATAGGGTTTTCTTGACTGTAGTCTTTATGGAAGCAGTTCACCAGGCTTTTCTTCCATGAAGCCGGTAGATTTGAACCGCCAGCCTTTTGATTAGCAGCTACACAGTTAACCATTGTGCCATGGTGGAGAGGATAGTGAAAAGGCGGGAATAAAATAGACTGGCATCAGCACACAGGAACTGACTGCTTGACTAATTCATTGATTCAGCAAACCTTTATGGTGACCTCACCTCATGCCACACCCTAAAGTTTAACTCTGAGGGTAGAAAGAGGAAGAGCACTTGGTCTCTGCTCCTGAGGATTTACCACCGAGTGAGGAGCCAGACACAGATTAAACATCTCTGTGTACCATGCCGTACGCATGCCTTATGGGGCAGGGCTCAACAGTGCTGAGGCTGGCTGGGCAGTTATCCTGAGTCCTAAAAGAAGGTGGCCATCTTGTCGTGTTCTCAGATTCCTTTTTAAAAATTCTTGCCATTGCCCTGGGGATAATGATCCATCTTTAATGTGGCTTTAAAGCGTTTATCCTGTTTGACCCACCCACTGCTCCAGCCTCTGCTCATGCTGCCACCCTTTGACTCTCCTGATTTAGCCTCTGTGGCTTCTTCTTCTTATCTAGGGGAGACATCAGGGTCTCTGTTGCCACAGGGCATTTCCTGTAGCCTCTGTATGAACCACTCTTCTCTCAGATCCTAGCCAAATTGTCCCTTCTGTGGGGAACTCTTTAGACTCCTTCATAATCTCTCTGTTACGTGCGTGTGTTAGCGCCTTGTATCTCTCTGGAGCACTTAATCAAGGTTATACATCTGCATTTTTTATGTGGTCGTTTGATTTCTGTGTGATTCCTCTTTCTAGATAGCAAGCTCTTTAGGGCAGTGTGTCCAGTTTTGCTTGTCGTTGTATTTTAGTGTTTGCACAGTGTCTAGTATATAGCACATTCTCAATAAATACATGTCAATTGACTGTTGCACTGAAATAACTAAAAGGTGAAGGATGTTTCATGAAGAGGGAAAACATGAGCAGAGGTACAGTGGTTTATTCTAGAGATACTTTAGGAACAAATGGCTGGTTTAAAAACTGAAGCTAAGGATAGCTATGTTGAGTAAATTTGGACAGGAACTTCTGTGCCGTGCGAAGCACTGCCAGAGACCAAGGTAGATGCACCCGTCATACTCTGTTCTTCCCCCATCAGAAATTGTACTCCAGTTGCTGGCTTGACTAAAGTATGTGGTAGCTCTTTGAGGACAGGGCTCAGCCTATCTGAATCATTACTGTAGCTCCAGGACCTAGAACAGTGCTTTGCACTTGAGAGGAACCAACAAGTACTTACTAAATGAATAAATGAACAAGTGAATGAACGTGTTTATTGTGGAAGCTATGGAAAGCTGTGGACAGTGTTTCGTATGCTTGGGTTTGTTTTTCAAAATGTTTCTTTGGCAGCTGAGTGAAAAAGGTAAGGGCTCATTTTCATTGACTGTACTCTGTTAACCTTTGAAGGGGTATAGGTACAGACAGATCACAGTGGAAGGGGATGGTGGCAGAAAAGTAGGCAGGGAGCTGCTGAAATTCTGGAGAAGATGCTGATGAATGGCTAGGGTGGTGGCCCTAGAGTTGGAAGAGAAGGAGTAGGTTTGAAAAATATTCAGTTAAATGAGATGGAGAATTCAGAGCACATAAAGATGATCCTAAGATACTAATGATTTCTTTTTCCAAACAAACAAACAAAACAAAACAAAAAAAACTTCTTGTCCATAGGGTCTTGTTGAGGAGAGGGAGAGACAGAGTGTGGGGACAAGACAGAGTGGGAGTCACTCTCAGGCCCATCAGAACCCCCTTGGGTGGCTGCGGGTGGCTGCCCTCCATGTTTACATGGATGCCCCCTATTCTAGGCTTTGGTCAGAATAATAAGGCAGAAATGAATGCACAGAATGCAATATGCTAAGCAGCTGACTACAATATGAACCACTCAGCTTTTCTTTGCCTTCTAAAAGAGCTTTTATCCATCTCTTTGATTTCCAAGGAGCAAGATGCCGACAGTCACTTGGGGTTTGCTCACTGTCTCTTGACATGCAGTAATGATCTGAAATTTGTTAACTGGAGCTAACATTTTCCCAATTTTTACCTACTAAAGCTTCCACCTTAGTCATCTTAAGAACTATTCATTCCTTTATTGAGAAAACCATCTTCCAGAGGACTAGATGAAGAAGTGTGAGTTGTACTTATCAGGCTGTGGGATGACATGGAGTACTAACAGACTTAGCAGCTTTAACTAACTCCAGTGAGATAACCCAAGTCAAATTTGGAGGGAATGGAGGCTTTTTTGAGAAGATAAGGGGATATTGTAGATGTAGGTGAACTGTGTTACAGATAGGGACTAGAAGACAGAGAGACACACTGTTGATAGAGACTAAGCTAAACAGGGGAACGGACTATGTCAGAGCTGTCAGATTCTCTCTCACTCTTTGGTTTTAGGAGAACAGGAAAATCACCTTTGTTTCGTCGTACAAGGAAAATGGAGTTCAGTCAGAGCTGCTGCTGCCAAGACTGTTCTCCAAGGGTGGTATCTCATTGTGGTTTTAATTTTCATTTCTCTGATGGCTAAAGATTGACAGCATTTCTCATGTATCTGTTAGCTGCCCGAATATCTTCTTTGGAGAAGAGCTTGTTCATATCCTTTGCCCATTTATAAATTGGGTTAATTGTCTTTTTATTGTTGAGGCTTTGCAGTATCTTGTAGATTATAGAGATTGGACACTGATCAGATTTTTGGTGGCCACTTTGTTCCCCCAGTTTTGTAGGTTGTCTCTTTACTCTTTGGGTAAAGTTTTTAGATGAATATAAATGCTTGATTTTTTAGATGTTCCCAGTTATCTATTCTCTCTTTTGGTGTTTGTACATTTTGGAATCTGTGTATGCCTTGTACTAGGGCTTTCAGCTTTGTCCCTCTTTATTCATCCACAGTGTTTATCATTTTAGTTTGATATCTAGGTCTTGGATCCATTTTGAATTGATTGTTGTGCACAGTGTGAGATACAGGTCTTCTTTTCTTTTTTTTGCAGATGGATATCCAGTTATACCAACATCACTTGTTAGAGAGACTGTCTTTTCCCCAATTTTTGGAGTTTAGGCCTTTGCCATGTATCAGCTGTGTGTAGGTGGATGATTTTGTGTCCAGATTCTCAATTTTCTTCCATTGGTCTATGTGTCTGTCATTGTACCAGTACCAGGATGTTTTGACTACTGTAGCCATGTAATAGTTTCTAAAATTAGGTAGTACAAGTTGTCCCACTTTGTTCTTCTTCTTCAGTATTGCTTTACTTATCTGGGGGTTTCCTCCCTTTCCATATGAAATTGGCAATTTGTTTCTCCATCTTAATAAAAAATGCTGTTGGTATTTGAATCAGAATTGCACTGTTTCTACAGATTGCTTGGGGTAGAATGGACATTTTCGCAATGTTGAATCTCCCTGTCCAGGAGGAAGGTACGTTCCTCTACTTGTTTAGATCTCTTTTGGCTTCTTACAGGAGAATCTTGTAATGTTCTTGGTACAGCATTTTTATGTCTCTGGTTAAATTTATTTCTAAGTATTTTATCTTCTTGGGGGCTATTGTAAATGGTACTGATTCAGTGGCTTCCTTTTTAACATTCTCTTGTTGGTGTAGAGGAATACAACTGATTTTTGTATGTTTAACTTATATCTAGATCCTTTGTTGAACTCTTCTATTACTTTTGGTAGTGTTTTTGTGGATTCTTTAAGGTTTCCAGTGTATGGGATCGTACTTGCATCTAGAGATACATATACTTCTTTCTTTCTAATTTGGGTACCCTTTGTTTCTTTTTGTAGCCTGATGGCTCTGGCTGGTACCTCCAGCATAATGGTGAATAGAGGTGGTGACAGAGGGCATCCTTGTTTGGTTCTTGTTCTCAAGGGTAATGCTCTCGGAGTCTCTCCACGTAGGATGATGTTGGCTGTGGGCTTTGTATAAATGCCATTCATTATGTTGACAAATTTCCCTTCTCATTTTACTGAGAGTTTTTTTTTAAACATGAATAGATGTTGACTTTGTCAAGTGCTTTCTTGCATCAGTTGATAAGTTTAAGTGATTCTTGTCTTTTATTTATGTGTTTGATTACATTACTGTTTTTCTATTGTTGAACCATCCCTGGTATGAATCCTACTGGGTCATGGTGAATTATTTTTTTGATATATTGTTGAATTTTATTGGCTAGAATTTTCTTGAAGATTTTTGGGTCTAAGTTCATGAGAGATATTGGTCTGTTTATTTTCCTTCTTCATGGTGTCTTTACTTGGTTTTGGTATCAGGGTTACCCTGGCTTTGTAGAACAAGTTTTGGAGTGCTCCACCCCTTTTTTATGTTCTGAAGTACCTTTAGTAACAGTGATGTTAACTCCTTTCTGAAAGTTTAGTAGAATTCTCCAGAGAAGCCATCAGGGCTGGGGCTCTTTTGTTGTTGTTGTTGGGAGTTTTAAAATTATCTTTCCAATCTTTTCTTTTATTATTTTTTTTTCAGTTGTTCCACCTCTGTGTTAGTTTAGGTAGGTAGTATGTCTCTAAAAATTTGTCCATTTCCTCTAGGTTTTTGAATTTGTTAGAGTACAATTTTTCATAGTATTTTGTTATGATTTTTAAAAATTTTTGTTGAGTCTGTTGTGATATCACCCATGTCATTTCTTATTTGCATTATTTGTTTTCTCCTCTGTTTTTCTTTTGTCTGTTTGGACGGTAGTATATCTGTTTTGTTGATCTTTTCCAAGAACCAGCTTTTGTTTTTGTTAACTCAATCATATTTCTATTGTCTAATTCATTTAGTTTTGTTCTAATTTTTATTTTTTCTTTCTTCTGTTGCTTGAGGGGTTCTTTTGATGCTCTTTTTCTATTTCTTTGAGTTCAAGGGTTAATGCTTTGATTTGGACTCTTGTTTTTAGATGTGTACATTTATTGACATTAACTGGCCTCTGAGCACTGCTTTTGCTGTGTCCCATAGGTGCTAATAGGATGTGCTTTCATTATCATTTGTTTGTGTGAATGTCTTTATTCTGTCCTTGATTTCTTCTACAATCCAATAGTTTTTGAGCAAGGTGTTATCCAGTTTCCATGTGTTTGGTTTTCCCCCACTTCTTTTTCTGCTATTGATCTTGACTCTTACGGCTATATGGTTTGAAAAGATGATTTGCAATATTTCAATTGTTTGGATTTTGTCAGGACTTGCTTTATGGCCTAA
Organism: Heterohyrax brucei; assembly: GCA_028571685.1. Classification (NCBI taxonomy): domain Eukaryota; kingdom Metazoa; phylum Chordata; class Mammalia; order Hyracoidea; family Procaviidae; genus Heterohyrax; species Heterohyrax brucei. The sequence goes on from CM053145.1 coordinate 37,051,674, forward strand.
TAAGTGGTCTATTCTGGGAAACATTCCATGGACATTGGAAAAGAAGTTATACATGACTGCTGCTGGGTGGTGTGTTCTGTGTATGTCTATGATGACAAGTTGGTTGATTGTGGCATTTGTATCTCTATGTCTTTATTGTGACTTTTTTCCTATATGTTTTATTTCCAAAAATGGTGTGTTATAGTCTTCTACTATTGTTGTGGAGCTGACTTTCTCACTTTTCAATTCCATTAGAGTTCATTTGATGTATTTAGTGGCCATATCATTGGGTGCATTAGTATTTAATATGGTTATGTCTTTCTGATACATAATGTCCTTCTTTGTCCACTTTGGTAGATTCTACTTACAGTCTATTTTATCTGAAACTAATATTGCCACTCCTACTCTTTTTGAATGTTGTTAGCTTGGCATATATTTTTCCATCTTTTCTAGAGTTTCAGTTTGTTTGTATCTTTAAGTCTAAAGTGTTTCTCTTTTAGGCAGCATATAGATGGGTGATATATGTTTTTAAATCCATTTTGCTGTTATTTTTATCTTTATTGGTACACTTAACCCATTTACATTCAGTGTAATTATTGATAGGTATGAAATCAGTGCTGTTGTTTTTGGTGACTTTTTCTATGTGTTCCTGACAGTTTCTTCATTCTGAGTTGTTTTTATTTATGGATTTTCTTTTCATCTTTTTCATTGTCATTGGTTTTATATTTGCTGTGACTTCTGGGTTTTGTTTCTTATTTTGATGTGTAGGATTATTAATTTCCTCTGTGGTAACCTTAATGCTTACCCTCATTATTCTAAATTTAAAACAGCCTTTACTTTCTTCATGTCACCTTGACTGCTTCTCCATATGAAAGATCTATGTATGTTATTTCATTCACTTTTTGATATAGTGTTGACATATTTTACATGGTGGCATTTTTGTTTCCCTATTTTTAGTGTTTTAGCTTTGATTTATTTTTGCGGTTTCCCTATCTGGGTTAATATCTGGATGATCTGTCCTATGCGCTGGTCTTGAGTTTTTGTCTCATGTTATTGGTTTTCTGACTGAAGAACTTCCTTCAGTACTTCATGTAATTTTAGTTTGGTTTTTCAAATTCTCTAAACTTCTGCTTATTTGGGAATGGCCTAATTTCACCATCATATCTGAGAGACAGTTTCTTGGCTGACATTTTTTTTTTCTTACACAGCTTTGTGTGTATCATCCCATTGCCTTCTTGCCTGCATGGTTTCTGCTGAGTAGTCTGAGTTTAGCCTTATTGACTCTTCTTGGTAGGTTATTTTTTTGCTTAACCATAATTTTCTTTAAAAGCATCTCCTTATCATTAGTTTTGGCAAGCCTGATTATGTCTTGGTGTCTTTTGTTTTGGGATCTATCTTGTGTGGAGTTCGATGAACATCTTGGATAGATACCTTCTCATCTTTCATAATATCAGGGAAAATTTTTTGCCAACAAATCTTCAACAGTTCTCTCTGTATTTTTCTGTTATCCCTTTCTGTTCTGGTATTCCAGCCAGTCATAAATCATTCCTCTTGACAGACTCCTAGATAACTCTTAGTGTTTCTTCATTTTTTTAAATTGCTTTATCTTATTTTTCCTCAGATAAGTTAGTGTTAGTTGCTTTATCTTCAAGCTTACTAATTTTTTATTCCATTACCTCAGTTCTGCTCCTTTGACTTTGTATTGAATTGTCTAATTTGGTAATTTTATTGTTAATCTGCTGAATTTCAGATAGTTGTTACTCAAGTATTTCTTGCAGCCCGTGTAATTGTTTGTTATACTCTGCTGCACTTTGCCTGATGTCCTTCCTGATCTCTTAAAGGGTTTTAAATATTAATCTTTGTATTCTACCTTTGATAATTCCAGGAAGTCCTGTTCATCTGAGAATATTTTTAATATTCTTTGTTTTGGGAGTTTTGTGAAGCAGTCTGCCTCTTTAAGTGGTTTGTTAATGGATGTTGTCTCTAAGACATCAGAAAGTTTTTGTAATTTATATTTGTTTTCTGTGTTCTACATATGCATTTTTAATTTTGTTTTTAAATGTTCAAATATGCTGATTGTGTGAGGTAGGTTGATTATTAGAATCTTAAAAATTCTAACATCCTGTCACCAGGTGGTTAGAGCTGTTGCTAGGTATGTGGGCCCAGGAGCCACTTTATTTTTCTGTATATATTCAGCTTGGGAGCCCAGGTGGTTGGCTGCTGAATGTGTGCTGTCTTCTGTTTCCCAGAATTTTCACTATGGGGAGGGAAATTAGCACAGACACAGGTGGTCAGTTGAGTACACTGAGAAAGGAATGAGTCCAACAAATATCTGCACCTAGGCAATGGACTTAGTGATGCAATGAGTTTCAGGCTTAGAAGAGCTGACAGACCTCTTTTTTGACCCCCATTTGTTAAACTCTTCCCTCTCCAAGTCTGGGAGAATGACTCCAAGTGTGTGTAAGGGGTTCTACTACTAGCCTAGGCAGAGTGTCAGAGATGGGCACTAGTGCAGTACAGAAAAGGGACAGGGAAGCACTGAGGAAAGTGAGACAGGTACAACCCCCCAAAAACTTTAAATCTACAGTCACAAGCACTTAGCTTTCGACTTTCAAATGGCAGTCCTCTGCAGTTCTGTGGGTGTGACCATCCAAAGCTCAGTTTACCCACTGAGAAACATACTCTCTGAACGCTGCTACTTTGTTTGCCACACTGGCAGTAGCAGATCCTGCTGCAGTGTATGGATTACCACCAGACCCAGTCTGGTCTATTTAGGTGGTTCTGGGTGTACTCTCCTCTCCCTGTCACCCAGTCCAATCTCTCAGTGGTCCCCCAGATGTTCAGGGCTCCTAGAATGTACTATATAATCTATTCAGGTGTTCATCTGGATCTTTGTTGTCAGAGGGATCATAGGATGCATGTTGCTCTACCACTGTCTTAGCCCTGTCTCTTGCTGTTAAATTCTTTGCTCTGCATTTTAGGTAGTGCCAGCCTTCAGATTCGATTGTACTGTGGTTGTTGACAGCTGCCATTGAGTTGGCTCCAACTCATAGTGACTTGTTGGTGCAATAGAACAAAGTGCTACTCCCTTGGTGTCATCCTCACAATTGCTGTCATGTTTGAATCCACTCTTTTTGTCACTCTCTGATATATCTCACTGAAGATATCTTTCACCCTTGTTGGCCCACTTCTTTACAAAACATAACATCTTCCTCCAGCTATTGATCATTCTTGGTGATGCATCTAAAGCAAGTAAGTCAGACAGTGCTCTGTTGTGATTCATAAAGTATTCACTGGCTATTTTTTGGAAGTAAATGGCCAGGCCTTTCTTCCTAGCCTGTCTTAGTCTGGAAGCTCTGCTGAAACTTGTTTACCACAAGTGGTCCTGCAGTTACTTGAAACACTGATAGTGAAACTTCTAGCAGCATAGCAACATACAAGCCACTACAGTATGATTAAACTGACAAATGGGTAGAAATAAGGAATTCTATTATGAAATGCTCTCAAGGGGCAGGATTTCAATGGGATTAGTGTACACCATGGCCTCAGCTTGACATCCTTAAACTATTTTGTCTGATATTAATGTAGCTAAAACTCCGTTTTGGTTTCTGTTTGCCTAGTGTATCTTTTTCCATTCTTATATATTTAAAGTATTTATCTAAGTTGTGTCTCTTGTGGACAGCATGTAGTCAGGTCATGCTTATTTAACCTAACCTCTGATCTTTGCCTTTTAACCTGAGTGTCTCTTTGCCCGTGGTGTGATCACTGATGAGGCACGTTTATACATGCCAGTTTACTATTTGTTTTCTGTGCACCTGGGACTTACCCACACCCTTTGCCCAGACTTCTGTCAGTCTGTCATACTGTGGCAGCTTGTGTGTTGCTGGGATATTGGAAGTCATGCTACCAGTATTTCAAATGGCAGCAGGGTTATCTGTGGTGAAAATGTTTCAGTGGTGCTTCCAGACTATGACAGACTAGGAAGAAGGAGTTGATAAGATTCTCCTGAGAAAAATTGGCCAGTGAAAACCTTATGAATAACAGACTGACATAGTGCTGGCAGATGAGCCCCTCAGGTTGGAAAGTACTCAAAATATGAGATTCCTCCTCAAAGTGGAGTTGACCTTAATGATGTGGGTGTAGTGAAGCTTTTAGAACCTTTCTTTGCTGATATAATAGAGCTCAAAATAAGAGGAAACAGCTGAATCATTTATTAATAATCATAATATGGAATGTATGAAGTATAAACCTAGGAAAGTTGGAAATTGACAGAAATGAAATGAAATACTTGAAAATAGATATCCTAGGCATTAGTGAACTGAAACTGACCAGTATTGGCCATTTTGAATTAGACAATCACATTTTCTACTGTGCTGGGAATGAAAAATTGAAGGGCAATACTAACACATTAATATCAGAAAGAACATTTTAAAGATGTATCCTGAAGTACAATGATGTTAGGAATAGGGTAACATACATATGCTCACAAGGAAGGCCAGTTAATATGAATAATATTCAAATTTACGCATCAACTAAGTCCAAAGCTATTGGAGATTTTTTTTACCACTTTCTACACTCTAAAATTGATCAGATATGTAATCAAGATCCACTGACAATTAGTAGTGATTGAAATGCTAAAGTTGGAAACAAAGAAGAAAGATCTGTAGTTGGGAAATTTGGCATTGGAAATAGAAGCAATGCCTGAGATCATGTGACAGAATTTTGCAAGACTAGTGAGCTATTCACTGCAAATATTGTCTTTTCATTTATATAAACAATAATTATACACTTGGCCTTTACTGGATGGAAAATACAGGAATCAAATTGTATACATCTGTAGAGAGTGCCAATGAAAAAGCTCAATGTCATCAGTTAGAATACGGTTGTTGGATGATTGCAGAACAGACCATCAAATGCTCATGCATAAGCTCAAGTAGAAACTGAAGAAAATTTTAAAAAGTTCACAAAAACCAAAATATGACTTCAAATATATCCTACTTGACTTTGGAGACCATCTTATGAATAGATTTGACACATTCAATGTCTATGACCAAATATCAGAAGAGTGGTGGAATGACATTGAGGACATCATAGCTGAAGAAAGTAAAAGTCATTAAAAAGATGAGAAGGAAATAAAAGACCAAAATAGATGTCAGAAGAGTCTCTGAAGTTTTCTCTTCAATGTAGAACAGTTAAAGTGAATGGGAGAAATGATGAAGTAAAAGAGCAGAAGAGAAGATTTCGATGGGTGGCTTGGGAAGACAAGTTAAGTATTATAACAAAACATGTAAAGACCTGAAATTAGAAAACCCAAAGGGAAGAACATCCTTCACATTTTTTTGAGCTGAAAGAACTGCCAAAAAAAAAAAAAAAAAAAAATCAAGCTTTGAGTTGCCATTTTGAAGAGTTCTAGGGGCAAAATATTGAACAATGGAGGAAGCATCAAAAGAAGATGGAAGGGATATATAGTCATTGTACCAAAAAGAGTTGATTGATAGTCAACCATTTCTGGAGATAACACACGATCAAGAATCAACGACACTGAAGGAAGAAGTCCAAGCTGCACTGATGGCTTTGGCAAAAAACAAAGCTCTAGGGGTTAGTGGACTACCTAATGAGCTGTTTCAACAAATGGATGTAGCACTGAAAGTGCTCACTCATCTATACCAACTAATTTGGAAGACAGCTACTTGGTCAGCCCACTAGCAGAGATCTATATTTGTGTCTAAGCCAAAGAAAGATGATCAAACAGAATGTGTAAACTGTTGAACAGTATTATTAATATCAAGTACTATTAATATGTAAGTAAAATTTGCTGAAGATAATTCTAAAATGGTTAAGGAGGAAATCCACAAAGAACTTCCAGGAATTCAAGCCAAATTCGCAAGAGGACATGAAACTAGGGTCAACACTGCTAATGTTAGATGGGTCTTGGATGAGAATACCCAAAAGATTTTTTTTTTTAAATCTCTTTCCCCCCCTTTTTTAATTATGACTGAGTGAAAATGTACATTCCCGTATATTTACATGCCCACCTATATGCAGCTTCCTCTGCTCCCCCTACCCGGTGACAGCACATTATTCCTCTCTGCTCCATATATGTCTCATCCTCCCAACAGTTTCCTTTCCCCTCCTCTTTACCCACTCTCCTTCCTAGAGCCAGAGGTCAGCAGGATGATATCCTTTAGATGCATAGAACCATCTATGCATCCAATATATGGTCACTCTGCATTGTCAAGTCCAATCCATTTGTGTCTGAAGAGTGGACCTTCATTCTGATTTATGGGCAAGGGCAGCATCAGGGCCAGAAGCCTTGCTCCTAGGGGAACCCTGAAGCTGCTGGACCATCAACTGCAGTCTTCTAGTGGAGATCTCAGGGGGCACCCCTTTTTATTCTTGTGTTGCCAGTGAGACTCAACTTAGTGAGCTCCATCACGGCTATCACTGGTGGTGGCCAGGCACTATCTGGTTCTTCCGGTCCCAAGTCTATATAGGCACTCTCTCACGTGGGTCTCTCTATCTTCTGGGTTGTCTTTACTCAGAAGATGTTTGTTTACCTGTGTTTTATTGGCTATGCAAAGGCATTCAACTATGTGGATCTCAACAAATTATTGATCGTATTTTGAAAAACGGGTATTCCAGAAAACTTAATTGTGCTTATGTGGGACTTGTAAGTAGACTAAGGGACAATTGTTCAAACAAAACAAGGGAGTACTGTGTGTTTTAAAATCATGAAAAGTGTGTATCAGGGTTGTATACAAAGTCTGACATTTACATTTATGAACTCAGCCTATAAAAGTGCTATATACATCATTGCTGAATATCAGTATGGTCACCTTTGAAGTACTCCCCTTAGGAAGCTATGCATCGAGGCCTGTGCCTTGTCCACCCTTCACACTAATTTTGGAACTCTTTTTCTGGAATGCCCATCAGAGTTGTTGCTGGACAAGATCTGACAATTGAGTTCACAAACGCTCCTAGAAACAGTGCTACATAACTCGTTGCTGAATATTACTATGGTCACTTTCAAAGTATTCCCATTGGGAAGCTATGCACCAACACCAGCACATAGTGCACTCTACAAAGCACTTTTTCTAGGATAAGTTCAGAAATTTAGTTGTCAGACCTTGTCTGATGACATCTCTGAAGGACATTCCAGAAAAAAGAGTTCCAAAATTGCTCTGAAGAGTGGACTAGGTACTGGTGTTGGTGCACAGCTTCCCAATGAGAGTACTTTGAAAGTGATAATAGTGGTCTTTAGCAATGAGGTGTGCTGCACTGTTTCTAGGATGAGTTCACAAACTTAATTATCTTACCTCAAATTTTCACCATATTTATTCAGTCTTGATGCTGAACAAATAATCTGAGAATCTGGACTGTATGAAGAAGGAGGCATCAGGATTTGAAGAAGACTCATTGACAACCTGCAATATGCAGATGACACAACACTGCTTGCTAACAGTGAAGAGGACTTAAAACACTGATGAAGATCGAAGACTGTAGTGTTCAGTAAGGATTATATACCTCAGCATAAAGAAATCAAAAGGCCTCACAACTGCACCAATAAGCAACATCATGACAAGTGAAGAAAATATTAAAGCTGTTCAGGATTTCATTTTACTTGGATCCATAATCAACACACATGGAAGCAGCAGTCAAGAAATCAAATGATTATTGAAAAAATATACTGCAAAAGACTTCACTGAAGTTTTGAAAAATAAAGCTGTAACTTTGAGAACTAAAGTGTGCCTGACTCAGGTCATGATATTTTCAGTTGTTTCATATGCATTTGAAAGTTGGACAATGAATAAGGAAGACCGAAGAATTCTGCTGTTGGTGAAGAATATTGGATGTACTGTGAACTACCAGAAGAATCAACAAACCTGTCTTGGAAGATGTATAGCCAGAATGTTTCTTGGAATAAGGATGGTAACGGTTTGACTCAGATGCTTTGGATATGTTATCAGGAGGGACCAGTCCCTCAAGAAGGACATCATGCTTGGTGAAGACGGGGGTCAGTGAGAAAGAAGAAGATCGTTGAGGAGGTGGCTTGAAACAGTAGCCGCTACAACAGGCTCAAACATAGTAATAATTGTGAGAATGCTATAGAACCAGGCAGTGTTTCATTCTGTTGTACACATTCTGTTGTACACATGTTGTCATCGTGAGAAGTAATCTGAGACGCTGGGCTATACGAAGAACAGGATATCAGAACTGGAGGAAAACTCAACAACCTGTGGTATGCAGATGACACAGCTTGCCTGCTGAAAATGAAGAGGGCTTGAAGTTCTTACCCATGAAGATCAAGGTCCACAGCCTTCTGTATAGATTATGAATCAACATAAGGGAAGCAAAAGTCCTCACAACTGGACCAATAAGCAACACATGATAAAACGAGAAAAGACTGAGGTTGTCAAGCATTTCATTTTACTTGGACCCACAGTCAATACTCATGGAAGCAGCAGCCAAGAAACCAAAATAAGGGGTCCGAAAATTAAGTCCATGAATTTAATAGTTTGAAGTGCTACATAACTCATTGCTGAATGTCACTGTGGTCACCTTCGAAGTACTCTCCTTGGGAAGCTACTCACCGATACCAGTGCCTAGTCTGCCCTTCAGAGTAATTTTGGAACTCTTTCTGGAATGGCCATTGTGCACGGTGGCATACTGGCAAATTTGCCAACTTAACTGTATAGTTGTTTGAGAGGGAGTTTTTAGCCAGGTAACAAATAATTGTACTGGAACACTCTACCTACTCACCTTGTGTGGCCCCCAGTGACTTATTTCTTTACTTGAAGATAAAGGAAACACTGAAAGGAAGGCATTTTGATGACATTCAGGACATCAAGGTAATACAACAACGGCTCTGATGGCCATTCCAGAAAGTTCCAAAACTGCTTTGAAGGGTAGACTATGCACTGGCATCGGTGCATAGTTTCCCAAGTGGAGTACTTCCGAGATTACCATAGTGATATTCAGCAATGAGGTATGTAGCACTTTTTCTAGGATGAGTTCATGAATGTAATTATCAGGATTCACACATCACACAGCAAATTTGCTGCAAAAGACCTCCTTAAAGTGTTGAAAAGTAAAGACCTCACTTTGAAGACTAAGGTGAATCCGACTCAACCAAGCCACAGTTTTCTTCCTTCCTTCCTTGCTCTCTTTCTTTTTCTCTCTTTCTTTGTCTTTCTCCCTCTCTCTCTTCCTTCCTTCCTTTCTTTCTCTTTCTTTTCCCTCTCTCTTTTAAAAATATTTTATTGTGCGTTAAGTAAAAGTTTACAATCAATTTGCTGTATAACCCTCCCACCACTATGCAACTACTGCTGCTCTTCATACTCTTTAACAGCATACTCCTCACTTCTCCTTTCCACTCTGTGCTTCTTGTGTCCATTGAATCAACTGCTGTCCCCCACCCCCATCTTGCCGCTGGACAAGAGCTGTTCCAACAGCCTCATGTTTGTATTTAAGCTAAGAAACACACTCTTAAATAGCATCACGCTATGTTTTATAGTCCAGTCCAACCTTTGTCTGAAGAATTGGCTTCTGTACTAGTTTCAGCTCTGGGCTAGCAGAGAGTCCAGGGGTCATATCCTCAGGGGACCCTCCAGGCTGCTGGACCATCAAGACTGGTCTTTTAATAGAGCTCTAGTTCTGCACCCTCAGTTTTCTTCTGCTACTTCAGGGACTCTGTGCTGCATTCCCAGTCACGGCAGACGTTTGTGGTGGCTGGGCAGCGTCTAGTTATTCTGGTCTCATGCTGATGTAGTCTCTGAATCATATGGCCCCTTCTGTCTCCTGGGCTGATATTTTCCTCAAGTATATGATGGCCTTCATTCTCCTCTGCTCCAGGAGGACTGAAACCAACAGACGGATGTTATGTGGCCGATTGCTAGCTTTTAAGAATGCAGATACCACTCACCACGGTGGGATATAGAACATCTTTCTAAAAAAAATTATTTGGGCCAATCATCAAGATGTCCCCAAGCTATGGTATTTTTAATTGCATCACATACATGTAAAGGCTGGATAATGTATAAGGAGATAAAAGAAGAGTTGACACCTTTGAATTGTAGTGTTGGAGCAGAATATTGACAATATCATGGTCTGCCAAAAGAATAAACAGATCTGTTTTGGAAGAAGTACAACAGAGTGCTCCTTAAAAGCAAGAATGCCAAGACTACATCTTACATACTTTGATTGTGTTGTCAGGAAGGGTCAGTCCCTGGAGAAGGACATCAAACTTGGTAGAGTAGTGGGTCAAAGAAAAAGAGGAAGGTCCTTAGTGAGACGGACTGACATGACAGCTGCAACAATGGGGTTGAAGCCTAACAGTGACTGTGGGCACGGCACATGACTGGGCAGTGTTTTGTTCTGTTGTGTAGTGTACATAGAGTCACTGTGGGTTGGAACAGGCTTGATTGCACCTAACAACAACAATTGTTACAAGTGGAAATTGATTTGAGGGCCTCTAACAAGAGCAGTCCAGGCTAGTTTGTGGCACACAATAGATGCGTGCTGCTGTAACAGAAATCTCACAAATGAGTGGCTTTAACAGTACGTGTCTTCACAGTTTAGGAAGCTAGAAGCCGAAATTCAGCGTGTCCTCCCTAGAGGAGGGCTTTCTGTTTGTCAGTTCTGAAGAGAGGTCCTGTCTCTTTTGAGCTTCTGCTCCTGAGTTTCATGTGGATTGTCATCTTGTCCCCCATTTCACCTTGCTAACTTTTATTTATTTATTTATTTAACATAACGGAGTGAAAATGTATATTCACATGTAAATTTACATGCCCCCCTATATGCAGCTTCCACTGCTCTCCCTGTCCGGTGACTGCACACTATTCCTCTCTGCTCCATACATGTCTCATCCTCCCAACAGCCTCCTTTCCCCTCCTCTCTGTCCACTCCCCTTCCTCCAGCCAGAGGTCAGCAAGATGATATCCTATAGATGTATAGAACCATAAAGTGCTTCCAACATATGGTTACTCTGCATTGCCAAGTCCATTCCATTCCTGTCCAAAGAGTGGACCTTTGTTATAATTTATGGGAACGGGCAGCATCAGGGCCGGGGGCCATGCTCTCAGAGGAACCCCCAAACAGCTGGACCATCAAGTGAGGACTTTTAGTGGAGATCTCATGATGCACCTCTTTTTATTCTTGTGTTGCCAGTGAGGCTCCTCTCTGTGAGCTCCGTCATGGCTATCACTGGTGGTGGCCAGGCACCATCCGGTTCTTCCGGTCCCAAGTCGATGTAGGCACCCACTCACGTGGGTCTCTCCGTCTTCTCGGTTGTCTTTACCGCATGCCATTTTGGCCCTCGGTGAGCATCCGTTCCTGCTGAGTTGGGACCATTTGCTGTGTCCTCGGATGGCAGCTTGGCAGCTTTTAAGACCCCAGACGCCACTCACCAATGTGGGGTGCAGAGAGCTCTCTTAGCAAAACGCTAGTTGTGCCAATTGGCCTGGAATTCGCCTAAGAGCATGGTCCCCCACCCCCCGCCCCAGCTACTCTATCCTTGCAGTATTAAGTTAAGATGGAAGGAGTACTCAAGTTATGCTGAAGTCCACTTAATGTTGTTCTTGTTCCTAATGTGTGCTGTCACCGCTTTCTCCCAACTAGATTTCTAGTAACTACCTAAACTAAACCCTCCTCCCCTTGCCCTCCCTCCCTCCCTCTCCTCCCTTGCAGCTGTCAAAGAGTCTTTTCTTCTATACACAAGTCTGTTTTTGAGATCTTATCGTAGAGGTCTCATACCGTATTTGTCCTTTTGTCGCTGACTACTCTCACTCAACATAATGTCTTCCAGTTGAAACCAGGTTAGGAGATGTTTCCTGGAATCATCGTTATTCTTTATCATTGCATGGTGCTCCATTGAGTGTATGTACCACAGTTTACCTATCCATTCTTCTATTGTTGGGCATCTGGGTTGATTCCACCTTTTTGCTATCGTGGACTGTGCTGCGATAAACATTCTGGTGCATGTGTCCGTTGGTGTGAAAGGCCTTGAATCTGTAGGATATATTCCAAGTAGTGGAATTACTGGGTCAAATGGTATATCAATATCCATTTTTTTAAGGAAGCTCCAGATTGCCTTCCAAAGAGGCTGGACCATTTTGCAACCCCACCAGCAGTGTAGGAGGGTTCCACTTTCTCCACAGCCTCTCCAGCATTTGTTGTTTTGTGTTTTCTGGATCATGGCCAATCTTGTTGGGGTGAGATGGTATCTCATTGTTGTCTTGATTTGAATTTCTTTAATAGCTAAAGATCGTGAACATGTTCGCATGTGTTTTTTGGCTGCCTGGATCTCCTCTTTAGTGAAGTATCTGTCCATGTCCTTTGCCCATCGCTTAATTGGATGGTTTATCTTCTTCTTCTTGATATTTTGTAGTATCTTATAGATTATGGAGATCAGGCATCGATCTGACATAGAGTTGCCAAATATTTTTTCCCACTCTGTGGGTGTTCTTTTAATTCTATTAATAAAGTCTTTGGATGAGCAAAAGTGTTTGATTGTTAATAGTTCCCATTTATCTACTTTCTCTTCTGTTGATTGAGGTTTCTTTGACAGATTTTGGAGTCTGTCCTCATTGTGTATTAAAACTTCCATTGTTGTTCCTACCTTTTCTTCGATGAGCTTATTGTTTTAGGTTTGATATTTAGGTCTTTTATCTAGTTGGAGTTGGTTTTTGTATAAGGTGTCAGACATGGATCTTGATTCAGTTTATTGCAGATGGATAACCAATTTTGCCAGCACCATTTGTTGAAGATGCTGTTTTTACCCCAGTTTAATGTTTTAGGGCCTTTGTCGAATATCAACTGTTCATAGGCAGATGATGATATCTCTGGGGTCTCAATTCTGTTCCATTGATCAGTCTGTCTGTTCTTGTACCAGTACCAGGCTGTTTTGACCACTGTGGCAGTGTAGTATGTTCTAAGGTCGGGTAATGAAAGGCCTCCCAGTGTGTTCTTCTTCTTTAGTAGTACCTTACTTATCCAGGGCTTCTTCCCTTTCCAAACAAAATTGGTGATTTGTTTCTCCATCTCATTAAAAAATGATGCTGGAACTTGTATTGGGATTGCATTATATAAATAAATTGCTTTGGGTAAAATAGACATTTTCACAATGTTAAGTCTTCCTATCCATGAGCAGGGTAGGTTTTTCCATTTATCTAAGTCTGTCTCAGTTTCTTGTAATAAGGGCTTGTAGTTCTCTTTGTAAAGGTCTGTTGGTTCTCTGGTTAGATTAATTCCTAGGTACTTTATCTTCTTAGGGGCTATCACAAATGGTACAGATTTGACAATTTCCTCCTTAACAGTCTCGTTGTTGGTGTAAAGGAATCCTACTGATTTACTTATGTTTATCTTGTATCCTGAGACTTTGCTGAACTCTTCTATCAGTTTGAGTAACTTAATTATAGATTCCTTGGGGTTCTCTGCATATACAATCATATCATCTGCGAACAGGGAGATTTTAACTTCCTCTTTGCCGATGCAGATGCCCTTTATTTCTTCGTCTTGTCTAATTGCTCTGGCTAGAACTTCTAGCACAATGTTGAATAGGAGAGGTGACAGTGGGCATCCTTGTCTAGTTCCTGATCTCAGGGGAAAGTCTTTCAGTCTCTCTCCATTCAGGATGATGTGGGCAATTGGCTTTGTATAAATGGCCCTTATTGTGTTGAGGAATTTGCTGTCTATGCCTATTTTGCTAAGAGTTTTTAGCGTGAATGGGTATTGGACTTTATCAAATGCCTTTTCGGCATCAATGGACAAAATTAGGTGATCTTTGTCTTTTGTGTTATTTATGTGGTTAATCACATTAATTGTTTTCCTGATGTTGAACCAGCCTTGCATCCCTGGTATGAATCCCACTTGGTCATGATGGATTATTTTCTTGATATGTTGTTGTATTCTGTTGGCAAGAATTTTGTTGAAGATTTTTGCATCTAAGTTCATGAGTGATATCGGTCTGTAGTTCACTGTCTTTGTTGGATCTTTCCCGGGCTTAGGTATCAGGGTTATGCTGGCTTCATAGAATGAGTTTGGGAGTACTTCATCCCTTTCTATATTGTGAAATAGTTTCAATAGTATTGGGGATAACTCTTCTCTAAATGCTTGGTAGAATTCTGCCGTGAAGCCATCTGGGCCCGGACTTTTTTGGGTTGGCAGTGTTTTGATGACCTTTTCAATCTCTTCCTTTGTGATGGGTTTATTAAGTTGTTCTGCTTCACGTTGTGATAATTTGGGTAGGTGGTATGAGTCAAGGAATTGGTCCATTTCCCCTAGGTTTTCAAATTTGTTAGAGTACAGTCTTTCATAGTATTCTGTTATGATGTTTTTGATTTCTGTTGCATCTGTGGTAACAACTCCCTTCTCATTTCTAATTTGGGTTATTTGTTTCCTTTCCTGCTTTTCTTTAGTAAGTTTAGCCAGTGGTTTATCAATTTTGTTGATCTTTTCAAAAAACCAGCTTTTGGTCTTTTCGATTTTTTCAATTGTTTTTCTATTCTCTAATTCATTAAGCTCTGCTCTAATCTTTATGATCTCCTTTCTTCCAGTGCCCGAGGGGTTTCTCTGTTGTTCTCTTTCTACTTGTTCAAGCTGTAGAGTTAGTTCCTTGATTTGGTTTCTTTCTTCCTTCCCGATGTGTGCATTTATGGAGATAAACAGACCTCTGAGCACTGCTTTGGCTGTATCCCATAGGTTCTGGTAGGAAGTGTTTTCGTTCTCATTGGAATCCATGAATTTCTTTAATTCATCCCTGATTTCCTCTATAACCCATGGTTTTTTGAGCAAGATGTTGTTCAGTTTCCGAGAGTTCCCCTTTCTATCTATGTTTTTTCTGCTATGGATTTCAACTTTGATGGCTTTATGATCTGAGAAGATGCTTTGCAATAATTCAATGGTATGGATTTTGTTGAGCATTGCATTATGGCCTATCACATGGTCAATTCTGGAGAATGTTCCATGTGCACTGGAGAAGAAGGTGTAGTTGTCTGCTGATGGGTGGAAAGTTCTGTATATATCAATGAGGTTTAGTTGGTTAATTGTGTCAATGAGGTCTTCTGTATCTTTACTGAGCTTTTTTCTAGATGATCTGTCTAGTAATGAGAGTGGAGTGTTAGTCTCCCACTATTATTGTGGAGTCATCTAACTCGCTTTTGAGCATAGTCAGTGTTTCTTCGACATATTTAGGTGCTCTGACATTAGGTGCATAAATGTTTAATATAGTTAAGTCTTGCTTGTGTACCGAACCTTTCAGCAGTAAATAGTGTCCATCTTTGTCCACGATGGTGGATTTGACATTAAAGTTGATTTTGTCTGAGATTAGAATTGCTACCTCTGCTCTTCTTTGTTCATTGTTAGCTTGATATATATTCTTCCAACCTTTAATTTTCAGTTTGTTTCTGTCTTTAGGTCTCAAGTGAGTTTCTTGTAGACAACATATGGATGGGTCGTGTCTTTTGATCCAAGATGACACTCGGTGTCTCTTTACTGGAGCATTCAGTCCATTCACATTCAATGTAATTATTGATAGGTATGTGTTCACTGCTGCTATTGTGATATGTTTATTTTTATGTTGATATTTTCTCTGTTGTTCTTATTAGTCTGTTCTGAGACACTCTTTTTTGTGAGTTGATTTTTCACCTTTTTCAGAGCTGGTTTTATAGTTGTTGAGACTCGTGTGTTAGATTTCTTGAAATGGTATGATACATCTTTGTTGTGCTTTACAGCTGCCCCTATGAACTCCCTTAATAAACTATTTATAAACCCAATTTTAATTACTACTAGTCTGGTCATCTTCCTCTCCATCTGGAAGGACTATAACGACTGTAGTACATCCCTCATTTATTATGATGACACCATAGTTTTCATGATGATCACTGGATTGCTTCTTTCTAAATCAAAGCTGTGATTTACTTTGGAGCCTTCCCTAAATGAGTATTGAGTAGTGTGTCGTTCTAAAATATAAAGTTAGTGGTTTCGTTCTTCTAAACCAAAGCCAAGAACTTCTTTCAGTATTTCTTGTAGTTTGGGTTTGGTTTTTACAAAGTCTCTGAGTTTCTGTTTATCTGGAAATGTCTTAATTTCATTTTCATGTTTGAAAGACAGTTTTGCAGGATATATAATTCTTGGTTGGAAGTTCTTCTCCTTCAAGACTTTGAATGTGTCATGCCACTGTCTCTGTGCCAGCATGGTTTCTGCTGAGAAATCTGACGAGAGCCTACAGGGTTTCCCTCTGAATGTTAGCTTTGCCTTGAGTCTTGCTGCCTTTAATAGTTGCTGCTTATGTTTCATTTTGTTAAGCTTGATTATAATATGCCTTGGAGTCTTTCTTTTGAGATATATATTGGGTGGCATACGATATGCATCTGAGATGTCTATATTCTCTTCCTTCATGATTTCTGGGAAGTTTTCTTTCAGCAGCTCAGCAACAATATTCTCTGTGTTCTCAGATGTCTCACCCTGTTCAGGGACTCCAATTAATCGAAGGTTGTTCCTCTTAATGGAGTCCCACATGCTTCTTAATGTTTCTTCATTTTTCTTGTTTCTTTTTTCTGATTTCTGCTTGTAGACACTGGCATCAGTAGCTCTGTCTTCCAAGTCAGAAATTCTTTTTTCCATTTGTTCCATTCTGTTTTCTTGGGTTTGCATGGAAGCTTCTATGTCTTTGATTTTCTTCTTGATCTGTTGGGTTTCAGAGTACTGGTGTTTCATCAGGTCGAATAACTTGCTTAATTTTTATTTTGTTCTGCTGCATTTTGTATAAGGTCTAGAAGGGCCCTGTATATAATCAATTTGTATTCACTTCCTGATGCTTTCATAAAAGTTTCTTCACCTGGAAAACTCCTTGGTTGCTTTGTTTGGGAGCCTTCTGAAGCCATGAGTGATTGCTTGTATGCCACAATTGTCTGTTGCTTTTTGGGTCCCATGTGAGTATATAGAGGCTGGAAGAGATACTGTGAGGATGGATTGCAAATGTTTCTCTAGGCTGTCTTCAAATGTAAAGGAAAAGGTATCTGACCAGTTCACAAGTCAGTTAGGTTTTCAGGTGTAGAGGTCCCTCTTCCCATCTGACAAAGTAAGCGCCACTGTATCCAATGCCAGATGATAACAAACTAGTTCAGAATACAGCACTGCTAGTGCCCTGGTGGCCTCTGCTGACAGGGCCTAGCCTTATCCAACACTGCGTCGAGTACTGGTTTTGTGATAGAAAAGCGCTGTCTTGTGGGCAGGGTCTGGCTCCCAAGCTAAGAATTAGGTCCAGCTGCGGCCACCGTACCCAAGATGGCGGCCTCCACACAGGCAGCAGACAGGGGGGCTAAAGGTGCCAAGAGGCAGCGATTCCTCTGCTTCTGTTGCAGGGCCCCCAATGTAGGCAGCACTGTGCAAAATCACTACTTTTCTGACGGAGAAGCGCTGTCCCGTTTGCAGGCGCTGGCTCCCAGGCTAAGGACGAGGTCCCGCTAAAATCTCGGTACCAACATGGCGTCCCGTACCCTGACCGCGGAGTTCCGCACAAACCCCGCTGAGGCAGCTACAAAACGAAAGGCTCAAAGTGTCTAGATTAACAGAGTCCCGAGCCTGGCTCTCAGAACATGGGAATTTCACCTGCCTATCCCCCCAGCAGCGGGTCTGAGTCCAGCCGCCGGGCAAGGCCCAGCTCCGCCTGCCAGCCGAGACCGAGGGGAAAAAAAAAGTCAGAATTGTGCGTTTACCTGCCGTCCGTGAGAGCCGGGGCTAGCCAGGAGCGGGAGTCAGCAAAAGAGAGGAGGTTTTTCACTGAATGGTATAAAGTCCCAATTAACAGCCCTGTGCCGTGTCCTGAGGCTGATTAGGTGCTCAGAAGGCTCTGTTTGATTGTCAATTCAGGTCTTGGTTTCCAGAGGGATAGAAAGAGACGTGTCCTTAGTCCGCGATCTTGACTCCGCCCCTGCTAACTTTGATTTAACTTCTTTAATATCTATCTCAAAAGAGATTGACTCAAGATACACTTTATACTAATCCTGCTTTTTTAACATAACAGGCAACCCATTCCTAAATAAGATTATAACCAAGGCATACAAGCCCCAAATCAAACCTATTGCTGTTAACTTGATTCTGACTCACAGTGACCCCACAGGACAGAGAAGAACTGCTCCAGAGAGTTTCCAAGGAACATCTGGTGGATTCTAACTGCTGACCTTGTGGTTAGCAGCTGTAGCATTTGATCACTATGCCACCAGGATTTCCAAAACATAGCATAACCAAGAAACCAAACCTGTTGCCACCATGTAGATTCTGATTCTCAGTGACCCTATAAGAGAGAGTAGAATTGCCCTGTAGGGTTTACAAGGAGCACCTGGTAGTTTTGATATGCCGACCTTTTGGTTAGCAACCATAGCTCTTAACCACCATGCCACCATGGTTTCTAAATCATAGACATAGACGTTATTACTTACAATATGTATGTTTTGGGAACACAATTCAATGCATAACAGTAGATACTCACGTTTATAGCCTGCAGAGTATTGATCCAGGAAACTTTCTAGCCTAGACAGGGATTCTGAGTTCCAGCCAGCATTTCCCTCCTCCTGCCTCTCTAGTTTATAACTGATCCGTGTCTCTTCATTGTGTTGTTTGTGAGGCTCTGTTTGATGACAATAAGCTCTGAGACAACACACTGAGTGTGTGAGGAAAACAGGGAGCAAAAAGTAAAAATAAAACTTATGTGGGTGCGGTTCGATAGTAATAGTGATGACCACAATAATAGCACTGTTGCTTATTGAATATAGCTTGTACTAGACAGCAGTCTAAGAGCTTTATATTCAATATCTCAATTCAGTCTGACATCAATCCTATGTGATAATGTTGTGGATTGAATTATGTTTGCCAAAAAGACACATTAAGGCCCAACCTCTATACCTGTAAATGTAACCTCATTTACAAATACAGTTTTTCTTCTGCTATCAGTTAAGTCAAAAAGACCATTCTGGAGTAGGACAGGCCCTGGTCCTAATCACTCCTGAATGTTGTCTTATAAAAAGGGAGAACAGATGCACCACAGATGGATGACAGATGCCATGGGATGACAGAGGCAGATGCATGTATAAGTAGCAAAAGAGTAAAATTATTGCCAGGAGCCACCAGAAAGTAGGAGACATGGAAGAGTCTCTCAAATCTCTCAAAAGGAATACTACCTCCTCTCCCCCACTGCTGCTGAGTCAATTCCAACTCATAGCAACCCTATAGGACAGAATTGAACTTCCCATGGAGTTTCCAAGTAGTGCCTGGTGGATTCCAACAGCTGGCCTTTTGGTTAGCAGACAGCACTTGACCGCTGTACCACCAGGGTTTCCTCAGAAGGAACAGACACTGCCAATACCTTGATTTGGACTTCTAGCCTCTGGAACAGTGACAAAATAAATTTCTGTTCTTTAAAGCCAACAGCTGGTGGTATATTTGTTATGGCAATCAGAAGAAAGTAAGACAGATAGGTATTAGTGGCCTCATTCTACAGGAGAAGTTAACGAGGTGAGTGGCAGAATTAGCACTGAATACAGGCCTGTCTGACTCCACACTCTCCCATCTGAGGGATCTGTGATTAGAGAAGAAGCCTGTTCTTTCTCCTTGCCTAAACAGATGTGGCCACTAGGTGTGCTTAGCCCAGCCTGAAGTCAGTTACTTTATGCTTTGAAGTAAGGTAGAACTGAGGGTTCTTATAGTAGATGGTTCCAGGGCAGACAGGGCCGTATATCCTTGGCACTGGGATGACAGGTACAGCCCTGGGAAGACTGGTAGCAATGACTCCTTATCATCACCCAGTAACTGTAATGTGATTACAGACAGACCCAAGACTTCCGGGAAAGCCAACCCACACAGAGCTGAGAAGAAATCCATAATGCTCAGAAACATTTCCACAAATGCTACTACCAGTCTTTCCAATACTGCCCTATTGGTTGGAAGGGGCATGCATGGGGCATTGTGCTGGCATGTGCTGGCATGCATGGGGCACACTTTTTGGCACAAGGGACTTGGTTGCTAAGCAACAGCAGCTGGCCTCCCCTTCTTCCAGTAACCTTTTTCTGTTTCTAAACTGCCAGTTAGCATATGGGAGGGGCTGGTTCTGCCCAGCCTAGCCCACCCCAGCCCTAGGTCTCCTTCCCTACAACAAGAGGCCTATTCATGGGTCCTGAGCAGATTTCATTGTCTCTCTGGTACATGTCTCTCTCTCTCTTTCTCTTTCTCTCTCTCTCTCTCTGTGCATGTGAAAGGGTGCAAGGGGAGGGGTCATGTGTGAACTAGAGGGACCATATCCTCCAACCAGGCTGGTCAGGCTATTGAAGCAATGCTGACCCTGAGAACACTAGCACAACTTTGCCTGGAAGACCTTGAAGCTTTACGTCCGTTGCCACTGACCCACATGGTAAGGCTACACCCCTGTGCCATCCCTGTTCGGGTCCCTTTCCTCTCTGTCTCTCTCTTCCGCTCTTGGAATTCTAGGCTGGTGAAAAGAGTCTTCTCAGGTATCTGTAATCCAGGGGTTAGATCCTAGAAGAGGCACACATGGCAACTCCCTGTTTGTTTCCCAGGAGCTGCCTTTTATTCTCCTATCTTATGGCTAGCCAAATGCTTTGCATGTAAGTGGAGCATAGCAAATCATTATTTCACTGAATTTTCTCTCACAAGGAAGACCAAAAGTTCCTGTGCCATGAAGGGCATTTTTTCAGGCTATTACATGAGCTTGGGTGGGTGGGTTTTGCTGATGGGGCAGAGTCTGAAGGGAGGTCAGTTTGCCCAGAGACTGAGCTTAAAGCTAATCTCTCAGCTCTTGATACTGAGACAGGAGGAAGGGCTGGGTGTGCTCAGGAATGCTGTCTAGTGTGTCTCTGATGCTCTGTGCAGAAGTACATCAGTTCAGTGGAAACCATGTCTCCAGTGGAAAAACCTAAGTTTCAACTAGCTCCTGTTGCCACTTCTCTCCTTTCTTCCTCGTGTTTAGTTGGGTCTCCCAAGCCTACTCTTCTTTAGCTTTCACTGCCCTTGCTCTCTGAGCCTCATCTCGAGGCACCAGAAGAAGTGCGTGTGGGAATATGAAAGCAGTCATCCCCGTGTCTCCCAGAGAAGCGAAGTCTGCTGGGTGTGGGAAGTGCAGTCCTACAAATCCCAGACTGTCACTGACACAGAGATTGAGGAAGAAGGGGTGGTATCTTGCTGTATAAACAGAGTGTTGGGATGCTGACCCGTGATCTGAACTGGCAAGGATGCTCATGGGTTCAGTGGAATGGCTTTCAGGGAAATTTAGAGGTGACCAATTTGGGTGAATCTGAGGGTTAGGAAAACCAGTTTTACATAGCAAGGAGGCAGGTCAGGGGAAGGTTTTACTACGCAAAAACGTTTGATGTATCACATGAGAATCATATCTAAGCCAACCTTGCTTTAGAGTCAGTGGTTTAGGGTTTTATGATATTGGGAATCACCATACACATTGAGATGTGGTGGCACAGTGGCTAACAGCATGGCTACTGAAAAAAAATGTTCAGCAGCTCAAATCTACCAGCAGCTCCCTGGAAACCTTATGGAATGGTTCTGGTCAGCTTTATAGGGTTGCTATGAGTCAGAATCAGCTTGATAGTAACAGGTCTATGGGTTCACAGGAAAAGGTGGTCTTCAGGAGAGACGGGAATAGCTTTAATTTCAAGAGGCTATCTACTGGATTAAAAGTTTCTTGAAGAAAGGATCTGTAGCTTATACATATTTCTTATTAATAGTGTTATTATACCCAACATTTGTACTGTACTTTATAATTTATAAAATCTTTCAATCATACTATCTTGTTTAGCTCTCATTTCAGTCCGTTTATTCATTCATTCAATGTACAGTAATTAAATTCCTACTCTGTGCTAGGCCCTGGGCTAAACCCTGGACTGCGTAGATGAATTAGTTGTGGACCTGTTGCTAAGGGCTCATAGACCAGCAAGGGAGGTGAGAGAATTACAGGAGTATGATACAAGGCCACAGCACGTGCCATATGAGTCATAAAAACCTTCCCAGAGAAGTGGCATCTAAGTTTAGACAAAGGGTCAGGAGTTGTCAGCTATGTAAGGAAGAGGGCCAGCAGGTGCCACGTTCCTGTGGTGCGAAAGTACATAAAGGCGCTGAGAAACGTACACCCCAAGTTTTGGTGGAGAGGGAAGGGGTGCTGGCAGGCTAAGCTGGTGAGGTGAGAGATGGACAGCTCACAGAGAGCCTTGTGGGCTGTGCTGTGGAGCTTCAGAATTAACTTGAAGGCTGTAGACACTCATTGAACACTTTTAAGGTGGTTTAAACTTGCTTAGATTTTCATTTTAGAAATAACATGCTGTCTCTATGGAATGGAGAATTAATGGAGAGGAAGGAGTCAGTAGGGCAGGGAAGTTGGGGTTATCACTCTATTTCCATAAATGATTACACTGAAGTTTGAAGAGGTGGCATGAGTTTTCCAAGATGACATAATCTGTTGTAGTAAGCCTTGAACTGCTCATTCAGTGTTTTTTCCAACATCTTATTTTTTTTATCACTCTTTTTTATCCCTCTTGAACTTCAGGCAAATGTATGACTTATTTCATTCTATACTTTCTTACTCCCATGCCTTTGTCTATTCTATCCTCTTTGCCTGAACCCCCCAGTGCTGATATAAGACAGTCCAGTATTATTCATCCATGAGGGCCTGTTTCTGAGGCTGCTTCTTCCAGAAAGACTTTCTTGATCTACCCAGGGAGACAGGAGCTCTCCTTTAGCAGTTTAACTGACTTTTTCTTTTGGCGTTTACGTGTTCTGTTTTGTTTATGTAATTTATCCTTAGGACTAGATTGTAAACTTTTTGAGACTGGGGCCCAAGCTGATTTTCTTGAACTCTCTCTAGCATAGTGGCTTGTGCACTTGGGCCAAGTATTATTTACTGAGTGACTAATGGGGGGCGGGGTGCTGTGGATGCAAGAAAGAAAACTACTTTTTCCTCTGAGAGAAGGGACTGTAGAAGGGTGGTATCTGAAGGTTTAAGAAAGGACATGGAGGGACTTAAGCAGATCCACCAATGCTCATGGGAAGCAGGACGGGAGATTAGAGTGTGGACTTTGGTGTTGACCAAGTCCTCATTCTGATCTTTACCTATTGGTTGAGAGTAAGGTGGATGGGGTTAGGGTTTCCAGGAGAGCAGAGAGGACCTGGAGAAACATTTATGGGGACACCAGATAAATAAAGTCTTACAAGTACCAGTGAAGGTGTGGTCAAGGTTAAAGAGTGGGAACTTAAACCGGGTTGGGGCTAGCAGTTTCGTTACCATTCTTAGCAAGCCTTGATGTAGGGTGGCAGGGATACTGACATCTGATGACTATTTCCCCAGAGTCTGATATTGGATGCCCAAGCCCCTGTGGAGGTCCAGCACGCGGAGAAGGGCCCAGGACCCGGGATCAACAGCACAGAGCCAGGAGACCAACTGTGGAGGCTGGAGGTCCAGCAGCAACCCAGTAGGCCAGACTTGACTGTAGGGGATGACTAGGGTAGGGGCAGTGAAAGTGTAACTCCTATGTTCCCAGAGTCTCTTCTTCCCAGATTCTCCTGGGGGTCAGCCCCAAATTATAGGTGGTAGGTGGCTGGCTCGATATTTATCCTCAGACCTGCCTTTGCTCCCTATTTCTCATTTTGGGGCTTCAGTGGGGCACAAGCTTCCAGGAGAGGTCGAGGCTCTGTGGTTTTAGTGTTGATGGAGTAGCTGGCAGTGGGCACAGTGCAGTGGGGAGCCCCTGCTGTAGGCAGTGCGGTAAGTGCGAAGCTCTGTGGTGGTGCCTCAGGGTGGAGTCAGGCTGGCAGGCAAGAGCAGGAACCCAGACGCAGTTCTGCCCTCTTTCAGCCTCTCAGGCGGGGTGCTGGTGCTCGGTGCGTCGTGGCTGTGCCGTGCTAGGAGTCCTGGGTCTGCTGGCTGGGGCGGGCGTCAGCTCCTGGCTTCTGGGTCAGTACTGGGGACACTTCAGTGGTCTGGGAGGGCCAAAAAGCAGGACCTGGGGGAGGCCGGAAGACAGAAACAGGTGCTGGGCATGTGTTAAAGGCAGACAATGGGATGAGAATCTTCCTTATTTATCCTGAGTAGATCATAAGGGGGAAAGGATAGAATTGCAGTAGGAGAGACGTGGGAATGTCTGGGTCCTGCAAAGAAACGTGTAAGTTACCTAAGTGGATGACCCAGCAAGGCTTTAGTCCCGCTTTTTCTAGAAATATTTCCTAATGACAGAGAGCCAGTGCCTTTCCTATGTAGATTAGTAGGAGACTTGCTTAAAGATGGCTGCTTTTCCTACTGCCTGAAACTGTCTCATTTTACACCTTACCCCACCTTTGGAGTCTTCTGCTGATCCTCTCTTCTGTGGCCCATTCTTTATCCTTCTCCGCTCAAGCGCTGCATCTGTGGCCAGCTGCCTCTCAGCCACCTTCTGAGACCGTGCAGGATAAGGAGATGAGTTTGAATTGCTCGGAAGCCAGCACTGAGGAAGATGTTCTCCCTTTGTCTCCCAAATCAGGTGAGTCAGACCCCTAAGGCTTTGACCCTCCTTGCCCAGCCCAGGGTCCCTCACAGCTCTAGGACCTCCTCCTCTTCTGGCTGAGGGCCAAAGGACCAAAAGGAATAGCCACTGATTTGCAGCCTTCCATTTGTTTCTCCCGCTGATGTGAGGATAATGATACAGTCCAACCGCAAAGTTGATCTCTGAGTGGGAGCTTTTAGTACTCCCTGGGGACTTTGTGGACCTCTAGTAGGGCATGAACAGGGGCCCAGGCTGGCAGAAGGAATGGAGACTTGCCATGTAGGGCAAAATGAGCTAGCAACTATGGCAGAAGAGGAGCCACGAATGTGTGGGTGGAGCCAGTGTGCAGCCAGCAGGGATCTTCGTTTTACAACCACATGGGGGCTAGGAACATTACTCCACAACCCCCACTACCTTCTTCTTTCCGCTAAGAGTTGGGAACCAGCATATGATGGTGCCCAGAAGTGAGGGTTAGAGTATGTTACATAGGATGGCAGTCAAGAGAACAAGTTTGAAGTCTGCCTTTTCTAGGTGTGCGACCTCGGGTACCTTATTTCTTGGAGCCTCCATTTCCTTCTCTATACCATGGAAATAAAACAGAAAGTTATTATAAGAAAAAGAATGAGCTAATACACAAAAAGGGCTTACTGTAAAGTCTAGAAAAACAGACGCTCAATCAGTGCTAGCAATGACTGTGACTGGGACAAGATTTAAAATCAGAAGACCTGGGCTTAAGTCCTGGGTCCATCAATCCTCACTGATTCTGGAATCTTGGGCAAGCTGGTTAACACCCTTGCCTTTGTTTTCCCTCTGCAGAGTGAGGAGGATGGTGGTATGGCTGTGAAGGCCAGTGACAGAACATGTTTAAAAGCACGTGATTAGACGGGAAAATCTAGATGCTCCACAAAGAGGAGTGATTTTGTTCTTGGCTGGCCTGACCCCTGGGAACAGGGCGCCTGACACTGGTGACCCAGATGCTATCACTAAGCCTTCCTCAGGTCCCCCAGTGCCTCGGTTCAGCTCCTCCTACCGCTGTGCCCCCTATCTCCCTTTCCCATAACATGTGGGATGGAGTTTTCGTGCCATGGTTTCAGTATCTTTCAGAATAAACACCGAGGACTTCTTGCTGGAAGTGCAGGTGAGGGCCCGGTCGGACTGGCTCCTGGTGTGCCATGAGGGCTGGAGCTCAGCCCTGGGGAGGCGGGTCTGCCAAAGCCTTGGGCATCTCAGGTAACGTGGGCCAGATTTCAGCTCTAGATGGGGTGGAGGGCTGGTGGGCAGGGGAGGGGCACTGGAGACCTTCATCTACCTGTCATCACCAAAACGCTCAGGGAATGGCGAGTGGTCATTTTGGCCATTGCCTGGCTTCTGGACAACATAGTGTCCCAGCCTATTTCTTACCATTGGCCACCCTTGCTCTTTAAAACAGAAGAATTCTGAAGAGGCCATTTTTCCAGTCTTGCTCCATCACTTTGCTGGTACAGTATCTCATGCGCATTCCGGCTCTGACTTACTGCCAGCTCTCACAGTACCATTAAAGCCAGTTTCCTCCTGTTTCCGTTTCCTTTCTTCTGCCTAGACTTACTCACCACAAGGGTGTGAACCTGTCTGACATCAAGCTCCACAGCTCCCAGGGGTTTGCTCAGCTGTCTCCTAGACTGAGAGGCCTCCTGGATGAGTCATGGCAGCCCAGGTAGGGCTTCTGAGGACGTTAGTGGCCTGGGGTTCCTTACTTCCTCCGTGGGAGCACAGTGGTGAGAACATTAGCAGCGAGAGTGGCTAAATTCCCAGCCAGAGGTCAGAAGCTCAGATCTTGGGAGCCCTGCCTGTCACTGCTTGATATGCATTATCTTATTTATTTGCCCCTCACAAAGAATACAGGTTGGTTGTCATAGGATTTCACACAGCACCCTTAATCCCCATTTTACAGGTGAGGACACAGAGGCTGAGTGAGGTAAAGGACCTTATCTAAGACTCTTAATAACTTGCACAATTAACTGTCAAACCTGGGTCTTGAAACCAGGTTCCTGTCTCCTTACCAAGTGCTCTTTCACCTCTGCCATGCTTTATGTGGATAATTCTGGCATCTCAGGAGACAGATAGTTGAGTTGTTCTGGCTGTGAGCCTTCCAGACAAGAGGGCTCTGGGGTGGAATCAGCCCTTTCTCTAATCTTGAGCTGAGAGGTTTTTGCTGTCTGCCTGTGTTCTTTAAGTTGCCAGCAGCCTCCTGGGCTGAAGCGTGGGCTTCCTATCACCTTGCTAAGAAGACTTTCCACCTTTGCACGGCTTCCCTGATCTGAACCATTCTCTTGCAGCCCTCAAGCCTGACCTCTGTCCCCTGAGGGTCCATCCATGGGGGAGGCCTTGAATGGCATCTGTGCTAAGTACTTGAAAGAGCTAAAGGAGGCGAGGATGCGGCAAGGGTGGGACTGAGACTGATTCCTCCAGGAGAGTCTGAGGCTGTGGGTTTGGGAAACCAGAAGAGACAGAGAGGATCCAAGTTTGGGGCTGAGGGGAGAGCAGCAAGAGATGATTAAGGACAGAAAAGACAGTTTGGTCCAAAAGGAGCTGAGGCTGCTAGGAGAGGGGGAGGGAAAGAGGAGAGCGAGAACACGAGTTTGTAGGGCCCGGGTAAGGGGCTTGGGACATGACGTAGGGTAAGCCTCGGCAGAAGCCTGGTTTGGAGGGTCCTATTCATTCATTCATTCAGTTGGAGACGTGGCAGCCCAGGCAGGGCTTCTGAGGAGCCTAGGTGAGTGAGGTTTCTTCCTTTGCCTCATTTGTTCATCCATTGGACACATATTTATTCAGGATCAAACAGTTGGTGTTTCTCACCTATACATGCTCCATATGTAAATTTGGGTCCTATACAGTGTTGCTGTCATGCAGACCTTGCTGTGAGGAGATGACTAGGCCACTGGGGCTCTGGGTTGGGAGCGAGGCTAGGGGTGGGAGGGTCGGGTTGAGTGGAGCAGGGAAGAATGGTAGCGTTCTTACGGCCGTGGCTGCACGGTGGAGGCTCAGTCCACCCCCACCAGCTAACCGCATTCTCCAGGCCTTGGATGTGTGTGCGTGGCGTTAGGGTGGGCCCTGCTCAGCTTCTTGCTTTTGCTGGTGCTCTTGTTTTGCAGGAACAACTGCACGTCTGGTCGAATTGTTTCCCTCAAGTGCTCTGGTGAGTCCTGTCTTGGGGCCTGGAAGTTGGTAACGGGAGTAAGGATCCCCCGTGCCTGCCCTGCGGTGTGTGCAAAGTTTGCTATTGAGGCTTAGCTGTGTCTGGGATAGAGTTCCTGCCAGCCTCTCCATCTGCCTGCCCTGCCCCTTCTCACAGACACTGTTCTGCCAAACAAAGGCTTGCCTAAAGTGTGTCCCTGACCCAGCCACTGGTCCAGACTGAAGATCTTGCTTCACTGTCTGCCACTCTCTGTCTTAGCCTCTGACACCCATTTCCTCTTTTTTCTGCAAAGCCCCAGTGAGAGGTAAAATTACCATTGGTTGTTGAGTAATCCAAGGAGCTCAGTGCACAGTGGCTAAGCACTCAGCTGCTAACTGGAAGGTCAGTGGCTCGAACCCACCAGCCAGTCCTTGAGAGAAAGATGAGGCAATCATAAAGATGTTCAGCCTTGGAAACCTCGTGAGGCAGTTCTACTCTGTCCTACAGGATTGCTATGAGTTGAAATTGACTTGATGGCAGCAGTTTTGGGTTTATTGAGTAACTCGTTGGCAGCTTCAGAGGACTGCTGTTAGGTGCTGCTGAGTCAATTTTGGCTTTTAGTGATCCAATGCAACAGAGCAGAACTGCCCTACAGGGTTTTCTAGGCTGTAATCTTCACGCAAGCAGACGAGGTCTTTCTCCTTTGGAGTTACTGGGTAGGTTCTAACCACCAACCTTTCAGCTGGTGGCCAAGAGCTTAACTATTTGAGCCTCCAGGGCTCCTTACCAAACAGAATGCCAACCTTGATGCCACTGAGTCAATTCTGACTCAGGGAATTTATAGGCTCCTTAGGGAGGTAAAATTAGGGGTCACATGGGAGGCAATTTGTGGAGTTCCTTTCATCTGTCTTTCCATTCATCCATTCACCTATTCTTTTATTTGCATATTCATCCACACAACCAACAGTTTTGACACCTGCTACTGGACAGGCATTATGTTAGATATGGGAGTTATGTAGATGATGCACGCCTAACCCATGTTCTCAGGGAGCTCACAGCCTGATGGGGCAGACAGATGTGTGTGTAATAAACATTTCTACCCTCCAAGTAATGAGAGCTGCCAGTCTTGGCTTTCAGGGACTCAGCATTGGGCCACATTCCCTGAGAGTTAGAAGCATGCAAATACCTCCCTCTCTCCCTCCCTTGCTTCCTCTCTCCTTCCCTCTCTCCTTGCCTTCCTTCCTCCCTTTTTCTTTCCCTCCCTCTCTTTTAGTGTGTTTTATTTTCGCCCTTCTCTGTTGACAGAGTGTGGGGCAAGACCTCTGGCTTCCAGGATTGTTGGCGGGCAGGCTGTGGCTCCTGGACGCTGGCCATGGCAGGCCAGTGTGGCCCTGGGCTCCCGGCACACATGTGGGGGCTCTGTGCTGGCACCACATTGGGTGGTGACTGCTGCACATTGTCTGCACAGGCAAGTCCCTGGGGACTACTTGTAGGGAGGGCAGGAGAGAATGCCTAATCTCCTTTCCTGTTTGGCCATATCCAGCTATCTACTTCCAGGTGTTTGCTTTAAGTGGG
This sequence comes from Heterohyrax brucei, assembly GCA_028571685.1. NCBI lineage: Eukaryota > Metazoa > Chordata > Mammalia > Hyracoidea > Procaviidae > Heterohyrax > Heterohyrax brucei. The sequence goes on from CM053145.1 coordinate 37,080,912, forward strand.
CTGGGTGGCATTTGTGTGGTTCTGTCTATTTGGTGCACAAATAGTAGGGATATACAAAGGTTGTGTCTTTATTTAGTTTTTCATTTTTTTTAGGATTCTTGCACATTCAAAGCACTTCACTTCTTAAAGTGTATCATCACTGTAATTCAATCATTTTCCATATAACTGGTTTTTAAACATCTTTCTTCCCCTTCAGACTGAAAGCTCCATGGGAGCAGGGGCTCTTGGTCTTGTTCATTATTGATCCGTTGGTCAATTCTCCCCCTGCTGTGTCTCCAGAGCCTAGAATAGACCCTAGAATATAGTAGGTGCTTCAAAAAATGCTTGTTGGGTAACTGAATGAATGAGCTCTTTAAACATCTTTTTATGGTGGCAGGCAGGGCAGATAGTGTCATCTCTATTTTACAGTGAGGAAACGGAGGCTGGGAGAGGTGAGGTGACTCCCCATAATAAGGTGTGAGGCAGGGCTGATGCTTTTCTGACTTGCTTACAATAATACACAATGAGGCCTACTGATGTTTGTTGTAAAACTTGAGCGGGAGTTACATAGGAGAGAGGATGGTGGTTGCAGATGACCTGTAGAGTCTCACTTCTCCATCTGTTAAAATGTCATCATTTATTAAGTACTTACTGCATGCCCTGTCTTTTGCCAGCTGCTAAGAGGGATACTAGAAGGTGTAGGCCCTGTATTCTGGGAGCTCACAACCCAGTTAGGGAAGACACCACTCGTGGTCTCTCTGCTAACTCGTTCCATCTATCTCCTTCATTGTGTCACTGTCTTCTGTCCCCTCCTTCTCTGGGCTCAACATGGCCCCTGTGTGCAGTTTCAGGCTGTCCCGCTTGTCCAGCTGGCGGGTTCATGCTGGGCTGGTCAGTCACAGCACCATCAGGCCACACCAGGGGGCTGTTGTGGAGAGAATAATCCCCCATCCGCTTTATAGTGCCCGGAATCATGACTATGACGTTGCTCTCCTGCAGCTCCAGACCCCACTCAACTTCTCTGGTAAGGTGCTGACCTGAGGGTGGGCAGGCTGGGCACCAAGGAGAAGAGCAGGGACTAGGTGGGCAGAGAGGAAAGATGATTGCTAAGGTTTCCTTCTGGCTCTGAAAACATCAAAATATTTGATTTATTTCGGCGACTGGAGTGAATTTAGGTACAACCCGGATCCGAAACGGCACCAGTCTTGCTTGAGCTCTTTTGGAGACAATGGCTCAAGCTTTCTCCATAGCTGGACTGCAGGTGGGATTAGCCTTGCTCCACCTACAACAGGTGGCCCACCCCTCCCCTGAGGCTAGCCCGTGTTCCTAGACTTTTTTGTGGAATACTGCAGTTGACAAACTTCCACGTATTTTTTCCAAATATCCTTCCATTCAGTCCTTGTACCAGCCTGACAGGTAGATAAAGCAGGTACATACAGATAAACTACACTGAAGTTTAGGGAGAGAAGACACTCTCCTCAAGGTTACCCAGCAAAATGTTCCTGAGCCTGGTACCCCGACTAGCACCTGCCCGAGTAGGGTAAGCCCAGCAACAGCCCCTCTGCAAACACACAAAGGTACATGTGCACTCACCAAGACGTGTATACATGGGCACAACACACACATACACACACTCACATGCACATCCATGAACACAGTGCACTGACATACATGTGCACACTCTCCACATACACTCCCCCCAGAGACACACTTGTACGTGCACTCACACATACACACACACACACACTCAGGCATTACTTACATGCACAGACTCCACATATCCATACATACTTGTGTACATTTACATACACACACACCTACTCACACAGATACTTGCACACACCATGCACACTCATGTACACACATATGAACACTTGGCTTCACACCCACGCACACCCAGAAACACATGCACATGTACTTTCCCTCACACACACACACGCACACAAACTCAGCACACTTCTCTCCTGCCTCATGTGCAGTCTTGGATTTTCCAAACATCAGTCATTATTATAGGCTAGTCACATGATTTGAGCCTATAAGCATGCCCTCTGAACTATTGTTCAACAACTAGCATTTTTAGATTGACTTAAATAAACATATTGAAGGTGTCCTAGTCATCTGTTGTTGTCAGGTGACAATGAGTCGGCTCTGACTCACAGCAAGCCTGTGTACAACAGAAGGAAACTCTGCCGAGTCCTGCGCTGTGCCCACAATCATTGTTATGCTTGAGCCTGTCGTTGCAGCCACTGTGTCAGTCCTCATTAAGGGTCTTCTTTTTTTCCACGGATCCTCTACTAAGCATGAAGTCATTCTCCAATGATTGATCCTTCCGACAGTATGTCCCAAGTATGTAAGGTATAGTCCTCTAGTGCTGCTGTAACAGAAATACCACAAGTAGGTGGCTTTCACAAATGAAAGTTTATCTTCTCACAGTCTGGAAAGCCAGAAATTCAAATTCAGGCATCTGCTCCAAAGGAAGTCCTTCTCTGTCTATAAGCTTTGGAGGAAGGAAGGTCGGTGTAATCAATCTTCCCCTAGTTGAGGAGATTCTTAGCACAGGGACCCCAGGTTCAAAGGACTCACTAATTCTCCTGGCTCTTATTTCTCAGTGGTATAAGGTCCCCAACTCTCCATTTGTTTTCCTTTCTTTTTATCCCTTGTAAGATAAAATGTGATGCAGGCCGCACCCCAGGGAAACTCCCTGTAGGTTGGATCCAGGATGTGATCTGAACAAGGATATTGCATCCCACCGTGATCCTCCTTAACATAATCTGATCTTGCCTTGGTAACCACAGGCAGAGGTTAGGATTTATAGCACATAGGAAAATTGCATCAATCACAAGACGGAAGACAACCACTGGGAATCATGGCCCAGTCAAGTTGACACATATTTTGGGGGGATACAATTCACTCCATGACAAAAGTTCTTGCTGAAAGCCTCTATTAGTTATATTAAATTGACAGTAACCACAGATCTACACAGAGTGGACAGCCAAACAGTGTTTAAGTTCTTGCTGGACATAGCCCTCTGCAGAAGAAGCTGGGCCTGGATCAGCTCTCCTCTGGTTAAAAGGGAGGCTGATGGTGTCAGGGATGTGCAGAGCAGCACCAGAGAGAATCTTTCTCTTTGATGCAATAAGAGGGAGTTAAAAAGTGCTGAACAGGAACTGCACTGCTCCTCACACGAATTAATGTTTGTTTCATGGCATGTCTATGCTATGCTTGACTTCATGATAGGACATATCACACAGTTTTGGAAACACTGCCAAGAAAAATCCAACACAACTCCCTGGGTTAAATCTCCAACTGGTCTGTATTAGAAGTTGGTTTCCTGTGCCCATCAGCTCCTCTTTGGTCTTCCTTGGTCATATCAGGAGGGACCAGTCCTCGGAGAAGGACATCATGCTTGGTAACACAGGATAAGTGAGAAAGAGGAATGCAGCAAGGTAGGTTGACAGTGACTGCAACAGTGGGTTCAAAGACAGCAAAGACTGAGAGGATGGCACAGGCTGGCCGCTTTTGGTTCTGGGATACTTGGTGTTGCTATGGTCCGAACTGACTGGATGACACCTAACCACAACGCTTGTGCCTAGGAGGGATTTCTTTCTTTTCCCTTCCTCCCCTCAGGGCCATGTTAGGCAGGGGAAGGCAGGGGAGGAATAGGTGCACTGCCCACCCTAGAGGGCACCATGAACATTGAGGTTTACACAATGTCCTCTGGGTAAATTATGCAGGGTAGCTATGAATCAGATTTGGCTCATCTGCAATGGGTTTGGTTTTGTTTAAGGTGGTACTGTGCACGACTTACACAGTGGTACAAAGCCCCTGGATAGTAGTAGCTACAAGCCAGGACCCTTTGCGAAGAGGGTTGGGATCTGCTAGCCCTCTGTCCTCCAGCTCAGGCTCTGGGGGAGGGAAGTAGAGCCTGAGTGGAACAAGAACCTCATGACTCTCCACAGACACTGTGAGTGCTGTGTGTCTGCCAGCCAAGGAGCAGCATTTCCCGAGGGGCTCGCACTGCTGGGTGTCTGGCTGGGGGCACACCGACCCCAGTCACAGTGAGTCAGCTTCCAGGGCCTTTAATGCAAAAGGGGTGGCGGTGGGTGGAGAGGCGCTTTTCCTCAGAGTGAGGTTCCTTGGGCATCACCCTTGACCAGGTCTGGGGCCCACAGTCTCTCCTTCCTGGGCCTTTGTGGGAAGAACAACCCCTAGTGTCCCTAAGTCCAGGTCCCTAACTGCCATTCCTCTTGCCCCAAACTTGCCCAGCCCTCAGCATTTGGCATGCCTGTGAGTCTGACTCCTTTCTTTCCATTCCTGGCTCCATGTGTGGCCAGACCCCTGTTTCCCTGCCCAGGACCCATTGCTCCCACACTGGGTGCCCCTCTTTGGGTTTCTGTGTCTTTGGTACCTCTAACTATCTCCCTCTTGCTACTCTGCCTCACTGGGCCTTGCTCTCTTCATTCCTCCCCGTTGGCATCACCGCAGCGCACAGCTCTGATGTGCTCCAGGACGCAGCCGTGCCCCTGCTCAGCACCCAGCTCTGCAACAGTTCTTGCATGTACAGCGGGGCCCTCACACCCCGCATGTTATGCGCTGGCTACACGGACGGGAGGGCCGACGCATGCCAGGTGTGTCTCCCCTGCCAGGGCCCCTGCGGTCAATGGAGAGCAGAAGGGCCTGCTACGGCTGGGCACCTTGGTCAGAGCATGTTGGTGTGAGAAATCTTCTGGAGGAAGCAGGGCCCCTGGGAAATTTTCCCCAGTGCCTACTGAAGGTGTACACAGGGGTGAGGCCAGCGGGTACATACAGCAGCCAGGGGAGGAGAATCCCAGTTCCTCTCCACAGGGGCCGATGCCCCTCTACTAGGCAGGCAGTACTAACTGGCTGTCCCTGTGTCTCTGTACCTGGATCCTTCAGGGCGACAGTGGGGGCCCCCTGGTGTGCCCAGATGGGGGCACTTGGCGCCTGGTGGGAGTGGTCAGCTGGGGCCGGGGCTGTGCGGAGCCCAACCACCCAGGAGTCTACTCCAAGGTTGCCACCTTCCTTGAGTGGATTCATGATATAGCACAGGTGAGTTTAGAGGTAGGAGTTGGGGGAGGGAGTGGAGATTTTCAAAGTGTATGCTCCTTGGGAACCTGTGAACTGCACTCACAGCCTGGGATCTGTTGGGAAGCGGGGAATGGAGTAGGGATGCTCATTGGAACAGGTGGAAGATGTCTATGAACGTGTTACATTGGAAAGAGTAGACCTGAGTTTATAGCCGAGATCCACCACTTCCTTGGTGACTTTCAGTAAGTTCCTAACCTTGTTAAATCCTGTCTCCCTACCTACATCCTGTTGTGATCATTAAATGAGGTATGACCTGTAAAATGTTTGACACTGTGTGAGGCTTACAGGAAGTGATCACTGAGAGTCATTTACTTACTTATTTATTGTAATCATTCCTCCCTGGGAGCTAAGGCATTTAGCTATGTCCACATGCCCTGTACAATTGAAAGATCTCAGCTTTTAGCAATTTGGATTCTACAGCAAATTATTTCTAGTGGTGACACTGGGCAAGCCATTCACCATCATCTGCTCCATGGGAGGGCCAAATACAATAACATGTATCTACATGCCTTTCTCCAAGGGTGAGCACGGGAGAGGTGAGGGGATACTAGATATAAATTTTAGAGTTTATAGAGGATGCATGCATCCATCTCATCCAAACCAGATGAAAAACCCAGAGAAACAAATTTTTAGCCCCATTTTATAGATGTGGAAATCAAGCTTTTGAACGGTGAAGTGTTTTACTTACAGTAAAAGTTGCTCAGCCAGTACACAGTGGAGCCAGGCAATGAATCCAGCTCCTTTAATTTGCCTATTTCTCTAGAAACCCTAGTGGTGTAGTGGTTAAGTGCAATGGCTGCTAGCCAGAAGGTTGGCAGTTCAAACCCACCTATAGGATGGCTCTACCCTGACCTATAGGGTCAGTATAAGTCTGAATCAACTCCATGGCAATGGTTTTTTTGTTTGTTTCCTTTAATTTCCCTGCATACCTGCCTCACATTTCCTGGGGTTTCCATCAGGTCCACTAGATGGTGGTGAAGCAGCAGTACCTGGATGCGGGAGTGGATTTGCTACAACTCCATGAGACACAGGCAGCACTCACAGTCTGGACACCTATCCCCTCAGGCCCTTGTTTCAGTCCCTCTTTCTCACCAGAGAAACTCACTGACTAAAGAAATACTGAGTCTTGGTTGGGAGGGTGGGGATGCTGAGGGACGTGGGGAGAAAGAGAGGCAGGAGCTGGAGAAACAGATGGGGCTTTGCGCCTCTTTTGGGAGAACTCTCAGAGATGATCTCCCCCAGTCATGCCTTCTCCCCACGTCCTTGGGAGGGCTAAGTGCCACCCTAGAAAAGCCCCTGGCTAGGAGGCTCCTGAGCTGATAAGTCAAGGCTGGGCCAATCCAGACCAAGCTTATGGGAGCTTGGTGTCACCTTGGTTGACACCTCCGGTACTCACCTGAAAACAATCTTCATGTTCTTACTTCAAGATGCCCTTCTCATTTCCATCTCTCTGGCTGGCCTTGCCTCAGGTTAGAGTATTTCAAAACAGGAAACTGGAATAGAAATGTGGTGTTTGTTTTAAAACTACAGTTCTGTGAACTGGTCAGGAAATCTATTAATAAAATCAAAACAATGTGTATGTAGTCTTGGTCTAGTTTTCACAAAAATGTTAAGGTATAAAATTACAATTTTCCTCCTATGCATGTTTCTTAAAGCTTTGGTGCTTACAAACATTTGAGCTTTAAAATTTGACATGCATTGGATAATTTATTGAAAATTATCCAAATTTCTTTCTTTTTTTTTTTAAATTGTGATTCAGTGAAAGTATACAGTCCAAATCAATTTTACGTGCCCGCCTATCTGCAGCTCCTTGTATTCTCCTTGCCCAGTGACAGCACACTCCTTTTCATTCTATACTTCTACTACGCTCTGAACAAGATACTATCCCCTACTCTCCACCCTCTTCTCTCCCATCTAGACCATCTGACCAGTAGGACAGCATCCTATAAATGCATAGAACCATAAAGTATGCACACCATATGGTTATGCTGTGTTACCAAGTCCAGTCCATTCTTGTCCGAAGAGGTGACCTCAGTAATGTTTTCTGGTCAGGGGCAGCAGCAGATCTAAGGACCATACTCCTAGGGGATGCTCCAGGCTGTTGGACCATTACTTGTGGTCTTTTAGTAGAGTTCTTGAGCTGCAGTACTCTTTTTCTTGTGTTGGTAGAGGAACTCTACGTTGTATGCCCCATCATAGCTGTCTTTGGTGTTGGCCGAGCAGCATCTGGTTCTTCTGGTCACATGCTGATACAATCTCCCACTCACATGGGTCCTTCTGTCTCCTGGGCTCTTTTTTCATCGTGTCTTTGTTGTTCTTGGTGATTGTCTGTTATAGTTGAGTTGGGACCATTTAGTGTACCTCAGATGGCAGCTTGCTAGCTTTTAAAACTCTAGATGCCACTCATTAATATGGGGTGCTGAAGGCTCTCTCAGCATTAGGATGGTTATATCAACTGGTCTTGGTGTTCCCTGAAAACATGGCCCCCAAATCCTTGCTCCTGCTACTCTTTCCTTGCAATATTGGGTTGAGATTAGAAGACTTTTCTGTTTATGGTGAAGTCCAGTTAAGTTGATCTTTCTACTGTGTGCTGTCCCTGCTTTCACCCAGCCAAATTTGTATCATTTATCTAATCTATGCCCAACCCTCTCCCTCCCTTCCCACCTTGTAACCATCAAAGATCTTCTATACACAAGTCTATTTCTAAGTCCGTATAGCAGAGGCATTACACGATATGTATCATTTTGCTGCTGACTGATTTCACTCAGCATAATGTCTTTCAGTTGAAATCAGGATATGAGATACTTCCAAAAATCATTACTGTTCTTTATCATTGCATAGTGTTCCACTGAGTATGTGTACCACAGTTTATTTATCCATTCATCTGTTGATGGGTGTCTAGGTTGATTCCATCTTTTTGCTATTGTGGACTGTGTTGCAACAAACATTCATGTGCATATATCTGTTCATGTGACAGCCTTTCATTCTGTAGGATACATTCCTAGCAGTGGGATTACAGGATCAAGTGGTATATCTATTTCTAGCTTTTTAACGAAGCACCAAATTGCTTTCCAGAAGGTTGTACCATTTTGTATTCCCACCAGCAGTGTAGGAGAGCTCCAATCTCTTCACAGCCTCCCTAGCATTTGTTGTTTTGTGTTTATTGGATTACGACCAACCTTGTTGGCATGAGATGGTATCTCATTGTAGTTCTGATTTGGATTTCTTTAATAGCTAATGATCGTGAGCATTTCCTCATGGGCCTTTTGACTGCCTGGATGTCCTCTATGGTGAAGTGTCTGTCCTTCTCCTTTGCCTGTCACTTAATTGGGTTATTTACCTTTTCCTTGTTGATATTTTTCAGCACCTTACAGATTTTGGAGATCAGACATCTGTCTGACATGCAGTTGTCAAATATTTTTTCCATTCTGTGGGTGGTCTTTTAATTCTTTTGATAAAGTCTTTGGATGAGCAGAAGTGTTTGATTCTTAGTAGTTCCCATGTATCTAAAAAATTATCTAAATTTGTTAAATCTACATGTCATGACATGCAACAAGAAGCCTCAGCTAACCTGGTGCTTGGGTGCTGTGATTCTGAGGACAACCAAAAATGATGATATCTTAAGAAAGGTTTGGATTCCTGATAAGACCAATCTCCTCTTCTTAGCTCTTGATTCAGAACTGGGTGTTTCAGTTTGGGGAGTTTTCTTTCCGGTTTATGCCTGGCTAGCATTTTCCTGGTTAAGCGGCTCCCCCACTTTCTCCTCTCTTGCAATTAAAATGCAACTGGCTTCTTGTTTCTAAAAACTGAAATCGATTTCCTTGCTTACCAAGGAAATGCAATTAGTGTTTAGAAGTAACACAACTTTGTGATTTTATCAGCATTTAATTTAATTTAATTTTTTTTGTGGGATAGTTCAAATGAGTATTCATTCCTTGAGGGTCTGTTCACTTTGTATAAAATAAGCTAAAAACTGAGTGCCACAATTTTCTGTTGGTTTATTACCTGGGAAAAAGGTTGCCAGGAGTGTGTAGTCAAGTGGCAGAAGCAAGGTGTCAGAAGCCCTGAAGGGAAATGGGTTTGGTTTTTTATTTTTCCCCTTTGGTTTGGTTTGTGTCCTTAGACCTCAGATCCCGTGCATTGACCCTGAGATCACCACCTATCTGTGGAAGCAGTGATGGAGCAGCTGGTCCCCTTGGGGTGGGAAGAGTTAACAGTATGTCCATCAACAATGATTATTTTTTTGTTTCTGATGTCAGAAACAAACAAAAACCAAAACTCAATGCTGTGTCATCAGTAATGACTCATGATGACCCTATAGGACAGAATAGAGTTTACTCATATAGTTTCCAAACAGCAGCAGGTGGATTTGAACCACCTTTTAGTTAGTAGCTGAGCTCTTAACCACTGCAATACCAGCGCCCTTTGATGTCAACCTCATGTTTTTCCTTATTTAAAGGAAATTACTTATTCATTACAGTCTTTATGATCCATTAATAATAACTGGTAACATTTGAATAAGACTGCAGTTCAAAAAACCTGCTCCCAAGCAGTATTTCATTTAAATCTCATGACATCTGTGTGGTGAAAATATTCTTGTCATCTCAACTTTAAAGCCGGTTGCTGTTATGCCAGGTTTAACTTTTGGAGATCCCATATGTGTCAGAGTAAAATTGCGCTCCACAGTTTTCACTGGCTGATATTTTGGAAGAGATTGCCAGACTTTTCTTTCGAGGCACCTCTGGGTAGACTCCAGCTTCCAAGCTTTCGGTGAGCAGCTGAGCATTTTAACTGTAGCACCCTGTGATGGTTAAGACTGTGTGTCTGCTTGACTGGGTCATGACTCTCAGAGGTTTGGGAGTTGCATAATGTTGTAATCACCCCTACGATGGAATATGCTGAGTGGTACCCATGGGGACACGGCCTGTGATGGGTCACCACCCCCCAACCTTCATCTCTTTGCCTTCCGCCACCTGCTTCCTTCCTGATTACCTTGCCAAGGCTTTTGGCTTGCTGTGGATCCAGCAGCTGCATCTTACCTGTCTTCTCACCTCCAGGTCTTGGGACTGGAGCTGGCAGCTTACCTGTCAGTCTTGGGATTCATCAGTCTTCACATCCTGCGAGTAAGAGTCCTGTTCCCAGACCTGCCTATCTCGGGTAGGCCAGCTCATGCAGCTTACATGAACCAAGAGAAACTTTTTGTCTTGCCTGCCATCTTAGGATTTGATGACCTTCACAGCATGTGAACGGGAACCCTGCTCCCTGGCCTCTGGACCTTGGGTTCACCTTCTTCTGCTGCATGAACTAGGAGAGACCTCTATCTTGATCCAGGACTTGGGACATTTCGGCCTTTGCAATTGTGTGGGCCGCTTCCTTGATGTAACTCTCTCTATATACATACTTATACACTATACTGGTTTTGCTTCTCTGGGGAACTCAGCCTAAGACACAAACAGATCCTCCTATCTCTACTTTACAGCCATGAGAATCAGTTGAGAATGATTAAGTGAATACTCTGAGACAACCAGCAAGTAAGTGCCATAGCCAGGGTATGACCTTTGAGTTCTTTTTACTCCAAATCCACATTACCACCTTGTGCATGGATGAACAAAGTGGTCCAGTATTCACAGAAGTGTAGAACTGGAGAGTATCTTTACAAGGTCATTTGATCTAGTTACCTCCCTTCAGTAATGCATTCTCATCTCTATTTTCTATCCAAAATGAGACCAAACTTGTTGCCATTGAGTCAATTCTGACTCATAGAAACCGTATAGGACACAGAACTTCCCATAGAGTTCCCAAGGAGCACTTCGTGGATTTTAACTGCAGACCTTTGGGTTAGCAGCCACAGCACTTAAGTACTATGCTACCAGGGTTTCCAATAGGTGACAGAAACAGAAACCAAGCAAAGATTCATGAATCCTGTCTGAGATATTTCTCAGGCAATATTCTCACAGATACATAGTTCTCACCAAGATTCATGATCTGACTTAAATGTTGCAAGTGAGTGTCTTCTGCAAGCGAACTATAGAGTATTCTAATTAGAGAATTTGTTAATAGCCTGTTCCTGCTTTCTATAGAAACTCCTGGCATTTTTTGCCAGGCTAGCAATCACATCTACACGTGCAGGAGCTCACACCTGCCCTTTCTTTGTTAGCATCTGCCAGACTAGCTCTTAGCAAAGCAAAGAAAAATGAGTGATCTAGGCCAGCTCCATTCCCCTGGGTCAGCTGCTGGAGTGCAGGCGTGGAGGGAGGGGCAAGGAAAGGTGGGAAGATTCACGTCCAGAGGCATTTACTGAGGACCAGCTGGATGCCCAGCTGTGTTAAGCTTTGTAGAGAATTCAGAGGTGGAGAAGCCAACTGTTTTATTGGGGTCATAAGACTTATTTGCAATAAATTATTAGCAGCCATCCAGGCATGAAGCTAAGTGGAGAGTCAGTAATTGCTATGGGAGATCCAAGAGACAATCGTTGAATAAGTCAGGGTACTTCCTCGTGCAGGAAACCTGTGCCTTGTCTCTGTGGGATTCAGCTTCCTACCTGTCTGGGTAGAGCTGTCAGCCCTTGTAAGACTTACCAAGAAGGTTGCTCCAGGTTGCTACACCCAGAGCCTTGCATGGAGTGAAGCTTGTTCCCATCTGCTCCTTCTATGAGCTTATGGGGCCCCATGACCCCATAGAGAGCAGGCTGTCCTTGGGGCTCTTTCCATGGAGTCCTGCATTTAAACAAGGAGGCAGCCCTGCCATTCTTGGGGAAAACATTCCTCAGGCTCTTTCCTGCTTTTTATTTTTGGAGTGCTGGGCTCAACCATAATACTGGAAATGGTATAAATATTAAAAGCCAGCATAGTTGCTGTCAGAGATGGTTGTTTCCAAGTCCTTCCACTATTTTTCTCTCCTCTGCTATCTTCTGGCTACAGATATAGGACCCTTGGCTATCCAGTGCTTTGTAAACAGAAATACCACACTCAGGCGACTTTAACAAAGAAATTTATTTTCTCACAGTTTAGGAAGTTTGAAGTCTGAATTCAGGGTGCAAGCTCTAAGGGAAGGCTCTCTCTCTCTCCCTCTGCTCAGGGGGAAGGTCTTTGTCTTTTTTCAGCTTCCACACCTAGACAAACCCTGGTGGTATAGTGGTTAAGTGCTAGGGCTGCTAACCAAAGTTCAGCAGTTCACATCTACCAGATGCTCCTTGGAAACTGTATGAGGCAGTTCTACTCTGTCTTATAGGGTCACTATAAGTTGGAATTGACTTGACAACAGTGGGTTTTTATTTTTATACCAAAGGTCCTGGCAATCAGGTGGTAACGATCTTCCCTTCTGTACTCACCTGCTTCCTTAATCTGCTCTTTTATATCTCAAAAGAGATTGATTTAAGGTACATTCTATACCAATTCTGCTCCGTTAACATAACAAAGAAAACCTATTCCCAAAAGGAATTATAACTACAGATACGAACCAAACTCATCCCAAACTGCTGCCTTCAAGTTGATTCCAACTCATAGTGATCCTATAAAACAGAGTACAGACGTCCCATTGAGGGTCCAAGGAATGACTGATGGATTTGAACTGCCAACCTGTTGGTTAGCAGCTAGGGCTCTTTACCACTGAGCAACCAGGGCTCCAACCAGGGGTATGGAGTTAGAGTTTACAACTGATATTCATGGGGATTGGCAAGCAATTAATCTGAGAATGTGGACTTTATGAAGAAGAGGAACAAGGCATCCAGATTGGAGGAAGACTCATTAGTAACCTGCATCAAGCAGATGATTCAAGCCTTCTTGCTGGAAGTAAACAGGATTTGAAACACTTACTGATGAAGGTCAAGTGCACCTCAACATCAAGAAAAGAAAAATTCTCACAACTGGACCAGTAAGCAACATCATGATAAATGGAGAAAGGGTTGAGGTTGTCAAGGATTTCATTACTTCGGTCCAAAATCAATGGCCACAGAAGCAGCAGTCAGGAAGTCAAAAGAGGCGTTACTGGGAAAATCTGCTGCAGAGTACCTCTTTAAAGTGTTAAAAAGCAAAGATGTCACCTTGAAGACAAAGGTGTGTTTGACGCAAGTCATGGTATTTTCAGTTACATCATATGTATGTGAAAGCTGGACAATGAATAAGAAGAAGAACTGATGTCTTTGAATTACAGTGTTTGAAAAGAATACTGAATGTACCATACATAGACTGCCATACGAATAAACAGATCTGTTCTGGAAGAGTACAACCAGAGTGCTCCTTGGAAGCAAAGATAGTGAGACTGTGTCTTACATACTTAGGATGTGTTGTCAGGAAGGATCAATCACTGGAGAAAGACATCATGCTTGGTGAAAAAGAGGATGAGCAAAAAAAGAAGAAAACCTTCCACAGGATTGATTGACACAGTGGCTGCAACAACGGTCCTAAACATAAAAACAACTGTGGGCATTGTGCAAGAATGGTAGTGTTTCATTCTGTTGTGCAGTTGGAACCGACTAACACCCATGGAGGACACAATTCAGTCTATAAAGACCCTCATGAAAGTATAACCCAGTTGTCTGTGCCTTATTCTTCCTCCTCCCTCAGCATTCTATCTCTGGATTCTCCCCGACTTCCCTACTCGGACACACCAAAATGTACTCTTTGGTTTGCCTCCCCTCACCCTCAGGACTCTGCTTCCTGCTAAACTGCCTAGAGCCCAGGGTTACAAATGCATAACCATCTTTAAACAGCATGAAAACCACCTTTACCTCTAGAAGTTTCATGAGAAATAGGCAGGGAGTGTGGACAGTGGTAGTTCAATAGGTAGAAATCTCACCTTCCATGTGGGGAACCTGAGTTTGGTTTCTGGCCTATGTATCACATTGGAACCCCTGGTTAAGTGCTACAGCTGCTAACCAAAATGTCAGCAGTTTGAATCCACCATGTGCTCCTTGGAAACTCAATGGGGCAATTCTGTTGTGCTCTAGAGGGTCACTATGAGTCATAAATTGACTCGATGGCAGTAGATTTTATGGTCATTGCATGTGTAGCTACAACATGTCAGTCAGTGGAGGCTTACGTGTTGCTGTAGAGCTGACCAGGTTTCAGCAGAGCTTCCAGACTAGAAAAGACTGGGAAGAAAGGCCTGGTGATCTACTTCTGAAAATCGGCCAGTGAAAAGCCTGTGGATCATGATGGTTCAATCCTGTTACTCATGGGGTTATCATGAGGCAGGCCAACCAGAAGGCAACTAGCAACAACAGCAGACAGGGAGTAGCAGCCTACTCCTGAGAGGTGAGCTTGGTCTTTCTTCTATATACCATGGGTGCAAAGGGATGGGCAGAGCAGGCAGGCATCTTCGGTGGGTTTCTGGTACCCCTGAGGTCCCAGGACAGAGTACTCCAGGTCCAGGGGAATCTGCTGGAGAAGTTTCTCCAACAATTGGTGTGGGAGTGGACCAAACGGGGGAGATCAAACAGAATAGAGAGCAGTCCTAGCCCAGGGAGGCACAGTTTCACCATTCCTGTGCCTATCCTACAACAGCAAGTGGGCTCCAAGAAGGCAGGCTTTGTGTTCTGAATTGCTGACTTGAGTCCACTGCCTCCCCTCCAAGGAACCTCTTATTGAGGCACCCAATAGTAGGAAGCAATGTCCCAGCTGCTGTGTTCTAACCATGGTAGCCCATGTACCAGGGATGCAAACCCTGGTGGTGTAGTGGTTAAGTGCTATGGCTATTAACCGAAAGGTCAGCAGTTCAAGTCTACCAGGTGCTCCTTGGAAACTCTATGGGGCTGTTCTACTCTGTCCTATAGGATCTCTATGAGTCAGAATGGACTCAACAGCAGTGGGTTTGGTTTGTGTTTTGGGGTGCTGTCCTGAGGTAGTGACTCACTTTGCTCCGGGGGTTCTCTCCTGCCAAATAAGAAGGCTGGACAAAGTGGTCTCTACAGAATCTAGCCAGTCAGACCTGCTTTTACTGAAAGTTCCTTCGCTTCTTGGCGCATCTTCCCCTAAGCTCCAGTCTAGCCCCCTGGAGAGAAGCCATTTTCCCTGGGACAGATCTAAGGAAACAGGCTTTATGCCTGCACAGCCCTGGAAGGCTTCTCTCTTGAGGCCTGCCCACTGGGGTCCCTGGGAGGAGTAGGCACTGGGGAAAAGATTAAAAGCCATGTTTGCCATCATTTGTACCTTGAGAGCAGGTGTCACCCGATGCTCCAGGCTTCAAGGACATGTCAGCACCCTTGTCCTTCTTGACACAGTTAGGTGACATTCAGGCTCTCTGTAGAGCGCCATGGGCTCCCGCAGACAGCTAAGGGAACCCCTAAGCTATCACGTGATGATCATAAACACCTTCCTTCTTCCTGTGTGCATCGGACAGCTCCTAAGCTGGCCACAGCACGCCTTCTTCTGCTCTCCAGCCTTCCCCACCGCCTGAGGTGGAACAGTGAAGAAAGTCTGGGGCCGGCAGAGTGAGAGAACCACTAGCAGGCAGCTGGGGTCCAAACCCTTCTCTGGGCTACTATTTCCAGGCTCAGGGAGGGACGATCTTCCAGGCGACAAGGCGTCCCCATTTGCCCAGGATTGTCTTAGTTTCAGCAATGAAAGTCTTGTGTCCTAGGAAACCTCTCAGTCCCAGGTGAACAGGGCAGTGGGTTACTCTAAGTCCTGCTGCCTCTGTCTTGCATAAAAGAAGTTTTGCAAGATCTAGTGCGTCCTTAATCTCCTTCAGTCTGAGCTTAATAGAAGCCTTCCTTGATGAGCCAGGGGTGACGGAGGTTTCCAGGAGTTTTTGAAGCGTGCTGTCTTGTGAAGCCTGCCACGTCAGCAGATGCTACCTTGGCTCTGAGGCCCTCACTCCTTCAACAAGCCCTGCAGCTGACCAAGCCGGTGCTTCTTTTTCACAGCAGCTCCTCAGACAGAAGCCAGGGCAGCCCTACCTCACCGTACCTAATGTTCTGAGCAAAGAGCCTGGCTCTCCCAGACCTAAAAACTTCCCAGCATTTTCGAGAAGACTAGGGATGTATGTAAGGTCACTGAGTTGGAATCTCTTTCCTCCACCTGCTGGCCCGTCCACACTGCCCCCAGAGCCGGGCCACCATCTGGGCTCAGAGGCAGGACTGAGTACCCCTCATGCCAGCCCAGTTGCTGCTGCTTTTGTTGGCACTGCTGCTGCCCGTCCCTGGGATTTTGGGAAGTACCAGTGCAGTGATAATTCCTGAAACCTTACTGTTTGTGTCAACCATGGATAGAAGTTTGCCTGCTATAAGCAAGCGGACGGCCCAGTCAAGTAGATTTTAAAGGAAGATCTAATTCTGCAGCTTCCAACACACACTGAAGAGCCTGCCTTCCCCCCAGATCCTGATGACGGTAGCCTGTAAGTGCCTGGGGGCAGGAACAGTGAAGGCCTGACGGAACTTCCCTTTACCATCTGCATCTGTGTGCTGAAGTTTAGACGGACTTCTCTACATGGGTAAAAGGCAGGGCATTTGGTATGTTATTGACCTCCCGACTGCAGAGAAGCAGCAAGCCTTGTCATTGGCCTTTGTAGAGAGTCCCTGTCCATCTACCTCTTGGGCAAACAGAGTATACCATCACCATGTACGATACCAGAAACTGAGAGCTCTGGTGGAATGCCACCTATTTTGACCATGCAGTCTTCCGACTGAGGATGACCAGGACTGCAAGATGCCCCAGTTTGTGTCCAGTGGTGACAGGCTGGTGGTGACCATGGATGGTGAATCAGGGGATGTCCTGTAGAACTAAGTCTGTGATTCCCCTCTTGGTGGTAGGACACCTTATGGCTCTAAGTCTGCACCTCCCATCTTGGTGGTGGGGTGCCCTGTGGATCCAAGTCTGGGCCTCCCCTCTTGGTGGCCTTTTGTGTTTGGTAGGAGAGGCTTGGTGTCCTTTTTTGGTTTGAGGAAGGTGAAGTCCCCAGGTTATGCTAGTAGTTAATGTTCTCGGCTGATAACCAAAGGAGTCATGGATTCAGTTCACTCAGAGGCACCTCTGAAGAAAGGCCTGGTTATCTGCTTCCAAAAAATCAGACACTGCAAGTCCTCTGGAGCTTAGTTCTGCTATGACACACATGTGGTTGCCGTATACAGGGATGAATTCGATAGAAACTGACAGGAAGGTGAGGCAGATGTATTCACAGCTTCCTCTTGAAAGGAAGCTATCAATATTGATTGCCAATTTTCCCCAGTCTCACTAGCTTCTGACCCCCAGAGTCTGGTCCAGGGCTTTGCATGTAGCAGGTACTTGCTGGCAGTAGTAGAACTCCACTGAGGAACAGAAGGAGGGGCTGCCACCCCAGGAGAGTGTGGTGAGCTTCTTCTTCTGGTCTCTGCATTCTAGAGGTGATCAGGGGAGAGCGAAGAAGCGATAGCCAGACTGCTAGAGCCCGCTGGGATTGCCTGGGGTTTGTTTTTCCTCAGCGGCATCTGCAGAGTTAAGGGCATGAATAAAAGAATGAGGTAAGATACTCTTCCCACAACTTGGCAGTGACCCTGTGTTTGTACAGTAGATCAGGGAGAGGAGAGTCTAGATCAGGTGGGGTGATACTGAGATTCAGGGAGAAAGTCAGGCCCCAGCATTGTTTTTCCATCAGGTGGTCTGGCTGGAGCGGACAGTGAGGCTGCATTCTTTTTGTTTTTTAAGGCCAACTCTCCAACCAGCAGGTGGTTTGCATCCAAGCTCCTCTCTGAGTTAGCCATGTCCAGGATCAGAGAAGAAAGATCCTTTTCTATAGACCCAGCAGGGGCTGAGAGGGCTGCTCTACTCTCCAGCTTCACCTCATGCATGGTATGGAATGGTAAGGGAGCTCTGGGTCACCACAGCTGTTAGCAGCCAGCCTAGGCCTGAGAATCAACCCCTAAACCCAGGTTCATGCGGTGGACCTAACAGAGTGTGTTGCCAGTGGGCACACCAAAACAAGGGATGTGTGCACGTCTGTCATTCATGGACCATAGACACAATCCACAAATGACTTTTATCATGGCATACCATGGCCTTGGGTTGGGACTCCTCAGGGCCTTGGAACTTTTCAGCTGAAAGTGACCTCGGAGAGAGTCTAGTGTTTCCTGTTCATGCAAGTCCAAAGCTCTACATACAACCCAGTCTGGGTGACATTGTTCTTCTCCTGGGACCACCAAAATGTAGACCACTTTTTGTATAAAGTCAATCCTATTGGGCCAAAATGGGTGGTGGGAAGTGACACAAGAGTAAAAAACTGAGGAGACAAGGGAAAACCCTTGGGAGGTGACATTGGGCAGATAGTGTATGTATGTGTCTTTCTATCTGTGTACATCTTTCTGTGTGTCTGCGTCTCTGTGTGTGCATGTGTATCTGTCTGTGTGTATCTCTGTGTCTGCGTATTCTGTAGGAAACTTGAAGGCCCTGAGGAAGAGGTGAAGAAATTTAAGAAGTGTCTGGAGTAGGTAGAAATTCTCCAGCGAGAATTTCTTTCCACAGTCTGAAGAGGCAGTTTTGATTCCAGCCAGTTTCTGAGTTGCACATTGCCTACCTCCTTTAGCTTTCCTCTTCACAGGCAATATCAGGAGCATTCTCACGCAGAGTGCCGTATTTCTTCTTTACCAAAAATGTCCCCGTCTTCAGGACTGACTGTGGTCATCCTCCCCTCTCTCTCTCTTACTCTTACTGTCTCTCTCTCTCTCACACACACACATACCCAATACACATTAAATCACACACCAGCTCAACGTTTTACTCCAACAGGCACAGTAGAAAGAATTCACTTTATTGGTCATATACTAGAAACATATATACCTTTAGTAAGGGGTAGGGGTGTTGTTTCCCCAGAGGGGCTTCTGAATTTTAAGTCGTCATCTCCTGAGACGTTTTAAACTCAGACATACATTTAACACTTGTGGGGAGTGGTTCAGGTGTGTAGATGGAGGCCCTAATATCATATGTCTAAATTACTGGAAGTTATAATCAAGCTAACACATTGCTTAATAAAAAAATGTTCTATCCTCTTACCCTACATAACTCCTTAAGGAGTTATACCAACAAAAAGACTGTTAACAAAGAAATCATCAAATCAGTACTATTTATATAGCCTCTAAGAAGATAAAGTACCTAGGAATTAATTTAACCAGAGAAATAACAGACCTTTACAAAGAGAACTACAAGCCCTTACTACAAGAAACTAAGAGAGACTTAGATAAATGGAAAAACCTACCCTGCTCATAGATAGGAAGACTTAACATTGTGAAAATGTCTATTTTACCCAAAGCAATCTACTTATATAATGCAATCCCAATACAAGTTCCAGTGTCATTTTTTAATGAGATGGAGAAACAAATCACCAATTTTTTTTGGAAAGGGAAGAAGCCCTGGATAAGTGAGGCACTAGTAAAGAAGAAGAACACACTGGGAGGCCTCTCATTACCCAACCTTAGAACATACTACACTGCCACAGTGGTCAAAACAGCCTGGTACTGGTACGAGAACGGACAGATCGATCAATGGAACAGAATTGAGACCCCAGAGATGACACCATTTGCCTATGAACATTAAACTGCCCTAAGACATTAAACCGGGGTAAAAACAGTATCTTCAATAAATGGTGCTGGCAAAATTGGATATCCATCTGCAATAAATTGAAACAAGATCCATATCTTACACCTTATACAAGAACCAACTCCAACTGGATAAAAGACCTAAATATCAAATCTAAAATCTAAAATGATAAAGCTCATCCAAGAAAAGGTAGGAATAACAATGGAAGTTTTAATACACAATGTAGACAGACTTCAAAAATCTGTCCAACAAACCACAATCAACAGGAGAGAAAATAAATGGGAACTATTAAGAATCAAACACTTTTGCTCATCCAAAGACTTTATTAATAGAATTAAAAGGCCACCGACAGAATGGGAAAAAATATTTGGCAACTGTATGTCAGGCTGATGCTTGATCTCCATAATCTATAAGGTACTGAAAAATATAAATAAGAAGAAGATAAATCAAACAATTAAGTGATGGGCAAAGGAGATGGACAGATATTTCTCTAAAGAGGAGATCCAGGCAGCCAAAAAACATGTGTGGACATGTTCACAATCTTTAGTTATTAAAGAAATTCAAATCAAGACAACAATGAGATACCATTTCACCCCAACAAGGTTGACCATGATCCAGAAAACACAAAACAATGAGCGCTGGAGAGGCTGTGGAGAAAGTGAAACTTTCCAACACTGCTGGTGGGGTTGCAAAAGGGAAAGCAATCTGGCGCTTCCTTAAAAAAATGTATATAGATATACCATTTGACCCAGTAATTCCACTATTTGGAATATATCCTGCAGAGTCAAGGCCATTCACAGCAATGGACACATGCACAAGAATGTTTATCACAGTACAGTCCATGATAGCAAAAAGATGGAATCAACCCAGATGCCCAACAACAGAGGAATGGATAGGTAAACTATAATATATATACTCAATGGAGCATTACGCAATGATAAAGAATAATGATGATTCTAGGAAACATCTCATAACCTGGTTTCAACTGGAAGACATTATGTTGAATGAAAGTAGTCAGTGACAAAAAGACAAATATTGTATGAGACCCCTACGATAAGATCTCAAAACAGACTTATGTATAAAAGACAAGACTCTTTGACGGCTGCAAGGGAGGTGAGGGAGGAAGGGTGGGGGTGGTTTAGATTAGATAGTTGGTAGAAATTTGTTTGGGTGAAATCGGTGATAGCACACATTAGAAACAAGAACAATATTAAGTGGACTTCAGCATAACTTGAATACTCCTTCCATCTTAACCCAATATTGCAAGGACAGAGTAGCTTGGGCAGGGGGCAGGAGACCATGGTCTCAGGCGAAATTGAGGCCAATTGGCACAACTAGCATTTTGCTAAGAGGGCTCTCTGCACCCCACATTGGTGAGTGGCGTCTGGGGTCTTAAAAGTTGCCAAGCTGCCATCCGAGGGCACAGCAAATGGTCCCAACTCAGCAGGAATGGATGCTCACCACGGAACAAAATGACATGGGGTAAAGACAACCCGGAAGATAGAGAGATCCACAGGAATGGGTGCCTATGTAGACTTGGGACTGGAAGAACTGGATGGTGCCCGGCCACCACCAGTGATAGCCGCAATGGAGCTCACTAAGTTGAGTCCCACTGGCAACACAAGAATAAAAAGGGGTGCACCCTGAGATCTCCTCTAAAAGATCGCAATTGATGGTCCAACAGCTTTGGGGTTCACCTGGGAGCATGGACCCTGGCCCTGATGCTGCCCTTGTCCATAAATCACAACGAAGATCCACTCTTTGGACACGAGTGGGTTGGACTTGGTGATGCAGAGTGATCATGCATTGGATGCACTTTATGGTTCTATGCATCTATAGGATATCATCCTGCTGACCTATGGCTGGAGTAAGGGGAGTGGGTGGAGAGAAGGGGAAAGGAGACTGTTGGGAGGATGAGACATATATGGAGCAGAGAGGAATGATGTGCTGCCACCAGGCAGGGAGAGCACTGGAAGCTGCCTATAGATGGGCATGTAAATTTATGTGGAATGTACATTTTCACTCAGTCATAATAATAATAAAAAAAAAGGATGTGGAGTTTCCTGGGTGACACAAATGGTGAAGTAATCGACTGCTAGCACAAAGGTTGCTGGTGTTAACTCATACAGAGATGCCTTGGAAGACAGGCCTGGTCATCTACTTCTGAAAAGTCACAGCCTTGAAAACCCTGTGGAGCATAGTCTCACTCTGCACACATAAGGTAGCTAAGAGGGAAATTGACTCAATGGCAACTAACAAGAAACAACAAGGATGTGGATGGCCAGATTCAAATTTTGAATCCTCGAACCATTAGATTTCTGGCCTGGAGCATGGCGAGATGAAGAGATTAGCTTATGCTCATCCATGTATTGTCCCTTGCTACAAAGGTCCTTGTGTATGGCTATGTAGACACCCCTCCTGCTCAGGGATATTCCTAGTGGAGTCTCCCCTCATGGAAAGAGCACTGTGCAGACTAGAGAATGCTGCGGGACACTGGAACTCCAGGGCCTAGAAAGGGGGCCATAGGCTCTAAGTGGGCATATTGCCTTTGTTCAGAGAACTCACCAGCCCTTAGAGTGGAGGGCTGAAGATAAACGGGTCAGGACAGTAGGCCCAGGACCAGGGTGAGTTAAGTGAGGCGCCCCAGGTACACAATTTAAGGAAGTATCACTCTGAGGGTCATGGAAGGGCTGGGTTGGCACTCACCTTACCTACTCAATTCCCCCTGGTCTTGGTTTTGCAGGACCAAAAAAGCAAACAGGCAAAAAAAGCAAAACAATCCCATGGGTGTCAAGTTGATTGCAACTCCCAGTGACCCATAGCACAGAGTATAACTGCTTTATAGGTTTTTCAAGGAGTGCCTAGTGGATTTGAAGTGCTAACTTTCTGGGTAGCAGCTGTAGCTCTTTAACTACACTACCAGGGTTTCCAGTGACTATCCAGCACAGGCTTGTCTTGTCTGGTATCTACAGGAGTTAATATTTCTCCTGCCAAGGAAAGGGAGACAGGAAGGAAAGATAACAGAAATATATCCTCTCCTCTGCGAACACCCATACTCCCATAGTACTGTAACACATTCCCAGTCCGTTTCAGCGTGCTTCATCTCCACAACAGGTCAACATTCCTGGGCAGCCCGTGGGCTTGTTCTCAGTGGAGAAATACCCAGTGATTCATTATCTTCTCTGAGAAAGTCATTGAGATAAACAAAGAGATTACTGCCCAGAACTCTCTCCCAGAATACACTTGTGTGTGACAGAATAAAATTTCTCTTTCTAAAGCCATCCACTTGTGGCATTTCTGTTATAGCAGCACCAAATGATGAAAATGGCACCAGATGTGGGGAGCTTTAGGAGAGGCTGGATATAGGGAGAGAAGAGCATTGGCCCAGGAATCGGAAGCCTGGGTTCTAATCTGGTCTCCGTTGTCTGTGAACCAACCCAGGCAGGTCATTAGACTTGGCTGAGCTTCTATGTTTCTCCTCCATTGTTGTTGTTATTGTATGCTGTGGAGTTGGTTCTGACTCATAGCAACCCCACATGGCAGAGCATAACTTTCCCATAGTGTTTCCTAGGCTGTAATCTTTATGAGAACAGATTGCCAAGTCTTTTCTCCTTTGGAGTGGCTGGTGGGTTCAGGGATAGATTTACCCAATAAGCAAGGTAAGCACTTGCTCAACGCATCAACAAAATAGGGCCACCAACTGTCCAAAGCAAAGACCTGTAGATGCCAAGCAGACAGGACACAAGGAAAAGTGAGCACATCATGGAAGGAAACTGGCAGAGCATTAAAGATAATACTAGTTTTAGTGTGTGAGAGTGTGCTGGCCAGAAACAAGGTTCACACAGGGTCACAAGGCTGCCAACATGAAAGGTTGTTTAATCTTTGAGGCCCCAACCACT
This sequence comes from Heterohyrax brucei, assembly GCA_028571685.1. Lineage (NCBI taxonomy): Eukaryota > Metazoa > Chordata > Mammalia > Hyracoidea > Procaviidae > Heterohyrax > Heterohyrax brucei. The sequence continues at coordinate 37,104,403 of CM053145.1, forward strand.
TCCACACCTCTGTTGACAGCTGTCTCTTAGAGTCCGCTCCTGTGGAACTGACACTCCTTGTCCAGGTTGCTGATAACATAGTAGTTAAGTGCTATGGCTGCTAACCAGGAGGACAAGTCCACCAGGCCCTCCTTGGAAACTCTATGGGGCAGTTCTACTCTGGCTGTAGGGTTGCCAGGAGGCAAAATCGATTTGATGGCAGTGGTTTGGTTTGGTACCCAGGTGGGTCTCTGAGGAGTATACTATTTCTTTCTAATAGTCAAGTGGTGGGGGTGGGCTGTGAAGTCTAAGTCTTGCTACATTCAGCCAATATGCAACTGGGACCAGTGTAAGTGGTTACTGGGCAAGGACAGATTATATTAGTAGATACCAGTTCCCTGATTGATTTTGAAAGAATAGTCTTGTACATCCAAGTCTGCTCATCCAGCAACTCCAACCAGCAAGGCCAGCAATGCTCTTGGCTGTGGTTTAAACACAAGGGTATGTTCTTGCATACTGCCTGGTAAACAACAAATAGAAACTCCATTTGTTGGTGAGCAAAAGCAAAGGAACTCAAATAAGTAGACCATTGCAATGAAGTTACTTAAAAAATTTTTTTTTAATTTATATGACCCCCATGTGCAGCTCCTACTGCTTTTCTTGCCTAGTGACAGCACATTTCTCCTTTCTGTTCTATACAAGTCATATCCTCTTAACAATCTCTTGTCCCCTCTTCTCTACCCTCTCCTCTTCCCTCGAGTAAGAAGCCAGTAGGATAACATCCTATAGATGTGTAGAACCACAAAGTGTACACATGATGTGGTCACTCTGTGTCGCTGAGTCCAATCCATTCCTGTCTGAGGAGCTGACCTCCATAGTTTATGACCAGCGGCAGCATCAAGTCTAGGGGCCATGATCCCAGGGGAACTCCCAGGCCTTTGGACCATCAGTTGTGGTCTTTTAGTAGAGATCTCAGGGTGCACCCCTTCTTATTTTCATTTTGCCACTGGGACTCAACTTTCTGAGTTCCATCCCAGGTGTCACTGGAGGTGACCAGGCAGCATCTGGTTCTTCTGGTTGCATGTTGATGTAGTCACCCATTCACGTGGGTTTCTCTGTCTTCTGGGTTCTCTTTCCCCCATGTAGTTTTGGTCATTGGTGGTCGTCTGTTCCAGCTGAGTTGGGACCATTTGGTGTACCTCTGATGGCAGCTTGATAGCTTTTAAGGCCCCAGAAGCCACTCACCAATATGGGGTGGAGAAAATTCTCTTAGCAATAGGCTAGTTTTGCCAGTTGGCCTCAATATCCCCTGAGAGCATGGTCCCCAGACCCCTACCTCTGCTACTCTGTCCTTGCCATATCAAGGTAAGATTGGAAGAGTTTTCAGGTTATGTTGAAATTCAATTAAATTGATCTTCTTTCTAATGTGTGCTCTTACTGATTTCACCCAACCAAATTTCTATCAGCTATCTAATCTATAACCAGCCCTCTCCCTCCCTTGAAGCCACCAAAGCATCTTTTCTTCTGTACATGGGTCTGTTTTCAAGTCCTTATAATAGATGTCTCATACAATATTTGTCCTTGTGCCACTGACTAATTTCACTCAACATGTCTTCCAACTGAAACCAGGTTATGAGATGCTTCCTAAAATCACCATTGTTCTTTATCACTGCACAGTATTCTGTTGAGTATATACACGGTAGTTTACTTATCCATTCCTCTGTTGTTGGGCATCTGGGTTAATTCCATTTTTTGCTATTGCAGACTGTGCTGCATTAAACATTCGTGTACATGTATCTGTTCATGTGATCACCCTTGCATCTGTAGGATATATTCCAAGTGGTGGGATTACTGGCTCAAATTGTGTGTCTATTTCCAGCTTTTTAAGGAAGTTGCAGATTTCTTTCCAAACATGTTGTACCATTTAGCAATCCTACCAGCAGTGTAGGAGAGTTCCAATTTCTCCACAGCCTCTCCAGCACACTTGTTGTTTTATGTTTTTAGGATCATGGAAAGCCTTATTGGAGTGAGATGGTATCTCATTGTAGTTTTGATTTGAATTTCTTTAATAGCTAATGATCGTGAGCGTTACTGCATGTGTCTTTTGTTTGCCTGAATGTTGTCTTTAGAGAAGCGTCTGTCCATCTCCTGTGTCCATCGCTTAGTTGTATTATTTATCCTTTTCTTGTTGATATTATGTAGTACCTTGTAGATTATGGAGATCAGACATCGATCTGACATACAGTTGCCAAATATTTTTTCCCATTTTGTGGGTGGTCTTTTAAATCATTTGATGAAGGCTTTGGAGAAGCAAAAGTGTTTGATTCTTATAGTTCCCATTTGTCTATTTTCTCTTCTGTTAATCGTGCTTTGTTTGTCAGTTTTTGAAGTCTACATTGTGTATTAAAGCTTCCATTGTTGATCCTATTTGTTCTTGGATCAGCTGTACTGTTTTAGATTTGATATTAGGTGTTTTATCCAATTTGAGCTGTCTTTTGTATAAGGTGTGAGATATGGGTCTTGTTTCAATTTTTTGCAGATGGATATCCAATTTTGCCAGCAATTTTGTTAAAGAGGATGTTTTTACCCTAGTTTAAGATCTTGGGGTCTTTTCAAATATCAAGTGTTTGTAGCAGGACGGTGGCGTCTCTGGGGTCTCAACTCTGTTCCATTGGTCTATATGTCTCTTTTTGTATTAGTATCAATCTGTTTTGACTACCGTCGCAGTGTAATAGGTACTAAGGTCGGGTAGTGAGAGGCCTCCCAGAATGTTATTCCTTCTTCAGCAGTGTTGTATTTATCTGGGGTTTCTTCCTTTTCCAAACAAAATTGGTGATTTGTTTCTCAATCTCATAAGAAATGTCACTGTTATTTGCATTGGGATTGCATTATATACGTAGATTGCTCTGAGTAAAACAGACATTTTTCACAATGTTAAGTCTTCCAACCCGTGAGCCCGGTAGGTTTCTCCATTTATGTAAGTCTCTGTTAGTTTCTTGTAGTAACATCTTGTATTTCTCTTTGTAAAAGTCTCTTATTTCTCTAGTTAGATTTATTGCTGCATATTTTGTCTTCTTAGGGGCTATAGTAAATAGTATTGATTTGGTGATTTCTTCTTAAATAATCTCTTTGTTGGTATAAAGGAATCCTACTGATTTACTTATGTTTATCTGGTATCCTGAGACTTTGCTGATTTTTTCCATCAGTCTGAGTAGTTTACTTGTGGATTTTTTAGGATTTTCTGTATATACAAGCATATTGTCTGCAAATAGGGAGATTTTTACTTCTTCTTTGTCGGTATGAATGCCTGTATTTCTTTGTCCTGTCTAATTGCACTGGCCAGGACTTCTAGCACAATGTTGAATAGGAGAGGTGAGAGTGGTCATCCTTGTCTAGTTCCCATTCTCAAGGGGAATTGTTTCACTTTCTCTTCATTCAGGATGATGCAGGCAGTTGACTTTGTATAAATGGCACTTATTGCACTGAGGAATTTGCCTTATATTCCTATTTTACTGTGAGTTTTTAGCATAATGAGTGTTGGACTCTGTCAAATGCCTTTTCTGCACCAATTGACAATATCAGGTGATTCTTGTCTTTTGTGTTGTTCATGTGGTTGATCACATTAATTGTTTTTCTGATGTTGAACCAGCCTTGCATCCCTGGTATGAATCCAACTTGGTCATGATGAATTATTTTTTTGATATATTGTTGAATTCTGTTGGCAAGGATTTTGTTGAAGATTTTTGCAACTAGTTTATGAGTGATATTGGTCTGTAGTTCTCCTTTTTTGTTGGATCTTACCGTGGCTTTGGTATCAGGGTTATGCTGTCTTCATAGGATGAATTTGGGAGTATTCCATCCGTTTTTATGCTGGGAAATAGTCTCGGTAGTATTGGAGTTAACTCTTCTCTAAAAGTTTAATACAATTCTGCCATGAAGCCGTCTGGGCCAGGGCTTTTATTGGTTGACAGTTTTTGGATGATCTTTTCAATCTTCCTTTGTGATGGCTTTATCCAGTTGTTCTGCTTCACCTTGTGATAATTTTGGTAGGTGATATGAATCTAGAAATTCATCCATTTCCTCTAGGTTTTCAAACCTGTTACAGTACAGTCTTTCATGGTATTCTGATACGATATTTTGTATTTCTGTTGGATCTGTTGTGACATCTCCCATCTCATTTCATATTTGGATTATTTGTTTCCTTTCCTGTTTTTCTTTGTTAAGTTTAGCCAGTGGTTTGTCAATTTTGTTGATCTTTTCAAAAAACCAGCTTTTGGTCTTACCACTTTTTTCAATTTTTCTTCTATTCTCTAATTCATTTAGTTCTGCTCTAATCTTTATGATCTTCTTCTGGTGTCTGAAGGGTTCCTCTGTTCTCTCTTTCTACTTGTTCAAGCTGTAGGGTTAATTCTTTGGTTTGTGTTCTTTCTTCCTTCCAGATACGTGCACTTATAGAGATAAACAGACCTCTGAGCACTGCTTTGGCTGTATCCAATAGGTTCTGGTAGGAAGTGTTTTCATTCTCATTGGAATCCACAAATTTCTTTATTTCATCCTTCATTTCTTCTATGACCCGTGGCTTATTGAGGAAGATGTTCTTCAATTTCCATGAGTTCCAATTTCTCTCTCTGTTTTTTCTGCTATTGATTTCTGCTTTTATGGCTTTATGGTCTGAGAAGATGCTTTGCAATAAGTCAATGGTTTGGTTTCCTAACACATGGTCTATTCTGGAAAATGTTCAGTGTGCACTGGAGAAGAAGGTGTAAGTATCTGCTAATGGATAGAAAGTTCTGTATATGTTAATGAGGTCTAGTTCATTAATTGTGGCAATAAGATCTTCTGTGTCTTTACTGAGGTTTTTTTTCTAGAAGATCTGTCTGATATTGAAAGTAGAGTGTTGAAGTCTTCCACTATTATTGTGGAGTGATGTATCTCATTTTTTGAATGTATTCAGTGTTTGTTGGGTGTATTTAGATGCTCTAGTATCAGGTGCAAAAACATTTAATATTGTTAAGTCGTGCTTGTGTATTGAAACTTTCAGCAATAGTGTCCATCCTTGTCCACGATGGTGGACTTTACATTAAAATCTATTTTATCTGTGATTAGTATTGCCATACCTGTTCTTCTTTGTGTATTGTTAGCTTGGTATATATTATTCTATTCTTTAATTTTCAGTTTTTTCTTATCTTTAAGTCTAAGGTGAGTTTCTTGTAAGCAACATATAGATGGGTTGTGTCTTTCGATCTAAGATGTGACTCATTTTCTCTTTACTGGAGCATTCAGTCCGTTTGCCTTCAATGTAATTATTGATAGGTATGTGTTTAGTGCTGTCCTTTTGATGTATTTATTTTTGTGTTGGTGTTTTCTCTATTACTCTTATTATTTTGTTCTGGGTCATTCTTCTTTAGGGGTGGATTTTTCACCCTTTTCAGTGTTGATTTTGTGTTTGTTGGGACTCCTGTATTGTGTTTCTTGTTTTGATATGTCATGTCATTATTGTGCTTTGTGGCTACCCCTATCTTCCCCCTTAATAATCTATGTTTAAGACCAATTTTAACTTCTACATATCGTATTAACTTTCTTTCCATCTGGAAGGATTATAACTACAGTTGTATAGCCCTCTGTTTAATGAGATCGTATCATAGTTTTCATGATATGATCACTGGATCACTTTTTAGTATTATGGCTTTCGTTGGGTTTTGTGCCTTCCTTAAATGAGTAGGTTTCTGGATGATGTGTTCTGTATTGTCTCCTATAAAACAGAGTTAATGGTTTTGTTCTTCTGAGCCAACAGCTTCTTTCAGTGCTTCTTGTAGCTTTGGTTTGGTTTTTACAGTTTCTAAGTTTCTGTTTATCTGCATATGTCTTAATTTCATTTTCATACTTGAATGACAGTTTTTCAGGATATATAATATTTGGTTGGAAGTTTTTCTCCTTCAAGGCTTTGAATGTGCCATCCCACTGCATCTGTGTGAACAGGGTTTCTGTTGAGAAGTCAGACGAAAGCCTACAGGGCTTCCTTCTGAATACTAGCTTTGCTTTGAGTTTCACTGCCTTTAAGAGTTTCTGCTTACTTTTTTTTTTTTTTTGTTAAGTTTGGTTATAATGTCTTGGAGTCTTTCTTTTGGAGTCTCTATTGTGTGGCGTTCAATATGCATCTTGAATATCTATATTCTCTTCTTTCATAATTTCAGGGAAGTTTTTTCTTGTTTCTTTTCTCTGATTCTCCTCATAAATGCCCGTGTTAGTAGTCCTGTCTTCGAAGTCAGAAAGCCTACTTTCCATTTTTCAGTTCTGATCTCTTGGCTTTGAATTGAGTTTTCTAATTCTTTAATTTTGTTATTGATCTGTCAGATTTCAGAATGCTGGTGTTCCATCAGTTTGAATTTTTCTTAACTTTTCATTTTGCTCTGTTGCATTTTGTATAATGCCTAGGAGGGCTCTCTATATAATTCTTTTGTACTCAACCTCCAAAAGTTTCAGAAAGACTTCTTCAAAGGGGAAGTTCTTTGGTTCTTTGTTTTCAGAGCTTTCTGGAGCCATGGATGGATTTTTCTTTAAATGTCTGGCCAAGGTTTATTGCTTTTTGGGCACCTAGTGGTTGTTTAGTTTCCTGGTGATGCCTTAACAGGAGCTGAAGCAGACGTTGATCACCAGACACCTCTGTGTACTCCAGGGAGTGGGCCCAGTGAAATCTCTGGGGTAGCAGTCTCTACTTCCTGGCTGGCAAAGACACAACCCTACTATGAAGTCATGGGGAAGGCCATCAGCTGACCCTATGTTGTGGGTCCGTCAAGGCTGGAAGACATGCTGTCAGGATGTAGTCTAATTTTGAAAGGTAGAAGTTAACTGAAAGATTCCAGAAACATTCAGGCTGTCAGGCGTGCAATCTCCTCTTTCCAGGTGGCAGTGGAGGCACCTCTGTATCTGTCCCCAGATGCTGTGATCTAGTTCAAAGTACAGAAGGGCTACTGTCCTGCTGTCATACACTGCTAGGTCCCACCTGTAAGGCTATACTGCTAAGCACACCTTTTCTGCTGGGAAAATGCTCCCTGGGCTGCCACTGCCTCCCACCCTGGGAATTAGCCCCTGCTGAGGCTTCCATTTGGGTAAATCCACCTCCCAGTAGATCAAGATGGCCTCCCACACAAGCCCTCCCTCTCATTGTGAAACAGCTGAATCAGCAGCAAAGGTTCAGAAAGAGAAGGTGGAGGGGCTGTGGTGCTCTAAGTCCAGAGCCGGGCTCTCAAAGTGTGGTTTTTCCATCTGCTGATGATGCTAGCAGTGCTGAGCTTTGCTGCCAGTTAAGCTGTATCACTGCTGCTGGCTAACATAAAGAAAAACAGTTAAAACCATTAGTTACCTTCAGTCTATGAGAGGTGGTCATTCAACAAGGATGGAGGTCACTGAAAGAGAAGTTTGCCATTCAGTGGCATGCAGTCCAAATTGATAGCCCTATGCCCCAGGGTCCACTGGGTGTCCAGAAGGCTCCACTTAATCACCAATCCAGGCCTTAGTTTTCACAGGGAATCAAGGAGACATGTGTCTAGTCTGCCATCTTGACTCTGCCTTCTGAAGTTACTTTCTAACTATATAGCAATTACATGTAGTCTTATGCCCCAAACTTTGAAAAACAGTAGTACATAAAGCTTTCACTTCAAAATACAATTAGCACACACTTTGATCCAATCCAGCATGTTGTTGTTGTTGTTGTTAGGTGTTTTTGAGTCAATTCCAGCTCACAGCCACCCTATGTACAACAGAACAAAACACTGCTGAGTCCTGCATCATTCTCACAATCTTTGCTATGTTTGAGCCTGTTGTTGTAGCTACTATGTCAACCCATCTTCTTGCGAGCTTTCCTCTTTTTCACTGACCCTCTGCCTTACCAAGCCTAATGTCCTTCCTGATAACAATGTCCAAAGCACATGAGACAAAATCTCACCACCCTCACTTCCAAGAAGCATTCTGGCTGCACATCTTCCAAGACAGATTTGTTCATTCTTCTGGCAGTATAGTCAATATTCTTTGCTAATACCATAATTAAAAGGCATCAATTATTCATTCTTCTTTACTCACTGTGGCTAGCTTTTGTATATCTATTAGGTGACTGAAAATATCATTACTTGAGTCATGTGCACTTCAGTCCCAAATGATAGCTTTGCTTTTTAACACTTTAAAGAGATCTTTTGCAGCATATCAGTCCAATGCATTTTCTTGACTGCTGTTTCCATGGGTGTTGATTGTGGATCCGAGTAAAATGAAATTGTTGACAACTTCAGTACTGTCTCTGTTTACCAAGGTATTGTTTATTGGCCCAGTTGTGAGGACTTTTATTTTCTTTATGCTGAAAAATAACCCATACTGAAGGCCATGGTGTTTGATCCTTGTCAGTAAGTTCTTCAAATCTTTGCTTTCAGCAAGCAAAGTTGTGTCATCTGCATATTCCTGGTTGTTAACAAGTCTTCCTCCAAAGCTGGTCATTCCTTCTTCTCCATATAGTTCAGCCCCTCAGGTTATTTGCTCAGAATACAGATTCAATAAGTGTGATGAAATGATATAGCCCTGAAACACACCCTTCCTGATTTTAAGATATGCAAGCATTGCCTTGCTCTGATGGAATGCCTGCCTCTTGCTCTTTGTACAGGTTCCTCATGAACCAGTTAGGTGTTCTGAAATTCCCACTCTTTGAAATGTTATCCATAGTTTCTTATGGTCCACACAGTCAAATGTCATTTGTATAGTTAGTAAAATAATCTAGCATACATTTAATATAATACTAATACTAATGAAAATTTAGTATGATACTAACAGCAAAGTTGAGAAATATGGTAAACATTAGCATTTGTCTGGTATAGAAGCTTTAATTTATGTTTCAAGTGAATTTCATTTTTTAATTGTCTGTTGTGCATGACACAGTGCTTAATATTACTATATATATATGCTGAAAACAAGATACTAGGCATATTAAAAGGATGCAAAATTCACATTTACTTATTATACAAAGTATGTTTCTGTTTTGCAACAATGAGTGTGCTTCATCTTCCAAGAAAGCAATAAAGGACATTTATCAGAACATTACAGTTATGTTTTATCAGAATGCTTAAATGTCTCCATGTAAGGAAATTAAACAATTTTTCAATAAAAAAATTAACGAATGTTTACATAATAAAATTAATTTTGTTTTCTACTTCCTTCAGACTGACTTTTGAGACATTGGTATTGTTATGATTCACAAAACAAACTTACTCATTGAGAAGTGGTGTTGTTACATCAATTATGTATACATCTCTGAATATTAGAGTTGAACAATTTAACAATGAATAAAATATCCACTTTATAAATCTTGTGTAAAAGCCAAGTGCCGTCAAGTAGGATCTGAATCTTGCATACAACACCAATTACGTCTTCCTTTTCATTTTGGAGGGACCAAGTATAATCTCACATTCATTTCTCCGTGGACCACATAAGAATGTACCAGCTACGCTGTAATCATGTGGCTTATGACACATGTGGTCCTGTCCTGACTAATCAAGCCTGAGTACTTCTTTAGATTGAGCATAGTGTTGTGGTTGTTATCATGGTCTTTGCCTCTGCACTAGCTTGTCAGGCCTTAGTAGTACTTCAATGAACTGTGAAGATGCAGTATCGAAGGACAGAACATAAGTAAGAAATTTTTAAAGTACTTGAAGACAAAAAAACCCTATTGAGATCTGTGAGTGGCCTGCCAACAAACATCATATGACACACAAACAAATGAAATTATTTCAAACTGCCTTGTAAGCACTATTTCTTCCTGCTATTTCAGACATGAAAAACAGTTAAATGTTCCAAATAAATTTTTTTTTACTTAATGATTTTCAAATAAAAAATTTTGTGCTAATGTCTACATTTAAATATAAATTTTATTTATTTTCAATTATTCACATTTATTTGCTATGATAGAACCAAATTTTTAAAATCACATAATTTTATATACAGGTAAAATGAAACAGCAATAAGTAGAGTACAAAACCAAAAGCTCTTGGAAAATAAAGGATTTGTAACTCCCGAAACACAACTCTAAAATTAACTTCCTTTTCAAAATGTAGTAAATCAGAAAAGACTTCTACTGAACACTAGGCATTAATGGGTACAAATTGTTGTACTGATACTAACAGTGCTTGAATCTTTGTGAGGGAGCCCTTGTGGTACAGTGTTCATGAGATAGGGCTGTCAACCCAAAGACTGGCAGTCCAAATCTACCTGCTGCTCCTTGGAAACCTATGGGGGCAATTCTACTCTGAGTCAGTCTTGACAGAAATGGATGTGGTTTTTTTTTTTAAAGAAAATTCCAAAATTAACTTCCTTTTAAAAATGTGAAGAAGCAAAGGAGACTTCTTTCATTGAAGACTAGAGTTGAATGGATGCAAACCATTGTTCTAGTGTCCACAGTGCTGAAATTACTCAGCCAACGCCAGCCAAGTGCTGTCGAGTCAGATCAAATTACTAAGAGCAATATGAATATTGTGGTGGTCAGGATTATGTCAACTTGGCTGCTACATATTTGGCTGCTATATTAAGTGGCAGGATGCAGTTTGTGGTGGCTCCCGGCCTCTCGGCTCTCATCTCGTGACCTTCTACTACGGCTGCTCACTCACGTAGCAGGAACTCCTGCTCTCTTCTTCCAGTGTCTGGTTCTGGGACTTGAACTAGCAGCTGTTGGACTCATCAGTCCTTACAGTCAGCACTTGAGAGTCCTGCTCCCTGACCAGCCAATCCTGGGGTCGCCAGCCTCTGCCACTCCTGCTCCCTGACCTGCCGATCCTGGATTCGCCAGCCTCTGCCGCTCCTGCTCCCTGATCTGCTGATCCTGGGTTTGCCAGCCTCTGTCACTTCGTCTAGCCACCAGCTTGGGATCCACTGACCTACACAACTGGTGATCTAGAACTCTGGTCTCTGACTTGCTGACTTTGGGTTCCTCAGCTTCCGTGGCCACCTGAGGCTTGTGCCAGAGCTTGGGACATTCAGCTTCTGTGATTAAGTGAGCTGTTTCCTGTATCTCTCTCTCTCTCTCTATCGATCTATCGATCTATCTATCTATCATCTATCTATCTATCGATCTATCGATCTATCGATCATCTATCTATCTACCTGCCTGCCTGCCTGCCCGCCTGCCCGCTCGCCCACCCATCCATCTAGCCATCTGTCTATCTATCCGTCTATCTATCTATCTATTATAAATCTTTCCTTGTACCTGCACGTGTTACTGGTTTTGCTTCCCTAGAAAACCCAGCCTAAGACAAATACACTAAGAGCAATATGAATATAATGTAATTTGTTCTAAATTTTGCATCCATTCATTGCTGTTGTAATAATATTAATAATGGTATAGAAGTGAAATTATTTTGGAACCTAAAATTGTTGCATCTCCAGAACCCGTAAACAACAAAAATACAACTACCCCTTTGTAGAATAAATTTTCTTCTAGTAACATAAACCATTGGATTGAAAGAGGGCCAACTCATTGTCAGTATCACGGTGGACTGTTTGAAAATTCATGTCAAAAATTTCTAGATGGTAAACAAACAAGGTTCTATAGCCAGAATATATTTCTAAGGCACAAAGCTGATGGTGAAAATTGTAAGTGGGAGTAGCTACCACATTCTCCATCAGGCACCTCCCTGTATATCACTTTGTTTGCAGACTTTTCAGTCATAAGTCATTTAGTTCTGGATTTGCTACAGATGGGTTTAGAAACTAGCATAACTCAAATATGATTGGTAAACATGAAAGTAGTTCAATTCACAGACATCATACGTTGTCAGATTTAAACTGAAGATGTGGTTTTGCCTTAACTCATGAACTGGGAACAAAAAATTAATGAAGAACCTCAGTATTGGAAAGCTGCTTTGCAATGCACCGTTGTTGTCATTGTAACAATTGCTGAGTGTGGGCTATCCTTTTGAGGAAGAAATGAAGTGTTGGGGGCCCCACAAAATGGAAATTTTGTGGCTCACTTGAACTTGCTGTTCAGTCTGGTCCACTTTTAGCAGATCATATTTCAAAACATGATAACACAGGATATATCTAAAACCATGTGGGAAGAATTAATAAACTTAATAAGTGATAAAGTTCTATCACCTATTTTCAGTGCAATAAGTATAGCTTGATATATGGAGATGTAAATTCCACTCCTTGTTTTAAGATACTTATCTCTAACAGATGGAAAGCCTGTTAAGTGATCTATCACACTTATTACCTTAAAAAGTTATACCGGTAAAGAAATTGGCAATCAAGTACTTCATTATTTAAGTGAAATTTGAAAAAATGATTTTTTAAGTGCAGAGGCCGGTGCAATGATGTGCTGCCAACATGTCAGGGCATATAAAGTCATGCAACAGAAAATTTTAGAATGTAATGAATATGCCATTTTCAAACCATGTGCTGTGCACTAACTTAATGTTGTAGGACATAGTACAGTAGATTGTTGTCTGGAAGCAGTTAATTTTTTTTTCATGCAGACATTTTTTGCCTCCTCTATTCACTGACAGGCAGTTTTTAGTGTGTATTTAGGCAATAATAGAGTATTAAATTGTCTTTCTAATACATATTGGGAGGTGCATGCTGCAGCAGCTAGTGCAATCCTGGAATCATACAGTCAGATTTTAGATGCCTTAGAAAATGTTCCTGAAGACCAGACACAAAAAAGATACACTAGAAATTATCACCAGCAAAGCACGAACAATAAGAGCACATGTTTATGTTCACAATGTGGAAAAATAGGATCCCTGGTGACACAATGATTAAGAGCTATATCTGCTAACCAAAAGGTCAACTGTTAGAATTCACCAGCTTTCCTTTGGGAATCCTGTGCGGCAATTCTGTTCCACCTTAATGAATTGCTGTGAGTCAGATCCAACCTGATGACAATGTCTTTATGTGTATGTGTGTAATAAAACACTTCAGCATTTTCATTGGATGAATCACGCACTCCAAGATTGACATGTAAATTTTAAGATATGCACAGATCTCTACCAGTCATTAACTGAGCATTTACATAACATTTTTGAAACATTTGAAAACATAACGAAACAAATATTGCCAAATACTGCTTAACAAGCAGTTTACCATCACAGAAGCCTTAGAAACATGTTAAATGATAGAAATGCTCCGTAAGTATGGAGTGCTGAAGATCAGTTTCATGTAACCACACACTACACCATTTCTCACACACTGGAATCGCGCACAAAAGGAAGGATGAAAGTGTGCAAAATTCTTTCAAATAGATTATCCTTCTCAAACATTGTGAATATACCTGATAAGAAATGCAAGAAGGTATCCAGAAATTTAGTGAAGGCTTCTCCTGATGACTTAAATATAGGCTTTTATGGAGAAGTTCAACAATCTGGTTCTTCCATGAGAACTAAGTTCACAGATTTGGAAAGACAGATTTTACTCATGTGCAATTCCATAATAGAAGATAAAATACAATGCATGTTTTCCAATGTTGAAATTGCTTTATCCATATTCTTAACTTTAATGATCACATACTGCACAACAGAAGTCTCATTGTCATCTCTACAGAGAATCAAAAACTTTCAGGATACAAAAGTGACTCAAGAAAGACTTGACTCATTATCCTTATTATGTATGCAAGGAGATACTACTTGGCAGTTTAACTGTTATTACATCATTGCAGAATTTTCAAGAGCAAAGAATAGAAAGAAATGCTGTAAATTATAGCATGTTTAATGTAAGAGATCTATATGAAAATAAAATAATTTGCTGTAATTTTTTTCCTGACCATTAAATTTTGTTTGTTCATTTGTAACTATAGCACTTATTAAGCAATAAGTGTCAGAAGTGAAATATTACCTATTGGAAGCAAAGTTGGTGAAAGCTGAGTTTTCGTTACAGGAGAACAACAGAATTTTACACTGATTGTTGAAACAGTTCAGTTTGCTGGCTCATTTTCTTTGTTGTAGAATACCTGATATTTTTGTAAGAAATGTGGTATACAGTAAGAATTTTGGCATCCCACATCCACTGGAAATTTTATCATGCTGCTTATCTCACTCTTTTAAAATGGCATACTTTTTGTACTCAATCTCTAATATTATAGTACCTTTTAAAAATAAATTACATTATAGCTAAAATGTGCATACACATGTATGTATACATATGTATCTGTAATTCACATACCCTGTTTGAGTGTGAGAGTAAGCAGGGGAGGGCAACCACGGTTTGTCAGTGTTTAGGGCATGTACACACCTGAATCCAGCCCTGGGTAGGTTAGAACCTTCAATTTTTAGGTTAGGGCCTGAGTGCTCAACCATTGCACTAACAGGACACTTTTCTCCTCCATATAATGAGAGTAATAATATATATCCTGCTTAACTCATACAGTAGTGGGAAGACCACTTAGAATTGCATACCAAAAAAACCTGTTGGTGTTAAGTGGATTTTGATTCAATAGCAGCCCTCTAGGACAGAGTAGAATGGTCCCATAGAATTTCCAAGTAGCAACTGGTAGATTTGAACTGTCAACTTTTTGGTTTGCAACCACTGTACCATAAGGGCTTCTGGGATTGTGTAGAGGTAGACAAATGTAAAAAGTTATTCATTTTGCCCTGTATTGGCAAAACCACCATTTGTCATGTTTATCTAGACGATCACATATTTTCAAGGTCTCCTTGGAGCCAGGCCCTGTCTGAACCCGCGGTATACAGAGCTGAACAAAACAGAACTGCCTGCATGGGGCTACACCTGGGAGACAGACACTGAAAACTGACTAGATTTATTCCGACTCAACGGCACTTGGCTTGGCTTGGCTAAGAGCACAAATACACAACATTTTGAAAGCATTTGCTACAATTGCTTTACAAACATTTCCAGATGCTTGCTAACAAGGAAGAAATGAAGTGGCAAATACAGAAATTTCCCACCTATCAGCACGTATGGTTCTAAGAAAACCAATAGAAGCAAAAAATGTTTCCACTGCAGCCTCAAAAGTTCAATTTCCATACCAACATATTTGCATGAAATAAAAAGCTAAGACAAAATGCTCTCTCTAATTCACAGTAGGCTGGCCTTAGTTGAACAATTTTTTATACGGAAGATAGAACCTCCTCTTAACCCTTTCCCCCACTGCCTTGTTCTGTAAAAGTGTGCAAGTGAACGCGCACAAACACGATTACAGGTAGGGGACCATATTCAGCCTGACATGGAATCCTGGTTTATAAATTTGGCTAGGTCATTGCTCTCAGCTAACTCACCTGTAGCCTAGGACTGATACTGCCTCATAAGTCTTACTATCATGAAACTGAAATGAGATGAAAGGCATTATTGTCTTGAGAGGAAAAGGGACTGAGTAGTTGTACTAGTGGTCCAGGAGGGCAGCTTTATCTGGAAGGACTGTTTCATGTCTTGGGAGGTAGGCAGGTCTGGCATGAGAAGCTGTATTTAGCTTTGTGTCTACCTTGTTGGGGCAGTCACTGGGAAGACCCTAGCCGTGCCATATTTCTCCTCCCAGTCTCTAGCTTTCCCTTCTTCCATCCTACCAACTCTCCCTTCCTCCAGCCCCCTATCCTCCTCCTGCAATGTCCATATTATTGAATACTTGCTGTATGCCAGGAGAGAAAGAGAAATAACTCACTCTTTCAATAGACTGTCTCAGTCAGGTGGGAACCAGGGGATGTACCCCAGTACAAGATCGGGTATAAGATGTATAGGAGCATCAGTGAGGCATGGGCTGGTTAGGTAGATTGTACTTGAGCTGGACCTTACCTGATGAATGTCAGAGCTGAATGGGGTGTGGCTGGGAAGGGAGTAGAAAAGGAGGGCATTTGGAGCCACGGGTGGTAGCTGTTAGCTGCCATCAAGGCAACTGTGACTCATGGCAACATTATGTATAAGAGAATAACACGTTACTTGGTCCTGTGACGTATTCACGAGTAAATCAATTTGTCCACTGTGACAGTCTGTCTCACTGAGGGTTTTCCCTGACCCTCTGCTTTAGCAGCCATGATGTCATTTTCCAGTGATTGGTCTTTCCTGATTTTACATTAAAATGTATTTTATCTGAGATTATTATTGTCATACCTGCTCTTCTTTATATGTTGTTAGCTTGGCATATATTATTTCATCCTTTAATTTTCAGTTTGTTTGTACATTTAAGTCTAAGTTGTGTTTCTTGTAAGCCACATATAGATAGGTTGTGTCTTTTGATCCAAGATGTCACTGAACCATTCAGGCTGTTTGCATTAAGTGTAATTATTGATAGGTATGTGTTTAGTGCTGCCATTTTTATTTAATTATTTAAGTGTTGGTGTTTTCTCTGTTGCACTTAATATTCTGTTCTGGGTCATTCTTATTTATGGGTTGATTTTTAATCTTTTTGGTGTTGGTTTTGTGTTTGTTGAGAATCCTATGTTATGTTTCTTGTTTTGATATGCTACGTCGTTATCATGCTTCGTGGCTACCTGTACCATCCCTCTTACAATCTAAGTTTAAACCCAATTTTAACTTCTCCATATATTATTAACTTCCTTTCCATCTGGAAGGACTATGAATACTGTAGTATATCCCTCTTTTTAAAGTAATGATATCATAGTTTTCATGATATGATCACTGGATCCCTTCTTTTAATATTACAGCTTTGATTGAGTTTTGTGCCTTCCCTAACTGAGTAGGTTTATGGATATGCTGTCCTGCATTGCCTCCTTACATACAGAGTTAATGGTTTTGTTTTTCTAAGCAAAGAACTTCTTTCAATATTTTTTGTAGCTTTGATTTGGTTTTTACAAAGTCTCTAAGTTTCTGTTTATCTGCAAATGTCTAATTTCACCTTCATATTTGAAAGACGGTTTTGTAGGATATATAATTCTTGATTGGAAGTTTTTTCCTTCAAGACTTTGAATGTGACATCCCACTGCATCTGTGTCAACAGGGTTTCTGCTGAGAAGTTGGATGAAAGTCTACAGGGCTTCCTTCTGAATGCTAGCTTTGCTTTGAGTGTCACTGCCTTTAAGAGTTTCTACTTATGTTTCATTTTGTTAAGCTTTGTGTCTTTCTTTTAGGATCTATTTTTGTGGTGTTTGATATGCATCTTGGATATTTATGTTCTCTTTTTTCATAATTTCAGGGAAGTTTTCTGTCAGCAAGTCAACAATAGTCTCTGTATTTTCAGGTATCCACCCCTGTTCAGGAACTTCAATTAATCATAGATTATTCCTCTTGACAGACTTCCATGTGTTTCTTTATGCTTCTTTGTTTTTCTTGTTTCTTTTTTCTGATTTCTCCTCAGAAATGCTGGTGTCAGTAGCTCTATCCTCTAGGTCAGTAATCTAATTTCCAGTTGTTCAGTTCTGCTCTTTTGCTTTTGAATTGTCTAATCCTGTAATTTTGTTATTGATCTGTCATATTTCAGAATGCTGATGTGCCATCAATTTGAACAGCTTGCTTAATTTTTCATTTTGTTCTGCTGCATTTTGTAATGTCTAGGAGGGCTCTTTACATAGTTCTTTTGTAGTTGACCTCTGGGGCTTCTTCATCTGGGAAGTTCTCTGGTTCTTTCTTTAGAGAGCTTTCTGGAGCCATGGGTGGATTTTTAAAAAATGTTTGGCTAGGGTTTGTTGCTTCCAGGACAGCTAGAGGCTGTTCAGTTTCCCTGGTATTTATTGCCTCCACAGGAGCTGAGACACAGTTCTGAGAAGGAAGTTGATCACCAGCCACCTCTATGTACTCCAATGACTGGGCCCAGTGGAATCTCTAGGGCGGCAGTCTCTGCTTCCCGGGTGGCAAAGCCATGGCCCTACTTATGAACTCACTGGAGGACCATCAGCTGACCCTATGGTGTGGGGCAGTAAGGGCTGGAAGAGATGCCAATGGGTGGTACCGCAGTTATTTCTCTGTTGTTGTTTTTGTTAGGTGCTGTGAAGTCGGTTCTGACTCATAGTGACCCTATGAACAACACAATGATACACTGCCTGGTCTTGCACCATGTCCACAATCATTTTCATGCTTAAGTCCATTGTTGCAGCCACTGTGTTGGTCCATCTCCTTGAGGGTCTTCCTCTTTTTCACTGACCCTCCACTCTACCAAGCATGATGTCCTTCTCCGGGGACTGGTCTTTCCTGACAACATGTCCAAAGTATGTAAGATGCAGTCTTTCCATCTTTGCTTCCAAGGGGCACTCTGGTTGGACTTCTTCCAGAACAGATCTGCTTGTTCTTTTGGTGCACCATAGTACATTCAACATTCTTCTCCAACACCACAATTCAAAGACATCAACTCTTCTGTCTTCCTTGCTCATGGTCCAGCTTTCACATGCATATGATATCATTGAAAAGATCATGGCTTGGGTCAGATGCATTTTAGTCTTCAAGGTGACATCCTTACTTCTGAATATTTTAAAGAGGTCCTTTGCAGCAGATTTTCCCAATGCAATGTGTCTTTTGATTTCTTGACCACTGCTTGCAACGCCATTGATTGTGGAACCAAATGAAATGAAATCTTTGACAGCCTCAATCCTTTTTCCATTGATGACAATTTTGCTTACTGGTCTAGTTGTGAAGATTTTTGTTTCCCTGCTATTGAGGTGCAATCCATACTGAAGGTTGGATTCCTTGATCTTCATCAGCAAGTGTCTCAAATCTTCTTCACTCACAGCAAGTAAGGTGGTGTCATCTGTGTAACACAGGTTGTTAATGAGTCCTCCTCCAATCCTGATGCCTTGTTCTTCTACATAGAATTCAGCTTTTTGTATTATTTGTTCTGCATACAGATTAAAAAGGTATGGTGAAAGGACGCAACCCCGACGCACACCTGTCCTGACTTTAAGCCATACAGTGTCCCTTTGTTCTGTTTGCATGACTGTCTCTTGATCCATATATAGATTCCTTAAAAGCACAATTAGGTGTTCTGGAATTCCCATTTTCCACAGTGCTAGCCATAATTTAGTATGATCCACACAGTCAAAGTCTTCTACATAGTTGATGAAACAGAAGTAAACATCTTGCTAGTATTCTTTGCTTTCAGCCATATTCAACTGACATCAGTGATGGTATCCCTGATTCCACGTCCTCTTCTGGATCCAGGTTGAATTTCTGGCATTTCCTTGTCAATATACTGTTGTAGTCATGTTTGAATGACCTGGAGCAGAATTTTACTAGAGTGTGGTATCAGCAATATTGTTTGTTCCACATTCAGTTGAGTTACCTTTCTTTGGAATGGGCATAAATATGGATCTCTTCCTGTTAATTGGCAGGTGACTGTCCTCCAAATTTCTTGGCATAGATGAGTGAGCACTTCCAGTACTGCATCTGTTTGTTGAAATATCTCAGTTGATATTCCACCAATTTCTGGAACCTTGTTTTTCACAAATGCCTTCAAATGCAGCTTCAACTTTTTCCTTCAGTACCACTGGTTCCTGATCATATGCTACCTCTTCAAATGACTGATCATTGACCAGTTCTTTATAATATAATGACTCTGTGTATTCCTTCCATCTTCTTTTGATGCTCCCTGAGTTGTTCAATAGCTTCCCTGTAGAATCCTTCACTACTGCAACTCGAGGCTTGAATTTTTTCTTCATGTCTTTCAGCTTGAGAAATGCAGGATATGTTCTTCGCTTCTGATTTTCCACTTTCATCTGTTTGTACATGTCATTATAACACTTTGTTTTGTCTTCCTGAGATGCTCTTTGAAATCTTCTGTTTAGGTCTTTTACTTCACCACTCCTTCCTTTTGCTTTAGCTACTTGACATTTGAGAGCAAGTTTCAGAGTCTCCTCTGACATCCAGTTTGGTCTTTTCTTCTTTCGTGTCCTTTTAATGACCTTTTGTGCTCTTCATGGTCTGACTGCTGATATGGAGCTTTTCCATTTTTTTTTCCCCACAGATATAGTCAGTTTGGTTCCTGTGTATTCCATCTGGTGAGGTCCATGTGTACAGTAACCATATGTTTTGGTTAAAAAGGTATTTGCCACAAAAAAGTCATTAGTCTTGCAAAATTCTGTCATGTGATCTCTAGCATTATTTCTATCACCAAGGCCCTATTTTCCAACTACCAATCCTTCTTCTTTGTTTCCAATTTTTGCATTCCAGTCACCAAAAACTGTCAATGCACTCTCATTGCATGTTTGATCAATTTCAGACTGCAGAAGCTGGTAAAAATCTTCAACCTCTTCATTTTTGGTCTTAGTGGTTTGTGTGTAAATTTGAATAGTAGTTGTATTAGCTGGCCTTCCTTGTAGGCACATGGATATTATCCCATCACTGACAGCACTGTACTGAAGGATTGATCTTGAAATGTTCTTTTTGATGATGAATGCAACACTGTTCCTCTTCAAGTTTTTGTTCCTAGCATAGTAGACTATATGATTGTTAGATTCAAAGTGGCCCAAACCAGTCCATTTCAGCTCACTAATGCTTAGGATGTCAATGTTTATGTATTCCATTTAGTTTTTGACTATTTCCAATTTTTCTAGTTATTTCTCTAGCTACTCTTGTTTTAAAAGGTAAAAACTATCTGACCACTTTCAAAATCAGTCAGGCTTTCAGGTGTGGCAAGCCCCTCTTTCTGGCTGACAACGGAGGCATCTCATCAACTGTTCCCAGATGCTGTGATATAATTCAAAATAGTACAGGCTACCGTCCTGCTGTCATCCCCTTTGAGCCCCACCTGTAAAGCTACACTGTGCTAAACACAGCTTTTCTGCTCTTAAGTGCTCCCCAGTCTGGGACTGCCTCCCAGCCTGGAAATTAGACCCTGTTGAGACCTCCGGTTAGGTCACAGTCAAACAAGAGGGCATCCCTGTCAAGCTGTTCTGCTCCCGTGAAACAGCAGAATCTATGGTGGAGGTCTGAAAAGAGAGGGTGGAGGGGCTATGGTGCTCTGAGTCCAGAGCTAGCTCTCAAAAAGTGGCTATTCCATCTGCTGATCACTTTAGCACCATGTCTCTGCATAACTACTGGTTAAGTCCATCCCCCACCTGCCAGCCAACAAGAAAAGTTAAAAATGCCAGTTACCTTCAGTCCACAGTAGCCAGCTGATTCAACCAGTGCTGGGTTCAGTAAAGACAAGTAGTCTTTCATGTTCAGTGGCATGTAGTCCAAACTGACAGCCCTATGCCGTGTTCTAGGGCTCACTGGGTGTCCAGAAAACTCCATTTAATTGTCAATCCATGCCTTAGTTTTCAGAGGAGAATTAAGGAGATGTGTGTCTAGTCTGCCACTTGACTCTACCCTTGTCTTTCCTGATGACATGTCCAAAGTAGACAAGCTGAAATCTTGTCATCCTAACTTCTAAAGAACAATTCTGGCTGTATTTCTTCTACGGCAGACTTGTCCATTCTTACAGCTGAGGGAACAGTGTGAAAATACCTGACGTTTTCTGGAAAATAGCCAGCAGTTCTGAGCTACTGGAGCAAGATCTGACAGTATAAATCTGAGATGCCAGTTAGCAACATGTGGGATTGAGATTGTCTTGGCCCTTGTCGAGCAAGCTAAGGAGGCCTCACCTTGTCTTATGGGAATGGGGAGAAGTCACTGAGGACTGTAAAGTAGAAGAGTGTTGTAGTCATAAGTCTGTAATGGAGAAATTACTCTGGGAGAGGTGTGAAGGTAGGCTTAGAGGGTTACTGATATGCTATCATTAACAATTACAGTGGAATTCAAAACTTTTCTACCACTCATCAGTCAGTATATCATACTATGGTAGCATCTTGTTGCTGTGATGCTGGAAGCTATGCCACCAATACTGCAAACACCTATAGGGTCACCCACGAGGAATGGGTTTCAGTTAAGTTTCCAGACTAAGACAGAAAAGGAAGAAAACTATCTACTTCCGGAAATTGTTGTTGCTGCTAGGTATCCTCATTGAGTCAGTGCTGACTCATAGTGATACTGCATACAACAGACAAAACACCACTTGGTCCTGCACCACCCTTACAGTTGTTGCTGTTCGGGCCCATCCTTACAACTACTGTATTAATCCATCTTCTTGAGGGCCTTCCTCTTTTTTGCTGTCTACCAAGCATGTTCATCTTTTCCAAGGCCTGATTCCTCCTGATAACGTGTCTAAAGCAACTAAGAAGACGTCCCTACATCTTCATTTCTACGGAACATTCTGTCTGTACATCTAAGACAGACTTGTTCTTCTACTTGTAGTCTGTGGTATATTGAATATTCTTGCCAATACCATCATTCAAATGTATTAGTTCTTGGGTTTCCAGTTCTTTTTAGTCTTCCTTATTCACTGTTCAGCTTTCTCATGCATAGGAGATGATTTAAAATACAATGGCTTGGGTCAGGCTAACCTTAATCTTCAACTCAATCTCTGTGTTTTTTAATATTTTAAAGATTTTTTTTTTTTTAATCACATTTCTCCAGTGCATTACATCTTGACTGCTGCTTCCATGGATGTTGATTGGGGAATCCAAGTAAAATGAAATCCTTGACAACTTTAATCTTTTCTCCATTTATTATGATGTTGCTTATTGATCTATCTGTGAGGATTTTTTTTTCCTATTTCTTATTTATTTATTATTGTGCCTTAGATGAAAGCCTACAGAGCAAACTAATTTCGCATTAAACAATTAATACTCATATTGGTTTGTGACTTTGGTTGCCAAACCTGTGACAAATCAACATTCTCCCCTTTTTGACCACTGATTTCTGTTCTCCATGAATCCAGCCCCTGGACTGGTATTACTATTTACAAAGTTGAGCTATGTGTATTATTGTTCATTTTATGAACCTGTTAATCTTTGGCAGTTGTGAGGGTTTTTGTTTTCCTTGCACTAATGTATAATCCTTGCTGAAAGCTGTAGTCTTTGATCTGAATCAGTAAGTACTTCAAATCCTCCTCACTTTCAGTAAAGATATGTCTATTCATACTGCAGTTCTTTAGTGAGTCTCCCTCCAATCTTAAAGCTGTGTTCTTCTTCACATAGTCTTGTTTCTTTGATTATATGCTCAGCATTCAAGTTGAATAACTATGGTAAAAGGATGCAGCTTTGATGCACACCATTCCTGATTTTCAGCTATGAGCTATCCCCTTGTTCTGTTCAAATGATTGCCTCTTGGTCTATGTACAGGTTCCACATGAGCACAATTAAGTGTTCTGAAATTTCCCATTCTTCACGATGTTATCCATTACTGCTAAGATCCACACAGTTATGAATGCCTTTGCATAGTGAATAAAATGTGGGTAAACAACTTTCTGATATTTTTTGCTTTCAGCCAGAGTCCATCAGATAATCATCAGTAATGATATCTCTTGTTTCATGTTCTCTTCTGAATGCATCTTGAGTTTCTAGCAGTTTTCTGTCCATGTAGTGCTGTAGGTACTTTTGAATGATGTTCTGTAAAATTTTACTAGTGTGGGGTGTTAATGATATTGTTTGATAATTTCCTCATTCTGTTGGATTGTCTTTCTTTGGAATGGGCACAAATACGGATCTTTTCCAGTTGGTTGGTCAGGTAGCTGTCTTCCAAATTTCTTGGCATAGATGAGTGAGTACTTCTAGCTTTGTATTCATTTGTTGAAACATCTCAGTTGGTATTCTAGAACCTTGTTTTTTTTGTCAATACTTTCAAAGCAGCTTGGATTTGTTTCTTCAAAGCTGTTGGTGTTTGATCATATGCTACTTCTTTAAGTGGTTCAGTGCTAACCAACTCTTTTTTGGTAAAATGATTCTGTATTCCTTTCATCCCTCCCTTGATGTTTCCTGTGTCATTTAGTATTTTGTCCATAACACACACATGCGCGCACACACACACAAGCCAACCAAACTCATCACCTGGGTTGATTCTGACTCACAGTAGTACAGAGTAAATTATCTCATAGAGTTTCCAAGGACTGGCTGGTGGATTCAAACTGTCAATCTTTCAGTCAGTGACTAGCTGCTTAACCACTGCACCACCAAGGCCCCAAATTTTTGGTGATAGAATTCTTCAGTATTGCAACTTGAGGCTTAATTTTTAGTTCTTTTAGCTTAAGAAATACTGAGCATATTCTCCTCTTTTGATTTCTAACTCTAAGTTTTTGTATATTTTATTATAACACTTCATTCGTTTGCTTCTTTCTTTTTTTATTGTGATTGAGTGGAAGTTTACAATACAATTCTAATTTGCATGCCCATCTATGCTACTCCCTCTGCTCTCCTTGCCTGGTGACAGCACACTTCTCCTTTCCATTCCATGCATGTCATACACACTTGACAATCTCCTGTCCCCTCCTCTCCACCCTCTCCACTTCCCTCTAGTAAGAAGCCAGTAGGATGACATCCTGTAGATGAATAGAACCACAAGTGCACATGTGATATGGTAACTCTGTGTTCCTGAGTCCATTCCATCACTATCCAATGAGTTGACCTCAGTAATGATCTATGATCAGGGGCAGTATCAGGTCTAGGGGCCATGCTCTCAGGGGAAATCTCAGGCCTTTGACCATCAGTTGTGGTCTTTTTGTGGAGTTCTTAGAGTACATCCTGTTTTTTTCTTGTGTTGCTGGTGGGACTCAACACTATGAGTCCCATCATGGTGGTGGCCAGGCACCATCTGGTTCTTCTGGTCACATGTTGACATAGTCACTCATTCACGTGGGTCTTTCTATGTCCTGGGCTCTTTTTCCCTCATGTCCTTGTCCTTGGTGATCATTTTCCAGCTGAGGTGGGACCATTTGGTGTACCTCAGATGGTAGCTTGCTAGCTTTTAAAGACCCCAGATGCCACTCACCAATGTGGGGTGAAGAAGATTCTCTTAGCAATAGGCTAGTTATGCCAATTGGCTTCAATGTCCCTTGAGAGCATGGTCCCTGGACCTCCACTTCTGCTGCTCTATCCTTGCAAGACTGGGTTAGGATTGGAAGAGTTTTCAGCTTATCTTGAAGTGCAGTTAAATTGATTTTTTTTCTAATGTGTGCTCTCACTGATTTCACCCAACCAAATT
Organism: Heterohyrax brucei; assembly: GCA_028571685.1. Classification (NCBI taxonomy): domain Eukaryota; kingdom Metazoa; phylum Chordata; class Mammalia; order Hyracoidea; family Procaviidae; genus Heterohyrax; species Heterohyrax brucei. The sequence goes on from CM053145.1 coordinate 37,129,318, forward strand.
TCTATCAACTATCTAATCTATACGTCTGGTAACCAAAAGGTCGGGGTTCAAATCTGCTAGGCGCTCCTTGAAAACTCTATGGGGCAGTTCTACTCTGACCTCTGTGGTCACTATGAGCCAGACCCGACTCGACAGCAGTGGTTATCTAATCTATAACCAACCCTCTCCCTTTCCTTGTAGCCTTCAAAGCGTTTTTTCTTCTGTACATGAGTCTGTTTTTAAGTACTTGTACTAGGGTTCTCATACCATGTTTGTCCTTGTGCCACCGACACATTTCACTCAATATGTCTTCCAATTGAAACCAGGTTGTGAGATGCTTCCTAAAATCATCATTGTTTGTCATTATGCAGTGTTCCATTGAGTATATATACCATAGTTTGTTTATCCATTCATCTGTTGTTGGGCATCTGGATTGATTCCATCTTTTTGCTGTTGCAGACTGTGCTGCAATAAGCATTCCTGCGCATGTATCAGTTGGTGTGACAGCCTTTGATTCTTTAGGATAAATTATAAGCAGAGGGATTACTGGATCAAATGGTATATCTATTTCCAGCTTTTTAAGGAAGTACCAGATTGCTTTCCAAAGAGGTTGTACCTATATGCAGCTCCCACTGCTCTCCCTGCCTGGTGACAGCACACCCTTCCTCTCTACTCCATACATGTCTTATCCTCCCAGAAATCTCCTATCCCCTCCTCTCCATCTGCTTTGCCTTCTATAACTCTTCTGAGAGATTCCATAATCAAGATTTTTATGGGAACATGTGTGGAGATCTCTTCTTCTGTATCTGCTTCATGCTGAGTAAGGGTGTAGGACTGCCTATCAGAGTAGAAATCTCTCCTTGATAGTGTTAATCATTTACAATGGCCAGGATGGCAATTACTGAGAATCAGTCAGGTCCCAAGAAACATTATTTTACTTGGAACTGCTGCAGTTTAAAAAATATAAGTTCTTTTGGAAACCCAGACAGGATTGATTTAGTTTTTTGTATCCTCTCCTTTTCCACTTTTTTTAAACCTTCTGTTCACTTTCTTAGTCTTTCTTCCTTTATCCTTTTTTCTGCTGTGTTTTTACCTTCACTTTGCTTTCTTGAGTCAGATCCAACAGCACTTGGCTTGGCTGGCTTTGCTTTCTTAGTCTTTCTTCCTTTCTTCTCCTACACGGTAATGTTTCAACAACTGTGATCCCATCAGACACAAAACCAACATTACATATTAGATTTTTAGTCTAAGTCAATAATTACATGTCCCTCTTGGAAAGTGGACCCATTGGGTAATTTAAGGTGGAGAAGATGGCTGTTGTGTCTAAGACAAATTTAATTCTCTTACCTTCCATGTCAAGTGTAATCCTTAGCTCTCTGATGTGGTCAGGAGGCAGACAGGCTTTGTGGCTCCCATCAATGGTCAGTTCTTTAGACTCCCCTTCTGAGAGAGTCCAGGAGGGCCTGTTCATCCGGGCCTTTATTCAGAAGGTCTGCTAAACACCTTGTTGTAAAACATTCAGGACACTCCACCTTAAACTGGCCTCATTTTTGACTGTACCTGTAATAACTGGATCTTTATTCACTAATCAGTGAAGTGGTTCAAGTCTTGATCTCCTCTGGGGGCCAACTGGGTTACCTCAAGGTGGGCTACTTAGAGTTACAGCTAACAACAGAGCCTTCATCTCTTTTTTTTTCCTCTGCCACCAAATCTCCAATTAAACACCTTAAAGGTCTCCTTTACCAATTGGGAAAGTGAGGTCTGAGGTTTTTGTCTCAAGTTCTGTAGTATGTCTGATGTGGACCAAGATATAAAATAGCCAATATAAAATATGTGTCCATAATGGCTTTGTATACATTTAAAACTGGTACCAGCATTTTCCAAAAAGGCTTGGTGAGCCCAGCTAGAGTAAAACTGCAGACTCTTTTTCTCCAAGTCCCCAGGTGAGAACTAGTCCTTTTAAAAGCAGTAGCCTACGTGCATTATCTCAATTTCCATGGAAACCAGAAATTTAGATTTTAGAAGAACTGTGTGTATCTTTCATGGTTTTCTCTTTTGGGTCATACTCTTACTATAGAATCTTTGATTAGAAATGTTCAGTATGTCATAATTGAATACCATCAAGTTTTCAGAATCTCAGGCACCACATAGTGAATTAGGAAGTAAAAGAGAAACATTAACAATATCAGGCCAGTTATCTCAAGTAACCAAAGAAACTATGACTCTAAGATCTTTGACAAAGGAAATAAATTTATACACTTCATAAGTAGGATCAGTAACTGTTTTTCATGTCTCCACAGCAACTGGATTCTGTAAAACCTCAGATTCAAACGCATTAGTTAAATGCTTTAAGAGAAAAGAAAATGTTTACATCTGGAAAGTAGAAACTTAAAACATCAGCAATGCTTTTTTACATAAGACTCATAGTATATTCATTTACCCAGCCTTGTGTAATTGTTCTCTGAGTCGGATTCAACTCGATGGCACTTGGCTGGCTTTCTTGGCATTTTACTTATTCTGGACTAGCTGCAGTTAGTGAGGCCATTAGTACTGTACAAGAGCCTTGGATATAGAGCCACAGTCCTCGTAAGTCTAAAGTCTTTGTTGAGATATTCTTGTCAAATATTTTCAGAAAAATCAGCAAAAACAGTAGTTGACAAAACTTAATAAGATCTCGATTCATAAAAATAAGGAAAACATAAGGGTCAAATAAGTTTCAATCTGTTAGAAAACTTTAGACAATATTTTAAATATAATTATTACCCATATTATTATGAACTTCAGATACCACATATAATAATCTTGAGACATAATACTACATAGTTAGGATATACCAAGACTATTAAGTCTCTGAATACTTATATAATATAAAATAGATTTATAAGTAAATAATCTGAATTACCTAAAGCATTGGCTTTGATGATGTTAGATTAAAATAATAACAAAGTTATAGTAAAGTTAGCAATTAAAACCAAAACAAGTGCTGTGGAGTTAGTTCTGAATCATAGTAATCCTATAGGACAGAGCAGAACTGCTCCACAGAGCTCCCAAGAAGCCCCTGGTGGATTCAAACTGCTGACCTTTGGATAGCAGACGCAGAACTTAACGAGGGTTTCTCCAGATAGCAATTAAAAAATAATAGTAAAATTATGACTTGGTATTAAGTATTTGTTAAACAATATTAAGCAAGAACACAAGAGGAAATAACCAACATAAATTTCAACCCAGTGAGAACTGGGCACCTGATTTCAACCCATGTCATATAATTTAATCAAATAAGACTCCTTTTACCTTTCTCCCTCAGAAAAGGACACTGATGGCTTTCCATGAATTTTCACAGTTGCCAGGAGTTTGTTACAGGTTGAAAAGAAACAATATTAAAGTTGTTTAAAGATTAAACATAAGAAAACCTTAGCTTTCTCTCTATTAAGTCTTGTGGCATGATTTGCCGACTCAGGAAATCTTATTCCAATAAGAGATCAAATCTTTGCCTTTAAGAGAGATTACTCAAGGAATAAATTACCTGTTTACTCAGAAATCAGAGAAAATTGTTACCTAGCAGCAAACAAGCCAATTCCTTCCAATATGTTCTGGAAAATCTCGTAAGTTAAACCATTAAACTTTTGTCAGACAAACAAAAATTTTGACCATATCAAACACTTCAACAAACCTCTCTAGTATAATCCCTTAAACAGCAAAGAGCTCATTTAACAAGATTTATTTTTCTTGTTGCTTGAAAAGCAAACAGCATATAAATTTACATTATATCGGATATTTATCAAGCTCAATTTCCCCTAAAGTGCAGGGCTGAAATAAAGCTTGTTTAAACATTCCAGGTCTTTAACGAACTCTTAAAGTTTTATCAGCTGGCTTTTAGAAATTACACAAGTTATTGTTCAACTGGCTTGGAAATCACAAAGTCCCATCCATGATAAAGACATCTCTCTAAACCTCTCACATACGTCTCAGAGTTGTCCTACAATAGTGAGAAGTCCTTTCTAGATTTACCTAACTTAGGATAATCGAAGTAAAGCAGTATTCTTTATCTGTTCTTTTTCTTCTCAAAAGCTTACCTGCAGCTATGACTTCAGGTTAATTTTGCCCTGCTCTCTACTTTTTTCTAGAAGGCAAAAATCATTAGTTTCCCTTCTACTCTTTTGGAATTGTTATTATCTCTTTAAGACAAAGTCATCTCTTTAACTGAGTGCTGTAAAGTTAGTTTTTTTCAGCCCAGTGATGATATGCCTGGATCTATTTCAAATTAGGCTTTTTAAAAATCAACTTTAACATAGTTCAAGTAAGACTCTTAAAATCAGGTACATTGGCAAAGACAAAAGACACTTTCTCACTGAAAATTACAAATCTGGGATCCCTACAAATAGCTTGTGCAAATACAATAATGACAAAGATATTTCCAAAACCCCACAAAAGCATATGCAAAAGCACACCACAGATATGTTTATCTTATCAAACACACATGGGAGGCCTCACACTTTAGCATACACACATCCAGCTTCACCAGATAGACATGCAGACTGTTCTTAAGTTAAAAGTGAGCTCAGTGAGCACTTTCCTGATTTGGCAGAAGAGCTCTAATTGCAGGATAGAAAGATAATTTTGTGGATCCATTTAATTGTTAACTTTCTCTGAAGTCTAGTTAGTACCTTGGCCAGGCCATATTATAGTAAAAACTTCATTTGATCTTTAGTCACAGGTGGATACCCATACTTAAACCAGACAGACAAAATTTTCCCTGCCAGACTTTCTTTAGGAATAGATACCTTATTTCCCACTTTGCACAGCATACAGATACAGAGAAAGTTCTTAGTTGGGACGAAAGTTCCTTTCTTACCAGACAGAAGAAAGTTTGAACCCTCGTGAGAACCTGAATTCTCTGTGTGCAAACAGAATAAAGTAATCGAACCCTCTTGAAATCAGTGAATGTAAGCTGGGTACAGTATGGATGGCTTTCAAAGGCTTCTGAGAATAAAGATTCTCGGTAGCACTGTTTCAGAGCAATAGGAAGACATACCTCCAGACCCATTTGTCCAGTTGGATGAGGGAAAACCCTTCAAGTGCTCTCCATCCTGGGCTGAGCTGAAGAGGAGAGGAGGAAAGGAGAGGAGGCTGAGGAATTCACTTTTTAACCTAATAGTATAGTGGACGTCCATAGAAATGGGAGGTGTTGTGGCTTGGCTGTGCTTGGACCAGTGTGTGCCTTGTGTTGTGCATACTTTGTTTTGCAGGGGGCAGACACTTTCCTCATCTGCTCCATGCACCCCCTTATCCTGTCATGGGAGCCTTCCAGCTGCAGACAACTTTTGGCTCTTAAATGTCTGACCCAGGCCTTCAAATTGTTTTATGGATTTTACCCTCAGCTTTTGAATGGAATAGATACCCTCACCCTTCCAGGCCAGAGTTACTGGGGCAGTGTATGCAGTTGGATCTTCTGAATTCGCCAGGGAGTGCCCTGGCCACAATTCTTAAATTACCACGGCAACTCTCCATGTTTTCACTGAGAGCTTTTAGAGATGTAGCAGAAACATAGAGGAGAGAAAAGTTGGCTCTTCCTGGTTCACCAACAATGTTGCCAAATTGAAGCCAAGTTCGTTCCTCCTGTCACCATAGACAAAAATTCAGAGACAGTGTGGGATTCAAAGAATAATTTATTTGAAGATTTGCTAGCAATCTGGGAGACAGTGAGTCAAAAGCTGTTCCAATTTGGGTTACATTTCTAGTGGCTTTTATAACCAGAATTCAAAGGGGTAGGGGTGTGTCACAGAACAATAGTCAGGAGTCACAAGTTTTTGTTATGTCATAGGGTTTCATTACATCTAACAAAGAGTGTGAATTATCCAAAATTCAATTATCTTTCTCTGAGATCTTAATCAACTCTATGTCGTCACAGATAAGGAGAAGAAGAGATAGGGAGAGGAATGCAGACCTGCTAGTGTGGTCCTAGGGTGGTATGTTTGGTAGAAGATAGAATGTAGCCTAATAACCTAAGTGACCTTTGTTAGGCCTTTACATTTACCATCAGAAAGGGAAACAAGCAGAGATTTAGGGACCTCATACCACCAAGAAAGCAGTGCTGAGAACAAAGCACATCTTTTGGACCACGGTCCCTGTGCCTCAGAAGCTCCCAGTTCAGGGCAATATTCATGACAAAGACCTTCCTCTGAAGCCAAGATAGAAGACTTTTTCTGGAGCTGATGTCCTGAATTTGTACTTTTAGGCTACTGAACTGTGACAGAATAAAATTTCTCCTTTTAAAGCCACCCGCATGTGGTATTTCTGTTACAACAGTACTAGATGTCTAAGACAGTATGCATTAGAATATATCTGTAAGTTTACATGTAATGTTTCCAACCCCCAAAACAAATAAAGGTAATATTTATAAAGATAATGATAATAAATGTCAATAATAATGAAAACTAAAAAAAAAAAAAAAGAAGACAAAAAAACCTCAAAACAGCACAGTACTCAACAGACAGGTATTCATCAGAACTGAGTTGTTGGAATGAAATCTCATCATAAGTTAGAGACTGCCTGTATGTATATTCCGAATACTAGACCTTTATCAGGTACATGATTTGCAATTATTTTCTCCCGTGGGTTCTCTTTTTACTTTCTTGATAATGAATATCCTTTGATGCCCAGAAGTTTTCAATTTTGATGAAATTTAACTATTTTTTTAATTTTGTTGTTTGTGTTTTGGGTGGCATGATTAACAATTTCTTGCCAAATCCAGGATCCTAAATATTTACTCTTCTGTTTTCTTCTAAGAATTTTATGGGTCTAGCATTTATACTTAGGTAATTTCTATTTGCTCTGGGACCACAGAAGAAGAGTGATTTATTCTTCTTGAGCTGGGGAAAGAGCAGAGTCTATTACAGTTCGCTGAGTGAGTGATGCTTGTCTGGGACCTGAAGGTTTTTGCCAGGCAGAGAAAGATATCACTAGGCAAATGAAAAAAGGACATTTTACAAAGAAGGAAGAACACGTACAAAGGCTTGGATCATAAAAGTTTATGGCATGGAAACAGAGAAGAGCTGGAACATGAGAGGCATGAAAAAGTAGTTATTGGGAGATAAAGTTGGAAAGATGTGTTGCATTAGTGAGCACTGGGAATTGACACTGTATCTTGAGGGCAATAAAACCAAAAAAACAAACGTACTACCGTTGAGTCGGGTCTGACTCATAGGGACCCTAGAGGTCAGAATAGAACTGCCCCATAGAGTTTCCAAGGAGTGCCTGGTGGATTTGCACTGCCAGCAGGTTAGCAGATGTAGCACTTAACCCATTATACCACCAGGGTTTTCTGAGGGTAGTAGGGAGCCATTAAAAAAAGTTTCAAGCAAGAGAGTGGTATGACCAGAACGTTCATCAGTGGCTTCTGTTAGAGACTTATGTGGAGCAGCCAAATCTGTCTATAAACAACCCATTTGGGCCCTGGTTGAGGCTATTCAGGACACATAGGACCAAGCCTTAGAAGCACTCAGAGTCTCTCAAATGCTGATAGCCATGAGCTGGAAATATGGGTAAGTATTGATTGGAGGCAGCAAGACCAGGTGCAGATACCTGCCTTGCTCCAGGGACCCAAAGTGTTGAACCAGGGCACTCTGAGGAGGCGCAGCCTGGACACACTTTTCATAGAAAGAATCAACTGAAATGCTGATGGTAAAAAGCAAAGAAACGAGAGAAAATAATAATGTACAAAGAATCAGTGTACAAAGGCATTCCATTAGTAATGGTTGAATAAATGAATGAGAAGATTCTAGCTTTCTTGACAGATGGATGATGGGTGGTGGCAGTGCTCATTTAAATTAATCAAAGCAAGTTTGGGGTAAGAAAGGAGAAGATAGCTACTGTATTTACTGTCTTTGATTCTAATATGCTAGAAATGGTAAAAGGCTTTGTATGTTTAAATAGCAACTTTTAGAGACCTAGAAAATACTATCGCATTAAATGTACACATCGATTTTAAAACACATTCTGATTACTGAGAAGTTTGAGCGTAGAAAATGGAAGCTTTGTTGTAGTTCACTTTGGAACAGGCTGAGTTTTAGGTGGCAAAGGGAGATACAAGGGGAGAGACATGGGGATTGGAGATAAATATTTGGGTATCATCTACTTATAGATGGTGCTGACGCCATGAGTAAAGCTGAGATCACTTCGAGTTCTCTTAAAGATGGAAAAGGGAAGAAGGCAGACAAACATTCAGCCTGTAAGGAGGAGTATATGACAAGAAGCCCAGACTTCTAAACTTCAGCCTTCTGAGGTAGAAGCCAGCCTTTGTAGCCTGATTTCAGAGGTCTGGTATGTATCTCCCAACTTAATGAATGGAATTACTACGGGATTATCCCTCACCTGGCCTACCTATCCTTCAGAATGCGTTCAAGGGTTGCCTCTTCCAAGGAGCTTTCCCAGACTTCCTCTCTTCCTTCACCTGGTACTTCCCCCTAGATGCCATAACCCCTCAGAATGCATTTTCCTGATGCAGCATGGGTGTCACAGTAATTTGCCACTTCTGAGGTGAAATTAAGGTTCCAGGTGGTAGAAAGTTTTTGTCCTAGACTGCTAGTCTAAATGTTGGAGATTTGAGATCACTATGTAGGAAATCTTGGCAACCTGCTTCTGCAAAGATTATAGCCAAGACAACCGTGTGCAGCAGTTTTACTTTGCACACATGGAGTTGCCATGAGTCAGAACTGACTTAACTATCAGGAACAACAACTTCATGAGATTGTTGGTCTTCTCTCCCAAACTGAGAACTCCTAGGCATGGGGACTTTGCCTTGTTGGACATTGTCTTCCCAGTGCCTAATACTAAGAAGAACTAAACTTGTCTTGGAAATATTTGCTGAATCAGTAGAGGTAGACAGGAGTACCTGAGGGAATCTTGCTTCCCTTAAGCACTCAAGACCAGTGAATGAAGATTGGATTTGCACAGAAACTGTAACCATCAGTTTCTCTACCACAGAGCATGTTAGAATCACTTGGGTAGTGTTCTACAAAATATTACCAATGTGCCTACTCTCAGAAATTCTGATTTACTTGGTCTGAGATGGGGTTCAGCCTTGAAATTTCTCTACAAGCTCCCCTGCTGATTGTAATGTTAAGGTTCAAAGAACTATTTGGCCAAATCTACTGGAAGCTGGAGAATGAGCTGACCTTGCACATGGGCATATAAATGAAGGTAGAGGTGATACAGAACAGTTTCAGGACTGACAGAAATCTCTTGGGCAACTTGAAATCAAAACCAGTAAGCGCTCAAGTTCTTTTTACTTTCATCTAGCAAAGTTATGTTATCTACATATCATAGGTTATGTGTCTTCCTTCAATCCTGATGTCTTGCTCTTCTTCATATAGTCTATAGTTCCTTGGATTATTCGCTCAGCATCCAGAGTGAGTAAGTACAGTAGAAGGATACAACACTGATGCACACCTTTTCTGACTTTAAACCTTGTAGTATCCCCCTGTTCTTCTTGAATGGCTGTCAGTTGGTATGCGTGTGGGTTTTGCATGATCACAGTTAAACGTTCTGAGCTTCCTATTCTTTGCAATATTATCCACAATTTGTTATGATCCCCACAGTCAAATGCCTTTGCTTAGTCAATAAAACAGGTAAACATCTTTCTGCTGTTCTCTGCTTTCTGCCAAGATTCATCTCACATCAGCAATGATATCCCTGAATCTATGTCCTACTCTGTATCTGGATTGAATTTACAGTAGCTCTCTGTCAATTTAGAGCTACACTCCACTTTTAAATGAATTTCAGCATAACTTTACTTGTGTGTGATATTAATGATATTGCTCGATGATTTCCACATTCTGTTGTATACAAATGAACACCTCCAGTGCTGCATCCACTCACTGAAACATCTCAGTTGGTATCTACTAGTTCTTGGAATCTTGTTTTTCACCAGTGCCCTCAGGACAGCTTTGTCATTTTTCTTCAGTATCATTGGATCTTGATCAAATGTTACCTTATGAAATGGTTGAACACTGACCAATGCTTTTTGGTACAGTGACTCTGTGTATCCCTTCTATCTTCTTTTGACGTCTCTTGCTTTGTTCAACGTTTTCCACATGGAATCATTCAACATTGTCTTTTAAGGCTTGAATTTCTTCTTTACTCTTTCAGAATGATAGAATCAGGACCTGTGAAAAATTGTTCCCTTATGAAAGCAATGAGAACACTAGCAAAAATGCTTCAAAACAACTTTTTAAGACTCTGTAAATAACTAAAGTCTTGCAACGATTTCAGATTTTTTTTAAAAGAAAAATGGACGAATTTCAATAAGAATAGCAGTAACAAGCTTTGTAATATTTTAACTTGTCTATTCCCATCCTCCCACTCCACCACTCTACTGAAAACCAAACCAAATCCATTGCTGGCTCAGAGACACCCTGTAGGACAAAGTAGAACTACCTCATAGGGTTTCCAAGGAGCAGCTGGTGGATTCGAGCTGCCAACATATTGGTTAGCAGCTAGATGCTTAACTACTTTTCCACAAAGGCTTCCTCTACTGTAGCCTTGAAATCATGATTGCTGTGAAAACCAGCACCTAATAGCCATCAGAGTCCCTGGGTGGTGCAAATGGTTAACACCTTTGGCTATTAACTATAAGGGGAAGGTTTAAGTCCACTTACTTCCTTTTGGAAGAAAGCCTGGAATTCTACTTCAGAAAAACCAGCCATTCAAAACTCTGTTAGCATAGTTCTACTCCGACATACATGGAATTGCTATGCATTGGAGATAACTCTACAGAAGGGGACAGAATTGGTTTGAAACTCATCTAAAAGCTTATAGTCAGAAGCTGTCCGCAATTTGACTTCTGTGGGAGCTCCTTGGAAAAGCTCTGTTCTCAAGGTTTATCTTTATTTGATGTGTCTCAGAGCTCAGACTTTTGGAACATCATTACATGACCAGTTATACCTAAGGAATACTAGAAGAGAAGGGCAACAGAAAGAGGAAGAAAACTTGGCAAGGCAGAGTGACCATATATTGGAAGCACTTTATGGTTCTATACATCTATAGGATATCATCTTGCTGACCTCTGGCTGGAGGAAGGGGAGTGGACAGACAGGAGGGGAAAGGAGACTGTTGGGAGGATGAGACATGTATGGAGCAGAGAGGAATAGTGTGCTGTCACCGGACAAGGGGAGTAGTGGAAGCTGCATATAGGGGGGCATGTAAATTTATATGTGAATGTACATTTTCACTCGGTTATGTTAAATAAAAATTAAAAAAAAGAGGAAGAAAAAATATTTGAAGGAAAGATGGTGAAAAACATTGCAACTTGGTGAATAATATTAATCTAAATATTCAAGAAGCCTAACAAAACCAAGCAGAACAAATTCAAAGAGATGTACAGCTGGACATATGATAGACAAACTGACAAAGACCAAGAAAAATCTTGAAAATAGCAAGGGGAATCTATTCATCACCTATAAGGAAGAGATTCTCTGTGAGATTAACAGCTGATTTGCAATCATAAACCTTGGAGGCTAGAAAGCAGTGAGATTACGTGTTCAAAGTGCTGAGAGAAATAGATGTTCAGCCAAAAATTCTATATCCAGCAAAATTGTTCTTTAAAAAAAGGAGGGCGAAATTACCAGATAAACAGAGAATACCTTGGTAGCCAACCTGCCCTGAAGAAACTACCAAAAGCAGTCCTTCAGTCTCAAATGAAAGGGTACTAGACAGTGATTAAACCCTCCTGAAGAAATAAAAAGCAATGGTAAAAGCAACTATATATGGATAAATATAATAGATAGTATAAAAATATTTCATGTTTGTAACTCTCCTGTTTTATTTAAAAGGCAACTGCATAAAAAATAATGATAAAACTGTGTTGATAGGCTTATATAAATTGCTATGATAATTATAAAGAATGGGAGGCAACAGAACTACATTAAAGAATAGTTTTTGTTTCAATATAGCAATTAGTATTATAACTGAATTGGTTTTAATCCAGACTAGATTGTTTTAAGATGTTAGTTATAATCTGCAAAGCAACCAATAAGAAAATAACTCAAAAATGTAGTGACAGAAACAAAAGAATTGAAATAATGTCCTATAAAATATTTATTTAGTACAAAGAAAGCAGTAATGCAGGAATAGAGGAAAATAAACAGGCATAAGATGTATAGAAAACAAATGGCAAAATGGCAGAAGTGAATCTTACTTTATCACTAATTACATTGTAAATAGAATAAGCACACCAATTAAAAGGCAAAAATTGGAAGAATGGATACAAAAACATTACCATATATGTACTGTCTATAATAGACAAATTTTGAATCTAAAAATACAAATAAGCTGAAGGTAGAAGAATGGAAAAAGATATATGAGGACTGCCAATTAAGTCCATGAACTCATCCTAGAAAAACTCCTACATACCTCCTTGCTGAACATCACTGCGGTCACTTTTGAAGTATACCTCTTGGGAAGTTGTGCACCAATGCCAGTGCCTAGTCCAACCTTCAAAGCAATTTTGAGACTGTTTATCTAGAATGGCCATCAGAACTGTTGTTGTATTACAGTTTTCCTGAATCTCATAAAAATGTCTTCCTTTCAAGATTTCCTTTATCTTCAAGTTAAAAAAAAAAAAAAGGTCTTTGGGGGCCAGATCAAGTGAGTAGGGAGGGTGTCCCGATACAGTTATTTGTGTATCAGGTAACAAACCCCTTGTAGACAACTATTCAACTAAGTCCGCAGACTTGCCACTGTGCCACCTTGCACAATGGCCATTCTACAAAGAGTTCCAAAATTGCTTTAAAGGGTAGGCCAGGTGCTGGCATTGGTACACAGCTTCCCAAGGGGAGTGCTTTGAAGGTGACCCTAGTGATATTCAGCAATGAGGAATGTAGCACTTAGAGCAATTAAGTTTGCAGACTTCACAAATAAGTTTGCAAACTTAATTGTTAAACTTTGTACCATGTAAACATAAACCAACAGAATGCTGGAATGGATATACTAATATCAGAAAAAATACACTTTAAGACACAAATTGTTACTAGAGACAGTGATATTTTATAATAATCAGAGTGTCAATCCATCAAGAAGATGTAACAGTTGTGATCATAGATGCACCTAACAAGAAAGCCAAAAAATTTGTAAAGCAAAACTGACAGAATGAGAGGGAACAAGAGACAATTCAACAATAGTAGTTGGAGACCTCAGTGTCTCATTTTCTATAATAGGTAGAACATTTAAGCAGAAAACCAATAAGGTAGTAACAATACTGTAAACCATTTAGACCTAACAGGCAACTATAGAACACTTTACCCAACAGCAATGGAAAACACATTCTTTTCAAGCCCGCATGCAACATTCTCCTGTTTAGACCACATGTTAAGCCATAAAACAAGTTACTGAACTGGTATGCATTCTGCTATGAATATTGTCGTCATCAACTATAACATATTAGTAGAAAGTAGATCAGTGGTTATGGGGGGTACAAGGAGAAAATGTGTGATGTGGAGGTAACTGCTAATGGGTAGAAGGTTTATTTTTGGTAAGATGAAGTGTTTAAAATTAGATTGTGGTGATGGTTGCACAACTTATGAATACACTAAAAACTACTGAGTTGCATACTTTGAAAGTGAATTGTATGTATGTACACTTCAAGAGTGAATTTTATGGCATGTGAATTATCTCTCAATAAAGCTATCATAAAATATTAAATTCATGAAGTATAGTAATTTACTGATAAAGATTTAGAATGATCAGTAGAGAAGAGGGTCTTTGTTGCTCCATGTGGGTTACTTCAGGTGCCTACTCTCCTTATTCAAGCTCAGGAATCATCTCCTCATGTTCTTTACTGTTGAGTTTGTCCTTACTAGTTAATTTCACATCAAACTGAGCAAAAGACAGCAAGGGTGTTGTTACTCATAATGCCATTTCTCTTAGGAATGCGTTGTTTTGAAATAATCTTTTTGATTCTGTAGTCCCCTAACACCAGGCAGTTAGTGCTGGTTATGTTGTTACCCATACCTGTGTCACCCATCATACCACCCGTGAGCGGTGACTTCTAATGACTCTCTCGAAGGTTGTCTCTATGCTTACTTGATGATGGCTACAAATTCAAGTCTTACTCAGAGCATATCAAAAAAAAAAAAAAAAGAAAAAAAGAACAATGCTTTGTATGATGATCACTTTAAATTCATCCTTTGGAATTTTATAATGTAAATACTGAACCATATATCTTACAACCATGTTCTTTTCACTTATTGACTGTACAATGTGACTCTTTTTAATGTTGAATGCGTTCATCTTCCACATAGTGCCACCTGCAGTGAGGAAAGGTGACAGACAGGTTTGGGAGGGAGAAGGGCAACCCCTCCACATAAGCAGTATGGTGAGTAACTTCTGCTCATCCTTGAAGTCTCGGTTTAGACTCTAGTTCTGTGACGGAGTCCTTGAGGGGGCGGCAAACAGCACTGCATGTGGCTGCTAACTCAAAAGTTGGAGGTCTGGGTCAACTCATGGATATCTTGGGAAGAGAACCCTGGTGCTCTACTGCTGAAAAGCCAGTCACTTGAAATCCTATGAAGCACAGTGCTACTCTGACATACATGGAGTCACCATGAATCAAAGTTGACTAGATGGCAACTGGTATCTCGATGACGCTGCCCTGAACTCTCTTGGGCTAACTTGGCCATTTCATAGCACCTTACCAGACCTCAAAGCACTGATGAGTAGATGTCCAGGTGAAACAGCCTGTTCACGTGTGCATCTTCCCCCTGAGGGTATGAGTTCCTGGGGGGTGAGGACTTTCCTGCGTTTGTGCCCCAGTTTAGGAATACAGGATTAAAGACACAGACATGGCCCCTGTCCTTGTTGTGGTTATACTCTCGTGAGGAATCTGAACTACACACAAAATGACAAAATTAGAAACCATGAAGGAAAAGTACAGAGTGCCGTGAGAAAATAAACCAGAGAAATCTGATTTAGATTAGGGTGGTCAGGGAAGGCCTCTGATTATGTGAATTTTAAGCTACAGCTTAGCAGATACCTGAAGTTAGACAGTCAAGGAATAATTGCCAGAATACCTGTGTCCGTGTTCTGTTCTGTGACAAGGGACATCGCGTGCCAAAGGACTTTGAATGCGTGCAGACTGTGATTGATAACGAGGGATAAAAGGATAGCATGTCATGGAATGAAGCTCAAGAGGTGGCTGGACACCAGGTTTTAAAAAGTCTTACAAGCCACGGCAAGGGATCTGGAATTCCCACCCACTCCATCTCCAGTGCACTTGGAAAGGGTTAAGTAGGAGAATGTTCCGATCAGATTTGGTGTGGGGTGGTTCATTCTGACTCTTGTATGGAGAATAGGTGGAAATGGAACTGGTATGAGAGCTGAGAGGCCAGCAGTGGGCCCAGCTGACAGACGATGGTGGCATTCGCCTGGGCTGTGGCAGTGAAGAAGGAGAGAAAAGGATGCATTGGGATATATTTTGGAGATAGAGCATTCTGGGATTGGTAAAAGAGTGCATGGGGCTGGAGGATGTGAGAAGAGGAAAACAACAAAGATGTATCTTGGGTTTCAGTCTTGAGCACTTGGAAAATGGGAGCATCGTTCTTAAGATGAGAGGATTATGAAGACAGATCTGGAAAGAAGAGTACCATTTCCATTTTACACCTGTCAGAAATGAAGTTAGAGCCTGAATAGGTCATGTTGAGATGTCCCTGCTGTGGGGTACACACCACTTAAGTATACACTTGTGCTCTGTACCCTTGACAGTACTTCATGGGCTGCTTCCTCACATGGATTGAGAGAGTTTCTCTAGTTTGTATTATACAGCAACTCCAGAGTGACAATGAGGAATGGTGGAGAAGTGCTGGCAGCCACAGCTAAGCTCAACTACAACCCCCTCTCCTGGGATGACCACACTCCTCCTGGAGGCTCTGGGCATCCTGGAAGGTGACCACTGGGACCCAAAGGGTGAGAAAGGAGTCTAGATAGATACATTTAACAGCACTATAATGATGCTAGAAATAGACTGTGGAGAGCTCAGCATCCTATGCTGTGCTTAGGCATAAGGTTGAGACCTCCAGGTTTCTGTAGCATTTCAGATACTGTTTTCAAAAATCTCCACCAAATCCTAGTTATTGCTGGGCAAACAACCGAAGCACAAATGCAAGGCAAGGCAAATAATTCTGCAGCTCTGGGAAAGTAGCTGAGACAAATAGAGCAGGAGAGAGAGTACTGGCAAGACATCACAGTAAAGCCACTTTTCATCTGAGACTCCAGGCTAGTTTCAAATGCAGTGATCAAATATCTGGAGGAGCAGAGGATTTATATTTTGTTGGGGTTGTGATGAGAAGGGGCTTTTGACTGACGTGCTCTTGTTTAACCTTTTCTATGTGCTACTGCCCCTGGGTGAGGTGGTCAACCCCCC
Organism: Heterohyrax brucei; assembly: GCA_028571685.1. Classification (NCBI taxonomy): domain Eukaryota; kingdom Metazoa; phylum Chordata; class Mammalia; order Hyracoidea; family Procaviidae; genus Heterohyrax; species Heterohyrax brucei. The sequence continues at coordinate 37,145,708 of CM053145.1, forward strand.
TCAACCCCACAGCAGGCCCTGAGAGAGAAGGCAGTGGAGTGGGGGATGGAGTATGGTATGGAAGGATACAGCTGAAATGGGGATACTGGTTCAGGGTACTTTGAAGTCTTTTATAGAAATTTTTTGGTTATAACTGGGTCTTATCTATCTCTGCATACTCAGCCTGGTGCTGTCTGTCATAGGCAACTAGTACAGACTTGGTAAATATTTGCATTGTACTGTGAACTGCTTTGTGAGAATGATGTTGATGGAATAAAGCATTCCAGGCTGGGCACAGAAAGGCTCTTCATGGGACTTGCAGCAGAGGAGGCCGGAATCCTCTCAATGGCTTGTTGAGGAAGGTGAGAATATTAGAGGAAGGAAAAGGGAGAGGCATAGTAGAACAAGGGCTGTTGAAAGAGATCAGAGAGAGGACAGAAGGTCCCTAGTGAGAACGGGGGTGAGGTTAAAAAGGCAAAAGCAGAGAGATGTCCTGGCTTCATAAGAAGGAGAAACAAAGGTGGCAATTCCGAGACCTAGACTCCTCTGGCTGCCATGTCCTTGAATGGAGGCACTGAATGCTAGAATGTACAATGCACCCTGAGATGGGAATTTTGTCAGTGGGTTTCACTCAGCAAACCATTGTTCTATACCCAAACCAAACCCACCGCCATCAAGTGAATTCTGACTTATAGACACCCTATAGGACAGAGTAGAACTGCCCCATAGAGTTTCCAAAGAGTGTCAAGTGGATTTGAACTGCGACCTTTCGATTAGCAGCCATAGCGCTTAATGACTATGCCACCAGTGCTTCCCATTGTTCTATAGACCTTTCTTATTAAGTGCTTGCAAATACATCTGACATCATGTCATACCCAACTCAATGTCTCTCCAATACCTTTATCTTTAAGTCCAAACTTTATTCATTCGTTCCTCCGTTTGCTCATTAATAATAATAATAATAAAAAAACTACTGAGTGCCTCCTATACACTAAACAACAAACAAAAGAGCCAAACCCACTGACGTCAAGTTGTCTCTTATAGCAAACGTATAGGACAGGGTAGGTCTGCCCCATAGGGTTTCCAAGGAGTTTCTGGTAGATTCAAACTGCTGACCTTTTTGTTAGCAGCTATAGCTCTTAACCGTTATGCCACGAGGATTTCTTCCTACATACCAGGCACAAGCAAAGTATAAGAGTTGAAATAGTGCAGTTCATCCTCCTAGTGTGGTTTCTGGACCAGCTCACACTGACATCATCTAGTGTGTTCGTTATCTATTACTGTATAGACACACCATCTAAAAACTTAATGGCTTAAAATAACCATTAGTTATCTCTCAGAGTTTCTATAGGTCAGGATTTTGGGAGCTACTTAGCCGGATGTTTCTTATTCAGGGCAGTAGTCAAAATATTGCCTGAGATTACAGTTATTCAATGGTTTCACTGGGGCTGGAGGATCTGCTTCCAAGCTTGCTCATTCTCCAGGCTGACAAGCTGGTATTGGTTACTTTTGGGGGTTACAATTCTCCTCTGTATTTGCTTCTCCCCAGTGCTACTTGACTTTTTCAGTTTTTTCAATTGTTCTTCTATTCTCTAATTCATTTGGTTCTGCTCTAATCTTTATGGTCTGTTCTCTTCTGGTGAGTTAGTGGTTCCTCTGTTGTTCTGTCTCTACTTGTTCAAGCTGTAGGGTCAGTTCTTTGATTTGGTTTCTTTCTTCCTTTCAGATGTGTGCATTTATGGAGATAAATTGACCTCTGAGCACTCCACAGTGCTACTTGAATGTCCACACAACATGGTGATTGGTGTCTCCCTGAAAGAACTATCCAGGAGAACTAGCCACAAGCTGTGTTTTGTTTTGTAACCTAACCTCAGAAGTCACACATCATTGTTTCCACAGTACTTAATTGGTCGTACAAGTTAACTCAATTCAGCGTGGAAGGAAAACTTCACAAGAGTATGAATATTAGCAAGTGGGAATCACCAGGGCTGTCCGTGGGACTGGCTACTACTCTTGGAAAGTTATCACAAATGCCAGTTCTCAGGTCTTAACCAAGACCTGCTGAATCATTAACTTCAGGGGTATTGTTGTTGCTATATGCTGTCAAGTAGATTCCAACTTTCAGCAACCCTATAGAACAGAGTAGAGCTGCCCCCGCAGGATTCCTGGGCTGGATTTTTTAAATTATTATTATGATTATGTGAGAGTATACAGTCTAAATGAATTTTGTATGCCTGCTTATCTGAAATGCCATCTGTTCTCCTCACCCTGTGACAGCACACTGCTGTTTTTCACTCTTCTAGACCCACTTAATGAACACCTGTCCCCTCTTTTCCACCCTCCACTTTCTTATCTAGAAATAAGCCAGTGAGACAAACCTCCTACAAACGTATAAAACCATAAAACACACACACCACATGCTCACACTGTGCCCCTAAGTCTGGTCCATTCTTGTTTGAGGACCTCGGTACTGGTTTCAGGTCTGGAGCAGCAGCAAGTCTAAGGTCCATGTTCCCAGGGGACTCTCCAGGCTGCTGGATCGTCACTTCTGGTCTTTTAGTAGAGTTCTTGAACTGCACACCACTTTTTTTCTTGCGACGTCAGGGACTCTACATTGTGTCCCCCATCACGGCTGCCTTTGGTGGTAACCTAGCACCATCTGGTTCTTTTCTTCTCATGCTGATGCAGTCTCCCATTCACATGGGTATTTCTGTCTGCTGGGCTCATTTTTTCATGTGTCTTTGCTGTTGTCAGTTGTCGTCTGTTCCAGGTGTGTTGGGACCATTTAGTGTTCCTCAGATGTCAGCTTGCTAGCTTTTAAGATCCCAGATGCCACTCTCACCAATATGAGGTACAGAAGACTCTCTTAGCAAAAGACTAGTTATGTCAGTTGACCTTGATGTCACCTGAAAACGTGGTCCCCAGACCCCTGTTCCCACTAATTTACCCTTTGAAATGTTGGGTTGAGTTTAGAAACTGTTTCAGTTTGTGGTATACTCTAGTTACGCTCATCTGCCCTCTGCAGCATGTTGTCACTCCTTTCGCCTCACCAAGTTCCTATTGACTGTCTAAACTATGAAAAGACTTCTCCCTCTCTTCCCATCCTTGTAGCCATCAAAGAGTCTTTTCTTCTGTGCTTAAGTCCATTTTTAAGTCTTTATAGCAGAGGTCTCATATAATACTTGCCCTTTTGCAGCTGACAGATTTCACTCAGGAGAATGTCTTCTAGTTGAAACCAGGTTATGAGATGCTTCCTAAAATCATTATTGTTCATTTTCACTGCATAGTGTTTCATTGTATATATGTACCATAGTTTGTTTATCCATTCATCTATTGATGGTCACCTAGGTTGATTTCATCTTTTTGGTATTGTGGATGGACTGTACTGCAATAAACATTTCTCTGCATATATCTGTTCATGTGACCACCTTTATTTCTGTAGCATATATTCCAAGCAGTGGGATTGCTGCTTGGAATGTATGCTATTTCTAGCTTTTTAAGAAAGCACCAAATTGCTTTCCAGAGAAGTTATACCATTATGCATTCCCACCAGCAGCATAAGAGAGTTCTAATCTCTCCACAGCCTCACCAGTGTTTGTTGTTTTGTGTTTTTTTTTTTTTTTGGATTATTGTCAATTTTGTTGGCGTGAGATGGCACCTCAATGTAGTTTTGATTTGGATTTCTCTATAGCTAATGATTCTATTCCTCACATGTCTTTCGGCTGTCCTCTTTGGTGAAGTGTCTGTCCATCTCCGTTGCTCACTGTTTCATTGGGTTATTTACCTTTCTTTCGTTGCTATTTTGCAGTACCTTGTAGATTACGGAAATCAGACGTCGATCCAACCTGTAGTTACCAAATGTTTTTCCCATTCTGTAGGTAGTCTTTTAATTCCCTTGATAAAGTCTTTGGATAGTATAAGTGTTTGGCTTTTAATAGCTCCCAATTATCTATTTTGTCTTCTATTGTTTTTGTGTTGCTAGTCAGATTTTGTAGTCTGTCTAAGCAGTGTATTCTCACTTCACTTGTTGTTCCTACTTTTTTTCTTGCATGATCTTTATCATTTGAGGTTTGATATGTGGGTCTTTGATCCATTTTGAGTTAGTTTTTGTACAAGGTGTGAAATATGAATTTTTTGTCAGTTTTTTTGCAGATGCAAATCCAATTTTTCCAACACCATTTGCTAGAGACTGTTTTTATCCCTACAACCTTTGGGTCTTTGTCAAATATCTACTGTTCATAAGAGGATGGTGATATTTATGGCTCCTATATGCTGATCCTTTGGTCTATATATCTGTTTTGTACCAGTACCAGGCTGTTTTGACTACTGTGGCAATGTAGTAGGTTCTAAGGTTGTGTACTGTGAGGCCTCCCACTGTGTTCCTCTCCCTCAGTAGTGTCTTATTTATCTGGAGTTTCTTCCTTTTCCAAACAAAGTTGCTGATTTGTTTCTCCACTTCATTAAAGAATGACACTGGAGGAGGTGGGGCCAAGATGGTGGACTAGACACATGTCTCCCCAATTGCCTTTGAGAAATAAGACCTGGATTGGTAATTGAATGGAGCAATCTGGGGAGCCCTAGGATCTGACGTAAGGTTGTCAGATTGGACTACGTGAGAGTGTACGGAAAACTACCTCTCTCTAACATGAGACAGTGTACAGTGAATCCTGCTTCAGCTGACTCACTGTTTGGGAGAATTGCAGGTACTGATGTCATCTTTGTTATCCAGAAGGTGGGGACTGGGCATGAGCTGGCTAACACACTGAACTGCAGTGCTTAAGTAAATAGCGTATAGCATACCAGAGACACTGTGTGTGGGATGGTCACATACTAAAAGCCTGGCTCTTGACTGAGGGCACCACACCTCCTTCACCTTCTTGTTGCTGCTGTGCCACACATTATGCTCCTCATGGCAGGAAGGGCAACTCTGGTAGGACACCATCTTGGTCAGCTGGGAGATAGAGTCACCCACCCAGAGGCCTTAAATGGGGCTAATATTCACACCAAGAAGCAGGGCTGGGCTTGCAACAGTGGAGCCTCTAAAGTTATGCACAGGTCCTTGCAGAGGACAGTAGAAAGGCTATAACCCCTCCTTACTTTGAACCATGTCATAGCATCTGGTGATAGACTATAAGCCGCTTTTGTTTTCAGCTGGAAGGTGGGACCTGCCACACCTGAGGGCCTGTCTGATTTCAGCAGCTATTGTACAGCTACTCCATTATGTCTTTAAAATATCACCGGAGAATTGACATCTGAGAGGCCCACAGAACTTCCTTTACTCTTCACTGATCCACATCTTGGCATTGGCTGACAGCCCCCTGGTGACCCCAAAAGTCAGGAATCATTTTTGCTAGCTAGGAGACAGAGCCTACCATCCCAGAGAGTCCACCTGGGGCTAGTCACTAGAGTATAAGTGGTGCTGGTGACCAACTCGTCTCGTAGATCTCTGCCTCAGTTCCTGCTGAGGAAAGACTAGACAAACCAAACAGCTTCTAGATGTCTCAAAAGGAACAGTTCATAGCTAACCATTTAAAGAAACAGTCCACTATGGCTCCAGAAAACTCCTAAAATAAAAAAAATATAAAACTTCCCAGATGGAGAAGTCTTTCTGTAAGTATTGGAGGCTGAATGCAAAAGATTTACACATAGACCTCTCATAGAGATCAACCAAAATGTAGCAGAACAAAATGAAAAATTAAGTAAGCTATTAGAACTGATTGAACATGAAGAATTTGAAATCTAGCAGATCAATAAAAAAATTAGAGAATTAGACAATTCATTCCAAGGCCAAAAGAACAGAACTGAAGATATGGAAGTCAGGCTTAGTGACCTTAAGGGTAGAGCAACTGACACCAACATTTATGAGGAGAAATCATAGAAAAGAAATAAGGAAAGTGAAGAAGCATTAAGAGACATGTGGAGCTCTCTTAAGAAGAATGATCTATGAAAAACTGGAGTTTCTGAAGAGGGAAGGATAGCTGAAAATAGAGTATTGCTGTAGAGTTGTTGGCAGAAAATTTCCCTGAAATTATGAAAGACGAGAACGTGGATTTCCAAGATGTGTATTGAATACCACAAAAACTAGACCCCAAATAAAGACACCAAGACACGTTATAATCAAACTTAATAAAATGAAACATAAACAGAAGCTTTTAAAGTCAGTGAGACTCGAAACAGCTAACATTCAGAGTGAAGACCTGTACGCTTTTGTCTAACTTCTTGGCAGAAATGATGTTGGCCAGGAAGCAGTGGGATGACATATTCAAAGCCTTGAAGGAGAAAAAACTTCCAACCAAGCATTATATATCCTGTAAAATTGTCTCTCAAATATGAAAATGAAATTAAGACATTCACAGATAAACAGAAGCTTAGAGAGTTTGTAAACACCAAACTAAAACTACAAGAAATGTACAAAGAGATCTTTCCTTAGAAAAACAAAAACATTAAGTGTATATGTAAGGAAGCAATGTAGTACACAACATCTAGAATCTTACTCAATTAGGGAAGTCACAAAGCTCAAACAGAGCTACAATATTAAAAGAAGGGAAACAGTGAACTTATTATGAAAGCTATGATATCATCTCACTAAGAAGTGCGATATATTACAGTAGTTGTAATCCTTTCAGGTGGAGAGGAATTTAAAAATATATGCAGACGTTAAAGTCTGATTTGAACTTAGAAGAGAAATCATGCGGGTAGCCACAAAGCAAAATAAAAATGCAACATATCAAAACAAAAAACACAATACAGGAGTCTCAGCAAACACAAAACCAGCACTGAAAAGATGAAAAGTCAACCCATGAAGAAGAATGACCCAGAACAGAATATTGAGAGCAACACAGAAAACATCAACAACACAAAAATAAATGCATCAAAATGACAGCAATAAACACATACATATCAATAATTACACTGAACGTAAATGGACTAAAAGCTCCAAAGAAGAGACAGTGAGTGACACCCTGGATTTAAAGACGCTACCTGTTTATGTGTTGTTTAGAAGAAACACACCTTAGACTCAGAGATGTGAACAAACTGAAAATTAAAGGATGGAAAAATATATAGCAAGCCAACAACATGTAAAGAAGAGCAGGAGTGGCAATACTAATTTCCGATAAAATAGACTTTAATGTAAAATCCATCATTGTGGACAAAGATGGTCAGTATTGCTCAAAGATTCAATACACAAGCAGGACATAACAATATTAAGTAGTTATGTGCCCAATACCAGAGCATCTCAATACATTGAATAAACACTGATGACACAAAAAACGAGATAGATAACTCCACAATAATAGCTGCAGTCTTCAACACTCTACTTTCAGTAATGGACAGATCATTCAGACAAGAGTTCAGTAAGGATACAGAAGATCTTATTGAGACAATTAACCAACTAGACTTAATCGACATATATAGAACATTTTACCCAACAACAGATAAGTACACCTTCTTTTCCAACGCACATGGAATATTCTCCAGAATAGACCATGTGTTAGGACATAAAGTGACTCTCAACAAACTCCAAACCATTGAATTATTGCAAAGCATCTTCTCAGACCATAAAGCCATAAAAGTTGAAATCAATACCAGAAAAAACACTGATAGAAACTAGAACTCATGGAAACTGAACAACACCTTGCTTAAAAACCCATGGGTTATAGAAGAAATCAAAGATGAAATAAATTTATGGAATAGAATGAGACTGAAAACACATTCTACCAGAACCTGTGGGATAGAGCAAAAGCAGTGCTCAGAGGTCAATTTATCTTTATAAATGCACACATGCAGAAGAAAGAAAGGATCCAAACCAAATAATTAACACTACAACTTGAACAAGTAGAAAGAGCGCAACAGAGGAACTCTTCAGGCACCAGAAAACAGACAATAAAAGTTAGAGCAGAATGAAATGAATTAGAGAATACAAGAACAGCTGAAAAAAATCAACAAAACCAAAAGCTGGTTCTTTGACAAGATCAACAAAATTGAGAAACCACTGGCTAAACTTGCAAAAGAAAAACAGGAAACAAATAAATTATCTGATTAAGAAACGAGATAGGATATGTCACAATAGACTCAACTGAAATCGGAAGTATCGTAACAGAATACTACAAAAGACTGTACTCTAACAGTTATGAAAACCTAGAAAAAATGGACAAATTTCTGGATTCATATCACCTACCAAAATTATCACAAGAAGAAGTAGAAAAACTTAATAAGCCCATCACATAGGAAGAGATTGGAAAAGTAATTAAAATAACAACAACAACAACAAAAACTACCAACCAAAAAAAGCCCTGGCCCAGATGGCTTCACCACAGAATTCTACCAAGCTTTTAGAGAAGAGTTAACTCCAGTACTACTGAGACTATTTCATAGCATAGGAAGGGATGGAGTATTCCCAAATTCATTCTATGAAGCCAATATAACCCTGATACCAAAGCCAGGGAATGTCTCCACTAAAAAGGAATATTATAGATCAATATCACTCATGAACCTAGATGCAAAAATCTTCAACAAAATCCTAGCAAATAGGATTCAATGACGTATCAAAAAAGTAATTTACCATGACCAAGTTGGATTTGTACTGGGGATACAAGGCTGTTTAAATGTCAGAAAAACAATTAATGTAGTCAACCACATAAATAACACAAAGGTTAAGAATCATCTGATTTTGTCAATTGATGCAGAAAAGGTATTCAACAAAGTCCAACACTTACTCATTTTAAAAACTCTCAGCAAAATAGAAACATAGGGGAATTTCCTCAGTTCAGTAAGTGGTACCTATGCAAAGCCAACCACCTACATCACCCTGAGTGGAGAGAGACTGAAAGAATACCCCCTGAGAATGAGAACAACACAATGATGTCCAGTCTCACCATTTCATATTCAACACTGCACTAGAGGTCCCAGCGAGAGCAATTAGACAAGGCAAAGAAACAAAGGGCTTTTGCTTTGGCAAAGAAGAAGTAAACTGCTCCCCCCATCTGCAGATGGTATGATTGCATACACAGAGAATCCTAAAGAATCCATAAGTAAATTACTCAAATTAATAGAACAGTTCAGCAAAGTATTAGGATATAAGGTAAAGATAAGTAAATCAGTAGGATTCCTTTATACCAAAAAAGAGATGATTGAAGAAGAGATTACCAAATCAGTACCATTTACTATAGCTCCCAAAAATATAAAATACCAAGGAATCACTCTAACTAGGGAAATAAGAGACCTATACAGTGAGAACTACAAGACCTTCCTTACTGCAAGAAACTAAGAGAGACTTACATAAATGGAGTAACCTACCCTGCTCATGGATAGAAAGACTTAACATTGTGAAAATGTCTGTTTTACCCAAAGCAATTTACATACGCAATACAATCCCAATACAAATTCCAGGGTCATTTTTTTCTAATGAGATGGAGAAACAAACCACCAGCTTTGTTTGCAAAGGGACGAAATCCCAGATAAACAAAGCACTACTGAAGAAGATAAACACAGTGGAAGGCCTCAAACTATCCAACCTAGAACCTATTACACTGCCACGGGAGTCAAAACAGCCTGGTACTGGTACAAAAAAGAGACATATAGATCAATGGAACAGAGTTGAGATCTCAGAGATACCACTATCCTCTTATGAACAGTTGATATTCAACAAAGGCCTTAGCTTTGTAAATTAGGGTAAAAACAGTCTTTAACAAATGGTGCTGGCAAAATTGGATATCCATCTGCAAAAAAACTGGAACGAGACCCATATCTCACACCTTATGTGAAAACGAACTCCAAATGGATCAAAGACCTAAATATCAAACCTAAAACAATAAACATCATGTGAGAAAAAATAGCGTCAACAATAGAAGTTCTAATACACAGCTTAGACAGACTTCAAAATCTGACAAAGAACGATCAACTGAAGAGAAAATAGATAAGTGGGAACTACTAAGAATCAAACACTTTTGCTCATGCAAAGACTTTAACAAAAGAGTTAAAACACACCCACAGAATGGGAAAAATATTTGGCAAGTACATGTCAGACTGACATCAGATCTCCATAATCTACGAGGTATTGCAAAATACCAACAAGAAAAAAGTAAATAACCCAATTAAGTGATGGGCAAAGGAGATGGGCAGACACTTGACCAAAGACGACATCTAGACAGTCAAAAGACACATGAGGAAATGGTTGCGATCATTAGCTATTAGAAGAATTCAAATCAAAAATACAATGAAATACCATCTAACCCCAGCAAGGTTGGCAATGACCAAAAAACACAAAACAGCAAATGCTGGAGACACTGTGGAGAAATTGGAACTCTCCTTCAGTGTTGGTGGGACTGCAAAATGGCACAACATCTGTGGAAAGCAATTTAGTACTTCCTTAAAAACCTGGAAATTGATATAGCATTTGATCCAGTAATCCCACTGCTCAGGTTATATCCTACAGAAACAAAGCTGTCACATGAACAGATACATGCACATGAATGTTTCTTGCAGCACAGTGCACAAGAGCAAAAATATAGAACCACCTCAGATGTCCGCCAAATGTAAATGGATAAGTGAACTATGGTATATATACTCAATGGAATACTATGCAATGATAAAGAACAATGGTGATTTTAGAAAGCATCTCATAACCTGGTTTCAATGTGAAGACAGTATGCTGAGTGAAATCAGCAGCAAAAGGACAAATATTGTATAAGACCCCTACTATAAGGACTTAAAAATAGACTTATGTACAGAAGAAAAAACTCTTTGATGGCTACAAAGGAGGGGGAAGGAGAGGGTTGGTCATAAGTTAGATGGTTAATAGACATTTGGTTAGGTGAAAGCAGTGACGGCACACAATAGAAAGTAGATCAACTTAACTAGACTTCACCATAAACTGAAAAGTCTTCTAAGCTCAATTCAATACTACAAGGATAGAGTAGTAGGGGCTGGGTCTGGGGCCTGAGGTCTTTGGGGGTACAGAGGCTAGTTGGCATAACTAGCCTATTGCTAAGAGAGTCTTCTGCACTGCATATTGGTGAGTGGCATCTGGGGTCTTAAATGCTAGCAAGCCGCTGTCTGAGGTATAGCAATTTGTCCCAGCTCATCCAGAGCAGGTGATGACTGAGAACAACAAAGACACGAGGGAAAAAGATCCCCGGAGACAGAAGGACCCATGTGAATGGGAGATTGTACCACCATATGACCAGAAGAACAAGATGGTACCTGGCCATCACCAAAGACAGCCATGATGGGACGCACAATGTTGAGTCCCTGTGGCAACTCGAGAAAAAGGGCAGTGCAGCTCAAGAACTCTACCAAAAGACCACAACTGGTGGTCTGTTGACCTGGGGGATCCCCTAGGAGCATGGCCCCTAGATCTGCTACTTCCCCTGCCTGGAAAACACCACTGAGGTCACCTCTTTGGACAAAAATGGACTGGACTTGGGTACACAATGTGACTGCATAGTTTGTGCACTTTATGGTTCTATGCATTTATACGATGCTGTCCTACTTGTCTCTTTTGGGTGGAGAGGAGGGGACAGGAGGTTGTTGAGAGGATACGACAAATATAGAATGAAAAGGAAGAGTGTGCTCTCATGGGCAAGGAGAGCAGTAGGAGCTGCAGAAAGGTGGGCATGCAAAATTGATTTGGGTTGTATAGTTTCACTTAATCATAATAAAGAAAGTCAAGAAAAAAATTATACTGGAAATTGTATTGGGATTCCATTGTGTATATAGATTGCTTTGGGTAAAATGTGTGTTTTCACAATGCTAAATCTTCCTATCCAAGAACAAGGTAGGTTTCTACACTTATGTAAGTCTCTTTCGGTTTCCTGCAGTAGGGTCTTGCAGTTTTCTCTGTATAGATCTCTTACTCGTCTGGTTAGATTTATTCCTAGGTGTTTTGCCTTCTTGTGGGCTATAGTAAATGGCACTGATTTGCTGATTTCCTCTTTGATGATCTCTTTGCTGGCATACAGGAATCCTACTGATTTATTTCTGTTTCTTTTATATCCTGATACTTTGTTGAACTTTCCTATTCGTTCCAGCAGTTCATGGATTCTTTAGGGTTTTCTGTGTCTATGAGCATATCAACTGCAAATAGGGATATTTTGCTTCTTCTTTACCAACGAGGATGCCCTTTATTTCTTTGTGTTGTCCGATTGCTTTTACCAGAACCTCAAGCACGATGCTAAATAGAGGTGGTGACAATGGACTTCCTTGTCTAGTTCCCATTCTCAGGGTGAGTTTTTACAGTCTGTCTCCATTCAGGATGATGCTAGCTGTTGGCTTTGTGTAGATGGCCCTTGTTGCATGAAGGAACTTCTATTCCTACTTTGTTGAGAGTTTTTAACATGAGTAGGTGTTGGACTTTGTTAAATGCCTTTTTTGCATCAATTGACAAAATCATGTGATTCTTATCCTTTGTGTTATTTTTGTGGTTGATCACATTAATTATTTTTCTGGTGTTGAACCAGCCCTGCATCCCTGGTATAAATCCAACTTTGATATGTTGTTGAATTCTATTGGCGAGGATTTTGTTGAAGGTTTTTGCATTTAAGTTCATGAGTGATATTGTCCTGTGATTTTCTTTTTTGGTGGGATCATTCCCTGGCTTTGTTATCAGGGTTACGCTGGCCTCTTAGGGTGAATTTGGGAGTACTCTATCCTTTTCTATGTTGTGAAGTAGCTTCAGTAGTACTGCAATTAACTCTTCTCTAAAAGTTTGGTAGAATTCTCAGGAGATACCGTCTGGGACAGAACTTTTTTGGTTGGTAGTTTTTTGATTATTTTTTCAGTCACTTCTCTTGCTATGGGTTTATTAAGTTCTACTTCTCCTTGTGATGTGAATCTACAAATTTATCCACTTCCTCTAGGTTTTCAAATCAGCTAGAGCAATTTTTTGTGGTATTATGTCATGATTTTTTAAATTTCAATTTGGTGTGTTGTGACATCTCCCATTTCATTTCTTATTCAGGTTGTTTCTCTTCTTTTGTGAGTTTAGCCAAAGATTTTTATCAATTCTGCTGATCTTTTCAAAAGACCAACTTTTGGTTTTGTTAACTCTTTCAATTGTTTTTCTATTCTCTGATTCATTTAGTTCTACTCTAATTTTTACTATCTGTTTTCTTCTGGTGCCCACAGGGGTTCTTTTGTTGTTCTCTTTCTACTTCTTTAAGTAGAAGGGTTAATTCTTTGATATGGAATGTTTTCACATTACAGATGTGTGCATTAGTAAAGATAAATTGACCTCTTGAGCACTGCTTTTGCTGTATCCCTTAGGTTCTGGTAGGATGTGTTTTTGTTCTGATTTGATTCTATGAATTTCTTTATTGCTTCTTTAATTTCTTCTATAACCCATGAATTTTTGAGCAAGGTGTTATTCAATTTCCATGAGTTTGAATTTCTCCTTGTGATAATTTTGGTAGGTGATAAGAATCTAGAGAGAATCAATTTTCTCCAGGTCTTCAAATCTGTTATGATACTTTTGATTTCTGTTGAATCTGTTGAGACTTCTCCCTTCTCATTTCTTATCCAGGTTATTTGTTTCCTCTCCTGTTTTTTTCTTTGTTAGGTTTTAGCCAATGGCTTGTCAATTTTGTTGATCTTTTCAGAAAACCAGCTTTTGGTTTTATCATTTTTTTTTCAATTGTTCTATTCTCTAAGTCATTTAGTTCTGCTCTAATCTTTATTATCTGTTTTCTTCTGATAATGAGGGGCTCCTCTGTTGCTCTCTTTCTGCTTGTTGAAGCTGTAGTGTTAATTCTTTGGTTTAGGTGTTTTCTCCCTCTCAGATATGTGCATTTATAGAGGTAAACTGACCTCTGAGCACTGCTTTGGCTGTATGCCATAGGTTCTGGTAGATTGTGTTTTCATTCTCATTTGAATCCATAAACTTCTTTATTTTGTTCTTGATTTCTTCTATAACCTATGGCTTTTTGAGCAAAGTGTTGTTCAGTTTCCGTGAGCTCCATTTTCTCTCTATGTTTTTTCTGCTACTGATTTAGACTTTTACGGCTTTATTATCTGAGAAGATGCTTTGCAATAATTCAGTGGTTTGGGTTTTGTTGCGATCTGCTTTATGTCTTAACACATGGTCTATTCTGGAAAATGTTCCATATGCATTGGAGAAGAAAGTGTACTTATCTGTTGATGGGTGAAGTGTTCTATATATGTCGTTTAAATCTAGTTGGTTAACTGTCACAATAAGATCTTCTGTGCCTTTACTGAGCTTTTTTCTAGAAGATCTGTCTGATATTGAAAGTGGAGTGTTGAAGTCTCCCACTGTTATTGTGATCTATCCTGTTTTTCAGTCTAGTCAGTGTTTGTTCAATGTATTTGGATGCTGTAGTATTGGGTGCCTAAATATTTAATATTGTTAAGTCCTGCTTGTTTACTGAAACTTTCAGTAATAAATGGTGTCCATCCTCATCCATGATGGTGAATTTTAGATTGAAATCTATTTTAGCTGAGATTGATATTGCCATACCTGCTCTTCTTTGTATATTGTTTGCCTTGTATATATTATTCCCTCCTTTAATTTTCAGTTTGTTCATATCTTTAAGTCAGATGTGTGTTTCTTGTAAGCAACATATAAATGGGTTGTGTCTTTTGATCCAAGATGTCACTCATTGTCTCTTTATTGGAGTGTTCAATCCATTTACATTCAGTGTAATTATTGATACATATGTGTTTAGTGCTGTCATTTTGATGTGTTTATTTTTGTGTTGATGTTTTCTCTGTTGCTCTTAGTATCCTATTCTGAGTCATTCTTCTTTCTGGGTTGACTTTTCGTTTTTTTTCAGCATTAATTTTGTGTTTGTTGAGACTCTTGTATTATGTTTTCAGTTTTGATATGTTGCATTGTTATTGTATTTTGTGGCTGCCCCTATGATCCTGCTTAATATTCTAAGTTTAAACACAAGTTTAAGTTCTAAATAGGTTTTCAACTTCCTCTCCACCTGAAAAGACAATAACTACTGTAGTATACCCCTCTTTTTAATGTGATGGTATAATAGTTTTCGTGATATGATCACTGGTTCCTTTTAATGTTATAGCTTTGACTGAGTATTATGACTTGTCTACCTGAGTAGGTTTCTGGTTGTTGTGTCCTATGTTGCCTCCTTAAGTATACACTTATTGGTTTTGTTTTTGTATACAAAGAGCTTCTTTCACTGTTTCTTGTAGTTTGTGTTTGATTTTACAAAATCTATAAGCTTGTGCTCAACTGTGAATGCATTAATTTCATCTTCATATTTGAAAGACAGTTTTGCAGGATATATATAATTCTTGATTGCAAGTTTTTGTCCTGCAAAACTTTGAATGTGTCATCCCACTGCCTCCTTGCCAACATCGTTTCTGCTGAATTTTAGCTTTGCTTTGAGTCTCACTGCCTTTTAAGAGTTTCTGCTTATGTTTCATTTCACTGAGCTTGATTGCAACATGTCTTGGTTTCTTTCTTTTGGGATCTGGTTTTTGTGGCACTGAATACACATCTTGTATGTGTATGTTCACTTCTTTCTTAATTTCAGGGAAGTTTTCTGTCAGCAACTCAGCAAGAATACACTCTATGTTTTCCGCTATCGCTCTCTTTTCACAGACTCCAATTAATCATAGATTATTTCTCTTGATAGGGTCACATATATTCTTTAATGCTTTCTTATTTCTTTTCTCTGATTTCTGCTCATAAATGCTGGTGTCAGTTGCTCTATCCTCAAGATCACTAAGTCTGACTTTCATCTCCTCAATTCTGCTCTTTTGGCTTTGAATTGAGTTGTCTAATTCTATAATTTTGGTATTAATCTGTTGGATTTCAGAAGTTGATGTTCCATCAGTTTGAATAGCTTGATTAATTTTTCATTTTGCTGTGCTGCATTTTGTTTAATATCTCGGAGAGCTCTCTGTATAAGTCTTTTGTACTCAACCTCTGGTAGTTTCATAAAAGATTCTTTGTCTGGGAAGTTTTTTGATTCTTTAGTTTGGGAATTTTCTGGAGCCATGGTGAGTTGTTTCTTTAAATATTTGGAGATGGTCTGTTTCTTACAGGCCATTTAGAGGCTGTCTAGTTTTGTGGTGTTGCCTCGACAGGAGCTGAGGCATAGTTCTGAGAAGGCAGTTGGTTGGCAGCTGCCTCTGTGTACCCTAGTGACTGGCCCCAGTGGATTCTGATGTGGCAGGCTCCGCCTCTGGGCTGGTAAAAATACCACCCTACTTATTGAGTCACTGGGAGGCCATCAACCAACCCTATCATTTGGGTCAGTATAGGCTGGAAGAGATGCCGTTGGGCTGAACAGTAGTTATTTCTCTAGGCAGTCTTATTTTTAAAAGCTAAAAGCTATCTGACAGCTTCTAAAATCAGTCAGGCTGTCTGCTGTGGCAGGCCCTGCCTTCTGGCTGACAATAGAGGCACCTCTTCAGCAATATCCAGATGCTGTGATGTAACTCAGAGTAGGGAGAGGTTACAGCCCTGATGCCATCCTTTGCTGTACCCTCCCCATAAGGCAACATGTGCTAAACACAGCCTTTCTGCTGGAAAAGTGCTCCCTGGACTGGCACTGACTCCCAGCCTCGGAATTAGCCCTGGCTGAGGCCTCCAGTTGGGTGAATCCACCTCCCGGCTGACCAACATGGCATCTAGGTCAAGCTGCCCCTCCCACTGGAAAACAGCAGAATGTATGGCACAGCTCAGGAAAGAAGGTGGAGGGGCTGTGGTGCCCTCAGCCTGCTGCCAGGCTCTCAAAATGTGGCTATCCTACAAATTGTCTCTCTACTGTGGCATATGTTGTTTACTTCAGCACTGCTGATTGGTGTATCTGCTGGCTCATGTCGAGCCCCTGCCTACCAGCCAACAAAAAGAAAAAAAGTGCCAGTACCTTCAGTCCGCACAAGCAGCTAGATGACGGGAGTGGGACGCAGCAAGAGAGAGGAAGTTTCCCATTTAGTGGCATGTAGTCCAATTCAACATCCCTATGCTGTGTTCTAGGGCCCACTGTGTGTCCAGAAAACTCTGTTCAATTACCTATCTAGGTTGTAGTTTTTAGAGAGAATTAAGGAGACATGTGTCTGGTCCACCAAGTTTCCTCCCTCCCCCCATATTTACTAGTACTTCTTCATTTTTCTTACTTTGTTTCTCTGATTTCTCCTGATAAATGATGGTGTCAGTTGGTCTGTCCTCAAAGTCACTAAGTCTGACTTCCATCTCCTCAATTCTGCTCTTTTGGCTTTGGATTGACTTATCTAATTCTGTAATTTTGTTAATGATATGCTGGATTTTGGTTTGTTGATGTTTCATTTATTCAAATAGCTGGCTTAATTTTTCATTTTGCTCTTCTGCATTTTGTTTAATCTCTAGGAGGATTCTGTATATAATTCTTTTGTACTTGACCTCTGATAGTTTCAGAAAGTCTTACTCATTTGGGAATTTTTTATTTTGGGAGTTTTCTGGAGCCATGGTGGACTCTTTATTTAAGTAGTTACCAGTGGTTTGTTGCCTTTGGGCCATCTAGAGGCTCTTCAGTTTCTCTTGTGTTACCTGAACAGGAGCTGAGGTGTAGTTCTGAGAAGGGAGATGGTTACCAGCTGTCTCTGTGTACTCTAGTGATTGGCCCCAGTGGACCCTCTGGGGTGGCAGGCTCTGTCTCCTGGCTGGAAAGATGATGCCCTACTTATGGAGTCACCGGGGGTTGTCAACTGACACTATGATGTGGGTCAGTAAAGGCTTGAAGAGATGCTACTGGGCCACTCAACAGTTATTTCTCCAGGCAGTCTTATAAATGCTGGAAGCTGTCTGACAGCTGCCAAAATGTCAGGCTGTCAGGTGTGGCAGGCCCCACCTTCTGACTGACAACAGAACCACCTATTCAGCCATTCCCAGATGCTATGATGTAATTCAAAGTGGGGAGGAGTTATGGCCTTGTTGCCATCCTCAGCTGGGCCCCACTCATAAAGTAGCATTGTCCTAAAGACAACTTTTCTGCTGGAAAAACACTTTCTGGACTGGCACTGCTTCTCAGTTTGGAATCTAGCCCCTGATGTGTCCTCCAATTGGGTGATCCCACCTCCCAGTCGACCAAGATGGTGTTGTGGTCATGCTGCCCTTTCTACTGTGAAACAACACAATCTAAGGTGGAGCTAAGAAAATAGATGGTGGAGCATCAGTGGCACACTAAGCAGCAAAGCTCTCAAAATGTGTCTATCCTTTTCACTCTCTCTGCTGTGTTATATGCTGTTTATGTTAGCAATGCAGTTCAGCATACTTGCTGGTTTATGCCCATCCCCCACCTCCTGGATAACAAGATAACAAAGAAGGCATCAGTACCTGCAGTCTGCCCAAGCGCTGAGTCAGCAGGAGCAGGGCCCAGCATGTGCTGCCTCATGTTAGAGAGAGGTAGTTTCCCGTTTAGTGGCACATAGTCTAATCTGACAAATCTACGCCATATCCTAGGGCTGCCTGGTTGCCTAGAGTGCTCCATTTAATTATCGTTCTAGGCCTTAGTTCTCAGAGGGAATTAAGAAGATGTGTGTCTAGTCTGCCATCTTGGCCCTGCCCCACCAGGAAAGTTTTCTGTCAGCAACTCTTCAACCTTTCTTCCTGTATTTTCTGGTATCCCTCCCTGTTCAGGAACTCCAGTTACTCATAGATTGTTCCTCTTGATAGAGTACCACATGATACTTAATGCTTCTTCATTTTTCTTGATTCTTTTATCTATTTTTTCCTCATAAATGCTGGTATCAGTTGCTTTATTTTCAGTCTCTATAATTCTGCATTCCATTTCCTCCATCTTGTTCTTTTGGCTTTGCAGTGAATCGTCTAACTCTGTAATTTTATTATTGATATGCTGTATTTTACATTGTTCAGTTAATATAGCTTATTTAATTTTTCATTTTGTTCTGCAGTACTCTGTAGTTTGTTTAATCTCTAGAAGTGCTCTATACATAAGTTTTTGTATTCTACCTCTGATAATTTCAGGAAGGCTTCTTCATCTATAAAGTTTTGGGGTCTTTATTTTGGGAGTTTTCTGGAGTCATGGTGGTCTGCTTCTTTAAATGGTTAGATACTGATTGCTGTCTTTGTGCCATCAAAAAGTCATCCAGCTTCTCTGGTGTTGTCCCAGCTGAAATAGTGGAATAATTTTAAGAAGGTAATGAGGGCAGTGCTAGAGTTGGCTGCCAGCTGCTACTGCATTCTTTAGGTGCAAGTTCAGGTTCTCTGGTGAGAGAGTTGCTGTCCAGCCCTGCAATGCTGCTTGGCTTGGTGGCTGGCCCCAGCTGGGCCCTCAGGGTGGCAGGCCCTTCCTCCTCACTAATAAAGATAATGACCTACTTGTGCTGACTCTCTGAAGTCATACCAGCAGACACAATGGCATAGCTCAGAGAAAGATGCCACCACACTCTACTGCCAGCTACTGCTGGATTTTCTAAATGTGCTTATTGTAAAAGTTGTTTTTCTGCTGAGAGAAGTTCTGTCCAGTGGTAGCTAGCAGCAGGTGGGTCCTGGAGGGTAGTAGGCCCCACCTCCTGACTGACAAAGATGGTACCTTAATTATGGAGTCTCTTAGGGTCCTGTCAGCAGACTCTATGATGTGGCTCAGTGAAGGGAGGGAGAAATGGTGTCCCAACACTTGGCTGCCAGGCATTGCTTCATTCTCTAGATGTAATTTTCTCGAGAACTCCTTTTCTGCGGAGAGAGGTGCTGTCTAGTAGCAGCCAATACAAGCCAGGCCCTCAGGGGTGGCAGGCTGTGCCTCCTAGCTGACAAAAATGGTGACTGACTTGTAGACTCTCTCAGGGGCTGTGTCCACAAATGCTATGACGTGGCTCAAAGAAGGTAGGGGTAAAGGTGCCACCACACTTGGCTGCCAGCCAACACTATGTTCTCTAGGTACAATTGTCTTAAAAATGGCTCTCCTGCTGTGAGGTGCTGCCCAGTCAGGAACTGTTACTCAACATGGCAGCCAGTCCCAACTGGGCCATCAGGCATGGCTGACTCCCCTTCTCAGCTGACTAAGATGGAATCCTACATGAGCCACCTCTTCTGCATGATCCAGCAGAATCTATGGTGCAGCTCTGAGAAGAGATGGTGGAAGAGCACTGGTACACTTGACTGCCAGCTATTGCTGGGTTTCCTAGATGTGACTGTCTTAAGCACAGCCTACCTGCTGCAAAAGATGCTGTCTACTTAGATGCTTCAGTTTGGTGTGGCAGCCAGCCCCTGACAGTCTCCCAGGCTCTGGAGGCCCAGTACCAGTCTCCCGGTTAACAAAGATATTATCCACACCTATAAGCCTGTCAGCTGCTGTGCCAGTAGAAGGACATTTTGTGCTGCCACCTCACCTCCAATAAAGGTAGTTTACCCCTTCCTGATGCCCTGTCTGATCACACAATCTTCTGCCTGATCTTGGGGCTTCCAGAATGTCCGCTTTGCTCTGTTCAGTGGTTTTCGTAGGACTTAGTTCTCAGAGGGAATTGAGGAGATGTGTGACTAGTCCAGCTTGGCCCTGCCCTCCAGATGTAATCTAGGCTGTAATTTTTATAGGAGCAGAGCACCACCAGGTTTTTTCTTTGGGCAGAGCTGCTGGTGGCTTAGAACCTTTCAGTTAACAAGCAGTTGCTTAACCATTGTGTAACCGGAGTTCCTTTTAGGAAAGAGGTCTCACAGTTAATGTCTTAACATGCTCTCCAGGTTGTTCTGATGTGTGCTAAAGTTTAAGAATTACTGCAGTGATGTAAGAAACAGTCCCAGTTTTCCAGCCACTCACAGTGTAGCTTACTCAGGAACTGTGAACAGTACTGTAGGAAAAACCTGTAGAGAAATCAAAGAAGGTTTTTGTAGGCTGCGATTTAAGGTCTGCCTAATCTGAACTCCTCAGACTCAGCCTCTTCGTCTCCTGCCTGGGCCCGATCTTGTTCCTGTCCTGACCTCCACATTGTGCTTGTTTCCTCTTCTAGGGGAATGAGTGGCTGATGGATGTGACAACATATGGTATGGAGCCTGACACATAGCAGTTGTTCAATAAATGCTTCCTCTCTTTCATTTCCCTTATCCTGGATCTCACCTTTGGAAGATCCACCTCCCAGCTAACCAAATTCCAATCTTTCAGGGCCAAAGCAGGACTTATTTCCAGGAAGCATCTCAGGTTTCCTTACCTACCTGGTGTCTGCTTGCCCTGAATCTCTCCCTGCTGTGACTCATACAACTTAATCCTTGAGTCCATGTTTCATCCTGTATTTTTCTCAGAGTTTTTGAAATCTTTGCAGTGTTTACCAGTATCTGAAATTCTGTCGCTTAATGTATTTTCTTATCTTGTGTTATAGCTTCTTCTAATAAGAAGTTCTATTTGGCCTGTTCTTTTTAAGTGATGCTCTTCCAATCTCTCTCCTTAACATCGCTGCCTCTGCTACAGCCCCTCCCTCCACCTATAAGTTAAGTCACCACCGCTCCAGGCCAGAGCTTCATGAGGTAAGAGCCCGTAAATTGGTTTGTCTTAGACAATGAGCTTGTGCAATGTGCAGAGCCTTCAGGTATGTCCCGGAATATGGAGAGAGCATTCCCTTCTAAGTGCTACTACTTGTCAGGCATTCACACTCAGGGTATGCACTTCATGGAGCTGAAAGAGTGTGAAACTCCAGGGCAAAAGACCTCACTTGGATTCATGGTTTTTCCAGGTACTGTATTCTGGGCAATTCTTTTTCATTGTTTGAATCTCAGTTTTCTCTCCTCTTGAAATGGTAATCACATCTGCTCATATCTGAAGGATCATAAAACCCTGAGTAAATAAATGGATATGATGGAACTGAACTATAAAATTGCCATGGTAATACTTGAAAGTTATTAGTCATTTAGCTAACACTTAATTATATCAGGCTCTGGCTAGGAAATGGAGAAACAGGTCGCTTAATTGTCACTTGAAACTTTGCAATGATCATCAGGGAGAACAAGGCACAGCTAGGTATATATGTTTGAAGAAAGGAGTGAGGGCTTGGGTGAGAGAATGGGAGGAAGTTTAGGATGCCAAGGAGGTGGTGGGACACACAGGTTAAACTCAATGCTGTCATTCCATTGGTAGGTTACTAACTCTGTCAGCTTCCTTCTGTTCGCCTCCCAATGACACCAGAGTAGTCTTCATTTTTCCACAGGACGTTGTAGGCTTGTGTCTTCCTGAGCTGGGTTGGGGATGAGAGGCAAGGCGAAGTCTCTGTGAACCTCAGTGAGTTTGGCTTTATCTAGACGAGTTCCCTTGGAGGTGAGCCCAAGCTCAAGCTACTGCCTCTCCAGCTACTCCAGAGGCTACCATACCTTCAGTCTTTCCCTCCCCTAACATCCTCGCCCAAGCCCATACTCCTCTTTTGTTTCTCAGCAGCTGTATCTTGACTCACTTAGATATTCCTCAAAGTGTTTTCTTTATAAAAGCAGGTGTCAGTTCTAATTGTCTCTAGGACTAATTTCCCTGCAGACCAGTTTAATTGCAGACATAAATGTGGCTAACAATACCACTTCTTTTGAACTTAAAAAGCCAACTTAGGGGTCTGTGTCAGGGGGTGAAAAAGAGTTTCTTTTTGGCAAGGAATCACTTCAGGGTGGCCAACATCTGGTGGCTGGTTGCTAATAAGGGGTTATATTGGGTCCTCTCTTACTGAGAGATGCTCTTTCAGTCCCTCTGCCCTGCTTGGGAAGCAAAGCCAGTTGTCTACTTGCTGCTACTGAAGTGATATTCAGAGCAGAATATCAATTCTGAAGAGAAGGACCACTGAAGAGGAATCAGATGACCACTTTGTATTCTAACTCCACAGCTAACTATGCAGTTACCTGGCTAAGGGATATAGCCTTCCTGGATCTTGTGTGCTCATCTGTCAGATGAGTATGAAGGATGAGGGGTTCCTAAAGTCATTTTTCGTCCTCACAGTTTTGGATGATAAGAAGAGCCTCTCATTGTTTCATGCCCTGTGACTTTTATGAATTCTGCCTGACTCCTCCTTAATATCTCTCCTTTTCTTCCTCACAGCTGGAATTTCTTTGCATTTCAACATCTTCCAGAAAGAATTCAGTCAGGCATAAAAGATACGGGGTGAACACTGTAATACTAACAACTCAAAGCCTACATGTATTGCTCTAGGTCCTGTATCTTTAAGGAAAATTCATACGAAATGTTACAGAGACAACTTCTGGAGACTATACCTGTTTCCATTCAATTGATTCCAGCTCATAGCAATCCTACAGGACATACTAGAACTGCTTCGTAGGGTTTTCAAGGAACGCTGGTAGATTTGAACAACCTACCTTTTGGTTAGCAGCTTGAACTCTTAACCACTGTACCACCAGTACCTGGAGTCTATAGGATCCTAGATTCAAGGGCTAAGTTAAATCCATGTCTGCATTAATGTCAATGTTTATACTTCCACCTCTCCAGTCCAGTGCCAATTCTGGTTGTGGCAAAATCAAAGTTGTACTGGGCAAGGCAATAGCCTTCATTGCTATTCATCACTGAAATGGCTTATCTTTGGTTACTAAGGAACTTAACTCTGATTAAATAGTTGGAAAATCTGGTGGCATAGTGGTTAAGTGTTATGGCTGCTAACCAGAAGGTCAGCAGTTCAAATCTACCAGGTGTTCCTTGGAAACTCTAAAGGACAATTCTACTCTGTCTGTAGGGTTGCTATGAGTCTATAGGGTCTATAGGGTCACTATGAGTCAGAATTGACTTGACAGCAGTGGGTTTGATTGGGGATTATCAAATAGCTACTGAGTTCTGATAATATGCAAATTCCATGATGGATCCTGTAGGCCAAGGGGGTGGGAGGGGAAAGACAGAACACTCACTCCCTTGGGGACTGTCATAGATTGAATTGTGTATGTGTTGATCTGAATTGGTTTGGTGTTCCAACAGGGTACCCTTCCTCCCATGTGTTGTGAATCCTGCCTCTGTGATACGGATGATGAAGAATGGTTTGCAGTTGTGTTAGTGAGGCAGGACCCAAGCTACAAGCTTCTGGAATATAAGGGAGTGAAGTGAGCAGAGGAAGTTGGGAACCTCATGCCACCGAGAGAGAAGCCCCGAGAGCAGAGCACGTCCTTTGGACCTGAGGTTCCTGTGCCGAGATGCTCTCACTGGATGTGGACTTAGCCTACCAGACTGTGATAAATTCTCCTACTGAGTGGACTTACAATTTGTAAATGAATTTGTGGCTTACTGGAATTTGTGGCTTCTTCACATGAAAACTTCCACTCATGGTATTTTCTGTTAGAGCAGTGCCAGGTGACTAAGACAGGGACATAATTTTCAAAATGTATTTTATATGCTGATTATCCAAAGGGATAACTGTATGTTTTGAACTCCTTAAAGTCTCACTACATTGCCTTAATACTAATAACAATGGCCACTTTTTTAATTAACTATGTGTTAACCAGTAGGAAAAGCACATTGTAGGCATCTTCTTACATTGACCTCACAACGATCCTGTTCTAGAAATGTGGAAACTGAGATCCAGAGACCTTCAGTAAGTTGCCAAGCTTGTACAACTAATCAAGACAGAAAAGGTCAGACCAGGTTCTGATTGCTACTAAAGCCCGTAATGTTTATCACAGGAATAGTCTGCTTTGTGTGAAGCTGATAATCCATAAATATTGGCATGGTAACTGACTGAGTGAAGAGTGAATGCTTGAAAGAGTAGATGAAGAGAAGAGCTTTGCAGATACCCACAGTGATCTGAAGGAGTTATATGCTGGCTCTCTTACTCCATTGAATCAAGCCAGGCCCTATAGCTTGGAAATGTTCCTCAGGTCCCTTCTAGTCCTAACTTGATCTTACTTCACAAGGGGAGCTACCTTGTTCCCAGCACATACACACCCATGTCTACTTAAAATTTTTTTTTTGCTGTAATTAAGTGAAAGTTTACAATCCAAGTCAATTTGCCACACAGAACCCCATGCTACTGCCTCTATGCAACTCTAGCTGCTTTCTCCACCTTGTGACAGGACACTCATCCCCTCCACTCTTTACGTCCAGTATTCACTCAACTGACACTTGTCCCTTTCCATTCTCACCTCTCCCCTCTAAAAAGAGACTAGTTGAACAGCTTCATATATATATTAAACCATAAGTTACACACACCAGCTGCATCACTCTGTGTCCCTTAGTCCAGTGCAATCTTTGTCTGAAGTGTTGGATTCAGCAGTGGTCTCAGCTCTGGGCTAGCACCATGTCTACTTTTGATTTAAGTGGATCATCTGCTTTGAGTCGACCAGATAATTTCCTTTCCATTTGTCTTCACAGCACTACTACCTCAGGCCTACTTCCAGTTTAGCTACTAAGCAGTCCATTTCCTGAAAATCTGAGATACCTGGTGATGTGTCCTCAGAATGATTCACTTATCTCCATTCCAGATGTCCAGAAGGGAGACCAGCCAGAGGAGCAGGAAGACAGGCGGATCGATGGCTGCCCTCAGCCTCTTCTCAACACCCACATCTACACTCAGGGGCTCTGCTAAAGTGTGTGGGCAGGGACTGTCATGGGAGACACCAGGGAGCTGGAGCACCAGTTCACCATGACAGACTTTCCACTGGGCCCTCCATATCTGTGGCAGCAGAGAGGAGAGTCCTGTTTCAGGCTCTCTGGTGTCAGGCCGCTGAAGATTCTATGAGTGGAGAATGCCTCTGAGTGCAAACCAGAAAGTTTTTGAGCTTGGACTCTGCCTCAGATGTGGCATGTGGCTTTTTCTACCACCTCTTGCTGGTGATGCTACTTTTGTGTTCATGCCAGGAGTTCAGTTTTATTAAGACCGCTTCCCCCCAAAACAGGAAAAAAAACAAATCTGTTTCTACTGAGTTGATTTCAATTCACAGTACAGAACAGACCTATAAGACAGAGTAGAACGGCCTCAAGTATTTCTAAGGAGCAGTTGGTAGGTTTGAACTGCCAATCTTTCGGTTAGCAGCTGAGCTCTTTAACTACTGTACCACCAGGGTTCCTGCAAATTATAACCCTGCCTCAAGAAAGGCTGAAAGACTCATTTCCATGTAAGTGGGAATGACTGATGCCATCCAAGAGATAGATGGAGAGGGCAGAAGGTAGAAGGGGTTGTGCTAGCTAGTCCACCCATCTGTAGAGGTGGGAGGAATTGAGGACGTCCCTCAAAGGGCGTCTCCTCTCATAGCCCTGCAGTTCCACAGTGTCCCAGGCAAGGGATGCCCTCAGTATGGGACTCACACTCATTGAGAGCTTAGAGTAAACCAGGGCTGTTCCAGAGTCTTTACCTATGTCTGCGGTTTATTTGGAGCCCCTGGGTAGTGCAAAGGGTTAAGTGTTTGGCCACTAACCAAAATGTTAGCAGTTCAAATCTACCCAGAGATGTCTTACTTTAGGCTTGAAAATGATCTACTTCCAGAAGGTCACAGTCGCTGAAAACCCCATGGAGCACAGTTTTACTGTGACACGCATGGGGTTGGCATAAGTTGGAACAGACTTGATGGAAACTAGTTTGCTTTATTTATTCTTTATTTGTTACAACTATATTTTGAGGTGAGTTTGACAATTCCTGTTACATAGATAAGAAAATCGAGGCTCAGAAAGGCTAAATAAATCCACTACATTCTCATGGTATGTGTTAGAACTTGAATATGAACCCAAGTGCGTCTACCTTCAAGCCCATGCTGCTTCTACGGGAGTATTCCACGCCTGGCCCCCTTCATTATTCACGGGGTACAGGGCCCTTATCTTTCTTCCCACTACCTGGCTGCCTCACTACAGCTGGCTCAGACAGATGCTTCTGGAGTGAGAAGGCAAAGCTGGTGATTGTGTGTGTGTGTGTGTGTGTGTGTGTGTGTGTGCGTGTGCGAGTGCGCGCTCACACGCATGTGGATGTGTGGTTACACACAGCACACATGAACAGCGTAGCGATCAGGGATGGAGTGGAGGAGGAAGGCTTGTCATCCTCATGTTGGTGGCAGGAACTGCAGAGAGAACTCATTCCCACTCCAGCAGTTGTTCCTCCAGCCTCTCTTGTCAGGTCTCCAGAGTGAGACTCCTGGATGACCTGCGCCAGCTGTCCCTGGGCTTTGGTGGCCCTGCTGTAGTGCTGCAGGTGATCTTCCCTGTCCGCTTGGGGGACTGAGTAATTGCTGACTAACAGTGCAGCAGTATCAAAACTCAATTCCTCCTTCTTCTACTTGCTAAAAAGCTTTGGGTTATTTTTAAAAAGGCTTTTCCAGAAAATTACACCCTGCATCTCCCTTTCTGTTGCTGTAAGAAAGTCATTTAAGATGGAAATTAGAGTCCATTAGTGCACATTTAATTACCCACCAAATGAATGGCATATTTAATGGAAATGGCAAAACCTTCCAAACATGTACAAGATTTCTAGTTCATGCCTGTCCAGACATATTGCAAAATAATTCATTAACTACAGATGTGAGTTGCTAAGGCTGCCTCAGGGGAAAAGCAGGGCCAGAAAATGGAGCTAAGGATGTGCGAGCCAATTAGCAGACTTTCCTGTTGCTTCTTAATACAGAGTGTGCTCTGAGGTGAAGGCTGTTCTCTCAAGAGGGCAAAAGGGATGAGCGGCCTGGCTGGACTGGTCCGTGGCTGAACATGGAGAAAGGAAGTTGAGAGACAGTCTCTCTCTGTCCCATTCCCCACTCCACTGCCAGCTTCTTGCAGCACACACACAGCATCAGCCCATCTGGATAAACAGGTATGGGGTAGGCAGAACTTCAGAGATGGCAAGGATGAAAGAAGAGTCTCTGAGGCAGTTACTGGGGGATAGGCTGTGCCACCCACCCTTCACATCAGTGTCGTAGTTGTGTTTTCTCAGGTTTGAGGGATATTTTTTCATTTTCATTCACTCCAGTAGCCAACTTTTATGGAATGCTGGCTATTTGTGGAAAATCTGCTTGCTAATTCAACCATGTAATCAACCAAACTTCTTGTTAAATACGTATTATTCATTTATTTCCTCATCCACTCATTCACTTTAAGCCGTGAATTAACCAGCCAGCGTATACTTAATCATTTATAAAACCACTTAGCCTTTACAGAGTACCTACTATTTAACTTTAATTGTGCTCATGAGAAATGTGTACTATGAAGCAATAGTTCAAACAGAACAGCAGGATACCACATAGTTTAAAATCAGGAAAGATGTGTATCAGGTTTGTATCTTTTTATCATGCTTGTTTGGTCTGTGTGCTGAGCAAATAATCTGAGAAGCTGGGCCATAAGAAGAAGTTGGCGTCAGCATGGGAGGAAAACTCATTAACAACTTGGGATATGCCGACGACACAGCCTTGCTTGCCGAAAGACAGCTTGAAGCACTTTCTGATGCAGATCAAACGCTACAGTCTTCAGCATGGGTTACACCTCAACTTAAAGAAAGTACAAATTCATACAGCTGGACCAATAAACATCATGATAAGCAGAGAAAATACTAACATTGTCAAGGATTTCAATTTACTTTGATCCACAGTTAATGCCCATGGTAGCAGCAGCCAAGAAGTTAAATAACATTGCATTGGTGCAAAAGACCTCTTTAAAGTGTTCAAAAATAAAGATGTCACCTTAAGGACTTAGTTGCACCTGACTGAAGCCATTGTATTTTCAATTACCTCATATGCATGTAAGAGCTGGACAGTAAATCTAGAAGACTAGAAGAGAACTGATGCCTTTGAATTTTGATGTTGTTGAAGAGTGCTGAATATAATATTTACTTCGCCATGAGTCGGATCCGACTCGACAGCCCTTGGCTTGGCTGGCCCTGAACCAAACAAATCCATTTTGGAAGAAGTACAGCCAAATTGTTCCTTAGAAGCGAGGGATAGTGAGACTCTGTCTCACTTATTTTGAATGTGTCATCAGGAGAGGTGAATCTTTGGAGAAGGACACCAAATGTGGTAGAGAAGAGGGTCAGCAGAAGAAAAGGAAGACCCTCAATGAGATGGATTGACCAGTGGCTGCAACGATGGGCTCAAGCATAGCAATAATTGTGGGAATGGCACAGGACTGGGTAGTATTTCCTTCTGTTGTACAATGGGTTACTGACACCTCACAACGACAATATTTGACCTCCCATATATCTATTCACTCATCCTATCAACTGACCAACCACCAATCAACCAACCAACAAACCAATATTCACTGAACACTAAATGCCTACGAACATTTATTTTTACACTTTATTTATTTATTTATTGTGATTGAGTGAAAGTGTACAGCTGAATATAAATCTGCATGCCCAGCTATTTGCAGCTCCCACTGCTCTCCCTGCCTGGTGACAGCACACTCCTCCGATCTGTTCTATATGTCATATTCTCCTAACAGTCTCCTGTCTCCCTCTCTTCACTCTCTCCACCATCTCCAGTAAGAGGCCAGAAGGACAACATCCTATAGATGCATAGAACGGTAAAGTGCACACACGATATGGTCACTTTGTGTCACCGAGTCCACTCTGTTCCTGTCTGAATAGTTGACCTCAGTAGTGATTTATGGACAGGGGCAGCATCAGGACTAGTGGAATCCCAAGGCCCTTGGACCATCAACTGTGGTCTTTTAGTGGAGTTCTTAGGGTGCATCCCTTTTTATTCTTATGTTGCCAGTGAGACTCAACTTTGTGAGTCCTGTCACAGCTGCCACTGGTTGTGGCCAGTCACCATCTGGTTCCTCTGGTCATATATCAATATAGTTAAACCACTCACGTGGGTCTCTTTGTCTTATGAACATTTATCTATGCAATCAATAAACATATACTGAACACTTTCTATATACTAGGCACGGTGTAGATACTAGGGAAATAAAACTGGAGACGCAGTTCCTGCCCTGCTCATATTTGAAATACTGGTGGCATAGCTTCTAGCATCATAGCAACATTCAAGCGACCACAGCATCACAATCTAACAGACATGTGGCAGAAATAACTTTTATGCTGGTAAGAAGTTGAATTGAAAAAGATTGTATGATATGTACACTTCAACAATGACCTAAAACAAACAAACAAAAAAGTAGCTATGGAGGCTGCTTATGTACAATGGAAAATTGCGTGGCATTTGTTTCCTTGGTTTGGGGGTTTGGAGTCGTGACTTCATGGGACAACTCAGTTAAGTGGCCTAATAATGTGCTTAGTGATTCTATCCTACTTCCTAGTTCATCGCACAGTGCCTGGGGTATTCAACATTTGAAAATAGCCATCTAAGGCATAACAATTGGTCTCCATCACCTGGGAGGCTGTAAACCAGCCAAGTAGATAGATAATTCCTAGAGGGAGGAAAGAACCTTGATGGTAGGGTTCATTTTTTCTTATTCCAAGTAAAGGCCAGGAAATACCATTCCTGCACATCCTAATAGGTAACAAACACTTAATGATACTGTCTGATTTAATCTTTACAAGAAACCTATGCATTGGTATTTTTTATTTTTACTTTACTGCGATAAACTAAAGTTCAGGGAGGTAAAGTAAATTTCTCTAGGTGTCTCTCAACTCTTGATGGCAAAGCTAAGACCTAAACTCACAGCTGTGTGCTTGGGAACCCTTGCCCTAGCTACCAAATTCTGTGGCTTCTGGCACAGTGGTACTAAAAAGGAAGAAGCCAAATCTTAGAGATCACACCAGGGCAAAAGGATCTCAGCTCTCAGATCCACTTTTCCAGGTTACTTGTAATTCCCTCTTCCCTGAAATGCTCCTGCCTATCCACCGATTTCTACAGAGGCCCTGGATAATGGCTCTGCTGGGAGCTGTCTAGCCCTACCTTCCGTACGTAGTGGGAGAGACTTCTAAGGCAGGTAATGGTTTTCACGATGTAATTTAACTTAATGCACTCCTGTATTGTTATTACTAATGTAAGCCACACTGTGTATGTCTAAGGCAGCCCATTATACAAATTCTTATAAAGAAAATGTCTAAATCGAGACACCTGCTACTTTTCTGAACAAATGGGATGGAATTTAAACTCTCTGGTTAGGGCCTGGCAGTTGAAGTCTCCACAACTATAGTGTTTTCATCTCCCAAGAATATGTCCGGAAGAAAATTGCATTATTCCTTTAGGAGTGGCACATTTCTCCCCTCCCCACAACCCACAGTTCCGTTGTAGTGGAACAAGGCTGCCAACACCTGCATGGGACTTTCTGTGTGCATGTAAACTCATCTCGGAAAAAACAACTTCCAATAAGTATTTTTCTGAGTAAGTGATTAGAGGGGATCTCGTAATAGATGGTTGGCATCTGGGGACACTGGGTCAAGTCGTAACTTAAACTTCATGTGATAGTATACAGAAAAAGATGCTTAAAATATACCCAGGCAGGGGCTTCACTTACATTCTTTCCAATTTCTGACATAACCCTCCCCTCCCATTTGCTCCCACACCAAAGCTGTCACTGAGGGGTTCCCTGCAGGGAGCCACCCTCCCTCCTCCTCTCTGTCACTCAAGCCACTCTTAAATATTCCTGCTACAAAGGCAGGGCTCACACAAGTGTGTGAACCATCTTCAGGGAAACGTCTGCCTTACCACATCTGGGCTGTAGCCTCAGGTGCCTCTAAGATTTATGAGAGTCACATACTGAACCTCAAAACACCTTACTTGAAATTTTCATCTTTTTTTTATATGATGAAGAAAGGCCAGGAAATCAACCTATATATACTGTCTTAGGAACTTCTCTCTTTGAATGTGTCAGGCTGAAAGGTCCCTCCTCCGGCACTTTGAGGTAAAGGGCCATCATTGTTGCTGTGTGATGTGAGGCATTCGGAGTATGTATGTCCATGTACAGCAACTACAGTGTGTAAGAAGTGTTGGGTGAACGAAGGGTAAGGTCTCTATATAGTCTCCACTAACATGCAGACTAGAAAGAGTACTCAGTTGTGGGTTCTACTGTGCCTTTCCAGTCCTGATCTTCTTCTTGTTGTTGTTAGGTGCTGTCTAGTCGGCTCCAACTAACCTATGCGCAACAGAACAAAACACTGCTCAGGTCTGTGCCATGACCACAGTTGTTTTTATGCTTAAGCCCACTGTTACAGCCACTGTGTTAATTCATCTCACTGAGGGTCTCACTCTTTTTTGATGACTCTCTACTTTACCAAGCATGATGGCCTTCTCCAGAGACAACATGTCCAAAGTAAGTAAGACACCATCTTGCCATCTTTGCTTCCAAGGAGTACTCTGGTTGTACTTCTTCCAGAACGGATCTGTTTGTTCTTTTGGGAGTCCACAGTACATTCAATATTCTTCTCCACCACCACAATTCAAAGACATCAATTCTTCTATTGTCCTTCTTAGTTACTGTCCAGCTTATGCATGCATACGATGTGATTGAAAATATGATTTGGATCAGGGACACCTTAGTCTTCAAGATGAAACCTTTACTTTTCAATACTTTAAAGAGGTCCTTTGCAACAGATTTTCCCAGTGCAATGTTTCTTTTGATTTCTTGACTGCTGCTTCCATGGGGGTTGATTTTAGAACCAAGTAAAATGAAATTCTTGACAACCTTAATCCTTTCTCCATTTATGATGATGTTGCTTCTGATTCAGTCATGAGGATTTTTGTTTTCTTGATGTGGAAATGCAATCCTTACTAAAGGCTGTGGCCTCTTATCTCCATCAGAAGATGAAATCCTCTTTACTTCCTGCAAGCAAGGTTGTGTCACCTGCATGATGATTGTTAATGAGTCTTCCTTCAATCTTGATGCCTCCAACCTTCTGGGACTGGGAAATTGGAAGTCCACTAAATATCATAGTCCTAGAAGAGCCCACGTTGCAGTTTTGCCTCAGGTCTAGCTGTGACATCCAGGCCCCTTCCTATTCATCACTAACACACCAATCCATTAATTTATCTATTTTCCCACTCACCTGTCCATTTACTTTTTCTAAATTTACATTTTCTAAAGACATCATCCTCAGAAGAATCCTCTTGAGCATTACAAATCATTTAGCCCAGTCCCCTATCTACCATCCAATCTTGGTTTTCAAGAGCCTCTACTTCACGGTCTACATTTTGTTGGGTAAGTCATGCCTTTACTTCCCAGTGATGGCACAAGTTCCCCCTGCCTCATATTTTCTTCTATTTTGACTTCTCTACTGTGGCTGTCTTCCACACAGCCTTTGAGCTTGAACTGAGATGTTATTTCCTCTAGGAAACCTCTCCTGGAATATGTTACATCCCCACTGCCTGTGTCTGGGTAAATGTTTCTCCTCGTGTATGCTTCCTTAGCACCTTGCATTTGCCTCATCAGGATACCTATCACTCTGTAGGGCTGCCCCCAAGTGTCATCTCAGAAGCAACAGGTCTTCTTATGATCCACATCCCTGAGTTTTAGCTCAGGGAAGAAAGTGGATAGCTCTAGGCAGAGGTTGGTCTTTGCTTCCATCTTAGAGCTGTCTAGGTGACTAAAATCACTTTCACAGTCACTTGATCATGAGTCTGCTTAAATGATGCAATCTCTGGCCATGAGGGAAAATATAGATATCCACCTGTGATTAACTCTGGTGCCACAGTTGCTTCAGAATTGGAAGGTGGTATTGATATCTTTCTCTGCTTGTGTACTGACTGAGTCTAGAGTCAGGACAATCTACCCTGTCAGGTTTATCAGCCATCCTTCAAATCTCAGGTTCCTTCCTGATAGGGAGGAGTGTGAAAGCTGGAAACCCCAATGAGACGTTGGTAGGACTGTAAAGAGGGAGACAGATGGTAGCTGTGTTTTCAGGCTACCCCATGCCTGATGACCTGTGTTTGCTGGAAAAGTGCTGCTTTATTACGTTTCCCAGGCTTGGGGCATATCTCCCTGCCTAGGTGGGATTTCCAAACCTACTGGAGCAGAGAATCCTGGAACAGAAGCAGGAACATGTCACAGGTTTTTATGGCAGAATCATGCTTGGAATTTAATTAACTTATCTTCACACTATTATATATTTACATAACTTAATGATGAGATTACACATTTCAATTAGTGTATAATTAGGAGTTCTATTACTTAAAGAAAAATACTTGGGAATAATTACACAATTACGAAATACAATTAGAAAGTGACATATAATTAAATTTAGAAAAGCTTTTGAAATGCTCCTCCTACCCTCCCACCTTGCGCCCTGTACAAATGATTTTTTGTATTTATTCTGTCTCCTCTTTCTCATCTCCAAGTACAAGTGCAGCCCAATCCAGCACAGCCTGATCAAGGGGCGGGTGTTCCTCT
Source organism: Heterohyrax brucei (assembly GCA_028571685.1). NCBI lineage: Eukaryota > Metazoa > Chordata > Mammalia > Hyracoidea > Procaviidae > Heterohyrax > Heterohyrax brucei. The sequence continues at coordinate 37,179,829 of CM053145.1, forward strand.
GGATTCCTTTTGGTCTTTGATGACTGATTTATCCCTCATAATCTGTTGGGTGTTTAGGAGCATCGGTTGGCTTGGGAAAGTCTGCCTAAGGATCTGAAATCGTGGTACACATTTGCAGGTCGTAGGTGGGGTTGTCCACTTTTACTTGTGAGTAGAAGAAGAGAGGGAGTAGGGTAAACCATCCCCACAACCCAAACCTATTTCCACTGAGTCAACTCCAATGCACAGTCACCCTGTAGGACAGAGTAGAACTGCCCCACAGAGTTTCCAAGGGAGACTTAGCAATCTCAGAGGCTGAACGTTGCTGGCCTGGCTCCTGACTGTGCACAAGAGAGTCAGATTATCACGGGTCATGTACACAGGTTCATCAGTTTACTGCTTTGAAAACACAGTCACACATCCCAGCTCTTTCAGTCCTCAGCACAATCTGATGAGGTAGAAAGTTGGGTTAAGTGTTGTTCTCTGTGACGCCACTCTCTTTGTGTCGGTTCTCTCTCTCTGTTTTCAGTCTTCTTCTACGCTCCATTTTTGCCTTGGCTCATGGATTAAATTTTATTCCCAGAGTTCTATATTGTCTTCTTTTCTCCCTTGAGCAATTCAGGGGGATTGAAGGGGCAGGTAGGGTGACGTTGGGATACAGCAGGGAAGGTTGTCAGATAGTGCCAAAAAGACACTGTGGACAGAGATTGACTACTGTTTACACACCTATTTTTCTTTCCTCGAGGGCATGCAGTTAGAGTACCTTTCCTAGACTTCCTTGCAGTTTTATGTGTGGGATATAACTGTGGGCAGAACTGAGGTATCCTACTTCCAGGCTGACCCATAACACTTAACTAGGCTTTCTCTTTCTTCATTTTCTGGCTGTATGCTGATGTCCAGGATAAATTTTGAAGCTACTGTTGAAAAAGACAGGGACCTGTCAGCTGTAGAGCAGAGCAGTCCTCCTCACCCTCTCTTTGTGTGAGCAAGAAACTTTGACTTTAAGTCCCTGAGATTTCTATGTATAGCTGCTTAGAAACTAAAGAGGCTTTACAAATTTAAGTATAATTGGACACTAATATTCATGTTAGCAAAGTTTTATGCTGTCATCTATGTAGGTCAAGAGGGCAAGACAAGATATATTTAGTGGTTGGTAAAGGTGATTAATCTAGTGGACACTATGGTTGGCTCCCTGAAATCCATTTCAGTTTTACAGGGCATTCATCCTATTCTGTTCTGACACCAACTGTTCTGTCCACACAGCCCATGTGCTTAAGACAAAGTTGTCCCTGTTTTCAGGCCCAGTAGGTCTAAGAGTAATCTCCTTTCCTTGGGTCCAGAGATCCAGACAATGTGAATCAAACATATTATTACTCTGAAATGTTTGTGACCCAATTTGGTCCAATAAAACATGAGGACAAGTTTGATTTCAAGGGTTCTATTTGGAAAGATATTCCCTTACTTATAGGGAAGTAATAGAAAATTATGTGAACTGAGGGTCACTGATGATTTGAGAATTCTGAGAACAGAAAGGCAAACAGGCAGACCTATCCAAGCAGGAAGTATGGGGAAGTATGCCCGTTCCTCTGATGTCAGTGCCTTGGTCTCTGGGCAGGTGTGTGTCTGTCTGGACTCTCATTGCCTCTTCTTGGCTTCCTTCCAAGCTCCAGTTTACTATGTTTTTGATTGCAAGAATAAGCAAACCAAACTCAGACCAGCTTAAAATGATGCTGGTATTGTTGTTAGCTGACTCATGACAATACCATGAACAATAGAGTGAAATATTGCCCAGTCAGGTACCGTCCCTGTGTTCAGTCACAGAATGGACAAAGTTCTGTTGCAATCTGCGCAGTTTTCATTGCCTGATTTTCAAAAGTAGACCAGCAGGTCTTTCTCCCTAGTCCACCTTAGCTGGGAAGCGTCACTAAAAACTTCTGCATCACAGCAACATGAAAGCCTCCACTGACAGATGTGTGGTGGCTGCACATGTGCTGTACAGGCCAGGAATCGAACTTGGGTTTCCTGCATCAGAAGTGAGACTTTTACCATTGAACTGCCAATGACTCGTATCTGAGGCATAAGTCATTTACAATCATGTGCCTTATTTGGGCCTACCTAGATGTAATCTCTTTACTTTTCTCTCGCTGCTATGACCAAATCAAACCCATTGCCATCGAGTCAATTCTGGCTCATAGCTACCCTATGAGACAGAGTAGAAATGCTCCATTGCCCTATTGGGTTTCCAAAGAGTGCCTGGTAGATTTGAACTGCCAACATTTCAGCAGCCATAGCTCTTAACCACGATGCCACTAGGGTTTTCCTTACCACTATATGTACTTCCAAATTTTCTATCTTTCCCTCAGGCTAAATGACCCCAGCCCACTCCCCTCCAGCCTCCCTGCCCCATTTCAAGTTTTCTAATGAGAGTAGGAATCCTAATAGGGTGTATCTAGACTTCTACCCACACCCTCTGCCCCATGGTAGAAACCCCTCTAGGCTCAGAGATCAGGACCCACCGTTCTAGCTGGGCAGAGCAAGGCAGCAGGCCAGCCTGTGTGATCCCAGCCCTGTGGGAAAGTCATGTGACTCTACTTACAGCACTGCTGCGCCCTGGGCAGGCTCCTAGAGGGACCAAGCAGCCTCACTCTGGCTTTGAGCTGATTGAGGACCAGAAAGGGTAGGCTTGCTTGTCTTGGGATGCAGGACTGCAGTGTGAGGAAAGTCTAGTGCTGCTATGACAGCAGTACTACAAGTGGATGGCTTTAACAAACAGACATCCTCTCGCAATCTAGTAAGCTACAAGTTCAAATTCAGGGGGATGCTTTCTCCATCTGTCAGCTCTAGAGGAAAGTCTTTGTCGTCAGTGTTCCCTAGTACAGGCAGAAGTTTCTCGGCACAGGAAGCCCAGGTCCAGAAGAAGTGCTCTATTCCTGGTGGTACTTTCTTTGCGGTATGAGGTCTCATCTTTTGTATAGACAAGCTCAGCCCTGTCTGATGGGGTTTAGTTGGCTGGAAAAAAGATCCAAAGTTTAACACAGGCTCAGTGTGGGGGCAGTGGAGAGGGAACTACTTTAGCCCGTGACTTCTTAAAGGGCTTAGTATCCACCAAGAGCCATTGTCCCTTCTCCATTTTCATCACTCACCAGCCTTCTCACTCTGTGTTCCAGCTACATTTTAAAAAAAAATTTATTGCAATGAAATATATGTAATATAACATTTGCCATTTCAACCTTTTTATCTACATGATTCAGAGACATTATGTTTTCATGTTGTGTAACTATCATTTATTTGTAATTTATTTCTAATTTTATTCACCACTTTTAACAGATATTCTGTACCCTTTAAGCCATATCTCCTCATTTCCACATCCCAGCTGCCCCTGGTAACCCTAACAAACTTGATGCTCTACAAAGTTGTCTGTTTTGAACACTTTACATAAATGAGACTATAGAATGTTTCTTCCATGTCTGACTTACTTCACTCAGCATGATATTTCCTACCAAACTTCTTTACATGCCACAGAATATGGCAACTCTCTTTTTCGCTTCTACACTTTTAGGCCAGCTATCTGAAACACCTGTTCCTTCTCCTTCAGGCCACTTCCTTGTCTTGCTTGGGTTCTCAGTTTTGACATGACTTTTCTATGACTTCCTGCCTGGGGCATTAGATCTTCCTCACTTTTCAACTCCTCAACTTGCATGTCTCAGGGACAACATAAAACAGGTGTTTTGTGATCACAGATTGACCTGTTGATCTCCCCACTAAAATAATTCTGATAGGACAGGCACTATCTGTAGCCCTGGCACATAGCAGTGCCGAATGAATGAATAGAAACCTGTTCAGTCTGGAGCCATCTGGGCAAAAGAGAGTAACTACTGATATCCTATATTTCCGAGTTCTTAGACTTCACCCTCCTTTTCTCTGCCATCATCACCTGCCTGTCAGTTTGTCATACATGTAACTTGCATGTTGCTGTGATGATGGAAGCTATGCTACGGCTACTTCAAATACCAGTAGGGTCTCCCAAGGTAGACAAGTTTCAGCAGAGTTTCTGACTTGGACAGACTAGAGAGAACTGGTCATGTGTTTCTGAAGATTAGACAGGAAAAGCTGTATAGATAACAGAATATGGTCCAAGATTTTGACTTGCTTATTTTGAATGCATTGTCAGGAGGGACTTATCTCCAGAGAAGGACATGGTGCTTGGTAAAGTAGAGGGCCAATGAAAGCAAGGGAAACTTTCCATGAGTTAGAGTGACACAGTAGCCACAACAATGGACTGAAACATACCAATGACTGTGGGATGACACAGGACTGAGTGACTTTCTGTTGTACATGGGGCTGCCTCTGTGACTCAGAGCCAAGACCATGGCCGCTAACAACAGGAACATCCTCAGCCATGGGCCTCCTGCAGCCGCTCCTCATAGGAAGCCATTGCACAGCTGGAGGAGCTCCCGCCTCTTCAAGGGTTCTTGGAAGCTCTGGGATTGAATGTTCATGTTTGATCTTTCCGTGTTTGTGAAAGCAAGGCATCCTTGAGAAGCCTATTGTTTCTGGTCTTTAGAATAAGGGTTTTCAGAGTTCCCAGGGTGGGCTTAAAACAGAGCATCTCACTTGATCTTTTCCCCTATTTTATATTTTTCTGCCTCCCAACTTAGTTTGGCTGGCCTCCCAACAGTTGGCGAAACTTTTCAAGTTCTGTGGCCAGCTGTTAGGGAAGAATGACATACAGTTCCCACGGATACCTTGTTCGCTGAGCTGCTGAGCAGGAAGAACACTGCAGGCTCGCTCTGCACCTCAGAGCCATCTGCTAGGGAGGTGGTTGGGCAGAGATGAGGTGAAGGCAGCTGTCCCCTGAGCAAATACAGAAAATGTAACACTGCTAGGATTCATTCAGGGGAAAATAAAGAGAGTCCAGTGAGGAAGTTTCAAAGCCAGTCCATGAAAAAGGTGAAGAAAAGAATCACAGGATGAGAGCTATTTAAAGCAATTGATCTCTGAACTCCACAGTGACGACCTCACTCCCAGACATGCTTTTTGGGTTGTCAAAATCTGGTTATGTTTTGACCTCAGACCCCTGTAGGCACAATGCTTCTTTTGAATGGAACAGTCTGATATCTGAGCTTCAAGTCTGCTGGAAGAAGTCCTGAACATATGAAGGTTTTCCTGTCTTTCTTTTCCAATTAAGCAAGTGCTTTTACTCTGGTATGTGGTGACTTGAAGGCACACAAGCAGTGTCTTTGAATACAAAATCTAATCTGCAGTAATAATAGTCACCAATTTGGTCTTCACCACTGTCTCTTTGGTTTGGTGTGCAGTTTTTTTTTTTCAAGCATGCCTAGTATTTTTTTGGTGGGGACTCTGTCAGTCTTGATGGAGAAGGCAACTGAAACCCTCCAGCAAATTCATTTTCCTACTTTCACTTTCTAGCTGGTAATGGGATGTGATGAATTCCAAATGTTATGTTTGCAGCCAAATCTTTGTGGTGCTTTGCTAAGAATGCTGGAATATCCAATGCATTTTCATGAAATAATAATAAGGTTAATTATCGATAAGGAAACAGGTGCTCAATGAGGGAGTGAACAATATATTCTGTCTCCTTCAAGGGAGGTGGAAGTGCTCTGTGTTTGAGAACAAGAGCTTAGTAGTCCTCCGTGGAGGCAGAGGTCTCTCAGGGGTAGCGAAGACTTTGGGCTTAGAAGATGAGAAGGATCACCCTTGGAGAGAGCCCTGGAGAGGCAGGAGAATAGGGCAAACTAGGCCCGGACTGAGAGATGAAGAATATGAAATATTCCTTGAGCAGGGATGTGAGGACAGGATAGAGGTCTTGAAGAGCAATGGTGGTCCCGGGCCTGGCAACGCCAGCTTTACAGCTAGAACACTAGGGGACCCCAAGGTCAAAATGTCCCCTTCCTCTTTTCCACCTTCCTTACTCTTCACTTTAATTAAGGAAGAAGCAAGCCTACAGTGTGAAAGACAGCAGCCTGAACCTGCACAACAAACAGTGGTTAATAAAAAGCTGACTGGATCGTAAGTGGAGTTGTCAGGTAGGGTAAGGGAAGGAATGTTTAAGGAAAGCCTCAGAGTGACGTCCGGGTTCAGAAAGACAGAAGGAACGGTAGGGTTTTTAAGATGAGGAAATATTACTTCCTGTCAACATACTGCCTCCTTTAAGTTTTGGAGGTTTTCTAGAAATGATGAAGACAGTTTTTTGCTGGTGGTAAGAAGAATAAGTAAGCCCTGGTGGTGCAGCTGTTAAGTAGTCAGCTGCTAACCCAAAGATCAATGATGCGAACCCATCAGAGGTTCCGCAGAAGAAAAGATCAGATGATCTGCTCTACTAAGGGTTGTAGCCAAGGAAACTCTACGGAGTAGTTCTAGTTTGCCCTGTAGGGTTACTACCAGGCAGGATCAACTCGACAGCACACACCAACAACAACGTGGAAAGTTTTCTTAAGTTAAGATTAAGAAACTTTGTAAGAAAGGGTAACATGAGTTCTTAAAATAGGCTCCAAGGAAAGCATTTTGACCTTGGTTTATGTCAAGAAGTACCTTTTGATTTCTCTGTCTTTTCTTCAGCCTTAACTTCTTTTGGTTATCTGCGGGTTTCAGCTCCACCGCATCTACGAGTAAGTCAGACCATTTTTGACAACCCAGATTTTCTGTGTAACGATTCAGTATCTTAGGAGGCAGCAAAAAGTGCAGGCTCTGAAGTCAGATTGTGTGTAATCTTGGATAAGTTATTTATATAACTAAATTTTCTCATGTATAACCCCCTCCCAAAAATCCACTGCCATCAAGGTGCTTCTAACCCATAGCAGCCCTATAGACAGAGTAGCACTGCTCCATAAAGTTTCCAAGGAACACCTGGTAGATTTGAACTGCCAATGTTTTGGCTAGCAGCTATAGCACTCAACCATTATATAATTAGCATTTCCTCTTGTATGTAAAATGAGAATAATAATTTTGCTTAACTTCCCAGGGTGCTGATAAAGATTGAAGAAATATACTTAGATATATACCATTACCATAGAGTTGACTCTGACTCATAGTGACCATATAGAATAGAGTAGAACTGCTTCATAGAGTTTCTAAGTAGGGCATGGTAGATCTGAACTGGTGACATTTTGGTTAGCAGTTGTAGTAATTAACTGCTTCACCACCAGGTGTTCTATATATATATATATGTATATGTATATGTATATGTATATGTATATGTATATGTATATGTATATGTATATGTATATGTATATGTATATGTATATGTATATGTATATGTATATGTATATGTATATGTATATGTATATGTATATGTATATGTATATGTATATGTATATGTATATACATATGTACTGATGAAGACCAAAGACCGCAGGCTTCATTTGGTATGGGCTCTACCCCCAGCATCCATAAAATAGAAAATCCCCATACCTGGACCAGTAAGCAACATCATAGGGTCACCATGAATCAGATCCAACTCGATGGCATTTGGCTGAATTGGCAAGCAACATCATGATAAACAAAGAAAGCACTGCATTTTTCAAAAATTTAATTTCACTTTGTTCCACAATCAGTGCTCTTGGAAGCAACAGTCAAGAAACCAAAAGACACATTGCATTGGGAAAATCTACTGCAAAATACCTCTTTAAAGTATTGAAAAGTAAAGATATCACCTTGAAAACTAAGGTGTGCCTGACCGAAGTCATGGTATTTTCAATCACATCATATGCATGTGAAAGCTGGACTATAGGGAAGATAGAAGGAGAATTGATGCCTGAATGTACTGTGGACTGCAAAAGAACAAGCAGATATGTTCTGGTAGAAGCACAATCAGAATCTCCTTGCAAGCAAAGACAGTGAGACTGCATCTCATATACTTTGAAAGTGTTGTCAGGAGGGATCAGTCCCAAAAGAAGAACATCATGTTTGGTAGAGTGGAGGGTCAGTGAAAAAGTCTAAAAGCTCAACAAGATGGATTGACATAGTGGCTACAACAATGGGCTTCTGTATAAAAACAATTGTGGGCATGGTGTGGGACCAGTCATTGTTTTATTCTGTTGTCACCATAAATCAGAACCACTTGATGACACTGAACAACAAACAACAATAACATTTGCCCAACACACAGTAGAAAGAAGATCAACTTAATTGGACTTCAGCATAAACTGAAAACTAATCTTAACCCGATGTTACTAGGATAGAGTAGCTGGGGTGGGGGTGTTGGGACCATGCTCTCAGGGCACATCGAGGCTAATTGGCATAACTAGCCTATTGCTAAAAGAGTCTCTTCTGCACTCCATATTGGTGAGTGGTGTCTGGAGTCTTAAAAGCTAGCAAGCTGCCATCTGAGGTACAGCAAATGGACCCAGGTCATCTGGAACAGATAATCACCAAGAACAACAAAGACACAAGGGAAAAAGAGCCCAGGAGACAGAGACACTCATGTGAATGGGTGACTGCATCAACATGTGACCAGAAGAACCAGATGGTGTCTGGCCACCACCAAAGATAGCCGTGATGGGGTACACAATGTTGAGTCCCAGCGGCAATACAGGAAAAAGAGGAGTGCACCTCAGGAACTTCACTAAAAGGCCTCATTTGGTGGTACAGCAACTTGGGGGTTCCCATGGGAGCATGACCCCTAGACCTGCTGCTGCACCTGACCAGAAAACATTACTGAGGTCTACTCTTCAGACAGGGATGGACTGGACTTGGAGACAAAGTGTGACCATATGGTGTGTGTACTTTATGGTTCTGTGCATTTATAGGATGCTGTCCTACTGGCCTCTTAGTAGAAGGGAGAGGAGAGGGTGGAGAGAAGGGGACAGGAGATCATTAAGAGCTACAACACATATAGAAAGAAAAGGAGGAGTCTGCTGTCACTGGGGAAGGAGAGCAGAAAGAGCTGCAGATAGACGGGCAGGCAAATTTAATTCAGATTGTATACTTTCACTTAATCACACACACACAGAAAGAACCGTGCTCAGCATACGACAAGTGCTCAATCAGTGTACTATGTCATTATTTCCTCTTTTAAGATTTCAGATATTATCAAATTATTTATCATCAAAATTGTAACACTACACCATAGTGAGTGAAAGAAAAGCTAATAACAATTATCCTGGGAACAGGCACCCTAGGCAAATGGAGGTACGTTAGCCCTGTGAGATAACCCACATTTTACACAACGGGGTATGGTTGACAGTGTTAGGTACCAGTCCCATCACTAGGCATAAAAGACTTAAAGCAAGAAAATGTTGATGACTCATTGCAATATTTTAAGACAGCTAGCTGGAAGAAAAACAATTGAAAGGAAAATATGCATGCGTATATTTGGCCATCTGAGCCATTCTGTCCTAAGATAATGGTAGATAACTTCCCCAAACTGGGAGTGAGTAAGTTCCCATTTGCCCGAAGAGTTTACTCCTTTCTGGTTGAATATTAAACCCTTGTAACATTGATCCTATTAACAAACAGCATGGGCAAAAGTTTAAAGGAGTGAAAGAACAGGAACATCCTAGAGCTGGAGCTGGAGCTAAAGGCTAGGAAGAGAAGGAGGTGAACGCATGGAGCTGTCTGAGTGTGCAGGAGTGAGGGTTGTTCTTGTGTAGAAAAACTCAGCCACGTGAAGTTTAGGAACAGTATTCAGGGGACAGTCTCTCCCATGGCCCTGGGGCAGGCAGACAAGCAGTATACTGTCCCCTGCCTTTCTGTAAGCCGTTGTCTGCCAGAAATGCCCAGAGAGTTCTGAGTGTTAAAGGCAAGAGTCCTGTTGATGTTTCCTCCAGGACCCAGATTCCCTTTCAAAATGAAGTATGAAAAGATTGAAATAAGTTTTACTTCAAGGATTTGTCTAAAGTTCAGTATTTTTATTTTGAAAGGGGAAAGAGTTACTGACGTCCCTGAAGTACTTGGTCCCCAAAGAGACATCTTCCGTAAGCAGAGAGCCTGGATGTTGGACAAGCTGTCTCAATAAACCAAGCCAAGACTCTCCAGAGCAAAAGGCCACGAGCCCCTGCAGTCCTTGCTGAAACCCCTGCATAAAGACTGCTGGGAAACCTACCAATGATGCAAACCTGGTTTATTGAACTTGCTGAACCAGGGGGTCATCACCCTCATAGAGTCTCAAGAGGACATGAAAGTGGGTTTGTTTCTGGGCTTCAGATGTTGGAGGTAGTCACAGGGTGGTCCTAGGGCAGAAGTTAATAAGTGGGGCCTGGGCAGGGCCTAGCTAGGTTTTGTTGGAGCATTGCTGGGATAGTCAGTGGTCTTGTCTCAGGAACCTGAGTTCACATAGAGTCACAGTGAAATAATTTTGCCTATGATCTTATCACAAATGCATTCAGCTGGATGAGCTAATGACAAAATAATTGGATTTTAGTGTATGTTTCTAGTCACGGCTTATGTTTTTTATTTATAAACAACTTGATCTACTCAGCAAGTCAAGGTTTGCGGTTTCAGTTTGCTTTCTTACTCAAGAAAATAGGAGACTATGATCTCCAAAGAACTGTCTCCCCTCTGATCCAGTATGGGAAAAATGGAATCTGAATGGAAGCAGGAAAGAACTTCTATTTCCACTGAAAGTGTTCCATTCACAGGCTTCTCGTGCTCTGTCAGAAAAACACTAACATCCCTTGCTGAATCAGGGAACTCTGAGGAGCTGGCCAGTTCCATCCCTCACTTTCTGTCACCACTGATCACCCCCACCAGCAGTGCCTACCACTTGTCACCACCACCCAGCCTACCCTTTCCCAACCCCCGTTACCCAGCCCTATCCCCACTTTGCCCATTCCCCAACCATCCCTTCACTCACACCCCGTGCCATTTATTAAGCCTGTACTGTGTCAGAACCTGTGCCATGTGTGTTTGTAACCCCGATTTTATTTGATCTTCCCTGAAGTTTTATGATATTGACTACCAGTTCTTATCTAGAAAGCACATTGATTGACCCCTGTATCCAGGCTCAGAAGTACTGAATCAAAAATGCTTGAAATGAGGGCTCAGGAATTTGCATTTTAAAATCATATAGGTGATTTTGATGCATAGACAATATTCGAGAACCACAACGTTATTCCTCTTTTAGGGACGGACCCATGGAGTGAAAGAGTTAAAAAATGATTTTTCATGATTCCAAGAATGCCTACTCCCAAGATGAGCTTAAGGAAATAATATCCAAGAAAAGAGAAAACATAATTACTTCTATTGTTGTGTAAATACCTAGTCTAACCTATTATTTGTGCTGTTTTTATGGATGAGGAAACTGAAGCCCAGAGAGGCTCAAGGTCACACGGCTCCTAAGAAATGGAGCCATGGTTCTGAAACAAACCTACCTGGTCCTACTTGCTGCGTTCCTTCCTGAGTACTGTGGTTGCCTGCAGAAATTCTCTCTCAGGCTGGGCTAGGGATTTATTTGTTTTATTAACATGTTGCTTGTGTGTTTTTTTTTTTTTTTTTAAATCAGTCATTAGGTGCCATCAAGTTGATTCTGACTTGTGGCAGCTCTATGGGGCAGAGTATAAATGCCTCATAGGGTTTCCAAGGAATGGCTGGGGGATTTGAACTGCCGACCCTTTGGTTAGCAACTGAGCTCTTAACCACTATGCCACCAGAGCTCCTTTTTGCATCTACAGCCATGGAAACCAAGACTGAATTCTTTGCTGTCCCAGCCTTTCCTGCATGGCGTTTCATCATTCTTCCCCCAGCAACTCCTGCCAGCACTCCTGCCAGGCCTCCGTCATTGTCCCTGATACCCAGGTTTCAGTTCTCAATACTCTTTTTCCTTCCTTCCATTTATTGAGTCATCACTTCCAGTTTGCCTTTTTTCCGACTTGCTGCTGCTTCTGTCTTTTTCCAGTTCCATTGCTATTGCTCCAGGTATTCATGTTCTGTGAATCTTTTTAAAAAACCGTAACTGGCTTCATTTATACATCTAGTTTCTTTCCCATGTCATCCATTCTGAACACAATAAAACTTAATCCTCCAAATATATATATATATATTGGACTGTTGCTCTTGACTTCCAAACTCCAGGAAGTCCACACTGGTTATCCAAGGCCCTCTCCAGTGGGGCTTGTAGAGTCTCTGGGTGGTGAGAGTGGTTAACACAATTGACCGTTAACAGAGAGCTTGGATATTCTTGAGTCTAGTCAGAGACAGCCTTGGAAGAGAGGCCTGGTAGTTTACAACTAAGAAAATCCACTGGTTTTCCCCATAGAGCACAGTTCTATTCAGGCACCAATGAGTTTGCTGTGAGCTGAAATTGATTAGATAGCAGTTACTGGAATGGAGCCCAGCTGAATCTACTGATTTGTTAAAAAAATAACAAATTCAATGGCAATAAATTCTTACTTTTTTAAAAATTACTATGAAGACAGTTAAGCGATTCTAATATTTCACTCAATATATGGACTCTCACTAAAGTAGTAAAGGATTGCCTTGAACATAATGTCTACATCTACAAAAATCAGATAATGAATTTGGAGAAAACTACTCTAATTTCATATAACCCAGCAATTTGAAGGTTATTCAAAATTCCTTCATAGGAGTCAATCTCTTTCTAAGCAATTATGATTTTTCTAATGTTCTATATCCAAGTCTCAAAGGTATCTTTTATATGTGTTCATGCAGCTTCAAGAAATAGTTGCTTTTCTCTTTATATTCCACTTGCGACAAGATTCCTAATGTAGAGTAATCATACTTGGTAAATGTATGAAATAAGACCATTAATTCTAACAATAAACCTGCAGTTGGCAATCATATGAAAAAGAATCTTTGGCTGTTTCAGGAAGTATTTAGGTACTGAATATGTATTTATTCTTCTACTCCTCTGAAAATAATTACTTCTTGGTTTACATTGACAGTTCTTTAATCTCAGGTGTGATTTTTAAAAAAAAAAATGCTATTTTTACTTTGGATGAAAACACACACAGCAAAACACATACTCTTTCAACAATTTTTGTATGTCCAGTTCATTGACGCTGGTTACAACCTTCACACAAGATAACCATTCTCACTGTCTGTGTTATTTCACTCTGTATGTTGACTCTCTGTCCCTTCAAGTTCTCCTCAGATGTGATTTTTAACTTTGTTGTTATGTGGAAGCTTAATTTGTAAATTAGTTGATACGTATGGTACAAAACCCAGCATAACGGTAAACATTCTTTTCTGGCAAGAGGTCACCCTGTATCTGAGTGCCTCTGCAGTGTACGCATGCAGTGACCTTTACGTGCTCTTTCTCAATTGGGCTGGCAACCACTCATAATGAGGGTTAGCCACTGGAACTAACAACCCTCAAATTTTTTTTATTTTTTATTTTTTTTTATTTAACATAACTGAGTGAAAATGTACATTCATGTATAAATTTACATGCCCACCTATATGCAGCTTCCACTGCTCTCCCTGTCCGGTGACTGCACACTATTCCTCTCTGCTCCATACATGTCTCATCCTCCCAACAGCCTCCTTTCCCCTCCTCTCCGTCCACTCCCCTTCCTCCAGTCAGAGGTCAGCAAGATGATATGCTGTAGATGTATAGAATCACAAAGTGCTTCCAATATATGGTCACTCTGCATTGCCAAGTCCAATCCATTCCTGTCCAAAGAGTGGACCTTTGTTATAATTTATGGGAAAGGGCAGCATCAGGACAGGGGGCCACGCTCTCAGAGGAACCCCAAAACCACTGGACCATCAATTGAGGTCTTTTAGTGGAGATCTCATGATGCACCACTTTTTATTCTTGTGTCGCCAGTGAGACTACTCTCTGTGAGCTCCATTGTGGCTATCACTGGTGGTGGCCGGGCACCATCTGGTTCTTCCAGTCCCAAGTCGATGTAGGCACCCACTCATGTGGGTCTCTCTGTCTTCTCGGAACAACCCTCAAATTTAAGGGGCTGGTCAATATAAATGCTTATTCCTCACTCACAAAATTCTGATGAAGGTTGGGTTATCTCTTTGGGCAGCTCACCTCTCCAAGTGGTGACTCAGGGAGCCAGCCACTCAGGCTTCTTCCATTTGATGGTTCTGCCAGACTCTTACGTGGGACATTTTGTGTGGAGCACATTAGGGACCAGACCTGGAGGTAGCATACATCGCTTCCATCTATACCCTATCGAATAGAACTCTGTCATGAAGTCAACCTACTTCAAGGAGTTAGGCAAATGTTGAGGAAGGCAGAGATGTGGGTCAGAAGTACTTGCTTCTGTCCCTACATTTTCTTGGATGAGCTTTATCGTTTTAAGTTTGATATTTAGGTCTTTTATCCAGTTGGAGTTGGTTTTTGTATAAGGTGTAAGATATGGATCTTGATTCAGTTTATTGCAGATGGATAACCAATTTTGCCAGCACCATTTGTTGGAGATACTGTTTTTACCCCAGTTTAGTGTCTTAGGGCCTCTGTCGAATATCAACTGTTCATAGGCAGATAGTGTCATCTCTGGAGTCTCAATTCTGTTCCATTGATCGATCTGTCTGTTCTTGTACCAGTACCAGGCTGTTTTGACCACTGTGGCAGTGTAGTATGTTCTAAGGTCGGGTAATGAGAGGCCTCCCAGTGTGTTCTTCTTCTTTAGTAGTACCATACTTATCTGGGGCTTTTTCCCTTTCCAAACAAAATTGGTGATTTGTTTCTCCATCTCATTAAAAAATGTCACTGGAACTTGTATTGGAATTGCATTATATAAATAAATTGCTTTGGGTAAAATAGACATTTTCACAATGTTAAGTCTTCCTATCCATGAGCAGGGTAGGTTTTTCCATTTATCTAAGGCTCTCTTAGTTTCTTGTAGTAAGGGCTTGTAGTTCTCTTTGTAAAGGTCTGTTGTTTCTCTGGTTAGATTAATTCCTGGGTACTTTATCTTCTTAGGGGCTATCGTAAATGGTATTGATTTAATAATTTCCCCCTTAACAGTCTCGTTGTTGGTATAAAGGAATCCTACTGATTTACTTATGTTTATCTTGTATCCTGAGACTTTGCTGAACTCTTCTATCAGTTTGAGTAGCTTACTTATAGATTCCTTGGGGTTCTCTGCATATACAATCATATCATCTGTGAACAGGGAGATCTTAACTTCCTCTTTGCTGATGCAGATGCCCTTTATTTCTTCATCTCATCTAATTGCTCTAGCACAATGTTGAATAGGAGAGGTGAGAGTGGGCATCCTTGTCTAGTTCCTGCTCTCAAGGGAAAGTCTTTCAGTCTCTTTCCATTCAGGATGATGTGGGCAATTGGCTTTGTATAAATGGCCCTTATTGTGTTGAGGAATTTGCCGTCTATGTCCATTTTGCTAAGAATTTTTAGCATGAATGGGTGTTGGACTTTATCAAATGCCTTTTCTGCATCAATGGACAAAATTAGGTGATCTTTGTCTTTTGTGTTATTTATGTGGTTAATCACGTTAATTGTTTTCCTGATGTTGAACCAGCTTGCATCCCTGGTATGAATCCCACTTGGTCATGATGGATTATTTTCTTGATATGTTGTTGTATTCTGTTGGCAAGAATTTTGTTGAAGATTTTTCCACCTAGGTTCATGAGTGATATCGGGCTGCAGTTCTCTGTCTTTGTAGGATCTTTCCGTGGCTTAGGTATCAGGGTTATGCTGGCTTCATAGAATAAGTTTGGGAGTACTCCATCCCTTTCTATACTGTGAAATAGTCTCACTAGTATTGGGGATAACTCTTCTCTAAATGCTTGGTAGAATTCTGCCTTGAAGCCATCTGGGCCTGGACTGTTTTTGGTTGGCAGTGTTTTGATGACCTTTTCAATCTCTTCCTTTGTGATGGGTTTATTAAGTTGTTCTGCTTCACGTTGTGATAATTTGGGTAGGTGGTATGAGTCAAGGAATTTGTCCATTTCCCCTAGGTTTTCAAATTTGTTAGAGTACAGTCTTTCATAGTATTCTGTTATGATATTTTTGATTTCTGTTGGATCTGTGGTGACAACTCCCCTCTGATTTCTAATTTGGGTTATTTGTTTCCTTTCCTGCTTTTCTTTAGTAAGTTTAGCCAGTGGTTTATCAATTTTGTTGATCTTTTCAAAAAACCAGCTTTTGGTCTTTTCAATTTTTTCAATTGTTTTTCTATTCTCTAATTCATTTAGCTCTGCTCTAATCTTTATGATCTCATTTCTTCCAGTGCCTGAGGGGTTCCTCTGTTGTTATCTTTCTACTTGTTCAACCTTGATTTGGTTTCTTTCTTCCTTCCTATAGATTTCAACTTCTATGGCTTCATGATCTGAGAAGATGTTTTGCAGTAATTCAATGGTATGGATTTTGTTGAGCATTGCATTATGGCCTATCACGTGGTCAATTCTGGAGAATGTTCCATGTGCACTGGAGAAGAAGGTGTAGTTGTCTGCTGATGGGTGGAAAGTTCTGTATATATCAATGAGGTTTAGTTGGTTAATTGTGTCAATGAGGTCTTCTGTATCTTTACTGAGCTTTTCTCTAGATGATCTGTCTAGTGATGAGAGTGGAGTGTTAAAGTCTCCCACTATTATTGTGGAGTCATCTAACTCTCTTTTGAGCATAGTCAGTGTTTCTTTCACATATTTAGGTGCTCTGACATTAGGTGTATAGATATTTAATATAGTTAAGTCTTGCTTGTGTACTGAACCTTTCAGCAATAAATAGTGTCCATCTTTGTCCACGATGGTGGATTTGACATTAAAGTTGATTTTGTCTGAGATTAGAATTGCCACCTCTGCTCTTCTTTGTTCATTGTTAGCTTGATACATATTCTTCCATCCTTTAATTTTCAGTTTGTTCCTGTCTTTAGGTCTCAAGTGAGTTTCTTGTAGACAACATATGGATGGGTCGTGTCTTTTGATCCAAGTGACACTCCATGTCTCTTTACTGGAGCATTCAGTCCATTCACATTCAATGTAATTATTGATAGATGTGTGTTCACTGCTGCCATTGTGATATGTTTATTTTTATGTTGATGTTTTCTCTGTTGTTCTTATTAGTCTGTTCTAGGACACTCTTTTTTGTGAGTTGATTTTTCACCTTTTTCAGAGCTGGTTTTATAGTTGTTGAGACTCATGTGTTAGATTTCTTGAAATGGTATGATACATCTTTGTTGTGCTTTACAGCCGCCCCATGAAGCCCCTTAATAAACTATTTATAAACCCAATTTTAATTACTACCAGTCTTGTCATCTTCCTCTCCATCTGGAAGGACTATAATGACTGTAGTACATCCCTCTTTTTATTATGATGACACCATAGTTTTCATGATGATCACTGGATTGCTTCTTTCCAAATCAAGCTGTGGTTTACTTTGGAGCCTTCCCTAAATGAGTATTGAGTAGTGTGTCATTCTAAAATATAAAGTTAGTGGTTTTGTTCTTCTAAGCCAAAGCCAAGAACTTCTTTCAGTATTTCTTGTAGTTTGGGTTCGTTTTTTACAAAGTCTCTGAGTTTCTGTTTATCTGGGAATGTCTTAATTTCATTTTCGTATTTGAAAGATAGTTTTGCAGGATATATAATTCTTGGTTGGAAGTTCTTCTCCTTCAGGACTTTGAATGTGTCGTGCCGCTGTCTCTGTGCCAGCATGGTTTCTGCTGAGAAATCTGATGAGAGCCTACAGGGTTTCCCTCTGAATGTTAGCTTTGCCTTGAGTCTTGCTGCCTTTAAGAGTTGCTGCTTATGTTTCATTTTGTTAAGCTTGATTATAATATGTCTTGGAGTCTTTCTTTTGAGATCTATATTGGGTGGCGTACGATATGCTTGTGAGATGTCTATATTCTCTACCTTCATGATTTCTGGGAAGTTTTCTTTCAGCAGCTCAGCAACAATATTCTCTGTGTTCTCAGATGTCTCACCCTGCTCAGGGACTCCAATTAATCAAAGGTTGTTCCTCTTAATAGAGTCCCACATGCTTCTTCATTTTTCTTGTTTCTTTTTTCTGATTTCTGCTCATAGACGCTGGCATCAGTAGCTCTGTCTTCCAAGTCAGAAATTCTTTTTTCCATTTGTTCCATTCTGTTTTCTTGGCTTTGCATGAAACTTTCTATGTCTTTGATTTTCTTCTGGATCTGCTGGATTTCAGAGTACTGGTGTTCCATCAGATCGAACAACTTGCTTAATTTTTCCTTTTGTTCTGCTGCATTTTGTATAAGGTCTAGAAGGGCTCTGTATATAATCAATTTGTATTCACTTCCTGATGCTTTCATAAAAGTTTCTTCATCTGGAAAACTCCTTGGTTGCTTTGTTTGGGAGCCTTCTGAAACCATGAGTGATTGCTTGTATGCCACAGTTGTCTGTTGCTTTTTGGGTCCCATGTGAGTATATAGAGGCTAGAAGAGGTACTGTGGGGATGGATTGCAAATGTTTCTCTAGGCTGTCTTAAAATATAAAGCAAAAGGTATCTGACCAGTTCACAAGTCAGTTAGGTTTTCAGGTGTAGAGGTCCCTCTTCTCATCTGACAAAGTAAGTGCCACTATATCCAACCCCAGATGATAACAAACTAGTTCAGAATACAGCAATGCTACTGCCCTGGTGGCCTCTGCTGACAGGGCCTAGACTTATCCAACACTGCATCGAGTACTGGTTTTGTGATAGAAAAGCCCTCTCCTGTGCACAGGCTCTGGCTCCCAAGCTAAGAATTAGGTCCAGCTTGGCCACCGTACCCAAGATGGCGCCCTCCACACGGGCAGCAGACAGAGGGGCTAAAGCTGCCGAGAGGTAGTGATTCCTCTGCTTCTGTTGCAGGGCCCCCAATGCAGACAGCACTGTGCAAAATCACTACTTTTCTGACGGAGAAGCGCTGCCCCGTTTGCAGGCGCTGGCTCCCAGGCTAAGAACGAGGTCCCGCTTAAATCTCGGTACCAACATGGAGTCCCGCACCCTGACCGTGGAGCTCCGCACAAACCCCGCTGAGGCAGCTACAAAACGAAAGGCTCAAAGTGTCTAGATTAACAGAGTCCCGAGCCTGGCTCTCAGAACATGGGAATTTCGCCTGCCTATACCCCCAGCAGCGCGTCTGAGTCCAGCCACCAGGCAAGGCCCAGCTCCGCCCGCCAGCCAAGACGAGGAAAAAAAAGTCACAATGGTGCGTTTACCTTCCGTCCGTGAGAGCCGGGGCTAGCCAGGAGCGGGAGGCAGCGAGAGAGAGGAGGTTTTTCGCTGAGTGGTATGAAGCCCCAATTAACAGCTCTGTGCCGTGTCCTGAGGCTGACTAGGTGCTCAGAAGGCTCTGTTTGATTGTCAGTTCAGGTCTTGGTTTCCAGAGGGACAGAGACGTGTCCTTAGTCCGCCAGCTTGACTCCGCCCCCGTACTTGCATCTAAAACAGGCCAGAGAAGCTCACTTTGCTGTAATGTGAACTTACATCAAGTTACAGGCGGTAGATGGGATGACAGGGTTAGAACCTTGGGAAACCTCGAGAGTGAGTGGCGGGGATCTCACCTTCAAAATCTTAACTAAAATGTTGAATTCCCTCACTGAAGGCTCAAATAGGAAGCCAGAAACTTAAATTTCCTGTTCAACTTGCAGACCATAGGCCAAATGAGGTATATCTAAAAGTTTTTAAAAACTTTATTTTACAGTTAATTGATGTAATACACATAAACAGGAAGACTAGCAGAGTACATTTATGCTAAGAGACTTGGAGCAATTAATAACTTTTAAAAAAATTGAATACAATCAGTTGTATAATGTTAAACTCCTCATGTTTAAACTTTCCAACCAAAAAAAAAGACCACCAAACTACTGTTTTCAAGTCAATTCTGACTCATACAGACCCTATAGACAGAGCAGAACTGATCCACAGAGTTTTCAAGGAGCTCTTGGAGGATTTGAACTATCAGCCCTTTGGTTAGCAGCTTGTAGCACCTAACCAAATGCCACCAGGGTTGCCCAAGCTCACTGAAGAAGTCTTCTACTGTGCATGAGAACCATCTGGGGGATCTTGTTAATGTGTACATGCTGACTCTGTAAGTGAAGGCTAGGGCTTGAGAGTCTGTATTTTTTCTCTAAAGGTGAATTCTGGATTCTGCATTTTTAACAAACTCCCAGATAATGCCCATGATGCTTGTCTAAGGACCAGTAACAAGGCACCCATGAATGTAAAATAGAAGATTATAAAAGACCACTGACAACAAAAACTAGTTATGAATAGTTAAACTCATTTGTGAGCCCTGTCCAATTCTAGCATACAAGCCAAACAAACAAACCTGTTGATTCCCACTGGTAGAGTTGTGGATTAAATCTTGTACCCCCCAAAATGTGTGAAGCAGTTTAGCTGGGTCTTGACTCCAAGTATTGTGTGATTGCCCTGTGTTCTGTAAACCCTGCCTCTACAATGTTAATGAGGGAGGATGATCAGCAGTTGCACTGGTGGGGCAGGGCTTAATGTATAAGATTGTGTTGTGCCTTGAAGCACTCTCCGAGATATAAAGCAAAAAAAGCTAGCAGAAAGATTTGGGGGCCTCATACCATCAATAGGTAGCGTCAGGAGCAGATCACATCCTTTGGAAAGGAACCAAGGTCCCTGAGCCTCAGAAGCTCCCAGTCCAGGGGAAGACTGATAAAGACCTTCCTACAGATTCAATAAAGAAAGCCTTCCCCTTGATCTGATGCCCTGAATTTGACGTTTTAGCCTACTAGACTGTGACAGAATAAAATTTCTCTTTTAAAAGCCGTTCGTTTGTAGTATTTCTCTTAATGTATCCCTAGATGCCTAACACATACAGTAACCCTATATCAAGGAACCAAAACCGAACCCACTGCCATCGAGTTGATTCCAACTCACCACAATCCTGTAGTACAGAGTGAAACTGCCCCATAGGGTTTCCAAGGAGTGGCTACTGGATTCAAACTCAGCCTTTTGATGAGAGGTGGAACTCTTAACCACTGCACCCCCGGGGATCCTCTTGGTATACCGGGGTCCTTTGGTATACAGGTGGATGCCATTAGCTGAAAAAGCTCAAGTCTCTTCATCTCAGTTTTTTTCCTCCTCTTTTTCTTTTCCATTTAACCATGGTCATGAGTTTGACCTCTCTCTGGTTTTGAAGATGAATTTTTGTAGTCTGAAATTTTGTAAAACCTTGAACATGTTTGAAATGCATGTGAAGTTTTGATTTATTTCTTGCTTCTTTCTATTTATACATATTTCCTGGACAATCTTGTCTAGACTCCATGCCTAGTATCTGCTGCTACCAATGATAACTTCAGAATTTATATTTTTAGCCTAGATCTTGTTCTTGAGTTCTAGAGCTATATGTCCAAGTCTCCGCTGGACATCTCCATCTAGAGATTTAGACAAGTCCAACTTGTCTAAGTCTGAATTTACAGGCTTTCTCCTTTGTGTTTGCCTCCTTCTGGCTTTTCTATCATAGCTAGATGCCATGCTGTACACAATCACCCAAGTGAAAAGGAAAATAAAGCAAAATATACAACAGTGGTGATTTCATGCAAACTAAATATTCCTGGAAATCTTGGTGGTGTAGTGGGTAAGTGGTACTGCTGCTAACTAAAAGATTGGCAGTTTGAATCCACCAGGAACCCCCTGAAAGCTCTATGGGCATTTCTCCTCTGTCCTAAAGGGTCGCTATCAGTTGGAATTGACTCAACCGCAGTGGATTTGTTTTGTTTGTTTTAATGAATCTTACAGTGTTTAAAAAAGTTCTAACATACAAAATACTTCTAATAAATTCAAATTAAAATTGTAATAGCTAATGCTGGCATGGACAGTGAAACAGATGGTATTGAAAATTGGTACAGCCTTTTTGGAAAGCAATTGGCAAGTGTGATGGGTGTATAGAAGTGCTCATTTATTTTGTTTCAGGTTATGGCTTCTACAATTTTAGTCTAAAGAAATAATATGAACATAGGAGAAATGGTGTTCCTGTAGATGTTAACCTTGGTGTTATTAGGAAAGAGAGTAAAAGAGATACAATTCATCAATAATTTGCTGTTGTTAGTTCAGCTCTCACTTACGGAGATCCTGTGCGCAAAGAACAAAATGTTGCCAAATTCTGAGCCATCCTCATGATCATTGTCACATCTGAGCCCGGTTGGACAATATTCAGTTCTAATCCATACTGTTTTCATTGGCTAATTTTCAAAAATAGATCACCAGGCCTTTCTTCCTAGTCTGTCCTAATCTGGAAGCTCTGCTGAAACCTGTCTACCATACATGATCCTTTTGGTATTCGAAATATTGGTGGCATAGCTTTCAGCAACATGGCAACATAGAGCAAGCTACCTCAGCATAAAAACTGACAGATGGGTGGTGGTCACCAGTAATAGACAGCATTTATAGAGTGCGTACTACTTTTAGACTCAGGGCTAAATGCTTTACATATGTCATCTCATTTTCTCCTTGTGACAGTTTTTAAGTTCTATTGTTATCTCCATGTTGGAAAATAGGAAACTGATGTTTATGTTGGTGTTAGGGGCTGTCGAGTCGGTTATGACTCATAGCAACCCTATGCACAACAGAACGAAACACTGCTGGTTTTAGGCCATGTTCACAATTATTTTTATGCTTAAGCCCATTGTTGTGGCCACTGTGTCACTCTGTCTCATTGAGGGTCTTCCTCTTTTTCACTGACCCTCCATTCTATCAAACACGATGTCCTTCTCCAGGGATTGATCCCTCCTGAGAACATGTCCGAAACATGATGGCACAGTGTTGCCATCTTTGCTTCTAAGGAGCACTCTGGTTGTACTTCTAGAACAGATCTGTTTGTTCTTTTGATGGTCCATGGTACAGTCAACATTCCTCTCTAACACCGCAATTCAAAGGCATCAATTCTTCTGTCTTCTTTGTTCACTGTCCCGCTTTCATATGCATATGATGTAAACAAAAATACCATGCCTTGGGTCAGGCACACTTTAGATTTCAAGGTGACATCTTTACTTTTCAATACTTTAGAGATCCTTGGAGCAGATTTTCCCAGTGCAATACATCTTTATTTCTTGACTTCTGCTTCCATGGACATTGACTATGGAACCATGTAAAATGAAATCCTTGACAACCTCAGTCTTGTCTCCATTTATCATGATGTTGCTTACTGGTTCAGTTATGAGGATTTTGATTCTTGATGTTGAGGTGCAATCCATTCTGAAGGATACGTTCTTTGATCTTTGTCAGTGTTTCAAATCTTCTTCACTTCCAGAAAGTCAGATGGCGGTGTCTGCGTAATACAGGTTGTTAATCAGTTGTCCTCCAGTCCTGATGCCTTGTTCTTCTTTGTATAGCCCAGCTTCCTGAGTTAATTGTTTGGCACACAGATTGAAAAGGTATGGTGAAAGGATACAACCCTGAGGCACACCTTTCCTGACTTTAAACCATGCAGTGTCCCCTTGTTCTGTTCACGCGACTGCCTCTTAATCCAAATGCAGATTCCTTAAGAGCACAATTAAGTGTTCAGGAATTCCAGTTTTATGCAATGTTAGCCATAATTTTTTATGATCTGCACAGCTGAATGCCTTTGCATAGTCAATGAAACACAGGTAAACATCTTTCTGGTATTGTATGCTTGCAGCCAAGATCCATCTGACACCAGCAGTGATATCCCTGGTTCCACATCCTCCTCTGAAGTCAGCTTGAATGCTGGCAGTTCGTTGTCAATATACTATTGCAGTCACTTTTGAATGATCTTGAGCAATATTTTACTTGTGTGTGATAGTAATGATGTTGTTCGGTAATTTCTGTATTCAGTCGGATCATCTTTCTTTGGAATGGGCATAATATATGGATCTCTTCCAGTCAGTTGACCAGGTAGCTGTGCTCCAAATTTCTTGGCATAGATGAGTGAGCACTTCCAGTGCTGCATCTGTTTGTTGAAATATCTCAACTGATATTCCATTAGTTCCTAGAACCTAGTTTTTTGCCAATGCCTTCAATGCACCTTTGACTTTCTCCTTCAGTGCCATTGGTTCCTGACCACATGCAACCTCTTCAAATGACTGACCATCCACCAGTTCATTCTGCTAAAACAACTCTGCGTACTCCTTCTGTTTTCTTTTGATGTTCCCTGAATTATTTAATATTTTCCCTGTAGAATCTTTCACCATTGCAACTCGAGGCTTGAATTTTTCCTTCAGCTCTGTTGGCTTAAGAAATGCAGAATGTATTCTTCCCTTCTGGTTTTCTGTCTCTAGCTCTTTGCACATATCATTATAATACTTTATTATAGGGTCTCTATGAGTCGGCATTTACTCAACAGTAGTGGGTTTGGTTTTTTGGTTTTGTTGTCTTCTCAAGCTGCCTTTTGAAATTTTCTGTTTAGGTCCCTTACTTGGCCATTCCTTTCTTTTGCTTTAGCTGCTCGACATTTGAGAGCAAGTTTCAGAGTCTCTTCTGACATCCAATGTGGTCTTTTTCTTCTTTCTTGTCTTTTTAATGATCTTTTGTGCTCTTCGTGGATGATGTCTTTGACGTCATTCCACGATTTGGTGTTCAGTCACTAGTGGTCAACACATCAAATCTGTTTTTGAGATGGTCTTTAAACTCTCAGGAGGGATATACTCAAGGTCATACTTTGGCTCTTATGGACTTGTTCTAATTTTCTTCAGTGTCAGCCTGAACTTGCTAATGAGCACATGATGATCTGTGCTGCAGTCAGAATCTTGTCTTGTTCTGACTGCTGATATGAAGCTTTTCCATCACCTTTTTCCACAGATGTATTTGATTTTGTTCCTGTGTATTCCATCTGGTGAAGTCCACATGTACAATTGCTATTTGTGTTGGTTAAAAAAGGTATTTGCAATGAAGATGTTGTTAGTCTTGCAAACTTCTATCGTGTCTACTTCTGAGAAGAATTAGCCAGGCAAAACCTTATGAATAGCAGTGGAGCACTGATGTTTATAGTAAGTTTAAATATCTTGTGAAGTAAGTCAAAGAGGTAGAATGTCTTCACAGCCTGAGCTTTTAACTTATAGACTAAAGTGAGTAAGGGTTAACTTGAATAGGTCCGCTCAGTGAAGCATTACACAGCTGTTAAAGAAGATGGATGTAAAAATTACACGGCAGTGTGAACAACACAATTTATTCACTTATTTAGCGAATGCTTATTGCTGAATACGTATTTACTGCTGAATACAAAATAGGCAAAAGAAACTAAACAGAAAATGGTATCTAGTATATACCAGTATACACATACACACACACACACACACACACATACACATGTGTATGTACACTATATACATATATAGGAAAAAAATATCAGAAGGAAATACAACAAATGGTGGAATTATTCTTTTCTATACTGTTCTATTTTTTAAAATTTATATTATTGAAAAAATTGCTTTTATCTTTTTATTATGAGAAATTCCAAACATATAGAAAAGTAGAAAAAATAATGAACACTCATGTACCTGTCACTCAGCTTCACTAATAATTAACTCATATTGTCATGGATTGGTGCCTTGGAGTCATTACAACTCTTAGCAACCATATGTGACAAGGTAGAACTTTCCTATAGAGTTTTCTTGGCTGTAATTTTATGGAGACAGATTGACAGATGTTTCTCCAACACAGATGCTGGATGGGTTTGAAATGCCAACTTTTCTACTAGAAGCTAAGTACTTAATTGTTATGCATAATTAGGGCTCCTAAGTAACTCATAACTAATCGCATTACATGAGACACTGTCTCCCTAAATTATTTTATTTTGAAGCAAATCTTAGGAATCTTATTGTTTGAACCATAAATATTTCAGTTTGTGTCTTTAAAAGATTAGCCATCTCTAAGAGTAACTGCAACACCACTGCCTAACATTATTAATAAGTCCTTAATATAATCATATATCCACTTAATTTTCAAACTGTTCCTACTATTTCCTAATTTTTTTCGTTTTATGGTTCTTTTGAATCAAGATCCAAGTAAGGTCCGTACACTGCAGCTGGTTGACATATATATATATAGCAAAGCCAGCCAAGTGCCGTCGAGTCGGATATGGCACTTGGCTGGCATATATATATACACACATACATATATTAATTTCATTTCATCACAAGTTTTCTTCCCCTCATAATTTATTTGTTGTACAAAAAGGGGTCATTTTCCTGTGGACATTCCTGTTTCCTGAATTTTGCTGATTGCATGTCTGTGATGTCATTTATTGTGTTCTTCTGTCACCTATATTAACTGAAATTTGGTAGCCTGACAGAATGTACCCAATTCAGGATCAACTGTTTTCGTAAGAATAGTTCCCAGTAGATGATGTTGTAGACTTCTATTAGAAGGCATATAATATTTGGTTGACTGTTATTTTGTATTGTTAGCAGTGTTTTGTGCTTACCACCTGGAGCAACACTGTTTAATAGAAATATAGTGATAGTCATATATTTGTATGTAATTTAAAATGTCCTGGAAACCCCCTCTTGAAAAAGAAATAGGTAAAGCTAATTTTTAAAACATATCTTATTTAGTGAAATATACAGTTAGTCCCTGACTCTGGACACATTTGAATTACAATTGCACTTAAGACTATCAGTGTATCTGTAACACTACATCTTCCTGGGAGGAAGCTATGGTAAAATGCATGCAGGGGATACGGAAAAATGGCTGAGCTAGGTTACCGCACCGCATGTATTTGATCAGGATAATATAAGAGATTAGTAAACAAACTATCCATATGGCAAGAACACCGAATTTAGAACTCGATATTGCTTATGTGATGATGCTCATAGGTTACAAAAAAGGGGAATTGGCAGATCACAGCTTCATGGATTTTTGAAGAGGAAAGAAATCTTGAAGAAGAAAGAAACAATGAAGAAGGAGAAGGAGAGAAGTTGTTAAAAATTGTTTTTTACAGTGAAAGGATTAGCTTGAGTTTTTTCCAAACTAAATTAGGGCCTTCAGTTGCTAAAAAACATGAACCTAAGTGCTGATTTCTTTGCAAAAGTCAATAGACAAATTTGGGAAGCAATGATATGCCAACATGAAAAAATATGAAGAAAAAAAGCAAAGGACTATACAGACAACTCATAGCACTTTTCTCACTAGAATTTCTATCGATCCCCTGAGATAAACTAGATGATCAAGCACTTTCCACAAGTGGAGTTACTACTGCAACCAACAAAACGCCAACGTTGTCCAACTCTTCTTAATTGTTGGAATACATTTTCATGACTCACATATTTTTATGTGTGTATATATGTATTAAAATACATTTGTAATTTTATATGTCATGTTCCAACTCCAAAAGACAAGATTAGATTTATAAAATATTGATAATAAAATACAATAATAATGAAAACTAAATATAATGAGGTATTACACTCATGTCAAAATTGATTTATGATGGAGTCATTGGAATGGAAACCCATTATAAGTCGGGGACTGCCTGTTTTCCACATATTATCATTTCAATGTGTAACTAACACGAGCATTATGAGTCAGATATTTTGCTTTCTTTTTCGAATACTATGTCTTCAAAATTCAGTGTGCATTTTACACTTACAGTGTGTCTCTGTTTAAACTTGCTGTCTTTCAAGTGCTCAGTAGTCACATGTGCCCAGGAACTACTGCATTGGACAGAGGAGATCAAGGATTATTCTCTCACTGGAGGCTGCACAATGATGATATTCCATCATTCCTTCTTCATTTATTACCTGACATTTATCAATTAAAAATTCTTTGCCTATCTTGAGACAGCTTGTGCAAGAAAAGCAAGGTTCTATTTTTTTATTATGATTGAGTGAAAATGTACATTCCCATATAAATTTGCATGCCCTCCTATAGGCAGCTCCCATTGCTCTCCCTGACTGGTGACAGCACATACTTCCTCTCGAGTCTATACATGTCATATCCTCCTAACAATCTCCTATCCCTTCCTCTCCACCCTCTCCCTCACCTCCAGTATGAGATCAGCAGGACGACATCCTATAGATGCATAGAACCATAAAGTGCACACATGATATGGTCACTCTGTGTCACCAAGTCCAATCCATTCCTATGTGAAGAGTTGACCTCCATTATGATTCATGGACAGGGCCAACATCAGGGCCAGGGCCAGGCTCCCAGGGGAACCTCAAAGTCCCTGGACCATCAATTGTGGTCTCTTAGTGGAGATGTTAGGATGCACCCCTTTATTCTTGTGTTGCTAGCGAGACTCAGCTTTGTGAGCTCCATCATGGCTATCGCTGGTCGTGGCCAGGTGCCATCTGGTTCTTCCAGTCACATGTTGATGTAGTCCCCACTCTCTAGGGTCTCTCTCTGTTCTCAATTCTCTTTCCCCCATGTCGTTTTGATCCTTGGTGATCATCTGTTCCTGCTGAGTTGGGACCATTTGTTGTATCTCAGGTGGCAGCTTGGCATCTTTTAAGACCCCAGACACCACCTACCAATGTGGGGTGCAGAAGACTCTTGTAGAAAAATTCTAATTGTGCCAATTGGCCTCAGTTTCCCCTGAGAGCATGGTCCCTGGCCCTTTGCTCCAGCTACTCTGTCCTTGCAATATTGGGTAAGATGGGAGGAGTAATCATATTATGTTGAAGTCCAGTTAAAATTGGTGTTCTTTCTAATGTGTGCTGTCACTGATTTCACCCAATCAAACTTCTATCAACTATCTAATCTATACCCCACCCTCTCCCTCCCTCCCTCACCACCCTTGCAACCATCAAAGAGTCTTTTCTTCTATGCATGAGTCTGTTTTTAAGTTCTTATCGTAGGGGTCTTATACAATATTTGTCCTTTTGTCACCGAGTACTTTCACTCAACATAATGTCCTCCAATTGAAACCAGGTTGTAAGATGTTTCCTGAAATCATCATTGTTCTTTATCATTGCATAGCGTTCCTTTGAGTATATATACCATAGTTTACCTACCCATTCATTTGTTGTTGGGCATTTGGGTTAGTTCCATCTTTTTGCTATTGTGGACTGTGCTGCAGTAAACATTCGTGTGCATATACCAGTTGGTGTGAATGGCCTTGATTCTGTAGGATATATTTCAAGCAGTGGAATTACTGGGTCAAATGGCATATCTAGTTCCAGTTTTCTAAGGAAGCGCCAGATTGCTTTCCAAAGAAGTTGCACCATTTTGCAATCCCACCAACAGTGTAGGAGAATTCCAATTTCTCCACAGCCTCTCCAGCATTTGTTGTTTTTATGTTTTTTGGATCATGACCAACCTTGTTTTGGTGAGATAGTATCTCATCATAGGTTTGATTTGAATCTCTTTAATAACTAATGATCATGAGCATGTCCACAGGTGTTTTTTGGCTGCTTGGATCTCCTCTTTAGAGAAGTGTCTGTCCATCTCTTTTGCCCATTGCTTAATTGTATGATTTATGTTTTTCTTATTGATATTTTGTAGTACCTTATAGATTATGGAGATCAGACATCTGTCTGACATTTGGTTGCAAAATATTTTTCCCTGTTCTTTAGGTGGTATTTTAATTCTTTTGATGAAGACTTTGGGTGAGCAAAAGTGTTTGATTCTCAGTAGTTCCCATTTGTCTATTATCTCTTATGTTGATTGTGCTTTGTTTGTCAGATTTTGAAGTCTGTCTACATTGTGTATTAAAACTTCTATTGTTGATCCTATTTTGTCTTGGATGAGCTTTATTGTTTTAGATTTGATATTTAGGTCTTTTATCCAGTTTGAGTTGGTTTTTTTATAAGGTGTGAGATACGGGTCTTGTTTCAATTTTTTGCAGATGGACATCAAATTTTGCCAGCACCATTTGCTGAAGAGATTACTTTTACCCCAGTTTAATGTCACAGGGTCTTTGTTGAATATCAGCTATTTATAGGAAGGCAGTGTCATCTCTGGGATCTCAAATCTGTTGCATTGATCTGTCTCTTTTTGTACAAGTACCAGGCTGTTTTGACAACTGTGGCAGTATAATAGGTTCTAAAGTCGGGTAGTGAGATGCCTCTTAGCGTGTTCTTCTTCTTCAGTAGAGCTTTTTCTTACCCGAGGTTTCTTTCTTTTCCAAACAAAGTTGGTGATTTGTTTCTCCATCTCCTTAAAAAAATCACAGGAATTTGTATTGGGATTGCATTATATAAGTAGATTGCTTTGGGTAAAATACACATGTTCACAATGTTCAGTCTTCCTATCGGCGAGTAGGGTAGGTTTCTGCATTTATGTAAGTCTCTCTTCATTTCTTGTAGCAAGGGCTTCTACTTCTCTTTGTAAAGGTCTATTATTTTTCTAGTTAGACTTAGTCCTAGGTATTTTATCTTCTTGGGGTTATAGAAAAATGGTACTGATTTGGTGATTTCTTCTTCAATAATCTCACTGTTGGTATAAAGGAATCCTACTGATTTATTTATGTTTATCTTGTATCCTGAGACTTTGCTGAACTCTTCTATTAGTTTAAGTAGTTGACTTATGGATTCTTTAGGATTCTCTGCGTATACAATAATATCATCTGCAAATAGTGAGATTTTTACTTCCTCTTTGCCGATGCAGAAGCCCTTTATTTCTTGGTCTTGTCTAATTACTCTGGCTAGAACGTCTAGTACAATGTTGAATAGGAGAGGTGAGAGTGGGCATCCTTGTCTAGTTCCCGTTCTCAGGGCGAATTGTTTCAGTCTCTCTCCATTCCGGATGATGTAGGCAGTTGGCTTTGTATGAATGGCCCTTATTGCATTGAGGAATCTGCTGTCTATTCCTATTTTGCTGAGAGTTTTTAGCATGAATCGGTGTTGGATTCTATCAGATGCCTTTTCCGTATCAATAGAAAAAAATTGGGTGATTCTTGTCTGTGTTATTTTTTTGGCTTATCACATTGTTTTTCTGATGTTGAACCAGCCTTGCATCCCTGGTATGAACCCAACTTGGTCATGATGAATTATTTTTTTGATAGTTGTTGTATTCTATTGGCAAGTATTTTATAGAAGATTTTTGCATCCATATTTATGAGTGATATTGATCTGTAGTTTTCCTTTCTTGTTGGGTCTTTCTCTGGCTTAGGTAGCAGGGTTATGTTGGCTTCATAGAATCAATCTGGGAGTATTGCATCACTTTCTATGCTGTGAAATAGTCTCAGTAATATTGGAGATAATTCTTCTCTAAAAGTTGGGTAGAATTCTGCATTGAAGCCATCCGGGCCAGGGCTTTTTTGGTTGGTAGTTTTTTGATGACTGTTTCAATGTCTTCCTTTGTGACGGGCTTATGAAGTTGTTCTGCTTCATCTTGTGATAATTGAGATAGGCGATAAGAATCCAGGAATTTGTCCATTACCTCTACGTTTTCAAATTTGTTAGAGTAGTCTTTCACAGTATTCTGTTATGGTATTTTTGATTTCTGTTGGATGTGTTGTGACAACTCCCTTCTCATTGCTTATTTGGGTCATTTGTTTCCTTTCCTGTTTTTCTTTAGTTTAGCCAATGGCTTTTTAGTTTTGTTGATGTTTTCAGAAAGCCACCTTTGGTCTTTTCAATTTTTTCAATTGTTCTGCTATTCTCTAATTTGTTTAGTTGTGCTCTAATCCTTATGATCTGTTTTCTTCTAGTACCTGAGAGGTTCCTCTGTTTTTCTCTCTCTACTTGTTCAAGCTGTAGGGTTAGTTCTTTGGTTTGGGTACTTTCTTCTTTCCATCTGGATGTGTGCATTTATAGAGATAAACTGACCTCTGAGGAGTGCTTTGGCTGTATCCCATAGATTCTGGTAGGAAGTGTTTTCCTTCTTGTTTGAATATATAAATTTATTTATTTAATCCTTGATTTTTTTATAACCCATGGCTTTTTGAGAAAGATGTTGTTCACTTCCATGAGTTCCACTTTCTATCTATGTTTTTTCTGCTGTTGATTTTTGACTTTTATGGCTTTGCAATAGTTCAATGGTATGGATTTTGTAGAGATTTGCTTTATGTCCTAACACATGTTCTATTCTGGAAAATGTTGCATGTGCACTGGAGAAGAAGGTGTAATTGTCTGAGGATTAATAGAATGTTCTGTATATGTCAATGATGTCTAGTTGGTTAATTGTGGCAATAAGAGCTGTGTCTTTATTCAGCTTTTTTCTAGATGATCTGTTGAATATTGAGAATGGAGTTTTGAAGTCTCCCACTATTACTGTGGAGTGATCTATCTTGTTTCTGAGTGTAGTCAGTGTTTCTTCAGTGTATTTAAGTGTTCTAGTATTGGGTTCATAAATATTTAATATTGTTAAATCTTGCTTATGTATTGAACCTTTCAGCAATAAATAGTGTCCATCCTTGTCCATGATGGTGGATTTTACAT
Organism: Heterohyrax brucei; assembly: GCA_028571685.1. NCBI lineage: Eukaryota > Metazoa > Chordata > Mammalia > Hyracoidea > Procaviidae > Heterohyrax > Heterohyrax brucei. The sequence goes on from CM053145.1 coordinate 37,211,959, forward strand.
TAAAATCTATTTTATCTGAGATTAGAATTGCCACACCTGCTCTTCTGTGTGTACTGTTAGCTTGATATACAATCTTCCATCCTTTAATTTTCAGTTTGTTCATATCTGTAAGTCTAAGGTGAGTTTCTTGTAAGCAACATATGGACAGGTCATGTCTTTTGATCCAAGATATCACTTGTCTCTTTACTGGATCGTTCAGTATATTCACATTTAATGTAATTTTTGGTAAGCATGTGCTTAGTGCTGTCACTGTGATAAGTTTATTTTTGTGTTGATATTTTATCTGTTGTTCTTATTTATCTGTTCTGGGACATTGTTCTTTATGAGTTGCATTTTCACCTTTTTCAGTGTTGGTTTTTGTGGTTGCTGAGACTACTGTATTATGTTTCTTGATTTGATATGCTGCATCTTTATTGTGCTTCGTGGCTGCCCCATGATCCCCCTTAATAGTCTATGTTTAAACTCAATTTTAACTACTACAAGTCTTATTAACTTTCTCTCCATCTGGCAGAACTATAAAGACTGTAGTACATCCCTGTTTTTAATATAATCACATCATAGTTTTCATGATCACTGCGTCACTTCTTTAATATTATAGCTTTGATTGAGTTTGGAGCTTTCCCTAACTGAGTAGGTTTCTTGATGATGAGTCCTGCATTTCCTCCTAAAACATAAAGTTAATGGTTTTGTTCTTCTAAGCCAAGAGCGTCTTTCAGTATTTCTTGTAGTTTTGGTTTGGTTTTTACAAAGTCTCTGAGTTTCTGTTTATCTGTAAATGTCTTAATTTTGTTTTCATATTTGAAAGATAGTTTTTCAGGATAAATAATTCTTGGTTGGAAGTTCTTCTCCTTCAAGACTATGAGTGTGTCATCTCATTGTCTCTGTGTCAGCAACGTTTCTGCTGAGAAATCTAACAAAAGCCTACAGGGTTTCCCTCTGAATGTTAGCTTTGCTTTGAGTCTTGCTGCCTTTTAGAGTTTCTGCTTATGTTTCATTTTGTTAAGCTTGATTATAATATACCTTGGAGTCTTTCTTTTGAGATCTATATTGAGTGGCATTCGGTATGCATCTTGGATATTTATATTCTCTTCTGGGAAGTTTTCTGTCAGCAGCTCAGCAACAACAGTCTCTGTGTTCTCAGGTGTCCCACACTGTTCTGGAATGCCAATTAATTGTAGATTGCTCCTCTTAATAGAGTCCCACATGCTTTTTCATTTTTTTAATTTCTTTTTTCTGATTCTTCCTCATAGATGCTGGAGTATGTCTACCTTCCAAGTCAGAAAGTCTATCTTTGGTTTGTTTAATTCTGTTTTCTTGGCTTTGAATTGAAATTTGTATGTCTTTGATTTTGTTCTTAATCTGTTGAATTTCAGTGTACTAGTGTTCCATCAGATTGAACAGCTTGCTTAATTTTTCATTTTGCTCTGCTTCATTTTGTATAAGGTCTAGGAGGGCTCTCTATATAATCCTTTTGTACTTGTCCTCTGATAGTTTTAGAAAGGCTTCTTTGCCTGGGATGTTCTTTAGTTCTTTCTTTTTGGGGCCTTCAGAAGCTGTAGGTGAATTCTTCTTAATATTTTTGTGCAAAGTTTGTTGCTTTTGGGGCATCTGGAGGTTGCTTTGTTTCTCTGGTGTCACCTTAATGGGATCTAAAGGTCAGTCTTAAAAGGAAGGTGATCACCATTCACCTCTCTGTACTCCAGTGACTGTCTCAGTGGTATCTTTGGAGTAACGGGGTCCATGTCCTGATTGGCAAAGACACGGCTCTACATATAGAGTCACTGGGGAGCCGTCAGGTGACCATATAATGTGACAGCTGGCTAAGTAAGCACCTCTATATCCGACCCCAGATGCTGCAAACGATTTCAAAATATGAAAAGTCTACTGCCCTGCCATCATCTGGTGGCCACACTGTGCAAAAGACTGCTTTTCTGTCAGAAAAGTGCTCTCTGGGTGGGCACTGTCTCCCAGCCTGGGAATTAGGTCCAGGTGAGGCCTCCCTATGGCTGACTTCAGCTCCAAGGCAATCAAGATGGCATCCTGCACAAACTCTCCTGCCTGCCTTGGAATAGGCTATTCAAAGGTGGAGATTAGGAAAGAGAAGCCACAAGCGCCAAGGTGCACAGATTCTAAGGCTGGACTTTCAAAATGTGGTGACTCTGCTCGCTGATCCCATCAGTAGTGCATTTGAGTCCTGATGCCAGTCAAGCTGCAGACCTGCCCCCTGGCCAAAATAGAAAAACAGAGCTAAAGTGGAGAGTTGCCTTCAGTCCATGAGAGCTGGCTTTCCACAAGGGTGGGGATCAGTGAAACAGAAGTTTCCCACTCAGTGATATGTAGTCTGAATAGACAGCCCTATGCTGTGTCCTAGGTTTCACTAGCTGTCCAGAAGGCTCTGTTTAATCACCAATTCAGGCCATGGTTTCCAGAGAGATTTAGGAAGACATGTGTTTAGTCTGTCATCTTGACTCCACCCCCTCTGTTTTTTAATACTATTGTTAAGTGAAAGTTTACAGCCTAAGTCAATCTACCATATAAAACCAAAGAGCAAGATTAGATCTTGATTCACTTCCTTATTTGCCAGTTTTCAAGTGATGAGTTGTTTTCCTAGCATACTCCAAAGATGACCCATGAGCTTTTTTCAAAGTAACACTGTGCATTCATGAATTCAATCATATTTGATGTGTTTGAATTCACTGTAGATACACTTCTTATTGATCCTCAAATCACCCCATATTTTGTCAGTAGATACCTCTCTAAATTGCCTCCTGTGTTCTTTTGATGTGACCCTAATTGATTTTAATAGAATTTTAGTAAAATAAGATTGTCTACACTTATCTTGTCAGTCTCCTGCCTCAGAAATGGAATTAGCCATTTATCCTCAAAACCCTGGTTCATTTTAGAGGGAAATGGCATTTAAAGACCACAGCTTAGTCGCACTCATTTCTACTGGGTCATTTCTATTGACCTTTTCAGTGGGCAGACCTAGTAAACATTTTTAAAAATCTATCTTTAATTTATAGTGATTTTTCCAATTCAAACTCAGGATCTCATGATTTTCCTTTAGTATGTTGATATTACATCTTTGTCTCCTTTTTCTGTACTGAAGATCCTAGTTCCCAATGACACCAATAAAATCATTTATTTGCTTTCACTTGTCAGTTGTCTCAGAAGCACCAACACCTCCACAACAATAAGGTTATTGAAAATATTATGCTTATTTTTTGCAGTTCTTTTCCCCTTTGAGAATATTCTTGTCCTTGGGAATAGTCTAGCAAGTATTTTAAATTAAATTTAGAAAGGAAACAAAGAACTAGGAGTTTTAATGGATTTTGTAGGTAATTTTTTTTTCTGAGTTTCAGATTATGACTTAAAGGTAAAATCGTTTAGTGTAAGTGAAGATTTATTTTTGTTACCTTTGGAACACAATGTAAGAACATTTGAAGTATAAATTTTTTGAAAGATAGTAGCTTACAGAACAAATTGTCAAGAATGTTTCTAAATTACTTTTGTCAGTAAAATAAAAAGTATGTAAAATTTAGACCAATTTACTAGCAGACCTTTAATATTTCAAAGTGTCCAAGAGCATTGGCATGAATATTCATTTAAATGTTGTATGTGTCTGAGTGTGTGTGTGTGTGAGAGAGAGAGAGAGAGGAAAGAGAAACAAATGGAGGTACACACATATATCTGTATAAACACATGAAAGCATATATTAGTTTAGTCTCCAAGGAGTAATCATATCATTGGTACAGATTAATATAACTGAAGCATGAGTAATTTAAGTAATGTATTTATTTGCACTTGTTTCTTTCATTGAGAAACAGTTTCAGTGTTTGATATTGGAGCTAAAACTTTTAGGTGTCTAAAAAATGCAGTTAATTTTATGTTCTTACAGTTAATGGCTGCTAATGGAAAGGGAGGAAACTGTGGTGGTGTAGTGATTAAGTGCTATGGCTGCTCAGATCTTTCAGGCACTCCTTGGAAACTCTATGAGGCAGTTATACCCTGATCTACAGGATTGCTGTGAGTCAGAAACAACTTGATGGCAGTGGCTGTTTTTTTTTTTTTTAACAGAAAGGTTGGAGGGAGGGTTATAAGGGTAGCTGCAAAGCACAATAAAGATGCAGCATATAAAAACAAGAAACGTAATACAGGAGTATCACCAAACACAAAACCAACATGGAAAAGGATGAAAAACCAACCCGTAAGGAAGAATGAACCAGAACAGAGTACAACACAGAAAACACCAACACTAAAATAAATACATCAGAATAACAGCACTAAGCACATGCCTAACAATAATTACATTGAACATAAACAGCCTGTATGTTCCAGTAAAGAGACAACAAGTGACATCTTGGATCAAGAGACATGACGCATCTATATGCTCCTTACAAGAAACTCACCTTAGACTTAAAGATACAAACAAAATTAAAGGATGGAATAATACATACCAAGCTAACAATATACAAAGAAGAGCAAGTGTGGCAATACTAATCTCAGGTAGAACAGATTTTAACATAAAATCCACCACCATGGGTAAGGGTGGTCACTATCTATTGCTGAAAGTTTCAGTATACAAGCAGGACTTAACAATGTTAGGTATTTACACATCCAATATTAAAGAATCTAAATACATCAAACAAACACTGACTACACTGAAAAATGAGATAGATGACTCTACAATAGTGTTGGGAAACTTCAACACTCCACTTTCAGTATTGGGCAGATCTTTTAGACAAAAAAGCTCAGTAAAGACACAAAAGATCTTACTGCCACAATTAACCAGTTGGACCTCATCAACATATACAGAACTTTTTATCCATCAACAAATAACTACACCTTCTTCTCCAATGTACACGAAACATTTTCCAGAATAGACTGTGTGTTAGCACGTAAAGCAAATCTCAACAAAACCCAAACCACTGAATTATTACAAAGCATCTTCTCAGACCATAAAGCCATAAAAGTCAAAATTAGTAGCCCAAAAAGCATTGATAGAAATTGGAATTCATGCAAACTGAGCAACACCTTGCTCAAGAAGCCGTGAGTTATAGAAGAAATCCAGGATGAAATAAAGACATTTATGGGTTAAAATGAGAATGAAAACACATCCTACCATAACCTATGGGATACAGCCAAAGCAGTGTTCAGAGGTCAGCTTATCTCTATAAATGTACACATCTGAGAGGAAGAAAAGGCCCAAACCAAAGGATTAACCCTACAGCTTGAACAAGTATAAAGAGAGCAACAGAGGAATCCCTCAGGCACCAGAAGAAAATAGATCATGAAGATTAGAGCAGAAATAAATGAATTAGAGAATAGAAAAACAATTGAAGAAATTGATAAAACCAAAACTGTTTTTGAAAAGATTGACAAAATTGACAAGCCAGTAGCTAAACTTACTAAAGAAAAACAGGAGAGGAAATAAATAACCGAAATAAGAAATGAGATGAGAGATGTTACAACCAATCCAACAGAAATGAAAAGTATCATAACAGAATACAACGAAAGACTGTACTGTAACAGATTTGAAAATCTAGAGAAATGGACAAATTTCCAGATTCATATCACCAACCAAAATGATCACAAGGCCAAGCAGAACAACTTAATAAACTCATCACAAAGGAAGAGATTGAAAAAATCATCAAAAAACCACCAACCAAAACCAGCCCTGGTCCACATGGCTTTACCACAGAGTTCTACCAAGCTTTTAGAGAAGAGTTAACTCTAATACTATTGAGACTATTTCACAGCATAGAAAGGGATGGAATTACTCCCAAATTCTTTTTATGAAGCCAGCATAGCCCTAATACCAAAGCCAGGGAAAGATCCAACAAAAAAGAAGTATTACATACCAATAATCATTTGTGAAACCAGATGTAAAAATTTTCAACAAAATCCTTGCCAATAGAATTCAGCAACACATCAAAAAAAAAAATAATTCATCACAACCAAGTTGGATTTATACCGGGGATACAAGACTGGTTCAGCATCAGAAAAACAACTAATGTGATCAACTACATGAATAACACAGCAGATAAGAAACGCTTGATTTTGCCAATTGATGCAGAAAAGGCATTTGACAAAGTCCAACACCAATTCATGGTAAAATACTCAGCAAAATAGGAATATAAGGCAAATTTCACAACACAATAAGGGGCATCTACACAAAGTCGACTGCCTACATCATCCTGAATGGGGAGAAGCTGAAAGAATTCCCCTTGAGAATGGGAAATAGACAAGAATGCCCACTCTTACTACCTCTGTTCACCATTATACTAGAAGTTCTGGCCAAAGCATTTAGACAAGACTAAGAAATAAATGACATCTGCACTGGCAAAGAAGAAGTAGAAATCTCCTTATTTGCAAGTGATATGATTGTATACTCAGAGAATCCCAAGGAATCCATAAGTAAACTATTCGAACTAACAGAAGAGTTCAGCAAAGTATCAGGATACAAGATAAACATAAGTAAATCAGTAGGATTCCTTTTTACAAACAGAGAGATCCCTAAAGAAGAAATCACCAGATCGATAATATTTTCTATAGCCCCCAAGAAGTTAAAATACCTAAGAATAAATCTAACTACAGAAATAAGAGAACTATATACAAAGAAAACTAAGACCCTTTGCAAGAAACTAAGAGAGACTTACATAAATGGAGAAACCTACCCTGCTAGAGGATAGGAAGTCTTAACATTGTGAAAATGTCTATTTTACCCAAAGCAATCTACATATACAATGAAATCTCATTACAAATTCCAGTGATTTTTTTAATGAGATGGAGAAACAGACCACCACCTTCATTTGGAAAGGGAGGAACCCTGGATAAGCAAAGCGCTACTGAAGAAGAGCATACCGGGAGACCTCTCACTATCCAACTTTAGAATCTATTACACTGCCATAGCAGTAAAAACATCCTGGTACTGGTACAAAAAGAGACATGTAGACCAATGGAGCAGAGTTGAGACTCCAGAGATGCCATCATCCTCCTATGAACAGTTGGTGTTTGACAAAGGCCCTGAAATTTTTAACCAGGGTAGAAACAGTCTCTTGAACAAATGGTGCTGGCAAAATTGGATATCAATCTGCAAAAAACTGAAACAGGATCCATATCTCACACCTTACACAAAAAACAACTCAAGTTGGGTAAAAGATCTAAATATCAAACCTACAACGATAAAGCTCACCCAAGAAAAAAAAAGATCAACAATTGAAGTTTTAATACACAACCTAGATAGACTTCAAAATCTGACAAAGCATGATTAATAGAAGAGAAAATAGATAAATAGAAAGTATTAAGAAACAAACACTTTTGCTCATTCAAAGACTTTATCCAAAGAATTAAAAGACCACACACAGAATGGAAAAAACTATTTGGCAACTGTATGTCAGATTGACATCTGAGCTCCATAATCTACAAGGTACAACAAAATGTCAGCAAGAAAATGATAAATAACTCAGTTAAGCATTCGGCAAAGGAGATGGACAGACACTTCACTAAAGATGATATCCAGGTAGCCAAAAGACACATGAAGAAATGCTCACAATCATTAGTTATTAAAGAAATTCAAATCACAATGACGATGATATACCATCTTACCCCAACAAGGTTGGCTGTGATACAAAAAACACAAAACAGCAAATGCTGGAGAGGCTGTGGAGAAACTGAAACTCTCCCACACTGCTGGTGGGATTGCTAAATGGTACACCATCTTCGGAAAGCAATGTGGTGCTTCCTTAAAAAGATGGACATGGATAAACCATCTGACCCAGCAATCCTGCTGCTTGGAATATATCCCACAGAAGCGAAGGCAGTCACAAGAACAGAGACATGCACTCAAATGTTTATTGCAGCACAGTCCACAGTTGCAAAAAGATGGAATCAACCCAGGTGTCCAATAACAGATGAGTGGATAAACAAACTATGGTACATATACTCAATGAAATACTATGCAATGATAAAGAACAATGGTGATTTTAGGAAGCATCTCACAATCTGGTTTCAACTGGAGGAGATTATGCTGAGTGAAATCAGTCAGCAGCGCAAAGACAAATGTTGTATGAAACCCCCACTATAAGGACTTAAAAATGAACTCATGTACAGAAGAAAAGATTGTTTGAAGGCTACAAGGGAGGAGAGGGAGGGAGAGAGACAGCTGGTTATAGATTAGATAGTTGATAGAAATTCGGTAGGGTGAAAACAGTGAGAGCACACATTAGAAAGAATATCCATTTAACTGGACTTCAACATAACCTGAAAACTCTTCAGATCTTAACCCAATATTGCAAGAATACAGTAGCAGGTATGGGGTCCAGGGACCATGCTCTCAGGGGGACATCAAGGCCAGTTGGTGTAACAAGCCTATTACTAAGAGAATCTTCTGCACCACATATTGGTGAGTGGCATCTGGGGTCTTAAAAGCTAACAAGCTTCCATCTGAGATACACCAAATTCTCCCAACTCAGCTAGAACAGAGGATCACCAAGGACAATGACATGGGGGAAAGAGAACACAGATGACAGAAGGACCCACGTGAATGGGTGCCTATATCAACATGTGACCAGAAGAACCAGATGGTGGCTGGCCACCACCAGTGACAGCCATGATGGGACTCACAATTTCCAGTCCCAATGGCAACACTAGAAAAAGAGGGGTGCACCCTCAAACTTCACTAACAGACCTCAATTGACGGTCTCCTGGGAGCATGGCCCCTAGGTCTGATGCTGCCCTTGATCATGTATCTTTACTGAGGTCAACTCTTTGGACAGGAATGCGTTGGACTCGGAGACACAGTGATCATATAGTGTATGCACTTTATAGTTATATGCATGTATAGGATGTTGTCCTACTGGTCTCTTACAAGAAGGAAGTGGAGAGGGTGAAGAAGAGGGGACAGGAGATTATTAAGAGGACATAAAATGTGTAACATGGAAAGGAGGGGTATGCTGTCACAGGGCAAGGAGAGTAGAAGGAGGTGCAGATAGGCGGGCATGAAAATTTACCTTGGATTGTACACTCACTCAATCACAATTTAAAAAAGAAGAAAGATTGGCAGCTTGAACTGACCTAGTGGCTTCACTGGAGAAAGACCTGGCAATCTGCTTCCATAAAGTTAAACAAGGGAAAAGCCTTCTCTTTTTAAAAGGAAAAGTTCAAGTAGACAGCCAGGATCAATTCCTTTGTAAAATTGACTTTTTACTTGTCTTTTCTCCTGTGTTAAAAATTCCTGGCTTCCTTCACCTAGGCTATGACAGGAAGTCACAAACTAACTGACAGGAGCCACTGAGATAATAAGCTTTGTAGCTTTTACAGTGTTCTTTGGGTACATCAAACAGGTGGAGACACAAGTGTAGCATGCTGAAGTAGAGATGCTAGCCAGCCAGAGACAGCTGAGAGCTCTGGACCCCAGCTTTTGATAAGCATATTCTGCCAGTCTGCTCTTGGACAGGGAACCCTCCTAACTGCTCCCATTGTTCTCATGAAGCCCTTGAGCTGGCTTGTAATACTTATTTTTCCTGTGAAACCCCTGGTTTGCCTGGCCAGTTCAGACATGCCATCTGTCCCTCATGTTTTAGTTGCTGGCAAAACATGGTTAATAAAGCCTTTGATCACTCACCCAAATACCTGTCTCAGAGACTGGCTTTTGGGGGCAGGTAATGAGAATCTGGAATTTTGTCTAGTAACAAAATTGCAACCAAGAAAACATTACTCATCATGGAGTCTCTATGAGTTGGAATTGACTCAGTGGCACCTACCAATAGCAATGACAAATTTAAAGAGAGACCTAAATAAAAGAAATCTAGAATTGATTTCTTTGTAGATAACCAAATCATTTCAACAAATCCAAACAATATTTCTGTAACCCTAAAATCTTGTAACATGTTTTCTCCTTTTCAAAATATGTAATTGAGAGCTCTGCATAACTAATACTATAACAGTGATCTGTAAGTTTTTTTTTTTTTTTTTTTTTTTTTTACTGTGCCAGCTACTCTGGCCTCTTTCCAAAGGATCACAGAGCTCCCTTAGCTCCTATAACCTTGGTCTTCCTCCTCTTCTTTGCTCTCTTGAGATATGGACTTCAGCCCGGAAAACAGCATCTAGGAAGGCTGCCTGGCATTTTTTGTATGCCCAACTTACTTCTTTACCCCTTGTCTCAGTCAGAATGGACCTGGTAAGTTAATTTTACCAGCTAAGGAATTTTCGTATGTTTTGTCTTTGGCTGTTAGAAACATGCAGATTAGAGTCCAGGTGTCCAACATACCTATCTGTAGTTTGATAAAGAGTTTCTTGTGACTATTTTGTGATGTATACAGTTATCTGTGGGCTATGTGCTTAAAAAAGTGAAGTATTCTTTGCTGAAAAAATATATATGAACTCTGATGTAAAAATTGTCCTTTGAGACATGATAGAGAATAACCCGCATTTCTATTGAGTCTCTGGTGATATTATACCTCCTAGTACACTTTCTTTCTCTTTCTAACTTGGAATATGTTTCATTGTCTTGACTGCTCCAAGGCACAGACCCAAAGTGGGTGACATTTCTAAAAATAGTATTTGTCATTTTATTTTGTCTTTAGTGCACATAGTATACATCAAGAAGCAGAATATACCACAATATTTCAGTGAATGAACTCTGGAAACTTTATGAATTTTATTTATTTTTGTAAATAGAAATACTCTAAAAATTTTCAATTTCAAGGTCAGTCTATATCTACCAATGTTTTAAATTTATTCATTTATTGCTACTCTATGAAAGAACAAAGATACCACAGATGTTTGGATAGAGTTGATAGTGACTTGTAGCAATCTTAGAGGACAGAGTAGAACTGCCTCCCGTGGGGTTTGCAAGGCCATGAATCTTTACAAAAGCAGACTGCCATATCTTTCTGTTGACTTTTTGATTAGCAACTAAGTGCTTGACGACAACATCACCTGCAGCTCTTTAAAGTCTAGATAATCAGACTATAAACTCATGTGAGAAGGGTTGAAGTAAACACATCTTGTCCCTCTCCAAGACACAAAGTGCACTCTGAGACAAATCTAAAATGCCTTGTTCATCCGGTGCTGCTCTAGCAGAAATACCACAAGTGGGTGGCTTTAACAAAGAAAATTTGTTCTCACACAATCTAGCAGGTTGGAAGTCTAAATTCAAGATATCAGCTCCAGCAGAAGACACACTCTATTAGCTGTGGAGGAAGGTCCTTGTGTTGCATCAGTCCTTCTTTGATCTGAGAGTATTTTGGCACAGGAACCTCAGGTCTGAAGGATGCTCTCTGCTCCTGGTGCTGCTGTCTTGTTGGTATGAGCTCTCCAACTCTCTGCTTGCTTCTGTTTCCTTATCTCTTGTGGAGTAAAAGGTGGTGCAAGTCACACTCCAGGGAAACTGCCTTTACCTTTACCCTGGAGCAGGGAGATGATCTTAGGAAGGATGTTATACAGTCACATCCTAATACTCTTTAACATAATCCAATCTATTAACCACAAGCGGACATTCAGATTTACAGCATAAGAAAATCACAAAATGGAGGTCAATCCCCAAATACTGAAAATCATGGCCCAGCCAAATTGTTTATACACATTTTGGGGAGGGGCGCAACTCAATCCATGACAAACAAATTCATTCACAGCTCCGGACAGGATGTGTTCCTTTTCATCTTTTGTCATGGGATGTTGATTAAAGGCTTGACACCCACATCCACAAGCTGTGGACCGGAAGATCACTTAGAGATGTATTCAAAATCATTTAGTTGAAAGATGAAGAAACAAACCTCAGAGCAATGAAGAAAACTTTCGAAGATTATAGCTACTCTCAGAACTCAGGTGTACAATCAGTAACAAAGAGTACATAAAACTGGAAAAATGTCAGTATCCATGCCTTCTTTGGAAGAATACAGGTTCCCTAGAGGTGGGACTGACTGGCTTCACTGTTGGTGTGTGGTGAAGTAAAATGAAACTTATGATTTAGAGAGAAAACCTAAAAAATAGCTTCCTATGCTTCTGAGATATTACTAGAATTCAACCAATGAGATGAAGTGATACTGTTCTACAACGTGTACTCAGACCAGCAAAGACAATTCAATCTCCCTGGTTGTACAAAACCTAAGACTCATTTCTACTAGTGGGAACAACTTCTCATCTACAGCATCTAAAATGAGCTGGAAATTCTGTACATGTGAGCTAACTCGTGTCTACAGAAATCTCACAATACGTGTGAGCAGCTGTTTTCCTTTTAAAGAAACTTAATAAGGGAAATGTCTGGTGTAACAAGTTGAGTTGGGTGCTTAGGGATCTTAGGTTGGGATCTGCGGGTATTATTTACCAGTAAGTAGACCTTCCATCAGAAAGACCACTCAAGAAGGTTGCAGAAACTTTATTTCTGAGACTGATACAGCTTTAGTTTTTTCATACGGAAAGTGATCACTCTGTATTAGTTGCCTGCGGCTGGTGTAACAAGGTCCCCAAAATTGGGTGGGTTAAAACCACAGAAATTTATTCTCTCCTGAATTCTAGAAGCTAGAGGCTGAAATCAAGGTGATAGCAGGACCATGCCTCCTCTGACAGCTCTGTAGAAGAATCCTTCTTGCTTCTTCCTACTTTCTGGTGCTGCTGACAGCCCTTGGTTTTCCATGTCTCATAGCTGCATCACTCTCATTTCTGCCTGCATCTGCACAGGATCATCTTCCCTCTGTGTGTGTCTATGCCTCTAGATTTCTCTTTTTAAGGATACCTGGATTTAGGGCTCAGCCTAGTTCAGAATGACCTTGTGTAACTTGGTTGCATCTGCAGACTTTATTTCCAAATACTGTCAGATTCACAGGTACGAGGGGTTAAGATGTCAACATATCTTTTGGGGGGCCACACTTCAACCCACAGCATCATCCTAACTATAAAACAAATCATAAATTTACACACTGTGATGTGTTCTGGACAGCTCTGCCGCCTCTGTATCTGTGATAGCCATCCGAGAAGCTTCAGCTCACTTACCCTGGAAACCTGAACATGGAGGAGCCCTTAGGAGAAGAGACACACGCGGGGACAGACTTCAGTATTATTGGTAGGGCTGGGCCTAAATCAGGATGATTCCACCCTCAGACCCTTAATTTCACTTGCAAAGGTGGCCCTATTTCCAAAGAAGCTTGCTTTCTGAGGTGCCAGATATACTTGAATTTTGGGGGTCACTCTTCATCTACTCCATGGAGAAAGATATGGCAGTTTGTTTATGTAAAGATTATGGCCTTGGAAACCCCATAGGGCAGTTCTATGGTGTTCCTATAGGGTTGCTATGAGTTTGAATTGACTTGAGGGCAACGAGTTTGGTTTTATTCTTCTACTAAGTTCCTGGGTTGTGCAAACAGTTTGTACTTGACTATTAGCTGACAGGTTGGTGGTTCAAACTCTCCCATCAGTGCTGCAAGAGAAAGGCTTAGTGATCTGCTTTTGTAAAAATCACAGTCAAGAAAATCCAATGGAGCAGTTCTAGTCTGTAACACATGGAGTCACCATGAGTCTGAATTGACTTGACAGCAACAGGTGTGTTTGTTTGGTATTATTCCACTATATTCTTTATTTTAGAACCAGGTATTCTGACCTCAGTGAATGGAGGGCTGTTAAAGACTGCGGGGCCTGATACAAGACACGTCTCCGGCCTCCTACCTCTGCAGGTGCAGCTTACTAAGAAATGTGTCGTTGGGTGTCATTTGCCAATAGCTTTTTCCCTCTAACTTTTCCCCTCTAACTTTTCCCACTGGGAGGGGAGAAGGGTCGGGAAGTGGGATAGGAAAAACTCCAGGCTCATGTCTCGTGTTTTGTGTCAAGTATTTAAAAGTTCCTTTGCTTCTGAGGAGCTCAACGCTGAAAGCTAGTCTTTGCTTGGGATTCCAAAGTCCAACAAGCTGGCAGCTCTACTAGGCCGCACTTTTCACTTTTGTATTCTGTTTCTTATCAACAGAAATGCTTATCTCGTATTTGAGCCTTCCTGCGTCATTGTTTTGTGTTGGAAGGAAAGGGTGTTATCAAGCGCGAGGTTACTCTCTCATCTGGAACAGAACGACTTCATTCTTAGTCTCTGAGGCAAAAGGGAAGGAGAGGATGAGAAAAGTTGCAGTATTAGTCTCAACAGTTACTGATTAAAATTTTTTGTATATACCCATTAAAAAAATTCCATCAGGAAACGGGAAGGATAGAAGTGAAGAGCAGATCCGGAAGGAATGAGGGAGTAGGAGGCTTGAGAGCTTGGTAGAGCTTGGTAGATGGGTAAGCAGGCAAGGAACCAAGGAAGAGAAAGCCCTGCTCCGAGCACCTGCTCCCTTTCCTTGAAATTCTGTCCTTTTTCTTCAGGGTAGGTATGAGTTCTTCTTCTGTCCTGCACCCTCTTTGTACCCTCTCACCCACTTCTTCCTTTTCTTCCAAGCAAAGAATGTAGAAGGAAACTATGGTTTCTTATCCCTCCATCCTTCCTGACTTTTTCCACAAGGAGCCATAAAGATGCTCCCAGGACTCAGCTAGGCTCTTTTCTTGGTTCCTGAATCTGAATCTCCAGTTTGCGAAGCTGATCAGAAATCAAATTCTCCTCAGAGCTCAGTTCAAGGTCTTGCACTGATAAACTCTCACTCTCTTTTTAATGTAATTTTGAATACCTACAATGTGTCAGGCAGCAAAGGACAACTCAGATAAGAAATGAACAATGACTGAGCAGTCATTGAGGCCATTCGTGATAAGAGACTTCGGACTTTTGAACTCTTTTTCTGATCTTTTTTCCTTTCCACAAGGTGCTGCCAATCTCTGAAACCAAAAGCAAGAGGCAGCTGTTGGGTTAAAGAGATAAGACTCCAGCTTACCCCAGGTTCTCTTGGCTTTACCACAAGAACCTGGATTTGGAAACATCCCTGCTTTCACTCTGGCCAGTATTGTCATAAAGGCCACCAGTTTGTAAAGGCCTGTCCCAGGGCTTTTTCAAGTTTCACCTCAGGGCAGCAAACTGCAGATGGTTCTTCTATTTTTAGATCCTGGGATGTTGCCCATGAACAAGCCAGTGACCTGGAAGAGCCAATTCTTTGTTTCTGACTCTCTCATTTCCCTGCATTGTTTTACCAGAATGTCATGTCTATGGGACTGGGTTGAAATGATCCAGAGTTAACTTAGCAGAACTTTGATCTTGGGACACAGACCCTAATGTTCCAGGTACCTGCTGAGACTCTGGCCAACAAGAGTGGTCTTAAGCATAATAAACTGGCTGACTTTTTATATGAGGGGTCTTCAAAATTTTCATCATGATTTCCTGTTAGTAAAATATTTTTGAGCATAGATGCCAGTGTTTCATTATGTATTTATTCATAAACTCTACACATGAGTGCTTGTACTAGTGTAAGTTATAAAGCTTATACTGAAAGTTCAAAGGCTCAGATAGTTCTAACAGATTAGAAGTTCTTAATATTCTCTTCTGGTACCTCATAGATTTTTCTGGCGCCTCCCCCTGTGGACATTATTGGTCTATGTAGTTAAGTGAGAAGCAATTGTTTTTGAGCTGCAATGCTACTTTTTGTTAATTTGGGGATTAATGGAAAGATTGTTAATAAATAATGCCTAAAATATTTTCCTCTTCAAGAAATAGAAAAATCTTCAACTTTTCTATTATATAACTGATAACCTTTGGGTTAAAAAGCACCTTCTCTGCAGTTCAAATCCACCAGGTGCTCCTTGAGTCCTCTGGGGGTCAATTCTACCCTGAACCCTAGGGTCACCATGAGTCAGATCCAACTCGATGGCACTTGGCTTGGCTGGCTGCAAGAAGGGACAGGACAACTGGTCCAATGGATACAGGGAACTCAGGGTATAAAAAGAAAGTGTGCTGACACTTAGGAGGGATTGCAACCAGTGACACAAAAGGATTTGTATATAATTTTTTTTGAATGATAAATTAATTTGTGCTGCAAACATGCACGTGAAGCACACACGCAGAAAAAAAAATTCCTTCTTTCTGAGGTCTCTTAAAATACAAATTATCCTTAAAGAAGTTGGGAGAAGAAACATGTTACATCTCCAATCCTCGGGGTTAGTACCTAAATCAGGCTGCTTCCTTCCGAGCCCTGGATGACTAACAGTGTCTGACACATAGTAAATGCTCAATAAATATTTGTTGAATGAATTTGGAAAACAGAAGGAAAAGGCTTAGAAGAGCAAGAAGAACAAAGGAGATGGAGTTTGCTTAGGGCTACTTGGCGGCAGGAGAGGTTTTTGCTTTTCCTAGAAGCAGCCATTTAGCTAAGAATTGGGAGAAGCCTCTAACCTGACCCACAGACTTGGGACATTCCAGTCTCTAGAGCCTCATGAGCCATTTCCTTGGTAGAAATCTCTGTACGTATTCACACACTTTGCTGGTTTTATTTCTCTAGAAAACTGATCCTAAGACCCATACCATGTTTCACAGAGGGCCAATGAAAACAAGGAAACTCTCTATGAGACTGACTGACAAGACAGCTGCAACAATAGACCAAACATACCAATCATGAAGACAGCACAGGACTGAGTAACATTTTCCTTTTGTTATATATAAGGTTGCTATCAGTCAGAGCTGACCTGATCACAAGCAGCAAGAAGTCAGTTTGGGACAAGTTATTACTCATTTGTTTTTTGACCCCTTCCCCAGAACTGAAGGGGACATGCACAGATAAGGTGGAGATGATAGACTGAGCAAGATTTATCTTTTCCCTTTCTGTCTTTCAAACCACCTAGAAATGTAAGTACTTATAATTTGAAAATACAACTCTGTGTGTGTGTGTGTTCCTAAGCAGCACCAGTTTAATGTGAAATGCACAGAATTCACAGATTTATTTGTGGAGAAGTGACATATTTGTGATATTGAGTGTCTACCTTCAGGAAAATAGTATTTTGCTATGTCTTTCCATTATTCAGTGCTTACTGTGTTTTAATCATATATTGCAGTTACCGTCATATAGGTCAGCTGAGTTTTTATCAGTTCACAACTAGGAATTTTATGTTTTGTTTGCTGTTGATTATGTATAAGGGAATTTTAAAATCTGAGGTACCTGAGAAAATTTGAAATCACTGGCCTGAGCTTTGAGTAGGAACCCTCTGGGGCTAGGGCAGTACCACTTCCATCCTAGCAACAGCCATTTTCTGTGCAGGCACAATCATGAAACCAAGAAATGCCTAGTAATGATGATGGAACTATATTTCAGCCTCTCCCACCAAATATTCTTGTAATTAGTGCACTGTAACCAACCTATGACAGATAGCTGTATCCTGTGTTATAATAGTCTGCTATTAATCAGGTAATGCCTGTGATGGATTAGATTGTGTGTCAACTTGGCTGGGCCATGATTTTCAGTGTTTTTTCATTTGTATCATGTAGTGGTCACTCCAACGATGGAATGTGCTGTGGTTCTGTGGGGGTGGGGCCTGTGGTGGCTCTCCACTCCCTCAGCCTTCATCTCCCCACTTTCTGCCACCTGCTTCCTGTTTGTTCAACTCATCAAGGTTTTTGTTTTGTTGTCCATCCAGCAGGTGCCTCTCTTGTTTTCTGATACCTAGTTCTTGGAACTTGAGCTAACACCTTACCTTTGATTTTGGGATTCATCAGTGTTCACAGCCTTCAAGTTCTCTTCTCTGACCTGCTGATACTGGATTTGACAGCCTCTGCAGCTACATGAATCAGGAAAAACCTCACAGTCTTGCCTGCCCTCTCGGAATTTGTTGACCTGCACAGCCTGCAAGTGGGAACCCTGCTCCCCAGTTCGCCGACCTTAGGTTCATCAGCTGCCTTGACCATAAGAGGCTTGCATGCTAATCTAAGACTTGGAGAATATCAGCCTCTGCAATTGCATGAGCTGTTTCCTTGATATAATTCTCTATGTATTTATACACTTTACTGGTTTGCTTCTCTTTAGAGAGCCCAGCCTAAGACAATGCCTTTTGATAATCTGAGTTTGTGAATATCAGTTTAGCAGTGTGCTTCTTATCCTTTGTTCCCTCCTTATAAAATTTCACTGCTGAGTTACCACATTGGACTACTGGGTTTCACTACACAGTATTCAGTCTGACTGATTTGTCTCTTTAATTTCAATAAATCTCTCAGGTGACAATTATTTTTTTCTACTGTACTTTTTTACTTATTTGTTTGTAATTTACTTTTTTATCATGAGATATATATGTAATACAACATTTGCCCTTTCACCAATTTTCAGATATATAGGTCAGTGACAATAATTATGTTCACCTGTTGTTCTGCCATCATCCTTACCCATTCCCCAATTTTTCTCTGACACTTACCAGAAGCACAATGTCTCTTAAATATTATACTGCATTTTTTAAGTTTTGGTGGTTGACATCCTTATTTTTCCAAATAAATTGCAGATTTTTTTCTCAGTAGGATTGCATTGATTTTATAGATTAGTTTGAACAAAATCTGGACTCTCCATTTGCCCATCTTCTTTTATGTATTCTAAAGAAGCTTGCAAAAATTTAGTAGTTTTAAACGTCTCTCTACAGAAGTATGTGCATTTTCTTATTAGCTTATTTCCCAGATACATTATAGACTTTGTTGCTACTGTGAAGAATATTTTATTTTCTATTTTCTATATAGTTATTGCACGTCTTCAGAAATGCTACAAATTTTTATAGATTGATATTCTATTTAGCACCCATCTAAACTCTCATTAGATTTGTACAGTTTATCTTTAAATCTGTTGGATTCCATCTACATGAACACATAATTGGCAAACATTAGTTGTTTTATCACTTCCCGTTCCATTCTTAAAACAACTTCTTTTCTTCCTCCTCATCTTTGTCTTCCTCTTATTTAGTGTTAGCTAGATAATTCAGAAGTGGTGATGGTACACATGCCTTATATCTGATTTCTCCATTGAGTCTGATGTTTGTTGTGTATTTGGGGTATCATTCCTTTATTAAGTTAAGGGATCTCCTTTTTTTATTTTTTGAGGGTTTCTTGAAAATCATAAATATATGCAGAATTTCTATCAAATGCTTTTCTTTGTAAAATCATTGAGAAATTACTTGATTTTTCTTCTTTGATCCGGAATATGAATTATATCCACAGATTTCTTTTGTCAAATGATCTTTGTGTACTGGAATAACCCATACTTAATCACAGTACATTACTTTCTGCAATGCCGTTGATTTTGGTTGGCTTATATTTTATTTAAGATTTTGGAATTGATGTGTATAAGTAAAAAAAGACTGTTATTTTCTCCTATTAGGCTCTGGAATGAACTAATACTAATCTTATAGAGTGAGTTAGGTAGCTTTTATTCATTTTCTATTTTCTGGAACAAATCATTTTGTGAAAGTTCATCTGTAAAACCACTTGACTTAAGACCTTTTTCCTCTCTTTGAGGACAAGAGAAAAGTGTCTTTTTTTGTTGCTATGTTAGCTATTATAATCTCTTTGTTAATGGCTTGTTCACATTTCCTATTTTTTGCTTTATGTTTTTCTATATAAATGTCTATTTTGTCTTGATTTTCTTTTTATGAGTGAAGTTATTAAAAATCTTCTTTTATGATTATTTTAATCTCTTTTGTGTCTATAGATGTTTTCCTTTTTTCATTCTGAAACTGACTTTTTTTTTTTTTTTTTTTCTTTCCTTGATCAGCATTTTCCTGGAAGTAGGTGCATCTTAGTAATTTTTACAAAGGACCGGATTTTGGCTTCCTGGTACCAGCTGTCATCAAGTCGGTCCTGAAACAGAACACAACACTACCCAGTCCTGTGCCATGCCCGCAATCGATTCTGTGTGTAAGCTCATTTTTGTATCCACTGCACCAAATCATCTTTCTCTTTCTTACTGACCTTCTACTTTACCGTGTATGATGTTATTCTCCAGGGACTGATCCCTCCTGACAACATGTCCTAAGTACGTAAGATGCAGTCTTGCCACCTGTGCTTCCAAGGAGCCCTCTCAATGTTCTTCTTCCAGGACAGATCTGTTTGTTTTTTTGGCAGTCCATGGTACATTCAACATTCTCCTCCAACACAATTCAAAGGTATCAATTCTTCTTCTGTCTTTCTTACTCATGGTCCAGTTTTTGCATGATTGTGATGTGACTGAAAATACCGTGACTTGGGTCAGGTGCACCTTAGGCTTCAAGGTGACATCTTTACTTTTCAACAGTTTAAAGAGGTCCTTCACGCAGATTTTCCCAGCACAAAGAGTCTTTCAATTTCTTGACTGCTGCTTCCACAGGCATTGATTGTGGAACCAAGTAAAATGAAATCCTTGAAAATCTCAATCTTTTCTCCATTTATGATGATGTTGCTTACTGATCCAGTTGTGAAGATTTTTCTTTTCTTGATGTTGAGGTTCAGTCCATACTGAAAGCTGTGTTCTTTGATCCTCATCATAAGTGTTTCAAATCCTCTTCACTTTCAGCAACCAAGGTTGTGTCACGCTTGTGGCTACATTCTGCTGGTGGTTAATGAGTCTTCCTCCAACCCTGATTGGTGCCTCACTCTTTCTCCTATAGTCCAGCTTCTTGGATTATTTGCTCAGCATAAGGATCGAAAATTATGGTGTAGTGCATTATTCATTACTGCAAAAGCAGTATTTATAGTTCGAATAAATAAAATAAAAAGAATTTGAATCCCAGAAAAGTTATCGCTACTATGTATTCTTCATTATAACAAAAGCAGTACTAGCAGCTAAGAAGCAGACACAACTAGTCTGGATTATTGCAGACCTACTTACAGTGGTACATTCTACCTGCTATACTTAGAAGCAACGATCGGGCCCTAAGACTGAATGTGGGGTAAGAATAACTTACAGGAGTTCAACCCTTTTGAGAAGTACCACTGAAATGCATTATCCTTTATTGCAAAGGCATTGCTTACTGTTCAGAAGCTAGAAACACAATCTGTAAAGATTGTAGAGCAAAGACTGAAAGCAGAGTATGGACCAGTAACCCCTGGAAATGGTGCATGGCATCAGGGAGAAAATCATCACTATGACTGAATGAAGACAAATCCACTGAAAAGTGGATTTTGACTCATAATGATGACCCCATAGGGTTTCCAAAGAGTACTGCCAATCTTTTAGCAACTGAGTTCTTAACCACTGTATCACCAGGGCTTGCTAAAAGGTGAAGAGGACTTGAAGCATTTACTAATGAGAATCAACAAAAACAGCCTTCAGGATGGATTACAGCTCAATGTTAAGAAAGCAAAAACACAACTAGACCAATAAGAAACATCAAGATAAACACAAAAGATTGAGGTTGTTAGGAGTTTCATTTTATTTGGATCCACAATCAATGCCCATGGAATCAGCAGTGAAGAAATCAAAAGACACATTGCATTGGGAAAATCTTCTGGAAAAGATCTCTTTAAATTGTAGACGAGTAAGGATGCCATCTTGAAGACTAAGGTGTGCCTGACTCAAGCCATGGTATTTTCAGTCATATAACATGCATGTGAAAGCTGGACCATGAGTGAGGAAGATAGAAGAAGAATTGATGCTATTCAGTTGTGTTGGAGAATATTGAGTGTACCATGGACTGTCAAAAGAGCAAACAGATTTGTCCTGGAAGAAGTATAACCAGAGTACTCCTTAGAAGTAAGAACGGTGAAACTATGTCATAAATACTTTTGACACATTGTCGGAAGGGATCAGTCCCTGGAGATAGACATCATGCTTGATGAAGAGGAGAGTCAGTGAAAAAGAGGAAGACTGTCAATGACATGGATTGATACAGTAGCTGTAACAATGGGCTCAAGCATAGCAACAACTGTAGGTATGACACAGGACTGAGCAATATTTTGTTCTATTATACGTAGGGTCACTGTGAGTCAGAACTGACTTGGTGGCTGGCACCTGACACCACCACCACCACCACCGGGGCTCCAAGTGGAGACAAAAAAAAAACAGGTCGATTGATTGATCGATTGATCTGTCTATCTGTCTGTCTGTCTGTCTATTTATCATCTATCATCTGTCATCTATCTTCCTATCTATCAGTCTATCAGTCTATCTGTCTGTCTGTCTATCTGTCATCTATCATCTGTCATCTATTTTCCTATGTATCAGTCTATCAGTCTATCTATCTGTCTGTCTGTCAGTCTGTCTGTCCGTCCATCCATCCATCCATCTGTCCATCCATCTGTCTATCTATCTGTCTATCTATCTATGTTTATACCCCAAAACCTTTTGCTGTTGAGTTGGTTCTAATGCATAGGAACCCTATAAGATAGAGTAGGACTGTCCCATAGGGTTTCCAAGGAGCAGCTGATATATTCAATCTGTTAATCTTTTGGTTAACAACTGAACTCTTAACCATTGCACCATTCTTGCATAAGTACATTCTTCAGGGGAATATTTCAAAAGGAAAACATAGTGAGGAGGCTTATCTCACAGAAATAAAGGTGAACCTGTCAAAGTTTAGAAAATTAACATACCCAGTAGACATCCCCTAACATGATACACCTTCTACACCATAATAAGGCTCCAACTCAGGGTTATTGTGTTTCACACATTTCAAAAGTTTCCGCTTTGAGGCCAACTGTCTTAAAACTGAACTACTGTCTTTGCAAAGAAATCCAGGGGTATAAAAAGTGGTTTGGATACCGTATGTTCCATGAGTCACCAAAGGGTTAAATTACTGCAAGGCAAGGGACCAAAACCCAAGCCCCAACCTGTGCTGCTCCTGCCAAGGAGAAGTGCTCAAAGCCCGGGTTTGACCTTTCCCATTCATTAGGCTGTCACCAGGTACCCAGCTTTCAGAAGGCAAGGGGGCTTCCTGAGCATTCTTGTTTCCTGAGCAATGTGTCTTCCTTATTAGAAGTTGGCAAGCTCTCTGAGTATCGAGAGGGTGTGAGGAAGAGAGAACTCTCAGAGTGTTTGTGTTATGGCTTAAATTGTTCCCCTCCATCCCCTAGATTTGTCATGAATCCTAACCCCTATACATGTGCCCAGGAGCTCTGGTAGTACAGTGACTAAGCACTTCACTGTTAACCAAAAGGCTTCGCAATTAGAATGTACCAGCTGCTCCTTGGAAACCCTACGGAGCAGTTCTACTGTCTTGCAGGGTCACTGTGAGTTAGAAATGAATGGTCTACAACAGGTTTTTGAGTTTATGCCTTGGGGTATAATACAATATAGGAATAGATTTTTTGTTATGTTAATGAAGTCTTATCTATGTAGGTATCCTCTTAAAATAATCATTTTTGAGATATTAAAAGAGCAAATTAAACACAGAAGCAAACAAGCACAAATGGGGAAAAAAATAGATGCTAATTAGAGAACTCTGAGAAGACCGCTAAAGAAGTTTTCCCTGGGCAACGGACAGAAATTCCCCAGAGCAAGCACCCTGAATTAAAATTTATAGCTCATAAATTGTGAAGAAATAAATTTCTGTTACAGCAGCACTAGGAAGTTAAGTCGGTGTGCTAGTCTCCAGAGTCTGGTATTGGCTGCTCTTCACTTCATCTGAGTGTGATGCTTCCTTGGCATTTCTCCCTTTCACTGTCTGGAGCTGTCCCAAGGGACAACAATCCACCTGTGTGGGAAGGCACAGGGCACAGCTAGTAGGCTGTAATTCCACAGAAGCACCTGGCCTTTTAAATTGGCTCTGAGCTGCTCTTTCTTCCCCACATCAGGTCCTAACCATCCTCTGTCTTACTGAGGCTCTGCAGGCTTCACTTTGGTTCTTCAAATCTGTACTCTTCCTTTTACCTCTGAGCCTTCCCCAGAGTTGGAAGAGAGGAGAAAACTGCAGGCAGTTGTTGGTTCCATACTTCCACCTACTGTACGAGTTTTCTGTCCCTCACTCCCATCTTAACTTCAGGAAAACTTGTAGTTGTTCACTTTTCAAGCAGCAAGGCTGCCTTGTTCTGCTGAATTCTCTGGTTTTTCAAAATTTTTCTAAAACCTCTTGACTGCTATTGACTCTTCTCAAGTCCACATTATCGAACTATGTTTATACTTCTCTTGCTTTGCTTCCATAGCTGCAGAGTTTCAGGAAGAACAGGAATAGAAACATTTGGTCAGTTGGCCATGTTTAAACAGAAATCTTTCAACAGGAAATTTTTAGAGAACAAAACAAGCATATTCTCGAGGACATCTGGAGGAAGAACATGGAAGAATAGTCAAGACAGTTTTGGAAAAGAGAAGTGGCTTGCTGAATTGCAATATACATTAAAACTATGAGAAACAGCACAATATCGTATTGGCATGATAAAATTAAAAATAGATTCTTAGGATAGAATATAGACCTCAGAAACAGATTATGTATGTGTGTGTATAATTTAACTCATGAATACAGATAAGCATTTCAAATCAGTATCAACAAAATGAATTATTCAGTATTTATTGCTAGGATGTTATGAATTGAATTATGTTCCCCCCCAAACCTGCGGCAATTTGGCTGGGTTATGATTCCTGGTATTCTGTGATGTCTTTCCTGTTCTAATTTTTGCCTCTATGAAGTTAATGAAGGTAGATAGGCTGCAGTTGAGTTGTGGAACAAGACTTAGCGCGTGGGATTGCACTGTGGCTTGGGGTAGCCTCGGGTTATAAAGGAAAGAGAAGTGAGCTGAGATTCAGGAATCTCCTACCACCAAGAAAGCAGCACCAAGAGCACAGTGCCTGCTTTGAACCTGAGGTTCCTGCTCCAGGATACTCTCATATTGAATCTGAACCCTTAGCTTACTAGACTGTGATGATTTCTTACACTGAATTTGGATTTGTGGCTTACTGAACTGTGACAAAATAAAATTTCTCTTTTTAAAGCTGTCCACTTTTGGTATTTGTGTTATAGCAGCACTAGATAACTAAAACATAGGGCAACTAGCTATCTGCTTAAAAAACCATTAATGTGGACCCCTTATTTAGTGCCCATTCTAAATGGATTAAACAGATAAAAAGAAAAACAAAAAAATTATGACATTATTTGGCTAATAATAAGAATAATAACTAAAATGTTGATTATTTACTAAATGCCAGGACTGATTCTAGGTGCCTTATATGGCAGATATTATTGTCTCTGTTTTCCAAGGAAGCAAATAGTCATGTAGCCAGCAAAAAAGGCAGAGTTGACAGTTGAGCCTACAAAGCCTGAACCCATAATCTACAGGTGGAAAAAAAACAAAGTTGGAAAGGTGACAACTATGCTAAGAAACAAAGAAAAACCAAAAGTGGGGGCGGGGGGTGGGAAGAAGACAGCTTTACAAACAAGAACATTCAACAATTTAACAAAGGGCATTGTAAATAAAGTTTAAGACAAGAAACAAGGAGAAAATATTTTTAATGCATCCAGTAGACAAAGGAAAAATCCACTATAAATCAGAGAAAATAAAATACCTGATAAACAATGATGAAGTGCATAAATAGATAATAAGGAGAATGAAAGTACAAATGGTAAGGAAAAAAAAGGGTTTAGAAACAAAATGAAACCCGATGTCACAGAGTCAATTCTGACTCACAGCAACCTCGCATGTGACAGAGCAGATCAAAATTGTTCTTGGCAGTACAGTTGACATCCTTGATCATCAATACTTTCTACTTGAACAAAGAGATGTTTCTGAAGGAACTGATTTCAAATTCATCAGATGATCTGTACAAAATCAGATACAAAAGCTTGACAGATCCCAGTAAGCCAGATTTGAGGAAAGAGATGCATATTAATGTCGTAGCAAACTAGTAAGTTTCCTGGTTGTGGACACTGGAATTTGGATGACCAAGGCCAACTTAATCAATAACTTTTATACCATTGCCAAGTTGGGGATCAAAGGGTTCAAGGAAGCTTTGCATGCTGGAGCGGACATCTCCATGATTGGCCAGGTTGGTGTGGGGGTTTACTCTGCATGTTTTGTGCTGAGAAAGTGATCCAGATCACCAAACATAACCATGAGGATCAGTACACATGAGAGTCTTGAACAGGTTTGTTCATTCTTAGGACAGATATAGGCAAACTTGTAGGTTGTGGAACAAATATTATCCTGCATTTGAAAGAAGACTAGTAGCCAGAAGAAAGAAGAATGAAGCAAATACTGAAGAAACATTGTCAATTTATTGGCTGCTCAATTACTCTTTTTGTGGAGAAAAAAATGAAAGAAAAAAGTGAGAGATGATGTTAAAAGAAAGGAGGATAAAGAGAAAGAAAATGAAGAAAAGGAGACATATGACCAGCCTGAAATAGAAGACATTGGTTCTGATGAGGCAGAAGAAAAGATTGGTGACAAGAAGAAATACAAGATCAAGGACAAGTATACTGACCAAGAGGTGTTCAACAAAACAAAGCCTTCTGAACGAGAAAGTCTGACAATATTACCAATGAAGAATTTGGAGAATTCTACAAGAGCTTGATGAATGGCTAGAAAGACCACTTGCCCATGAAACATTTCTCAATTGAAAAATCATTAGAATTCAGAGCCCTACTCTTTGTTCTAAGGCATGCTGTCTTTGATCTGTTTGAAAACAGAAAGAAAAAGAACATTAAATTGTACATGTGCAGAGGTTTCATATGGATAACTGTGAGGAGCTAATTCCTGAATATCTGAATTTCGTTAGAGGCATAGTGAACTCTGAGGACCTCTTACTAAATATTTCCAGTGAGATTCTGTAACCAAGCAAAATTTTTAAAGTTATCAGAAAGAGTTTGATCAGAAAGTGCTTAAAATTCTTTACTGAACTGGCAGAAGATAAAGAGAACCACAAAAATTTTATGAGGAGTTCTCTAAAAACTTTAAGCTTACAATACACAAAGACTCTCAAAATCGGAACAAGCCTTCAGAGCTATTTAGATAGTACATATCTGCTTCAGGTAAAGAGACAGTTTCTCTTGAGGGCTATTGTACCAGAGTAAAGGAAAACCAGAAAACCTACTACATCACTAGTGGAACCACGGGCCCAGTTGTTAACTCAGCCTTTGTGAGACATCCCCAGAAGCACAGCTTAGAAGTAGTCTATATGGTCGAGCTCATTGATGAGTACTACTTCTGACTGCTGAAGAAATTTGAGGGGAAGACTTCGGTGTCAGTTGCCAAAGAGGGCTTGGAACATCTAGAAGATAAAGAGAGGAAAAAGAAATGAGAAAAAAAACAACAACAAAGTTTGTAACCTCTGCAAAATCATTAAAGATATCTTGGAGAAAAAAGTTGAAAAGGAGGTGGTATCCAGCTGGTTGTGCATGCTGTGTATGCTGTGTATGTGGCTGAACGACAAACAAGGGAAGAATCATGAAGGCTCCAGTCCTAAGAGGCAATTGCACGATGGGCTCCATGGCAGCAAAGAAACACCTGGAGATAAACGGCAGCTAATGCATTGTTGACCAAAGACAGGCTAATAGGAATGATAAGCCTGTGAAGGATTTGATCATCTTACTCTGTAAAATGACACTCCTGTCCTCTGGCTTGAGTCTATAAGATTCCTAGACACATGCTAACAGGATCTACAGGATGATTGAACTTGGTCTGGATATTGATAAAGATGACCCCACTGCTGACCTACTGGTGCTGCTGTCAGTGAAAAACTGCCACCCCAGAAGAGATGAAGACATGTCACACAGGGAGGAAATTTACTGAGCTCTGCCAGAGGAATTGCTTGTACATGAACTCAGTACTTTTTCTTTATTCCCTCCAATAATGCATCTTCAAGGGTTTTTTTCTGTTAACATTTTAAAAATCTGTATGGCATGTTAACTAAGGGAAAGATAAGATTTCTTTCTAAGTGTGATACTATGATACTTCAGGCACTAAAGCAGAGCTAGCAATGTTTTTCTGATTTCATACTGGCTCACTTAACAGATGGTGGTGATGTTTGTTGTAAAGTGTATGTGACCTAATGGTAGCAGTCAAAAGTGTTTAGCTATTAAGTAGATTCCTTAGTATGACAATTTTTTTGCCACTGGTCTTGAGATATGCCTTGATGTTTGCAAGAAAAATCTTTGCCAAACTAAATTGAGTTTCATGTAGTCACCAACTCTGCAGGTACTAGGGCCTCTAGAAGTTAGTATGTTAAAGTGAACCAGCTTGATAGCCTGCAGGCCTTGTTTTCCAACAAAAAACGTATTTCTTAGAGTAGCAAAATTAAACTCCTTCCTAGGCTATTGTAAACCCATTGCCATCAAGTCAATTAGAGTGTGTCTAGGAATCTTCTAGGCTTAAGCCAAAAGACAGAAGTGAGGTTCCATAGCAACCCTATAGGACAGAGAAGAACTGCCTCATAGAGTTTCCAAGAAGCGCCTGGTGGATTCAAACTGCCAGCCTTTTGGCTAACAGTGGTGGCACTCAGGGACTATGCTACCAGGGTTTTTGGTTATTGAAGAGACGATTTGAAAAGTAACTCTTCTAACCTTGTCAAGTGAAGTGTAGTGCCTGGACCACTTGCTTTGTCAGAAGGTTCTCATAAATACAGTTGAATTAAAAAGAAAAAAATGTTCTTTGCTGTAATCATTATAGAAGCACACTGCCAGGCCTTTCTTCTGTACCACTGCTGGACGAACTGACCTACCAACTTTTAGGTTGGTAGACCAGCACTAACTATTTGTGTCACTCTCTGATCTTAAACATTCTCGACTCCACTAATAATACAGAAAACACAAATGCAAATGACATTTCACTTTGTGCTTTTTAATTTGGCAAAGAGTAACATGGTTGATAATGTTTGGTTTTATGGAGGAAAAATCTGCTTACACTACTGGTAAATATAACTTGGCTTTTTTTGGTACTTACCATCACAGTGTCCATGAAAATAAAAAGCACACATTCCTTTTAATCCAGTAATCCCTGCACTAGATTTTTGTGCTAGTCAGGGCTTGTGCTTGCCATAAAACAGAAAAGATTCTGGCTAACTTAAGTAGAAAATGTTTGATGGTTCATCTGTTGATGGAAAGCTTGGTGCTCAGATTCAG
The DNA here is from genome assembly GCA_028571685.1 of Heterohyrax brucei. Classification (NCBI taxonomy): domain Eukaryota; kingdom Metazoa; phylum Chordata; class Mammalia; order Hyracoidea; family Procaviidae; genus Heterohyrax; species Heterohyrax brucei. Next base: position 37,240,843 of record CM053145.1, read on the forward strand.
TGAGCCAGTGAGGCTGAGCAGCTGAAGACCCAACAAAGCTCGTGACTCAGGAGCAATCTGAATGCTGCCACTGGCTGTGTCACCACCATTATGTGGCTACCATTATGCCATTCGTTATCACTGCTGCTATCACCAACAGTTTGTACGACTTTGTCTTACTCTATAAATTCAAACGTGCAGGTGACTGCTGATTGGCCAAATCTTGATATTGAGCAGGGAGAGGGCACAGATGACTTCTTACAGTTTTTCGTATGGAGGTGACACCTGCCTGGACTTACTTATACCTTGAACAGGAAGAGTAATTGAATAAAAGAGCAACCAAAGCAGGCAAATACCTATAAATTGTTCTGCCATTGTGTTTATCCAGGTTTGTATGTATTGTTCTTCACATTCTTTCAGTAATTCTTTCCTGGCCAACAAATATTTGGGTACCATAATGTAACTATTCTGTATTCAAAATCAGAACACTAGCCTTCTCCCTAAAAGGAGACAGCACCAGGTCTTATCAGTTACCACAGCAAGATTTTGGTCCAGGATCTCTGGGCCACGACCATTCCATCTGTAATTCTCATCATTCCATCTCTATAGTCTACAAGGAAACCCTGGTGGCATAGTGGGTTAAGTACTATGTATGCTAACCAAAAGGTCGGCAGGTGAAATCTGCCAGGTACTCCTTGGAAACTCTATAGGGCATTCCTAGGTTGCTATGAGTCAGACCTGACTTGACGGCAGTGGGGGTTTTGAGTTATAGTCTACAAGGAAATCCTGGTGGTGTGGTGGTTAAGTGCTAACCAGACTGGCATGCTTGAGACAGCCTGTATCAGGAAGTATTATATTAAACACAGTCATTATTAAAAATTACATTATATAAGGTTACAATTAAACAACATGTTAAAAACAAAAGTAGTAAATACTCAAAACTCATTATGGCGTAATAGTGTATTTACTGTTACGGTCGCTATGAGTCGGATCCAACTCGAAGGCACTTGGCTGGCATTTTTGAGATTATTTATGTATATTTCCATCTTGAAGATGTTTGTATCTATCATGTCTAAATAGTGTTTTTGTTGTTGTTAGTTGCCACTGAGTTGATTCTCATGGACAGCCCACATTTGCAGAGTAGAACTGCTCCATAAGGTTTTCCAGTCTGTGACTTTGCGAAAGCAGATTGCCGGGCCTGTCTTGAGAGTGTCTCTCGGTGGGCTCAAACTGCCAACCTTTCAGGTAGTAGCCGAGCACTTACCCATGTGCACCTCCCAGGAATACCATATCTCAATCGTGGAAGTATTATATGATGTGTTTTTTACTGAGCGTCTCTTCTCTACTCTGCTTTTGGTGATGTAACCTTAGTGGTTTGAACCCTGTAGCAGTGTGGGTGTTTATACCACAGAAATGAGCTAACACTACAAGCCAAGGCTTTTGCTGGGGAGAGGAGGAGGGTGATTGTGTAAACTTTAAAAAAATAACAGATAAAACATTAATAATGTCAACTAACTTAAAAAATGTATCCTTTCTGTAGCTGTTACATGGTGAATACCACAAAAATGGAGGAAATGAATATTCTCCCAGTATTTGAACACTATTGTCTGATTCAGCATTACCTTTTTTTTAATGCCACTGATAAATAAGTCCTGACATATATCTTTGCTGCTTTACTTCCACCTTACTGGTTAACACAACAGCAATATAAATGTTTGTGTTGGAACTACATTAATTCATCAAATATAACCAGACGTTAGTTATGGATATCAGTTCAGCAAAAATCAACAAAAGCAATCTGTGAGAATTGATTGACTATACATAATTTATAATAAAGATTATTATATATTTTATTGCTGCTGCTTTTTATCAGGAATATTTACAATAAACTTATGTGTGCATGCATTTTGTTTTCCGAAAACTGGTTGCTGATAGTTTGCTGACACATTAATTCCTGCAGATTAAATTATAAAACTCACCACCATTGACGTATCAATATGAATAAATATTCTCAATATCAATAAAAAATGAAATCTAAAAGATTACTTACATATTGATAGTCTCTTTATAAAAAATTAAAACAAATATAAATCTTAAAAAACACATTTAAAGAATACTGAGGCAATAAAACTGCATTAAAAAAACTTGGCAAGATGAACACAGGATTCAAAACGATGGCTGAAAGTAAGTAAAAGGAGGCAAGGGAATGGAATGGCAGTCAGTGCATAGCTCTAGATAAGTTATTGTCACAGTGTTTATTTTAGGTGGTGAGCTTTAATTTTAGTTTAGAGGTGCTCATTACGTTCTTAAAAATTACTGTTGTTGTTAGTTGATGTTGAATCAATTCAGCCTTGAGCTCTGTGGGATTTCCAAGGCTGTGACTTTTCAGAAGAAGATTACCAGGCCTGTCTTCTGGGGTATCTCTGGATGGGTTTGAACTACGAAACCTTTTGGGTCGTAGTCAAGTATGTATCTAAATAAATTAATAGATTAAAATGGGCCCTCCATGGATCAGAGATGAAAGTTCTTCATAAAACAGATGTTATGATTTATCTAGCTCTGCGCACTTGAAGCTCAAAGAGAAAAAGGATTTGAGAGTCAAGAGGAAAAAATAAAGATTAAGGACAAGTAGAAAGATTAGGGACAAGTTGTGTGGTATGAGCTAGTGGAGTAGAGAAAGGATATTTTTACCACATTCTATGAGTCAGAACATATTTTGTTTCTCCTAGAAATACAAGTGAAGAATGTATTTCTTGGTATTTTGCTTGAGGAAGGCTGCTTCTTGATTCACTATACAGAGTCAAGACTGGACCACCTGGCTGCATTTATATTTGGGTTACACTGGGTTTAGCATTGCAGATAAATCCTTACATTTGTGCAGTCATGTGCAATAGTACAAAGTCTTTTTATGGAAGAAGACCACAAACTCTTTACCGGAGGTTGGTGGAGTAGAAAGCAGAAAATTTTGAGCAGAAATAGGTGGTAGTCTTTAGGGAGACAAGACAATATTAAGCTGGCAGGTTGACAAAACTGTATAACGTTAGCTTGACTCAGCCCTAGATGAGGCTTCCTCAAGTGACTTCACACAGTGTGGCACAGAGGAATAAGAAACAAAGGCTTTGAGAACCAAGCCAACTGACAGCAGAGATGTCACATACGGTAGAAAATGCAGCAGAGAGTGGGGCTGAGTCTGAGGTTCAAAGTATTCAAGCAGGGTGGTGATCTAAGAAGACAGAAATGAAGTTGTAGAGCTGTGTTGTGGCCCATCCTATCCTTTTATTTATTTATTGTCCTAATGCCATTCCTCTGGAGTAGTGTTTTTTTTTTTTTTTTTTCTGCTTGGCTGAAACACAGACAGGCAAAGTATCTGATACATAGTGTCCTGCCCATGGGACTGACCATACCTCCTGTAGCCAAGAACAGGAAAAGAGGAAGAGTATACAAGGATTATAAATATAAAAACAAACTAAAAAATGCTGTTAGGTCATTGGACAGCTCAGTTAAGGGACCAAAATCAATTTGGGGCTCATATTTCATTTGGGATTGGCAGATGTGGAGAACTTGGGGTACCCTCTTTTGACATTTTAAAGAACTGAGACATCATTCACACACAATATAAAATTTATTGCTTTTTTATTGTGATTAAGTGAAAGTATGCAATCCAAATCAATTTTGAATGCCCACCTATCTGCTGCTTTACCTGCTCTCCTCACCAAGGGATATCATCCTTTTTTTCACTCTTTATTTCTAGTGTCCTCTTAACTAGCACCCATCCCCTCCTCTCCACCCTCTCCTCTCCCATCTAGAAAGAAACCAGTAACATATCATTATATCACTTTTTTTAAAATTTAATTTAATTTTAATTAAAAAAATTTTTTTTCTTTATTGTGATTGAGTGAAAGTCTACGGTCTGGTTTAAATTCACATGCCCGCCTATGTGCACCTCTTACTGCTCTCCTTGCTTGGTAGCAGCACACTCCTTTCTGTTCTATACAAGTCATATCCTCTTAACAATCTCCTGTCCCCTCTTCTTCACCCTCTCTGCTCCTCTCTAGTAAGAGGCCAGTTGGGGAGCATCCTATAGATACACGGAACCAGTAAGTACACACATGATAATGGTCACTCTGTGTCACCAAGTCCAATCCATTCCTGTCTGAGGAGTTGACTTCAGTAATGATTTATGATTAGAGGCAGCTTCAGGTCTAGGAGCCATGCTCCCAGGGGAACCCCTAAGCTTTCAGACCATCAATTTCAGACTTTTAGCGGAGTTCTCAGAGTGTACCCCTTCTTATTCTTGTATTACTGCTGGGACTCAGCTTTGTAAGCTCCATTACGGCTGTCATTGGAGGTGGCTGGGCACCATCTGATTCTTCTGGTCACACGTTGATATAGTCACCCTTTCACGTGGGTCTTTCAGTCTTCCAGGTTCTCTTTCCCCCATGTCATTTTTGTCCTTGTTGATCATCTGTTCCAGATGAGTTGGGATCAAGTGGTGTACCTCAGATGGCAGCTTGCTAGCTTTTAAGATCCCAGACACCAATCACCAATATGGGGTAGAGAGGACTCTTAGCAATATGCTAGTTATACCAATTGGCCTCAATGTCCTCTGGACCTCTGCCCCTGCTACTCTGTCCTTACCTATTGGATTAGGGACAGAAGAGTTTTCAGGTTATGTTGAAGTCCAATTAAATTCTTCTTCTTTCTACTGTGTGCTGTCACTGATTTCACCCAACCAAATTTTTATCAACTATCTAATCTGTAGCCAGCCCTCTCTCTCCCTCTCTCTCTTTCCTTGCAGAAGTCAAAGAATCTGTTCTTCTGTACACTAGTCAGTTTTCAAGTCCTTAAAGTAAGGGTCTCATACCATATTTGTCCTTGTAGGCCACTGACTAATTTCACTCAACATGATGGATAGAAAGCTCTGTGTATGCCGATGAGATCTAGTTGGTTAATTGTTGCAGTAAGGTCTTCTGTGTCTTTTTGAGCTTTTTTTTTTTTTTTTTACAGTCTAATCTATTTTATCTGAGATTAGTATTGCCACACCTGCTCTTATTTGTATATTACTAGCTTGGTATATATTATTCCATCCTTTAATTTTCAGTTTGTTAATATCTTTAAGTCTAAGGTGAGTTTCTTGTAAGCAGCATATGGATGGGTAGTGTCTTTTGATCTAAGATGTCACTTGTCTCTTTCCCAGAGCATTCAGTTCATTTACCTTCAATGTAATTATTGATAGGTTTGTGTTTAGTGGTCTCATTTTGCTGCACTTACTTCCATGTTGATGTCTTCTCTGTTGCTTTTACTACTCTGTTCTGGGACATTCAAAACTACAATGAGATACCATCTCACTCCAGCAAGATTGACCATAATCCCAAAAACACATAACAACAAATGCCAGAAAGGCTGTGGAGAGATAGGAACTCTCCTACACTGCTGGTCGGATTGCAAAATAGTATCACCTCTTTGGAAACCTTTAAAAAGCTGGAAACAGGTATACCATTTGATCCAGTAATCCCACTGCTTGGAATTTATCCTACAGAAACAAGGCTACCACAGGAACAGACACATACATACAAATGTTTATTGCGGCACAGTCCACAACAGCAAAAAGATGGAATCATCCCAGATGCCCATCAACAGATGAATGGATAAACAAACCTGTGGTACATATACTCTATGGAACACTATGCAATGATAAAAAAACAACGACGATTTTAGGAAACATCTCATAACCTGATTTCAATTGGAAGAGATTATTCTGAGTGAAATCAGTCAGCAGCAAAGGACAAATATTGTATGAGAACCCTGCTTTAAGGACTTAAAAATAGACTTATGTACAGACAAAGAAGACTCTTTGATGGCTACAAAGGCAGGGAGGGAGGGTGGGGGTTGATCATAGATTAGATAGTTGTTGCTCTTGTGAAAATCTGTCAATGAATATTTGTTTAATAAACATGCCATTTAAAAAAAATAGAAAAGAAGAAAGTCATGCGGGCACTTAGTGAGAAGCTAGGACTGGTTGACTTTAGATCCTGAGCTCTTTGCACAGAAAGCCTCACTTCCTAATAGGGTAGCAAGTTTGCTAGGATGGAAATTGAACTAGGGGTATTGGGACATCTGCTGGAGGGCAGCACCATTGTATAAAATGTCTCAGGGACAGGATTATTTTCAAAGCCTTGGGGGTGATGTGATGTGTTCCACTGGCTTGCCTGATGCTTATTATGCCTTCTTTCCTTATAATTTTTCCTGATTGTAATGGAAACGTCTAACTTGTGCTTCTGTCATTGTATCTCTGAAAGAAGATAACTTGCATTCTAGATTTCACAGATAAAGAGGAATTTTTGGATTTTGGACTTGGAGTTAAGACTTCTGCTGTGAAATGATGAAGTTAATATGTTTTACACGTTGCAAGGATATGATTTTTTGGAAGGGCAAAGGGTGGAATGCCATGGGTTGCATTGTGGCCCCCCAGAAATGCCATGATTTCCAGTATTGTGTGAATTTTTTCCCCATATGTTGTAATCCTGCCTCTATGATGTTATTGAGAGGGAATTGGTGGCAGTTGTGTTAGTGAGGCAGAACTCAGTCTATGAACTTGGATTGTACTGAGGTAATCTCTTAGGACATGAAAGCAAGAAGTGAGCAGAGAGACAGGAGAAATTATCAAGAAAACAGTGCTGTGAGCAGAATGTGTCCTTTGGACCAAGAGGCCCTATGCAAAGAAGCTCTTAGCTTAGGGGAAGAAAGTCAACTGAAAAAGCTGTCCCCTGGAGCTGATGCCTTGAATTTGGACTTTAAATCTACTTTACTGTAAAGAAATAAGCTCATCCTTGTTAAAGCCATGCACTTGTGGTACTTCTGTTGTAGCAGCACTAGATGACTAGAACACCACACATTGGGATACTTCTCAATAATATGAAGGATCAAACTATCAACACAAATTATACATTGTATAATTCCATTCACATAAAACTCTAAAATGCAAACCAATTTGTAGTGAGAGAAAGGACAGAAAGCTCATCAGTGATTGCCTAGGGCGGGGTGGAAAGAGGAAAAGATCACAAAGGGGCACAGGAAACTTTGGAGATGATGGAAATGTTGTCTTGATTATGAAGATAGTTTAATCGGAGCATACATATCTTAAAACTCATCAAGTTGTGCATGTTAAATATATGCAGTCTGTTGTATACTTTGATCATTATCTCAAAACTGTTTAAAGAAAACATTAGCTTGGGATGGTTTTCCACTTGAAACTCTGTTCTTCCCCAAACATCGTCTTCTCAAAGTTAGATGTGTGATTGATTGTCCTTCTTTGGAATGACAAACTTCTTCCAGAAGTTTTCTCTAGCCTGACTGTGAAGAAACAAGCCTCTTTATAATTTAGTGTTATCTCTGTGCCTGCTCCCTTCAGAAGTTTAGTTGAGGTCCTTGTTAGATTTCTGGATGCAGAATAGGATTCATATTGCTGCATCCCAAGACAGGCTTGCATCCAGCCTTCAGAATGCTCATCATCCATCCCCCATCTTCAAGTTTTCCCAGACATCCTCCTGACTCCACTCTGACATCTGCATCCCATCTGAGCATGAGCATCACTGAGACTATGGTGTCAATACAATCATTTTCCTGAAAAGTCAGAGCTAAATGTACATGAAACTTCTAGATGCTTTGCAAAGCTCTAGGCTCTATAGGGATGGAAGCTGGGGAGAAACAAGTGGTTGTAAGATCCTGGCTGTAAGGAGTCCTCTGTCTACCCAGAGTCAGTTCCTGGACCCTAACTAAAAAACTCAACCTCATTTAATGCCTTCTAAGTTTCTGTAGCCCTCAAGTTTCCAAGTCCTTTCTCAGTCTATTGCTTGATTTTGCTAGCATCCTTCTGGGTTTTCAGCCATGTTCTCCCACAGAGAAAATAACATAACAGCTTCAGCAAACTCCAGCAACACAGAGGTCTTGAGAGCCCTTGGAATGCACCTGCAGAGATAAGATCATACTTACCCTCATTCTAGTGGGTAGTAATGGTTTAGTGGTAGAATTTTTGCCTCTAATGAGGAAGACCGTTCAGTTCTCATCCAAAGTACCTCACGTATGCCACCACTCATCTATCAGTGGTGGCATGCATGTTGCTATGATGTTGAACAGGTTTCAGTGGAGCTTTCAGACTGAGATGGATTAAGAAGAAGGCCATGTGATATGCTTCTGAAAGTCAGTCAATGAAAAGCCTATTGATCACAATAGTCCTGTCTACAGCTGTTCATGGTGATGGCACAGGGCCCAGCAGCATTTTGTTCTACTGTACACAGGGTCATCGCAAATTGGGGGCTGACTTGATAGCAGCTGACAACAACAATCCTCATATCAAACTAAGAAGACAGTAAAAGGTACCTGTGTTAGGCTAGATTCTATAGAGAAGCAAAACCAAGAAAGTGTATAAATCTGTATATTCCAAGCCAAGTGCCATTGAAAGAGATTTATATTAGGGAATGGCTGATATATCTGTAGAGGCTAGAACACCCCAAATCCATTGTTCAGGAGACAAATTTCTCCTGATTTAAGTAGCTACAGGGGCTGATGAGCTGAAGATTTTCAGGTCAGAGAGCAGGGCCCTTGTTCACAACCTGTAGTAAGCAAGACAGCGGGTAAGCTGCTAGCTCAAGCCCCAACAATCAGAGGTCAGATGAGTAGGAGACAGCTGCAGGATCCAGAGTAAGCAAAAGCCCACAAGCCTCTTTCCAGAATGTCCACTTATATTCAAAACAGACCACATGTCTAAGGAATCTCCCTTTCAATTGATTGGCTACTAATAGTGGAATCCATCATGGGATGATCACATTACATCAAATCTCATTATGGAAGTGATCACAGTATCATGCAACTGCCAAACCACATTGTAAGTGCCAAACCACTGAGAATTATGGCCCAGCCAAGTTACACACAGTGTTACCGATCAGAGTACCTCATTTAGCCTTGACAGTGCTGAGACCAGACATGCAAGTGACTTGGTCAACATCCCATAGAAGACAGAGATGTAAATTTAGGTCTTTTGTCTCCCATGTTAGGGTGTTTTCTTCCAGTCTACTAGCTTTTGCTGTGCATAGAGGTTGGGAAAAGGCAGGCCAGTGGAGGTAACGAGACATCTGCTACAGGCCGGAGTTGATGTGAGCCAAGACAAGAGGCTGAAGTCCCTGTTTCCTTGATCAAAGTAGTACAGTGACTAGTGCCTCAGGCCATACAGTCTGTCTGCTTCAACTACCACTTTAGCTTCTTTGAGCTGACTCCATCTTCTCCTACCTCTTAAACAAGGATCCTGATATTCTGTGCTCTTTTTCCATAGACCTGCCTCTGTCTTCCTTGAACAGTGGGTAAAAGATCTCCCCATACCAAAAACAGCAAAGCAAAAACCAAACCACAGCTGCTGGGTTAATTCTGACTCATAGTGACCCTTTAAGACAGAGTAGAAATGCCCCCACAGGGTTTACAAAGCTGTAAATATTTATAAGAGTAGGCTGCCAGATCTTTCTGCTGCAGAGTGGCTGGTGGGTTCAAACCACCAACCTTTTTCTGTAAGCAGTAACCACTGTACCACCAGGGCTCCTTGAATAAAAGGCAGGGAAGGATAAATTAAGAAGAGAGGGAGAATTCACAGAACAGTTGCCTTTGCCTGTGTTCATATGTCCTATTTGGTCTCTCACTCATGAAAGGTTCTCAACAGACCATTTCCTCTGAAGAGCAGAAAGTTCTAGTTGGGTGGACAGGAATCTACTTTTTGTATTAGACATCCTGGTCATACACCCTCAGTGAGACTGTTACCCTCCAGATCATGGCCTTGCCCTCAAAGTGACAGTTAAGACTAATCAATGACTTACACCAGCCTCCCATCCCATAGGAGACTCCTGCCTCGGCTCTCCTGAGGCCTTGCCTGGGAGGACCCCAGTTCTCACCTCTTATCTGTGTCTCCTTCTTTTTGAAAACTTGACTTCAGAAAACAGTAACAGGAAATATTTATTGTAGCTTAGTATGTGCTATAACTTATGTTTATATACACTATTGTCCCCATTATGCAGATGAGAAAACTGAGACTTGGAGAGTCACTTTCCAAGCCCATAGGTAGTTGAAGGGACTTTGGAAATCACATTCTTCATGCTATAGACGAAGGCTTAGGAACCTCAAAGGGTCTGTGCAGGATGACCAGGCCCTGTCTTGGGTAAAGGGTGCCCAAATGTTCAAAGATGCAGGTGAGTATGGGGGAACTCTAGAGGAGGCTGAAGCTTGAAAAGTCATAAGTTCTCCACAAGAATTGACTCTGTAAGTTTCTGTTTTTATAATGTGTTATGTGCACTTAACCAAAGAGGGGCTAATTCCAGGGCTGGCAGCTTTTGGGCCTAGAAAATGAGTGAGACGAATGGCAAGCTCTGTTTCAGACTGTGAGACTAAGCAGAATTTGGTCAACTGTATCCTCAAAAGACTTTATAAACAGGAAAGAGATAGAGGAAGAAGACCTCTGAGATACTTCAGAGACAAAGCATTTCCCATTTTGAAATAGTCTGTTGAGAGAGCCTGAGATGGTGGAGATTTTTTGTTTGTTTGTTTTTGAAAATATATTATTATGGATTGAATTATGTCCTCCAAAAATAGGAGTTTTTTGAATCCTAACTTTTATGCCTCTGGTTTTAATCTCATCTGGTTGTGTTTTTGAGTTAATGAGGTTGGATTAGTGTAGGTGTCTATTGTTGCTGTTGTTGTTAGGTGCCATCCAGTCAGTTCTCATTTATAGCGACCCTATGTACAACAGAATGAAACACCGCCAGGTTCTGCACCATGCCTACAATCATCTTTATGCTTAAGCCCATTGTTGCAGCCACTGTGTCAACCCACCTTTTTGGGGGTCTCCCTCTTTTTTGTTGACCCTCTACCAAACATGATATCATTCTCCAGGAATTGATCCCTCCTGACAATATGTCTAAAGTATGTAAGATGCAGCCTCACCATCTTTGCTTCCAAGGAACACTGGTTGCACTTCTTCCAGAACAGATTTGCTTGTTCTTTTGGCAGTCCATGGTACATTCAATACTATTTTCCAATATGGAATACAAAGTACCAGTTCTTTTTCTGTCTTTCTTATTCATTGTCCAGCTTTCACATGCATATGATGCAATTGAAAATACCATGGCTTGGGTCTGGCATACCTCAGTCTTCAAGGTGACATCTTTATTTTTCAACACTTTAAAGAGGTCTTTTGCAGCAGGTTTTCTAAATGCAATACATTTTTTGATTTCTTGACTGCTGCTTCCATGTGTGTTGACTGTGTATTTGAGTAAAATGAAATCTTTGACAACCCCAATCCTTTCTCAAATTATCATGATGTTGCTTACCAATCCAGTTGTAGTGTGGGTTTAGGGTGTATCTTGAATCAATCACTTTTGAAATGTAAAAGAGATTAAACAAGTGAGCAGAGTAGAAATGAGGGAAGAGGGATGCCAAGCCAGACTAACTGCCCCGGCCCGCGGGGCAAATCAACAGAGGGACGAGGGGGAGCCTGCGAAAATAAAGGTAGGGCAAGGGGACGCGAAGAAATGGAGGCAAGACAAGATTCTGATCAAGCCTCAAGGTTTTATTGTTACAGTGCAGTATATATAGCAGAGGGAATGGAGGGAGGGATCAAGTGATGTAGGGATCGGGTGACATTTGGAGTGAGGTAGCTGTCGGCTTGGGGTATGCATAAGACTAAGGCAGTGACATGAGGCAGGAAGTTTTCATGCGCGCGGGCCTTTTGAATTTCGCGGGCGCGGGCTTTTTAAACTTGGTGTGCGCGGGCTTTTTAGGGACTTTCCAAGCTTCCTGTATGTTGGGGCCTGGGGGCTTACCCATGGCTCCCGACATCTCCTCCCTTTTTATTTGACGGGAGGTGGGCTTTAATCGGGTGAGGGAGTATTGACCATGGCTCCTCCTATTATTATTTTGCTCTTGGTATCTTTTGGGGAGGAGAGGCAGAGCGATAGCGTTGTTATGTGATGGATACCAACCTCTATGCAAGCCAGGTATGCTCCAGGGAAATGTAGAGGAGTTAATGATAACTTTCCCTTGCAATGCTTTGCTTCGCACTCATCCTGATGCCCATACCTCTCTTTCCAGGCTGGTAAGGAGGTAAGCATGCCTCTACTTTTCATGCTGTCCCCTCAGGGAGGAAGCTAGGGTACCCCATTATCAGTGGCATAAGCTTCGTCAACTGCCAGGCGATGGTAGTGAACTTGAATAGGTTTAGCTTGTGCAGCATCTATTTGTTGTTTGATGAGGCTTGTTATTCTTCTGAATGCCCAAGGGCCGAAGGTCAGGAACAGCAATATACCTAAAATAGGGCCAGCAAAACTGAGAAGCAGGTTAGTGAGCCATGAAGTTCCGGTAAAGCTAAAACCAAGCGGTTCTGAACTGGTTCCCCACTCTCGCTGCCTTTGGTTCAACCGCTCTCGGAGCTTAGTCATAGTGTCTCTGATGACCCCTGAATGATCTGTATAAAAACAACACTGTTCTTTGAGGGCTGCACATAAGCCACCTTCTTTAAGAAAAAGTAGGTCAAGCCCCCTCCGATTTTGGAGGACCACTTCTGACAGGGACGTTAAGGAGTTTTCTAAGTTAGAAATGGATTGCTCGATGGCTTTCAGATCTTCAGTTATGGCCAAGTTTAGGTTGCAGAGTTGTTGAGGACGTGGAAGGCACCCTGTACCAGATTTAGTAATCTTTGGCCACTAGATAAGTTTGAGGCTGGGGGTGTTTGGGATAGTTTTAAGGACGGGGGTGATGCTGAGGGAGAGCTGGATGTGACTTGAAGAGGGTCTGGTGGCTTTGGGGGTGTTTGTTGTTCAGATAATACTGTATTAGGTCTTATGGATTGAGAGTGGGGATTATTGACCGTGAGGCGGATTTGGATAGGAGCTCCGGGTTGGTACCAGGCATCTCTCCAGAATACCATTCCCCAAGATAGACCAGTCATCCATTGAGTGGTATCTCGTTTTGCGTTATCATTAAATTGGATTTTTATGAGGTCTTGGTTATGATTTTGCCGGGGATTTGCCCAGGAAAACTGTAAGAGATCTCGGTCACCTACATTCCATTTCCAGTCTCTGTCATTGGAGGTGACACAACTCCATTTGGCACAGAAGTGTTGAGTTATGCCTCCACACCACCAATCAGTTTTTCCAGAACAGGCGTAAAACCCGCATGTTCGCACGTAGCTGCGATCGAAGTTTTTTATGTGGGGGATGAGGCTTGTTAAAGGGAAATATAGATCAGGCCACCAGGTGTTTGGCGAGGCCTCTTTTGAGGTGCTATTGAGGATAGTACCTCTGCTTAGGTCTATAATTGTCCAATTAAGGAGCTTGGGAATATGAGGGTTGGTAGAGCTAACCTTTTCATGTGTAGAAACAATGATTAGTAAGAAGGTTAAAAAGCTTATCTGTGGTGGATCGTTGATTTCCATCCTGCAGAGTTCTATTAGTGCTTCACTTTAGCAGCGCTGGACACAGGTGGCCTTTACAGCCTACAAAAGAGAAGAAGGTTTCTCAGGGGTATTTTCCCTGGAAATGGGGTTATCATTGATGGGCTTAACAAGACGTTCGGGTAGCCACCGAGGGGCCCCTTCTGGAGTATCATACACACATGCGTGGCCTCTTCCCCACATAAGAACTGGGTCAGGACCGTGCCATTTATGGGTTATGGGATCTTTCCACATAACCTTGGCATATTGATTTTTAGTCTCTTGGTGCCAAAGGCGATCTGCCGCAGATTTTTCATTAAGATCCAATTGTAGGAAATTGAGGATGAACAATGCGTGATTTAGGAGGTTACGAGGAGAACCTTTAGTGGGGTAAACAGTGTTTGTCTTAAGTTTGGATATGGTGTACTTAAGGGTCTGGTGGGCTTGCTCTATTATGCCTTGTCCCTGAGGATTATAGGGAATGCCAGTTACATGTTTGATCTGGAATTGACTACAGAAATTTTTAAAGGTCTGTGATGTATAGCCTGGTCCATTGTCAGTTTTGATTTGTTGGGGCTTCCCCATGATGGCAATACATTGAAGAACATGTGCTATAACATTTTTAGAGGCCTCACCACTGTGGAGGGTGGCATGGAGGAACCCACTATAGGTGTCAATGGTCACATGGGCATATTTGAGGTTACCAAACTCAAGGATATGGGTAACATCCATTTGCCAGATTACATTGGGGAGCAGGCCCCTTGGGTTAACTCCCAGGTGGGGGAGAGGCAGGAGAGTCACGCACGTGGGAGTCTTTAACAATTTGTCTCGCCTGTTCTCTGGTGATCTTAAACATAAGGCGGAACGTACGGGCATTAAGGTGGTGAAAAGCATGAGCTTGTTGGGCCCTGGTAACGGGCTCTAGGGTAGCTGAGAGGACCAAGCGTGTTCGTTTATCTGCAAGGTTATTACCTTCGGAAAGGGGTCCTGGGAGGTCAGTGTGGGCCCGCAAGTGTCTAATAAAAAAGGGGTGTTCTCTATTCAAGATGAGGGTCTGGAGTTGTTGAAAGAGAGGCACAGCATTGGAGGATGGTTTGATATAAGGAACAGTTTCTAACACAGGGACTGAGAGGGCTACGTAAGCGCTGTCGGTGTAGAGATTGAAAGGAACATCATGTAGTATGGTGAAGACCTGTAGGATAACAAAAAGCTCTACAAGCTGGGCGGATTTAAAGGGAGTCTGAACACTATTTTCTTGTGAATCTATAACCCACGCGGCGATACCAGAAGACGACCCATCTGAAAAAACTAGTGAGGCCCCTTTCGAGGGTTGAGCAGATGTTATTCTTGGGAAGGTGAAGGAGTGTCTTTGGGCAAACTGGAGGAGTTTGTGTGAAGGATAATGGTTATCTATAGTACCCTGGAATGTGATTAGGGTAATTACCCAGTCATCATCATTCTGAGAGAGCCAGTCTGTTTGTTCCTTGGTGTAAGGAAGGATAAGTTGGTCAGGGTCCCTGCTGAAATGTTGGTGGCTCTTTTCTTGGCCCAGTCTTATAAGTTTGGCCACTAGGGAGGGATAGGTGAGGAGAACTTTATTTGGGGTGGAGGATAGATGTATCCACAGGAGAGGGCCATTCTGCCACAAAACCCCTGTGGGTGTATGCTGTGTGGCACAGACAATAAGGGCAAAGGGCTGTTCATAAGTTATGAAGGTAACCTGTTGTTGTTGTATGGCCTTTTCAACAATGTGAAGGGCTCTGTTTGCCTCAGGGTTAAGGTAACGGGGAGAGAGGGGGCTGGCATTTCCATGAAGAGTATCAAACAATGGTTTTAATTCCCCAGTTGTAAGTTTGAGGTATGGTCGGAGCCAATTATTATCTCCCAGGAACTTTTGAAAATCATTAAGTGTGTGTAGATGAGAGGTTTTTAAGTGAAGCTTTTGAGTGGTGATTTGATTATTATTCAATTCGAAACCGAGGTAATAATAAGGGTCAGCAAGTTGTATTTTGTTTGGGGCAATTTGAAGTCCAAGGGAAGTTAGTTGGCAAGTTAGGTCCTGGCTGCACTTAAGTACCTCTAAGCTGGAGGCCCCTGCCAGTAAAATATCCATGTAATGAATGATATAAATGGAAGACCACTGACGCATAAGAGGATCTACAGCCTGAGCAACAAATTTTTGACACAGAGTGGGACTATTGGCCATGCCCTGAGGGAGAACTTTCCACTGATAGCGCTGCATTGGTCCTTTAAAATTAATAACTGGGAGGCTAAACGCAAAGCGTTCTCTATCAAGTGGATGAAGAGGGATAGTAAAGAAGCAATCTTTGAGATCAATAATGATTTTAAAGTAATTAGCTGGATGGTGACGGGGGAGGGGAGTCCAGGTTGGAGAGCCCTCATTGTAAACATGGTTTTATTAATTTCTCTGAGGTCCTGAAGGAGTCGCCATGACCCATTTTTCTTTTTGATCACAAATATAGGAGTATTCCAAGGAGAGGTAGTTGGTTCTAAATGTCCAGCAGCCAGCTGTTCCTGCACTAACTCTGTGGCAGCTGCGAGTTTTTGTTCAGTCAAGGGCCATTGATCTACCCACACTGGGGACTCAGACTTCCACTTAATATTATCAGCGTGGGGTGCAGGGGAGTCAATGACCGCTAAGGAAAATTTTCACTTCCCAAGCCTGAATGATTATTTTTAGGTGTTACAGGAAAAGGCTGCTTTATACCTTGATTATTTTTTCCCAGTCCTTGTCCCGGTAGGAAACCTAGGTTAAGCATCTGTTGGGCAATTATCTCATTTGGGCTACACATGATGATCCCCAGCTGGGATAAGACATCACGACCCCATAGATTAACAGGTAAACCCAGAACAATGTAAGGTTGAGTTTGTCCTGAGTTACCTTCAGAGTCTTTCCAAGTGAGAATTTTCGAGCTCTGCTTAGGGTTGACAGACTGGCCAATGCCTTCAAGATGGGTTATTGAGGTTTCACAGGGCCAGTTGGAAGGCCAATGTTTAGCTGAAATTACTGTGGCATTGGCCCCTGTGTCCATTATTCCTTCAAAGGTTTTGCCATCTAACTGGAGAATAAGACTTGGCCTATCGGGGGTGACTGGTTGTACCCAATATGCATCTGAGGACCCAAAAGCAATGTCAGGCCGCCGGGGTACTAAATGCCTATGGGGTGTAGGTAATAAGGGGAGCAGTAAGATTTGAGCTATTCTCTGACCTGCATATATGGATACTGGCCCCGATGGGGCAGAAGCCAGAAGAGATATTTGTCCTGTATAATCATTGTCAATAACCCCTGGGAGGATTTGAAGACCGGCCAATGAGGAACTGCCACGCCCTAAGATTAAACCAAACATTCCCGGGGGCAGTGGCCCATAAACCCCTGTAGGGATGAGTTGAACACCCTGATCGGGCACTAATATTGTATCGGTGGCGGAACACAGGTCCAATCCTGCGCTTCCAGGGGTGGCACGGCAGAGGGAGCTGATACTTGTTTTTGTGTCTGTTTCTGGGGGACGAACCTGACTGCCCCTAGGTTCTGTCCCAAGGGTGGGGCCAGGGGTTGGCCCCGCTGGGAGTTTCCCTGTTTTGGGGGGAGAGGCTGACCATTGATGTCAGTTTTAGAAAAACAATCTACAGCCCAATGTTTGCCCTTCTTACATCGGGGGCACACTGAAGTAGGAGGTCCCCGATTCTGTTTACCTGTGGGACACTTGCGTATATAATGTCCGGGCCGTTTGCAATTGAAGCAAGTTTTTTGTTGTTTATCATGGTCAAGACCTTTGAGAGCTGTCCCTGTAGCTATACCAATGGCATGAGAAGCTCCTATTCCTGAACAAAGTTTAACATAATCAGAAAGGCTACCACTGTGGTGGGGTCTTAGAGCCTGTTGACAAACAGGATTAGCATTTTCAAAGGCAAGATGTTTAATGAAAGCACTATCGGTTTCTCCTTCCCCCACCAAACGCTCAGCGGCGTCAGTTAGGTGGCTGACAAAGCTACTGTAGGACTCATCAGGGCCTTGACAGATTTTAGCTAAGGAGGTGGTGGCTGAACCCTTTGTGGGAAGACACCTCCAGGCCTTGAGGCCAGCGTTTTGTATTTGTGCTAATAAACCAGGGGGAAAATTTGCCTGTTTCTACGTTGGGCGGTCTCGCGGCAGTTTTCTGCAAAATCGATGCGCCAGAGTATGAAATCACCCCCGGATAAGGTGGCTCGTGCCAAGAAATGCCAATCATTAGGGGTTAGCCATCGCTCACTTAGGCTTTCCAGTATGGCCAGGCTGTAGGGGGCAGTAGGGCCATAATTATTAACAGCTGCCTTTAAGTCTTTTAAATGTTTGAGGTTTAGGAGGCGGTATTTTTTTCTGTCTGAACTACTCTCTTCTGAGGCGGGGTTTTCTTCATCAGAAGCCTCTCCCCCCCCGAGCCTGGGCACTCACCAGGCTGGCTACTTACTTCTTCTTCTTCAGTATCATGTTGAGGCCTTTGACTGCGGGTTACGGGAAATGTGAAAAGGGGGCCTTTGGGACTTGAGCCCTGGGGGGTTTTCTTTGAAACCTGGCTGAGCATTGTGGAAGCAAGCTCCGCCTCAAGGGCTTGGATTTCTTTAATGAGCTTTAGGTGTTCGCGTTTCTGAGTCAGCAGTTCTCTTAAGGAGGAAACTTTTTGAGTGAGGGAGATTTTAGCCTGCCGAATGGGGTCTGAAACCATGATTGTGTTGTGCTCTAGAGACCGATGGGCAAGCAGGGGGGGGCGAGAGCTATTTCGAAGGACCGTCTCCCCAACGTGAGCAAGTTTTTGAACATCTGGGTCTTTAAGGGAGCTTTGTAACACATCATTAATCAAATTCCAATATGAAAAGGCAGTTACTGGGAACTTCTCAGGTCCAAAGGCTCTATAGTAATCATTTAAGCAATCTCCAACTCTACTCCAACATTTAGAGTCTATTGTCCCTTGCTGGGGAAGCTAAGGGCAGACATCTGACAAGAAATTAAAGAAATGTACTAGATCTCTCTCTCTCTTTTTTTTTCAACTGTAATTCTTTACAACTTGAAGAAATCCCTCATTCCTATCTCTTTGTTAGCCTTAAATCTTCGCACCTTGAAAGAATCCTTGATTCCCATTAGAAAGAGCTCATGTGAACTCAGTTCTTGCCCCATAATTTTTACCCACTCACCTCTTGCAGATCAAGCTCGCAGGGCGGCTACTCCCGCGGTGATCAGGACGAGTTTGACTCACGAGCAGCTTTTCTCGCGGAAACTCAGGTTGAGCCGGCTCACACCCGGTGCGGCAGCTCAGGATGCCTGCGCAGGACTTCCTTCTCCGTGGTGGGTCTTTTCAGCAGCTCCGTACCTCGGCCCCCGCGTTGGGCGCCATTTTTGCCCCAGCCCGAGGGGCGAATCAACGGAGGGACGAGGGGGAGCCTGCGAAAATAAAGGTAGGGCAAGGGGACGTGAAGAAATGGAGGCAAGACAAGATTCTGATCAAGCCTCAAGGTTTTATTGTTACAGTGCAGTATATATAGCAGCGGGAATGGAGGGAGGGATCAAGTGACGTAGGGATCGGGTGACATTTGGAGTGAGGTAGCTGTCGGCTTGTGATTGGGTATGCATAAGACTAAGGCAGTGACATCAGGCAGGAAGTTTTCACGCGCGCGGGCCTTTTTGGCGCACGCGGGCTTTTTAAACTTGGTGAGCGCGGGCTTTTTAGGGACTTTCCAAGCTTCCTGTATGTTGGGGCCTGGGGGCTTACCCATGGCTCCCGACAACTAACCTTGCCCAGGAGAAGAAATTCAGACAAGGACCTTTCTCCAGAGTGAAAGAAAGTCCTCCCCTGGAGCTGGCACCCCGAATTCAGACTGTTAGCCTCCTAAACTTTGAGATAATAAATGTCTACAGTTACTTCAGCACTAGATAACTAAGATATAGCGTTGCTGTGAGTCAGAATTGACTAGATGGCAGTGGGTTTGGTTTTTTATTTTTATACACTGCAAAATATACACCCATTCAACAATTTCTCTATGTGTATAACTTAGTGGTGTTGATTATATTCTTCAAGTTGTGTGACCCTTCTTACCCTCCTTTTCTGAATTTTTGGTCCCCTGTTAGTATAAACTCACTGGCCCCTGTGCTTCCTGTCTAACCTTCCAAATTACTACTGTCA
Source organism: Heterohyrax brucei (assembly GCA_028571685.1). Lineage (NCBI taxonomy): Eukaryota > Metazoa > Chordata > Mammalia > Hyracoidea > Procaviidae > Heterohyrax > Heterohyrax brucei. Next base: position 37,260,463 of record CM053145.1, read on the forward strand.
ATTTGGTTCCGTATGGATGGTTCTTTCAAAGATTGTGATGCTCAATGCAGAGAGGCAGACATTCTTTACTAATTAAACTAACCTACTGTTTGGTTTAAAGGAGACTTCAGGGGATACTTTTAGTCTAATATTTAAGGCTTAAAGATTTTGTCAGGGCAAGAGTTTAGGGGATTTAACCAACATCGATGGCTCCAGAAAGTCTGAATTCTAGAATTCGAAATTCTATTCTAGGCAGAGTCAAGATGGCGGACTAAGCACATGTCTCCTTATATCCCTCTGGAAACCAGGACCTGAATTGATAATCAAATGGAGACTTCTGGTCACCTAGTGAGCCCCAGGACAAGGCACAGGTCTGTTAATTTGGACTTTGTACCACTGAATGAAAAACCTCCTCTCTTTCACTGACTCCCACTCCTGGCTAGCCCTGGCTCTCACGGACTGAAGATAAATGCACTATTTTGACTTTTTTTATTCTTCTGTCTTGGCTGGCAGGTGGAGCTGGGTCTTGCCTAGTGGCTAGACTCAGATGCACTGCTGGTTGGATAGGCAGACAAAATTGTCATATTTTGAGAGCTGGGCTTAAGACTCTGTTCATCTAGCCACTTTGGGTCTGTCTTTTTATCACAGCCACAGCGTGGTTTGTATGGAACTGCAGTGTCTGTGTGAGGGACGCCATTTTGGAAACAGAGACTTCAGTGGGACCTAAGTCTTCACCTGGGAGCCAGTACCTGCAAACCGGACAGCGCTTCTCTGACACAAAAGCAGTAGTTTACATAGTGTCACCTATGGTGGGGGCCCGGCAACAGAGGTGGAGAACTCACTACCTCTTGGCATCTTTAGCCCCTCTATCCACCCACCATGTGGAGGGCATCATCTTAGATACGGTGGCAGCAGCTGGACCTAATTCTTAGCTTGGAAGCCAGAGCCTGCCCACAGGAGAGCACTTTTCTACCAGAAAAGTAGTAGTTTACACAGTGTCACCTAAGGCTGGGCCCTGTCAGCAGAGGCCAATAGGGCAGTAGCATTGCTGTATTTTGAACTAGTTCATATCATCTGGGATTGGACACAGAGGTGCTTACTTTGCCAGTTGGAAAGAGGGACCTCTACACCTGAAAACCTGACAGACTTGGGAAGTGGTCAGATACTGTTTGTTTTACATTTTAAGACTGCCTAGAAAAACATCTGCAGTCCATCCTTACAGTATCTCTCCCAGACTTTACTTACTCACGTGAAACCCAAAAAGCAACAGATACTTTTGTGGCAAACAAGAAATCACCCATGGCTTCAGAAGTCTCCCAAACAAAACAACCAAGGAGTTTTCCAGATGAAGAAACTTTTATGAAAGCATCAGAAGGTGAATACAAAAGAATTATATACAGAGCCCTACTAGACCTTATACAAAATACAGCAGAACAAAATGAAAAATTAAACAAGCTGTTCGATCTGATGGAACACACACCAATACTCTGAAATCCAACAGATCGAGGACAAAAATCAAAGACATAGAAACCTCCATTCAAACCCAAGAAAACATAATGGAACAAGTGGAAAAAAGAATTTCTGACTTGAAAGACAGAACTACTGATGCCAGCATCTATGAGCAGAAATCAGAAAAAAGAAACAATAAAAATGAAGAAGCATTAAGAAGCATATGGGACTCTACTAAGAGGAACTACCTTCAATTAATTGGAGTCCCTGAACAGGATGAGACACCTGAGAACACAGAGAGTATCACTGCTGAGCTGCTGACAGGAAACTTCCCAGAAATCATGAAGCAAGAGAATATAGACATTCCAGATGCATATCATAAGCTGCCCAATATAGTTCTGAAAAGAAAGACTCAAAGACATATTATCATCAAGCTTAACAAAATGAAACATAAGCAGCAACTCTTAAAGGCAGCAAAACTCAAAGCAAAGCTAACACTGAGAGGGAAACTCTGTAGGCTTTCATCAGATTTCTCAGCAGAAACCGTGCTGGCACAGAGACAGTGGCATGACACATTCAAAGTCTTGAAGGAGAAGAACTTCCAACCAAGAATTACATATCCTGCAAAACTGTCTTTCAAATATGAAAATGAAGTTAAGACATTCCCAGATAAACAGAAACTCAGAGACTTTGTAAAAGCCAAACCCAAACTACAAGAAATACTGAAGGAATTTCTTGGCTTTTGCTGAGAAGAACAAAACCACTAACTTTATATTTTACGATGACACATTATTCAGAATTCTACTCAGTTAAGGAAGGCCCCAAATTCAATCACAGCTTTAATACTGAAAGAAACAATCCAGTGATGATCATGAAAACTATGGTGCCATCATATTAAAAAGAGGGATGTACTACAGTCATTATAATCCTTCCAGATGGAGAGGAAGATGACAAGAATGCTAGTAATTAAAATTAGGTTTATATATAGTTTATTAAGGGGGATCATAGGGTCAGCCATAAAGCAGAACAAAGATGTAACATACCATAGCAAGAAATGTAACACAGGAGTCTCAACAACTACAAAACCAGCTCTGAAAAATCAACTCACGAAAAAGAATGTCCCAGAACAGACTATGAAGAACAACAGAAAAAGCATCAACACAAAAATAAATCTGTCACAATGGCAGCACTGAACATATACCTATTAAGAATTACATTGAATGTGAATGGACTGAATGCTCCAGTAAAGAGACATCGAGTGACATCTTGGATCAAAAGACATGACCCATCCATATGTTGTCTACAATAAACTCACTTGAGACCTAAAGATAGGAACAAACTGAAAACTAAGGGATGGAAGAATATATATCAAGCTAACAATGAACAAAGAAGAGCAGGGGTGGCAATTCTAATCTCAGACAAAATCCATTTTAATGTCAAATCCACCATCGTGGACAAAGATGGACACAATTTATTGCTGAAAGGTTCAGTGCACAAACAAGACTTAACTATATGAAATATTTATGCACCTAATATCAGAGCACCAAAATATGTCAAAGAAACATTGCCAAGCCAAGTGCCATCGGACTACACTAAAAAAAGAGTTAGATCACTCCACAGTAACAGTGGGAGACTTCAACACTCCACTCTCAATACTTGACAGATCATCTAGAAAAAAGCTCAGTCAAGATACAGAAGACCTTATTGCCACAATTAACCAATTAAACCTCATCGACATATACAAAACTTTCTACCAATGAGAGGACAACTGCGCCTTCTTCTCCAGTGCACATGGAACATTCTCCAGAATTGATCATGTGTTAGGACATAATGCAATTATCAAAAAAATCCATGCCATTGAATTACTGTAAATCATCTTCTCAGATCATAAAGCCATAAAAGTTGAAATCAATAACAGAAAAAACATAGACAGAAAGTGGAACTCTTGGAAACTGAACAATATCTTGCCCAAAAAATCATGGGTTATAGAAGAAATCAAGGATGAAATAAAGAAATTCATGGATTCCTATGAGAACCTATGAGATACAGCCAAAGCAGTCCTCAGAGGTCTGTTTATCTCCATAAATGCACACATTAGGAAGGAAGAAAGAAACCAAATCAAGGAACTAACCCTACAGCTTGAACAAGTAGAGAGAAAACAACAGAGGAACCCCTTAGGCACCAGAAGGAACCAGATCATAAACATTAGAGCAGAGCTAAATGAATTAGGGAATAGAAAAACAATTGAAAACACTAAAAGCTGGTTTTTTGAAAAGATCAACAAAATTGACAAAGCACTGGCTAAACTTACTAAAGAAAAACAGGAAAGGAAACAAATAACCCAAATAAGAAATGCGAGGGGAGTTGTCACAACAGATCCAACAGAAATCAAAATATCATAACAGAATACTATGAAAGACTGTACTCTAACAAATTTGAAAACCTAGAGGAAATGGACAAATTCCTTGATTCATATCACCTACTCAAATTATCACAACATGAAGCAGAACAAGTTAATAAACCCATCACAAAGGAAGACATTGAAAATGTCATAAAAGAAAACCTGCCAACCAAAAAAAGCCCAGGCCCAGATCGCTTCACCACAGAATTCTAACAAGCTTTTAGAGAAGAGTTATCTCCAATACTAATGAGACTATTTCACACTGTAGAAAGGGATGGAATACTCCCGAACTCATTCTATGAAGCCAGCGTAACCCTGATACCAAAGCCAACAAAAAAGGACAACTACAGACCGATATCATGCATGAATCTAGATGCAAAAATCTTCAACAAAATTCTTACCAATAGAATACAACAACATATCCACAAAATAATCCATCATGACCAAGTTGAATTCATACCAGGGATGCAAGGCTGGTTCAACATTAGAAAAACAATTAATGTGATTAACCACATAAATATCACAAAAGACAAGAATCACCTGATTTTGTCCATTGATGTGGAAAAGGTATTTGATAAATTCCAACACCAATTCATGCTAAAACTCTTAGCAAAAGAGGCATAGACAGAAAATTCCTCAATGCAATAAGGGTCATTTATACAAAGCCAACTGCCTACATCATCCTGAATGGAGAGAGACTGAAAGAGTTTCCCTTGAGAACAGGAACTAGACAAGGATGCCCACTCTCACCTCTCCTATTCAACATTGTACTAGAAGTTCTAGCCAGAGCAATTAGACAAGACCAAGAAATAAAGGGCATCTGCATTGGCAAAGAAGAAGTCAAAATCCCTGTTAGTTGATGATGTGATTGTATATGCAGAGAATCCCAAAGAATCTATAAGTAAACTACTCAAACTGATAGAAGAGTTCACCAAAGTCTGAGGATACACGATAAATATGAGTAAATCAGTAGGATTCCTTTACACCAACAACGAGACTGTTAATGAAGATATCATCAAATCAATACCATTTACTATAGCCCCTAGGAAGAAAAAGCACCTAGGAATTAATCTAACCAGAGAAATAACAGACCTTTACAAACAGAACTACAAGCCCTTACTACAAGAAACTAAGAGAGACTTAGATAAATGGAGAAACCTACCCTCCTCATGGATAGGAAGACTTAACATTGTGAAAACATCTATTTTACCCAAAGCAATCTACTTAATGCAATCCCACTATAAGCTCCAGGGTCATTTTTTAATGAGATGGAGAAACAAATCACCAATTTTGTTTGGAAATGGAAAAAGTCCTGGAGAAGTAAGGTACTACTAAAGAAGAAGAACACACTGGAAGCCTCTCATTACCCAACCTTAGAACATGATACACTGCCACAGTGGTAAAAACAGCCTGGTACTGGTACAAGAACAGACAGATCAATCAGTGGAACAGAATTGAGACCCCAGAGATGACACCATCAGTGTATAAACAGTTGATATTCGACAAAGGCCCTAAGACACTAAACTGGGGTAAAAACAGTATCTTCAATAAATGGTGCTGGCAAAACTGGATGTTCATCTGCACTAAATTAAAGCCAGCCAGCCAAGTGCCGTCGAGCCGCTAAATTAAAACAAGATCCATATCTCACACCTTATGCAAAAACCAACTCCAACTGGATAAAAGACCTAAATATCAAATCTAAAATGATAAAACTCATCCAAGAAAGGCAGGAACAACAAAGGAAGCTTTAGTACACAATTTAGATAGACTTCAAAATCTGTCAAATAAACCACAGTCAACAGAAGAGAAAATAGATAAATGGGAACTATTAAGAATCAAACACTTTCGCTCATCCAAAGACTTTATTAATAGAATAAAAAGGCCACCTACAGAAAGGGAAAAAATATTTGGCAACTCTATGTCAGACCAAGGCATGATCTCCCTAATCCATAATGTACTACAAAATATCAATAAGAAGAAGATAAATCATCCAATTAAGCGATGGGCAAAGGAGATGGACAGACATTTCTCTAAAGAGGAGATTCAGGTAGCCCAAAACCACATGCGGACATGTTCACAATCTTTTGTTACTAAAGAAATTCAAATCAAAACTACAATGAGATACCATTTCACCCCAACAAGGTTGGCCATGAGCCAAAAAACACAAAACAACAAATGGTGGAGAGGCTTTAGAAAAAGTGGAACTCTCCTACACTGTTGGTGGGGTTGCAAAATGGTTCAACCTCTTTGGAAAGCAATCTAGAACTTCCTTCAAAAAATGGATATAGATATACCATTTGACCTAGTAATTTCACTATTTGGGAAATATCCTACAGAATCAAGGCCATTCACACCAACGGACACATGCCCAAGAATGTTTATCACGGCACAGTCCACGATAGCAAAAAGATGGAATAAACCCAGATGCCCAATAACAGAGGAATGAATAGGTAAACTACAGTATATGTACTCAATGGAGCACTATGCAATAATAAAGAATAATGAGGATTCCAGGAAACATCTTATAACCTGGTTTCAACTGGAAGACATAATGTTGAGTGAAAGTAGTTAGTGACAAAAGGACAAATATTGTATGAGACCCCTATGGTAAGAACTCCAAAACAGACTTATGCATAGAAAAAAAGACTCTTTGATGGCTGCAAGGGAGGGAAAGGAGGGAGAGCAAGGCGGGGGAGGGTTAAGATTAGATAGTTGGTAGAAATTTGGTTGGGTGAAATCAGTGATAGCACACATTAGAAACAAGAACAATATTAAGTGGACTTCAACATAAGTTGAATACTCCTTCCATCTTAACCCAATATTGCAAGGATAGAGTAGCTGGGGCAGCAGGCAGGGGACCATGCTCTTAGGCAAAATCGAGGCCAATTGGCACAACTAGCATTTTGCTAAGAGGGCTTTCTGCACGCCACATTGGTGAGTGTCGTCTGGGGTCTTAAAAACTGCCAAGCTGCCATCTGAGGGCACAGCAAATGGTCCCAATTCAGCAGGAACGGATGCTCACTAAGAACCAAAATGACGTGGGATAAAGACAACCCAGAAGATAGAGAGACCCACATGAGTGGGTGCCTACATAGACTTGGGACTGGAAGAACTGGATGGTGCCTGGCCACCACCAGTGATAGCCGTGATGGAGCTCACTAAGTTGAGTCTCACTGCCAACACAAGAATATAAAGGGGTACACCCTGAGATCTCCTCTACAAGACCACAACTGATGGTCCAGTGGCTTCCGGGTTCCCCTGGGAGCATGGCCCCTGGCCCTGATGCTGCCCTTGCCCATAAATCATAACGAAGGTCCACTCCTCGGACATAAATGGATTCGACTTGGTGATGCAGAGTGACCATATATTGGGTGCACTTTATGGTTCTATGCATCTATAGGATATCATCCTGCTGATCTGGCTTGAGAGAGGGGAGTGGGTGGAGAGGAGGGGAAAGGAGACTGTTGGGAGGATGAAACATGTATGCAGCAGAGAGGAATAGTGTGCCGTCACTGGGCAGGGAAAACAGTGGAAACTGCGCATAGGTGGGCATGTAAATTCGTATGGGAATGTACATTTTCACGTAGTCATCATAAAAAAAAATTCTATTCTACACTGACCCCTTACCCCCTTTTTGATCAGGATTTTCTGTATGCTGTGACTGAAATGTTTAGTAATGATTATCTACCATCCAGTTCTTCTGGTCTTGTTGCAAAGGAAGTATTTGTTCATAGAGGCAATTAACCATGCATTCCATTTTCTGATAGTGGAGTGATTTGATCACAGACACAGAAGGTACTCTTTGAAACTTGTAGAACTTGCCATTTTAAGGATAGTGCCGGCTGAAAATATAGACAAAGCCACAGCATCTTAGACCTGGAATGGGCCTTTGGACCTGTTGGGAGGCAATGCAGTTGAGGTCAAAGTACTCCTGAATGGGGTAATGCAGGGGACCCATTTTATTTAACAAAAATAGTCAGATCTAGATATGAGATCCTGCTTTGCTCTTAACTAGCTGTGTGATCTCAGGCAAGTGGCTTCAGCCTCTCCAGGCCTTTATTTACTTCTGTGCAAAATGAAGATTTTAGACTAAATATTCTTTAAAGCTCCTCCCAACTCTAGAACTCTGAGAGTGCTTGCTCCATGGTCAGGGAGAGAAGGCCAGAGTGGTGAGGACTGTTGATGAGGGAAGAGGGTGGTGACAGAAGCAGTCTCTACATATTTTCCTTGGAGAGAACCTGCCTACCAAGAACAGAAAGGCGGTGGTCCCTAACTGGTAGGATTCTGGTCTTCTGTTTGGAAGACCTGAGCTTTATTCCTGGCCCATGAACCTCTTGCGCAGCTCCCACCTGTCTGTTAATGAAGGCTTGATTGTTGTTATAATGCTGAACAGATTTCAGTGGAGCTTCCAGTCAAAGATTGACTAGGAAAAAGGCCTAGTGATCTACTTTCAAAAATCCAGGGAGGACCCCATGGATCACAAAGGAACGTGTTCCAATCTGCAATTTATCATGGACTAGACTACATTTCATTCCATTGCACATGGGGTGGCTGACTCAACGCTAGGTAGCAACAGTGTTGAGTTCTGCGCGTCCGTGTTGCTTGTGGCACGGCTGATTGGTGCCAATGAAGAATGCCACACAAGAGGCACTGGTGGTGAGGAGGGAAGCATGCCCCAACTCTCCTTGGGCATTATGCAGCTCCCTTGTATTTAGTGAACAAAACAGGTATATGTACAGTAAAGCAGGCGTTAATTTGAATAGAGTGTGGGTAATTCCTCACAAAGTAAATGAGAATCTTTCTGTCTAACTAACATAACAAAGGCAACTTCTTCAGGTGAATTCACCTGTCCAGGAGGTAAAGCACTTAGGCTTTGGCATGGGTACCAAGGTCACATTCAGCAGGTGGGATCCATCATTTCTGAGGGTCTGGTGTCATACACTCCAGCCATTTGCTGCTGTTTTACATCCATTCATTCGCAGGCTCACAAGCCCTGCACCCAGTCCACAATGCCTGCCCTAACCATGGCCAAGTTGCCCACAGCTCCAGCTGTGGTAATGTTGTCCACAAACAATATACACCAGAAGGTTCTTTTAAGGAAGAAAACACACGTAAAGAACATTGCAACCACACAGCAGAAAGGAGGTCAGGACAACTGGACTACATCATGAGCTGAAAGGTTTTCTAAATACAATCCAACATTTTAAAGGACAGAGTAGTCCGGACAGGGGTCTGAGAACCATGGTTTCAGGAGACATCAAGGTCAATTGGTATAACTAGTGATTTCTTCCTAAGAAATTGTTCTGCATTCCATGTTGATGAAAGGTAGCCAAGGTCTTAAAAGCTAGCAAGCTGCCCTTTAAGGAACATCAATTGATCCCAACCCACCCGGAGCAGATGAAAACCAAGAAAATCAAAGAGTCAAGGAAAATATGAGCCCAGGAAACAACAGGATCCATATGATTGGGAGACTACATTAGCATGAGACTGGAGGAACTAGATGATACCTGGCCACCACCAAAGGCTACCCTGACAGGGGACACAATGTACAGTCCCTGATGTAGCACAAGAAAAAGAGGAGCACAGATCTAGAATTGTATTAAAAGACCAGACTTGATGGTCTGACATTCTGGAGGGTTCTGTGAGAACTTGGCCCCTGGACTTGCTGCTAGCCTAGAACTGAAACCAGTACTTACATCAACTCTTCAGACAAAGATTGGACTGGACTACGGGACACAGAGTGATGCAGGTGGTGTGTGTACTACTTGGCTTAAATGTACCTATGAGATTGTCCAACCAGTTCCCTTCTAGAGATGAGAGGAGAGGGTGGAGAGGAGAAGCCAAATGTTGATTGAATGAATACTCAAAGTCCCCTACAAAGTGAGTGGAAAGGAAGAATGTGCTGTCACAGGGTGAGGAGAGCAGATAGACCTGCATAGAGATGTATGTGTTTGGAGTTTTTTTTTACTTGAATTGTAAACTTTCACTTAATTACAATAAAAAAAATAAAAAGACATTGCAACTGATCATGGTGATAGCACAGGATTGGGCAGCATTTTTTTCCATTGTGCCTGGGGTTGCTATGAGTCAAGGGCTGACTCTACAATGGCTAATAATAGCCAAGGAGGGCACCTTCTCCAGAGAATGACATTTGGATATCATCAGTGATGTGAAGCTGTTTGAGAAGGACCACATCTGACCCAAGGCACGATCTCTTATAGGCAAACTTAAGATGGGAAGGTGGTTGTGGATTATGTAAATGAATTATGGTGTCCAACAAACCTGGGTTTGAATCCCATCTCTGACCTTTGTTATCTATATATTGTTGGACAAACTACATCATCTTGTCTGTGCTTAGATTCTTCACCAGTAAAATTACGGTAATAATACATTCCTCCAAAAGTTGCTGCAAGAAATAATGCATCTAAAGTACTTAACATTGTTCCTGGTAGGTTATAATTCCTCATTCCATGGCTACTTGATAATGTTATTATTAGTGGGCCTCAGATGTGATGGGAAGAGTAGACAGTCCAATTCAGCCAGGAATGGACAAGTTACACTCCCTCCCAGGCTTGGCTTGTCTCCCTGTACATTGCAGGTCTCCAGGAAGTAAGAATCTGAAGGCTGACAAGTAGTATGATGGTTATTTGGGTGATTAATGAGTTAAGAATGAGCTGAGAAGCTGAGAAAGGCATTCCAGGACAAGAGGACTTCCCAAGAAATGTAAATAAATCCACAAAGTGATTAAGGTGTAATTACATTTTTGACTGCAGTATTTATGGTACTATTTTATTCCTTGGTAGTTATGATTAAACTCAAATGACTTCTAAGGAAAAGTTGAGGGAATATTACATATTGTAACTAATTCAATAATGCAGCTAATTCCAATTACACGATTGATAAATTCACTGAGTTACAGAAGATGTAGCTTGCAAATAAAGAAATAATAAATAAACACATAAAACCAACCCCTCCCCCCCAAAAAACCAATAATTATGGTAAAAACCACTGTCCTTTATAATTTCCTTAATGGAAATGGACTGGGAGGCCCATCCCTTCCTAAAGCTGCTGGATGGAGCTGGCAATCTCCACGGATCCAGAGAAGAGACAACGGTACAGCTGGAAGGCTGTATGCCAACATCCTCCTCGGTTTACTACATACTGAGAACACGAAGGCTCAGAGAGGAGCCCCCAGGTGTTTAATGCCTCACAGCAAAGAAGTGGTAGTTTCAGAGTTAGGTTCACGCTTAGCCCACTGTCCCAGAGTGTTAGTCAGTAAGACATACGGTGTCCCCTGAACCTGACTGAGGACTGGTGTCTCCAGTTGTTCTTCTGATCCAATTTGGACAGAAACATCTACTTCTATAAGGCCTTCACAGTATGGGTCTCCACTGATTCTTTCCAGTATAATGAACCTCGCGCCCTATGTGGGGTGCAGGTCTCCTTTAGCTTTGACAAGATGTTCCATGCTACAGGTCCCTATGGGGGAGTGCAAGACACCCGGGGTCCCAGTGTGCAGCCTCTTGTATGTTCTTGCCCTTTCCGTTTCCCCATTTGGGCTTCCCTGGCACCTCCCACTGAGGGTGTGTGGTGACTGCTGAGGCCCTGATGCAAGTTCTTTAAAGTTCACTTTTAAAGCAAGGACAAGAAGTTATATGAAACTTTAGGATCTCAGCTTGCTGAGCCTTGCACCTCTTTGTGGGACTGGCTGCTGCTGTCAAAAAGAATAAAGCCATCACTCTGCAGGAGGGTTTATATGATAATAGGTTTTTTTGCCTTTCAGTAGTCGGAAAGGTGCTAATCTAGTGACTCACGAGCTTCATATGAGAAACAATTCACCCTGGAAATAAAATCACATCGTATTTTCTAGGTACCTTACGGCCTGATTCAGTGGGGAGGGCAACTGGTGTTTAGATACATGGTGCAGAGCCCTGCCTTCCTGGCAACCCTGCTGGTGTGATTGTACACCCCTGACCCCTCCATATAGTCCAGTGATGTAAAAGCAGAGAGAGATGTACACCAATCAGATGGCACATGAGTGGGTTTGTAAAGGAAACTCATTACCAGATTAATGACAAGAACTTCAAGATAGGTCTGGGTGACAGTGCATGTGTCAATGCATGCATGTAAGTTGGATGTAAGTGGCCATGTTGTTTGGCTGGCATGCCAGGACTGAATGGGCTTGCAGTGAGAATGAGAGAGAACACACGTGCATGTGAGTGTGTTAGTGTGCAGGTGTGCCCTGACCTGAGGCTGCTTCACTTTCCTTGGTTTCTTATGTAAATGTTTTTACTTCTTCCATATGCTTTGTATCCTTGGAGCTTTCTGGACCCTGAACTGAATCCTCAGGTCAGCTCTTTGGATAGGTACTTGCATAGAAGCCTGGGGATCGCTGGTACATAGAAGCCTGAGTTGGGTATCGCTGCTACAAGGGAGTCCCATTTTCAGCTGGGTCTGCTTTGGAGAAATGATAACCCTTTACCAGACCCTAAAGGCTCTGACAACTGGATCTCTGCTCTACCTCTCCAGCTGGGACTGCCTGCACCTGGACCTCCTCTTGTGGAACTAGCACCTTGGGGATGAGGTGCCTCCTCTACACCCGTCTCTGCCTCCCCTCTCCCTCCCTGCCATGCTTCCATTCTAACCCCAACTCCTGGCCACTTCTCACTGGACGTCACCTTCCGGGGATCCCCTGACCTTGGTGTGCCCTCAAGAACTCCGGAGCTCTAAAGACAGTGCTTCCTGCCTTGATCCCCCCTCCTAGCTGCAGGCAGCTCCAAGCCAGAGTCACAGTCCCCTGAGGCTCTCCTCTCCTGCTTCCTCCCACTGCCTTCATTAGCTTCATTGAAACTAATAATCCTGCTGTCAATTCCATTGTCTCCTCTTAATTCCAATTTCCTTTTGTCCCAAGGGGCAAATCAGCAGAATGAAAATAGTGAAGTAGCAAGCGCAGCCTCCCTTCTATTAACTGGGGAAATATTAGCAAGGTGATAATAACACACTGTCAGCATCAGGGGGTTGCTCATCCTGCCCACTCCCCCTTTACCTCTCCCATTCTTCTACTCCTCACCTCCATCCGGACTTGGAAGGACAGACTCAAGCCAAAGACAGGGGTGTCTGAGGGATGGAGCATCACCGGGTCCCTGCCTGGGTTCCTGAGGGGCAGCCCTCCAGAGACGCCTGGTCACCCGCTGCCTGGGCGAGGGCCAAATCTTGGAGGAATGTGTCCTGCTGCCTCACTGCTTACCAAGTTGTAAATCGGCCAATTTTCCTACCTCTGTTCACTCTCTCATCAAACCAATCACTAAATCACATTGATCTAACTCCTAACTATGACTCCAACCTCCCACAACTCTCCCCACCCCACTGCCACCAGGCCACTTCACTCCACCATTGGCTCTTACTTAGGTGACTTTGCCGGCATCTTAACTGGCTCCCCTCCCTCCTAGTTTGTCCTCCTCAAATCCTTTCTCCATTCTACAACCAGATGTAGCATGTGGTTCTTCTTCTAGGAATCCATCCCTGGCTTCTTTGTCACTAGACTGTCGTATTCTTTATTCAGCCTCTGGGAGATCCTTCCCTCTAGGAAGACTTTTCTGACCTGTAGGCTGGGCTAGGGAAGCCTTTTCTGTGTCCCCATAGCAGTGCAGGCTGATTCCTGACATTGGAGTACAACCACCTCTGGCTGGTCTGCCTTTCCCACCAGCCTGCATTCAGGAGAATGGAAATTTTGGGAATGAGGGGACAAGGCTGATTATCATAAACAATACCCTTTGACTTTATGTTTTGAATCAATTGGGAAATAAGCACAGAAGTCAGATAGGATCAATTTGCCAGTTTGACCACTGGTAGAGCTAAACTGGAGAGAGTGACCAGGCCCAAGGACAAGATGAACTCCCAACTCCTTCCCTCCCGGGCTGAGGTTAACCTTCCAGGGAGAGGCAGCGCTGCGGGATGCCTGGAGGCCTTGACTTCTGAGATCTTCTTAAGTGAGGGAAAGAAGGAAGGGTGTACCAGAGCTGCAGCAGGGAAAGCCAAAATGCTAAACCAAGATGGGCAGTCACATGCTTGCTTGAAACTTTCGCCAGTTTCATCAATCAGGTGGTCGCTACTTCTGAGTGCAGAATTGGTGAGAGGAGTTGGAAAGGAAGACTGTTTCCCATCTAGTACTTATAAACAGGTGTCAGTTTCTAGTTTATGGGTGGAAAGAGTATGAGGAGAGGTAAAGAATTTTTCCCTTGGCTTTCCATCAAATCTCACCACCCAGCCCAGAGCCTGGCATGTGGAACGTGGCAAGTGGCACGTGGCATGTGGCATGTGGCCTGTGATCAATAACAGTTGATCAAGTAGGGGAAAGTTCTTACATTTACTGTCTTCATGAAATCTTAGAGCTAGAAGGGATCTTAATGATGAAGAAGCTGAGTCTGAAGAGCAAAGTGACTTACTCAAGCTCGTAAGGGTAAGGTCATAGTATCTTGTATCTCTTGTTGAGCCTTACTTTCTTTTTCAGCTTCAGGTGAAAGTTGAGGTCCTCAGGTGGGGTGGCCATGGGAATGCTGCAAAGTGGGAGCCTGTGAGGAAACACAGGCGTGGATGGTTGTGTGATTTGAGATGGGAGTAAATCTGGAGGGCAGAAAGACTTGAAGCCAGAGTTGAACAGGGACTGTTTAGCTTGGAGAGAAAGTACACTCTCCATAGGACCATTGGGTAGAAGGAGAATCAAGCTGTAGCCCGATAATCTCAGAAAGTAGATCTCGAGCCAGTGTGTTTAGCTCACCAAATCCTATAGATATTTACAAGGCAGTGGGCTGTGTGCACAGTGGTAACAAGCTCTTCCTGTTGAGGAGCATTTGGTCTACTTGAGTCAGACAACACAGTCTTCGAACTGTCCTGGTGTTTTCCTCATGTAAGATATGAAGGCACAGACCAGGGTCCTCTTGGACTCTGCCATTGGCCAAGTGAAAGATGGGTGGTCAGGGAAGTGTCCAGGAGGCATTTGGGCTCAATCGGAGAATTTACTAGTAAGTAGAGCTAACCCAAAGTGAAAATGCAGCAGGTAACTCACTGACAAATCCCTTCCAGCTCTGTACTACCGTAACTCTCAGCGTGGAGGAGAAGCCAAGACACTGTTGATAGGGATGGGTGGTGGAAGTGGGGAAAAAAACCAGAAGAGCTTCTGGTCTGACTAGTCCAGGCCTCAGCCCCAAACGAGATTGGTCTTCCTCTGCTCCCTCTACTTCAATACTGCAAAGGCAGGCTGGGTGGCCAAGTTGGCACAGCCTTGCTTGCCTAAACTCAAGTTGGTCACCTGGCCTTACAGTTGTTATTCCGTCTTACAGATGAGGAAATTGAGGCTCCTTAAAGCCATAGACTTAGAAGAAAAGCTGGGGCTTGGAACCATATCTAATTGTTTCAAGAGAAGGTTAGGCTGATCTGACTTTTAAGGACTACAGTTTAGCTTTCCGTTCTCTATTTCTTAGGGTTTCTGTTAATTTGTATAAAGCTACTCTAAAGGGGCTCTTTAAAACATGGCTTAAAATTCCTGGGCATGCCTTCCATGAAGAGATGGCATCTGTGTCCTTTCCTCTTGAAGCTGTGTAGGATCTGACTGCTTTAAACAGCAGATTACAGAGGAAGTACCACTAAGCAGCTTCCGCTCAGCTCCCCTGCAACACCTATGCAATGGAGGCTTCCTCATGGACCCCTCCTCCATTACTGTGTGAAGCCAAAGCCACCCAGAGAAGCCATATGTAGGCAGCTGCTTGGCAGTCCTAGCTGAGTCCCACTTCCAGGTCATCCCAGCCAATGTGCCAGATGTGAGTGAAGAAGCCTCCAGATAATTCCAGCCTTCTGCTGTTCAAGTCATACCTAGATTCTCTGACTTTTCTCAGATAAGGCCCTGGATATCACAGAGCCAAAAGAAGCCGTCTCTGCTGTTCAGAAATGTGGGTCCAAATTTCTGACCTATAAGTATCTCTGAACCGAATAAAAGATCTTGGTTTTAGGCCACTTAATTTTGAGTAGTTTATTACACAGTGACAGATGACTAGAATGTCACGCCAGACCACGAGTTTATGGAAATCCACTTTCTCAGGCTTCCAATATTAAGTTTCTAATCACTTTCAGGCAAGATGTGGGCTGCAGGGGGCTGGCACAGAGTGGCCCAGGGATCAATCACCAGCCCTGGATGAGACAGCCAGGCCACTTTGCCTTGCCTTCTTGCTGAATGCTTGGCAAAAATGGGAAGTAAGTTGTACTGCTAATCACTCTTTACTGTCGTACATTCCTCCTCCTGTCTGAAGGCGGCTGCTAATGGGTCTCAGTGCTCTGCTATGAGCCAACTGGGAGGACTCTGGTCCTGGAGGCCTAATCAATACCTGTCTCTGAGCCACCTCTTATGGACTTTCAGTATATCATTTGCAAAATGACTCTGTTGATCACAGGAGAAGATAATTACAAGTGACAGTTGCCCACTTTGGTATCCAGACCTCTCTGGGCCTTGGCAGCACAACAGAGCCGGCTTTATATGTGTAGTGTGCCTGGCTGTGTGGGTAGGGTGGAGGGGACTTGTTGCACAACAGTGCTGCTGCTTTGGGGAGCTCCAAAAGGAGAATGCGAAAGTGTGCGTATGCACATGGGTGACCTATAGACTATCCTGCCTCTCAGTCTTGAATGGTTTCAGACAAGGCTATGGATGGGATCAGGCTTCGTTGGGCAGCTGGTACTGTTCCTGCTTTTTGATTTAGAATTTTTCACGGAAAGTAAGGAAGCTAGAGACCCGGGTGGTGTGGCAGTTAAGTGCTATCAAAAGGTTGGCAGTTCAAATCCACCAGGTGCTCCATGGAAACTCTATGGAGTAGTTCTACTCTATCCTACAGAGTCTCTAGGAGTCAGAATTGATGGCGCTGGGCTTGGTTTTCTGGTTTTTAAGGAAGATAGTGATGAGGTTAGCTAGGGAGCCTGGTCACTGCCACTTGGAGGACAGTTATTGAGACAGTAGTTTGTTCCTGGCTGTTTGTGGCACGAATGTAACAGCTCTCTCCTGACAGTTGCGATGCAAATATGACAGTTTTCCTGGTAGTTGTGAGGTCGCCACCTGTAGCCTCAAACCCTTAAGAACAGTTACTACCTCCCCTTCCCATCTATGACATCACTTGCTGAGTCTGCCAATAAAAAGCACCCCCAAAATCTATATTGAGTCTTCTTTCCCACTCAAGAAGACTAACCCATTCCCTCTTTGGGACGCTACTTTCTCTTAATAATCTTTTCCGTCATTTGCTATCATAGAGGTTGCATCCTTGCTTGCTTTTGGGGAGGGAGAGCCCGGTTAGCCGCCTGTTGGGAGACGGTACTTGCTAGCACCATCTCTGGAACCAAAACTAGGTCACTTGGGGTCTAATCAGTTACAGGGCCTCGACAATCCTGCAGGAAGATGAGTTCCTCAGGTTCCTTGGTAACCGTAGGATGACTGCAACAGTGGTCTGAAGCATGCTAATAATCACGAACACGGCACAGATCCAGCACCATTTCATTTGCTGTGTTGAGGCCACCGTGAGCGGGAGCTGCCTCGATAGCAGCTAAGAAAGAAGCTGGAGCTACTTGCATCGGGATTCGTCTCTTTAACCATCCCCCCAGGAGTTGAGTGAGACGAAAATGAATGGTTGGTGCTGACCGAGAACACCAGGGAGCGAAAGGGAGGAGACACTGTGACCTAACTGGGGAAACAGTCGAACCCGGGGAACTAATTAGGTCACCAGTTACGTTATACATACACAATTAAAAAAAAGAAAAATCCCTACAAATGGTAGGACATCATGAAGCTGTTCTAGCTCGTGCTTATTTATGTATTTATTTATCTATCACTTTATAATATATCTTGGGGACTGTCTTATTCCAGGTCAGGCAGAAGTGTGTTACATTTTAACTGGTGCATGTAAAATTTCATTTTATGAATGCACTTTATTTAAGGAACCCTGGTGACACAGTGGTTACAGTGCTTGCATGCTCACTGAGAAGCTGGCAGTTCAAATCCACTTTGTGGGAGAAAAATGTAACAGTCTGTTTCTGTAAAGGTTACAGCCTTGGAAACTCTATGGGGAAGTTTTATTCTGTCCTGTAATATTAGTATGAGTTGGAATAGACTCAATAGTATGGGATAATTTATTTAATCAGCTTCCTATGGATGGATACTTAGACAAATACTTCTCAAATTTAAAGCGCATAGAAACCATCTGGTGATCTTGTTGAAATGCATATTCTGCTCCCCCATCTAAGGTGGGGCCTGAGACTCTGCATTTGAACAAGCTTCTGATCCATTGAATATTTTTTGAGTAGAGAGAATTCAGACTATTTTCAATATTTTACCATTATAAATATTATTGCAATAAATATTTTTGTATCTCTCACATATGAGTAAGTCTGTCCACAGGAAAAATTTATAGAAGTAAAATTTCTCAGCCAGAGATTTACCCTGGTGAATTTAACTGATGCTGCAAATTACTGTACGTGGATAGCTCACAGCATCAGCCCTACGTGTCCGTGTCTACAGCCCCACGCCTTTGCTAACAGCCAGGCAGCCAAGTGCTGCGCTAACAGGGAGTATCATTAAACAAGCATATTTCCATTTCTCCTTAATGTTTATTTTGTGAATTTGGATTTTATATTATTGGTGCACAGATATTCATGACTGTTAGACCTGCATTGTAGATTGTACCCATTATCCATAATACCTCTATTTTGTCTCCTTTAACACTTTTTACCCTGAATTTTATCTCTAAATATACATTCAGCTGATATGCTTCTGTTCATGTTTTTTCATGTTTTATAAAATATTTTTTGAAGCTTATAGTTTGTTCATCAATTAGTTTAGCTACATATGCATATTTAATGTGATATATTACATGAAGCCATTTAGCTCAAACTCTTCATGTACATTTTCAACACTAGGGTTTTCTTCCCCATCATTAGAGATAATTTTCTGAGTCATTTATTCTGACTTTTAAGACTGCATCATCCTCATTTCCTTCTAAAAGTTGTGATACCACAATATTGCATTCATGGATAACGATGTCAGTGCAAAACTTACCTCAAGTCACAAGTTATTTGAAAATTCAGCTGTTTTATCCGTTTGTCTTGTAGGTGTCTATTTATGATAAGCAGATTTAATATATTTAAATATTGAGCTGTTTAACATAGCCACCTACTGTTTTGCTTCTTTTCTTCTGATTTTATTTAAGCTGATATGAAGGAGTCCCTGGGGTGCCCTGGGTAAAGCACTTGGCTGCTAACCAAAAGGATGGTAATTTGAATCCACCAGCCACTCTGCAGGAGAAATGTGACAGTCTCCTTCTATAAAGATTTACAGCCTTGGAAACCCTCTGTCTTATAGGGTCATTATGAGTCAGAATAGATTTGAAGGCAGTAGATTTATTTTTTTTTGATTTGTTTTATTTGGTTTGTGCTTATACGAAGAACATGACGCGATGGCAATGGGCTTGATTTTTTGGTTTCTACATAAAGGAAGAGCCCTTGTGGCATTATAAGGTTAAGAGCGAGACTGCTAACCACAAGATTAGCAGTTTTAATCCACCAGCTGTTCCTTGGAAACTCTATGAGGCAGTTCTACTCTTCCTGTAGGATTGTCGTGAGTTGAATCGACTAGATGGCAATGGGTTTGGTCTTTGGTATGCATATAGGGTTTCTATGAGTTGGAGTCAACTTCACAGCAGTGGAAATTGGCAGTGCCAAATAAGACCAACTGACTATGAAGACCTGGAGATCTACTTCCAAAAAACAGCGAATAAAATCTCTGTGGATGGCAATAACATATTATCTGAAATAGTGTTGAGAAATGAGCCTTCTAGGATGCTTGGAACACAGTGGCCACAAAAATGGAATTGAACATCCAACAAAGGGGAGGATGGTGCAGAACCGGGCAACATTGTACATGGAGTTGCCATGAGCTGGGACTGACTTGACAGTAACTAACAACAACGTCTCTGTAACTGCCAAATGTTTCATGACGCTCTTGTTTAAAAATAGGCCTCCCTTTCCCCGGGCCTCTCTCCTCAAATTCTCTTCTGAAACAAGGTAATAACTTTGACCTGTTTTAGCTGTCATTTTTGTCTATATGTCTAAGTAAGATATTCATATAACTCACATATTATTTTTTAATGTTTTAAAGTATCAGATATTATTTACTGACTTTCTGCAATAGAAAATATGGTTTGAGCTCCTCCTCCATGGTTCTCTTCTCTCCTCCCCTCTTACTTCTCCTAATGCAGTTATATGACAATTTCCTGAATTAAATAAATGTTCAGCGTTTACTTCATTATGATTCTGTGACTGTTATTTAGAACTGCGTCATGTGGTGAATCATAACTATGTTTCCTTTGTGGTAAAACTTTCTCCCCCCATTACTATTTATTTTGATTGATTGATTTCCATTTGCCTAGTTTTCTTGGTGTTTGCTGTTAATTTACCTACAAACCTCTCGTGGATGTGAGTGAGTGGGCAGCTCCCACTTGTCTGTCAGTGGAGGCTTGCTTGTTGCTGTGATGCTGGGCTGTGCCACTGGTGTTTAGGTACGAGCAGGGTCAGCCATGTAGACAGGTTTCAGCTGAGCTTCCAGACTAAGACAGTCTAGGAAGAAGGACCTGGCAGTCTACTTCTGAAAAGGATTAGCTAGGGAAAGCCTTATAAATAGCAGCAGAACATTGTCAGATACAGTGCAGGAAAATGAGCCCCCCACGTTGGCAGGCACTCAGAAGGTGACTGCGGAAGAGCTCCCTCCTCAACGTAGAGTCGACCTTCATGATATGGATGGAGTAAAGCCTTCAGGATCTTCATTTGCTGATGTGGCATGACTCAAAATGGGGAGAAACAGCTGTAGACATCCATTAATAATTGGAACATGGAATGCACAAAATACTAATCTAGGAAAATTGTGAGTCATCAAAAATGAAGTGGAACACATGAATGTTAATGTCCTAGGCATTAGTTACCTAAAATGGACTAGTATTGGCTATTTTGAATCTGACAATCATATGATCTACTATGCTGGGAAGGAAAACTTAAAGAGGAACAGTGTTGCATTTGTCATCAAAAAGAACGTTTCAAGATCTGTCCTGAAGTACCATGCTATCAGTAAGAAAAACATCCATATGCCTACAAGGAAGGCTAGTTAACACAACTATTATTCAAATTTACGCACCAACCACTAAGGTCAAAGAGGAAGAGACTGAAAGTTTTTAACAGCCTCTGCAGTCTGAAATTGAACATGCAGTTGGTATGCATTGATAATTTCTGGTGACTGAAATGCAAAAATTGGAAACAAAGAAGAAGGATCAGTAGTTGGAAAATATGGCTTTGGTGATAGAAATAATGCCAGAGATTGCATGATAGAATTTTGCAAGACTAACGACTTCTTCATTGCAAATAGCTTTTTTCACCAACACAAACAGTGACTGTACACATGGACTTCACCAGATAGAATACATAGGAACAAAATCGACTACATCTGTGGAAAAAGACTATGGAAAAGCTCCACATCAGCAGTCAGAACAAGACCAGGAGCTGACTTTGTCACAGATCATCAATTGCTCATATGCAAGTTCAAACTGAAACTGAAGAAAATTAGAACAAGTCCAGAAAAGCCAAAATGAACTTCAGTATGTCTCTCCTGAGTTTAAAGACCATCTTACAAACAGATTTGATGTGTTGACCACTAATGACTTAAGACCAGATGAATTGCAGAACGACATCAAAGATATCATTTATGAAGAGAGCAAGAGGTCATTAAAAAGACAGGAAAGAAAGAAAAGACCAAATTGGATGTCAGAAGAGACTCTGAAACTTGCTCTCAAATGTTGAGCAGCTAAAACAAAAGGAAGAAATGGTAAAGTTTTAAGACCTAAATAGAAGATTTCAATGAGCAGCTCGAGAAGACAAAAGAAAGTACTATAATGACATGTGCAAAGAGCTGGAAAATAGAAAACCAGAAGGGAAGAACATGTTCTACATTTCTCAAGCTGAAAGAACTAAAGAAAAAATTCTAGTCTCAAGTTTCAATAGTGAAGGATTTTACAGGGGAACTCTTAAATGACATGGGAGCATCAAAAGAAGATGGAAGGAATACACAGAGACATTATACCAGAAAGAGGTTCAGCCATTTGAAAAGCTGGCGTATGGTCAGTGTGGTGGTCAGGATTATGTCAACTTGGCTACTACATATTTGGCTGCTGTATTAAGTGGCAGGGTGGGGTTTGTGGTGGCTCTCTGCCCCTCGGCTCACATCTCGCAAACTTTCACTCCGGTGGCTGGTCGCTCACGTGGCCAGGAACTCCTGCTCTCTTCTTCCAACATCTGGTTCCGGGACTTGAACTAGCAGCTGTTGGACTCATCAGTCCTTACAGTCGGCACTTGAGAGTCCTGCTCCCTGACCTGCCAATCCTGGGTTCGCCAGCCTCTGCTGCTCCTGCTCCTGCTCCCTGACCTGCTGATCCTGGTTTTGCCAGCCTCTGTCACTTCGTCTCGCCACCAGCTTGGGCTCCACTGACCTACACAACCGTTGATCTGCAACTCTGGTCTCTGACTTGCTGACCTTGGGTTCCTCAGCTTCCGTGGCCACGTGAGGCTTGTGCCAGAGCTTGGGACATTCAGCTTCTGTGATTACGTGAGCTGTTTCCTATATCTGTTTCTACCTATCTATCTATTATAAATCTTTCCTTGTACCTACACGTGTTACTGGTTTTGCTTCCCTAGAAAACCCAGCCTCAGACAGTCAGGAACCAATGGTACTGAAGGAAGAAATTAAAGCTGCATTGAAGGTGTTGGCAAAAAACAAGGCTACAGGAATCAATTATCAATTATTAATTAAGATATTTCAACAAACAGATGCAGCGCTGGAAGTGCTCACTTGTCTGCACCAAGAAATTTAGAGGATAGCTACCTGGCCAGCTGACTGGAGCAGATCCATATGTATGCCCATTCCAAAGAAAAGTGATCCAACCGAATGTGGAAATTACTGAACAATATCTTTAATATCACATGCAAGTAAAAATTTGCTCAAGATCATTGAAAAGCGACTGCAACAGTATATTGACAAGGAACTGCCAGAAATTCAAGTTGGATTCAGAACAGGTCATAGAACCAGGGATAACTGCTGATGTTAAATGGATCTTGGTTGAAAGCAGAGAATACCAGAAAGATGTTTACTTGTGTTTCATTGACTATGCAAAGGCATTCAACTGTGCAGATCATAAAAAATTGTGGCTAACATTGCATAAAATGGGAATTCCTGAACACTTAATTGTGCTCTTAAGGAATCTATATATGGACCATGAGGTGGTGTGTGAAACAGAGCAAGAGGACACTGCATGGTTTACAGTCAGGAAAGGTGAGCCCTAGGGTTGTATCCTTTCATTATACCTTTCCAATCCACATGCAGAGCAAATAGTTCGAAAAGCTGAAGTATCTAAAGAACAGTGAGGCATCAGGATCAGAGGACGTCTCATTAACAACCTGTGTTATGCACACAACACCTGACTTGTTGGAAGTGAAGAAGATCTGAAACACTGCTGAAGATCAAGGACCACAGCCTGCATTATGGATTGCACCTCAGCATCAGAAAACAGAAATCCTCACGACTGAACTAGTAAGCAACATCATTATAAATGGAGAAAGGATTGAGGTTGTCAAGGATTTCATTTCACTTGGGTCCACAATCAATGGCCATGGAAACAGCAGTCAAGAAATCAAAAGACTCATTGCACTGGAAAAATCTGCTTCCAAAGATCTCTTTAAAATTTTGAAAAGTAAAGATGTCCCCTTGAAGACTAAAATATCCTGACCCAAACCATGGTATTTTCAATCACATCACATGCATGCAAAAGCTGGACAAGGAACAAAGAAAACAAGAAGAATTGATGCTTTTGAATTGTGGTGTTGGAGAATAATGTTGAATGTACCATGGACTGCCAAAAGAACAACAAATCTGTTCTGGAAGAAGTACAGCCAGAGTACTTCTTAGAAGCAAAGATGACAAGACTGCATCTTACATACTTTGGACATGTTGTCAGGAGGGATCAGTCCCTGAAGAAGGACATCATGTTTGGCAGAGTGAGCAGTCATTGAAAAAGAGGAAGACCCTTGACAAGATGGATTGACACAGTGGCCACAATGATGTGCTTAAGCATAAAAATGGTGGTTGACATGATACAAGACAAGGCGGCGGTTTGTTCTTTTGTACTCAGGGTCTCTATGAGTCGAAACTGACTCTAGGGTACCTAACAACAACAATTCTGGTAGATATAAATTTCTTCTCTCAGTTTGTTTTAAAAAACTCCAGTAAACTGTCCTTCTGGAACCTTCTATCTCCTGCTCCAAACCAGACTGGCCACCTTCTCAGACTGCTGCTCAGAATGTTGTGCTGGGAATTCCCCCCACGCCTTCTGGCAACTCCCGTTGTTTTCTCCTGGGCTGGGTCCCTGTCTTCTGTGTCCCATAGCTTTCTTTTTACTTATTCTTACTTTGATGGCAGTCTGTCCCAGTAGCTTTGTGAGAAAGGGGGATCAAAGCTATCAGAATCTTCCTCTCTCAAATGGTTTTGTTCCACCTCCACAGCTGATTAATAATTTGATTAAATGTGGAATTCTTGGTTTGATAGAACTTTCCCTCAGAATTTGAAGACCTCAGCTTTCAGTGTCACTGAGAAATCATTCTGTTTCCAGATATTTCAAATATAATTCTCCTACTTCTCTTCCCTCGTATTCACACACCTCTTTGGTGATATTTAAGATCACCTCCTTACAACTAGCAACTAGCATGCTGAGGTTTTATGATAATGTGGTCAGATATGGGTTATTTCTATTCATTGGGTTGGACTCTTGGTGACAGGACCTTTCAGTCTGGAAACTCTTGTCTTTAAGGTCTAGAAAATTCTCTTGCATAATATTAATTTTGGGGGGAGGTTGTTTTTTTTCTTTCTCTTCTCTTTCTGAAACTCATATTATTATTGGACATTAGACTCCTGGAAATTTTCTTCTACTATTTTTCCATCTCTTTAACCTTTTATTGGAAACTCTGGAGGCAAAGCATGTTAGCCAAGAGGCTGGCAGTTCAAATCCACTAGGTACTCCATGGAAACCATGAGGCAGTCCTCCTTTGTCCCATGGGTCAGAACCTACTTGATGGCAATGAGTTTTTTTTTTTTTTTGGCTTTGTTTTGTTCTAACCTTTTATTCTTCCTACAGATGTCCTTTACCATCTAACCCTTCTATTTATATTTTACTTCAAATTATTATGTATTTTGTTTCCAAAATCTCCTTCCTTCACTTATTGAGGGGGTTACCTGTTTTAATTTTCATGATGCAATAGCTTCTTCTTTCTCTCTGAGAGTATTTGCTCTACTTTTCTGAGGGTTTTCCTAAGCTTCCTTGACTCATTTACCTTTAAGCTGTTTTCCTATTTGTTTGGTGTCTGTTCTCTGTTCTCTCTTTTTTTTTTACATTACAGTCTTCCTTAAATCTGTCTGATATTTAAAAATGAAACATCGTAATACAGATGGGAAGTTTTAGTACATGGGCCAGATTTTTGAGTGATGGGTTTCCTTGTGGGGTCCCTGAGCAGGAATCTGGCTGCTTTATTGAGGAATCTCCCTACCTCCTCAGCATTACCTTTTCTCTTGATCAGCAAGCTACTTCAGCAAGGAATCTGCCTGTCTCTGGCCCCGGATTACCAGTAATCAGCTGCAGTCCAGTTGACTCTGACTCATGGTGACAACGTGTGTATCAGAGTAGAACTGTGCTCAATAGGATTTTCAGTGGCTGATTGTTGTAAAGTAGATCACCAAGCCTTTTTTTGTCACCTCTAGATGGATTGAAACCTCCCATCTTTTGGTTACCAGCAGAACACCTGAACTGTTTGTACCACCTAGGGACTCCAGATGGTGTAGGGATGGGAAATATATCTGGCTGCTGATTCTGGTTGGGGAATGGAAAGCTGTGGAAAAAGGGATGGGTGTGGGGGTAGGCGATTAGCATTTAACATACAGAATTTCACTTGATACCCTTGTTTGATGGCACTTTCAGAGCTCCTCTGGGACTTCCTATGCAGAAACTATGCCTCCTATTTGCCTGGTTGTGTGGAGTAGGAGGGTGGGGTTGGAGGCTCTTATGCAGACTTAATCTGCTTAGTTTCAGGTATGTGAACAGCCCCTGCCTCGCAGGACCTTGGGGCCTCCAGGATCTGAGCCTTTCTGGGACCCTCTGTGGACAGCAAGCAGTCTTGTTTCTCACCTTGCCCTCCATGTGCAGTTAGGCCCTACTTTTCTAGTCTTAAATTTCTTCCAACTCTGGAATGAATTGAACTGTGTCCCCCTCAAAACGTCAACTTGGCTAGGCTATGATTCCTACTATTATGTGACTGTCTACCGTTTTGTCATCTGATGTGATTTTCCTATGTGTATGATCTTAATGAGGCAAGATTAGAGGTAGTTATATTAATAAGGCAGGATTCAGTCTCGAAGATTAGGTTGTCTCTTGAGTCAATTTTTTTTCAGATAGAGAGAAGTGAATAGAAAACAAGGGAACCTCATTTTACCAAGAAAACAACGCTGAGAGCAGAGCTTGTCCTTTGGACCCTGGGTCCCTGTGCCTGAGAAGTTCTTAGACCAGTGCAAGATTCAAGACAAACACCTTACTCCAGAGCCAACAAAGAAAGAAAGTCTTCCCTGGAGCTGGCACCCTGAATTTGAACTTCTAGACACCAGGACTGTGAGAAACTAAATTTTTCTTCGTTAAAATCATCTACTTGTGGTATTTCTCTTCTAGCGATATTAAATAACCAAGACAAGCGGTTTCCACATTTTTTTCTAAATTTCAAGATTTGCTTACATTTCTTGCCTGCTTTTATCCACTCTCTTGTTTTCTTTATTGCAGATTTATGGCTTTTTTCATCCTTTTACTGTCAAAGTTTTAGGCACATCTGGGAGGAAACAGATAAATATGTTCACAATCCCATGTTTAGCAGGAACCAGTCTAGCCTTTCATTTTTTTCACACTTTTAGAATCACTTTATTTTAGGTGTGTCAGAGTGGTTTTAGCAACACTGATCTTCTCTCCCTTTGGGCTAAAATCCTCAAGGCTTCCAGAGTTTCCTTAGGATAAAAGTCCAAAATCTCCAGCATGGCTGACAGGCCTACCTGATCTGCCTCTTCCCTAGACTCCCTTGAGATAAAGCTCTCTTATTCTTTCCAAGCCATACTGACTTATTATAACACACATAACAAAACCGACTCGATGGCACTTGGCACTTGGCTAACAAAACATACACCGTTTCAACTATTTCTACACATTCAGTTCAGTGATCCATGACATTCTCCAAGTTGTGCAGTCTTGCTATCCTTTTCTGAATCATTTATTCACTATTAAAATAAACTCAGTGCTCTGTGAACAAAAACTCCGCCTCCCTTCCCCCCATTTTTCCTCCTCCTTGTTATGTGCCCTGGAGTCAGTTCTGACTCATGGTGTCCTTATACACAGGGTAGAACTGCCCTATAGAGTTTCCAAGGAGTGGCTGATGGTTTTCAGCTGCTAATCTGGTTAACAGCTGAACACTTAACCACTGTGCAACCAGGGCTCCTCACTTAGCAACCACTGATAATCTTTAGTTTCTGTATATTTATGTCATGTAGGTGAGATCCTGCAATGTTTGTCCTTTTGTAATCAACTTATTTTACTCAGCATGATGTTGTCAAGCTTCATGTTGCGACATGTATCAGAACTTTATTTCTCTTTTTGGCTGAGTAATAATCCATTGTGTAAAGATGCTACACTTTGTTTACCATTCATCTGTCAATGGTTGTGAAAAGTTCTACAATGAGTGTTGGTGTACAGATATTTGTTTGTGTTCTGACCTTCACTTCTTCTCAGCACTTTCCTAGGATAAGGATTGATGGATTATGCCACGTGAGTTTTGAATACACAGTTCTCCTCTGCCTGCCTTTAGTGGTTTATCTGTTATTCTTTAGTGCTCATCAAATATCCCTCTGCAAGGAAGCCTCTCCCATCTCTAGACTGGGTCAGGCTCCCGTTTAGAACTTCAGTGGCCCTCAGTATACTTACTTACATACTTCATTAATTGTGTCTATGTTCTCCATAATATATAAGCTCTTAGTTTCAATAGTGAGTTTAGCATGGAGGCGGAGAGAGAGATGGTTCTGTAAGGCCACAGAGCATGTCTGTCTTCTTTGGTGCTGTGTCCCCTGGGTCTCTAGGATTGGGCTTGCACAGAAAGGCTCCTGAAAGTATAGCTGTTGAATAAATGACCGAACAAATCATAGTATGCAAATGAATCCGAACTCATAGGAGCTGGAACATGGAAGAGCAGCTGTAGGATTATCTGGTTCAATATGCTACTTGTTACAACTGAAGATGTTGAGGTGCAGAGACACAAGGGAAGGGGACGTTCCCCCCAAAAGCACATGCATGTGTGTGCATGTATGTGTGTGCATGTGCATGCATATGTGCACGTGCACACACATACACACACACATACTCTTTGTATGTAATATCAGCAACAATCATCTGAGGTAGATTCTACCATTCTCATTTTACAGAAGAAACTGAGGATCACAGAGTGAAAGTGACTTGCCTCTCACACTTTTTGTAGATACTTTCCGATGGTAGGTACCCTGTGGGTACCTGTAGGGAGGAAGGTATAACTTTGCAAAACCAGCGGGAGGGTTGGCGAGAAGCTTGCTTTCTATCTCATGGAATGTTACACGCAGATGGGACTTTACAGACCTTGTGGACCAACTCGTTCTGACAGACAGAATGTCTATGCTGCCCATTTAATGGAGTGGAGAGGCAGAGTGAGGGAGGCTAGAGGGGACATTTGCTCTGCTCAGGGAAAATCTAATAGGAGTACCAGACAGGGCCGGCCAGTGAATAACTCCTTCTCTCCTCCCCCCTCATTGATGAGGTTGGTGCTTGGGGAGGGGGCGCAAACTTAGAGGTAGTCCCTGTGCCCGTGTTACCCTTGCTACACCTCTGATTGCAAGCCCTCCGATGCCTGGCTAAGTGCGCCTCACTGTCTTCAGAGAAAACAGGAAACCGATTTTGAGAAAGAGCTCTTGGGTGGTGAGATGACAGAGCACTGGGTTAGGCACCACCACAGACTTTGGTGGCTGCTTTGCAGGTGGCTTTATTTGTGTGAGATGGGCTTCCCTGGAGCCTGAAGGCCATCCCTGCCTAGAGCTTGCTGTTCCACTGGACCCATCTCCAGCAGTGCTGACTACCCAGAGCTTGGGAGGCTGGCAGTGGGGTGGGGGACTAGCAGCCTTGGTGACTGATTTTATCATACTAAGGTGTGTGTCTGTGGGAGCCCGCGTTCTTCCTATCTGCTTAATCCAAATCATATTAAAAACAATCTCTTGGGGCCTCTGTTAATAATAAGGGCTTTATGCTGCTACCTCAAGTGAGGGGATTTGTTTGCCTTTCATTCATTTCTCATCCTTACGTCTCCTTCCCTCTCCCCATATCCTCCTCTTGCATCTGTGGATGACAGGAGGAGAAAATAGAAAGGTAGTTAAAATATGCTAAAATGCATGGTTAAAAGAAAGATTTACTTTTTTTAAGAGCTCAGTGCATTGGTTTCTTTACAACACTCAACCTGCGGTCAGTTCCCCGGGGAAGAGAAAGAATTTGCAGGTCTGGTGAGCAATTGTTGATCTGGGCTCCCTTGTCGGAGCTGCTCTGACAGGATACAGGGTGCTAATCGCTCCAAACGCCAGGCAGGCTCAGGCAGGCCTGGAGACCTGATACCAAAGAGAGCACTGTAAGAAGAGTCCCAGCTCTGCCATTTGAACTGACTTGAGCCGTGTGTTGCCTCTGAGGCTCCATCTTCTTGGATACACGGCAAGGACGTGGATCTGTGTTCACCGGGCAGTAACGGAGAGTCAGGAAGGGCTGGGAAAGAGCTTTGAAAACTTCTGAGCAGGGAACAGGGTCGGCGATGGGGATGAACAGTATTATTGCAGTCCTCCTCCTCTGTGGATGACAGCTCATCTGCTTCCAGTTCAGGTCCTACCAGCCAGGAGGTGAGCACGTGGAGTGCAGCCGCCGCCTCCTCTTCACCTGGCAGTGAGGCAAAGCTGCGGTCTGCCGACGAAGAGGACCAGAATCCCGCAGACCTGGTGGTGTGAAGCCCGGTGTGAAGCCGGTGCTGCCTCTCTGAAGGCCCCTTTGAAAGCAGAGCACATCAGTAAAACCTCCGCATGGCATCGGAGGCTGTCTCTGCCGGCCCTTGATTAGGCTTTGTCCGTCTGCGGTAGGGATGCAAATAGGCAGTATGAAGAGCTGGGTCTGGACCTTCAGGCTGGGGAAGCCAGACCCTCAGCCTACCTTCTGATGCTGAGGTCAGACAGTGTTGCCTGCCTTCACCTCAAGCCCTGTTCGACTGCACTTCTGAGCCTCAAAACACCCTCCTTCAGACGGAATTTCAAGACATACCCCCAGCTCCCCACCGCCGCCGCCGCCTGCTTTCTCTCCTCTGGACGTGACCAGAGATAAGTTTAACCCTCTGTACCCCAAGGTGTTTGGAGGTCAGGCTTTCCCCCTCTCACAGACCCCATGTACCCATTAGATTGTCAGAAGTTTTTAATTCTGGGTGAAAAGATCAGAGAGATCAGCCAGTCAGTGCCCCGGGATAGCCCTCTCCTGACACCCGGGCTCCGGCTGCATGCTTTTAAAGCAGGCCGGGCGCTTCTGAGCCCCTGCTTGTGAAAGAGAAACTCAAGGACTCCAGAATAGAAACACTATATTCAAGTGGGTTAAACTCCAGTCCTGACATTTAATTAGCATCTTTTTCAGCTCCCACACTTGAAGAGTACCTGTTATTTCTTTTCTTTTACTCACAATACACTGAAAGCCAGGAGCATTTTCCTGAGCTCCGGAACCTCTCATCAGAAGTCAATCACTTTGGAAGCGTGATAAATACTTCTGCAAGTCTGCCTCAGACTGGGAAGTGATGAGCTCCAGGAAAGATGATTAGGAGACCAGAGCGAGGGCAGGGGCCCTTCAGAAACTCCCAGCTTTTAATCTGCCTAATGCCCTCCTTATAACCCTAAACAGGTCACTTCTCCAGGTAAGCACAGGAATAGACTGAGCTCCTGGACTATTCACTTCTCTAAAAAGTAAGCAAAGAACACAGTTCAGAGGTTGGTATCACAGTGCAAGATCGATTGCTGCCTCCCTGGGCTGCCCTGGGAGCTGCAGGGAGCAGAGTGGTAGAGAGCAGTATGTAGTCACGATTGGTGAGATAGCCACCCACAAATCATCTCACTCATAAAAAGTAAATGCAGTGGCTGGTACGTGCTTTGAATGAGGGCATCTGTTGTTCAGTGATGACATTCTCACCCTCCACGGGGTGACCCAGGCTCAATTCCCAGCCAGTGCACCTTACCTGCTGTCATTGGAGGCTGGCATGTTGTTGTGATGCTGACTAGGTTTCATCAGACCTACCTGACTAAGGTGGACTAGAAAGAAAAGCCTGGCAATCTACTGAAAACCAGCCATTGAAAACGCTGTGGATCATAACAGAACACTGGTCCACAACCAATCACAAGGATGGAGCAGCATTTGGTTCTGTTGTAAGTGGGATTGCCGTTCAGTTGAGGTTGTCTCAGTGGCAGCTAAAAACAACAAGTCATACGAAGAAGAGTGTAAAACCAGGGCCTGGACTAGTCTGGGGAAGCCAGAGAGCAACTCGTTGGTACAGACCATGAGTGTGAGTAGGACAATGACAGGATGAGGCATAGATGGACGATTCTAGACGGAGATAACTGTGTATAGAAATACAGGAGGGGGCTGGAAGTCTCCAGAAATCCAACAGTGCTCCTCATTCCTACCCTTCTCTCTCTAACTCTGCTTCCACAGTCCTGTTTCAGGTCTGACTGTCAGCCCCCTGTCTAGCCTGCTGGCCCCTTTCCTCAGTCCCTTCAGTACACTTTACTGGTTGCTACTAGGCTAATCTCTGAAAAATCTAGCTTTGCTCATGTTGTTGTTAGCTGCCTTGGAGTTGGCCTCTGACTCGTGGCAACATCGTGCACAATGAATTGAATCACTGCTTGGTCCTGCACCATCCTCATGACCAGTTACAGATTAGGCTGTTGTGCTCTGTAGAGTTTACATTAGCTGATTTTTGAAACTAGATTGTCAACCCTTTCTCCCTTGTCTTAGTCTGGAAGCTCCTCTGAAACCTATTCAGCATCATAGAAACTTACAAACCTTCACTGACAGATAGTGATGGCTGGGCATGGGGTGCACTGACTGGGAATTAATCTCAGGTCTCCTGCGTGGAAGATAAGAATACTGTTACTGAACCACAAATGCCTGTGTCTACATCACCATACTCACTTATTTGTGGCCCATTGGTTAAGAGCTTGGCTGCTAACCAAGAGGTTTGCAGTTCAAATCTACCAGGTGCTCCTTGGAAACCTTATGGGGACAGTTCTACTCTGTCCTGTAGGGTTGTGATGAGTCAGAATTAACTCAACAGCAAAGGGTTTGGGTTTTTTTGTTCATTTATTTGGTATCTCCCATTGGCCCGCTTGTTACTTTAATTCCTGCCAGTTTCCTACTCTAGGTCTCAATTTAGCCATGCTGGGTCACTCTGCTCCCTGCGAAGACAGCCCGTACTTCCCTGCCTTGATATCTATGCTCTTGCCTGGAAATGCTCCCTTGATTTTTCATGTAGGTTTATAAATATCCTGCCATACTCCAAAAATATCCCTAAATGCTGCTCCTCCACTATTTTTTACCTGAACACTCTGCCATCATACCTGTGTGTACCCACATGGGATATCGGCCATCCTGTACTTGTCATAACCAAAGTGTCATGGATGATAGGTTCTAAGTCAAGCATGGAAGGGGTTGGAGGCTGAGTCATAGGGTACCCCTTTGCAGGAAAGTCTAAGAAGGCCAGCCTCACCAGCAGAAGTACTTGTAACTTTCACCTTAGCCTATCCTCAGGGATGGATCAAGATATGTGAGGGCCCTGAACACTGATTATCTGTGGTACCTTCTCCTCTGCTTACATACACATTTGAACAGGATGTGTGAGTTCTACATATATAGATGTATATATATGTGTGTATGCCTTAGATATCCATGATGTAATTCATTTTTTAAGTGTTTGGCTTTGGCATTGTATTAGCAATTGAACACAAAAGTGGTTTATGCCACTTTAGCAGAATGAGATGCACTGGATTATAAAATTTTTAGTTTACATAATCTTCATTTGTCCAAATACTTATTTTAACTTATTATCTTGAGGAATTGTTCAATTTCCTTACACAGAGATAAATATTCTGGTAAAATATAAATACAATGTTCTGATAAATGCCTTTTGTTGTTTTGTAGGAAGATCACTTTAGAAATACCCTCATTGTTACAAAACAGAAACATACTTTGTGCTATAAATAAATACTTAATTAACATGCCTAATATCTCATTCACTAGCATATATAGAATAGTATTAAGCACTATGTCCGAAGAAACAGACAATAAAAAAAGAAACTCATGTCATATATAAATTGAAACTTTTTGATTGATAAATATGATTGTTGTCAGTATTTTTGGATGTTTGCTATGTTAGTGTAGCATGTTGTATTAAATTATTAGCGTTGCTATGTGTTCCTTGAATACTCTGGGGGTCAGTTCTACCCTGACCCCTAGGGTTGCCGTGAGATGGATCTGACTCAATGGCACTTGGCTTGGCATGTTGTATTAAATTATTACCCACACTTGTAGTATTTTAAATGAATGCTAGATTGTGTCCCTGTGTATGCCTAACATATTTTAAAGTTAATTTTTTTTATAGTGATTGAGTAAGTGTTTACAATACAGTTTAAATTTGCATGCCCACTCATCTGCATCTCCTTCTGCTCTCCTTGCCTGGTGACAGCACAGTCATCCTTTCCATTCTATACATATCATATCCTTTTAACAATCTCCTGTCCCCTCCTCTCCACCTTCTCGTAAGATGACAGTAGGCCAACATCCTGTAGATGCACAGAACCATGAAGTACACACATGTGTCTCCATGTTGAAGCAATTCCTATGCGAAGAGTTGACCTTGGTAATGATCTACGATCAGGGGCAGCATCAGCTCTAGGGGCCATCCTCCCAGGCCTTTGGATAATCAGTTGTAGTCCTTTAGTGAAGTTCTTAGGGTGCTCCCTTTTTTTTCTCATGTTGCCACTGGGACTCAAAATTGTGAACCTTATCACGGCTGTCATTGATGGTAGCCGGACACCATTGGGTTCTCCTGGTCACATGTTGACATAATCACCCATTCACGTGGGTCTTTCTGTCTTCTGGGCTCTTTTTCCCTCATTTCATTGTTGTCCTGGGTGGTTATCTGTTCCAGCGGAGTTGGGGCCATTTGGCATAAGACCTCAGATGCCACTCACCAATATGGAGTGCAGAAGGCTCACTTAGCAATACACTAGTTATGTCAGTTGACCTCGATGTTCCCTGAGAGCATGGCCCCCAGATCCCTGCCCATGCTACTCTGTCCTTGCAATATTGGGTAAGATTGGAGGAGTTTTCATGTTATGTTGAAGTCCAGTTAAACTGATCTTCTTTCTGTACCCAACCAAATTTCTATCAACTACCTAATCTATAACCATCCCTTTCCCTCTCACCCTCCCCTCCCTTGCAGCCATCAAAGAGTCTTTTCTTCTGTATGTGAGTCTGCTTTTAAGTCCTTGTCATAGGGATGTAATACAATATTTGTTCTTGTACCTCTGACTGATTTCACTCAACATAATGTCTTCCACTTGAAACCAGATTATGAGATGCTTCCTACAATCATCATTGTTCTTTATCATTGCATAATGTTCCATTGGGTAGATATACCATAGCTTGTTTATCCATTCTTCTGTTATGGGCATCTGGGTTGGTTCTATCTTTTTGCTATTGTGGACTGTGCTGCACTAAACATTCATGTGTCTGTCTCTGCTCATGTAACTGCCCTTGATTCTGTAGGATACAGTTCAAGCAATGAGATCACTGGGTCAAATAGTATATCAATTTCTAGCTTTTCAAGGAAGTGTCAGATTCCTTCCCAAAAAGGTTGTACCATTTTGCAATCCCACCAGCAGTGTAGGAGAGTTCCAATTTCTCCACAGCCTCTCCAGCATTTGTTGTTTTGTGGCTTTTGGATCATGGCCAACCTTGCTGGGATGAGACGGCATCTCATTGTAATTTGGATTGGGATTTCTTTAATAGCTCATGATCGTGAACATTTCCACATGTGTCTTTTGGCTGCTGGATATCCTCTTTAGTGAAGTGTTAGTCTGTCTCCTTTGCCCATCACTTAATTGGGTTATTTACCCTTTTCTTGTTGATATTTTGCAGTACCTTGTAAATTATGTAGATCAGATGTCAGTCTGACATATAGTTGCCAAATATTTTTTCCCATTCTGTGGGTGGTCTTTTAATTCTTTTGGTAAGGCCTTCGGATGAGCGAAAGTGTTTGATTTTCAGTAGTTCCCATTTATCTATTTTCCTTCTGTTGGAAAGTTAAGATTATAAATATTATTATTAACAAAACTTAAGGAATAGCTCCATACATAAATTCTGTAAAGTGAAAAGTAACTTGGTCAAATTCATTGCAATAGTTGACTTACTCTAGCTCCCTCTCCTTTGTCCATCTGGGACTGGACTTCCCATTAGTTGCTTACTAGGATGTTCACAAGAGCATACCCTTGTGTTTGTATCACAATAAAGACCACTGCTGGCCCTGGAGTTGCTGCATCAGCAGATGTTGATGTACAAGACAGTTTTCTCAATTTTATATGTTAAGACAATCCATCTTTGCCCAGTAACTGCTCACACTGGATCCAGCTGTACATGGGTGAATGAAGCAAGAGTTAGCCTCAACAGCCCATCCCACCTTTTGTTTTTCAGAAAGAAATAGTATATTCCCAGGAGAACAGCCAAGAAGTTTCAATTACACAGGAGTGGATCACAGGAGACAGATGTCAATGAAAGTTTTGAAGTAGTAGAGTCCTCATAGCTTAAACAAACTTACATGTGGGTACTCTAGTGACTGTGTATGAACTTCACCTCCAGTCAGCACATTCTCACACACTGGAGCTGGTATCAGTTTCGTTTGGTGCTTTGACAGTTTCTTCCTACTGTGACACTTGTTTTTCCTTGTGTTCTGTGTACGGGGCACCTATGGGTCTTCACTTTAAACAGCTGATATCCCTGTTTTGTTGACATCTTAAGCATGTACTTAACTTGCTTATTAGGGAAACTGTCCCTGCCCATTCTAAAACTTGTCTGCCACCCTTTTGAGTGAGTTTGGGGATCGATCTTGTTTCCTTGAGCCTCAGGAATGATGGATGGTCTATGAGCCCATCACTTGCCCTTTTATGTCTTTGTCCCTTAACTGCCAGGGATGAAAGGTAGAATCAGATGTACAGTGTGGAATAATGGAAAGAACATGAACTTTATGTTCTGAGAGGCCTGTGTTCAAATCTCACTGCTACCATCCATTAAATATCTATTCTTTAGTATGTTATTTAACTCTTCTGAACTTCTCTTTTCATAGAGACAGTAAAATCCCCTTTTAGGTTTGTTGTGATCTTGATAAAGTAATCTTCTTGATATCTAATCCTCATTATTCACAGTTTCTCTACTTGCAAATTTGCCTACTCCTTACATTTATTTGTAACCCCCAGATCAAGACTCAGCATTATCTAGTGTTCCTAAGTGCAAGAAGGCTGTGATGTGCCTTACCAATATGTGTCAGACAAGCTTGGTTTAGTCCAGTATTACAGTGCTGCTGGCCATGACTTCAATGTTAGTGAATCAGCAATATATATTAAATAAGGTATCTTTAAACAGAAACATACACCAATCAAAGCTATGCATTTATCAGGTGATAATGTTGTGCTCAGAGGCTTACAGGAACCATACCTTGTATTTTCTCTGGGAAAAATGGCTCCCTAATTCAGTGTTCACAGTGGCTTTATAAAACAGTTACCACAAATAATGAAAAATCTCTACAGTTGCTTGTTTTAGGACCTGCCAAGATAAGAGACACTTCTCTGTAGAATAAACCTTAATTTAATTGTTTTAGTCAAACCGAGTGCTAGTGATTGAAATGTGCACCCCTAAAATATATGTTAGCAAAATGGTTAAAGTGGTTAAACTGCTAAGTGAAGACTGGCTGCTCAAGCCCACTAGGCACTCTGCAAGAGAAAGATTTGACAGTCTGATTCTGTAAAGATTATTGTTGTCAGGTGCTATGAAGTTGGTTCTGACTCACAATGACTCTGTGCAACAGGACAAAACATTGCCAGGCCCTATGCCATCCTCAAAATCCTTGCTATGTTTGAATCTGTTGTTGCAGCCATGGTATCAGTCTATCTCGTTGATGGTCTTTCTCTTTTTTTGCTGACCCTCTGCTTTACTAAGCTTGATGCTGTTCTCCAGAAACTGGTCCCTCCTGATAACTCTGTAAAGATTATAGTCTTGGAAAATCTGTGAGGCAGTCTACTCTGTCCTATGGGGTCACTGTGTGTTAGAATCAACTCAAGGGCAAGGGATTATAACACACATTAAGGAACCCTACCCAGTGACTCCAAGAGAGAAATACCTGACAAACTTCTCTATAGAGATTAGCCCCTGCAATTGAGTTGATTCCAACTCATAAGGACCCTATATGTCAGAGAACTGCCTTATAGAGTTTCCATGGAGCGCTTAGTGGGTTTTAACTGCCAACATTTTGGTTAGCAGATGTAGCACTTACCTACTGCACCACCGGGGTTTCCCTATAGAGATTACAGCCTACAAAATCCTACCTACAAGGTAGTTCTGTTCTGTCATTTGGGGGTGCTGAGAGTCATATTTTTGCCTTTGTGACATGTTCTGTGGGAAGTGGAAGACAGACAATAAAACAAAGCAGAGCACAGGGGCTGGGAAGGGGTTATAATTACAGTGGGGTGTCAGGCCAGGACTTCACGAGAAGTAAAAATCTGGAGGAGGTGAGGAAGTGAAGGAGTGAAGTAGGTGTGCACAGGGGCTAGGGTGCTCCAGCAGAAGGAAGAGTTAGTAGAAAGACTCTGAGGCAGGAAGGTGCATGGTATATCTGAGCAGCAAGCAGGAGCCCATAGTAGAGGGAGAAGCGGAAGGCCAAGAGGAGCAGGAGGCAGGGGGTAGGTACACATTGAGTGGGGCTTTACAGGCCATTGCAAGGGCTTTGGTTGTTTTCTTTGAGATAAATAGGGCCCCTCTGGAAGGTTTTAAGCGGAAGCATTATGCTATTTGACCATTCTGGATGCTCTGCTGAGAATGCACTCTACAGCAGCACGGAAGGGAACAGCAACTCAGTTGAGACACCAGCTGGAAACATCTGCAATAATCTAGGTAAGTGATGATGGTGGCTTGGTCCAGGCCGCTAGCAGTGGAATGGCAAAGAGTGGTCAGATTCAGAACATATTATAAAGCTAGAGCCAACCAATAAGATGTGGAGAGTGAGAGAGAGAAGTTACTAGTGATACCAAAGCGTGTGGCCTGAACAACTGGAAGGCTGAGGAAGGAGGAGCACGGCCTGTGAGGCAAGGTCAGGAGTTTTGTTTTGGACCTGTTACCTTTGAAAGGCCTATTAGACATCCAACTGGGGATGCTGGAAGACAGTGTCTGTGTGACTCCGGAGCTCAGAAGAGTGAGCTGGATTGGAGATATAAATTTGGAAATCATAATCATATTGATGACAGAGAAGGTTGGGAGGATGAATGAGATTCTCAAGGACCTCATGGTAGATTCAGTGCAGACTGAGTAGAGATGACAAGAAGCATGCCCTGTATTCTCCAGCTAGGACCTGACTTACTGGCAGCCTTCCCTGTGTAGGCTTCTCCAAGCTTCCACATAGAATTCAGGGTCCAAGGAGGGAATCCTGAGGTTCCCCAGGCATGAGTCACCCTACCTCTTCTCTAGGACATCTTCACGTATGACCGGATGACTCCAAATGTGACTTTTATTAGTCTTTGTAACGGAGCTCAGACAAACCTGGAGGCAAGAGTATCTTGTCTGACAAGCAAAGTATGGACGTGGTTACCTCACCTACCATGTCATTTATAGTGAACAATTTTCACACAGGTTTCTTTGATGTGATGAAAGTCATGTGAGTTTCTTCACTATAGATGAGTTAGTAACCACAAATAAGCCCATGTTTACTTAGCTTATTGGTTCATCTACCCTTGGTGAGAATTATAAATTTGAAAAGAAGCTCTGATTCTATAAGAAGGTGCAGTGAGATTAGGAGAGAGACAGACACCAGCCGTACCTAGAAGCAGTCTTCTGTGCAGTGGGAAAATATGCAATTATTCACTGCAAATGGTCTGGTAAGCAAGGTAAGCACCATGTTTACCTTGCCTATTGGAAAATCTGCTCTTGCCTGGAGGATATCTTCTGATTCTTGACACATTAGAGCCCTAGACACAGAAGCTGTCACCCTTCTCCCTACAGTGAATGAATCAGGACAAGTTAAACAAGCTGAAAGAGTATCCACCAAGCTTAGAATCATGATAGAAACTCTACACTGGGTAGTAACACTGTCTGCCTCCCAGTCACCAGAACTTGGTGTCACATATTCTCAAATTTAAAAGCTTAAGTAACAAATATCCTAAAGGTTTTATTCACTTAGTGTCAAACTCACCCTTTGTTCCATCATCTGTATGTCTATCTACTTACCTATCTCTGTCTACCTACCCACCCACCTACCCAACATCCATCCATCCACCCATCTACCACCCACTCACCTACCCAACATCCATCCATCCACCCATCTACCACCCACCCACCTACCAGCTATCTAAATTTACTTTCATTTTATCCCTCACTTTGTTTTTTAAAGACTCTCCTTGTTCTAAAACATAGACTTGAATCTCTTTCTAAGTAGACAGTTTACCTCATTTGCCATTGTACAAGATGTACCAGTTGTATGTCAACAGTCCTTTTGGAGCTTGTTTACTTGGAATATTAGGCCTATCTCCCCTGTCAAGTCCAAAACAACTCCTGGAAAAGTGTGTGTGTGTGTGTGTGTGTGTGTGTGAGAGAGAGAGAGAGAGAGAGACAGAGAGAGAGAGAGAGAGAAAGAATCGAGAATCTTTAAGTTGTCCTCATGGATGAAAACAAACTGATATAACTGATGCATTAAGAACTTAAGTTTAAACCCTGGCTTCAGGATGGTGTGCAATCCTCGTTTATTTCTGTAGGTAGATCTTTAGTAACTGGATCTTTAGTAACTTTAGTAACTGGAACACCAGTTCCGCAGTAGTGAGTGAAGGCAGCTGGGATATATGGGATTCCACCCTCATCCTCTGAAGATACCTTCGCTGTCTCTTCCTCCCACTGTGTGTCACTGGGATGCAGCCAGGAGAGAAGTCAGCTAGTCCCTTTGTGTCTGGGTGAAATGTATTTTACAAAGTTATGCTCCGTAAAAAGGTACCTGCTCCTCTGAAAAGACTGTATCAGAGTCAGGGACTGTCAAGAGGTACTCTGGCTTTTTGAGTTTAATGAGTAAATTTAGGAGTTGGATGCAAATTAGGCATAATGTGAATTCTGGCTTCCCAGAGTAGCAAGCAAAGTAGATAGCTGTATAGCTGTGAGGCTTTCTTTTGACTTGAAAAGCCTAAGAGTTCCATGACCAGCATATGGACATAATCTGGTCTATTTTTGATGCTGTGTTAGGTCACGTGGAAATAAAATGGTAATGATATAAAGAGAACTTCACTGTCTCTCATACTTCTAGGGCAAGAAAAGCAGGAGCTCCCTAAGAACTCACCTTCTGCTGTGCTCACCTGGCTCTGGCTGGGTAGGGACAGTACCATGGTCTCAGGATACAGCCAGCATAAATTTTTGAAGGACAAGTGAGGGGACACTGCAGTGGCTGCAACTCCTACCTGCCTGTAATAATCCCACCTGTCATACTGCTTTCAGCTTCTGGACATGCCAAATTCTATTAGTCGGACAAAGCAGTGTTTCCAAGCCTGCTCCTCTAATCACCAACTCCCTGCAAGTGGATTAATTAAAATGTACATGGAAATACATCAATTATGAACACAG
The DNA here is from genome assembly GCA_028571685.1 of Heterohyrax brucei. Taxonomy (NCBI): domain Eukaryota; kingdom Metazoa; phylum Chordata; class Mammalia; order Hyracoidea; family Procaviidae; genus Heterohyrax; species Heterohyrax brucei. The sequence continues at coordinate 37,301,434 of CM053145.1, forward strand.
TGTCCCTCTCCACATGCAAATGCAATCAATAGATACCAAGATGATTTGCATAATGAAAAAAAAGGCTTTGAGAGGTGAAAGCTTAAAAACCTAATGTGCATCATATATAATTGGAGCTTGCCTGGAAGTCTGTGGCAACATGCAGTATATTACGTTGCCAGCAAAGAACTGATCCGAGGTCCGTGCACTTCTTCCCAGAAGCCCTCCCTGCTCAATACTGCTCTATACCGTCTGCCTCCACATTCCTGCTCTGGAGTACTTACATGTGCCTCATGTCAGAGTTAGGGCACTATTTGGCATTTGCCTATGAGAGGGCCTTCCTTGTAAACCAGAAGCCAGCAAAGCGCTGTTCTCCACCCCATTCCTGTCTATGCTTTGTGTTGTTAGTTGCCTTCAAGTTGGCCCATGTCTTATGGCGACCACATGCACCATGAAAAAGTTGCTGTTTACCTGTCCTGTGCCATTCTCATGGTCTGCTGTGGATCAGACTGTTCTGATCCATAGAATGTTCACTGGCTGAGTTTTTGGGAGGAGATTGCCAGACCTTTCTTCTGTGTGCATCTTAGACTGGAAGCTCTATTGCAACCTGTTCAACATCATAGCAACACACAAGCATCTACTGACAGATGGATGGCCACTGTACGTGAGGTACACTGGTCAGGAATCAAACCAGAGACTCCTGTATGGAACCACCAGTGCTCCCCACCCATGCTTAGTAACTTAGAATCTCAACACTAGAAAAGACTGGAAACCACCTAATGACATTCCCCGTTGTTCGCTGGGAAGACTGAGACTCTGACAGGAGAGATGAATTGTCTAAAGCTTCACCAATATTAACAGCAGTGCTGGACCTGGAATTCAGCCAGCCCGGCTGAAGTGCGCAGACACTGTTTGGAGGTAGCAACAAAACAGTAGGTTTTTCTTCCCTCAGGCCATCACTGTTACACCATGTCACTTGGCCTCAAAGTGCAGTGAGTCTCTTGAGATGTGTTTGATATTAAACAACTCACATAACAAAATTCAAATGCTATTTGCCAGGTGAGGCTGGGACTGTTCCAGAACCTAATACACTTGCCCTAAGGGAAAGTGTATTTGAGATTGCCAACATTTTTGTTGAAATCAGAAAGATTTTAAGGCCCTCTTTTCACACCATTGTACTTGTGTAAAAGCATATATTAATTGAAGAGACAAAATGACAGAAAGTACTATGAATGCAGTAGCAGTGTATATGCTTCAAAAATATATATAACATACTATTTTTTCAGTCCATAGGCAATGTTTGGAGGGCCTTTGAATCTGTGTATTCTTCAGTGACTCTTCTGTTCCCTGGAGTTTATGACTTAGCGCTGTCAGGATAGAGAGAGATTTTGTCTTGGAGTTGTCGTCCCTGGAACAGGAGCTGCTGTTTGAAAATCCTTTGGGTGTAGTGCTTAAGAACTACAGCAACAAGCCAGAAGACCGGCAGTTCAAACCTGCCAGGCAGTCCTTGGAAACTATGGGGCAGTTGTGCTCAGTGTACAGGGTTGCTATGAGTCAGAATCAACTCAAGGGCTCCGAGTTCTGGGGTTTGGTCTGGTCACTTAAGAAGGCTGAGACAGGTGGTAATCAGCCAAGATGTTTCTTTCTCCTCCAGCCATTGTGAAACAAAATTTCTGTATGTGAGTCTTGAGGGAGAGGGGGACTAGGGGGACAGGGAAGGGAAAATCTTCCAGAACATCAAGTCATTTCTCAAAAGGATATGGATCAGAGTGTAAGGCAGGTGGCTAACGATGATAACAATAAACTGCTAGTTATTAAGCTGCTAATAAGTGTAAACAAGATGATATATATTGATTTAATGATAGAATTCTCACCTTCTGTGAGGGATACCTGGGTTTGATTGCTGATAATTTGGCCTTTCCAACTCAAGGGAGAAAGATGTGGCTGTAAAGATTTATAGCTTTGAAAAACCTAGAGGACACTTCTACTCTGTCCTACATGGTTGTTATGAATCAGAACTGAGTCAGCTTGACAGCACTGTTTGTTTTAGAGTTCTGGTGGCGTAGAGATTAAAGCACTCCATTGCTAACCAAAAGATCAGCAATTTGAACCCACCAGTCACTTTGTAGGAGACAGATGTGGCAGTATGATTCATAAAGATTTATAGTCCTGGAAATCTTATAGGGCAGTTTTACTCTGTCCTATAGGATTGCTATGATTTGGAATTGACTCCATGGCAGTAGGTTTGTTTGTTTGTTTTTGTGGGTATATATGTAACCACCCATGTAAAACCCAGGGCCCTATGTTTGCCAGTTTTTGCAGAGAGTAGTGTTTTAAGACAAATTTTAGCAACCATAGGTAATTAAACAGGAATCACAATCTTTGTGGGTACCTCTCAAAGTATACTGCAGTGACTGAGTTCAAACTTCACTGGAAACCTTCTCACGGTTTCCTTTCCTTATCTAATTCTCCATCCCCCCCCGCCCCCCCGCATCCATTTTGGACCCTCTTGCTTGGTAAATAATCCAGAACGCTCCCTGGGGCCCAGATGCAGTGTTTTGCTGCTGTTTGTGGACAAGTAGAGAATGTCTTATCTATTACTAACAAACTCAGAACGTCATAGCTTAAAACAGTAACCATTTATTTAGCTGGTGATTCTGCAGGTCAGGAGTTTGAATGGGGATCTATAAGCCACCAGGGGGGCTGTTTGTCAGGGATGTTTCTGGAGCTAGGGGGCTGGCTGCATGGGTTAGGTCGGAGGTTCTCTATCATCCACAATGCAGTTGTTAGTTATTCTTGGGTTCACCGCACAGCCACCTGATGAGAACGAAGCACTGCTGATTCTTGCGCCATCCCCATGATTTGTTGCTGATCAGGGTTTGGGTGGCTGATTCTTGGAAATACATCATTAGGCCTTTCTTCTTGGTATCTCTTAGTCTGGAGGCTTGGCTGAAATTTGTCAACATGCAAGCCTCCACTGACAGATAGTGGTGGCTGCACACGGGGTGCATTGGTGGGGAAACGAACCAGGGTCTCCTCTACGGGAGGCAAGAATTCCAGTGTTCAGCCATCAATGCCTTTTCAGAGAGCTAGCCTAGTTTGTTTTTTTTTTAAATAAGGCAACTTGGCAATGTTTCAAGAAAGCAAGCAAAAGCAGACCACGTGGAGATCTAGATTCACACCTGGCAAAATATTGCTTCTAACATTCTCTATTGGCGAAGCAAGCCCTAAGTCCCACCCATATTCAAAGAGTGAGGAAATAGGCTCCCCCCCTCAATGGGGGAAAGTGCAATCTCACAGTACAGGGTTACAGGAAGAGGTTGTCTTAGTTATCTAGTGCTGCTATAAAAGAAATATCACAAGTGGATGACTTTAACAAAGAGTAATTTATTCAGTCCAGGAGGATAGAAGCATGAATTCAGAGGGCTAGCTTCACGCGAAGGCTTTCTTTCTCTGTTGGCTGTGGAAGAAGGCCCTTACGATGCATCAGTCTTCCTTTCGTCTGGGAGCATCTCCGTGTAGGAACCTCAGGTCCAAAGGTCACACCCTGCTCCCGACACTGCTTTCTTGGTAGTATGAGGTTCCCACTCTGTGCTAGTTTCCATTTCTTTTTATTTCTTGTGAGATGAAAGCTGGTATAGGCCACAACTCGGGGAAACTCCCTTTACATTGGATTGGGGATGTGACCTCCATAAGGGTATTACGGTCCCACCTAATCCTCTTTAACATAATCCAGTCTTGCTCTATTAACTGCAGGCAAAGATCAGAATCTGCAACATATACTAAAGTTATGATCACAAAATAGAGGCCAGCTATACAGTCCTGGGAATCGTGGCTCAGCCAAACTTGCTGCACATAGAATTCAAACCATGACAGGTAGAAGATTGTGGCCAATCTTGCAGTCTGCCACACTGGATCCAGTTCAGCCTCCTCACACTAGTGCTCTGCACTGGCCTGGGTTTACTCAGGCAGTTAATGGTTCTTTGGAGGTTCAAGTTCCCTCTCTAAGGAAAAGCAGACTCAGTTTGCTGAATGGTGCATCATTATAACTTGCATTTAAATCCTACAGGTCTATTTGTGATTTCAAACAGACAAACAAACAAAAAGCGTTCCCCTGACCTCATTTAAGCCAGAGTTGCTTGTCTTACAAATGAGAGTAACGCATCTAGGTAGCAAGGTTGTGAAGCTTAAATGAAATAGCCGCGCAGCTCACAAGTGTTCAGTCAATTGGATTTCTTTCCTTATAGAACAAATCTCACTAATCAGGACTAAAGGCTAGTCTGAATGAATAAAAAAACTATAAAATATATCCCCCAAAGTCATTTTATCTCAACCACATAGAGTATCTCTACCAAATGCCCCCTGCAATAATAAATAGCATCACAGTGACTGGTGGGAGATGTAAATACGAATTCCTTGAAAATGGTTCCTTCTCCGTTTGATCCTGTGTGCATCTTACTGCCTTGGTAATGGTTGATTTTATGTGCCAACTTGGCTAGGCTATCCTACCCAGTTGTTTGGTACCACTAGGCTGTATGCTGTTACGACCTGACCACATATGATTAAATCAGCTAGCTTTCAGTAAAGCCCTCTGTTAGGTAGGTGGGCCTCAGTCAGTCAGTTGAAGGTTTAAGAGCACAAAGGGAGTTTTGCTTAGCATATGTTCTGCCTCTAGACTATAAACAGACATTTTGCCAGAACCCTTCCACTCTTTACTGTTCCGGTTGCCAGATCTATGAATTTTGGAGCCCAGGACTACAGGATTCTCCAGCCTGTCAGCTGAACTACAGATTTTTGGAAATATCTATCTATCTATCTATACACACACACATATTTGGACATACATATATTGTGTGCCTTTGAGTTGATTCCAACTCATGGTGACTCTATATGACAGAGTAAAACTTCCCCATAGAGTTTCTGAGGCTGAAATCTTTACAAGAGCAGTTTATCAGGTGAGCTGAATTGCCAACCTTTTGATCACCAGGCAAGCACTTTAACCATTGTGTTTTGTATGTAATATGTGTCTGTGTGTATACGTACACATACATATGGAAACTCTTGGGATATAGTGGTTAAGAGTTTGACTGTTAACCAAAAGATTAGCAGTTGAAAGCCATCAGGCCCTCCTTGGAAACTTTACAAGGCATTTTTAAACTGTCCTATAGGGTCATTATGAGTCACAATCAACTCGAGAGCAACAGGTATTAGGTTTTGTTTCCCTGAAGAATCCTAAGACAGTCTATTACAACTGCACATAGTAGACTTTTAATACGTGTTTAATGAAAAGGGAATATTTGTGTGATCTCCTTTTCTCGTGGGCAATGCTAATAATGGTAATAAAATGTCAGCTGCCATTTACTGAGGACTTACATAGGAAATAAGACTTACCCACCTTTTATACATGAGAAAACTCAGGCTCAGAAAGGTTAAGTGACCCCTGAGGTCTGTAAAATGCAGCAGTGGAGGAACTGGGACCCCAACCCAGACATCTGTCTCACTTCAGTGACCTCTCCTAGATGATGCTGAGGGCCTCTTAAGTTGACCTCCAGTCTAAACTCTCACAGTAGGGCTAACTGGTACCCCCCAAATGAGTGAATGTCACTTTGTTCACTACAGGAGAAATACAGTAATCGCCTACTTTCAACCCTTTTTTGTGTACCTAAGGGATGGCAGTGGGTTTGGTTTGGCTTTAAGGGTTGTGGGTTATGTCATTACGGTTCTACCGGCAGGGGGAGCGTTGGTGTGTGGGCAGATTTTTTTAGAACTTTTCACTGGGGTCTTTGCAAAATGGTCAAGAAGGCCTGTGATTACAAGCCCCCAGATGATTTCCCTGACACCCCCAACAATTTATACCTCTGACTCAGCTTTTTCCTGTAGGTGCTGTTTTTGTCTCTTAGCTGAGAAAGATTTCCAATAAAATGAGCCTGATATTTTGAAAGCCGGTGTTTGACAATTGGGCCTTTATTCTGTCAGACTCAGGTTGTGCTAAGATGCGTTTCTCCTCAGCTTATTTCTGCTCAAATCCCAAATTCCTCCAAGATCCCTCTGCCTGTCTTCTAGCCAGCCAATAATTTTCATCTGAAGTCACCTCAAGGCAGGCTGTCCTCCTCAGACACCAAATATAATACCAAAGGTGCTCCTTCCAGGGTGCTGCCAGGCAGTGGTATGCGGCAAGAGGGAAATGTCAAAGCTGAGCTCTACTTGGCCCTAGGAACTTGCTGGTAGGAGGGGAGGGGAAGCTTGTGGATGGACTTCAGAAGGTTACACAATGTCTTGAAATTAGGTACAAAATTTTGCCTGTGAACTTTTCTGTGGAGAGGGTTTATGTTTTCATCAGATTCTCAGTACACACGAGAACACTCCAAAACCTCAAGAACCTGTCATTTAAAGGATAGCAATTGGGGAACTGGGAACAGGAGTGTTGATTATGGAGAAAACAGAGGGTGAAATGGGTTTTTAGTAACTCTGAAGCTTTGTTTTTATAGTAAAACTATTTATCAACTCTATTTCTCCATACTTACAATATGCCATGCACTTTACATGTTTTATTTCATTCATCTCTTGCAAGACCCCTTTCGGGATAGATACAGCATTCTCCTTTTACAGATAAGAAAATACGTGCTCAGAAAGAAAGATAAATCATCTAAGAGCCAGCCAAGTGCCGCTGAGTCGTCAAAGAACACATAGCTAATAATGGGCAGCAGGGCTGAACGTGGTTTCATTTACCTTCAGAGATCCTTTGCAATGAATCAATTTTGTGTGACCATTCTAGCCATGGTCTTGTAACTCCTGCCCAAGTTATCGCATGGGACTGCACAGATAGAATTACAGCCCTCCAAAGGGATTGGTCAGTTTTGTCATCCTGCTGAGCTTGAAGTCAACCACCCTAGAGGTGAAAAAGAGAAAATTTTAACACTACCAAGGAAGGAGAGACCAGCAGGAAAGACCCCAAACAGGTGACACAAGAAAAGTAAGCATCTGTGAGCACAGCTGGGACGAGGCTGTGCTGATGGAAGAACTGTATCCTTGAGTGTTCCTGAGGCGGAATTGTAACCTATTACTTCCCTAATAAACTCTATAATTGAGAATATGGTCTACGAGTTTTGTGTGGCCACTGAAGTGGATCATCAAACCTATCAGAGGAGTATAGAGTGTGACCTTTGAACATGTTTTTTCCTTTTCAAAATGAGTAAATGAGAGCCTGACATAACTAACACCGTGGCTGTACTCTAAATAATTTGTGTCTTTTACTGTACCAGCTTCTCTGGCCTCTTTCCAAGGGAATGCAGGGCCCTCTCAGCTTCTGTGGACTTGGTCTCCCTCCTCTTCTTTGCTTTCTTGAGAAATGGCCGTCATCCTGGGAGACGGCAGCTAGGAAGGCTGCCTGGCAATTTTTTGTATCTACAACTTTCTTGCTGCTTATCTCAGAGAAGACCTGGCAAGCTAGTTTTACTAGCCAAGGAATTTTTTATGTAAATTTTGTCTTTGCCTCTTACAAACACGTAGATTAGAGGTCAAGTGTCCAACATACGTATCTGTACTTTAACAGTTTTTTATCTTTATTTTGTGATGTATATAATTATCTGTAGGTTACATGCTTAAAAATGTGAAGTAATCTTTGCCAAAAATGATAAATAAACTCTCATGTAAAACTCATCTTTTGAGACTCCTTTGGAGAACATCCTGCATTGCTGTCTAGTCTCTGGCAGTACCATACTTCCTAATAAACCTTCTTCCTCTTTCTAACTTGGATTATGTTTCATTGATTTGACTGCTCCAGAGCATGGACCCAAACTGGGTAACAAGACTACTATGCTAGGGACAGCTGGTGTCAGAACTGCCAAAGATGGTGGAGAGAAGAGGCATGTCTGAGCTTCACCTTAAAGGAATCTACCCTGGGCTGTTAATCTTGACTCTTGTTTCCTCTCATGAATTTAGAGGAGGTGAGACACAGCCCCTACACTGTTTTTATAAGAGTATAAATAAAATGGATAGTGGTGCCATTGCTGTTAGCTGCCACTGAGTTGACTCCAGCTCAGCCCTGTATCACGGCAATTCCACCTATAACGGAACAAAATGCTACTAGATCCTGTGGCTTCTCCGAAATCAGTTGCAGATTAGACTGCTGTGATCCACAGGGGTTTCATTGGCTGCTATTTGAAAGTAGGTCCCCAGGCCTTTCTTTCTAGTCTGTCTTAGTCTAAAAAGTTCACTGAGACTTCTTCAGCATCCAAGTAACACACAAGCCTCCAGTGACAGGTGGTGGTTGCAGCTGAGTTGCAATGGTCAGAAATCAACCCTGGGTCTCCTGCGTGGAAAGTGAGAAATCTACCACTAAACCTCCACTGCCCCAAGGATGAATACTAGAAGATCACAGTCAGAAATTGAAAAACAAACAAAAAACTTTCTCCCACATGGTTGGCTACATGGTGAGATACTATAGAGATTTCTACATAATTTCTTTCATTTTTATGGTGCTCAGAGCTTTAAAAAAAATGCTATCGTATAAAGGATGTTAGGATTTTCCTAACATGGTGAAAATTAAACAGGGTAGGTATTATTCATTCATTTTGAAGTGATGTCAATTTGCCAATATTCTGTAATAAGTGAGCAGCAGCCCTAGGTTCTCAAAGTGTCGCCTCCTGACTTGATCTGTAGGGCTTCCTGCTGCTCAACTAGAGGATGAAATCACTCAGCTCTGGTCAGCTGGAGGTGAAAGGCTGGGCCGAGGAAACTCTGGGGATCCCTTATGGGTCAAGAGTTCCAAAATTTAAAACTGGTTGCTGTCATCAAAAAGTTTCAGTCATGAGGGACTTGTGTTGTTTTGTGTTTTCTTCCTAAAGTCTTCTGAAGAAGAGAAGTTCATGAAAAAGAAAGTGCTTTTATTACAATCCAAAGTTTTCTAAAAACAGACATGCTGAGACACAGCATCAGGGAGACACTGATTGAAGTGAGGAACAGGAACAAACCCAAGCAGAGCAGCACCACCACTCATTTGCATATACTATCACCACAGACCCAAGCAGCACTCACTACTGTAAAGTTGAAACTAACTCACAGCGACTCTACAGACAGAGTACAACTGCCCTGTGGAGTTCCAAGGATCACCTAGTGGATTTGAACTGTTGACCTGGTTGGCAGCTGCAGAACTTAACCAGTACACCACCAGGGATTTTTCTACAGCCCAGTAAGGCTGAATTCAGCTCTAGGTTGGGATAGTTCAGAAACAGGAAGCTGAGGAACACTGTTTCCTAAAACTGCTGGTTCACAGAGAGGTTGAAGATGCTTTCTCTGTACTTGCATGCGACAGGGTCAAATCTAGGGCCAGGCAAGTGCAGCTCGTAGGGTGCAAAACGTTAGCAGGTATCACCCTTAGGATTATGCAAGTGTGGTGCTGGCCCTGAGAGTGGGTGCCTGTCCAACGACTGCAACCAGTTTTTAAATTATGGAGATTATTTTCGCCCTGGGCAGGTCACTTGCCACACCCTAGTCCCACATGTGAGTGGGGCAGATGGACTTTACCATTAAAGGCATTAGTAGTTTCTGTTTCAAGATCTAGGTCACAAAAGTCAATGAACAAAACAATTGTTCAGACATTCTTCCTCCTCTGCAGGGAACAATCAGAGAGCTCCGGGTGCACATGGAACGAGCATATGCAGCAATACCAGAAGCATTCATGAAGGATGAAATTCTCCCCATGACTAGTCATATTCTGTTTACGTTTTACTCCTTATGGGACCATTTGTTAAAGAAATTCTCATTGAATTTCACAGAGACAGTGAGAATTGTTTGCCTCACGGTCATCTTGATACAACCAGCAAGCTGCATTCAGCTAATCAGACTTCTGAGATATCACATTGAGGTGTCTTTAGTACTTCAAAATCCAATGTTAAAAACATACATTTCATTGAACTTTTCACTTGTTGGGAACAAATATGATTCATGAGCCTTTTGTTTGCCAAGAGAAGCTTGAAAGTAACAGCTCAGAACAGTCTCTTCTGTCTTGTTTCTACACAAGGTACAAATTATTTAAGAGGTAACCTAGTTTATTTTTTGAGGTGGAAAATGTAATAATGTCAAGCACTGGGTCATCCAAGCAGTTTTTGATGCTGTAATATCTAGTTAAAATGCAATCTGCATTTTAATATCATTCAGGTCCCAAACCAAACGTGTTAGGTTGAAATGGTGTTTTCTACTCCTCAAGGGGTTCCTAAGTCATTGTGATGTGAAAGAGAGTCCAAGCTGCAAATCTAAGGCAGGTCTGCCTTGGAATCTTCCTGGGTCTCTCACTGGCTGGCTGGGGCTGTGAGCAAGCTTCTCAACTTTTCCAGCTGCAATTTTCTCACCTATAACAAGGACGATGATGAAGGTTGTTGTTTTTAGTTGGCCTTGAGTCAGCTCTGACTCATGGTGACCCAATTGTTGTACTACACAGCAAGTCATTTCCCAAAGATATCAGAAGATGATTCTGTACCATCTTCATAATCATCGATCTGTCTGAATCCATTTTTCGGCTACTATGTCAATCCATCCCTCTGAGGGTTTCCCACAGTTCCACTGATCCTCTGCATTAAGAAACATGATGGCCTTTTCTAGCACTTGCTTTTTCCTGGTAACAGGTTGATAGTAAGCAAGAGAAAGTCTTATCATCTTCACTTCTTTTTAAAAATATTTTATTTATGCTTTCAGTGAAAGTTTACAGTCCAATTCAGTTTGTTGTACAATCTTCTTCCTCTGACACGTATATGCAACTCTAGCTGCTTTCTCTACCTTGTGACAGCACATTCCTGCTTTCCACCCTGTATTTCCCATGTCCCTTCAATTAGCTCCTGTCCTCCTTTACCCTCTCATCTAATCTCTGGACAGGAGGTGCTCAGTTAGCTACATGTATATACTGAAGCCAAGAAGCACGTTCGTCATGAGTATCAATTTATGTCTTGTAGTCTAGACTAATCTTCTGAAGGATTGGCTTGGGTACTGGTTTCAGCTCTGGATTAAAAGGGAGTCCAGGGGCCATGTCTTCAGGGGTCTTTCCAATCTGTTGAGTCATCAAGTCTATTCTTTTAATAGAATTATGAGTCTGGAAGTACTCTATGTTGTAATCCTTGTCAGGACAATCATTAGACTTGGTTGGGCACCATCTAGTTCTTCTGGTCCAATGCTAGTGTAGTCTCTAGATCACATGGTCCCATCTGTCTCTTGGGCTCATATTTTCCTCATGTCTTTTTTTTTTTTTAGTTTTTATTTTATTTATTCATTGTGATTGAGTGAAAGCGTAGAATCCAGTTTAAATCTGCATGCTTGTCTATGTGCAGCTCCTACTGCTCTCCTTGCCCAGCTACAACACACTCCTCTTATCTGTTCTATACAGATCATATCCTGTCCCCTCTTTTCCACCCTCTCCCTTCCCTTTAGTAAGAGGCCAGCAGGATGACATCCTATAGGTGCATAGAACCATGACATGCACACATGATGTGGTCACTCTGTGTCACCAAGTCCAATCCATTCCTGTCCGAAGAGTTGACCTCAGTAATGATCTATGGACAGGGGCAGCATCAGGACTAGGGGCCATGCTCCCATGGGAAGCCCGAGGCCCCTGGACCACCAATTGTGGTCTTTTAGTGGAGTTCACAGGGTGCATCCCTTTTTATTCTTGTGCTGTCACTGAGACTCAACTTTGTGACCCCCATCACAGCTATCACTGGTGGTGGCTGGGCACCATCTTGTTCCTCTGGCCACATGTCAAGTAGTCCCCCATTTTCAAGGGTCTCTCTGTCTCCTGGGTTCACTTTCCCCTATGATGTTTTGGTCTTTGGTGATCATGTGTTCCTGCTGAGTAGGGAAAATTTAGTATACTTCAGATGGCCGCTTGCTAGCTTTTAAGACCCCAGATGCAACTGACCAATATGGGGTGCAGAAGACTCTCTTAGCAATATGCTAGTTATACCAATTGGCCTTGATGTTGCCTGAGAGCATCGTCCCTGGACCGTGCCCGTGCCACTCTGTCATTACAATATTGGGTTAAGATTGGAAGAGTTTTCAGGCCATGTTGAAGTCCAGTTAAACTGATTTTCTTTCTAATGTGTGCTGTTTTTAAGTTCTTATCATAGGGGTCTCATTCAATATTTGTCCTTGTGCTGCTGACTACTTCCACTCAACGTAATGTCTTCCAACTGCAACCAAGTTACAAGATGCTTCCTAAAATCATCACTGTCCTTTATCATTGTATAGTGTTCCACTGAGTATATATACCATAGCTTGTTTATTCATTCGTCTGTTGTTGGGCATCTGGGTTGATTCCATCTTTTTCCTATTGGGACTGTGTTGCAATAAACATTTGTGTGCATGTCTCTGTTCTTGTGACTGCCCTTGATTCGGTAGGATATATTCCAAGCAGTGGAATTACTGGGTCAAATGGTATATCCATTTCCAGCTTTTTAAGGAAGTGCCAGAATGCTTTCTGAAGAGGTTGTAGCATTCTGCAATTCCACCAACAGTGTAAAAGAGTTCCTGTTTCTCCACAGCCTCTTCAGCATTTGCTGATTTGTGTTTTTGCATCATGGCCAACTTTGTTGGGGTGAAATGGTATCTTGTAGTTTTGATTTGAATTTCTTTAATAGCTGATGATCATGAGCATCTCTGCATGTGTTTTATTGGCTGCCTGGATATCCTCTTTAGTGAAGTGTCTGTCCATCTCCTTTGCCCATCACTTAATTGGATTATTTATCCATTTCTTAGTGATATTTTGTAGAACGTTATAGATTATCGTAAGTCGGTCTGACATATAGTTGCCAAATATTTTTTCCCATTCTGTGGGTGGTCTTTTAATTCTTTTGGTTATGTCTTTGGATGAGCAAAATTGTTTGATTCTTAGTAGTTCCCATTTATCTATTTTATGTTGATCCTGCTTTGTGAGATTTTGAAATCTGTATACATTGTGTATTAAAACTTCCATTGTTGATCCTATTTTTTTCTTGGATGAGCTTTACTTCTCCAAGGCTTCTTCCCTTTCAATATTAAGTTGGTGATTTGTTTCTCCATCTTATTAAAAAGTGCCATTGACCTTTGTATTGGAATTATGTTGTATCTATAGACCACTTTGGGTAGAGTAGATATTTTTGTGATGTAGAGTTTTACTATCCATGAGCTAAGTAGTTTTCTCCACTTGTGTAGGTCTTGTTTTGTTTCTTGGTAAATTTCTTTTGTCAGTTTTCTTTGTATAGGTCTTTTAAATCCTTGGTTAGATTTATTCTTAGATATTTTATCTTCTTGGGGGCTACTGTAAATGGTCTTGATTCAGTGGTTTCCTCTTTGACGTGCTCTTTGTTGGTGTAAAAGAATCCAATTGATTTTTGTATAATTTATCTTATATCTTGATACTTTGATGAAGTTTTCTATTAGTCCTGTGTTTGTTTCTTTGCAGATTCTCAGATTTTTCTATGTATAAGATTACATCTTCTGATAATAGAGATAGTTTTACTTTGTTCTTATCAGTTTGGGTGCCCTTTATTTCTTTATCTTATGCAATTGCTCTGGACAGAACCTATAGCAAAAAGTTGAACAAAAGGTCATCTTTATCTGGTTTCCGTTCTCATGGGAGTGCTTTCAGACTCTCCACTGAGAATGATTTTGGCTGCTGGCTTTGTAAAAATGCCTTTTATTATGTTGAAGAATTTGCCTTCCGTTCCTGTTTTGCTGAGAATTTGTAATATGATTGGGTGTGGGACTTTGTTAAACACCTTTTCTGCATCAATTGATAAAGTCAAGTGATTCTTATCTTTTGTTTCATTTATGTGTTTGATTACTTTGATTATTTTTCTAACGTTTAACCGTCCTTGCATCTCTGGTGTGAATCCCACTTGGTCGTTGAATTCTACTTGCAAATTTTTTTTTGAGGAATTTTGCATCTAAGTTCATGAGAGATACGGTCTATAGTTTTCCTTTTTTGTGCTATCTTTACCTGGTTTTGTTATCAGGGTTACACTAGCTTCATAGAATGAAATTGAAAGCATTCCATCCTTTTCTATGCTCTAAAATACCTTTAGTAAGAGTGATGTTAACTCTTCTCTACAAGTTTGGTAGAATTCTCCAGAGGAGGCATTAGGGCCATGATTTTTCATTGAGAATTTTTAAATTACATTTTCAGCCTCTTCTTTTGTGATAGTTGCTTGTAGTTGTTCTACTTCTGTTTGTGTTAGTGTAGGTAGGTAGCATGTTTCTAGAAATCTGTCCATTTCCCCTAGGTTTTCAAATTTATTGGGGTATAATTTTTTCATAATATTCTGTTGTGTTTCTTTTAATTTCAGTTGGATATGTTGTGATATCATCCATCTCGTTTCTTATTCAAGTTATTTGTTTCCTCTTCTGTTTTTCTTTTGTCAGTTTGACTAGTGGTTTATTGATTTTTTAATCTTTTCACAAAACCATTTGTTGGTCTTGTTAACTCTTTCAATCATTTTTCTATTCTCTAGTACTTTTAGCTCTACTGTAATTTTTATTATTTACTTTCTTCTGGTGCCCAAGGGGTTCTTTTGTTGCTCTCTTTCTACTTGTTCAAGCTGTAGGGTTAATGTTTTGATTGGGGCTCTTTTTTCTTTTTGGATGTGTGCATTTGTTGAGATGAATTGACCTCTGAGCACTGCTTTTCCCGTGTCTCCAAAGTTCTGATAGGGTGAGCTTTCATTCTCATTTGATTCTGTGAATTTCTTTATTCCATCCTTGATTTCTTCTATCACCCAGTTGTTTTTGATCAAAGTGTTGTTCAATTTTCATGTGTTTGGTTCTTTTTTCTTATTTCTGTTACTGATTTCTACTTTTATGGCTTTATGGCCCCAAACAAGCTTTGTAATATTTCAATTCTTCGAATTTTGTGAAGGATTGCTTTGTGACCTAATATGTGGTCATTTCTGTAGAATGTTCCATGTATATAGGAAAAGAAAATATACTTGTCTGCTTTGGGGTGGAGTGTTCTGTATATGTCTGTGAGGTCAATTTGGTTAATGGTGGCACTGAGATCTTCACTGTCCTTATTTAGCTTTTTTATGGGTGTTCTGTCCTTCACTGAAAGTAGTGTGTTGAAGTCTTCTACTATTATCATGGTGCTGTCTGTTTCTGTTTTCAATACAGTTAGAGTTTGTTTTATGTATTTTGGAGCCCTGTTCTTGGGTGCATAGTTATTTAATATGATTACATCCTCCTGGAGTATTGACCCCTTATTCATTATATAGAGTCCTTCCTGACCTAGTGTGGTGGATTTTAGTTTAAAGTCTATTTTATTGAGGTTAATATTGCCACTCCCCTTTTTTGAATGTTGCTAGCTTGATGTATATATTTTTTCCATTGTTTGAGTTTTAGTTTGCTCATGTTGTTAAGTGTAAGGTGTATCTTCTGTAAGCAGGATATAGAAGGGCCATTTTTTTAAATCCAGTCTGCCACTTTCCATCTCTTTGTCAGTGTATTTAGTCTATTTACGTTTACCATGATTATCAATAGGTATGAGTTTACTGCTGTCATTTTGATGTCTTTTTTTGTGCATTGTAAACAGTTCCTTTGTCCCATATAATTTCTGTGGTGAGTCTTTTTTCTTTATGTGTATTCTTTTCATTGTTTTGAAAATTAGTGTTTTTGTATTTGTGGAGACTTCATGTTTTTCTTCTTTTTTATTTCAATGCATAGGATTGGAAGTTTCCTTTGTGGTTACCTTAATATCTACCCCCATCTTTATAAATTTAAACCAGTCTTTATTTCTTTATATTGCATTGACTTCCTCTCTATATGAAAAATTTATGAATAGATTATTAAGTCCCTCTTTTTTGTTACAATGTTTGTATAATGACGTCTCTGTTTCCCTATTTTCAGTGTTTTTCCTTTGACTTATTTTTGTGATTCCCCTGTTAGAGTTGATATCCAGTTGCTCTGTTCTATGTTCTAGTCTTGGAGTGTTACCTGATATTATTGATTTTCTAACCAAAGGACTCCTTTAATATTTCTTGTCATTTTGGTTTGGTTTTTGAAAATTCCCTAAATTTCTGTTTATCTGGAAGTATCCTAATCTTGCCATCATATTTGAAAGACAGCTTTGCTGGGCATCTAATTCTTGGCTTACAATTATTTTTCTTCAAGTCTTGGTATATGTCATCCCATTGACTTCTTGCCTGTATGGTTTCTGCTGAGCAGTCTGAACTTAGTCTTATTGAATCTTCTTTGAAGGTTATTTTTTGTTTACCCCTAGCTACCTAAAAATTGTCTCCTTATCTTTAGTTTTGGCAGGTTTGACTATAATATGCTTTGGTGTCTTTCTTTTGTGATCTACCTTGTGTGAAGTTGGATGAGCATCTTGGAAAGATATCTTCCCACTTTTCGTTATATCAGGGAAGTTTTCCACCAACAAATCTACAATTCTCTGTTATCCCACCCCATGTTCCCCTACCCTGCATTCTAGTTCTCCAGTCACTCATAGATTATTCCTCTTGATAGCGTCCCACACAATTCTTAGTGCTCCTTCATTTTTAAAACTCTTTTATCTGATCTTTCCTCAAATATGTTGGTGTCATGTGCTTTACCTTCAACCTTGCTAATTTGTCCTCCATTGCCTCAGTTCCACTCCTTTGACACTCTATGGAGTTATCTGATTCTGAAATTTTATCGTTAATCTTCTGAACTTCTAATTCTTCCCTCTGCATGGTTTCTTGCAGCCAGTTCAATTTGTCATCTCCTTCCGCATCTCTTGAAGAGTTCTAAATATTAGTCTTTCGTATTCTACCTCCAATAACTCAAGGAAACTCTCTTCTTCTGGAAAATTTCTTGATACTTTGTTTTAAAAGCTATCTAAAGTCATCATGGTCTGCCTCTTTAGGTGATTTGAAATTGACTACTGTCTTGGAGCCATCAGTAAGTTGTATTTATTTATTTTATCTTTGCCTACTGTGTTCTAGCTTCTTGTTTTATTATGTTTTGAAATGTCTAGATAGGCTGGTCATGTGTGGTAGATTGGTTATTGATGTCTTTGAAGTTCTAATGTCCTGTCAGCAGGTGGTTAGAGCTGTTACTGTGAGCCCAAGAGTCTGCTTACTTTTCTTGTGTGGATTCAGCTCAGGTGTCCAGGTAGTCAGTCATAAGGAGTGTGGTGTATGCTTTCACCTATTGTCCTAGATGGGCAGAGGTGATTTTTGTAGGCATGGGTATCTGGCTGCAGCCACTGAGAAAGGCAGGTGGCTAACAGCTGTTTCTACATGTCTGTGAGGATCAGGTGTCCCCTTGTGTCTGAAACTAGGTGAATGAACTGTTTGTGCTCTAAATTTCGGGCTCGAGGAAGTCAGCATATTTTTTACTCCTTCCCACAGTTTGTTACATTGTTCTCTCTCTGAATCTCAGAGAATGGCTTAGTGCTGGATTAAGGAGTCCTGCTTCCTGCTGAGTTGTGTCAGACTCCAGAGCTGGATGCTTGCAGAGAAGTGAGGAGGAAGCACTGGGAGAAGGGGGAGAGGTATATCCTGAAGGAATAAAGACCCATATGTGCTAGGTTACAAGCAAAGGCTTAGCTCTTGATGATCTAGTGCTTGTTTTTACTGGTTCCAGAAGCATGAGTGGGTTCTCATGTCAGTTTCTCACCTCTCAGATGCCCTCAGACTACAATCATTTTGCTTGTCATGCTGGCCACAGCTGTTTCCCAGCAGGTCGTGTCTGGCAAATCCCATGTATTTCTTGACCTATCCTCCTTTCTGTATGGCTCAGTCCAATTTCTCGACTTTCCCTTTGATGTTCAGGGCCCCTCTGATTGCGGAGGTCCGCCATCAGCCTTGTAGACAAAGTCACGAGCTCCTGCAAATGATGGGCTGAAGCATCTCACCTGTGACATGTTTTTTAGCCTACTGTCCTTGATATTATTTGGCTTCCTAATCAAATTTTCTTCAAAAAGATACCCCCTCCTCTCCTGGCACAAGGATCAGGGGAGATGCCTTCTGAGAGGGGCCCCTTTCTACTACCCCCTTGGTCTATGAAATAATATTGGGAAAACCTGTACAGGAATTTCTGGAGAAAGAGCTCAGAGGAATGATTTCTAACACAGCCAGCTTGAGAGCAGCAAGGCCAGCCCAACCTCTGCTGACTTCCCCCAACTGCACATCCCCACCCATGTGAAAGGAATTATCCTCTTTAGAACAGCTTGAGAAGGACATAGGGTGGGGGATGGTAGGTGTTTACTATCCCCGCAGGAGGAGATAAAGAGCAAAGTAGGAACAAATAGAGATCATAAACTTTAGACCCTTCCTCGTGAACCTTTTAACCTTGAGGTATAAGTAGGGCTGATTGAGCTCGAGGCATCCTTAGGCCATTATCTAAAAAGCCTTGACAGTTAAAAGGATCACCAGGTTTCAGTTAACTAATAGCTCATGTGGCAGGGTAAAAAATTACATCACCTCAAGACCACGAGGTTTTTGGTTTTAAACTAGCCAATAGATTGTGTGGTCAGTGGGCAGGGTAAAAATCACGTCACTCTTACTATAAAAACAATAAAGACAGACAGCCTTCTCTCTTGCTCTCTGGGTCGGGCTGCCTTAAACCAGAAAAGTCTTTTCTGTCTCCTTGATTCATTTCCCGCCGCGCCTCTCCCTCCCTCCGTGCGTGACCCTGTAAAGTGTCGGGGCTGGCCCCCGGCATCTGATGTCATACGTAATAGGTTCATTTGAAAGGTGGACCTTTGTTCTTAGAGGGATCACAAAAATCATCTGACTACTTGGCCATCTTGACCCCCTCCCATTTTTGCTTCTAACTAACATTCTTGTCGTATTTCTTCTAAAACAGCTTTGTTCATTCTTTTTATTTTTTTGGCAATCTGTAGTAGATTCAGTATTCTTCCACAACACCATGGTTCAGAGGCATCAGTTCTTCTTCTATCTTCCTTTTTCACTGCCCCGCTTTCCCAAGCATATGAGGTAATTGAAGAAAAACATGACTTGGGTCAGGTACATCTTAGTTATCAATATGACTTCTTTGCTTTTTAAAATTTTAAGAAGGTCTTTTGTAACAGATTTGACCAATGCAATAAGCTATTTGATTTCTTGACTTCTGCAACCATGGATATTGATTTTTGATCCAATTATAATGAAATTGTTGACTTTTTTTTCTCTGTTGATCAGGGTGCTGTTAATTGGTGAGTGGATGGGTACAGTGGGTGTTTCATAGATATGATTTTTTTCAAGGATAGCAATTACTAAAATTTCTTGTCATTCAGATATTGACCCAACTGCCACCAACTCAGGGAGATTTTTCTTTCTTTCTTTTTTTTTTCTTTTCTTTAGACTTCTTTTTTTTGGAAATCATTTCCAACTTACAGAAAAGTTGGAAGAATGAACAAAGAAGTCTTGTACACTCTGCACCCATATTTGCTGTTAATATTTTTCTAGGTTGGCTTTGTCATTTCTTCTGTCATATATGTATACCACACATATATGTATATATATATGTACATGTATAGTTTTTGACAGTCTGAGAGTTGCAGACAACATATGCTTTTACCTCTAAATATTTCAGCATGTATTTCCTAAGAAAAAAGACATTCTCCTTCATAAACACAGTAGAATTATCCAATTCAGAAAATTTAAAATTCTTATGTTACTATTATCTAAAACATAATTCATATAGGGAGAACGTTCTTGACAACCAATTTAACTGCTTTTGTCACACACTCACATACCCCAAACTGCCTCCTATCTCATTATCCTGTTTTTACTGTATGTGTATTATCTTGTTCATTTATTTGATTTACTGACTTTAAACCTCACTGGAGGAAACACTGGTCATGTAGAACTAAGAGCTATATCTGTTAACCAAAGGCTGACAGTGCGAACCAGGTGCTCCTTGGAAAATCTATGAGGCAGTTCTACTCTGTCCTATAGGGCTGCTATGAGTCCTAATTGACTAGATGATGGTAGTTTTTGTTTTTGATCTTGCCTTCATTGAAATGTGAGGTCCAGGAGAACAGGGACTTCTTCTGTTTCCTTTGCCGTTGTTTCTCCTACACTTAGAATAGCCTGGTATATGATCAACGTGCAGTGAATGTTTGCTGAATAATTTTCTAATTTTTTGACTCTGTCATAGCTGGTTGGGACAGTCCTTTCTTCTCTCCATGTCTTATTTTCTTCATTTGCTTCATGAGCCATTGGTCCAGATTAGCAATTGGCAAACTGGTCCTCTGCCTGTTTTTGTAAACAAAGTTTTATTGGAGCACAGCTCACACTCACTTGTTTACTTACTATTAATGGTTGCTTTCAGCCTACAACAGCAGAGCTGTAGGTCAATGAGCCTAAAATACTTACTTTTTGGCCTTTTATGGAAAAGTTGCCAAGCCCTGGTCCGGATGGTCTCTGGAATCTTTATATCCCTGATAATCTTCCATGAAATACTCACAGAATGTTCCCTGCTTTGTGTAGTAACATATAGCTGGTTGATTTTCTGGAACCGTTTTGAAGCTTTGTGTTGGACCACGAATTGACTTTATTTGTTTTTGGAGTTTATGCTAAATAGTTAGTTCATTTCTTCACTACTTTTCAGCCTTCTTCCAAAAAGGATTTTTGTCCTAAGTAGTAGAATTAGCAGTATAATTGCTGTTGTCTTGAGATTTATTGTAACTTTTTCTTGCCACAGGCAATTTCAGTTCTAGAATGGGAATACCTTAATTAATACACTTTGAGTGTGCCTGGCTTTGGAATCCATAAGTGTTTTTGGCTGATATTGCCCCAGCTTTAATGTCACAAAACAGCAGCTGAGAACTGGGGGCGGATAAGGAGGGCGGCAGGTTCCTTGTTTCTCTAAGAAGTCTGTTCCCTTTTTAAGCTCTCTACCCACGCAGTTCCACAAAGGACTGTGTTTCAGAAGTGAGGCAAAGTCGTGTAACTGAAAGAACATAGGGCCCGGCATTAAAGAGATTTTGGTTCACGTTCCATATCTGCCACTTACTATTTCCATGAGTTAGGACAACAAAATGACTTTTCTAAGCCTCAATATTCTGATTTGTAAAGTGGAGACAAAGGAAGGTGAATAAAGATGCTAATTTAATAAATATTATTTAAGCACTTGTGATATAAAAGGAGTAGTTGCCACTGAATCAGTTCTGATGCATCATGACCCTGTGTGTGTGTGAGCTTAGAGCTGTGCTCCATAGTGTATTCAGTGGCTAATATTTTGGGAGTATATCACCAGGCATTTCTTCTGAGGTGCCTCTGAGTGGACATGAACTTCCAAGAATTTGCATGATGGTTAAGGTTGTGTGTCAACGTAGCTAGGCCACGATTCTCAGTGTAACGATGTAGCTTAGCAATTATGAAATGATGTATTGTTATGTAATGATGTAGTCATCCTCCATGATGTGATCAGCCAATCAATTGTAAGTGTAAGTAGAGTTTCCTCATGTTTTGGCCTGTATCCAAAATATATACGAGGTCTGTGAATTAAGTTCATGAACTCATTCTAGAAAAAGTGCTACATACTTTACTGTTGAATATCACAAAGATCATCTTTGAAGTACTCCCCTTGGGAAGCTATGTACTTACACTAGCACTTAGTCCACCCTTCAAAGCAATTTTGAAACTCTTCTTCTAGAATGGCCATCAGAGGTGTTGTTGTATTACGCTTGATGTCCTGTATGCTGCGATGTTCCTATATGCTGTGTGATGTTAATGAGGGAGGAAGGGTGCAATGGTGTCACCCAAATGTCTTCCTTTCAGTATTTCCTTTATCTTCAGGTAATGAAAAAGTCACTGGGGGCCAGATCAGGTGAATAGGGAGGGTGTTCCAACACAGTTATTTGTTTACTGGCTAAAAACTCCATTATAGACAACTATATAATTAAATTTGTGAACTCAACACTGTGCCACTCTGTGCAATGGCCATTCCAGAAAGAGTTCAAAAACTACTTTGAAGGGTGAACTAGGCACTGGCATCGGTGCATAGCTTCCCAAGGCAAGAGTTTTGAAGGTGACCATAGTAATATTCAACAGTGAGGCTTGTAACACTTAGAACAATTGAGTTCATGGACTTAATTGTCATATGGATCTTCTGGCAAAGTTTACTTGTTTGGTCTGGATCTCTTATATGGCCTGTCATCATCTGTCCTCTTGGCACTTGAGATTGGAGACTTCAGCCAATTCTTGGGACCTGAACTAGCTGCCTGATGTATTGCCTGCTGATCACTGGCCTTTTTATCTTTTACAGTCTATGAGCCAGCAACCTGTGATCTTATGTGCCAGTCTTGGATTTTTCAGTCTTTGTAGCTGGTTATCCAGCAGCTTGTCATCTGACCTACCATCTGTCCTGCTGATCTTGGATTTTTCAGGTCCTGCAGCTACCTGCTTCAGGAGAAGCCCGCCACTTGACACCTGACCCATGGACTTAAGACTTGCCAGCCTCTATGGCTAAGTGAATCATTTCCCTAAGGTAAATCTCTATGTATTTGTTTGTATATGCTTCACTGACTTTGCTTTTCTAGAGAACCCAGCTTAAGACAGTCTGGCTAGCAGCCAAGTGCACTATTTGCACCACCCAGAGACTTTTACCTGGAATATACCAAAAGCTCATTGAGATCAAGTCAATTCTGACTTATAGCAATCCTATAGGATAAATAAGCACTTTCCCCAAAGGATTTCCAAGGCTGTAGTCTTTATAGAAGCAGATTGCCATATCTTTCTCTGGTGAGGCATTAGTAAGTTCCAAATGTTGACCTTGCAGTTAGCAGCTGAGAACTTAATCACTGTGTTTCCAGGGCTCTTTTACTGTGGTGTACCAAGTATTATCCTAGGTTCTGGGGTTACAGAAGTAAATAAAGCAGGCAATGATCCTGTTCCCAGGGAGCTTATATGGGGGTGGGTAGAAAAGTTACAAATTAATACCTGGGGTATACCAAAAGCTTGTTGCCATCAAGTCAGTTCTGACTCATAGCAACCCTATAGGACAGAGAAGAACTTCCCTCAAAGGGTCTCCAAGACTGTAATCTTTATGGAGGAAGAGTGATGGTGTCTTAGTCATCTAGTATTGGTATAACACATTGCTTTAAAAAAAGAAATTTATGTTCTCACAGAAAAGTAGGTGGAAGTCCAAGTTCAGGGTGTCAGCTCCATGGGAAACCTTTCTCTGTTGATTCTGGAAGAAAGTACTTGTCATCAGTATTCTCCTGAACTCTGAGCTTCTGCATCACAGGGACCCCAGGTCCAAAAGAAGTACTCTGCTCCCAGTACTGCTTTCTTGTGCTAGCATGAGGTCACCAACTCCCTGCTTGCCTCCCTTTCCCTTATATGCCAAGAGATTGCCTCAGGATACAGTATAATCTTGCTGAGTCCTGTCCCACCTACACAACTGCACCCTTCCTCCCTCATTAACATCATAGAGACAATTTACAGCATATCAGAACATCACATAATACCAGGAATCATGGCCTAGCATAATTGCTGCACACAGTTTTGGAAGGTCAGAAGTCAATCCATGACAGATGGGTACAATGAAAAAAAAATGAAGCAGGGTAAGGAAATGAGCAATGGAAAGATGTCAGTTTATTTAATAGGATGGTCAGGGAGGTGTTCCTCAAGAAGATGTTTGAGTAGTGGCCTGAAGGAAATTAGGGAGAGAAACAAGGAAATAGCGAGGGGAACAATCCTCCAGGTCAGGAAGGCAACATGTGCAAAAATTCTGAAACATAAGCATGTTTGGAAAGAATTCAAAGAAGAGCACACAGGTCAGGATGGCTAGAACTGAATGAGGGAGGGAGGTGGTGGGACATAAAGACGGAGGAACAGTCAGAACTGAGATCACGTAAGGTCTTGCAGTGCCACAGAAAGGATTTTAGATTCTATTAAAAAAGCAGCAGGAAACAAACGAAGGCTTTTGAGCAAAGATTTCTTACTCACAACAGACCCACAATAAATGCTATTTACTTCCTATGGCACCAGGGCCTATTTGGGGAAAATTGCCTGTAGCTTTAGCAAACAAGGCAAGTTGGAGTTAGTTGTGAAAATCCTCTTATTTTCAAAGAGTGGGAGTAGGAGAGTCTCACCGCTATTATGGGTTGAATTGTATCTCTCAATAAGATACAGCAAAGTCCTAACCTCCAGGACCAATGAATGTGATCTTATTGTTTGGAAATAACATCTTTACAGATGTAATTACTTGACACGAGATCACACTGGTGAAAGGTAGGCCCTATTTCAATATGCCTAGTGTCCTAATGAGAACCCTGGTAGTGTAGTGGTTAAGTGCTACATCTGCTAATGAAAAAGTTGGCTGTTCAAATCCTCCAGACACACATTGGAAACTCTATGGGACAGTTCTACCCTGACCTATAGGGTTGCTGTGAGTCAGAAGTGACCTGATGGCGGTGGATTTGGTTTTGGTTTTTGTACCCTAATACAAAGAGGAGAAGAGGCACAGATGTAGACGGAGAAGGAAGCCCGCTTTGTGAGGATGGAGGCAGAGGTTGGAGTGTTGCTTCCAAACATCAGAGAATACCTGGAAACCACTAGAAGCTGGAGGAGGCGACAAAGTATCTCTTCTTATCACCCTCCTGATGCTCTGAATTTGGAATACTACTCTCCAGAACTGTGCGAGTATAAGTTTCTGCTGTTTAGAGCCACATAATTTGTGGTAATTTATTATGATAGCCTTAGGAGAGTCATGCATCAGTCTTGGAGAAGGGTATTTCCTTCCTAGCAGGTTTCTGGCTTGCTGTCAGTAAGGCCTGCTTAGACCAGGGCACAAACACCTTGAACATGATCTGTACTGGCTCCTAAGATTTGATGACACTCCCCAGTCTTCCCCTGTCAGCTTCAGTGTCATTAGATGCACTCCAGGCTGGGCTGGACTGCATTTACCATGTTTGGAATTGGATTATAGAAGTGGGAGGCAATTACAAGTGCTTTAGAAAGACTAGCACCATGAAGCCTCCCAGATCTGCTCTCTGAAAAGTCCTCTGCTCCAGCAGCTTAGCTGAGCCACGTGGAGTCAGAGTGGCATTGGCAGCACTTTGATCAGGTGGGAGGGGAATTGTTGCACCCAGGTCTGGACATGACATGATGTGGGATTCAATAGTTGTGTGGGTTTTTAAAAATCAGGACATGGAGTGTGGGGCCAGTTGCCCTTGGCTCTGGGGAAGCCAACTCTTTTTTTATTTTTATTGTACTTTAAGTGCAGGTTTACAGAACAAACTAGTTTCTCATTAAACAACTAGTACAAATATTGTTTTATGACACTGGTTAACAGTCACCACAACATATCAGCACTCTCCCTTCTCAACTGTAGGTTCTGTGTTACCAGGTGTCCTGACCTGTCCTGCCTTTTGCTCCTGCCTCCTTCAGTCTCTTTTTGTTTTAGGAGACTATCTGATCTTTGCCTGAAAGGTCAGCCTCAGAAATGACTTCATTACTGAGCTGAAAGAGTGTCTGGGCTCCATGTTCTCAGGGTTTCTCCAACCTCTGTCAAGCCAGTAACTCTGGTCTTTTTGGGGGAGTTAGAATTTTGTTCTATGTTTTTCTCCAGCTCTCTCTGGGACCCTATGTTGTGATCTCTGTCAGAGCAGCAAGTGGTGGTAACTGGACATCATCTAGTTGGACTGAACTCAGTCTAGTGGAGGCTGTGGTGGATGTAATTGATTATTTCTTCAGACTAATCTTTCCCCTGTGTCTTTGATTTTCTTTGCTCCTGAAAGGGTGAGACTAGTGGAGTATCTTAGATGGCCACTCACAGGCTTTTAAGACTCTAGATGCTATTTACCAAAGTAGAATGTGGAATCTTTTCTTTGTAAACTGTGTTATGCTGGTTGAATTAGAGGTTCCCTAATACTATGGTCCCCATAGCCCTCAGCCAGTATTAAGGCCCTCAGGAGGATTGGCTGCTGTGTGTGGCGCTTCCAGGACCTGGCCTGATACAAGTTGTGCTAGATTCCTTGTTATCATGCACTGCCTTACCCTTCACCAAAGTTACCACTTTTCTATTGTCTATTTCGTATTTTTTCTATCCCTTTCTTCCCCTCCCTTGTAGCCATCAAAGATTGTTTCTTGTAGTGTGTGAATTTTTACGAGTTTTTACAACAGTGGCCTTATATGCTATTTGATTATTTCTCTCAGTAAGATGCCCTCCAGAGTCATCCGTGTTATAAGGTGCGTCACAGATTCTTTCGTTTGCATAATACTCCATTAAGTGTGTGTGCCACAGTTAACTTACCCATTCATCTGTTGACAGCCATTTGGGTTGTTTCCATCTTTTTGCTGTTGTGAACAATGCTGCAGTGAACATGGATATACGTATGCCTATTCATGTGATGACTCTTATTTCTCTAGGATATATTCCTAGAAATGGGATTGCTAAATCATATGATGTTTCTATTTCTAGCCTTCTAAGAAAGCTTCATGTTGTTCCCCAAGTATCATTTCACATTCCCACCAGGAGTGCGTAAGAGCTCCAATCTTCTTGCAGCCTGCCCAACATTTGTTATTTCCTATTTTTGCCAATAATGCTAGTTTTAACTTGTATTTCTCTACTGACTAGTGATCACAAGCATTTTCTCATATGTCTGTTGGCCACTTGAATGTTTTTCTTTGATGAAATATGTCTGTTCATTTCCTCTGCCTGTTATTTAAATTGGATTATTTGTCCTTTTGCTGTAGAAGTGTTGAATTTCCTTGTAGATTTTAGAGATTAGACCTTTATCTAATTTGTAATAGCCAAAATTTTTTCCCAGTCTGTAGGTTCTCTTTTCACTCTTTCAGTGAATTCTTTTGATGAGCACGAGTGTTTAATTTTAAAATAACCCAAGTTACCTAGTTTATTTTCTAGAGTTGGTGTGTTGTTGGTTATGTTTTGCATCCTGTTAATGCCATGTATTAGGGCCTTTAGCATTGATCCTAGGTTTTCTTCCATGAACTTCACAGTTTTTAGCTTTATGTTTAGGTCTTTGATCTATTTTGAATTAGTTTTCATATATGGTTTGAGATATAGGTCTTGTTTCATTTTTTGGCAGACAGACACCCAGTTTTGCCAGTGCCATTTATTAAAAAGACTTGTCTTTTCCCTATTTGATGGAATTTGGGCTCTTTTCAAATATTTGATGAGCATAGGTGTACAGATTTACATCTGAGATCTCAATTCTGTTCCATTGGTCTGTGTATCTGTCATTGTACAAGTATCAGGCTGTTTTGACTACTGCAGCTTTATGGTAGGTTCTGAGGCCAGGTAGTGTAAGTCCTCCTATTTTATTCTTATTCTTCAATAGAACTTTACTTATCCAGGACTTATTACTTTTCCATATATAGTTAATGATAAGTTTTTCCATCTCTTCAAAAAGTATTGTTGGTGTTTGGATGGAGATTGCATTGTATTTGCAAATAACTTCATAAGAGTTGTCATATTTACAATGTTGAGTCTACTTATCCATGAACATGGTACACTTTTCCATTTATGTAACTGTCTCTTGTTTTCTTGCAGTAGTGTTTTA
Source organism: Heterohyrax brucei (assembly GCA_028571685.1). Taxonomy (NCBI): domain Eukaryota; kingdom Metazoa; phylum Chordata; class Mammalia; order Hyracoidea; family Procaviidae; genus Heterohyrax; species Heterohyrax brucei. The sequence continues at coordinate 37,328,888 of CM053145.1, forward strand.
TAGCTTTCTTTGCATAGTCTTTTCATCCCTGGTTAGATTTATTTGTATTTTATTTTTTAGAAGATACTGTAAATGATATTGTTTTTCTGATTTCCTTTTCATCACTCTCTTCGTCAGTATAAAGGATCCAACTGATTTTTGTGTATTTATCTTGTATACTGTTCTTCTGCTAAATCTTTCCATTAGTTCCAGTCTTTCTTGTGGAATCTTTGGGATTTTTGTGCATGGTATCATATCATCTACAAACAAGGATAGTTTAAAGTCTTTGTTGCCAATTTGTATGCCTTTTATTTCTTTTTCTTGCCATATTCCTCCAGCTAGGGCTTCCAGCACAGTGTTAAATGAGAGTGATGATAAGGAGCATCCTTGTCTTGTTTCTGTTCTCAAGGGGAATGTTTTCAGCCTCTCTCTTTTAAGGATAATGGTGGCTATTAGTTTTGCATAAATGTCTTTTTTTTATGTTGAAAAATATCTCTTCTGTTTCTATTTTATTGAGAGTTTTTATCAGGAATGGGTATTGGACTTTGTAAAATGCCTTTTTCTGTGTTGATTGAGACCATCATGTGATCATTTTATTTACTTGGTGGCTTATGTTGATTAATTTTCTAATATTGCACTGTCCTTGCATATCTGGTATAAATCTTACTTGGTTGTGGTGTATTTTATTTTACTTTTAATATGGTGCTAAATTCCATTAGCTAGAATTTCATTGAAAACTACTGTATCTATATTCACGAGGGGTTATGATAGCTTCATAAAATGAATTAGGAAATATATTCTCCTTGTCTGTGTTCTGAAATAGTTGGAGTAGTAGAGGTAGGGAAGCCAACTCTTAAGAGGAAAATTTGAAACAAGGTTTACCATCTGGTCACAAGCTACTCTTAAGGGCCTAGCTCTCAGCTCAGTTCTGACGGAGTCATCTCTCACTTCTCCCTGAGAGAACTACATGGCTAGCCTCTCCCTCATTCTTTTTACTATTTTTTTTTAATTCTGGTAAATATACATGAGGACTGCCAGTTAAGTTTGCAAACTCATCCTAGAAAAAGTGCTATCTACTTCACTACTGAATATCACTACAATCACCTCGAGTACTTCCCTTGGGAAGCTATGCACTGATGCCAGAGCCTAGTCTACCCTTCAAAGCAATTTTGGAACTCTTTCTGGAATGGCCATCAGAGCTGTCATTATATTACCTTTGATGTCCTGAATGTCATCAAAATATCTTTCTGTTCATATTTCCTTTATCACTGAGTAAAGAAAAAAGTTATTGGAGGCCAGATCAGGTGAGTAGGGAGGTGTTCCTGTACAGTTTTTTTTTTTACCCCCTCCCAGACAACTATACAATTAAGTTCACAAACTTGCCACCTTGTGACAGTGTGCAATGGCCATTCCAGAAAGAGCTCCAAAATTGATTGCTTTGAAAGGTGGAATAAGCACTGGCATCACTGCACAGCTTCCCAGGGAGAGTACTTTGCAGGTGACTATAGTGATATTCAGCAATGAGGTATGCAGCACTTAGAACAATTAAATTTGGGGACTTAACTGTCAGACCTCCATATATACACGTTTAATGTGGTTGGTTAAGACTGGAGGTACAAGGCCACTCAGAGGTACCTTGGGAGAAAGAACTGTGATCTGCTTCCAAAAACAATGAGCCACTTGGATGACTTTTGGAGTAAAGTACTATTCTGAGATACATAGGGTGGCTATGAGTTGGAGTTGACTTCATGGCAACCAGCTTTTGATTTAAGCATACGTGTATAGCAGGTGCCCAAGTGGTGCAGCTATTAAGGAGCCTGCCTTCTAGTCAAAAAGTCAGCAGTTTGAATCTACCAGCTGCTTCTTAGAAACCCCATGGGAGAGTTCCACTCTGTCCTATAAGGTCACTATGAATCAGAATCAACTCAACAGCAATGCGTTTTCATTTTGGTATATATATAACAAAATATTTGCCATTTCAGTGTTTTTAAATATACAATCCAGTGACATCAATTATGTTTATCATGTGCAACCATTACTACTGTCCACTTCCAAGTCCCTCCCTCTTGTAGGTATGATTTATACCTTCCAACCTCAGAGTGCCAGGACCTATGGGTAGGGAATTTGTTCTGCCTTATGCTGTGGAATCTCTGTTGGGATAGGAGTGGGAAGGAGTTCCATTAGGGTGAACCAACTACCCTGTTTTGTCTCTCACTGAAGGGTTTATTCTGAACACCAGACTTTCTAATATCAGAGAAGCCTTAGAAACCAGGATGAGTTGCAATTGACCCATTTAAAGTATACAATTTGATATTGTTTAATATCTTTAAAGTTGTGCAGACATTGCCACAATCAAGTTTGGAACATTTTTATCTCCACTGCAAAAGAAACCCTGAATCCATTAGCAGTCAGTCCCCATTTGTATTCAACAATCCCTCCACCCCAGCCCTAGGCCATTATCTTAGCTACCCAATGCTGCTGTAATAAAAAGTACCACATGTCGGTGACTTTAGAGAACAGAAATTTATTTTCTCATAGTTTTGGAGGCTAGAAGTCCAAATTACAGTGTCAATCCTGTCAATTCCTTCTATAGGCCTCTGTTAGTTTCTGGAGGCTACTGGCAATCCTCGGCATTCCTTGATGCCTATCTTTCCTTTGTGTGTGTCTGTGTTTGTTCTCTTTTTTGATAAAACACTATGAGATAGTGATTAAATTTAGGACATGCTCTACTACAGTGAAAGAGCCCTGATGTTGCAACGGTTAAGTGCTTATCTACTAGCTGAAGAGTTAGGGGTTCAAACCCACCCAGCAACTATGCAGGAAAATGACCTGCAGATCTGCTTCTATAAAGTTTACAGCTGAGAACAATACCTTATAGGGAAGTTCCTCTCTGCCGTGTGAGACGGTGATGAGTTAGAATCTACTGGAAGGCACCTTGCACCACTACCTCCAATTACCCTGGTACGATCTCATTAACATAATAAAAAACCCTACTTAAACAAGGTCATATTAACAGGTACAAGGGTAGACTTTCAGATAGTATTTTAGGGGGACAGAATTCAATCTATACCCAAGAACAATAACCCAAACCTGCTGCTGTCAGGTCAATTCCTACTCACAGTGATCTCACAGCATTCACCATTAATAATCTTTCTATGTTGTTGTTATGTTGTTAAATGCCATGGAATCAGTTCAGACTCATAGAGACTCAGTGTAACAGAGTACAACTGCCCATGTGTTTTCTAGGCTGTAATCTTTACAGAAGCAGATTGCCATGTCTTTCTTCCTGCATGGCTGCTGGGTGGGTTTGGCCTACCAATCTTTAGGTTAACAGCCAAGATCATAACTAATTGCATCACCAGAGTTGCTTTTTACCTACTCAGGATATTTAATATGAATAGACTCATGCATTACGTGGCCTTCTATGCCTGTGTTTGTTCACGCAGCAGAATATTTTCAAGGTTCATCTATGTTGGCGCATGTGTCAATACTTCATTCCCTTTTTACTGCCGCATACTATCCCATTATATGGTTACATCACATTTATCCATCCATCAGTCGATGGGCAGTTGAGTTCCTTCTACCTTTTTGTTGCTATGCATAATGTGGCTGTAACATTTGTGAGTGTTTGTTTGGGCACAAGTTTCTATTTCTCTTGTGCATATACCTCAAATAGCAGAATTGCTGGGTCCTTTTATAACTTTGTATTTAACCTTTTGAGGAACTGCCAGAATGTTTCCCGCAGCAGCAGCAGCAGCTACAGCTCTAGCAGGAGTGTATGAGGGTTTCAGTTTTTCAGTATCACCAACTCTTGTTAATATTTGATTTGGGTTATAGCCATCCTAGCATGTGTGATGTGGTAGCTCGGTGTGGTTTTGACTTGCATGTCTCTAATGGCTAATGACTGAGGATGTGTTTTATTCCCATTTATATCTGAGGACTCCCACTCTGTGTGGGGAAAAAATGGTTCTTAATAAATGATAGTTGCATTCCAAATTCTAGAATATATTATACCAGACTTGCATTTTTAGAGGAAGCTTGTGTATATGGTCAAGTGACTGGGCCCTCAGTGGGTTTAAGAAACTCCTAAGGAATATATAAGGAGCTTCGGAGATGAAAGGGCCTACCTCATGGATATGGAGCAAGGGTTTGGGCATCTGTCATTGACTGTGTCCCCGCACAAAATTCTGTGTAGCGATTTGGCCAAGCCATGATTCCTGGTATGGTGTCATGTTCATACGTGCTGTAGATCTTGCCTCTTTGATGTTACTGAGGGAAAATAGGGGGCAGTTGTGTTGGTGGGGCAGGACTCAATGTACAAGACTGTACTATGCTTTGAGGCAATCTCTTGGGATATAAAGGAGAGGGAAGCAAGTAGAGAGCTGGGGACCTCATACCACCAAGAAAGAGTGCCAGCAGCAGTGTGTAACCTTTGGAAAGGACCCAGGGTCCCAGAACCTCAGAAGCTCCCAGTTCAGGGGAAGTTTGACAATAAGGACTTTCCTTCACAGCCAACAGAGAAAGACTTCCCCTAGAACTGATGCCCTGAATTTGTACTTGTAGCCTACTGAACTATTTAATTACCATTTATGAATTAAATGTGCAGGCACCTGGGCCGTACAAATAGCTAATGCACTTGGCAGCTAATTTTAAGTTTGGATGTTCAAGCCTACCTACAGATGCCTCCAAAGAAAGGTCTGGCAATCTACTTCTGAAAAATAAGTCATTACAAGTGCTATGGAACAGAATTCTCTGAAACACATGGAGTCACAATCAACTCAACTGCAACCGCAAGTAGGTGCAAAATATTTTCTCAATTACATGCAAAAAGTAAACTTCCAACTTCAGTTCACACTCTGATAGTGGGGAAGAACAGGTAAGAAACAGCTAAGCTCTAGTGTGAAGTGTCCTAGTAAATATATGTACAGGTATAGAAGAGAGAACGACAGAAGCAGGCTAGAAATGACAGGAGATGGGGCTAGTGAGTGGACAGATGCAGAATTGGAAGATGCACTCTTACCTTTTCCCACAACTAGTTGTGTTTCCAGTCTTGGCTCTGGGTTACATGATTTTCATTAAAACAATGCCAACAACTTGAGTCATTCTAATTAAAATCAGGATGACAAGAAGATCAGTGTGATTATTTAATGTTATTTTTGAATCCTTGCTAATTCAATGTTCATGAACAAGGATTATGTAATATAAACATGGAAAGGAGGAAATAAAATTATTATTATATATTGATAGTATGTTTGTGTACTAGAAAACCCAAAAGAAAAGATAGAAAAATGATGAAAAATAAAATGACAGTTTAGTAACTGAAAGTAAGTTACAATATACCAATAGTGATAGAAAGCAGATGAGTGATCGCCTGGGTACAGAGTGTGGAGGGCTGGGACGGAGGATTACAAAGGGGCATGAAGAAATTTTGGACATAATAGACATGTTCACTGTCTTGACTATTAACAGTAGTTTGATGGGTGTATATGAATATATATGTCAAAGCTTGTTAAATTTTCACCTTAAATATGTACAATGAATCACATCATAGTGGTACTTTCATAGAGATGAAAAAATGAATACAGTTCCTATATATCAGCAGGATATTTTGATGACATAGTACTTAAGTGCTGTGGCTGTTAAGCGAAAGGTTGGCAGTTTGAATCTACCAGGTACTCTTTGGAAAAACTCTCTAGAGCAGCTCTCCTCTGTCCTATAGGGTTGCTATGAGTTGGGACTGACTCAACAGCAGTAGGGTTGGGTTTGGTTATATATCAGCAATAACTAATTAGAAAGCATAGTTTTAAAAAATCTGTTTATTATAGTACTACAAACCTTGAAATTTCTTGAAATAGCCCTAACAAAACTGTAGAGAGCTTATCACATGAAGTACAAAATTTCTCTGAAAGTTCAAAAGAAGACTTGAATGCAGAGTTATGCTATGTTCCTGGATAGGAATGCAATTGTAAACTTGTCAGTTCTTAAACTATTGTGAAAATTTAAAACAACATTGATCAAAGTGGCAAAGATTTTTTTTTTTCTTTTGGGCAATGAGCCAAGAAGTGGATAATTTGACCAAATGAGGCACTTGTGATAGACTGAACTCTAAAGATGCCTCCCCAGAGATTCCTGCTCCTCATTCTTCACTAATCTAGATACTGCTGTGAAGATACAATTAAAGATGCAAAGATATTTAAAGACTTAGATGTAATGAATATGTAGGTATAATTAAAGTCTCAAGTCAGTAGACCTTAAAGTACAGAGATTAAGTTGGTGGGCCTGACCCAATCAGTTAAGCCCTTTAAATGCAGGGTTTTTTTTCTTTTATTTTGACTGATGGCAGAAGATCAAATCACAGAAATATGTGCTCCTGTGGACTTCAAAGAAGTAGTGAACTTTTATGGCTGTAGGATCCACATGTCAAGGAACCAGTAAACTTGAAGTGTATGCCTGGAGTATGTGTATCCCACTGGACAGCTTGAGTTCAGCCCATGAGACCAAAACAGAAGATTTTACTGACATACACACCAATTTCTGACTCATGGAACTGTAAGATAGTAACTGTTCTATGGTTGCTGAGTTTTGTTTTGGTAGCAGTGGGAAACTAATGTTATAGTAGCAATAGGAATCTAATTTGGTGGCATAGAATGGTGCTTTAGTGATAAAACTCTGAAGCCAAACTGGGTTCAAGTAACAGCTCTGCCAGGTACTAGCTGTGTGACCCAGATGAAATTGTTTATGCCCCATTTTCCTCACCCTAGAAAAGAAGGAGGAATACAGTGCTTACTTCAGTGAATAACTATGAAGATTGTATGAGTTAATGTATAGAAATGAGTTAGAAGATGCCTAGAACATGTACTTTACAACTGTTTGCCATTTTTACACTTTCAAATTTCAGTGAAAGACTAATCAGTAGAAAGTGACCAAAGAGAAAAAAAAAATGTAAAGATTAATAAGAGAGTTAGCTGCATCAGATGTGAAAAAAAAAAATTCTGAAGCTGCAGTAACTAGGTTAGTATGGTTCAAGAACAGAATAGTGGCTCACTAGAGTGGAATTGATCATCAAATATACCCATGCACACACATGTATCCATTCATTTAGCAAATACTTGCTGAGTGCCTATGTGTTGGGTACTGTGCTCCAGCTGGGGCTACAGCAATAAAATAAAGCAAAAATCAAGTCCTCATTTCATGAGCCTTACATCCTACCAGGTGGAGCCAGACAATAAACAAATATATAAAATAATGTAGGGAATAAACACTAAAGAAAGCCAGCAGGGGTAACAGGGATGGAGAGGTAGAGAGAATTATTTTATGTAGGGTGTGCTCAGAGGAGGTATCTTGCTGAATCGACAAGTGATCAGAGCCCTGAAGGAACTAAGCAGGGGTCACTCAAATAACAGAGATGGGAGTCCAGGCAGAAGGCCGAGCATGTGCAGGGGCTCTGTGGCCAGTGCTGGTGTGACCTGTTCAAGTTTGAAATGTTTGTAGCAAAATGAGGGAAGAAGGTGAGTGGCAAAGATGAAGTCAGAGACGTGGCCTTCTTTGAGTTTTTAACCAGGGAGTCTGTTTCAGGAAAAGACAACTTTCAGTGTAGTCAGTGAAACAGAGGCATAGTAGACTGACGTGCTGTCTGACTTTAATTTGGATTTCTAGAGTAACCGGCATATTTTTTGAGAGAAGCATCTTTTTGTTGGCTGGTCAAAAACAGGATGAGAAACAGTATGTGCTGAGGGGTCTTTACTATCTGCACCCTACTTAACATACACAGACTAAGGAAGAATACTGCCTGAGTGTTGTTGTTAGCAAGATATTTCTGCAAGATAGATGCATACGCATATACAAAATGTACGTGTATGTGATCACCTTGTGACGATGATCTAAGCATCCTGTGAAACTATCTGTAGTCACTAACTGCACTATTAATAATCAGTAACCAATCAGAATGTGATTATTGCAACACTCATTGATTTTCCTGTAACTGCCTCCCATAAGAATACTTGTGTAACAAAACTTTCCCAGACCACTTTGTTCTATTTTCAACGAGCTATCTGCTTCCTCAATTGCAGTTGTTTTTTAAGCCTCTGTGTTTTAACTGCCCCACAGAGTTTCCAAGGAGCGTCATCGGGCACGACTCTACGGCAGTGGGTGGGTGTTTTAACTTGAAACAGCTTTCAAATTTTTCTCTGTAACAGGTTGCTAAATAAAATACAGGATGGTGGTTAAATCTGAATTTCAGAGAAACAAGTAATGTTTTTGGTATAAGTAAGTCCCATTGCATAAACCATCACCCCCATCGAGGTGTGCCTATACTAAAAATTGATATTTTGTTATCTTTGAACACAGTTTTAACTGAATGTTCTGCAATCTCATTTTCTAAATCTGGCTGTGATGGTTATCACATAATATTAAATTTAAAAATCATGATATAAAGTCAGGTTTGCAACATGACCTCAACTCTGTTAAAATATATAGAACCACATCTGTAAAGAAATATACTAAACTGCTAACCTTGCTCCTCCAAGGTGATTGGCTGACGGGTAATATTTTATTTTTTGCTTCTTTGTAGGTTTCTGTAATTTTCACATACTCTATAGTTTGTCCAATTTAAAAAAAAAAATCAATATTCCAAGTGCCCAGAAGAGTGCCTTTGAGTGAATAATTGTTTATATTTGAATACATTGTACACATGTTACATTTACATCAGGAAGTCTTAAGTTCAAATGACAGGAGGAGAGCTATATGAGTCATACACAAGTTCAGCCTGTACAGCAACTGAAAGAGAAATGAGGAGTATTTCAAGGGGGAACCCATGCTGCCCCTGGTATATCTATAAAGGAGAAAGAGACTGGATTCCTCTGCCTTGGGCTTCCACCTGATGTCTATAGGTTCCATGACATTTGTGGATGGTGTGGTCCTGAGATTATGAATTTTAAGGGACCATGTGAGATGGGAATGGATGATTATGAACCCTGTAACCAATCAGCTGCTATCAGGCTAATTAGAATTCATGGTGACCCTACGTGTTCCAGAGTAGAACTGTGCTCTATAGCTTTCAGTAACTGATTTTTCAGGAGTAGATCACCAGGCCCTTCTTCTGAGGCACCTCTGGGTGGGCTCGAATCTTCAATCTTTTGTTTAGCTGCTGAGCACTTTAACCATATATACCCGGGGACTTCTGCAAGGCTAATGGGGACCTCTGAAACTGGGTAGGTCTGCTTGATTTTGTGTGCACCTGCCTTCCTGCCAGGGCCTGACTGTGCTTTGGAAACAGCCTAAGGTAAGTGCTATTCTCTTCTTGACCCTGGGCTAAGTAGGCTAAATGGGACATGTCTTTTCTTTCAAAAGCAACCCTAGTGGATTTCAGGTCAGTCCCTGAGAAGTATTTGGCTTGAATGGACTGATCCTCTAGTGATCTGCAGCCTTCCAACCTGCAGAAAACCAGGGGTTTGGTGTGTACTATTAACAAGTGTAACACTTCAGTAATTCACCCTCCTGTTGACAACCACAAGTTTCTAGAATTATGAACCTCAGTGTTCATGTGTTCTGGTCTGTGTGAAAAAAAGCAGCAAATAAGTAAGAAACAAGGGTGGGAGGACAGAAGTGAAATACTCTTCAGTGTTACGCTCTGCAGCTCTGTGGGATGAAAGCCCGGCCACGTTTGGATCCATCTGGCTGTGCTGAGAGCGCGTCAGTGTTCGCTTTCTCTGGCTGTCGTCTCCGCTAGATGCTCCTCATTCATCCTCATACCCCAAAGCTGATCCACTGCCTGGACCCTAGCAGGCAGGCTTGCTTATGTTTACTGATCCCAGCTGAACTTTCTAGTTTTGTCCTGCTGCTGGACAAGTGAAAATAAGGCTGAAGAACTTCTTGAAATGCAGAACTCTCTGCCCAACCAACCGTCACGAGCAACTGTAGTAGCCTAGGAACTGGCGTGTCCCATCCAGGCCTTCAGGGCTAAAACTCAGGGTGAGCTTCAGGCAGTGAGTGACAGAGCTTCCAGACCATGGGTGACAGAGGGAATGCTATAAGGAAGGAGATCTGGCTGTGGCTTAAATGGAAACTTGTCATTTTGCCATGTAAGTGTTGGCCCTGGCATCCCATAGGCATTTTTTTTTCCTGTAAAGAAGAGGGACTGAAATCAGCTTTAGGGTGTCCCAATATAAAGACCCTCATTTTGCTCCGTATCCTTTTTCTTTGGTACTGGATTCAGGAGAACCGCCTTGGGAAGCATACAAGGTCCAACAGTTAGGTCCATGAACTTAATTGTTCTAAGTGCTACATACCTCATTGCTGTGTATCACTGCAGTCACTTTCGAAGTACACCCCTTGGGAAGCTATGCATCAACACCAGTGCCTAGTCTACCCTTCAAAGCAATTTTGGAACTTTCTGGAATAGCTGTTGTGCACACTGGTAAGTTCATGAACTTAACTGTATCATTGTCTGGGAGAGAATTTATAGCCACTAAACAAATAATTGCATTGAAACACCTTCCCTACTCACCTGATCTGGCCCCCAATGACTTTTTTTATTACCTGAAGAAAAAGGAAGTTTTTAAAGGAAGACATTTCGATGACATTCATGATGATCAAGGGTAATAGGACAACTGCTCTGATGGCCATTCCAGAAAGAGTTCCAAAACTGCTTTGAAGGGTGGACTAGGTGCTAGTGTCAAAGCACAGCTTCCCAAAGGGAGTATTTTGAAGGTGACTGTAGTGATATTCAACAATGAGGTTACGTAGCACTTTTCCTAGGATACATCCATCCTTGTACGTAGACTTGGAGAACTGAAGGATATCCATCATGGAAAAGTTTCAGGGGAAAGCCAGCAGTAATCAGTTTTCATTCCATCAGTCCATTCATCAATCATGAATCTAAGCATTGTCTCATTTACTTATATATTTATTCATTCAGCAAAGGTTTATTGAGCACATACTCTGTGGCGGGAACTCTGCTGGCTATTGGAGATCACTTCAAACAGGTAAAGTCCTTTTGGTGCCCATTTTGCCAGCTGAGACTTCCTGTGCTCATTTTATACTCTGCCTCATCCTGTCCCCCATATTTACTGGGTGTCACCCCTTGACTATTCCTCCAGTCACAGTCCTAGCTCAGAGCTTCTGTATAAGTGTGCTTTCCTGGATTGCTATGCCCTAGATCTTTTCAGACTGGATCCTTCTCCTTATGCAGCTCAGTTACCCCTATTACCTTCTTAGAGAAGTCACTGACTGCCACCCTTGAATGTCCTTATTAAACTCTGATTTTACTTTATGGTATCTGTTTAGTACTGTGTGATTACCTGCCTTTTTCTGGAATGTTAGCTCTGCGACAGCAGGGTCCTTTCTGCTTTGCTCATGGCCTCACACTAGCCCTCTGAATGATGCTTGGTGCACAGTCAGTGCTCAGAAAGTATTGGCTGAACAAACTGCCAGGTAAGCTAACATGACCTCACCTGGCCTCTAAAGAAATTAAGAAACCAAACCCATTGCTGCTGAGCTGACTCTGACTACTAGTGATCCTACAGGACAGAGTACAACTGTTCCATAAATTTCTAAGTAGCTGCTGGTAAATTCAAACAGCTGACCTTCGGGTTAGTGGCTGAGCTCCTAATCACTGAATCACCAGGCTCCTCCTGGCCTCTAAACAAAACAGAAAACAGTTGTTGCCGTTGGATCAATTCAGACTTATAGTAACCCTACAGGACACAGTAGAACTGCCCCATAGAAATTCCAGGGACAAGCCTGGTGGATTTGAACTGTTGACCTTTGCTTTAGCTGCTGAAGCACCTAACACTATAACACTAGGATTTCCTTCCCTCTGGCCTCTAGGGGTTCTCTAATCTCCTTGTTCTGCTCAGCCAAGGGGAATAAACATTGTAACCTTAGCTTGGTCCATACAGGTGAACACTATTGAAAAGAAAAATTGTAAGACAGAGAAGGAAAACTTGGTATATTTCAAAAACTGATGGTTAATCTAATGTGTATCCTGAGGTGACGTAAAGCCCTCCAGGCACCTCAGCTAGCCATGGTCCTCTGTTAGAGTGGGCTGTTAGACCCACTGCCAGGTTCTGAGAGACTGAAGTTCTGCTGGAGCCATCTGCTCTCTGGCTCTGGGGTGCCATTTGCATCTCATCTACAGCTGCTATGGGCTTCTAGGGTCAACCCAGGACTTTGCTATAGCTTTATAGAAATAAACATTGGGCTCTCTGCCATACCAGAGTGACATCTCTGCTGTTTTTTCTAGAGGAGACTTTTATTCTGTTCCCTCTATCTTCCCTGTCTGATGCATGTCCACTAGCTGGGTTTATGAATGGTTTTTTCTTCTTTTCACTTGGATGAAATCTAACTTCGTTCACTACCTAGCCAGTGCCTGGCCAGCTGCACCTGCGACCCCATGGCCCTGAAGCAGAAGGTGCCCACTTCCTATCTGTGTGATCTTCAGAATGGTTTTTAACATTTCTGAGTCTTGCTTTCCTCACTATAAAATGAAGCTGATAATATCTACCTCATAAATTTTGTGAGGTTTGAAAAGATAATGAATACACAGAACCTGGCAAAAAGCAATGGAAAAGTAGACATTATTAGATGTAGATTATCGTTAGTAAAACCGTGAGTTCTTCAGCCTCATAAACTTTTGAGCTCCTAACCTGGCTGGTGTTTCAGGACTCTTCAAAATGGCCCTGAGTTTCACCTATTCTCATGGGGAGGCACTACTATGTGTTACCCCAGGCAGGAAACGTGATGCTGGGAGAGGATGATAGACTCAGAGCCAGGGGTTCGGGTTTGAATCTGATCCTGGGTGAGCTTGACCATGCGTTTGTCTGCATGACTCACTGTTTCTGTTTTCGGCTCTGCCATGCCTTGTTTTCCCATCTGTGCAACCTCAAAAACCGTGGAAAGCTGGAGACTTACTTTCAAGGAGTGTGGAAGGAGATGCCCAGCCTTGGTTAGAGTACAAGTTTAGCAGGCAATCCACACATAGACTTCAATGTGGTCTTAGCAATGAGCACATAAGGGGTTTGCTTGATCCATGAAATCTACTTCAAGAAAATCTCTGAGGCTAAGACTCTGTTGACTGCACTGTGCACACTGCCTATCAATGCTTTTTGTCAAGTGGGGAGGGCTCTTTGCGAACAGTCTACATGTACAAGAAAGAGAGATCTGATCAGTCTTCTCAGGATGTTGCTGCTGCTTTCTCCATTGTCACTGGCACTGAGGAAGCTCTTCTGGCTGCTTCACACAGCTATTCAAGTCCAGAGGATGCAGAGTATAAGCAAGTAGGGTGGTGGTGTTAGCTGCCGTCAAGTTTGCTCCAGATTGTGGACTAACGGAATTAAAAGTGACTACTGGTGACTTGCTCCTGGAACTGTCCCATAAAAGACCTCATCTAGTACTACAGGTCCAAATATACACCCCAAGGTCATTCTTTTGAATCTGGAACTAATACATTCAGCCAACACTTCCTAAACACCAACTGCACACCAAGCAACATTCAGAGTGCTAGGGTACCATGAGCAAAGCAGAATAGGCCCTGATGTCCTGGAGGTAACTTTCCGGAGAGAGGACGGCAACCATAAAGTGCTGATAAATACCATAATGCCAATGTATTACCACATGAAACAATGTCCAGTCCTGAGCCATCTTCATGATCATTGTTATGTTTGAGTCAATTCACATGATTAAGGGGTTCTCTCAGTCTCACTGACCCTCTACTTTGCCAAACCTGATGTACTTTTTTAACAGTTGGTCTTTTCTGATGACTTGTCCAAAGTAAACAAGCAGAAGCCTCTCCATCCTCACTCCTAAGGAGAATACAAGTGGGTTAAATCTCAGTCAACCCAATGCCACTGAGACATCTTGGGGGACACATTTAACCTCCAACTCCTGTTCCCTTTTGTATACCAGAGATAAAAATGATGCAATAATCTTTGCCTTGCCAGAATGCAGGGATATCAATGAGATAGAGAAAATGACTTCCTTACTTGGAAGAAAAGATGGACAACTCTTGGTAGGACTCCTGGCCAAACAGCATCCACATTATTTGTAGGGAGAGAGGAGCCTGAGATATTTATGTATCTTGTATTTCTTACTTCACTTCAGTTTAACAAACATTGTTTGTCTCTTATGAGCAAAGCATTGTGCTATTTGCTTGGCAATCCAAAAACAAACAGAACTTGCCTTCTGGCTTCTGGGGCTTACATTCTAAGTTTCTATCTTCTTCTCTTGAATAAGAGAAGCTCTATCTTTCCCATGAAATGTTCTGAGCCCTCCTCAGCATTTTTGTTGAATTCCATTCTCCTACGTACATTGTGTGTCTTAGTTCACTTACTCTTCCCTGATGACACTGCCTAGAATTTATATTTTAGCTACCGTTTTAAGGATGAGAGTGTTGAGGCTCCAAGATGCCTATCAGAGGGTGGAGTTCAGGAAAGTGTAAGTGATGAAATGAGGGATAGAGCACCTGGACAGGAACTGGAATGTTCCATAGCATAGTTGTCGCCTGACCGGGATTGTTATGAGTGAGTTGCAGCTCACTTGAGGGACAAGAGGGGAAAAAACTCCCAGGAAGAAGGAAAAGCTCATTCAAAAGCTTAGAGGTGGAAAACAGCACACCAGTGTTATGTGATCAGCTGGAAGCTATGGCTAATATATAGAAAAATCAGGATGGTCCTTATAAACCAGACTAAAGAGTCGGTGCTTTGGCCTAAGCCTTGTGTATGCATGTGTGTGTGCGTGTGTTTACTGGAGGGGTGGGGAAGTGGGGGTGTGGGCTCAGAAGCAGGAGGGTGTCATTTATTCTGGGAAGAGTCATAGCTGGGTTGTGGATTTGATTGCCTCTCTGATGGTCATTTAAAAGGCAGGAAAGAAAGAAAAGATCAAATTGAATGCCAGAAGAGACTCTGAAACTTGCTCTTGAACATTGAGTAGCTAAAGCAAAAAGAAGAAATGCTGAAGCAAAACAACTGAATAGAAGACTCAAGGAATACACAGTCATTATACTGAAAAGAGTTGGTTGACAGTCAACCATTGTGAGAGGCAGCATGTTATCAGGAACCAATGGTAATAAAGGAAGGAGTCAAAGCTTCTTCGAAGACATTGGCCAAAAGCAGGGGTCCAGGAAACAACGGAATATCAACAGAGATGTTCCAACAAACAGATGAAGCACTGGAAGTGCTCACTCGTCTATGCCAAGAAATTTGGGAGATAGCTGCTCAGCCAACTGACTGGGAAAGATCCATATTAATATGGCTATTCCCAAAGAAAGGTGATCCAACTGAATGCAGAAATTATCAAACAATATCATTAACATCACACACAAGGAAAATTTTGTGGAAGATGTTTCAAAAAGCAGTTGCAGCAGCATATTCGCAAGGAACTTCCAAAAATTCAGGCCAGATTCAGAAGAGGATGTGAAACTAGAGATAGCATTGCTGATATCAAATGAATCTTGGCTGAAAGCAGAAAATAACAGAAAAATGTCTACTTGAGTTTTATTCGCTATGCAAAGGCGAATTAACTGTGTGGAGCATAAGAAATTATGGATAGCATTGCAGAGAATGGGAATTCTAGAACACTAAATTGGCTCATGAGCAATCTGTACATGGATCAAGAGGCAGTCATTCAAACAGAACAAGGAGACACTGCATGGTTTAAAGTCATGAAAAGTGGGCATCAGGGTTGTATCCTTTCACTGTAACTATTCAACCTGTATGCTGAGCAAATAATCCAGAAGCTGTACTATATGAAGAAGAAAGGGGCATCAGAGTTGGAGGAAGATTCATTAACAATCTGCGTTATGCAGATGACTCAGACTTACTTGCTGAAAGTGAAGAGGATGTGAAGTGCTTACTGCTGACCGAAGATCACAGCACCCAGTATGGATTACACCTCAGTATAAAGAAAACAAAAATCCTCACAACTGGACCAGTGAGCAGCATCAAGGTAAACGGATTGAAAATTCAAGTCATCAGGGATTTCGTTTTACTTAGATCCACAACCAACACCTATGGAAACAACAGTCAAGAAATCAAGACACACTGCATCGGGAAAATCTGCTACAAAAGACCTCTTTAAACTGTTGAAAAGCAAGGACATCACCATGAAGACTAAGATGTGCCTGACCCAAGTCATAGTCTTTTCAATCACATCATATGCATGCAAAAGCTGCACAATGTATAAGGAAGACAGAAGAACCGATTTTTTTGAATTGTGGTATTGGAGAACAATGTTGAATATATTATTGTCATGGATCGAACTGTCTCCCCCCAAAAATATGTGTAGCTATGTGGCTGGGCCATCATTCCCAGTATCTTGTGACTGTCCTCCATTTTGTGGTTTTCCTATGATGTATGTTAAAGGATTAGAGTGGGACTGTAAATCTCTTTATAAGATCACCTCCCTGCTCCAATGTAAAGGAAGTTTCCCTTGAATATGGCTTGCCCCATCCTTAATCCTTTCATCCTGCAAGAGATAAAAGGAAAAAAAGCAGGCAGAGAATTTGGAACCTCGTATCATCAAGAAAGGAGCACCAGGAGAAGAGCTCATCCTTCAGACCTGAGGTTCCTATGCCAAGATGCTCCCTGGGCAAATACTGATACAGTATTTGACTTTCCTTCTGAGCCGACTTCCCCTGGAGTAGACATCCTGAATTTGGACTTGTAGCCTACCGGACTGTGTAAGAATAAACCTTCCTTTGTTAAAGCTATCCACTTTGTGGTATTTCTGTTACAACAGCCCTAGCTTACTAAAACAATTATCGACTGCCAAAATAATGAATAGGTCTTTCTTGGAAGAAGCACAGCCAGAGTGCTCCCTGGAAGCAAGGGTGGTGAGACTTATGAACTTTGATGTGTGAGTATATAACCTGGAGTATATGGTGTACAACCTTGGTATATGAGTGTCTCACAGCTGTGTTTGTGTCAGTGTGCAGCAGTGTCTTGCTGAATGGTGTTTATTATTGTTGTTGAGTGTTTTTGTGTGCCATCATGAGAACATCAGAGCTTGAATTAGAGCATTGAACAAACATTAAATTTCTTGGTAAGCTTGGCAATAGTGGAAGTGAAATCAGGGACATGTTAGTCCAAGGTTATGGGGATAACGCCACGAACAAAACTACAGTGTTCAAGTGGATTAAATATCTTTCTGAAGGAAGAGAAAGCATCAGATGAAGAGAGGTCAGGGTAGCTAGTAATGAGAAAGACTGATGAAAACATTGCAAAAATTCATCAAATTGCATGTCAACATTGTTGACTGACTGTGCGAAGCATAGCAGACCAAGTAAACATCAAAAGAGAAACAGGAAAATCTTAGCCAAAAATCTTGGCATGGGAAAGGTGTGTGCAAAAATGATCCTGAAGGAACTCACTGACAAACAAAAGCAAAGGAGGGCCAAAGTTTGCCAGGTCTTTTGGAAAGACAAGACGATGTTTTGG
This sequence comes from Heterohyrax brucei, assembly GCA_028571685.1. Classification (NCBI taxonomy): domain Eukaryota; kingdom Metazoa; phylum Chordata; class Mammalia; order Hyracoidea; family Procaviidae; genus Heterohyrax; species Heterohyrax brucei. The sequence continues at coordinate 37,346,296 of CM053145.1, forward strand.
GCCATGTCACCGCTGGTGATGAAACATGGGTGCACCAATACGACCCTGAAACAAAGTGTCAAAGTGCACAATGGAAGTCAGCCACCTCTCCACAACCGAAAAAGTTCCGTCAGTTCAAATCAAGAGTCAAATGATGTTGTTGACCTTTTTTGATATCAAAAGGATTATTCATTATGAATTTTTACCAACTAGACAGTTAACCAAGTTTACTATTTGAAAGTGCTGAAAAGTCTGTGTGAAAAAGTTACACAAAAACTACTTGTGCATTTCACCACCTCATGACTCTTGCATCACGACAATGTACCAGCTCACATGGCACTGTCTGTGAGGGAGTTTTTAGTCAGTAAACAAATAACTATGTTGGAGCACCCTAGCTACTCACCTAATCTGGCTCCCAATGACTTTTTTCTTTACCTGAACATAAAGGAAATATTAAAAAGAAAACATTTTGATGACATTCAGGACATTATGGGTAATATGACAACAACTCTGATGGCCATTCCAGAAAGAGTTCCAAAATTGCTTTGAAGAGTGGACTATGTGCTCACATCAGTGTATAGCTTGGAAGGGGAGTACTTCTAAGGTGACCATAGCATTATTCAGAAATGAGGTATGTATCACTTTTTCTAGGATGAGTTTGTGAACTTAATTGTCAGACTTCATAGGAGTCAATATCAATGAATCTGGGGAGTACATGCACTTAAGGAAATGAGTGACAGTGAGAAACATCTAGCTTGAGCAACTCTGGAGCCTTGAGAAAGCATAAATTTTATGGACAAGATACTGCTTTTGTGACTCAAATGCAGCTGGTATAAATGTATTTGCACCTTACTTTGCCCACCAACACATAAACTGTCTCTCCTTGTATTATTTTAACTGATCACCAGTTTATCTATACCCTCATCTCGTTGATCATAAAAATGTTGGCATGTCAAGGTGAGAGCCCTGTCTTAGTATTTCAAGGATATCTTGCCATGTTGATGTTGATCCAATTAATCTCTTTTTTTTTTTTTTTTTTATGTGATTATCCTGTCAGTTACTACATCTCTAGCAGTATTATCATTAAAGTCACGTTTCTCCATCTGGGATCATGAACTCAAGGATGCTGTACTTTTCAACCACTCATCAAATAATTGTATCACAAAAGGAAATAAGGTATGTCAGGTGTGACTGGGCCTTGATGGACCCTCATCAGCTCCAGGGGTAACAGTATCTCTTTCTGAGGGCTTAAAACCACCTCTTTAGTTAGCAGTTCTGGCATGGACCTCACCTTCTATTCCTTTAAGAAAATCAAAGCATTTGCTTGTTTCTAGCCCCTTCTTGAAGGAGCCCTGGTGGTGTGATGTTTAAGTACTTGCTTGCTACCTAAAAGGTTGGTGAATTGAACCCACCCAGTGACTCTGCAAGGAGAACAAAAGGGCAATTGGCTCTGATAAAGATTATAGCTCTATGGGGACAGTTTTTCTCTGTCCTGCAGGACTGCCATGAGTCAGAGTGGACTTGACAGCAACCAATAACGAGAAGCTCCTAAGACAAGAAAGTCCTGGTGAACTGCACCCATAAAGAGTACAGCCTAGAAAACTATACGGTAGTGGTTGTACTCTGTTACATGAGGTTGCTATAAGTTGAAACCAATTTTATGGCACATAATAGCAACAAGTCCATTTTCAATGACATCCAACAAACCTTGGCTGAGTGCTTTCTAAATAATAAGCATGTCTTTTTGCCTACTCCCATTTTGTGATATTCTTCAAGGACTGACAGCAGCAAATTTGCATTCTGCAAGCCTTTCTCAAACCCTGGAATACAAGTAATCCGGATCAAGAAAGTTGGCCTCAATTTAAGAATCCAGGTGCTATCTGGATTTGTAATCACCTTATTAACAAGGTTCATTCTAAAATTTTGTGTCTGAGGATCAATGTCCTTGACAGAAAGGCAGAGGCAAAACAGGAATTGAAAAGTGCTGCCTTTTTGTTAACTTTAGATCATTAGTCCTGGGAGAGCAGAAGGGAACTGACAACTGTTATTTTTTGGAAGTTTTTCTTGGTGCCAAGTTTTTGTTTTTAATGCATTGTTACAACGACCCTGCTGTGAGTCTGTGATGTTAGAACAATTATTTCCGTCTTACAGATGAGGAAACTGAGGTTCAGAGTGGTCAAGAAAATTGCCTACAGCCATACATACAGCTGGTAAGTGGAAGAACATATTGAGCCTGTCTTTGTTCTCATTGCTCTTACTAGACTCAAAAGAACCTTTTGTGCAGCTGTCCTTGGCTGATTCTGAGGCTCAGCCTTCCTGACATTATACTTAAAGGTCTGTGTCATTCTTTTGTATTCATCCTGTGCAACCACGCTTCTTCCCTATCAGAGTCATTTGCAATTGTATTGTCAGAATTTCATTTTTGAAAGTCATCCCTTCAGAGCTGTCTTCCTTTAGAGTCCCAGAATATGGGCTCAGCTCGTCTTTTCTCCCAAGGTTTTATAACGGGTCATAGGCTCAGTCTGTCTTTTCTCCTAAGGTCTTGCAACTTGCCTTCATAAAGAGAAAGATGCATATCAGACTACGTCCTGGCTTTTCCGTCTTGGATAGCATGAATTTTGAGATGACCTGGTTATAATTTCTTGCGATTTCTCTTCCTGTTCCTTCCCCAAACAGCTCATCTTTGTTGGGTTAAATTAGGTTTAAAATAGATGTCTGCGCTGTTGCCCCACCTCCTGCCTACTTCACTCTGTTATCTGAGAGATTAAATTGCTTAGACAAACCAGGAATGTATTAGGTGCTCATTACTTTGACTCGAATGCTAGCTCCTGCAGTGGAAAGCAGTTGTACATAGACTCATTAGGCAGGTTAGATTAGCCCATGACTATATTTCTGTGTTTTCTTTTTTTTAAATAGGAATTTCAGTTCAACTGTATGACATAGTTCAGTGGTAGAATTCTCACCTTTCATACAGGAGATCTAGGTTTGATTCTTAGCCAGTGCACCTCACTTGCAGCCACCACCAATCTGTCAATGGGGCTTATGTGTTGCTGAGATGCTTAACAGATTTCAGTGGAGCTTTCAGGCTAAAACAGGAAGACCTGGTGATCTACTTCCCAAAATTCCATGGATCAAAAAGTTCATATCCTCAACTAACTATGAGGATGGCATAGGACTAGGCAGCATTGTCATGCCTGGGGTTGCCATGGGTCAGAGGTGACTAAATGGCAGCTGACAGCAATAACAACATGTCACGTTTTTTAGGATCTTGGATCTCTATCTGTGCATGCTTATGTAATTACGAATGTGTGTGACTCTAAGCAGAGCTGCACTAGATGTATGAGCAGCTTTGGGTTTATATAAAGCAACAATTAACTGCCTAGGTATGAGGCAGACAATATAGAAGCATGGTTAGGAGCATGAATTTTTGGAGTCAAATGAACATGAATTTCAGTGCTGTTTTAGTCATCCAACAGAAATACTCTAACAGAAATACCACAAATAGATGGCTTTAAAGAAAAAGAAAAGTTTACAAGTCTGAACTCAGGATATCCACTCCAGAGGACAGACTTTTTCTCTTTATCAACTCTGGAGGAAGTCCCTTGTGTTACATGAGTCTTTGGTCAGGGAGAAGGAAGGGTGTACTCTATTTCCAGTGCTGCTTTTTTGATAGCAGAGGCTCCCACTTTCTGCTTGCTTCCCTTTCCTTTTATCTCTTGTAGGATGACAGGATAAAATGTGGTGCAAGCCACACTCCAGGGAAACTCCCTTAGTAAGGGTGTTGCAGTCCCACTCTAAGCCTCTTTTAACATAATCATCCTGTTAGCTACAGACAGAGATTAGGATTTACAGCATGGGAAAATCACAGAATGGAGGACAATCACAAAATATTGGGAATGATGGCCCAGTCAAAAGGCTACACAATTTTTTGGGGGGACACAATCCATGACAAGTGCCCTTTCAATGTGTCTATTTCCTTTGAAACTAGGGTAGATGCCTAACTTCTTTAAGATTTAGTTTTTCCATCTGTTAAATGATGGTGATATGGTATCTTTATCTATCTCATCTTCTATATGCTTGTCAGTTTGTCATGTACTGTGGGCTTGTGTGTTACTGTGGTGCTGGAAGCTATGCCATCAGTACTCAAATACCGTCAGGGTCACCCATGGCAGATAGGCTTCAGCTGAGCTTCTAGACTAAGACAGACTAGGAAGAAGGACCTGGTGGTCTACTTCTGAAAAGAATGAGCCAGTGAAAACTTTATGAACAGCAGCAGAACATTGAGCCCCTCAGACTGGAATGTACTCAAAATATGACTGAGGAAGAACTGCCTTGCTAAAGTAGAGTCAATCTTAACGACATGGGTGGATTCTAGCTTTCAGGACTTTCATCTGCTGATGTGACATGACTGAAAAGAGAATAAACCTATGCAAACATTCATTAATAATCAGAACATGGAATGTACTGATTAAATGAGTCAGGAAAATCAGAAACTGTCAAAAACAAAATGGAACCCATAAAAATCAATATCTTAGGCATTAGTGAACTCAAATGGACTGGTATTGGCCATTTTGAATTAGACAACCATACGGTCTACTACACTGGGAATCAAAACTTGAAAAGAAATGCATTGTATTCATCACCAAAAAGAACATTCTAAGATATCCTGAAGTATGATGCTGTCAGTGATAGGATAATATCCATACACCTACAAGGAAGATCAGTTAATACTAGTATTACTCAAATTTATGCACTAACTACTAAGGCCAAAGATGAAGAAACTGAAGATTTTTTATTAACTTCTGCAGTTTGAAGTTGACAAATACGCCATCAAGATATTGGCTGGCTTGGCTACTGGTGATTAGAATGGACAAGTTGGAAACAAAGGATTGGCAGTCTCAAAATATGGCCTTGGTGATAGAAATGACACCAGAGATCGCATGGTAGAATTTTGCAAGATCAATGACTTCTTCATTGCAAATACTTTTTTATTTTACCATCAAAAATGGTGGCCCATACACAGTGATCTTACTAGATGAAATACACAGAGATCAAGTCAACTACATATGTGAGAAGAGATGGTGGAAAAGTTCAATATAATCAGTCAGAACAGGGCCCAGTGCCAACTGGTGAATGAAAAGCGTTGCTTTTTGTTATTATTTGATATTAATTACTCATATGCAAGTTCAAATTGAAACTGGAGAAAATTAGAACAAATCCATAAGAGCCAAAGTATGACCCTGAGTATATCCTACCTGAATTTAGATCAGCTCAAGAATAAATAGATTTGATACACTGAACTCTAATGACCAAAGACCAGCTGTGTTGTGGAATGACATCTAGGACATCAAACATGAAGAAAGCAAGGGGTCATTAAAAAGATAGGAGAAAAAGAAAAGACTGAATTTTGTGTGAGAAGAGACTATGAACTTGCTCTTGAAAGTTGAGTAACTAAAGCAAAAGGAAAAAAATGCAGAAAAAGAATTGAGTAAATTTCACAGGGCACTCAAGAAGATAAAGTATTATGACGACATATACAAAGACCTTGAAATACAAAACCAAAAAGTGAGAACACACTCAGCATTTCTCAAGATGAAAATACTGAAGAAATATTTAAGCCTCAAGTTGTAATACTGAAGGATTCTGGGGGGAAAATATTAAACAATGCAAGAAGCATCAAAAGAAGATGGAAGGAATACACAGTCACTATACCAAAAAGAACTGATTGACATTCACCCATTTCAGTAGCTTACATACTGTCAGCGACTGATGGTACTGAAGAAAAAAATACAAGATGCATTTACAGCACTGATGAAAATCAAGGCTCCAGGAATTGATGGAACACCAACTGAGATGCTTCAGGAAATGGATATAGCACTGAAAGTTCTCCCTTGTCTGCTCTAAGAAATTTGGAAGACAGCTACCTGGCCAATTGACTGGAAGTGATCCATGTTTATGTTTATTCTAAAGAAAAGTGATCCAACTAGATGTGGAAATTATAAAAAAAAAAGTCATAACCAAGTAGAATTTTGCTGAAGATTATTCAAAAGTGGCTGCAGCAATATACTGAAAGGGAACTGCCAGAATTTCAAGCCGGATTTAGAAGAAGATGTGGAGCCATGAGTGTTTTAGTCAGCTAGTACTGCTGTAACAGAAATGCCACAAAGTGGATGGCTTTAACAAAGAAAAGTATTTATTCTTACACAGCCCACTAGGCTACAAGTCCAAATTCAGGGTGTTGGCTCAAGAGGAAAGGCTTTCCCTCTTTGTCGGCTCTGCAGGAAGGTCTTTGTGTTTCATGTCTTCTGACCAGGAGCATCTTGGTGGAGGAACCTCAGGTCTTAAGGATGCACTTTCTTGTTGGTATTAGGCTCTCAACTCCGCTTGCTTCCCTTAACTTTTATCTCTCACAGGATAAAAGGTGGTCGAGGCCACACTCCAGAGAAACTTTCTTCATAATGGAGCAGGGAGGTGACCTTACAGAGAGATTTATAGTTCCATCCTAATATTCTTTAACATACCAAAAACCAAACCAAACCCAGTGCATTTCAGTCAATTTCAACTCACAGGAAAATCACAAAATGGAGAGCAATTACACAATTCTGATAATCACGACCCAGCCAAATTTCTATACATATTTTTTGGGGACACAATTCAATCCATGACAAGCGGTATCATTGCTGATATCAAATGGGTAGAATCAGAGAATACCATAAAGAAGTTTACTTGTATTTTCTTGACTATGCAAAAGCATTAAATGGTGTCAATCATAATAAATTACAGATAAAATTGTAGCAAATGGGAATTCCAGAACTCATAATTGTGCTTATGAGGAATCTGTACATGGATCAAGAGGCAGTTGTTTGAACTGAACTGAACAAGGAGATACTGAATGTTTTAAACTCAGGAAAGGTGTAGCTCAGGATTGTATCCTTTCACCATACCTAGTTGATCTGTATGCTGAGTGAATAATTTCCGAAATTAGATGAGACGAAGAAGAACAGAGTATCAGGACTGGAGGGAGAGTCACTAGCAACCTATGTTATGCAGATGATACAACCTTGCTCACTGAAAGTGAAGAGAACATGAAGCACCTTCTGATGATCAAAGTCCACAGCCTTCAGTGTGGATTACACCTCAGTATCAAGAAAACAAAAATCCTCAGACTGGTGTAGGAAGTAACAACACGACAAATGGAGAAAACATTGAAGTGGTCAAAGATTTCATTTTATTTGGATCTATAATCAACACCTATGGAAGCAGCAGTCAAGAAATCAAGACAGTTCAGTGCTCGCTTCAGCAGCACATATACTAAAATTGGAATGATACAGAGAAGATTAGCATGGCCCCTGAGCAAGGATGGTGCGCAAATTTGTGAAGCGTTTCATATTTTTTAAATAGTTGCTAGAAATCTGGTTGGGTGAAATCAGTGATGGCACACATTAGAAACAAGAACAATATTAAGTGGACTTCAGCATAACTTAAATACTCCTTCCATCTTAACCCAATATTACAAGGATAGAGTAGCTAGGGCAGGGGGTAGGGGACCATGCTCTTAAGCAAAATCGAGACCAATTGGCACAACTAGCATTTTGCTAAGAGGGCTCTCTGCATCCCACATTGGTGAGTGGCATCTGGGGTCTTAAAAGCTGCCAAGCTGCCACCCAAGGGCACAGCAAATGGTCCCAACTCAGCAGGAACAGATGCTCACTGAGGACCAAAATGACATGGGGTAAAGACAACCCAGAAGATAGAGAGACCCACATGGGTGGGTGCCTACATCGACTTGGGTCCGGAAGAACTGGATGGTGCCCAGCCACCACCAGTGATAGCTGCAATGGAGCTCACTAAGTTGAGTCTCACTGGCAACACAAGAATAAAAAGGGTGCACCCTGAGATCTCCACTAAAAGACCTCAATTGATGGTCCAGCAGTTTCAGGGTTCCTTTGGGAGCATGGCCCTTGGCCCTGATGCTGCCCTTGCCCATAAATCATAACGAAGGTCCACTCCTCAGACACAAATGGATTGGACTTGGTGATGCAGAGTGACCATATATTGGATGCACTTTATCGTTCCATACATCTATAGGATGTCATCCTGCTGACCTCTGGCTGGGGGAAGGAGAGTGAGTGGAGAGGAGGGGAAAGGAGACAGTTGGGAGAATGAGACATGTATGGAGCAGAGAGGAATAGTTGCTGTCACCGGACAGGGATAGCAGTGGAAGCTGCATATAGGTGGGCAGGTAAATTTATATGGGAATGCACATTGTCACTGAGCCATATTAAATAAATAAATAAATAAAAAGAAAACCAAAAAAAAAAACCACAGTTCATTGGACAAATCTGCTGCAGAAGACCTCCTTAAAGTGTGGAAAAGCAAAGATGTCACTTTGAGGACTAAGGTGTATCTGACTGAAGTCATGATCTTTTCAATGGCCTCATATGCTTGTGACAGCGGTACAGTGAATAAGGAAGACCAAAGAGGAACTGTTCCGTTTGAATTAGAATTTGATGTTGGCAAAGAATGTTGAATATAACATGGACTGCCAAAGGAACAAACAAGCCTATTTTAAAAGTACAACCAGAATGCTCATTAGAAGCAAGGATGGCAAGATTACATCTCACATACTTTAGACACATTCTCAGGAAAAATTAGTTGCGGTGGAGAAGAACATCATGCTTGGTAAAAAGTAGAAGGTTGGAGAAAAAGAGGAAGACCCTCAACGAAATGGATTGACACAGTGGCTACAACACTGGGCTCAAGCACAACAGTTATGAGGATGACACGGGATCAGGCAGTGTTTCATTCTGTTGTGCATAGGGTCACTATGAGACGAAACTGACTGGAGGGCACTGTCATCGATTGAATTGTGTCCCCCCAAAAATGCGTGTAGCAGTTTGACTGGTCCATGATTCTCAGTACTGTGTGATATTCATTGTGTTGTAAGTCCTGCCTTTCTTAATGAAGGAGGATGGATGGTGGTTGTGTTGGTGAGGCAGGAATCAATTTGTAAAATTATATTGTACCTTCAGGCAATCTCCGGGATATAAAGGAAATGGAAGCAAGCAGAAAGTTGAGGATCATGTACCATCAGGAAAGAAGGAGTTTTAGGAGTAAAGTGTGTCCTTTGGACCTAGTGTCCCTCTGCCACAGAAGCTCCCAGTCCAGTGGAAGATTGACAACAAGGGCTTTCCTCCAGTGCCAACAGAGACAGCCTTCCCCTGGAGCCGATGGCCTGAATCTGGACTTGTAGTCTACTGGACTGTGACAGAATAAATTTCTCCTTGTTAAAGCTATCCACTTGAGGTATTTCTCTTACACCAGTACTAGATGACTAAGACAGGCACCTAACATCAACAACATCTATTTTATAAGGGTTATGTGATAATTAAATGAAATAATATAGATAAATGCTTAGCATAATTCTTGGCACATAGTAAGATAGTGAACTGATACTAGCTACTACTATAATGAAGCCTTGGTTAAGAACTCAGCTGCTAACTAGAAGGTTTGCAGTTCAGATCCACCAGCCAATCCTTGGTAGTTCTATTGGCAGTTCTACTCTGTCACGTAGGGCTACCTATGAACTGAAATTGACTCAACAGCATTGATTTTATGGTGTCTTTTTTTCTTGTTACTATTATCATGGTGTTTCCTGCTTACCTCTCTGGGTGGCAATTGTTAACATGCTTGGCTGCTAATCAAAAGATTGGAGGCTCACTTTCACATGAGATACCTCAGAAAAAGGCCTGGTAATCTACTCTCCCCCCACAAAAGAAAAAACCCAAACATTGGAAACCCTGTGGAGCCTAGTTCTACATTGGCACACATGAGGGTATCATGAACTGGAGCTGACTAGAAGATAACTGGTTTGGTGTTACTAACTATGTCTGTTCTTATGGGAAATTGCTTTGGTTTGTATCAGTGCGTGTGAATCTGAATATATGTTTCTGGAGAAGGGGTGGAGTCATGATGGAGGACTAGACATACATCTCCTTAATTCCCCCTGAAAACTAAGGCCTGGATTGATAATTAAATGGAGCTTTCTGGACACCCAGTGAGCCCTAGGACATGGCATAGGGCTGTCGATTTGGACTGCATGCCACTGGACAGGAAACTGCTTGTCTTTGGCTGAGCCCTACTCTGATGGAATCAGCTGGCTGCCACAGACTGGAGGTAACCAGCATTTTTTACTTTTTTTTTCTTTTTGTTTGCTGGCAGGCAGCCAAGCGGCTCAAAGAGCAGCCGTGCAGACCTGCAGTAGTAAAATGATCAGTGGGTGAAATAACCGCATTTTGACAGCCCAACTCTGGACTCAGAGCACCACAGCCCCTCTACTCTCTCTTTTTGGACCTCCATCATAGATTCTGCTGTTTTGCAGGGCCAGGAATGATTGACCAGGACACCCTATTGTTTGACTGGGAGGTAGAAATATGCAACCAGAGGCCTCAGCAGGGGCTAATTCCCAGGCTGGGAGGCAGTCTCAGACAAGGGAGCACTTTTCCTACAGAAAAGCTATGTTTAATATAGCGTAACCTTATGGAAGTTGCCTGGAAGGGGATGACAGAAGATCGGTAGCCTGTCCTACACTGAACTACATCACAGCATCTGGGAAGAGCTGATGGGCCCCTTTGTTGTAACTGGAAGGAGGGGATTGCCACAAGTGACAGCCTGAATGACACTGGAAGCAGTCAGATAGGTTTTACCCTTTTAAAATAAGACTGCCTAGAAAAATAATTGCGGTGCAGCCTGTTGGCATCTCTTCCTATACTGACTCACATTATAGGGTCAGCTGATGGCCCCCCAGTGGCTCCATAACTATGGCCACATCATTGCCAGCTAGGAGATGGAGCTTGCTACCCGAGAGATTCCACTGGGCTCACTCACTGGGGTATATAGAGCTGGCTGGTGATCAGCTTCCTTCTCAGATCTGTTTCTCAGCTCCTGGTAAGGCAACACCAGAGAAAATAAACAACCTCTAGGTGTCCAGAAAGCAAAAGACCTTAATGAAACATCTAAAAAACATTCATCCATGGCTCCAGAAAACTCCCAAAATAAAGAATCAAAGAACTTCCCAGATGAAGAAGCCTTTCTGAAACTATCAGAGGTCAAACACAAAAGAATTGTATATAGAGCCTTCCTAGACATTATACAAAATGCAGCAGAGCAACATGAAAAATTAAGTGAGCTGTTCAAGCTGATAGAACATCAGTGTTCTGAAATCTAACAGATCAATAATAAAATTACAGAATTAGACAATTCAATTCAAAGACAAAAGAGCAGAATTTTTCAGCTGGAAACTAGACTCTGATTTTGAAGATAGAGCTACTGACACCAGCATTTATGAAGAGAAATCAGAGAAAAGAAACAACAAAAATGAAGAAGCATTAAGAAACATGTGGGACTCCATCAAGAGGAATAATCTCTGATTAACTGGAGTTCTTGAACAGGGAGGAATTCCTGAAAACACAGAGATTATCATTGCTGAGTTGCTGACAGAAAACTTCCCTGAAATTATGAAAGAAGAGAACACAGATATCCAAGATGTGTATCAAATGCTGCATAAAATTGACCCTAAAAGAAAGACACAAAATGTAACCAAGCTTGACAAAATGAAACATAAGCAGAAACTCTTAAAGGCAGTGAGATCCAAAACAAAGCTAACATTCAGAAGGAAGCCCTGTAGGATTCCATCTGACTTTTCAGCAGAAACAATGTTAGCATGGAGGCAGTGAGATGGCACATTCAGAGCCTTGAAGGAGAAAATCTTTCAACCAAGAATTATATATCCTGCAAAACTGTGTTTCAAATATGAAGATGAAATTAAGACATTTACAGATAAACAGAAACTTAGAGACTTTGTAAAAACCAAACCAAAGCTATGAGAAATATTGAAAGAAGCTCTTGGCTTGGAAAAACAAAACCATTAACCTTATATGTAAAGAGGCAATGCAGGACACAACATCCAGAAACCTACTTGGTTAGAGAAGGCACAAAACTCAAAGCCATACTATTAAAAGAAAGGATCCAGTGATCATACCATGAAAACAAAGATACTATCATATTAAAAAGAGGGATATACTACAGTACTTATAGTCCTTTCAGATAGAGAAGAAGTTCATAAGATACATAGAAGTTAAAATTGGGTTTAAACTTAGGTTATTAAAAGGGTACCATAAGTGTAGCCACAAAGCACAATAAAGATGCAGTATATTAAAGCAAGAAAGGTAATACAGAAGTCTCAACAAACACAAAATCAACACAGACAAGGGTGAAAAGTCAACTCATGTAGAAGAACAACCCAGAACAAAAATTAAAAGCAACAAAGGATACACCAACACCAAAATAAATACATCAAAATAACACCACTACACCCATACCTATCAATAATTACACTCAGTGTAAATGGACTGAACGCTCCAGTGAAGAGACAACGAGTGACATCTTGGATCAAAGGACACAACCTGTCTATATGTTGCTTACAAGAAACTCATCTTAGACTTAAAGATACGAGAAATAATATATACCAAGCTAACAATATACAAAGAAGAGCAGGAGTGGCAATAGTAATCTCAGATAAAATAGATTTTAATGTAAAATCCACCACTGTGGACAAGGATGGTCACTACTTACTGCTGAAACTTTCAATACACAAGCAGGACTTCTGCACCCAATATTAGAGTACCTAAATACATTGAAGAAACACTGACTATATTGAAAAATGAGATAGATCATTCCATAATAATAGTGGGAGACTTCAAACTCCACTTTCAGTATTGAATAGATCTTCCAGAAAAAACTCAGTAAAAACATGGCAGATCTTATTGCCACAATTAACCAGTTAGACCTCATCAACATATACAGAATTCTTTATCCAACAACAGATAACTACACATTCTTCTCCAGTGTATATGAACATTTCCCAGAATAGACCATGTGCTAGCACATAAAGCAAATCTCAACAAAATCCAAACCATTGAATTATTGCAAAGCATCTTCTCAGACCATAAAGTCATAAAAGTCAAAATCAATGGCATAAAAAACATAAATAAAAATGGGACCTCATGGAAACTGAACAACACCTTGCTCGAAAAGTCATGGGCTATAGAAGAAATCAAAGTTTAACTACCTACCAGACCTTACGAGATACGGACAAAGCAGTGCTCAGAAGTCAATTTATGTCTATAAACGCACACATCTGGAAGGAAGAAAGGAATCAAACCAAAGAATTAAACCTACAGCTTGAAAAAGTGGAAAGGGAGCAACAGAGGAACCCCTCAGGCAGCAGAAGAAAACATCCTAAAGATTAGAGCAGAACTAAATGAATTAGAGAATAGAAGAACAACTGAAAAAATTGATAAGACCAAAAGCCAGTTTTTTGAAAAGATTGACAAAATTGACAAGCCATTGGCTAAACTTATTAAAGAAGAACAGGAAACAAATAACCTGAATAAGAAATAAGATGGGAGATGTCACAACAGATCTAACAGAAATCAAAACTATCATAACAGAATACTACAGAAGACTGTATTCTAACAGATTTCAAAACCTAGAGGAAATAGACAAATTCCGAGGTTCATATCACTTACCAAAATTATCACAAGAAGTAGAACAACTTAATAAACCCATCACAAAGGAAGAGATTGAATATATATTTCTAAAGTATTTTAGTTAACTTGTATTTCTACATTTTTACCCAAATATTCACAGATACATTATAGTGAGTCCTGAGGATGAGGGGTTATCGAGAGGGAGCAGGCTGGGATCTCTGTGAATCAAGGGTCAAAAGAGCTGGAAGCATAAAAGCTGGAGCAAAGAGTTTGCTTCAGAGATACAGGGAGGCAGAATATGAAAACCAAATAATAATGATAATTGATTGCCGTTCAGTTGATTCTGACTCATAGTAATACTGTAGGTCAGAGTAGAACTGCCCCATAGAGTTTCCAAGGAGCTGTCGGTCAGTTCAGACTTGCAGACGCTTTGGTTAGCAGCCTTAGCTCTTAACTACTACACAACCAGGGTTTCTAAGCTTCTTCCAAATGTGTGAAAAGCCTTGGTGGGGAAGAAAGTCCGGTCTTCCCAAGTGCTTTTTCCAAAGAGCAGTGCTAAGGTCCATAGGTGAATGTAGTTTTTTTGAATACAGCAAAAGACAGATGAAGTGCTGACTACATCAGGCTGTCTGTGGGATGGAATGTGTCTTCTGGAGATTGTGCCTTGTTGGGAAATATTTACACAGAAGCTGGGCAGTAGAACCCTCAGAAGTTTTGTCTGGCCTCTTGCTTTGACAGAAGGTCAAACAAGAGATCTCCAAGGTGTTTTACAACCTGGACTTCCTAACTATGCTCCATGCATGTGTGTATTTCCTCAACTGAAACTCAAACTTCAATTTCCAGGCAGCACAACATTTGTTTTTAGAAAAAACCAACCAACTCCAAGGTGATGAGGGTGACAGGGCTGTAATTATCACCTGCTCCTCAGCACCTAGTGTATTGCGAGAAAGGTGATGACAGCTCTGAACTCTCTGTGTGGGGTGCTCAAGTCCCCAGCCTCTGCTCAGAACATTTGACACAGGCAGACAGCTGTGGGACCGGCGTGGGAGTGGGATGGAGGTGGGGGAGGCCTGTCACCTCCTCCTCCAGCCTCTCTCCTCCTCAGGCTGTACGGGTGGGTTGAGAGGTCCTCACATGTTTCCACTCTTATAAAAAACTTTAGAAGACTCAGGTAGACTTTACTCGGAGGTCTTCTCGGGCGGCTCCACACCAGACCTTAAGGAGAATAAAAGGGAAGAATTGAGATTAACTGAAATTTAAGTGACCACTATCGGCTTGAAAGGAGCGCTGGTACAGCAGTGGTTAAGTGCTTGGCTGTTAACCAGAAGGTTGGCAGTTAACCACCACTCTGAGGGTGAGAGCTGTAGCAGTCTGCTTCCTATAGATTCAGAGCTTTGGAAACTCTGTGGGGCAATTCTACTCTGTCCTATAAAGTCACTCACTGTGATTTGGAATCGACCTGGTTTTGGCTGTTGAAGAGAGGGCAGTAGTGTTTCTGTGGCAGAATTCTCACCTTCCAGGTGACAGACCTTGTTCAGTTCCCAGCCAGCACATCTCGTGAGCAGCTCCTACCACTGGTCTGTCAGCAGAAGCTGGCACGCTGCTGTGGCGCTGAACAGGTTTCAGTGGAGCCTCCAGACTAAGACAGACTAGGAAGAAAGGTCTGGCATCTACTTCTGAAAATGATCCAGTGACAACCTTCTGGATCACAGTGGTCTGATCCACAAATGATTATGGGGATGGCAGAGGACCAGG
Organism: Heterohyrax brucei; assembly: GCA_028571685.1. Taxonomy (NCBI): domain Eukaryota; kingdom Metazoa; phylum Chordata; class Mammalia; order Hyracoidea; family Procaviidae; genus Heterohyrax; species Heterohyrax brucei. The sequence goes on from CM053145.1 coordinate 37,361,580, forward strand.
CCTGGTTTTCTTGAGCGGTGCCTGAGAACCCCAAACCAAGGAGGACAGGGGGGTAGGGTGGAGGAGAGACCTCTAGAGGGCGCCAGAGCAACTCAGTGTGAAGTAGCTGCTAAGCCAGTCCAACGGAAGGGAGATGAAAGATGTAGGGCTTTTTGTCACAAAAGTTTGAGTTACAAACCTTATTCTGTTTCTCATTGAACACATGGCCCTGGGAAATTCACTTGCTCTGTCAGCGCGTCAGCTTCCTTGTGTGTAAAACGGGGATGACAGTTCTTATTTCAAAGGGCTGTTATGAAGACCAAATGACATGTAGTAGGATTAAATGAGACCATGTGGAGGGTGGGCAAAGAAATATTTCACAAAGCCTGGGTCCCCAATAGCCCATCAAGCCCATTATCTACACAGTGAATTCATGCTACCTGGTCCTCTATGTTCTACTATGTTTCATATGTATCTCAACCTGCTGATAATAAACAAAACACGAATTCAGTAAAGAATTTCCAGAATTCCAATGGCCTTTGGGACTATACATTTTCCAATCAACATTCTATATACCATCACTCTGGTGTGGTGGTCTGCATATTTGTTTGCTGGGAAGTCTGAAAACCACGAAATAATGCACAGAAAGCCTTATCTCCCCCTTCTCCTGAGACCAAAAGAGAAGAAGGGCCTCTCTGGCCTGGGTAGAGCTGTGATTATGGGATCCCTTGCCTCGTTGGCTGTCCGGAGGTCACAAAAAATGTTCCAGGAGCCTACTTACAGGCCAGACCGACTTGACTGAGCTCCTTGAAAAGTCTGGGCTTGGTTTCCCATTTCTTTCTTACATTCCTAGCTCAAAATTAGGAGAATTATTCAAGGAACACATCCAATTTGTCAGAATATCCTTTGGTATTTGGCTTTCCTTGATTAGAATTTTTCTCCAACTGCCCTCTGGTAGTGGGAAAGAGCAGAAGAGGCTAAGAGGCTTTCAGCTGGGAAAAGGTACCCTCCAGGCACTAATCCTTAGAGCAAATTCCCCAGGAGAAAACTCACTTGCTCTTTCCTACCTCAACCACATGGGAAATGACATGTCCTAGGTATTCTCTGCAGTTCAGCTGTTTCACTTCCAGGGAACAGCCTGGGAGCTATTGGTGTGGGGTCTCATTACCCACTAGCCAGGGGACCCTGTCACCAAAGCAGCCTGAAACATGGCCATCCCACTGCCACTCCTTGATTCCAGTGACCACTTCCACAGCTGCTCAGGGTGTATGGGTCATGTCATGGTTGATGCTGCAGCCTCTTGCTCCTTGCAGGGTTCCCTGGGCCAGGAACACTTCATCATTTGAGTTCATGTTAGAAACACAGAATCTCAGGCTCTCCCCAGACCCACTGAATCAGAATCTGCATTTTAGCAAGATTCTTAAGTGATTTTTGCATAACAAAATCTGAGATGCATGGATATAGCTCGCTTGTCGGTTTCCATCACTGCCCGACTTCTTTATGGCAAAGATAACTGTAAGGATTATCTCTGGTTGCTCAGAGCCAGGGGCAGAGAAAGTGGCACAGAGCATAGGTGTCTTTGAAAGAAATCGGAGAGAACCTACTAGCATCTACTTAAGTTGTGACCTGTGTGCCAGGCATGTAGTAGACATGATCTCACTTAATCCTTAAACCTTCTCTCTGTGGCAAGTATTATCCCAATATACTGAAAAACCAAAAATAAATAAATAAATAAGTAAAAATAAACAAAGGAAAAACCAACCCACTGCCACTGCGTCAATTCCAATTCATAGCAACCATAGATGAAGGTGCAAAACTGAGGCTCAAAGAGCTCTGGAGATAGATCACAATTCTACAGCTAGAATAAATCTGTGTGCTAGGTAGACAAGGAAAGAAAGAGATTTCTGGGCCCCAGGACAGCACACAGATAAAGACACGGAGGTGTGAAACTGCATCTTCAGCATCGTTGTTAAGATGGCACTGGGCTGTGTAGTAATCCATTTATTTGTAAATTCACTCCACAAGTACTGACTGAGGACCAGATATGTACCATGCACTGTGCTAGGCAAGGTGGTTGTAGTGCAGAATAAGACAGACATAGTCCCTGCTTTCAAGGAGTTTTCTAATGGGGAAGAAAGATAGTCACTAAAAATGACATTGATTTAATTCTAATTGAAATAAGAACCTTACGAGAAAGACAGTAACGTAGTTCTGGAGGAAAGAATTCTGAAGATTAATCAACAGAAAGGTATCCTCTCTGTAGGGTTCCCCAATCTAGGGATTTTCCGTAGTGGTCTGCTGTGCGGCCTCACTCCAAGGGCTGCTGTGTTCTCTTTGAGTTGGTGCTCAATCTCTTCTTGTTCGTAAGTCCTCACAGCTGTTTCTGTTCTGCTTGACAGCAGAAATCCTGGGTCTCTTCACAGTGCCAGCCACAGGGAGATGGAGAACAAAGGGAGCAGGAGAAAGGACCCTACAGAGAAGGGAGTCAGAGCACAGAATTCCCCTTGTCAAGGAGGGTAGTAGTGCTGAACATGACTTTTCCTTTTCTGACATCAGAAGCCCAGGAGGTAGGTTTTGTGTGATTTCACTACAAGGTATGCTTGTGAGGAGCTTCCAGAGAAAGGCAGCATTGAAGAGCACCCTGAACCTCTCTTTCTTCTCCCTGAGAAAAGCCACATACACAGCTGTGGCTCTTCCTGGGATGTTTCTATTTTATGGCCATCTTTTGATTTGGATGCTCCAGTTCTCTCACTTTGGTCCTTAATTTTTTGGTAGCTAATGACTGGAGCACATAGGACAGCTTCAGTGACCAACCAGACTACACAAGGAAGCTATGAGAATACATCAAGAGTCAGAGACGTGGGGGGTTTACCTGCTGGCCTGACTGAGTTTTCTGTTGCTGCATAGCGACTTAGCACTGAATTTAGTGGTTTAAATGAACGGTGACTTATTATTTCTCACAGTTCTATAGGTTGGCTGGGCTCAGCTGGGTGGTCCTTCTATTCTACAAAGTGTAGCTGAGCCAACTCATGAGAATACATTCAGCTACTAGCTCAGTAGTGGCTGGAACAGCCAAGACAATCTCTCGTAGTCCAGGTTACCTTACTACAGGGCATCTCATAATTCATTCGTCAACTAAAAATCGCATTAGTCAAAGAAACCAGATGGCTAAGTCGCGGTGGAAGGAGACTACATAAGGGTGTAAATACTAGAAGACGTGTTTCATTAAAGTACTTCAAGGTAACATATAGCATGCGGTGTTTGGAAGCAGAGCAGTCAAGTAGAGCAGTCAGTAGATGCTCAGGAAAGCAGTACAGCATTCGGTGGGCGAGTCTAAAAGGTAGAAAGGTGGTTCCGTAAGGCACATGATGGCTTCAGCGTGTTTCGTCCAATCAGTCACTCAGTAAGAATGAGGTCATTCAAATGAAGATAAAACACTGATTAGACACTGGGGATAGGAAGATGACCAAGACCTTATTCTTGCTCTCATGGAGCTCCCAGCAGACAGACAAACAATACTGTAGTGTACAACATGTACTAGGATCAAGTTTTGTGTTGGGTAATGTAGTCAGAGGGAAGAGGGACTCAGACAGTGTCAGGGAAGAATTCTTAGTTTTTTAGTGCTGTTAGAAATACCACACATGGGTGGCTTTCATGAACAGAAATGCATTTCCTCAGTTTAAAAGGCGGTTATTGTTAGCTAGCATCAGATCAATTTTTGACTTATAGCAACCCCATGTGCAGACTAAAACTGCCCCATAGGGTTTTCTAGGCTGTTAATCTTTATGGGAGTAAATCTCTGTGTCTTCCTTCTGAAGAGCCACCAGGTAGGTTTGAACCACTAAACTTTCAGTAAGCAACTGAATGCTCAATCATCAGGAGGCTAGAAGTCTGACTTCAGGATACAGGCTCTAGAGGAAGCCTCTGTCTGTACGCTCTGGGGGAAAACTTCTGTCTTCGCTACTAACGTTCCTGCTTGTTTGCTTCAACGTTTACCATCTGCTATTTTTATATCTCAGAAGTGGTTATCTTAAGACACAGCCTGCACTGATATGGTCTCATTACATGACAAATCCCTACAGATACAGGGATTAGCTTTTACCGTACATAATTTTGGGGGGACATCTTTCAGTCCATAAGAACTTTCCATCCTTGTGCTGTGTTTTGGAGCAAGCATAGGAGTTGGCCAGCTAGATCTGCTGCTGGACATCCCGAACACAGGAGGTGGTTATAAATGAAGATGCAAGAAAGAGGAATGCTTTGCAGCAGCCAGAAAATGGAATGCAGCCCCTCGATCCACACATCTGAGGGAAGAAATTCAGTGGGAGATGAGATGAGAAAGCCTCAAGCGTGATGATTTTTGCACTTTATCCTGCCCCAGCCCTCTGAAGTCAAGGCAGAGCATTTAAAGGCATCTTCTTTTTACATAATGGTATTTAAATTGTTTTTTACATTTAACATGTTTCCTTGTGTAAAGCATACTTCAAGCAGGAAAACATTATTCTGACAGCCTTTCGCCGAATGAAGAGGCTGTTGCCAAGATGTAGCTATGATATGATGACAGCCCAATGGAAATCAAAGGCAGTGGAATAGGAGAAAGGGCGATACACGAGAGAGATGTAAGAGGTTATGTATGTGAAATTTGCTACAGAGTGAATACATGGGCTGAAGAAGGAGGAGAAGATACGGATCATACTATCTCCTTCTATCCTTCTTCCATGCAACAGTGACAAAGGAAGCACTTGGTAGGCTAGTTGCCATTATGAGAACTGTTTCTCAAAGGGAGGAAGCTAGTCTTGCTCTGTGTTGATATATTGTGCACTGTGTGGATACTCAGCCAATAGATGTGGTCCATGGTAGTATACCTGAGAGGTCAATTGGGGGGCTTTGGAGTATGACTAGTGGCATTCAGTCCTGGCTTAGGGACTTCACACTCTGTGACCTTCCAAACTGCCTGGGCCTCAGTTCCCTCCTTTACGGCAAGTATACTTCTTTGCTGAGCTAGTGTAAGGATTATATAAAACAAGGCTCAAAGACTTTGAGGAGAGTTCTGGAACACAGAAAGCACTCAATAAATTGTCATTGTTTTTGGTGTTGTGGAGTCAGTTTTGACTCACAGCAGCCCATTTTCACCAGAATGAAGCACTGCTGAGTCCTGCACCATCCTTAAGTCTTTGCTATGTTTGGTCCCATTGTCGCAGCCACTGTGTCAGCCTGTCTTACATTTGAGGATTTCTCTCTATTTTGATGACCTTCTACTTAGCCAAGAACGATGCCCCTCTCTAGGACCTAGTCTCTCCTGATAATGTGTCCAAATTGCATGAGATACAGTCTCGCCGCACTCACTTTCAAGGAGCACTCTGGCTGTACTTCTTCCAAGACAGATAAATTTGTTCTTCTGGCAGTTCAAGGTACATTGAATATTCTTCACCAAAGCTGTGATTCAAAGGCTTGAATTCTACTGTGGTCTTCCTTATTCACTGTCTAGCTTTTGCATGCATATGAGGTAACTGAAAATACCGAGGCTTGGGCCAGGCCCATCTTAGTCCTCAAAGTGCATCTTTGTTCCTTAACCCTTGAATGTGGTCTTTTGCAGCAGATTTGCCCAATGCAATACGTTCTTTGATTTCTTGGCTGCTGCTTCCATTGACTGTAGATCCAAGTAAAATGAAATTCTTGAAAACTTCAATCATTTCTCCACTTGTCATACTGTTGCTTATTGGTCCAGTTGTGAGGAATTTTGCTTTCTTTATGTTGTATAACCGGTACTGAAGGCTGTAGTCTCTGATCATCGTCATTAAGTACTTCCAGTCCTCTTTACTTGCAACAAGTAGGGTTGTGTCATCTGTATAATGCAGGTTGTTAATAAGTCTTCTACAAATCCTGATGCCACATTCTTCTTCATAGAGTTCAGCTTCTTAGATTATTTGTCTAGCAAACAGACTGAATAAGTATTGTGAAAGGACGCAACACTGACGCACACCTTTTCTGGTTTTAAACCAAGCAGTATCACCTTGCTCTGTTCAAACACCTGCCTCCTGGTCTAGGTGCACGGTCTGCAAGAACACAACTGTTACGGAATTCCCATTCTCTGTAATGTTATTTGTAATTTGTTATGATTCATAGTTAAATGCCTTTACATAGTCAGCAAAACACACATGAACATCTATGTAGTATTGTCTGCTTTCAGCCAAGATTCATCTGACATCAGCAGTGGTATTCCTGCTTCCATGTGGCTCTTTTGAATGTGGCTGGAATTTCTGGCAGTTCCCAGTTGGTGTACTGCTGCAACTGCTTTTGAATAATCTTCAGGAAAATTTTAATTGCAGATAATATTAATGACATTATTCAATAGTTTTACCCTGTTCCATAGGTCTATTCATATGCTGCAGAGCTTCTCTTACTACTGTTTTAGAATATGTTTGAATCGATAGAAAAGCTAGTACTGCCTCATGACTATTTGTTTTCATAATATTCTGGCTTTTTTGTTCTTTTTTCCACATGAACTTCAAAATAGCTGGACAGTACTTTGACAATTTAATATAAAATTCACAGAATGAGGAGAATTTACATCTCTAAGATGCTGAGTATTACTTAAACTATGTTATACCTTTTCAGTTGTTCAAGTTATCGTTTGTTTTTTTCCAGATTTGTCATAACATTCCCGTGGTACCAGTCTCTTATCATTAATTTTTATTGGTAGATATTTCATTTTTATTTACCTATGTGTCTTTTTTGCTATTGTAAATGGAATATTTTCTTCTACTGTGCCTTCGAATGAGCTACTGCTTACTTACCTGGAGGCTCTTCAATTCTGTGTACTAATTTTCTATCCAGACAAGTCACTGAATTATCTTACTGTATCTTTTTGTAGTTATTGTTGCCATTGTTGAGGTTTTTTTTTTGTTTCCCACATGAAAATACTAACCATTTTAGCTCTTCCTTTCCAGTGCTTGTAAGTCTAATTTCTTTGTGTTTCTAATTATTTTGGTTAGTAATTCTAGAACAGTGTTAAGTAATAGTGGAGACAGTGGATGTTTTCTCTGTATTCCTAGAATTAATGGAACTGCTATTACTATTTACTTATTAAGCTTTCAGGTTGAGATATACATATATAATGTATATATATTATAGCCAAGCCAAGCCAAGTGCCGTCGAGTCGGATCTGAGTATATATATTATATATTGTGTATATTTAATATATGTAATGCATATACATACATTATCATGCTAAAAGAACATCTATTCTTACTTAACTAAAATAATGAATGAAGGTGGCAAAGATCTGTACTCTATGATTCTATATGTGTGGAGTTCGTGAACAGACAAAAAGCTGATCTATAATTATGAAAGTGAGAGCGGTTACTTTGGTGGAAGTATTATTAGCTAGCATGGCACAGGAGGGAATCTGGAGTTCTAGAAATATCCTGAATCCGACTCGATGGCACTTGGCTTTGGCTTAACTTAGGTGGTGGTTGGCAGTTACTGATGGCTCTGAGTCATGGCGACAGCATGTATAAGAGAATAAAACATTGCCCAGTCCTGTGCCATTCTTACTCTTACTTGTGTATTTCAGTCTCCATGTCAGTCCATTGCATGGAAGATTTCTCTTGTTTTCACTTCATATAAATGCATATGGATGTGTAAACACAGAAAGCTTTTGCATTCTACACATAAGATTTGGGCTCTTCACTGTACATTTTTTACATTTAAATGAAAAGTGAAAAAGAAAAGAAAGATTATTGAGTTCTAACATACTGTGGCATCTATAGATATAATAATGTCATTTTTTTCTCCTTGTGTGTATTAATACGGTAAACACGTTAATAGATTTCTAATATTGACTTTTCTTTGCACTACTGTGGGAAATATTACTTAGTCTTGGCTTGTCATGTTATTCATATTTTTCAAGGTACTGGTCTATTATTGGGCTTTTTAAGTAATGTAGGCTTACTTCATTCAAAATACTTGAAAGATTTTCTTCTTTTTCTGTTTCGGAAAAGTTTAAATAATTTTAGAAATTGTTATTTTTGTTTTCTAAAAAGAAAAAAGGTTTAAAATATTACCTTGTAAAAGGTAATATTGGTAATTTTAAGGAGAGAAAATTTGCCAAGTTTTCCTCTTTATTGTTTTGTAATTAGTTTCTTTAGATTTTCTGTTTTCTAAAGTCAGTTTAGTAAATTACACAAAAAAAAAAACAAAAAAAATCACCATTGACTCAATTCTGACTCACAGTGACCCTACAAAACAGAGAAGAACTGCCCCATAGGGTTTCCAAACAGCACTTGAAAGATCTGAACTGCCAACATTTTGGTAGGTAGCCATAGCACTTAACCACTAAGTCACCAGGGCTTCCTTAGTAAATTATGGACTTAAACAATTTGTTTCCTAAAAATTATCAAATGGGTTTACACCTAGTTGAGTAATCTTTTAATCTCTGTGTCTGTACCACCTTTATCTTTCTTGTTTTATGAGTTTTTGCTTTTTATCTCTTTATTAGGTAGATCACTTATTTATTTTTCCAAGAGTCAGCTCTTGGATTTCTTAGTTCTACCATTTTCTTCATTTTAAATTAATGTATATCAATATCTACTTTTAGCTGTTAAAGCCTTCCTTCTGTTTTCCTAAGATTTGTTTTGTTATTTTTGTAACTTTTAGCCTGGATGTTTAACATTTATTTTGTTACAGTCTTGATTATTAGTATTAGTTTTTCACATACAAATTTTTTTCTTTTACTGTTACTAGGACTGTATCCCATAGAATTCATATATACTAATTATAGTTTTCTAGCTATTCTGCTAAAATTATTTTCATTTCTTTTTTGACTTAGTAGTTATTTTTAAATTTTTATTTTTTTATTAATTACAGTAAAAGAATAAAATTTCTAACATATATCAAGTATCTCATCTATGATAAACCCTCAGCCCCCCACCGTCCATGTAGTCAACACAATCATTTTCTTCTGTGGATAGTTCTCTCGTTAAGTTATAACAGGGGTCTCATACAAAATTTGTCCTTTTAACACTGATTGATTTCACTCAGTATGATCTCTTCCAAATGAGACCACTTCATGAGATGCTTTCTAAAATTTTCATTGTTTTTTATCATAGCGTAGTGTTCCACTGAGTATATGTACTGTAGTTTGCTTATCCATTCATCTGTTGATGGGCATCAGGGTTGATTCCAACTTTTTGCTGTTGTGGACTGTGTTGCAACAAACATTCATGTACATGTGTCTGTTCGTGTGACAACCTTTATTTCTGAAGGATAAATTCCAAGCAGTGGAATTACATGATCAAATGGTATGACTACTTCCAGCTTTTTAAGGAAATGCTAGACTGTTTTCCAAAGAAGTTGTGCCATTTTGCAATCTCACCAGCAGTGTAGGAGAGTTCCAATTTCTCCACAGCTTCTCCAGCATTTGTCATTTTGTGTTTTTTGATCATGACCAACCTTGTTGGGGTGAGATGATATCTCATTGTAGTTTTGATTTAAACTTCTTTAATACCTAATGATAGTGAGCATCTCCTCATGTATCTTTTTGTTTAATGATCGTGAGCAATTCTGCATGTCTTTCAGCTGCCTCAATATCCTCTTCAGAGAAATGTATGTATCTCCTTCTCCCATTGCTTAATTAGATTATCCTTTTCTTGTTGATATTTTGTAATATCTTATAGATTATGAAGATCAGATGTCAGTTGCCAAATATTTTTTCCCATTGTGTAGGTAGTCTTTTACTTCTTTTTATGAAGGTTTTGAATGAGCAACGTAGTAGTAGCAGTACTAGTAGTTCCTGTTTATCTATTTTCTCTTCTGTTGATCATGGTTTGTCAGATTTTGAAGTCTGTCTACATTGTGTATTAGAACTTATATTGTTGATCCTATTTTATCTCGGATGACCTTTATCATTTTAGATTTTATATTTAGGTCTTTTATCCAGTTTGAGTTGGTTTTTGCATAAAGTGTGAGATACGGGTCTTGTTTCAATTCTTTGCTGATGGATATCCAATTTTACCAGCACCATTTGTTAAAGAAACTGTTCTTAACCCAGTTTAAAATCTTGGGCCCTTTGTCAAATACCAACTGTTCATAGAAGGATGGTGGCATCTCTGGGGTCTCAACTCTGTTCCATTGGTCTATGTGTCTCTTTTTGTACCAGTACCAGGCAGTTTTGACTACTGTGGCAGTGTAACAGGTTCTAAAGTCAGGTAGTGAGAGACCTCCCAGTGTGTTCTTATTCTTCAGTAGTGCTTTACTTACCCTGGGCTTCATCCCTTTCCAAACAAAGTTGGTAATTTGTTTCTCTATTCTCATTAAAAAATGTCACTGGAATTTGTATTGGTATTGCATTATATAAATAGATTGTTTTAGGCAAAATAGACATTTTCACATGTTAAGTCTTTCTATCCATGAGCTGGGTAGGTTTATCCATTTATGTAATTCTCTTTTAGTTTCTTGTAGAAAAAGATTGTAGTTCTTTTTGTAAAGGTCTGTTATTTCTCTGGTTAGATTTATTCCCAGGTATTTTATCTTCTTAGGGGTTATAGTAAATGGAATTGATTTGATGAGTCCTTCTTTAATAATCTCACTGTTGATATAAAGGAATCCTACTGATTTACTTATGTTTATCTTGTATCCTATTACTTTGCTAAACTCTTCTATTAGTTCCAATAGTTTACTTATGGATTCTCTGTGTGAGCAATCATGCTGTCTGCAAAGAGGGAGATTTTTACTTCTTCCTTGCCAATACGGATGCCCTTTGTTTCTTTGTCTTGTCTAATTGCTCTGGCTAGAACTTCTAGTGCAATGCTAAATAGAAATGGTGAGAGTGGGCAACCTTTTCTAGTTCCCGCTCTCAGTGGGAATTCTTTCAGTCTTTTCACTATTCAGAATGATGAAAGCAGTTGGCTTTGTGTAGACACTACTGACCGTATTGAGAAATTTCCCTTCTGTTCCTATTTTCTGAGAGTTTTAAGTATGAATGCGTGTTGAACTTTGTCAAATGCCTTTTCTTCATCAACTGACAACATAAGGTGATTCTTGTCTTTTGTGTTATTTACGTGGTTGATCATAGTAATTGTTTTTCTGATGTTGAACCAGCCTTGCATCCCTGGTGTGAATCCGACTTGGTTATGATGAATTATTTTTTTGATATGTTGTTGAATTCTATTGGCTAGAATTTTATTGAAGATTTTTGCATCTAGGTTCATGAGTGATATTGGTCTGTAATTTTCTTCTTTTGTGAGATCTTTCTCTGGCTTTGGTATTAGGGTTATGCTGGCTTCATGGAATGAATTTGGGAGTATTCTATTCATTTCTATGGTGTGAAATAGCCTCAACTGTATGGAAGTTAACTTTTCTCTAAAAGTTTGGTAGAATTCTCAGGTGAAGCCATCTGGACCAGGACTTTTTTTGGTTGGTCGATTTTTGATGACTTTTTAAATCTCTTACTTTGTGATAGATTTATTATGTTGACCTACTTCTCCTTGTGATAACCTTGGTGAGTGGTAGGAATCTAGAAGTTTGTCCATTTCCTCTAGGTTTTCAAATCTGTTACAGTACAGCCTTTCATAGTATTCTATTAGGATATTTTTTTATTTCAGCTGGTCTGTTGTAACAACTCCCATCTCATTTCTTAATTGGGTTATTTGTATCTTCTGCTGTTTTTCTTTTGTAAGTTAAGCCAATGGTTTAACAATTTTGTTGATCTTTTGGAAGAATAAGCTTTTGACTTCGTTAATTTTTTCAATTGTTTTTCTATTCTCCAATTCATTTAGTTTGGCTCTAATCCTTATAATCTGTTTTCTTCTGGTGTCTGAAGAATTCTTCTGTTGCTCGCTTTCTACATGTTCAAGCTGTGAGGTTAATTCTTTAATTTGGGCCCTTTCTTCTTTCTGGGTGTGTGACCTCTGAGCACTGCTTTTGCTGTATCCCATGAATTCTGGTAGGATGTGTTTTCATTCTCATTTGATTCTATAAATTTCTTTATTTTGTCCTTGATTTATTCTATAACCTAAGGCTTTTGAGCAAAGTGTTGTTTGGTTTCCATAAGTTTGAACTTCTACCTATGAATTGTCTGTTATTGATTTCAGCTTTTATAACTCTGTGGTCTAAGAAGATGCTTTGCAGTTAATCAGTGGTTTGGATTTTATAGAGAATTGCTTTATGACCTAACACATGATCTATTCTGGAGAATGTCCCATGTGCATTGGAGAAGAAGGTGTACTTACCTGTTGATGGATGAAAAGATCTGTATATGTCGATAAGGTCAAGTTGGTTGATTGTTGCAATAAGATCTTCTGCATCTTTACTGAGCTATTTTCTGGATGATCTATCCATAACTGAAAGGGGACTGTTGAAGTCTCCCAACTATTATTGTGAAGTGATCTATCTCATTTTTCAGTGTTGTCAGTATTTGTTCAACGTATTTAGGTGCTCTAGTACTGGGTGCATAAATATTTGATATTGTTAAGTCCTGCTTGAGTTTTGATCCTTTCAGCAATAGTGACCATCCTTGTCCACAGTAGTGGATGTTACATTCAAATCTATTTTATCTGAGATTATGTTTTGTGACTTCCCTAATTCATTAGAATTTTGAATGATGAGTTCTGAATTGTCACCTTAAATATACATTTAATGATTCTTTTTTCCTAAGGGAAGAGTTTCGTGCAATATTTCATGTAATTTTGCATTAGTTTTTATGAAATTTCTAAACTTCTCATTACCTTCAAAAGTCTTAATTTCACCATTATATTTGACAGACAATTTTGCAGGATAAATAATCCTTAGATGATCAGGGCTTTGAATGCGTCTGCCCACTGTTTTCTAGCCAGCATTGTTTCTGCAGAGAAGTCAGACAAAAGCCTATAGGGTTTTCCTCAGAGTGTTAGCTTTACTTTGAGCCTTGCTGCCTTCAGAAGCATCTGTTTATGTTTCATCTTATTAACCTTGATTGTCCTATGTCTTGGCATCTTTCTTTTGGGGTCTAGCTATTGTGGTGTTCAATAAACATCTTGGATACCTATGTTATCTTTGCTTATAATCTCAGGAAAGTTTCCTGTCAGCATCTCTACAGCAATACTCTCGATATTGTCATTAATGCCCCCTTGTTCAGGAACTCCAATTAAACAAAAATTATTCCTCTTAATGGAGTCCCACATGTTTCTTAATGCTTCTTCATTTTTCTTATTTCTTTTCTCTGATTTCTCCTCATAAATGCTGGTGTCAGCTGCTCTGTCCTCAAGGTGACTGAGTCTAGCCTGTATGTGTCCAATTCTACTCTTTTGGGTTTGGATTGAATTATCTAACTCTGTAATTTTGTTATTGATCCGATGCATTTCAGATCGTTGATGTTCCATCAGTTCAAATAGCTTACTAAATTTTTCATTTTGTTGTACTGCATTTTGCTCCTATATATAATTCTTTTGTACTCAACTTCTGATAGATTCAGAAAGGCTTCTTCATCTGGAAATTTTTTTGAATCTTTATTTTGAGAATTTTCTGGAGCATTTGAAGGCTGCCTCCTTAAATGATTAATTGTTGTCTGCTGCTCATGTGTTATTTAAACACTGATTTCTCTGGTGTTGGATCTAAGAGAATTGTTGGTCACCAGTTGTCTTTAATACTCCAGTAATTTGCACCAGGTGGACTCTCTGGGTGGCAAAGAGGCTACCCTACTTATGGAGAAATTGGTGGCTGTCAGCCAACCCTACAATGTGGGTCAGAGAAGGGTGGGAGGAAAAGCTACTGGGTCTCTCAACAGACAGATCTCCAGGCAAATACATAGGCCTCTCAGCCATAAAAGTAAACTTTACTTCTATGTGGAAAGCTGTCCAGGTGTTGAACTAGGAGCTGTCCAATGTGCTGGCCAAAACACGCAGTTAGGAGCAGTAGACTCTGCCTTCCAGCTGATAATGAAAGTAAGTTACCGGCCATTTTCAGAAGCTGCAGTTCTCCAATACCATGAAACAGTAGAAGCGAGGTCAGATGGCTGCTGGTTAGTTTCTGAGAGGCAAAGATTAGTCTGATGCTGGTACCTGGTCAAATATGATAGGTCCTAGGGCTCTCCAAATGTTCAGTGCTCCATAAAAATATCATCCAGGCCTTAGTTCTCAGAGGGAAATGAGGAGACATGTGCCTACTCTGCCATCTTTTAACAGTCTCTACTTAATGGTTATTTTTAAAGACAAAAAATTTAAGTGGTGAGAACTTTATTTTTGATTTATTATTAATTTCTAATTTTCTGTGCAGTATGGCCATGGAAAAAACTATTTTTTACTTTGCCAAGCCAAGTGCTGTTGAGTCGGATCTGACTCATGGCAACTCTACTTTAAGCTCATTTTAAATCAAGATGTATTCTCTGTTTTGAGGGCACAGGAGCTCTGGTGGAGCAGTGGTTAAGAATTATGGCTGCTAACCAAGAGACTGGCAGTTCGAATCCACCAGCTGCTTCTTGGAAATCCTATGGGTCTGTTTGACTCTGTCCTATAGGGCCCCTAAGAGTTGGAATCAACTCAGTGGTAATTTTTTTTTAAAAAAAACCTTCTATGAATATGATTTTTGCTCACTTGATCTTTGTTCAAAAAGGGTTGAATTAAGGCCTAATTGCTGAAAGGTTTTTACCATTTCTCCTAGTATCTTTTGTTATTTTTGCTTTGTAAATTTTTGTATCATTAAGTAATTTTTATTACAGTAATGAATAAAATTTCTAATGTTTATCAACTATCTCATCTATGATACACTCTAACATCCCCATCCTTGTAGCTCTCAAAGAGTTTTTTCCATCTGTAGATAATTCTATTTTTAAGTCCTTATCACAGGGGTCTTATACAATATTTGTCCTTTTGCCACTGACTGATTTCACTCAGCATAATATCTTCCAATTGAAACCATGTTATGAGATGTTTTCTAAAATCATCATTGTTTTTTATCATAGCGTAGTGTTCCATTCAGTATATGTACCATAGTTTGTTTATCTATTTATCTGTTGATGGACGTCTGGGATGATTCCATCTTTTTGCTATTGTGGACTGTGCTGAAATAAACATCCTTGTGCATGTGTCTGTTCATGTGACAGCCTTTGTTTCTGAAGGATAAATTCCTAGCAGTGGATGACTATTGCTGCTTTATTGTGAACTGTACCTCTCAGTATTATGAATTGCCATTCTTTGTCTCAGTTAATGCTTTTCATCTAAATTCAGTATTTTGATATTAGGATCCCGATTTGTTTTATTCTTCTGTAAATTCAACTGGGCACATCCTTTTATTTTCAAACTTTCTAAATTCTTTTGTTTTAGATGTGACCACTTTTACACGTGGCAGACTTGGCTGTGTTTTTTGTTACAATCTGAAGTCTTTTTGTTGTAATGAGTAAGCTTAGCTCATTAATGTAATATGTATATTTGGTCTTAATTTTGTCATTGTTTTATGTTTTACTTTCTGTTACTGTATTTTAAAAAATGATCTCCATATGGCATTTTTTTCTGCCCTTTCCCTTGTGTGTGTATTTCTGCTGATAATTTGAAAGATTTATAATTTTTTCTGGTAGTTACCTTCACAATTGTAACTTTATTACTCTTAATTTCCTGTTTCCTTAGACAGTATCTGTTACTTCTCTATATAACACATTTAAACCTTTATTTAACAGACATTAATTTCTCTTATACCTTTGTTCAGTGCTTTTGCTTCACGAAGATAATTGCCTAATTGCTTAAAAAAATCATGGTGAAATATTTAGTCACATTTTTATCTTCTCTGTGAAAACATTCTCCTGATGACTTCTTTGCCTATTATTTTTCCTGTTTCTTTCTTTCTTCTGTTTGTGTAAGTCCTGTGCTGTTTCTGCTTGAATATTCAGTTTTGGAAAAGATTCATTTTTTTGAATTTTTTCTTTTTACACATAGAACTAACTCTTTGCAGTTGTTTTGTGGTGGTTGGGGCGTGGGGGCTGGTCTCCATTTCAGGCTATCCAAACTTCCTACTAGGACTCATGTTCTCTGTATAATTTTGCTTAGGTTTTACTTTTCTCCAGTCAGTGAGGATTGTGGCTGTTGGGACTGGTCACATGGCAGAGCCTTTCTTCTCTCTGCTATCACGAATACAGATTGTTTTCTTGAAACTATGGCTTGATGGTGAGATGCCATGTTTCATCCCACATTTTCTTCTTCAAGTTATTGGCTCAGGGAATCTCCTGTTACCTGTGCTCGTGGGCCTCTGAGCCTTTGCATAGCTATTCACTGCATTTATACTTCTCCTTCTATCACCTCTGCTTCAAACCACTGCTAGGCAAAGTTGTCTTATGCATCCCTTGGAGGTCAGCTCAGAGATCCACTATACTCTATTCTTCCTTATTTGAAAGCAAGAGATTTAGGTTTTATAGCTCCAGGTGGACTTTTCACCTTCTAGAAAAGTATCCAGAGAGTTATTTCTTAGCTATGTTGCTGGGACTTTTCTTCTTTTCTTCTAGCTGGATCTTTATTACCTTGACAGTGCTTTCATTTATCTATGCTTCCAAGTGTCAGCTCTTTCCTATTATGTGAAGATGGAATTTGTGTTTCTACCTCTCCTTACTGTTCTCAGGTGATTTCAAGAGGAGAAGAAAGACATTCTAACTTTATGTTGCTCTGTTCAAACTGTTCTAGCTGTTGATGTAATTATAACTGCATTGCTGGCAAAGACTCACAGTAAGGCACAAGCCCCCCTGTAGACAGGAGGTCTGAGCTTTAGGGTTTATAGAGATGGGAGACCAGCTGGAGGATGACAATGGTCCCTCTCACAAGTGGGCCTTAAACTCCTGTGGACCATCTACAGGGGTGTGGTTGAGAGGTAGATGAAGCCCCATCTCCTGAGAACTCAGAATTCCCCATGATGTTCCATAGGGTAGGCGGAAAGAAGAGATTAAGTGTGTTCATTTTGCATTTACGGATGGGGAAAATAAGATCAGAGATATGTTCTCTCTGTTTGAATGCTCTGCTGTACAAAACCATCCAGGGTCAATCACCAAATCAATATCACTTACAATTGCCTCCAAGAAGGTAAAATACATAGAAATAAATCCAACCAGATATGTAAAAAATCCATTCAAAGAAAATCAGAGAACACTGCTGCAAGAAACCAAAAGGGACCTACATAGTGGAAAATCATACCTTGCTCAAGGATAGGAAGACTCAGCTGTGAAAATGTCAGTTCTACCCATAACAACCTACAGAAACAATGCATTCCTGATCCAAATTCCAATGGCATTTTTTAATGAGATGGAGAAACAAATCATCAACTTTGTACGGAAAGAGAAGAGGCTCTGAACATCTCACTTAAAGAGAAAGGTAACACACAATGCAGGAGGGGGTTAGCACAGCTGGACTAAAGCAAAAGCTAAGAAGTATCCTGAATACAGTCAAACGCTGTAAGAAACCAGCACTTCAGGGAGCATCTAGGTCAATTGGCATAACAAAGTTTGTTAAGAAATATTCTGCATTCCACTTTGGTGAGTGACATGTGTGGTCTTAAAAGCTAGTGAGTGGCTATCAAAGATACGTCAATTTGTCCCAACCTATCTGGAGCAAAGGAGAATAACCAACACCAAAGACATAAGGAAAATATTAGCTCAAGAGACAGAAAGGGCCACATAAACCAGACTCCATCAGCCTGAGACCAGAAGAACTAGATGGTATCTGGTTACCACCAATGACTAACCTAACAGGAAACACAACAGAGAGTCTCTGATGGAGCAAGAGAAAAGTGGGATGCAAAACTCAAATTATAGTAGAAAGACCAGACTTGATGGTCTGGCTGAGACTGGAGGAATCCTGGAAGACACGGCTCTTGGACTCTGTTAACCCAGAACTAAAACCATTCCCAAAGCCAGCTCTTCAGACAAAGACTAGACTGGACTATAAGACAAAAAATGATATTTGTTAAGAATGTGCCTTTTAATTTAAGTAGATACTGAGACTAAATGGGAAGTTCCTATCTGGAGGTGAGATGAGAAGGCAGAAAGGGACAGGAACTGCCTGAATGGCTGTGGTAAATCTGGGGCAGAAAGGAGTATGCTGTTATATTACAGAGAAATCATAACAATATATGTATAATTTTTTATATGAGAAACTAACTTAAGCTGTAAACTTTCACAAAAAAGAAGGAAAATTCAGGGTCCCTAAACTCTTTGGTCTTAAGCACTCTCTCTTGGAAGTGAGCAGTCACAGTGGCCTAAAGGTTCCCTGCCCTCTCAGACCCCCGGACCTTTGTACATGCTGTTATCTGCACATGGACTTCCTCCATCAGACCATTTCTAACCCCTGCTAGGTAGCATAGTTGTTATCCTGTGGTGAAGCTCTTTTTGACTCTTTCTCATTCTTTTTGCTCTAATTTAGAGACTGTCATCTCAGGGTTTTTTTCACACCTCTTATTTTTCCCATTATTTTGAAAAATTCCATACTTATCCCTCTGGCTTTGCTTAGAATTCTCCTTGTTGTCATTTTTCAATAGCCTGTTCCTTTAGATCTTAGACTAAACTTCATCTGCTCAGAGAAGCTGTCCCTTACCACCCTGTATAAGATGATACTCCCAATTAATTCCTGACCAATTTACTTTCTTTAATGGCAAGTTATTTATATGTGTACTAGTTTACTGTCTACCCTTGCCACCAGAAAGCAAGCTTCCAGAGAGCAAGAATTTTGTTTTTTTTTATATACTACTGCATCCCCCAGTAAGTAGGAAAATGGCAGTCCATAACCGTTAGCTGCTATCCAGTTGGTGCCCAATTCATGGTGACCCCATGCATGATGGAATAAAATACTGCCTAATCCTAGCCCATGATTGATTGCATATTGGACTATTTTGATCCACTATTTTGATCCATTGGCTGATTTTTCAGAACAGACTCCAGGACTTCCTTCCCGCCCAGTTCATTACAGTCTAGAAGCTGTGCTGAAACATGTTCAGCATCAGAGCAGCATGCGAGTCCCACTGCAGAGGGCCAGTGTTTGCACATGAGGCGCCCTGCTTCGGAATTGAACAACATCTCCCAAATGGAAGGCAGTAATTCTACCACTGAATCACCAGCACCTCTGGGACATAATAGGCACTACATAAATAACGTAAGAAGGAAGAAAGGACCACTGTAGTCGTACATCACACTGAACTACCATTATGCTTTATTTGTCTATTTTGCCCTTTACATTGTCCTGTCTTTGAGGGTGGTGTATCCCAGGGCCTTACATTGTGGCTGGCTCCACACATTAGAGGCTTAATGCTTATTTATTAAATTGAATCAAATGAAGCATCTCTGTCCCTGAATGATCTCAGAGTGAAGAAGTTTATCTCGGAAATCTTGGGGAATGGGCAATATCTCTGTGCTGATACAGCTGTCACCTAACTCCTCCCACCCTCAGGATTTCTTTATTTCAAAAGTATTAATTGAGATGTGGAAATTTTAGAAACAATAACTGATTCCATTTGATCTGGGATAAAGATGTTTCCAGGAGAGCTAAGGTCTGCTTCTACCTACTCTCTGTCTGTGAGTAGGTGGAGTTGGCTCCAGCCATCCACCTGTCCTCTGACTGATTACTCTTTCCCTCTCTCTCTCTCTCTCTCTCTCTCTCTCTCTCTCTCTCTCACACACACACACACACACACACACACAGAGACACACAGACACACACATATGCAAGCACATGCACATACACAAGCAGCTGCTAAGTCAAGGAGTTGACAGCTGTCAGTGCTCTGGGAGTTCACTGAGAACACGGAGGTGCTGACAGAAGGACTGGTTGAGGTCACACATAATCTGTTTTTTCTGCTCTTTACAGGAAACTGTGTGATTTTCTTCCCAGCCCCTTCACTCAGTTTCAACTTTTCAAAGAGAACTCACTGGTTTGAAGCCATGTTCTGAAAGCATTTCTGCATGGAGGCTACATTTGATTCTATCCAGCTGTGGTCCCCTTTAGGAGCCCACTGTGTTCAAAATCCCAATTGTTCAGGCTCACATAATTAACTATGATGTTTACTTTGAGTGGATGAGTATGAAGTCACTCAACACACCAAGAAATTTGTCAGAAGAAGATGAGGACGAGGAACCAGCTCCCACACACAGCATCATAGTCTGTCCATCAACTCTAGTGGAGATGTGAGTAGAGCTCTCATCCAGCTGTGAAGTTTCCAGTCAGGAGTTCAAGACAACTGGGGGTTGCCAGAAGCCAGAGTGTGTGCTACAGACAACTGGGGGCTGAAGACCAAATAGTGAAAGTTACAAATGATTTGTTACATTAAAAAAAAAAAAAGAAAGAAAGAAAATGGAGTGACGCAATAGCTGCAATAATGGGCTCAAATATGTCAACAGTTGTGAGGATGGCACAGGACTGGGTAATCTCACTTCGCATGTTGATAGGATACTTGAAGCTATGCCACCAATATTTCAAACACCAGTGGGGTCACCCTTAGTGGGAAGGTTTCAGTGAAGCCTCCAGATCAAGACAAACTAAGAAGAAAGATCTAGTGATCTTTCCAAACGTTAGCCAATGAAAACCTTGTGGATCACAACAGAACATTATTTGGCTTACTTGCTTTGGACATGTCATCAGAAAGAAGCAATTGCTAGTGGAAGACATCATGTTTGGTGAAGTAGGAGGCCAAGAAGGCTATGGGAGAGCCTTGGAAAGATGGATTAGTACAGCAGCTGCAATGATGGACTCTTAACAAACTGGCAACTGTAGGATGACACAGAACCGGGTGCCATTTTGTTCTGTTGTGCATAAGATTGCCATAGATTGGAGTTGACCCAACTGCCACTAATAGCAACAGCAAAGGTTAAATTGCATCCTAAGAGCCTTCCTGAGGGAGAGAGTAAGAAATAGGAATTGTCCTAGTGTGACCATTTCATACTAATAGCGTCTGCCGTAGGTGTCTCTGTAGAAGAAGGACTGAGAAGTGCTGCTTGTTCACCAGAGTCCCTTGTGTATATTCTTGACAGATGTCCATCCACCCTCTGCTTGAAAACTGAGACTCAGCCTCAGACAGCTGCTTGACTAGATGAAAAGGTCTTATTGAGCTGCCTGTGGTTTCCACTTACCACCCGTGTTTTGCCTCCTAGGGAAATCACCTCTCCTACAAGCTGCCTAAAGCTGTTGGTTTAGTTTAGCGGAGGATTTTTTTTTTTTAATTTTGTTTTGTTTTAGGTAAAAGTTGACAATACAAATTAGTTTTCATACAAGAATTTATATACAAACTGTTCTGTGACATTGTTTGCAGTCCCTGCATGGTGTCAGCACTCTTCCCCTTTCCCTCTCCAACCGAGGTTCCCCGTGTCCATTAATCCATCCTTCCTGTCCTTCCGGCCTGGTTGTCATTACTTTTGCACAGGTGTTACCCTTTTGGTCTCCCATACGTAACACCACGTGTGCTGGTGTTTGTTTTGTTAGCTTGTCTAATCTTTGGCTGAAAGGAAGGCTTCAGCAGTGGTTTCTGTTCTGAGTTAGCAGTGTGTGTGGAGGTTATGGTATCAGGAGTTCTCCAGTCTCAGTCAAATCAGTAAGTCTGTTTTTTTTTTTTTTTTTTTTGTGAATTTGAATTTTGTACTGTATTTTTCTGCCACTCTGTCCAGGACTATCTATTGTGATGTCTGTCAGAGCAATCAATTAATGGAAGTTTTGCACGTCAGGGCTGTGCTCGTATGCCCTCAGATGCTCTCACCGTTTCTCTGCAATGCCTGTTCTGGCATCTTTATGGCAAGTCTGTGGAACCCATTAGTGTGCATGCTCCAGAGAGAAGTGCCTGGGAATTACCTCACACCCAGGATCTTCCTAGGCTTGCCATGAGGACACTTGAGTGAGATTTCCTTTCTTGCCACCAAATTTCCCACTTCTGTCACCTGGCTCAGGTGTGGGAGATACTACAATTTTCACCTCTCCCCAAAGCACTACACACACATGTGCACATGCACACACACATGTGTATACACATACATATTCATGCATGGACACATAAGCAGAGTTTGCCCCTGAGATTGTAGCTCAGAATGGATTTAGAGGTATATATCTCCCTTTTCCTTCCCTCCTCTGGTTACATTACTCTGCCTCAGACCTATCTACAAGTCCCTAGGATGCCTAAGGATGGGTAGGGATAGAAGTAGATACAGTAGACCTAACATCCCAAAAGCAGATGGGAGGCACTGGGCCTGACCCTAGGAGAGTCATCTAAAGTTGATCAAGATTACACACAGAGCACTGTCATGGTTCTGGCCCCTATTCTGTAGAGTTTCTTTAGCCTTGTCCAGACCCCCTGGAATGTTCCTGGAAGAGATGCTGAACAACCTTCCCTGCCTGCAGACAATAGGACTTGACAAAGTTCTCTTCCCTCCACCTGACCCTCCTTCCCCCGCTGCCTTCCCTTCTTGCTCTTGTCTTTCCATTACTCATGTACCTTGGCCAGGGCAGTCGCTGATGTTGTCAAGGCCTAGGTAAACAGACCCCTGGTCTTAAAGAGAGGAGTGAGGAGTATTAAGGAAGAAGCCCAGAGAAGGAATCAGGAAGCAGATCCTTGAAGCTCACTTCTACAACTTGCCATCACATGACCTTGGGCATGTCACCAAATAATGCCCTTTGTCTGCCTATGAGAGACAAGGAGGGTAAGAAAGATGCTCTCTAGGGATGGGTGTCTGGGTAGCCTCTGCCCTGTGTCCAACTGGGGTGTGATAGAGAGAATTCTGGTTATACTCAGAAACTGGTGGAAGCACAATAAATCCTGAGTGTCGTTCGCTGGATGATGGAATGACTGAAGACCAGGAGCATGACTTTTGTCAAATCGCTCAGCTTCCTTGAACCTTAATTTCGGTAGAAATGATGTCTCAGGAATGGTCACTGGTAAGTAGCTGTACATCCTTTCAGCAGAATGATACAGGTAGAGGTTATGTATGTGGTACATGTGCACATATGGGTTACAAATACATTTAATGACAAGGAAAATGAGAATGATTCAATGTTAAGTAACAGAAGGAAAGAAACTAGGAGTTTCTCCACAAGGTTGTTGAAACTGTTCTTACACAGGGAAAGAGGGGAGTAGAAAGAAAGGATAAGGGAAAGAGAGTACTACAGAGAAATACCATGAGATACTCATCCATAGAGAAAGAGGTAATTCTTTACTCTTTCTAATTCATCTGTTCACATTTTTTTTCTAATTCACTTATGTACTGGTTTGTTCCCAGAAGAACAATTTTATTTAAAAATGTGGATTATATAAAGTCCAAAGACATTACTCAGTTTTATTTTGGGGGGCCCTGGTGGCACAGTGGTTAAGAGCTCAGGCTGCTAATCAAAAGGCTGGCAGTTTGAATCCACTAGCTGCTCCTTGGAAGCCTTATGGGGCACTTCTACTCTGTCCTCTAGGGTCATTGTGAGTTGGAATAGACTCTACAGCGACAGGTTTGGTTTTGACTTGATTCTGTTTTTTTTTTTCATTGTGGAAAAAAAAAAAGAAAGATGAGGCATCCATTTTGAAAAGATCTCTCCACTGAAGTTGGCCTCGTTTCTTACCTTGGCTGCAATTCTTATGTAAGAACTTGTACTTTTGAGGGCTGTATTTTCTCAAGAATTCCTCAATATGTCCTGAAGGCCAGGCATTGAACTAGATTCATTGCTAGAATATTGAGTCATCTCAGTAAGTCTGTTTTTTGTGAAATGATTTCATGCTAAATATCCATGGAACTGTCTCCCAGTCACCAGGCTGAGGGGCCCACCCAGGCCCAAACCACAGGGCTTACTACAGAGGCTGCACACAGAGTTAGTGTTGTGTAAATATTTGCTGAGTTCATGAATGAATACAGAGCTGGTTGAGTATCCCTGGGTGGGGAGGGGTGCTTAGTGTGAGCCCCAGAGGCTGGGTGCAGAGCAGTATACACCTCATCCTACCACTTCTTCCAGATGGGTGGCAACAGCTCATTTTTGCTGGGACACCCTGCTCATACAGCTGTCATCTGGTTTTTCAGGTTTATAATGAATGCAGCACCTTCAGTAATAAACATACAACTCATGGACTCCAATCTTTCTCATTAGGGATGGCAACAGATTGCTCATTTTCTTTTTCTGATACTAATGAATAAATCACAGTGCTGGCATATGGCTCCAGCCCATCTAGGGGTCAAATTGTGGTCCCACATTTCAGGATCTTCTACTAATGACTGACACATGATGGACTTACACTCTGAATGGTATCTTTGCGTGCAAGGTGGTCCAGCTGGGACCCCAGCCCTAATGGGTTTGAAAAATAATGCCCCAACCTTCCATCTGGTATTCAAGACTCTCAGAGGCTGCTCCCAGTCTGCCAGCTTTGACACCCTGTTCTCCAACCTCTTCCAAGCCAGTGCATTCCTGCCTCCCAGAGGACTTCACTCATGCAGTTCCCCCTTATTGCTCCCTTTTTCTTCTGAGCCTCTCTGAAGCTCACCCACAATGCAAGGGCTGTGAAAATGACATCTCCTCCATGAGGACTTCCCTGATCACCCTGATTTAGAATTGTCATGCCTTCACCCAGTCCTGCACCATCCCCATGATTGGTTATAGGTGGGACCCTCTGATAGATGGGTTTTTAATGGATGATTTTTCTGAAGGAGATTTTCTTCTTTTCTTTTTCTTTCTAGCTTTTCTTCCTAATGCATTTAAGTCTGGAGGCTCCTCTGAAACCTCATAGCAACTTGCATGCTTTCACTGACAGAAGAGTGGCGGCTGCTGCTGTGTTGTGTTGGCTGGAAATTAATCCTGGGTCTCCCGTGTAGACAGTGAGAATTCTATCACTGAATTCACTTCCAGGATCATGATAAGACTCAAAAAAGACAATGTGTTGATGTAGTTTACAACCCATATCAACTGAGACAGAGCCAAAGGGTCATTAGTTTTTGCAATTTAAGGAGAAGCTTTAGAGATTTTCCTAAGTCTAAAGGTGGACATTCGGACCAGGGCAGAAAAGAAGTTTGAGGGCATCGGAGCCTCCCAGGCCCCATCAAGTGGTCCACAATGCACAAGTCTTTAATCAGTGTGTCTGCTTTCTCTGTCACTTGGAGTAGATGCTGCAGGAAGGTAAGCAAGACAGGGACATACTTACACAGTGCTGTGCATGAGACGGGTCTGGTGAGAGGTCCCCAGTTTCCATCTGTGGCAGGGTACTCCCTGGGTCCAGCCAGCCTCCAGGTTTCTTTACTAAAGGTCACTGCACCGGGGTGGAGAATTTTCCAGCTCTTAATAAGGCTGTGCGTTGGTAAAGTTCAGTCTCTAATCCCCAATTAAGGCAAGGGCCTTAGCTGCATCCGGCATCTGGTTGCCGATGGCTACGGTAATTGCATTTCTCTCTCTTTCTCTCTCACTTTCCAGCAATATTTCTGGTGGGAGGGAATCCTTGCCCCAGGCTCCAGAAAACCAGAAACACCTCTTCCCAACGTGATACCATAGAGTGCGTGGTGCGGGAAGCGGGGGCAGGTTGGTGGAAAACCTCTATTCTGAGACTAGCTTCAAACCCACTTCATTCCCCAGTCCTACTCTGCCACACTTCCTTCAGGTTGCCTCCCATTACTCCTTCAAGCCTTAGGCCATTTATAGGAACCCTCTTTGTTTCACGAGTCCCTGAGTGGAGTAACAGCTAACCCCTTGGCTACTAACTAAAAGATTGGTGGTTTGAACCCATCTTTAGATGCCTCAGGAGAAAGTCCTGATGATCTGCTTCCAAAAGGTCACAACCTTGAGAAACTGTGGCGCACAGTCCTACTTGTCACACATATGGGGTCACCATAAGTTGGAGTTCAGTCGATGGCAAATGGTGACTGAGGGTTCTATACCAAGCACTTGAGGCACATCCTCCTTTCATTCTCAAAATCATCTTTTAGAATGACCACTGTCTTTTCACAGAAGGGAAACTAAGGATCTTAGAAATGCATGATCTGCTCCAGCCCCAAAGATAATGTCTTAGTCAACTTGTGTTGCTATAACAGAAATACCATCAGTGGATGGCTTTAAAAAAAGAAATTTATATCCTCTCAGTAAAATGTTCTAAGACTCTAAATTTAGGGCATTAACTCCAGGGGAAGTCTTTCTCTGTAAGCTCTGGAGGAAGGTCTTCATCATCAATATTCCCTGGACTGGGAGCTTCTGAGGCCCTGGATCCTTCTGAAAGGATGTGCTCTGCTCCCAGCACTTCTTTTTTCCTGATGGTGTGGGGTCTCTGACTCTTTGATTGCTTCCCGTTATATCCCAAGAGATTGCCTCAACATAGGATACAATCGTACACATTGAGTCCTGCCCCACCAATACAACTGATGTCCATCCTCCCTCATTAACATCACAGAGGCAGCATTTTAACATATGTGGATATCACAAAATACCAGGAATCATGACCTAGCCATACTGCTAAACACATTTTTAGCGAGCCACAACACACAAATCCTGGTGGTGTTGCAGTTAAGTGGCACAGTTGCTAACCAAAAAGTTGGTAGTTTGAATTTGCCAGTCACTCTTTGGAAACTGATGGGGTAGTTCCACTCTGTCCTATAGGATTACCATGAGTCAGAATTGACCTGATGGGCATGAGTCAGTTCAGCCCATGACAGATAGAAAAGGCAGAGATTGAACTTGAGGGCTAGGTCTGTTTGAGCCCAAATCCTTCACTGCCTCTGTTCCCACTCCTTTCTTGATGTGGCACAGACTCTGCAGGCGCCTGAAGCTTATGACTAAGAGGGATAACCAGGTTGTTTTCAAATAGCTTACAGCAATAAAGGTGGTTAACATTTTTGATTCAGTGGCTTCACGTTGAGTAGAGGCTGAATACTCAGTTTTCGTATGAAGGACTATGTCCACATGCTGTCTAGGCACATTGTTGCATATCTCATTTGATCCATCTGATAGGTAGTGTTACTCACATTTTACAAATGAAGAAACTGACACATGTAGGCATGAATTTATCTAAGATCATGTTGAATTGAACCATATGAAACTGCCACTTCTGTAGATTAAAAATGGGAAAATTATAAATATTATGAAACTCAACCAGTAGTCAGGATCAAGCCAAATCTATATTTTTTGTTGTTTTATTGAGGTAAAAATATATTTAAAATTTTTTTTTGCCAATTTGACATTTTTTACATGTAAAATCCAATGACATGGATTATGTCCTCTCCTGCTATATGTAATCACCATTATAAAATTACTAACCATTTCCAAATTATTCCATCACCGTTAACAGAAATGCAGTGCCCCTTAAGTTAAAACTTCCTCTTCCCTCTCCTGTTTCTGTTAACCCATTGCTTTTGAGTCAATTCTGACTTGTAGGGACCCTATAGGACAGAGTCGAGCTACACCATAGAGTTTCCAAGGAGCTCCTGGTGGAGCTGAACTGCCAACCTTTTGGTTAGCAACCATAGCACTTAACCATTATGCCACCAGGTTTCCCTATTCTTGGTAATCACTAATAAACTTTGGTGTCTATTCATTTTCCTATTTCATAAAAGTGAAATTATACAATGTTTGTCCATTAGTGAATGAACACAGTTCTTACATAATTCCAAAATTCCTGCTCTCTCTACTATATCATAGCCTTCATTTTGAAACTATATGGTAAAATGGAAGGGAATTGGTGGCATGCAGAATAGAACGTGAACTCTGCTCACCTTTTTCTTCAACTTTGGAAGACTCATGTTCTGCTCCAAGAAAAATGACCTGGCATACTGTTTGCTAAGCAAGAAGTATCTATAAGGTTGCCAAGCAGAAACAAGCTGTCTGGATTTGGGGCTTGGAACAACACAAACAATTCCCTGGGTACAAATTCAAATAGGGCAACTGCTGGGCAAGCAGAGGTTCTTACATATTGTGTCTGTGAGATGAGGCACCCCAAAGAGATGAACCTTGAAGGGTGAAAGGGATGGACTAGGTTCTCACCACACACCTATTCTGGCCTTGGCAGAACCCACATCTCTCATTAGACAGCTGGGGCAGCCTCACACCATTGTGAAAATGTGCTCACTATTCACCAGCCATCTGAACAGGTAAACTTAGGAGGCAAAGAACATCTTCCTTTTTAACTCTATCAGAATCCCATATGTGAAGTTAGAGCTTTTTGGATTCTCAGTGAGTTTTCTTCGTCAGACCCACTTTTCATAGCTAAAGAAGCTGAGGCCTAGAGAGAAGAAAAGGAAGACTCCAGGGCTGCTTGGTGGCCATGATGCATTTGTTTGTTGGGAGTGGGACAAGGAGTAGATTTGGAGGAGAGTAGACTAGAGGAGGTAGAATTACTAGAGAAAGCATGCATTTGCTTCTGATCTTTACCTTGCCTAGAATACCAACTTGCTCTTACCTTCTGTATCTTTAGCACCTCACACAGTGCATCCCAATCAATGACTGCTCAGTACTGAGCGAATCTTTTTTCCAAGAATCCCTTGCATGCTAACTCAAGAACACATTTCTTTTTCTTTTGGCTTAAGCCTATTATCAAAAACCCCAGTGGTGTATTGAGTGGTTAAATGCTATAGCTGCTAACCAAAGGGTCAGTAAAGTTTGAACCCACCAGGTCCTCCCTGCAAACTCTATGGAGCAGTTCTTCTCTACCCAATAGCTCACTATGAGTTGGATCAACTCAATGACAGTGAGTTATTCTTTTTTTTAATCCTCCATGTATAATACAGACTTGCATAGCAGCTCTTTGTTATGGCTTGAATTGGACCTGTAAACATTTAACATTTGTGTGGAAATAGTCTTTGAAAATGCTATCTTTTAAGTTAACAGGAGGTCTTACTATATTCTCATAGAGCAAGTCTTAATCCAGTCTGAGAGGTGTCCTTGTGGAAGAGAAGAGGCAGAGAGAGACACTGGGGAAGACAGCCCTGTGAAGATGCATCTACAAGGCAAGGAGTGCCAAGAAATGCCTGTGCCTACCAGAAGCTGTAAAAGACAAGGAAGGATCTTCCCTATAGTCTTTAGAGAGCATGGCCCTGCCAAAAACCTGAGTTCAGACTCCCAGTCTCCAGAACTACAAGACAATAAATTTCTGCTCATGTACTGTCTCTTGTCCAAGACCATGAGTTTAGCGAGGATTGGAACTAAGTCTTTTTCATTTTTAGGTTTCCAGTGTCTCGTTGACTCCCTGACTCACAATGAAAAAGAAAAAAAGACCTGTACCAACAAGTAGATTTTGACTCATAGTGACCATATAGGCTGGGGTGGACCTTCCCCATACAGTTTCCAAGAAGCCCTTCATGGACTTGAACTGCCTATCTTTTCATTAGCAGCTATAGGTCTTAACCACTACAGCACCAGGTTTGCTGACTCATGGCTGGTGCTCAGAAAGTGTTGATGAATGAACTTTGGGGAAAAAAGACTAAAACTAGGGGAATGTGATGAGAGATGGCTGCCACCCCGTCCCATAGCCATTGCCCCTAGAAATAGGGGCATCTCCACAGACCCAATAGCACCTTGCTTCAGAACAGATTTCACATTGTTAATGGGGCAAGGCCATTTGAATCCCTTTCGTGGTCTGACCATACTGAAGGGCGGATGTAGGCATCTTCCTTCAGCATGTGGGCAGTACTGAGACCTATGCCCTGTGAATGGGGGGTGGGCATCCTCTCCTTCTTGTCTGTCCTTTTCACCTCCTGATGAAGGATACTCAGAGTACTACCCTGGCTAGGATGCCCACTGGGATCATATCCATCTGTAGCAATGCTTTGTTGATTTCCCCAGCAAGGCCAAATGAGAACCCCTCACACCCTCACTATGCTTTCACAGAATTTTTTTACCCCTAAGTTGCAATATTGAAGTCATCTGGAACACTAAAAAAATTCTGAAGCCTGAGTCCCTCCTCAAAACATTCTGGTTTAATTGCTCTGGAGTACTGCCTGGGCATGAGGACTTTCAGATGTTTTCCAGGTGTTCCTAATGTGTATTTAAGTCTGAGAACCTCTGCATTAGATCATAAGCTCCGTTGTCTGCCCATCATCTAACACAGTCCTTGTTTGCTGAATGAACATTGAATGGATGAATAAATACCAGATTTCCTAGCCAAGAATGAGTGTTATAATAACACAGGGATGCCTTGCAAAATATACAAGCCTAGACCAAACACTATTTCCACATTCCACACCCCTTTATCATCCCTTTCCATCCTCAACTGATTTTTATTCAGTACATCTGGACCATAGTTTGGTTCTGTGTGCTTTGTAAAAAACTCTGCAGGCAACTCTGATGTGTAAATCTGCTTAAGAAAAATGAGTGAATGAGTGAATGAATGAGGAGAAAAATGAGCAAGTGAGTGAATGAATGAGATGCGTGAGATAATAGAAGCCATTTTAAATTGTGACCAAGAAACTGAGTAAGCGAAGACAGATAAGCATTTTAAGTACTTGAGGAAATCAGTGGGTATGGTCTTCCACTAGTCTTGTGTCCTTTCACTTAACTGGCAAAATAAACAGCACCTTCTGGAGAATTAAGAGACAGGTCTTTCCTCTGCCCTGTCCCTCCTTCCTCTTCTTTCTAGAAGCCAGTAATTGCTCAAAAATGGCCTTTTTGCCTTTGCATCCCAATTTGCAGGCTGCAGTGGTTGCTGCATTGTTGTTTGCATGTATACAGGCAGTCTCTGAATTACAACCAACTTCTGAGTCTAAATCTGTCCTTACATCCAACTTGTATACAAGTAAGAATAGTTAGGTACAGTTTGCATCTAATACCAGTTAGTCATTGTCTTATGATATAGTATATAGTATACCTTTCTATGCATAAAATGAACATTTCCAGATACATTAATGTATCTTTAACATGTCAGTAACAATAATAATATTTTGATGCACATCACAAAATAGCACCTGTTTATTGTTACAGACCATTGTCTGTACCTCAAATGTTTAATCTAATAGACTTTATAGGGATTGGTTCATGACTACTGGTAGTACATAAATAGGACATTCACAACCCAGAGACTGCCTGTAATTGGGTGGAAATTGAAATCATGAGTAGGAAGAAATGAAACAAGGGGGAGGAGGCATGAGCTAATTTAGAGCATGATGATTAATTCATTATTCTCAGCTTAACTTTCAGAACCCTGGAGCCAGAAGAGCTGTTTGAGTCATTTAATCTGCAAACACCAGGAACAGTAGGGAGGAATGGAAAAAGTCAAGGATGAGGATGAAACAGAAAAGAAAGCAGCAAGTCCATACCCTGCAGGCAGTGTGGACTGATTTTTTTCTCTTTTTATCTGCTACTTGGGAAGGAGGCATATCACTTTCTCAGTGGACCCACACCCTGTCCTTACATTGTTGAACCTTCAAAGGCCTATTTGGGGGAACCAAGACAAGGACATGAGTTGATGTGATCCCTAAGTCTGGGGATTTGCCAACCAGCCAACTGCTGAGCTGACAGCAGTTTTAGTGAAAATAGCAAGATAAACATACAAGAAACAATGAAACTACAGAAATAGGTTTATACCAGCAGTCTCTAATACTATTGTCTGTGATGATGCAAATGTTCTATAATGCACTGTCCAATGTGGTAGCCACATGAGCACTTGAAGTGTCCTAGTATAGGCAACTGAATTTTAAATTTCATTCACTTTAGTGAATTTAAATTTAAGTAGCCATATTAGCTAGTAGCTAGCTACCCAACTGGGAGTTGGTGGTGGTGCAAACTGGTAAGTGCTTGGTTACTAACTGAAATGTTGAAAGTTTGAATTCACCCAGAAGCACCTTGGAAGAAAAGCCCAGTGATCTACTTCCAAAAAGCCAACCAATGAAAACCCCATGGAGCAGTTCTACTCTGACACACATGAGGTCACTATGAGTTGGAATTGACTCAATGGCAACAGGTAACTAAAAGAAACAAACAAAACCCAAACCTGTTGCCATCATGTTAATTCTAACTCATAACAACCTTATAAGACAGAGTAGGGGGGCAGAGTCAAGATGGTGGACTAAACACACATCTCCCTAAGTCCCTCTGGAAACCAAGAACTGAAGTGATAATTAAATGGAGCCTCTGGACACCTAATTGGCCCTAGGATGCCACATGGGGCTGTTAATTTGGACTTCATACCACCAAACACAAAACCTCCTCTCTTTTGCTGACTTCAGTTTCTGCAAGTGCGGGCTTGCATGGACTGAAGGTAACTCACCACTTTATTTTTTTTCCCTCTGTCTTGGCATGTGGGCAAAGCTGAGACTTGAATAGCCACTGATCACAGACACACTCCATGTGGGACTGGCAGGCACAATTGCCATGTTCTGAGATCCTGTCTTTGGACTCCATGCATTTTGGTACTTTTGGCCTATCTACCTACCTTGGCCATATACCAGCTGTATGGAAGAGGTGGCTAGGTTTTGTAGGACCCCATCTTGATCCATTGGGAGATGGAAACACTCATAAGAAGGCCTCAGCTGGACTTACTTCCCAGGCTGGGAGACAGCACCTGTCTGGGAGAGTTCCTGTCTGGCATAGAGGCAGTGTTTTGCACAATGTTGCCAGGGCTATGGCCCAGCAGTGGAGGCTGTGGACTCCGGGCATCTTGGCACCTTTGGCTTCTCTTTCCACCAGCAGCCTGGTCTTAGCTAGGAAGACAGCTTATGCGGGACACCATTTTGTTCCACTGAGAGGAGGAGTAACTCATATAGAAGCCTCACCTGGAGCTAATTCCTGGTATGGGAGGAAGCACATGCCTAAAAGAGAGCACTTTTATAGCACAAAAGCAGAATTCTCCACAGTGATGCCTATAGCTAGGGCCTGACAGCAGAGACAAGCAGGGCAATAGCCTTTCTGTATTTTGAGCCAGTTTAGAACAGCTGAAGTTGGATGTAGAGGTGCTTACTTTGCCACCTGGAAAAATGGATCTATAACCTGAAAATCTGACTGACTTTGGAAGTTGTCTGATACTTATTACCTCACATTTTAGGACAGCCTAGAGAAACAACAAACCAGGCGCTCCTTGAATACTCTGGGGGTCAGTTCTACCCTGGCCCCTAGGGTCGCCATGAGTCGGATCCGACTCGACGGCACTTGGCCAGAGAAACAACTGTGATCCATCCTCACAACATCTCTCCCAGCCTCCATTGACTCACATGAAGCCCAAAGAGCAATAAACTCTGGAGAAGTCAGTAACTAAGAAATCACCCATGGTTCAGAAGGCCCCCAAAAGAAACCACCTCAGAACTTCCCAGATGAAGAAGTGTTTTTGAAACTGTTGGAAGTGAATACAAAATAATTCTATAGAGAGCCTTCCTAGACCTTATACAAAATTCAGCAGAGCAAAATGAAAAATTAAGCAAGCTTTCTGGTTTGACGGAACACCAGTACTCTGAAATCCAGCAGCTCAAGAACAAAATCAAAGACAAAGAAACTTGAATTCAAAGCAAGAAAACAGAATGGAACAAATGGAAAATAGACTTTCTGATTTGGAAGACAGAGCTACTGACTCCAGCATCTATGAGCGGAAATCAGAAAAAAGAAACAAGAAAAATGAAGAGGCATTAAGAAGCATGTGGGACTTTATTAACAGCAACAATCTGTGATTAATTGGAGTTCTTGAACAGGGCAAGACACCTGAGAACACAGAGAATATTGTTGGTGAGCTGCTGACAGAAAAATTCCCAGAAATTGTGAAAGAAGAGAATATAGACATCCAAGATACATATCAAACACCACTCAATTTGTATTTCAAAAGAAAGACCCCAAGACATATTATAATCAAGCTTGACAAAATGAAACATAAGCAGAAACTCTTAAAGGCAGCATGACTCAGAGGGAAACGCTGTAGGTTTTCATTGGATTTCTCAGAAGAAGCGATGCTGGCATGGTGACAGTGGCATGACACATTCAAAGCCTTGAAGGAGAACAACTTCCTACCAAGAATCATATATCCAGCAAAGCTATCTTTCAAATATGAAAATGAAATTAAGACATTGGCAGATAAACAGAAACTCAGAGATGCTGTAAAAACCAAACCAAAGCTATAAGAAATACTGAAAGAATCTGTTGGCTTTGGCTTAGGAAAACAAAACCACTGACTTCATATTTTAGAAGGACACATTGTCCAGAATCCTATTCAGTTAGGGAAGGTTCCCAACTCAATCAAAGCTATAATAGTGAAAGAAGTAATCCCATGATTATATCATGAAAACTATGATGTCATCATATTAAACAGAGGCATTTACTACAGTCATTATAGTCCTTCCAGATGGAAAGGAAGTTGACAAGACTGGGAATAATTGAAATTGGGTTTATACATAGTCTATTAAGTGGAATCTTAGGGGCCATCATAAAGCAAAATAAAGATGCAATGTATCAAATCAAGAAACATAATACAGGAGCCTCAACAATGACAAAACCAACCCTGAAAAAGGTGAAAAATCAACTCACAAATAAGAATGTCCAAGAACAGATTAATAGAAAAACAGAGAAAATAGCAACACAAAGTAAACATACTGCAAAGGCATTGAACGCATACCTATCAATAACTACATTGAATGTGAATGGACTGAATGCTCCAGTAAAGAGACATTGAGTGACATCTTGGAACAAAAGACATAACCCATTCATATGTTGCCTACAAGAAACTCACCTTAGACTTAAAGATGTGAACAAACTGAAAATTAAAGGATGGGAGAGTATATATCAAGCTACCAATGAACAAAGAAGAGCAGGTGTGGCAATTATAATTTCAGATAAAATGGATTTTAGTGTAAAATCCACCATCATGGACAAGGATGGACACTTTACTGCTGAAAGGGTCAATATACAAGTAAGATTTAACAACATTAAGTACTCATGCACCCCATAATAAAACACTTAAATACATCGAAGAAACACCAACTACACTCAGAAACAAGATAGATCACTTCGCAATAATAGTGGGAGACTTTGACACTCTACTCTCAATATTAGACAGATCATCTAGAAAAAAGCTCAATAAAGACACAGAAGACCTTATTGACACAGTTAACCAACTAGATCTCATGGACATATACACAGCTTTCTATCCATCAGTGGACAACTACACCTTCTTCTCCAGTGCACGTGGAACGTTCTCCAGAATAGACCATGTGTTAGGACATAAAGCAATTCTCAACAAAATCCATGCCACTGAATTAAAGCAAAGCATCTTCTCAGATCATAAAGCTATAAAAGTTGAAATCTATAGCAGAAAAAACATAGATAGAAAGTGGAACACATGCAAGCTGAACAACATGTTGCTCAAAAAACGGTGGGTTATAGGAGAATTCAAGGATGAAATGAAGAAATTTACAGATTCCAATGAGAATGAAAACACTTTCTACCAGAACCTATGGGATACAGCCAAAGCAGTGCTCAGAGATTAGTTTATCTCCATAAGTGCATACATCTGGAAGGAAGAAAGAAACCAAGTCAAAGAACTAACCCTGCAGCTTGAACAAGCAGAGAGAGAACAACAGAAGAACCCCTGAGTCACCAAAGGAAAACAGATAATAAAGACTAGAGGAGAACTAAATGAATTAGAGAATAGAAAAACAACTGAGAAAACTGAAAAGACCAAAAGCTGGTTGTTTGAAAAGATCAACATAATCGACAAACCACTGGCTAAACTAATTAAAGAAAAACAAGAAAGGAAACAAATAACCAAATAAGAAATGAGAGGGGAGTTGTCATAACAGATCTGACAGAAACTAAAAATATCATAACTGAATATTATGAAAGACTGTACTTTAACAAATTTGAAAACCTAGAGGAAGTGGATAAATTTCTTGATTCATAACACCTATCGAAATTATCACAAGGTGAAGCAGAATGATTTAATAAACCCGTCACAAAGGAAGAGATAGAAAAAGTCATCCAAAAACTACCAACCAAAAAAAAGCCTTGGCCCAGATGGCTTCACAGCAGAATTCTACCAAGTTTTTAGAGAAGAGTTATCTCCAATACTACTGAGACTACTTCACAGTGCAGAAAGGGATGGAATACTCCCAAATTCATTCTAGGAAGCCAGCATAACCCTGGTACCAAAGCCAAGGAAAGACCCAACAAAAAAGGAGAACTACAGACCAATATCACTCATGAATCTAGATGAAAAATCTTCAACAAAATTCTTGCCAACATATCAAAAAAATAATCCATCATGACCAAGTTGGATTCATACCAGGCATGCAAGGCTGGTTCAACATCAGAAAAACAATTAATGTGATCAACTACATAAATAACACAAATGACAAGAATCACCTGATTTTGTCTATTGATGAAGAAAAGGCATCTGATAAAGTCCAACACCCATTCATGCTAAAAACTCTAAGCAAAATGAGAAGAGATAGCAAATTCCTCAGTGCAATAAGGGCCACTTATACAAAGCCTACTGCCTACATCATCCTGAATGGAGACAGACTGAAACAGTTTCCTTTGAGAACAGGAACTAGACAAGGATGCCAACTCTCACCTCTCCTATTCAATGTCATACTACAAGTTCTAACCTTAGAAGTTAGAAAATACCGAGAAATAAAGGGCATCTGCATTGTCAAAGAACTAAAAATCTCCCTATTTGCAGATGATATGATTGTATATGCAGAGAATCCTAAAGAATCCATAAGTAAACTATTCAAACTGAGAGAAGAGTTCAGCGAAGACTAAGGATACAAGATAAACATAATTAAATAAATAGGATTCCTCATACCAACAATGAGATTATTAATGAAGAAATCACCAAATCAACACCATTTACTATAGCCCCTAAGAAGATAAAGCATCTAGGAATAAATCTAACTAGAGAAATAACAGACCTTTACAAAGAGAACTACAAGCTCTTTGTACAAGAAACTAAGAGAGACTTACATAAATGGAGAAACCTACCCTGCTCAGCAATAAGAAGACTTAACATAGTGAAAATGTCTATTTTGCCTAAAGCAATCCACTTACATAATGCAATCCCAATACAAATTCCAGTGACGTTTTTAATGAGATGGAGAACCAAATTACCAAATTTGGTTGGAAAGTGGTGAAGCCTAGGATAAGTAAAGTACTACTGAAGAAGAAGAGCACACTGGGAGGTCTCTCACTATCTGACTTTAGAACCTATTACACTGCCTCAGTAATCAAAGCAGCCTGGTACTGGTATGAAAAGAGACAGATGATCAATGCAATAGAATTGAGACCCTAGAGATGACACTATCTTCCTATGATCAGTTGATATTTGACAAAGGTCCTAAGACATTAAACTGGGGAATAAACAATCTCTTCAACTAATGGTGCTGGCAAAATTGGATATCCATCTGCAAAAAAATTGAAGCAAGACCCATATCTTACACCTTATATGAAAACCAACTGGAACTGGAGAAAAGACCTAAATATCAAATCTAAAACGATAAAGCTCATCCAAGAAAACGTAGGAACAACAATGGAAGTTTTTATACACACTCTAGACAGACTTCAAAATGTGTCAAACAAACCACAAGCAACAGAAAATAGATAAATGGGTACTATTAAGAATCAAATACTTTTGCTCATCCAAAGACTTTATTAACAGAATTAGAAGGCCACCTACAGAATGGGAAAAAACATTTGGCAACTATATGTCAGACCGACACCTGATCTCCATAAGCTAAAAGGTACTACAAAGTATCAGTAAGAAAAAGATAAATCATCCAATTAAGCGATGGGCAAAGGAGATGGACAGACACTTCTCTAAAGAGGACAGCCAGGCAGCCAAAAAACACATGCAGACATGCTCATGATCATTAGCTATTAAAGAAATTCAAATCAAAACAGCAATGAGATGCGATCTCACCCCAGCAAGGTTGGCCATGATCCAAAAAATGCGCAACAAGAAATGCTAGAGAGGCTGTGGAGAAATTGGAACTCTCCTACCCTGTTGGTGGGATTGCTAAATGGTGTAACCTCTTTGGAAAGCAATCTGGAACTTCCTTAAAAAGCTGGATCTGGATATACCATTTGACCTAGTAATTCCACTGCTTGGAATATATCCTACAGAATCAAGGCCATTCACACCAACTGATACATGCACATGAATGTTTATCACAGCACAGTCCACAATAGCTAAAAGATGTAATCAACCCAGATGCCCAACAACAGAGGAAAGGATAGGTAAACTAGGGTATATATACTCAATAGAACACTATGCAATGATAAAGAACGACGACAATTTTAGGAAATATCTCATAACTTGGTTTCAGTTGGAGAACATTATATTCAGTGAAAGCAGTCAGTGACAAAGGGATAAATATTGTATGAGACCCCTACAGTAAGAACTTAAAAACAGATTTATGCATAGAAGAAATGACACTTTGATGGCTGCAAGAGAGGAGTGGGACAGAGGGCAAGGTGGGAAGGGTTTAGATTAGATAGTTGATAGAAATTTGGTTGGGTGAAATCTGTGACAGCACACATTAGAAAGAAGATCAATATTAACTGGACTTCAACATAACATTACTCCTCCCATCTTAATCTAATATTACAAGGACAGAATAGCTGGGGCGCAGGCGGGGGGCCGGGGGCCATGCTCTGAGGGGAAACTGAGGCCAACTGGCTCAACTAGCATTTTGCTAAGAGAGCCTTCTGCACCCCACAATGGTGAGTGGCATCTGGGGTCTTAAAAGCTGCCAGGCTCCATCTCAGGGCACAGTAAATGGTCCCAACTTAGCAGAAATGGATGATCACCAAAGATCAAAATGGCATATGGGAAAGAGAACTGAGAAGTCAGAGAGACTCACGTTAGTGGTTGACTACATCGACTTGTGACTGAAAGAACCGGCTGGTGCCCAGCCACCACTGGTGATAGCTGTGATGGACCTCACAAAGTTGAGTCTCACGGGCAACAGAAGAATAAAAAAGTGGTGCACTTTGAGATCTCCACTAAAAGACCTCAATGGTTGGTCCATAGGCATCGGAATTCCCCTGGGAGCATGGACCCTGGCTCTGATGCTGCCCCTGTCCATAAATCATAATGGAGGTGTTCTCTCGGACAGGAATGGATTGGACTTGGTGAGACAGAGTGACCATATCATGTGTGCACTTTCTGGTTCTATTCATCTATAGGATGTCATCCTATTGACCTCTTACAGGAGGAAGGGGAGTGGGTGGAGAGGAGGAGATAAGAGATTGTTGAGAGGATAAGACATACATGGAGCAGAGAGGAGGAGTGTGCTGTCACCAGGCGGGAAGATCAGTGGGAGCTGCATATAGACGGGCATGTATATTTATATGGAAATGTACATTTTCATTCAATCATACTAAAAAAGAAAAAAAAAGAGTAGAACTGCCCTATAGAGTTTCCAGGGAGTAAGTGGGTAGTTCAAACTGCTGAATTAGCAACTGCAGAACTTAACCAGTAAGCCAGCAGGTAACCAATAGCTATCATATTGGACAACACAGTTTTATACTGGCACAAATGGATGTCATGGGAAAGGAGGATGACCATGCGGTAGAACAGAAAAAGGAGAACACTGATACACCTGCGTGCAACTTGGGTGAAAATCTCAAGTCCCAGTGGTATGGAGTAGAACACTTTTTTTTTAATTGTGATTAAGTGGAAGTTTACAATCTACGTCAAGTTGATTGATATAAAATTCCAAGAACCCTCCCCTATGCAACTCTAGCTTCTCTCCTCACCCTGTAAAAGCACAGTCTTCCTTTCCACTCTGTACTTCTAGTATGAAGTGCAGCACCGTGTAAAAACATTCCCTTACTTTGAGAGCCAAGAGGCTCTCCTCAGCTGTGACATCCTGTAAGAGATAAAAGGAAAGGGAAGTAAGCAGAGAATGAGGAACCTCACACCATCAAGCAAGCAATGTTGGGAGAGGAGTGCGTCCTTCAGACCTGAAGTTCCTGCACCAAGATGCTCCTTGTACAAAGACTTAATACCGGACTTTCTTCCAGAGCCAACAAGGGGGATAGCCTCCCCTTGGAGTGGACATTGTAAATCTGGACTGTGGAGGAATAAATCTTCCTTTGTTAGATCCATTCACTATGCGATATTTCTGTTAGAGCAGCCCTAGCTGACTAAAATAGCCA
This sequence comes from Heterohyrax brucei, assembly GCA_028571685.1. Classification (NCBI taxonomy): domain Eukaryota; kingdom Metazoa; phylum Chordata; class Mammalia; order Hyracoidea; family Procaviidae; genus Heterohyrax; species Heterohyrax brucei. The sequence continues at coordinate 37,401,548 of CM053145.1, forward strand.
GCTAGCAACAACAGCAAATACCAAAAGAAAAATGAATCTGTTCTCCCATAGCAACACTTCTCAAAACTCTTCCCATTGAGGAGACTGAAAAAAATGAGTTTTCTTTTCCTGGGCTAGAGGGACAGAGCTGGGGATTTGTACTCAGAGCTGTCTAGCTTCAAAGCACCAGACTCTCGGCTATAGACACTTTCCTCCCGAATTCAGAGTTTAGACTTTCTGGGATAAAGCTCTGTTGTTAGTCTGCTGAGTGGTGTTGAGAAAAATCACTCATTTTTTCCACAGCCTTGTCTGCAAAAGGAAACGGTTAGCCACCCCCTGAGATGACCAAGATTTCTCCTGGTTTTAAAATATGGTGCTTCTAAGGCTTTTACAATTCCTCTGTTAGATAGGAATTGAAACCTCATGGGTCATCAAATAGCTTCTTTGTCATTGCAGTCAGCTTTTCTTTCAACCCTAATTATCATTGATGTTTTAGCTGTTTTATTTATCAATATTATCATTACTATTAGAAAAGCTTCTATTTTCTGCTGCCAGCCTGAATCACCCCCTAGGAAAACCACTATCAGTGTCAGTCAGGTCTGAGTGAGCTGTGGACAAGAAACTCGTGTAATCTGGCCCTCAACAGATGGTACTGACACAGGAAGCACGCATCATTATTGCACTGTCCTTCTCCCCCTGTTTCTTCCTAGCTACGTCATTCAATCTCCTCTCTTTTTCCTTTTCTCCCCCTTCCCACTCTTTTTTCTGGCTCCCTTTTCCCATTTTTACCTCCTTGTCTATCTCTTTCTTTCCTCTCTTTCACTACCCTGTTCCCAAGTATTCACTGTCCCTTCTGGCTCTTGCCTATCCTCTCTCTGGAGTCCCTAGGTGGCATAAACAGTTAAGCAGTTGGCTATTCACCAGAAGGTTGACAGTTCGAGTCCACCCAGAAATGACTGGAAAGAAAGGCCTACCAATTCTACTTTCGAAAAATCAGCCACTGAAACTCTATAGAGCACAGTTCTACTCTACCATGAGTGGGTCACCGTGAGTTGAAACCAACTCAGTGACAACTGGTTTGATGTTTGGGTTTATCCCCCTCTTATTTGAATCATGGGAGCCCTGGGCAAAATTTTGGTTTTCTGTTCTTCCCAAGCCATAGAATAAGTCAGTGCCTTGGGGAGAGTGGGGTGGAGACAGGCTGGAGTTCCTGGAAGTGCTACCTCTGATGTCTTCCCAAAGTTATCTCTCCAAATACACTTGGGAGAGAGCCTTGCTAAAGGAGCTGCTCTTATTGCTAACAGAAAACAAAAACGGAAAGAAAAATCCTCTGTCCATAGCAGCTCCCAAACCCAAATGCTCCTCAAAGTCATCAACAGTGATGTTTGGGAGCTGAGGATCTGAATACCAGAGGAAACATCCTTTTCTTAGTGGTGAAGGAGTAGAGCCTGCTTCCCAAACTCAGGGATCCTCATTTCACAGGGAGATACAGGTCAGGGAGGGCTTCATGCTTGCAGGATGCCAGCAATTTTAGTGGAAACAAAAGACTGAGTTGCTGCTGAGCTGATTCAATTCGTGGTGACCCCATGTCTTAGTTATCTAGTGCTACTATGACAGAAATATCACAAATGGATGGCTTTAACAAGCAGAAAATGATTCTCTCAAAGTCTAGGAGACTTGAAGTTCAAATTCAGAGAGATGGCTCCAGGAGAAGGCTTTCTTTCCCTGTTGGTTCTGGAGAAGGTCCTTGGTGTCAATCTTCCACATCTGAGGAGCTGTTCAGTGAAGAAACTCCAGGTCAAAAGGACATGCTCCCCTCCTGGTTCTTTATTCCTGGTGACATGAGGTCCCCTGTCTCTCTGCTCCCTTCTTTCTTTTATATCTCAAAAGAGATTGACTGAAAATACAACCTAATCCTATGAATTGAGTCCTGCTGTATTTACACAACTATCGCTCATCTTGCCTCATTGACATCCTAGAGGTAGGATTTACAACCCACTGGAAAATCAAAGCAGATGACAAAATGGTAGCAATTACATGATACTGGGAATCATGGCCTCATCAAGTTGACACACATTTTGGGGGGACATACTCCCTAATACTCCATGCATGTTGTAGTAGAATTGTGCTCCACAGGGTTTTCAGTAGCTGATTTTTTGAAGCAGATCACCAGACCCTTCTTCCAGTTCATCTCTGTATGGGCTTAAATCTCCAGCCTTTCAGTGAGCAGGCAAGTACTTAAAGGTAAGACCCAAAGACTCCGTTTTCAGCAAGGGGGCTCTGATGTTCCACCTGCAATTGTAGCCTCCTCATCCTGCTGCCTTTCTGTCTGGAAGATTTAGTGGGCAGCTGCAGCACAAGGAGACCTGTCAATCTGCAGTTTCCGTGTGTCTCTGTGCCTTTCCATCATACCAGGATATTGAAAGGAAAGCCCCAGCTTACCTAGAGTATCTACTCAGCAAAGTCTTGGGGATTTGCTTCTCACTCAACTCAGTCATACTTGCTTGCTGCCCAGCCCCTGAATTCCCTTACTACAAGGAACCCTGCTTCAGAGAATTAAGACTTGGTACTTTGGTTACCTCTGGGACCAGGGGTCCCTCCCCAAGTCTCGTTCTTCTTTGTCAGAGGTAGCTGAGAAGGAAAGGAGGGAAAGATGATATATGTATATACATAAACTGTCTTTGGAAGCAAAGCAAGCCTTAAACCTGGTGCCAGCACTTACTAGCCTGTGTCCCCTCCAAGTTCCATTTTGCTCATATGTGAAATGGGAATAGAACCCTTCCTTCATTGGGGATCATATACAAGTTGAAGTTAAATAACCATTTGTTTCTAACAGTGGGCTGTAGGTTGGAGGATGGACCCAGTGACCTCTTCAAGTCACTATCTTGTTTAGACACCTGTAACTCTAGGTAAACCTAGGTGAGTCTAGAAATGACCATAAATGGCTCATTACTCTGCATGACTGACAAAGCAGTAGGGCCCTTGAGCAATTTTAAGGCAGCTGAGAAAAGGTGCCAATAATGGACATCTCTTTTGCATCCAGAGAGAGAGTGTCTGAGGCATCATGCATCAATTTCTAGCTGGTTTTTGATGATTTGTTTTTCATGGTGATATGGGGTGGAATGGCTGGTGCTGATGTGCGGGAGGAGAACAAAAGGAGCATTGTCAAATTTGAGTAAAGTCAACACTGAGCCAGGAAAAAAGGCACTTGTTATGCAATACACATAACAGGAAGGGCCAACCCAGGGTGGTAGTCTTGATATGTGGAGCAGGAGCTACAATTTAACCAAGGAAGATCAAACCAAACTAACTCCAGCACCTAGTCTTAGGTTATGGAAGAGAACTGGCTAAACCTAGGGTACTGCCCCACCTCCAAGGAGAGAGACATTTTCGATCACTACTGCACAGCATGACCACTGTGGCCGGTAAAGATGTGAAGGTGTGAGGTGATGAGATTACAGGGCTTCCCAGGAAAAGCAGGTGATAGGCAGACAAGAGGGAGTTCTGGAAGCCAGTTGAGATAAAAGGATCATATTAAGTCTCAAAGGCCAAGGCCAGGGGGGATATCAGAAGGAGAGCCACAGCTTGTGGCACCAGAGAATAGGAAATGCCAACCGAAACTCTCTATCATTCCTTATCATCTCTGCAATATTAACTGAACAGTAGGCAGCAGAGGACGGAAGAATGTTTCTCTCTTTTCCTAGCCAGGATTAGCTAGGAAAACCCTGTGATGACGATGGCAGTGGTCACCATTGCTGAGTACCCGTTAGGATGAGTACGAGCACAGAGATACTGAGAACTGGTGCTGTTATTTGTTACTGGTGTGTGTCTTGTATGTATCACTGCAGTTACTTCTCTCAGCAGACCAAAAAAGTGAATGTCATTATTCTCCTTTTACAAAAGACAAAATGGATTGAAGTATCCATTCAGCCTTAAAGGTAGTAGAAGGGTCTGAATTCCCAAATACAGGTTATTCTGACTCTAGACATCTTCCTATGTTCGTAATTACCTGATCTTTCTTCTACTCGTCCTCTATGTCCTGGATTTTCAATGAACAAATCCTAGTTTCTTTACCTATACCCAAATCCCAGCTGTGTTTCCATTCCAACCATCCTTAAACTCATCAGGGAGCTGATGAGCTCCTTCCATCCCTCAGTTTGTAGCTCCTGACCTCACTATAGGACGCCTTTTTGCTTCAGCCATCTGACTTCATGGAAGCAGCTTCTGCTTAGCCCAGGGTGCAATTGTGCCCCCCAACAAACAACTGAGGCCACAGGCAAATTGTCCACAGGAATGGTCTAAGCAGAGGGACAACTTGCTTCTTTCATTTTTTAAAACTCTATCCTTGTTAGTTCTTATAAAAGTAAACATACTTTTGGTAATACAGGCTTTATAGAGACACAGTGTAGGGCAGTGGTTAAGTGTGAGGGTGTCATGGATTGAATTGTGTCCTCCCCCAAAATATGTGTAGTAATTTGGCTGGGCCAAGATTTCCCGCATTCTGTGACTGCCCTTTATTTTGTGATTTTCTGATGCTGTAAATCTTAACCTCTGCCTGTGACTAATAGATAAAATGATTATGTCAAAAGAGGGCTAGGAACTGCAACACCCTTACTAAGGAAATTTCCCTAAAGTGTATCTTGCACCACCCTTTATCCTTTCATCCTATGTGAGATAAAAAGAGAAGCAAGCAGAGATTTGGAAACCTCACATCATCAAGAAAACAGCACTGGGAGTAGAGAGTGTCCTTCAGAGCTGAGATTCCTGCAACAAGATGCTCCCTGGACAAAGACTGATGCAACACAAGGACTCACGTCCAAAGTCGACAGAGGGAAAGCCTTCCCCTAGAGCGGACATCATGAATTTGGACTTGTAGCCTACTGGACTATGTAAGAATAACTTTCTTTTGCTAAGGAAAGTAGTATTTCTGTCACAGCAGCACTAGCTGACTGAAACAGAGGGTCAAACAATATTGGCTTCACTCTTTCAATTAACAGCACCACCATAGATAAAACACAATTTAATCAACTACTGAATTGTCTACTGATGAGCAGTCAGGCTCTTTCGAGTTTTGTTGATGTTACAAGCTATGATGAAATAAGCAAATACGTACATATATACAGAGCCTTGGCAGTGTAGTAGGAAACCCTGGTCACATAGCCACTGACCAGAAGGTGGGCAGTTCAAATCTACCACATGCTCCTTGGAAACTCTATGGGACAGTTCTACTCTGTTCTCCAGGGTCGCTATGAGTTGGAATCAACTCAATGGCACATCTCTTTCATTGACAGTGTAGTGGTGAAGAGTTCAGCTCGAGACGGAGTAAAATTGACATCAAAGGGTCTTTCTTTATACATATATACTGGCATTTTCATTTGTATAAGAGAGATTCCCCAAAGTGAAATTTCTGAGTCAATATGTGGGAGCTGAATGTCTAGCTCTGTGAGTGTGTGTGTGTGTGTATGTTTTAAATGCCATTGTTATTGTGGTAGTTGGTCATCTGAAACTACTAGGTCTTTTCTGTGGCATTATTAATCATGAAGTTTCTATAGACAGAACAGTTATTTGTACCAGAGTTGACTTTTCTTTGTCCTAAGAGAATATTTTTGTAATCTTTTCCTTTCTCCCAACATTCTTATTTATTTATTGTAATTGAGAGAAAGTGTACAATCCAGTTTAAATTTGCATGCCTGCCTATGTGCAGCTCCTACTTCCCTCCTTACCTGGTGATAGCACACTCCTCCTTTCTGTTGTATACAGGTCATATCCTCTTAACAATCTCCTGTCCCTTCTTCTCCACCTTCTCCACTCTCCTCCTGTAAGAGGCCACTAGGATGACATCGTACAAATCCATAGAACCATAAAGTGCACATATGATATCTTCACACTATGTGGCCAAGTCCAGTCCATTCCTGTCTGAGGAGCTGGCCTCAGTAATAATTTATGAACAGGGGCAGTATCAGATCTAGGGCCCACCTCCCAGGGGAACCCCCAGACCTTCAGACCATCAGTTGCAATCTTTTAGTGGAGTTCTTGGAGTGCACCCCTTGTTTGCTCATGTTGCCACAGGGACTCAATTTTGTGAGCCACATCATGGCTGTCACTGGTGGTGGCCGAGCACCGTCTTGTTCTTCTGGTCATATGTTGATGTAGTCACCCACTCATGTGAATCTATCTGTCTTCTGGGCTCTCTTTCCCCGATGTTGTTTTGGTCCTTGATGATCATCTGTTCCTGCTGAGTTGGGACTATGTAGTGTACCTCAGATGGCTGCTTGCTGGCTTTTAAGACCCACTCACCAATATGGGGTGGACAAGACTCTTAGCAATAGGCTAGTTGTGCCAACTGGCCTAAATGTCCCCTGAGAGCATGTTCCCTGGAACCCCACCCCTGCTACTTTGTCCTTGCAATAGTGGGTTAAGATTGGTCTTCCCCTTGCAAACAAAGCTGGTGATTTCTTTCTCCATCTCATTGAAAAATGTCCCTGGAAGTTCTATTGGGATTGCCTTGTATATGTAGATCACTTTGGGTAAAACAGACATTTTCACAATGTTAAGTCTTCCTATCCACAAGTAGCGTAGGTTTCTTCATTTATGTAAGTCTCTCTTAGTTTCTTGCAGTAGGGTCTTGTAGTTCTCTTTGTATTGGTCCCTTATTTCTCTAGTTAGATTTATTCCTAGGTATTTTATCTTTTTGAGGGCTATAGTGAATGGTACTGATTTGGTGACTCCTTCTTGAATGATCCCTTCGTTGGTATAAAGAGATCATACTGATTTACTTATGTTTATCTTGTATCCTGAAACTTCGCTGAACTGTTCTATCAGTTTGAGTAGTTTACTTATGGATTCTTTAGGATTCTTTGCATGTACAGTCATGTTGTCTGTAAATAGGGAGATTTTTACTTCTTCTTTGCCGATGTGGATGACCTTTGTTTCTTTGTCTTGTGTAATTGCTCTGGCCAGAATTTCTAATACAGTGATGCATAGAAGAGGTGAGAGTGGGTACCCTTGTCTAGTTACTTTCTCAAGGGGAATTGTTTCAGTCTCTCTACATTCGGGATGATATAGGCAGTTGGCTTTGCGTAGATGGCCCTTATTGCACTGGGGAATTTGCCATCTATTTCTATTTTGCTGAGTTTTTAGCATGAATGGGTGCTGGACTTTGTCAAATGCCTTTTCTGCATCAGTTGATAAGATCAAGTGATTCTTGTCTTTCGTGTTATTTATGTGGTTGATCACATTAATTGTTGTTCTGGTGTTGAACCAGGCTTGAAAACCTGGTAGAAATTCAACTTGGTGTTGGTGAATTATTTTTTTAATATGTTGTTGAATTCTTTTGGCAAGGATTTTGTTGAAGATTTTTGCATCTAGATGAGTGATACTGGTCTGCAGTTTTCCTTTTTTGTGTGATCTTACCCTGCCTTTAGTATGAGGGTTATGGTAGCTTTCTAGAATGAATTTGGGAGTTTTCCATCCCTTTCTGTGCTGGGAAATAGTCTCAGTACCATTGGTGTTAACTCTTCTCTAAAAGCTTGGTAGAATTCTGCAGTGAAACCATCTGGGCCAGGGCATTTTTTTTTTTTTTTTTGGTTAGTGGTTTTGTGATGATTTTTGCAGTCTCTTCCTTTGTGATGGGCTTGTTAAGTTGTTCTCCTTGTGATAATTTTGGTAAGTGATATGAATCTAGGAATTTATCCATTTTCCCTAGGTTGTTAAATCTGTCAGAGTACAGTCTTTTGCAGTATTCTGTTATGATACTTTTGATTTCTGTTTGATCTGTTGTGACATCTTCCATCTTATTTCTTATTTGGGTTATTTGTTTCCTTTCCTGTTTTTCTTTAGTGAATTTGGCCAATGGTTTCTCAATTTTGTTGATCTTTTCAAAAAGCCAGATTTTGATCTTCATCAATTTTTTCATTTGTTCTTCTGTTCTCTAGTTCATTTAGTTCTGCTCTAATCTTTGTCATCTGTTTTCTTCTAGTGCCTGAGATGTCCCTCTGTTGCTCCCTTTCTATTTGTTCAAGCTGTAGGGTTAATTCTTTGATTTGGGTCTTTTCTTCCTTCTGGATATGTGTACTAATAGAGATAAATTGATCTCTGGGTACTGCTGCGGTGGTCAGGATTACGTCAACTTGGCTACTACATATTTGGCTGCTGTATTAAGTGGCAGGGCGGGGTTTGTGGTGGCTCCCTGCCCCTGGGCTCTCATCTTGCAACCTTTCACTACGGCAGCTGGTCGCTCACGTGGCCAGGAGCTCCTGCTCTCTTCTTCCAGCGTCTCGTTCCAGGACTTGAGCTAGCAGCTGTTGGACTCATCAGTCCTAACAGTCGGCACTTGAGAGTCCTGCTCCCTGACCTGCCGATCCTGGGTTCGCCAGCCTCTGTCGCTTCATCTCACCACCAGCTTGGGATCCACTGACCTACACAACCGGTGATCTAGAACTCTGGTCGCTGACTTACTGACCTTGGGTTCCCTCAGCTTCCGTGGCCACGTGAGGCTTGTGCCAGAGCTTGGGACATTTAGCTTCTGTGATTATGTGATCTTATATTTGTATCCATCCATCCATCCATCCATCCATCCACCCATCCATCCATCCACCCATCCACCCATCCACCCATCCACCCATCCACCCATCCACCCATCCACCCATCCACCCATCCACCCATCCACCCATCCACCCATCCACCCATCCACCCATCCACCCATCCACCCATCCACCCATCCACCCATCCACCCATCCACCCATCCACCCATCCACCCATCCACCCATCCACCCATCCACCCATCCACCCATCCACCCATCCACCCATCCACCCATCCACCCATCCACCCATCCACCCATCCACCCATCCACCCATCCACCCATCCACCCATCCACCCATCCACCCATCCACCCATCCACCCATCCACCCATCCACCCATCCACCCATCCACCCATCCACCCATCCACCCATCCACCCATCCACCCATCCACCCATCCACCCATCCACCCATCCACCCATCCACCCATCCACCCATCCACCCATCCACCCATCCACCCATCCACCCATCCACCCATCCACCCATCCACCCATCCACCCATCCACCCATCCACCCATCCACCCATCCACCCATCCACCCATCCACCCATCCACCCATCCACCCATCCACCCATCCACCCATCCACCCATCCACCCATCCACCCATCCACCCATCCACCCATCCACCCATCCACCCATCCACCCATCCACCCATCCACCCATCCACCCATCCACCCATCCACCCATCCACCCATCCACCCATCCACCCATCCACCCATCCACCCATCCACCCATCCACCCATCCACCCATCCACCCATCCACCCATCCACCCATCCACCCATCCACCCATCCACCCATCCACCCATCCACCCATCCACCCATCCACCCATCCACCCATCCACCCATCCACCCATCCACCCATCCACCCATCCACCCATCCACCCACCCATCCACCCATCCATCTCTATTATAAATCTTTCCTTCTACCTACACGTGTTACTGGTTTTGCTTCCCTAGAAAACCCAGCCTAAGACAACTGCTTTGTCTGTATCCTGTAAGTTCTGGTAGGAAGCGTTTTCTTTCTCATTTGAATCCATAAATTTCTTTATTTCATCTTTGCTTTCTCCTGCAACCCATGGCTTTTTATGCAAGGTGTTATTCTGTTTCTGCGAGATCCTGTTTCTATCTGTGTTTTTTGTGCTACTGATTTAAACTTTTATGGCTTTATGGTCTGAGAAGATGCTTTGCAATAATTCAGTGGTTTGGATTTTGTTGAGATTTGCTTTATATGCTAACACGTGGTCTGTTTTGGAAAATGTTCCATGTGCACTGGAGAAGAAGATGTAGTTATCTGTTGATGTATAAAAAGTTCTGTATATGTTGATGAGGTCTACTTGGTTAATTGTGGTAATAAGATCTTCTGTATCTTTACTGAGCTTTTCTCCAGAAGATCTGTGCAATACTGAAAGTGGAGTGTTGAAGACTCCCACTATTATTGTGGAGTGCTCTATCTCATTTTTCAATGTAGTCAACATTTCCTTGATGTATTTAGATGCTTCAGTATTGGTTGCATATTTAATATTGGTAAGTCCTGCTTGTGTATTGAAACTTTCATCAGTAAGTAGTGACCAGCCTTGTCCACGATGGTGGATTTCACATTAAAATCTATTTTGTCTAAGATTAGTATTGCCACACCTGTTCTTCTTTTTATATTTTAGCTTGATATATATTATTCCATCCTTTAATTTTCAGTTTGTTCATATCTTTAAGTCTAAGGTAAGTTACTTGTAAGCAACATATAAACAGGTCGTGTCTTTTGATCCAAGATGCTACTTGTTGTCTCTTTACTGGAGCATTCAGTCCATTTACATTCAGTATAATTATTGATAGATATGCGTTTAGTGCTGTCATTTTGATATATTTATTTTTGTGTTGATATATTCTCTGCTGCTCTTAATTTTCTGTTCTGGGTCGTTCTTCTGTATGTGTTGACTTTTCACCCTTTTCAGTGTTGGTTTTGTGTTTCTTGAGACTCCTGTGTTACATTTCTTGTTGTAATATGCTACATCTTTATTGAACTTTGCAGCTACTCTCATGGTCCCTCTTTAGTATTCTAAGTTTAAACTCAATTTTACCTTCTACGTGACTATTAACTTCCTCTCCATCTCAAAGGATCATAACTACTGTAGCATACCCCTCTTTTTAATGTGATGGTGTCTTAGTTTTTATGACATGATCACTGGATCCCTTCTCTTAATAGTATGGCTTTGATTGAGTTTTCTACCTTCTCTAACTGAGTAGGTTTCTGGACATTGTGTCCTGCATTGTCTCTTTACATATAAGGTTAATGGTTTCGTTTTTCTAAGCCAAGAGCTTCTTTCAATATTTCTTGTAGCTTTGGTTTGGTTTTTGCAAAATCCTAAGTTTCTGTTTATCTGCAAATGTCTTAATTTCATTTTCATATTTGAAAGAGAGTTTTGCAGGATATGTAATTCTTTGTTGGAAATTTTTCTCCTTAAAGGTTTTGAGTGTGTTATCCCACTGCCTCCATGCCAACATCGTTTCTGCTGAGAAGTCAGATGAAAGCCTACAGGGCTTCCCTCTGAATGTAAGTTTTCCTTTGAGTCTCACTGCCTTTAAGAGTTTCTGATTATGTTTCATTTTGTTAAGTTTGGTTATAATATAACTTGTTGTCTTTCTTTTGGCATCAGTTTTATGTGGCATTTGATACATATCTTGGATATCTATGTTCTCTTCTTTCATAATTTCAAGGAAGTTTTCTGTCAACAACTCAGCAACAATACTCTCTGTGTTTTCAGGTATCCCTCCCTGTTCAGGAACTCCTGTTAACTGTAGGTGGTTCCCCTTGATAGAGTCCCACATGTTTCTAAATGCTTCTTTATTTTTGTTGTTTATTTTCTCTGACTTCTCCTCACAAATGCTGTTGTCAATAGTTCTGTCTTCAGAGTCAGAAAGTCTCGTTTTCAGTTGTTCAGTTCTGCTCTTTTGGCTTTGAATTGAATTGTCTAATTCTTTAATTTTGTTACTGATCTGTTGGTTTTCAGAATGCTGATGTTCCATCTGTTTCAACAGCTTGCTTAATTTTCCATTTTGCTCTGCTGCAGTTTGTATAATGTCTAGGAGGGGTCTATATATAATTCTTTTGTACTTGACCTCTGATAGTTTCAGAAAGGCTTCTTTATCTGGGAAGTTCTTTGATTGTTTATTTGGGGAATTTTCTGTAGCCATAGATGAATTTTTTTTAAGTGCTTCATTAAGGGTTGTTGCTTTCTGGACATCTAGAGGCTGTTTATTTTCTCTGGTGTTGCCTTAACAGGAGCTGTAGTGCAGTTCTGAGAAGGAAGTTGATCACCAGCCACTTCTATGTACTTCAGTGAGTGGGCCCAGTGGAAACTCTGGGGTAGCAGACTCCACCTCCTAGTTGGCAATGACATGGTCATACTTATAGAGTCACTAGTGGGCTGTCAGCCAACCCTATAATGTGGGTCAGTAAAGGCTGAAAGAGATGCCAATGGACTGTACCACAGTTATTTTTCTAGGTAGTCGTATTTTAAAAGGTGAAAACTCTCTGGTCACTTCCAAAATCAGTTCAGCAATTGGTGTGGTAAGATCCTCCTTCCAGCTCACAGCAGAGGGACCTCATCAGCTGTTCCTGGATGCTGCAATACAGTTGAAAGTAGGACAGGCTACTGGTCTGCTGTCGTCCCCTTTTAGGTCCCTACCATAAAGTGACACTGTGCTAAACACAACTTTTCTGTGGTAAGAGTGCTCCCTGGACTAAGACTGCCTTCCAGCCTGGGAATTTGCCCCTGCTGAGGCCTCTGGTTGGGTATTTCCACTTCACAGTTGAACAATATGGCATCCAGGTCCATCTGCCCCACCTCTGTGAAACAGTAGAATCTACAGCAGAGGTCCAAAAAGAGAGAGTGGAGGATCTGTGGTGCTCTGAGTCCAGAGCCAGGCTGTCCAAATGTGGCCATTCCACCCACTGATCACTTTAGCACTGCATGTCTCATGACTGCTCTTTGAGCCACTCCCCGATCTGCTGGCTAACAAAAAGAAAAAAAAGAAAAATGCTAGTTACCTTCAGTCTGTGGTAGCTGGCTGATTCAACCAGAGTGGGGCTCAGCCAAAGACAAGCAGTTTCCTGTTCAGTGCCATGTAGTTCAAGCCGACAGCCCTATGCCGTGTCCTAGGGCTCATTGGGTGTCCAGAAAGCTTTGTTTAATTACTAATCCAGGCCTTAGTTTCCAGAGGGAGTTAAGGAGACATGTGTCTAGTCTGCCATCTTGACTCCACCACCTTTAATCTTTCTAATGTGTACTGTCCCTGCTTTCACCCAACCAAATTTCTATCAACTACCTAATCTATGACCAGCCCCCCCCTTCCCTTCCCTCCCTTGCAGCCATCAGTCTTTTCTTTTGTACATGAGTCTATTTTAAGTACTTAGAGTAGGGGTCTCATACAATATTTGTCCTTGTGCAGGTGACTAATTTTACTCAATGAAATATATTCCAGTTGAAGCCAGGTTATGAGATACTTCTTAAAATCATCATTATTCTTTATCAACACATAGTGTTCCATTGAATATATATACCATAGTTTGTTTATCCATTCATCTATTGATGGGCATCTGGGTTGATTCCATCTTTTTGCTATTGTGAATTGTGCTGCAATAAACATTCATGTGTGTGTATCTGTTCATGTGACTTCCCTTGATTCTGTAGCATATATTCCAAGCAGTGAGATTACTAGGTCAAATGGTATACCAATTTCCAGCTTTTAAGGAAGTTCCAGAGTGCTTTCCAAAGAGATTGTACCATTTTGCCTTTCAGTTTTCATGATTACTAAGGATGCTGCAATGAACACATTTGCAAAGTTGTATGTATGTTTACATTTTTAATATCTTCTTAATACCAAGATTCTTACAAGAGAAATTGATGGCTGTTATGGACTGAATTGTCTTCCCCCAACATATCTGCTGAATTCTTGGCCCTTGTACTTGTGGATGCTATCTTGTTTGGAAACAAGATTTTCTTTGTTATGTTAGTTAGACCATAAGTGGATAGAATGGGTTCTAAATCTAATCACTTCTGAGTTATTTAGACCCAGATATATGTAAGCACACACAGAGGATTGCAAAGGAACCAAGAAAACTCTGGGGCTACTGACAAGGAAGGAATTGACCATGCTGAGACACTGATTTGCACTTTTGGCCTGAGAACTGTGACTAAATAAATTCCTATTCTTTAAAGCCACTTACTTATGGCATTTCTTGTTACAACAGTGCTAGCTCACTAAGATATTAGGTCAAGACGTATGAATGGTTTTGATGCTATCTTGGTCTTGATACCATATTATTTCTTTCCTGAACACAGCAGTGATGACAGAAATGCCTTCTATATTAGTTATATATTGTGCCATTACCAATTATCTCAAAACTTAGCAGTTGAAAACAACAATAAAATTTTATTATTCTTCCAAGTTTCTGTGGGTCAGAAAATTGATAGTGGCTTCACTGGGCTGCTCTTACTTGGGAAATCTCCTGAGGTGATAACCGAAACATCAGCCAGTGCTACAGCCATCTGAAAGCTTGGCTGAGGCAGAGGGATCCACTTTTAACAGCACTAACTCAGATGGACAGTTAGTTGGTGCTGGTTGTTGATAGCAAGCCTCAGTTTCTTCACCCATGTGGCCTCTCTGTAGTCTGATCAAGTATCATTACAATATGGCAAATGGCTTATTCAGAATGAGAGAGAAAGAAAAAAAGGGGGTGTAGAGAGAGAAACAGAATGGAGAAGTAGGAAGAGAGAGAGATGGAAGCCACAATGCGTTTGTGGACTAGTTTTGGAAATCACACACTGTCACTTCTGGTACATTCCATTCTTTAGAAGCAAGTCACTGACTACTGCCAAAATTGAAGGAAAAGGGACTCAGATTCCACCTTTTGAAGGAACAAATATCAAAGAAATTTTGAGCACAGTCTTTTTGTAAGCCTAGTTTAGGTGGATTGATGTCCTTGGTACAAGCCTTCAAAAATATATTTCTAACTAGAAGTTTTCGGTCCACTTGAAGCCCCCCAAGGCTCAGCTGGTGAGAATGTGGTACTTGTAGGCTGCCAAACACCTGCTGCCGATAGTGTCCAGTCCCAAGTGCCCCAGCTAATATCCAGGCTCAAGATTTATGATTTAATTATGTAAATAGAGAGATTATGCCATCAGGGGTGCTGGTAAGCTAATTATTAAACAGGAAATCAATGCCACTAAAGTCAAAAATAATGAGTCCCATGGCTTCCAATGCTCTGACTATAATTGCAATAGTGAGGATCTTATTCTAAACGACCATGACAGAGAGCTGGGAGGGAAATGACCCTTCTCATGTGATTGATTCATTGAGACCTTGTCTAAGTCTCCTTTTTGTAGTGTATCGTAAGCTGAAAATATTCTTGGCGGTCCCTCTCCACCTCTGCATGTGGCTGTGTAGTCAACTGGTATGGCTCTAACAGAATACCACAAGTAGATGACTTTAAAAAGATAAATTCTATATGTCACAGTCCAGTAAGCTAAAAGTCCAAGTTCAGGAAGTAAGCTCCAGGGGGAGGCTTCCTCTGCTGGCACTGGAAGGAGGTCCTTATGGTCAGTCTTCCCCTGGACTGGAAGTTTCTGAAGTGCAGAGACCCTAGTCATTTGCAAAAGAAGCTTATTTCACTCCTGGAACTGATGTCTTTCTTGATATTGTAAGGTTCCTAAAAGTCTCTACTAGCTTCTCTCCTTTGTATCTCAAGAGACTACCTCAAGGCACAAAGCAAACTTGCACACTGAATCTCGTCCCACCAACACAACTGCTGCCCACTCACCCTCATTAACATCATAGAGACAGGAATTCCAGCATCGGGGAACATCACAGAATACCGGGAACCAGGTCCAGCCAAACTGCTACGTAGACTTTTTGGGAAACACAATTCAATCCATGATGGTGTCCAGTCATTCTATAATAGATTAGGCCAGTCACTCTGGAAAGCAACCACGTAGACTATCATGGCCAGCACCAGTGGGGGAGATGTGGCTTTAATCAGGGCAAAAGCTCAACTGGAAATATTTGTGTTTGGAAAACTAACACAGGGTGAGAGCGTTTCCCCGGATCCCCCTCTCATCCTCTACAAAATGTCCAATTATCCCTGACAATGGGCAAAACTGGACAGAGTGGTCTCCTGACCTGAAAGTACCCTGGAGGCACAAGAGCGCCTACGCTTATCTTCCACTCTTCACTCTCCTTCATTCCCACTGCAAAGCCCTGGGCTCCAGCTCTGGCTTTGTCTATTTTGTTTTACGTTGCTGTATTTCCTCTAGTTCCAAAATGACTGAGTTAATCCTCTGCTTCTGTCTAGTACTGCTATAAGAAATAGCCACATGCAGTCTATTTCTGTACTCATAATAAATACTATTGAGGACCATGACTGATACACGTGGAACAAGGAGATGAGGGGGATTATTCTTTTGACAAAGGCCCAAACCGAAGCAAAGGACAAGATGCAATGAAGAATTCTGCATTCTAAAAGAGAACTGCCTGGGTACATGTTTAGTCATCTACGGCTTTAACAAAAACACCACATGTGGGTGGCTTTAAAAGAGAAATTTTATTTTGTTGAAGTCCAGTAGCTTTAAAGTCCAAATTCAGGATGCCAGCTCCAGGGGAAGGCTTTCTCTGCTGCTCTGGAGGAATGTCCTTGTTGTCAATTATCCCCTAGGCTAGAAGCTTCCTGGGGCAGGACCCCAGTCCTGTCCAAAGGACACATTCAGCTCCTGGCACTGCTTTCCTAGTAGTGTGAGGTCCCCAGATCTCAGCTTGCCTCCCTTTCTTTCATACTCCAAGAGGACGCCCCAAGCCACAGTGCAACCCCACTTACTGACTTTTGCTGCACCAACAAGGCTGCCACCCACCGTCCCTCATTTACATCACAGAGGCAGGGTTTACATACAGCATACGTCACACTGGGAATCATTGCACAGCCATTTCTACATACTTTTTTTTTTTTTTTAGGGAACACAATTCAATCCATGACAGTGTACAACCTATGCACCCTGGTGATGTGGCAAGTGGTATGTATGGCAGATTTGTAGAACCAGCAATCTGTTTTCAACCCACACCCCATCCCTGGACCTTGTTTCCCTCCTCCCACTGATACAAAGAGAGAACTGGGAAGTGGTGTGGGAAGATGGCATCAAAGCTATTCATTCTACAGTGTCTTTGGTGAGGGACACTTCCCTTTACTTCCAGTGAAAAATGCAAGTGATCTTGGAGACCACCGGCTCTTTTGATTTAGAGATTTCTGTAAGAGATATATGGAGGTGACCCATGCCAACCAAGGGGGAGAGTATTGTAGAGTCTGAGAAACAAGAAATGAAGGCACTTCATCCCATTTCCCTTTAGCCCTTGGAGAACACAGAGGAAGTCTGAAGCCTTTCCTACATCTCCCATAAAAGGCATGGGATAGGGACAGGCAAAGGTGCAGGCTGCCCAGATGGCAGAACAAATGAGAAGTGTCCCTAGCCAGAGTTGGATTGGGGGCATAGTTTGCTGCCTGAGTTGAAGGAGGGCAATATATTCTCCTTTATGAATGCGTCTTTATAGGAAAGGAAACTGGCATTAAGTTGAATATTGTCCAAAAACACCACATGCCAGCTTCCGTCTCACTAGAGACTACTAGCCTCACACAGAAAAGGGCTGAACCTGGAAAGGACTGGAGACACTTCCACAATCACTACCTGACCATGGCTCCTGCCTCCCCACCCTCCTTCTTCCTGCTCCTGAGCCTAGAACAGCTAGACCCAGGAGGAGGAGGAGAAGTGAAAAACCATGTCCTACTCCTCCTGGCTCCAGGTCCCTAGAGCCACAGTCTTCCTGGGGCTGGGAGAAGGAAAAGCTTTGAGTCACATACAGATTTGGAGTTTTAAAATGACTGGACTGAATCTTTAATAACTGAAAGTGACAGGAACATTCTGCCCAAAATGGCATTAACTGATGGGGAAAAGAGATTCAGCAGAACACAGCAGAAGCAGTGACTGGAAAAAATTAACTTCTGTGTTTATACTCCACTGAGTTGAGACTCTTCAATAATCCACTGCACATCATTCCAGTCAATGCTCCCTAAATAAAGCCCCATGAAGAGAAATTATCTTTAGAATTTTCTACAAGGCTATCCAGGGACATAGGCCAATGAGTACCCTTACAGTCTATGAGAGAAAGGTAAATTGATGGACTTTTTCTTGGGAATAATTAAGCAGTATATAAGATAAGCCTTTAAGCATACATGCTGTGACCCGTCTCCTTTTTTTTCCAGGAATTCAAAAATTTTATCATTCTACAGATTTTTATTTGTCATGTCAATTTGTGCCAAGTATGTGATAGAGATTGTGGTAGGTCTGTTGACCATGATAGACATGAACTCTAACTTTGTGAACCTTAAAACTTAGTGAAGAAGATACAGATAAGCGGGATATTATAGTACATCCTGATCCTGCTCTGATGGAATGAAGAGCCATTGACTGTGACCTGACATAAGTGAGACACCGGGGCCAGTGATGGTGTATGTCACAAAAGGTCATCTGAGGGAGTGGTGTCTCAGCTGAGATCCCAAAGGTGAATAGGACTTAGCTAGGTAAAAGACTGTAGGTGGTGGAAGAATGTTCCAGGTGGTGGGAAGAGTACATACAAAAGCATAGAGGCACAGGGAGCATGGGACGTCTAAAGAACTAGAAGAATTTGAGTTTGGTTAGTGTTGTGGGTTGAGTTGTGTCCCCCAAAAATATCTTTCAGCTTGGCTGGGTCATGATTCCCAATATTAAATGATTGTCTTACCATTTTGACATCTGATATGATTTCTCTGTGTTTTGTAAATCCTATCAGCATGAGATAACGTGATGAATTAGTGGCAGTTATATTGATGAGCTCTACAAGATTAGATAGCATTTTAAGCCAATCTCTTTTAGGATATAAAAGACAGAGGTGAGCAGAGAGAAATGGGAACCTCATACTGCCAAGAATGCAGTGCTGGGAGCACAGTGCATCCTTTGTACCCAAGGTTCCTGGGCTGAGATGTTCCCAGACCAAGGGAAGACTGATGCATTACAAGGACACTCCTCCAGAGCCTACACAGAAAGCCCTCCTCTTGCAGCTGGCACCCTGAATTCAGACTTCTAGTCTACCAGATTGTGAGAGAACAAACTTCTCTTTATTAAAGCTGTCTGTCCACTTGTGGTATTTCTGTTACAGCAGCACTAGATGGCCAATACAGCTAGAAAGAAGAACAAGACAGAGAGGTTATAAAAGAGGATACTGGAGAGGGAGGCAAGGGACCCCAAGAAAATTATTTAGGATAAATACAAAGACTCACCAAAGCATTGTTTATGACCGTGATATCTGAAGCTTGGAAACAATTTAGATGTCAACAAGTCCCTTGTGATGCCTGCACAATAGAACACTCCACAGCTATAAAGACTGCATTGTGGAAGAATATTCATTGACATAAAAAGATGTTCAAGATTATACTTTCAAATAAAAATTAGGATATGAAACAGTATGTACAGTATGATTTTTTTTAAATTATACAAAGATTCTGGGAGAATGCATAGCAATCAAGCTAACAATAGTTGTTCTGGGTGCTGGGACCATGAGTGATTTTCTTTTTCTTTTTCTTTTTCTTTTAGCTCAACTGTAGTTTCTTCTTTAGTTTCTCTGTGTGCAATTACTGCTTGGGTAATAAAGAAGAAGGGAAAATCATAAGACATAATATCACTGAAATATAAGCTTAAAAAATAGGGCACCAGCAAAATCTTGGTTTCTCTGGTAAGCATGAGGAAATTATTCAAATTGAGAAGGCAGCATGGATGTAAATGCAATTAAACAGAATCTCTACTGTAAAGTTTGCGAACTTCAACTAATTTTGGGTGCTCATTCAGGCTATGTCCGCCCTACATACATGCTGCCATTCTGAGTCATGTGTAGGAGAGGCCAAACCCCAGGTACTATGAGAATTCTAGATCCACTTCCCTCTTGGTCTTTGTGTCATAAAGCTGCATTCTCTGGCTTTATCTCAGACAGTTCTTGACCCGTGAGAAATTACAGGCAAGTAATCTGATAACTTTACATTAAGTTTTTTCCACAGTCATATAAATTCCAATGAGTTCTAGTGGGTTCAGCTTTGTCTCTAAGAATAGATACCTTCTGCTGGACTTACTAGTATGGCCCATTTGGGACATACACACCCACATCTGGTATTAGGAGTATATGATGGCCTACAGTGGTCTGTATAATAGAAGGTGGAGAAGATGGTGACATACTTTCTCCCCTCTGATAACAATGTTTGTGTTACTGTTTGCTTTTTGCCTTGGATGCCCACAATCAACTTGATGCTCAACTTTTATAATGAAAGAAAAACTACTCAGATTCAGCACTTCATTATTATTATTATTATTATTGTGTTTTAGGTAAAAGTTTACAGAGCAAATTAGTTTCTCATTAAACAGTTAATACACAAATCGTTTTGTGATGTTGGTTGCCAACCCTGTGATACATCAACCTTGTCCCCTTCCCCACCCCATGTTTCCTGTTTCCATTCATCCAATTTTCTTGTCTCTTTCTGCCTTCTCATCTTTGCTTTTGGGTAGGTGTACCCATTAGTTTTGTATACATGATTGAACTGTGAAGCATGTTCCTCGTGAGTGTTATTGTTGGCCCTATAGACCTGTATAATTTTTGGCTGAAGAATAAACCTCAGAAGTGACTTCAATACTGAGTTAAAAATGTGTCTGTGGCCCATACTCTCAGGTCTTCTCCTTTCTTGTCAGATCAGCAAGCCTGTGTTTACCCGTCTTTGTGAATTTGAAGTTTATTCTACATTTTGCTCTTGTTCTGTCCAGGACTCTGTATTGCGATCCCTGCTGAAGCAGTTCATGGAAGATTCAGCACTTTAAATCAATCTGATCCTAGGATATAAACTATGTCTTTCATGTAGACCCTCTGCTTAAAGCAGATCAGTCAAGAGATCTCTATCCCTTGAATGAAGTCTCATGTCCAACTGCTTTGTTCATACTGGTATTCTCCTCAGGAATTCTCTTTTCTACACTGAATTTGATCTAGGAAAATACTGTTGACCTGTTGTAGACTACTTCAAGTTTCATCTATGCAGAGGTTTCCCACTGCTGAAGTTTATAGGTATCTAGACTCTCTGAGGAGACTTGGTAGCACACTGGTTAAGAACTCAGATGCTAACCATGAAGGGTGGCACAATTTGAATCCACAAACACCTCCTTGGAAATGCTATAGGCAGTTCAACTCTGTCTTATGGGGTCAATATTAGCCAGAATTGACTCTACATAGGAGTCTTGAGAGGTACAAATGTCTTGAGAGGTGCATCAGCCCCATATTGGTAAGCAGCATCTGGTATCTTAAAAACTAGCAAGCTGCTATCTGAGGTATACCAGATGGTCCCAACTCATCTGGAACAGATGATCACCAAGAACAACAAACACATGAGGGAAGAATACCACAGGAGACAGAAGGAGCCACGTGAAAGGGGGAGTGTATCAATATGTGACCAGAAGAAACAGATGGTGCCCAGCCACCACCAAAGACAGCCATGATGGGGCATACATTGTCAAGTCCCAGTGGCAACACTAGAAAAAAAAGGGCATGCCTCAAGAACTCCACTAAAAGACAGCAATTGATGGTCTGGAGTCCTGGGTGTTCCGCTGGGAGCACGGCCCCTAGATGTGCTGCTGCTGTGACCAGAAAACATTACTGATGTCAACTCTTCTCACAGGAGTGGACTGGACTCAGGAACACAATGTGACCATACGGTGTGTGTACTTCGTGGTTCTATGAATCTATAGGAAACTGTCCTACTGGACTCTTACTAGATGGGAGAGGAGAGGAAAGAGAGGAGGGGATGGGAAATTGTTAAGAGGACATAACATATAGAGAATGACAATGAGGACTGTGCTGTCAGTGGACAAGGAGAGCAGAAGGAGCTACAGAGAGGCAGGCATGCAAATTTAATTTTGATTGTATACTTTCACTTAATCAAAATAAATAAATAAATAAATAAAAACAAAAGAGGTACATCAGAAGAAAGGCTTGGAGAACTACTTTGGACAAATCAGCCATTGAAAACCTTACTGAGGAGCTGGGGACAAGATTGTGGAGTAGTCAAAGGCTTCATGTAATTTCTCTTACAATAAAGACCTGAAAAGCAAACAGATGGATTATACATGACATTCTAGGAGCTCTGAACATCAAAGACTGAGTTGAGAAATTGGATGGAGTGGTGGGGGAGGGAGAGAAGGTTTAGAAGCAGTGAGGAGTGGCCAGACCTGATCCAGGGGGAATTGGCACCCCATAGGCCAGATCCTCTGGTACAAGCTCAGCGAGGCAAGCAGTGACATTTGGAAAGTGTTTTCCACATTGGGAGAGATTCAGTGGCAGAGTCCACTCACACATCCAGTGAAAAATGGCAGTCGATTGGTAAAAGATAAGTAACTTGCATTTAACCTGCACATGGATCAAAAAAACTCTCCTTTAGGATAACTCTCGCTCTCCCTGTCAGCTGTCCCTCTCTTGCTGTACACTGCACCTGAGCTGGCTCCAGAGACTCACACATCCCTTGAGGAAAGGACACCCTTTCCTCATAGCCACTCAGAGGCAGCTTTCAGTTCCCTGCCTTTGTCAGCACGTGAAGCCAGATACCTGGGCCCACATGGGTCATGCTTGTCCATGTAAAGCAGTAGAGGAGAGTCTGCACTGCACACTGGGTGACTGACTGTCTGGATGTCTAAGCTGAATCCATATGAGAAAAGTACATGAACTCCTGGGATCACATACTGTCACGTGTAGCCGCGTGGCTGGGTCATGATTCCCAGTATCTTGTGGCTGTCCTTCATTTTGTGGTTTTCCTATGCTGCATGTTAAAGGATTAGGGTGGGACTATAAATCCCTTCAGAAGATCACCTCCCTGCTCCACTGTAAAGGAAGTTTCCCTGGAGTATGGCTTGCCCCACCCTTAATCCTTTCACCCTGCAAGAGATAAAAGGAAAGGGAAGCAGGCAGAGAATTGGGAACCTCACACCATCAAGCAAGCAGCACCATGAGAAGACTGCACCCTTCAGACCTGAGGTTCCTGTGCCAAGAAGCTCCCTGGGCAAAGACTGGTAGACTACCCGACCTTCCTCCAGAGCCGACAAGTGGGAAAGCCTTCCCCTGGAGTGGACATCCTGAATTTGGACTTGTAGCCTACCAGACTGTGTAAGAATAAACCTTCCTTTGTTAAAGCCATCCACTCTGTGGTATTTCTGTTAGAACAGCCCTAGCTGACTAAAACAGAATTTGGTAGCATGAGCGGGGGGTGCTGCTCTAGCAAATACCTAAAATGTGGAAGCCAGTTTGAACCTGTGAATGGATAGAAGATTCAGAAGTAAAAAAGACGTCACAGATGGTGAGAAACAGAGAACTGGTGGCAGCAGCAGAACCAGAGGCAGTGCTGGAGCCGACCCATGAAGCGAGAGACCCGAGTGCCTGCGCACAGTTTTCCTCGCGGATCCGGGTGTCTCTGGGCACTTTAATCGGTGGAGCTGGCCTTGCTGACCCACAGAGTGAGCCAGCTGAGTGCCTTTGGACAGGATACCTTCCACCAAGAGTGGGGTGCCTCTGGGCACTTAAGTCAGTGGACCTACAGAGCTTTGCAACACTTGCCTGGCAAGGCAGATGTGGGCCTGGGCCCTGGGCCATGCGGCCATAGGAAGCAGACGCTGAAGAGACAAACAGCATGAGAAGCTGAGCTGCCTCAGTCTCAAAAGGTATGGCCATGACCTCAGGGGTTTGAAAGGGTGGAACCATGGCGTCCTGTATTAGCAAGGGTGGAAATGCCACTCATTTGGGCTTAGGGTGCTCCTAAAGACAATGGGGCAGAGATTCTGTCCAAGTGGGCAATGAAGGCAGAGCTGTAGCACAGGGGTGGGGTCTCCACTCAGAAACCAGAGAGTGTGGCCAATACCTACAGACTGGAAGGTAGGGTCATTGTGTAGAATGTCTCAGAAAATGTCAGAGTATTTCCAAACCTTTGAGGGCTAATGTCATGTGTTCTGCTGACTTGCCTGTTAATGCCTTCTTTCCCTACAATTTCTCCCATTTGTAATGGAATGTCTAACTTGGGCCTATTCTGCCATTGTACCTTTGGAAGCAGACAGTTTGCATTCTGGGTTTTATAGATGTAAAGAAATTTTTGAATTTTGGACTTGGAACTGATTTAAGACTTCTGTCATGTGGGATGGACATGATTTTGCTGTGATGAGATGAATGTGTTACATGTTTTTAGATGTGATTTTTGGGGTGCCAAAGGGTAGGATGTCATGGATTGAATTGTGTCCCCTCAAAAATACTTGCAGCCATGTGGCTGGGCCATGATTCCCAGTATCTTGTGACTGTCCTCCATTTTGTGGTTTTCCTATGCTGTATGTTAAAGGTTAGGGTGGGGCTGTAAATCCCTTTATAAGATGACCTCCCTGCTCCACTGTAAAGGGAGCTTCCCTGGAGTATGGTTTACCCCACCCTTAATCCTTTCATCCTGCAAGAGATAAAAGGAAAGAGAAGCAGAGAATTGCGAACCTCGTGCCATCAAGAAAGCAGCACCGGGAGAAGCCCTGAGTTTCCTGCACCAAGATGCTCCCTGGACAAAGATTGATACAACACCAGGCTTTCCTCCAGAGCTGACAAGCGGAAAGCCTTCCACTGGAGCAGACACCCTGAATATAGACTTGTAGCCTACCGGGCTGTGTAAGAATAAATCTTCCTTCATTAAAGCCACCCACTCTGTGGTATTTCTGTTAGAGCAGCCTTAGCTGACTAAAACAAAATTCTACACTGCTAGGTAAATTTTCACTGAAAACAGATTAAAATATTATTTTAAAAAAAATCTGTTATGAAAGGACAAATACTGTATGAGACTCCTATGATAAGAACTTAAAATCAGACTCATACATAGAAGAAAAGACTCTTTGGCAGATGCAAGGGTGGAGAGGGTGGGAGGGCAAGGTGGGGGAGGGTTTAGATTAGACCATTGTCAGAAATTTGGCTGGGTGAAATCGGGGACAGTACATATTAGTAAGAAGATCAGTATTAACCGGACTTCAACACAACTTGAGTACTCCTCCCATCTTAACCTAGTATTGCAAGGACACAGTAGCTGAGGTGGGGGCTGGGGACCATGCTGTCGGGCAAAATTGAGGCCAATTGGCACAACTAGTGTTTTGCTAATGAGTTCTCTCTGCACCCCACATTGGAGAGTGGCATCTGGGATCTTAAAAGCTGCCAAGCTGCCATCTGAGGGTACAGCAAATGGTCCCAACTCAACAGGAATGGATGATCACTGAGGTCCATAACGACGGGTGTGAAAGAGAACCCAGAAGACACAGAGACCCATGTGAGTGGGGGTCTACATCAACTTGTGACTGGAAGAATTAAATGGTGCCCAGCCACTACCAGTGATAGCTGTGATGGAGCTCACAAAGTTCAGTCTCACTGGCAACAGAAGAATAAATAGAGGTGCACCCTGAGCTCTCCACTAAAAGACTACAATTGATGGTCCAGAGGCTTCAGGGTTCTCCTGGGAGCATGGACCCTGGCCCTGATGCTACACCTGTCCATAAATCATAGCGAAGTTCAACTCTTCAGACAGCAATGGACTGGACATGACTAGGCAGAGTGACCATATTTTGGGGGCACTTTACGCTTCTATGCATCTGTAGGTTATTATCCTGCTGACCTCTTACAGGAGGAAGGGGAGTGCATGGAGAGGAGAGGATAGGAGACTGTTGGTAGGATAGGCCAAGTACAGCAGAGAGGAAGAGTGTGCTGTCACCGGGCAGGGAGAGCAATGGGAGCTGCTTATGGGAATGTATATTTTCATTCGATCATAATAGAAAAATTAATAAATAAAAAGTAAGAAATCTATTATGAGCCTACAGTGGATAAGATGGTGAACAAAAAATCTAGTCTCCTGTAATTATCACAGATGTAAAACAAAACTTCTGAAGGTTACTTGTCTATATCCTCTGAGACCATGAGTTCTGTGAAGACAGAGATCATGTATGTCTTTTCATATTTGCGTCCTTAACACCTATCACAGCACAGAGCTCAGCAAAAATTGGTTGGATAAATGGTGACTGTGGCAAGAGAAGTTTCAGAGTAGTAATGGGATCAAAGGAGGACTGTAGGAAGAAGAACAAAGAATCAGAAGTGAGACCTAGAGACAGAACAGACACTTCTTTCAAGAATCTTACTTTAGAGTATGAATTGGAAGACCAATAGCCAACGCCAGCAAGAAGGAGATGAAGAGTTTTATTTTATAAGATGTAAGAGACTTAAACATGTTTAAGTATTAGCAAAAGGAAGTGGATTAAGGTATAGGAGACTGTATTAATCAAGCTTTGTTGTGTTAAAGCTGCATACAAGGACCTACAATTAAATTTGTGAACTCATCCTAGAAAAAATACTACATACCTCATTGCTGAATATTACTATTGCCACCTTTGAAGTACTCCCCTTGGGAAGCTATGCAGTGATGCCAGCAACTAGTCCACCCTTCAAAGCAGTTTTGGAACTCTTTTTTCTGGAATGGCCATCAGAGCTGTCACCATATTACCCTTGATGTCCTGAATGTCATCAAAATGTCTTCCTTGCAGTATTTCTTTTATCTTTTGGTAAAGAAAAAAATCTCTGAGGGCCAGATAAGGTGAGTAGGTAGTGTTCCAATACAGTTGTCTGTTTACTGGCTGAAATCCCACTCACAGACAACTATACCATGAAGTCTGCAAACTTACTACTGTGCCACTGTGCAAAATGGCCATACCAGGAAGTGTTTCAAAATTGTTTGAAGGGTGTATTAGGTGCTGGCATAGGCACATAGTTTCCCAGAGGGAGTACTTTGAAGGTGACCATAGTGATACTCCGCAGTGAGGTGTGTAGTACTTAGAACAATTAAGTTTGCAGACTTGATTGTCGGACCTTGTAATATACAGCCTCCAACTTTCAGTGGCTTGCAGTAAAAACAAACATTTATTCTGTTCATTCATGTACTTGCAGACTAGGTGTCCCCGCATCAGGTTGCAGTTCTGTAGATCTACATCTGCTCCACATGTCTTCCATTTCCTTGCACCATTGAGCTTGTTCTTATAACGCTGGCAAGAGAAGTGGGAAAACAATCATGGGAGATATCTTAAGGTTTTGGCTCAGAATTGGAATGTTGTCCCTTGTGCTTGCGTCTTACTGTCCAAAACAAGTTACATGGTGATCTAAATGTCAGCAGGCCTGGGGAGAATAATCAGTCCAGAGTGAACCTTGACACAGATAGGGAACAAGGAAGAACAGTGAGATGATACTAGAGACAACAGTATGGGTGTAGTAATGGATAAGATGGGTAACACAAGGATTGCGGAGGGCAGAAGAGTGAAATACAGTTCAAATGATAAACCATGAGGTTCAGCCTAGATAAAACAAACAAACAAACAACAACAACAAAACCCCACTGCTGTCAACTCGATTTCAACTCAGAGTGACTATAGGACTACCCCACAGAGTCTCCAAGGAGTACCTGGTAGATTTGAACTGCCAACCTTTTGGTTAGCAACCTTAGCACTTAACCACTACACCACCAGGGTTTTAGAGGAGAATAAAGAGAAAGTGGAGGCTGACAGTTCAGCTATGAATGAATAGAGAGAACAAGAGATGTTGATGAGGCCAAAAATGAGATGGAGCAGAAGCAACTGAGTAAGAGGATGGTATGGTAGGTGGTTAAAATCAAGGAGTGAAGCAGTTGAGTTTAAGATGTCCGAAGTGGAGCATTTCATGGTTCTGATTAGATTTGGACTGTGCTTGTGAGTAGGTAAAGCAGAGAGAAGGCAAAGATAGCAAGAGCTAAGGAGACTAACGAACTGAAAGGCCCAGATGTTGGATGGGTGGTGCATATAGACATTGAAATCACCTAGGGTGATTCCTAGTGAACGAGAGGCTTCTCTGAGAGATGTGGAGAGAACAAGGATGAAGTGGCATGGAAGCCACAGAGGGGCACTGCCTGATACGATGGTAGAGGTCAAGAGTTCTGACGGCAGCACTGGGGAGCATGAAGGATGGCATCTCTAACTCCTGCTGTCATAGACTGAATAGTGTCCTCCCAAAAATGTGCATGGTAATTTGACTGGGCCAATGGTTCCCAGTATTGTGTGATTGCCTTCCATTTTGTGGTTTTAAGATGGTATAAATCCTAATCTCTGCCTGTGGTTAATAGACTGGATTTATGTTAACGAGGATTAGGGTGGGACTATAAAACCATTCCTAAGAGTACCTCCACGTTCCAGTGTAAAAAGAGTTTCCCTGGAGTGTGGCTTGTACCACTTTTTATCCTTTTATCCTATAAGACCTGCCAAACATATTTTTGAGAGAAAGAGAAGTTTCTACTAGAGAAGCCTGTAGGAGAATGGACATCCTTGGGAAAAAAAAAACCCAAATTTTGGTAAAGCTGGAAAAAGACAAAACCAATCAGCTGAAGATTCAGGGGAAATGACAAGTTGTTTTTACCACTAAATTTGTATCTTATTTGCAATGGAGTCAGCCCACAGCAGGAGGAGACAACGGGTGACCTGAGAGGGAAAGACAGAACAGATATAAGGTGCAGTTGGGTCAGTCTGGGAATAAGGGGTCCTAGATCTTTCTGTCGAAATGGAATCTCAGGCCAGGAGAACACACTGACGGTATTGCGTTTGTGGTTGCTAGGTGCCATCAAGTCAGTTCTGATGCATAGTGCCCCTATATACAACAAAATGAAAACATTGCTCAGTCCTACACTGTCCTCACGATCCTTGCTATGCTTGAGCCTATCCTTGAAGCCACCGTATCAGTTCATCTCACTGAGGGTCTTCCTCTCTCTCACTGACTCTCCACTTTACCAAGCATGATGTCGTTTTCCACCTACTGGCCCCACCTGATAACGTGTCTAAAGTACATAAGACAAAGGTTTTAAGGAGGATTCTAGCTATACCTTTTCCAAGACAGATTTGTTTGTCCTTCTAGCAGTCCATGGAATAGCCAATATTTTTCACCAACACCATAACTCTTGAAAATGTCAATTCTTTCACCTGCCTTATTCATTGTCCAGCTTTTGCACACATATGAGACAACTGAAAATACCATGGCTTAGATCAGGAACACTTTAGTCCTCAAAGTGACCTCTTTGCTTTTTAACATTCCGTAGAAGTGTACTGTAGCAGATTTGCCCAATGCAACACACCGCCTGATTTTTTGACTGCTGCCTCCGTGGGCATCAGTCTTGGATCCCAGTAAGATGAAATCCTTGACAATTTCAGTGATTTCTCAGTGATGTTCCTTATCAATTTGGTTGTGAGGGAAGGTTTTTGCTCATGCTGAGGTGTAATCCATACTGAAAGCGGTGGTCTTTGATCTTCATTAGTAAGTGCTTCAAGTTCTCTTCACTTTCGGCGAGCAAGGTTTTGTCATCTGCATATCACAGGTTGTTAATAAGTCTTCCTCCAATCCTGATGCCATGTTTTTCTTCATATAGTCTAGCTTCTCAGATTATTTTCTCACCATAAAAATTGATCAAGTATGGTAAATTGATACAACCTCATGCACTATCAGGACTGAATTGCATTCCCCCAAAGACGTGTGCAGCAATTTGACGAGGCTGTGATACCCAGGATTGCGTGATGTTCTTATATGTTGTGAATCTGTCTCTATGATGTCATTGAGGAAGGATGGGTAGTGGTTGTGTTGTGAGGCAGGACTCAATCTATAAGATTGTATTATGCCTTGAGAAGGTCTCTTGGAGTATAAAGGAAAGGGCAGCAAGCAGAAAGTTGGGGACATTATACCATGAGGATAGAAGAAGTCCTGGCAGCAAAGCATGTTTTTTGGATTCAGGGTCCCTTCTCCTCAGTGGCTCCCAATACAGGAGAAGACTGATGACAGAGATCTTCCTCTAGAGCCAACAGAGAAAGCATTTTCCTGGAGCTGATGCCCTGAATTTGGAATTATAGCCTATTAGACTTTGACAGAATAACATTTCTATTTGTTAAATCCACTTACTAGTGGTATTTGTATTAATAAGCACTAGATAATAAGACAACTACCTAGTATCCCCATTTTGAATGACTGCTCTTCGTTTAAGTACAAGTTTCTTATTAACATGTTTAAGTGTTTTGGAATTCCCATTCTTTGCAATATTACCCATAACTGGCTATGATCCACACAGTTGAATACTTTTGTGTAGTCAGTAAAACACAGATAAACATTTTTCTGTTATTCTCTGCTTTCAGCAAAGATTAATCTGACATCAGGAATTATATCCATTGCTCCACATCCTCTTCTGAATCCAGTCAATCTTGTCCCAGTTCCTTGTCAATGTACTGCTGCAACTGGTCTTGAACTATCTTTAACAAAATTTTACCTCTGTGTGATATTAATGGTATTATTTGATAATTTGTACATTCTGTTGGAGTGCCTTTCTTTGGAGTGGCCATAAAAATGGATCTCTTTCAGTCAGGCAGCTGTCCTCCAAATTTCTGGGCATATAAAAGTAAATAATTTCCACATTTTACCCATTTATTGAAACATCTCAATTGATATTCCATCAGTTCCTGGATCCTTGTTTTTGACCAGTGCCTTTGGTATGACGTTGTCAGTGATAGGACAACATTCCTGTGCCTACAAGGAATACCAGTTAATACCACTATTATTCAGACTTACGCACCAAACACTAATGCCAAAGATTTTTACCACCTTCTGCAGTCTGAAATAGATCAAACATGCCAACAAAACGTGTGATTAGTTACTAGCGAATGGAATCTGAAAGTTAGAAACAAAGAAGAATGATCAGTATTTGAAAATGCAGCCTAAGTGACAGAAACAGCACCAGGGATAAAAATTTTCAAGACCAACAGCTTATTCATTACAACACCTTTTTTCCAATAATATAAACAGCACTATACACACAGTCCTCACCAGATGGGACACACTGTGATCAAATCAAAGAGATGAGGGAGAAGCTCAGTATCATCAGCCAAAACTAAGTGACGGGTTAACTGCGGAACAGACCATCAGTTACTCATGTGCAAGTTCAAGTTGAAGCTGAAAAAGTAAAACAAGCCCACAAGTACCAAAATACAGCCTTGAGCACATTCTACCTGAATTTAAAGACCAGTTGCATAGAACACCAGTGACTGAAGACCAGAAGAGTTGTGAGATGGCATAAAGGACGTCATACATTAAGAAAGCAAAATTAAGAAGAAAGAATGAAAAGATCGAAGTGGATGTCAGATGACACTCTGAAACTTATTCTTGAACACAGAGTAGCTAAAGCAAACTGAAGAAATGATGAAATAAAGGAGATCAACAGAAGATATTAGTGGTGGCTACGGAAGATAAAGTGTTGCAATGACACGCCCAAAGACCTGGAGTTAGACGACCAAAAGGAAAGAACACTAAAGGCATTTGTCAAATTGCCTGAAGAAAAATTCAAGACTCAAGCTGTAATACTGAAGTATTCTTTCAAGGAAAATATTGAAGGACTTTAGAAGCATCCAAAGACAAGAAAAGAAATACAGCATCACTGTACCAGAAAGAGTTGGTTGAGGTTCAGCCATTTCAGGAGGTAGCACATAATCCGTAATTAATGGCACTGAAGGGATAGATTAAGTTGATTCCTAAATCTCTCCCCACATGTAGAAAGCAATCGAAAGTTCTGGAGAATGAAGCAACCTTAACTCACTTGAAAGTACAAGGCCCTTAAGAAAATGCTACATCAAATAAATAAACAAATAAATACCCAAAGATAATATTGAACCTGTGTTGGAAAGTGGGTCAGTGCTAATCTTCTGGACCAGCCAAGGAAAAGAATCAGCAGCAGTAATTTGATGCCTATGGCTTGTTATGCTCTGAAAGTACTTGCCCATCAATTCCAAAACTTTAGTTTGTGGGTTTTACTTTCTCATCAACCTTTACGAGGCTTATCTTACAATAAAATTACTCATATTATTTAGCAGATTATCGTCTCTAATTCAAATGATAATTAGCTTCCAGTGTTCTATCTGGTATTCACCAACCACTCTATGAAAAAGAGCTTAATGAAACAACCAAGACAAGTAATTACATTAACAATGGAGGAGCTCATGGGGATGACGTGATGAGTAACGGGACTTCATTTTTACCATGAAGTCTTGGCTGCCCAGATCCAGTGGCATTTGGAGGAGAGTATGGGACAGCTGGGAAGATGAATACCTTTTACCAGATGAATGCTTTTTACCAGATAAATGCCTTGGCAGGTCATAAAAATAGAAATCTGTGACACATTAGTGTGGGCTTAGGCTCTGACAGAATAAGGCTAATAACAACAATAAGCAACAATTAATATTTATTAAGTTTACAGCATGTAAGGCATTATATCTGGTGGTGTACAAACATTAATTCATACTGAAATCTTACGGGGTAAATATTATACTTATTTATACTTTACTGAAGAGGACTGGTGTGCAATGGTTAAGTTTTCGTCTTGTAAACAAAAGATTGCAGGTGGAACTCACCATCTGCTCCACAGAATAAAAGACCTGGATCTGCTTCTAGGAAGACTACAGCCTAGAAAATCCAGTGGGGCAGTCTTACTCTGTCCTATAGGACTTACATGAGTGAAAATTGACTCAATCGCTCACAAGTACATATTTTACTGAGTCCCTGAGTGGCACAAACCCCGAGTGGTACAAACCCTGGGTGGTGCAAAAGTTGGAAGTTTAAATCCACCCAGAGATGCCTCAAAAGAAAGACCTTCAAAAACACCACGGAACAGTTTCACTCTGATGCACGTGGGATCACTATGGGTTGGAGTCAACAATGAATACTTTGACATGACAACCACTGTAGTATTTTACCAATGAACCAACAGAGTCTGCCAAAGATTATCTGAATGGCCAAAGGCTAGTAAGTAGCAAAATTGGGACTAGAACCCTGTTTGTGAAGAAGCATGCACGAAGAATTCTAAGGTCGTGGACAAGGCCCTACAGTGACTGGGGTGACTGATATGACAAAGAGCAGCCCAGCAGAGAGCTAATGGAAAGCAGAATGGCTCTGGAAGTAATGATGCCTGCCACTAAGACCATGTGGCTGCCACAAAAATGGCTTGAATTCAGGGTTGAAAATCTATGGCACATGCACTGCCTGTCACTCCCTCCAGCTATCCCATGCCAGCCATCATTCCTTCACTGTGAAACTTGTTCCCACTGAGCACAGATGTGGTCTTATAATCCTTGTCACCACAGCTTTCCAGGCAGCTGCTCAGTCAATCTGAGCCGAAATGTAAGACAAAATCACTTTGCCATCCTTGGCTTAGATGCTCCATGAAAACAGTGGCAAAAGCACTGAACTTGGCACTTGAGGAAACCAGATTGAATACTGGTTCTCCCTTTTCCAATATTTCCCTTGGCCTGTTTCACCGTCTATGAGGACTGAATTGAATAATGTCTGCCAAGTACTATCGCAGTGTAAGTCCCAGGAAAGTGTTTCCTTCTTTCATCAAAGGTGATCAGCACATTCAGAGTTGGATCAGGGGCAGAGTAGGTTTCTCAAAGTCTTAAAAAGGAGAAAGGCAGTGGCAGAATATCCTGTATTTCAAGGAATGCACAAATAATCCTAACATTCAGGGGCAAGGACCTGCAGTGACTGGCATGACTGATGTGCAAAAGAATGGCCCAGCCAGGCTTGAAGAGAGGCACCCAGGAACATAGAGGCAAGTAAGCTAATATTATTGGCAGGGATGGAGAATCCCTGGACCAGACCTAACCTTGATACACAAGCAAACTTCCATCAGTGAAGGTTAGCCAGGCAGGACAGACAGCCTGAGATGAAGCTTCAGTAATCCTGGGGTAAAGAATGTGTACTAAACGGATGGGACATGTCTTGGTCTTCTCCCTATTCTCTATGTGTGGGTCATTTACTGCTGCTGTAACAGAAATACCACAAGTGGACAGATCTAGCAAAGAGAAATTTATTCTCTTAGAAGTCCAAATTCAGGGCACCCTCTATCCAGCTTTGAAGGAAGATCCTTGTGATACAACAGACTTTCCTTGGTCTGGAAGCATCTAAGTACAGGAACCTTAGGTCCAAAGGATACACTCTGTTCCTAGAGCTGCTTTCTTGGTACTATGAGTTTCCCATGTCTCTCTGCTTGCTTCCCTCTTGTATATTCAAAAGTGGTTGGCTGAAGACACTATCTAATCTTGTCAATCTTGTCAACGTAACTGCTGCGAATCCATCCCATTATATCATAGGGATAGTGTTTACAACACATAGGGATTGCTTCAGATGTTGAAATGGTAGACAATCATACAATGCAATACAATCATGACCTAGCCAAGCTGACACATTTTGGGGTGATGCAATTCAGTCCATGATACTGTATTTGAGCTAGGTTTTCCTAAGTTTGAAAAATGCCAAATTTTTCTTCATCTATCTAAGGAGAGAGGGGATATTTTTACATTAAAGAAGGAAGGTGCAGTTTCCAAGTGGCCTTGATGCCAAGAGTTCTGAGAGCAGTGGAGACAGGGAGGACCCTTGGATCTGGAAAAGGATAGATAGGACACCACAGGGGCCTGGAGAAGATGAGATCGGGAAGCAGTTAATCCTGGACTTAAGGTCTTCTCCTGGCCTTGACTCAAGTCTCCTTCTGTCAGATTTATGAAGACCATCGCACGGCTTTCTTGAGTCCCGTTGTCCTGCCATCTTACTTACCCCTTCAAAGTCTTGACTTTCAGTAGATGGAGGTATGAGAGGTCTAGAAAGAGCCCTTAGTGGACGATGTCTTAGCTGTCTGGGGATGCCATCACAAAATGCTGCAAGAGGGTAGCTTTAAAGAACAGAAATCTATTGTAAGGTTCTGAAAGCTGGAAATTCAAATCACAATATGTTCGTGGCAATTTCTTCCAAAGGCTCCAAGAGTAGAACTGTCCCATGCCTCTCTCCTAGCATCTGGTGGCTGCCAAGAATACTTGGTGATCCTTTGCTGCATTGAAGAAACACCTTTGTGTGTTATTTTTTCCATGTATAATTCTCTGTTTTCCCCTTGTTTTAGTCAGCTAGTGCTGCTGTAACAGAAATACCAAAAAGTGTATGGCTTTAACAAAAAAAAGCTATTCTTACACAGTCTGGTAGGCTACAAGTCCAGATTCAGGGTGTCTGTTCTAGAGGAAGACTTTCCCTCTGTTGGCTGTGGAGGAAAGTACTTGTGTTATATCAGTTTTTGGTCAGGGAGCAGGAACCTCAGGTCTGAAGAATGTGTTCGTCTCCCAGTGCTGCTTTCTTGATGGTGTGAGGTTCCCAACTCTCTGCTTGCTCCCTTTCCTTTTATTTTTGTAGGATGAGAGGATAAAATGTGGTGTAAGCCACATTCCATGGAAACTCCCTTTGCAGCAGAGCAGGGAGGTGACCAGTCACACTGTCATCCTTTCTAACATAATCTTGTCTATTAGCCACAGGCAGAGATTAGGATTTCCAACACAGGAAAATCACAAAATGGAGGACAATCACGAAATACAGGGAATCATGGCCCGGACAAATTACTACACGTATTTTCTGAGGGACGCCATTCAATCCATAGCACCCCTTTGTAAAACACTATTCAGAAGGGGTTAGGGCTAGGACCGACCCTATGGTGGTATAGCCTACCTGATAATATCATCGAAGAAAAGAATCTGTTTCCCCAGACACGTTCACATTCATAGGTAGAGGGGTTAGATTTCAGCATGTCTTTTTCGCAAACATAATTCAATCCATAGCTGATGAGGTTAGGCACCTCAGCTCAGAGTGACGCAATGGAGACACCAGGGTAAGTCCTGGATTTTAGCAAGAAAGAAGGGAGATATGTCCCAGTTTAGGGTGAGTGCATCAGGCACTTTTGGTGGAAAAGGCTAGAAGCTTACTTGAGTCACCTGGAGTAAGCGTATATTTCAGTTGAGGGAAGGTGTGTTGTAAAGAAAATTTTGGAAATAAAATATTTGAAATCTCATCCACATGCTGGAGCTTCATGGGTATTCAGGTAGGATTTGCAATCAAGTACGGAGTGGAAAACAGTCTGATGGTGGCTGAGAAAGTTAAACATAAAATCACTATAACCAAAACCAAAACCAAACCCACGGCCTTTGAGTTGATTCTGACTCATGGCAACCCTATAGGTCAGAGTAGGACTGCCCCATAGAGTTTCCAAGGAGCACCTGCTGGATTTGAACCGCCAACCTTTTGGTGAGCAGACATAGCATTTAACCACTACACCACCAGGGTTTCCAAAAACTACCCTGGAACCCAGCAAGTCCTTTCTTAGATGTATATCCAAAAGAAGCAAAAGCAGTTCAAACAGATACTTGTATACCAGTGTTCATTGCATCACTATCTAGAGTAGTCTCAAGTTGAAAATAACCTAAATTCTCAACAGCAAATGAATGGATAAAGAAAATGTGGTATATATGTATGCAGTGGATTATTTGTCAGCTATAAAGAGAGAAACGGAGTTGTACATGCTACAGCATGGATGAACCTTGGAAACGTTATGCTGATCAGTTGTGTCACTAGAAGGGGACAGAGGAATGTAGACCACATTTGGTGATACTGGGAGTGTGTGATGCCAAAATGATATCTATGAAGCTTCTGTGCAGTGTTTCTACAGAAATGTATTATTTTTTAATAAAAATACCTGTATGGTTAGCTGTAACAAAAACATTCCTCATAATCCCAGCTCATGTGTATCAACAAAACATATAAGGCTAAAACTTGTATGCTAACTTACTTTTTGAACTTTTTTTTAAAATTATGATTGAATAAAATGTACAATTCCATTTAAATTTGCATGCCCACCTATATGCAGCTCCCACTGCACTCCTCGTGACAGCATACTCTTCCTGTCTGCTCCATACATGTCTTATCCCCCCAACAATCTCCTATCCCCTTTTTTCCACCCACTCTCCCTCCTCCAGTAAGAGATCAACAGGACAACATCCTATAGATACAAAGAACCATAAAGTGCACACATGATATAGCCACTCTGTGTCACCAAGTCCAATCCATTCCTGTCCAAGAGTTGACCTCCATTATGATTTATGGACAGGGGCAGCATCAGGGCCTGGGACCATGGTCCCAAGGGAACTCCGAGGCCTGTGGACCATCAATTGTGTCTTTTAATGGAGATCTCAGAGTGCACCCCTTGTTATTCTTGTGTTGCCAGTGAGACTCAACTTTGTGAGTTCCATAATGGCTATCACTGGTGGTGGCTGGGCACCGCCTGGTTCTTCTGGTCACATGTCAAGGTAGTCAGCCACTCACGTGGGTCTCTCTGTCTTCTGGGTTCTCTTTCCCCCATGTTGTTTTGGTTCTTGGTGATCACCCGTTCCTGCCAAGTTGGGACCATTAGCTGTACCCTCAGCTGGACAGCTTCTAAGACCCCAGACACCATTTGCCAATTTGGGGTGCAGAGGGCTCTCTTAGTAAAATGCTAGTAGTGCCAGTTGGTCTTGATTTCCCCCTGACAGCATGGTCCCTGGCCTCCTTCCCCAGCTACTCTGTCCTTGTAATACTGGATTAAGATGAGAGAAGTAATCATGTTATGTTCAAGTCCAGTTAATATCGACCTTCTTTCTAATGTGTGCTGCCACCCATCTAATCTAAACCCCACCCCTCGCCCTCTGTCCCTACCCACCCTTGCAGCCATCAAAGAGTCATTTCTTCTCTGTGTGAGTCTATTTTTAAGTTCTTATCGTAGGAGTCTCATACAATATTTGTCCTTTTGTTGCTGACTACTTTCACTCAACATAACGTCCTCCATCTGAAATCAGGTTATTAGATGTTTCCTAAATTCATCGTTGTTCTTTATCATAGCATAGTATTCCATTGAGTATATATACCCTAGTTTACTGATCCATTCCTCTGTTGTTGGGCATCTGGGTTGATTCCATCTTTTTGCTGTTGTGGACTGTGCTGCAATAAACATTTGTATGCATGTATCAGTTGGTGTGAATGGCCTTGATTCTGTAGGATATATTCCAAGCAGTGGAATTACTGGTTCAAATGGTATATTTATGTCCAGCTTTTTAAGGAAGTGCCAGATTGCTTTCCAAAGAAGTTGTACTATTGTGCAATCCCACCAACAGTGTAGAAGAGTTCCAATTTCTCCACAGCCTCTCCAGCATTTGTTGCTTTGGGCTTTTTGGATCATGGCCAACCTTGTTGGGGGCAGATGGCATCTCATTGCAGTTTTGATTTGAATTTCTTTAATAGCTAATGATCATGAGCATGTCCACTTGTGTTTTTTGGCTGCTTGGATCTCCTCTTTCTAGAAGTGTCTGTCCATTTCCTTTGCCCATCACACAATTGGATGATTTCTATTTTTCTTATTGATATTTTGTAGTACTTTATACATTATGGAAATCAGGCATCAGTCTGACATGTAGTTGCCAAATATTTTTTACCATTCTGTAGGTGGCCTTCTAATTCTATTAATAAAGTCTTTGGATGAGCAAAAGTGTTTGATTCTTAATAGTTCTCATCTATCTATTTTCTCTTCTGTTGTTTGTGGTTGGTTTGACAGATTTTGAAGTCTGTCTGTGTTGTGTGTTAAAACTTCCATTGCTGTTCTACTTTTTCTTGGATGAGCTTTATCGTTTAGATTTGATATTTAGGTCTTTTATCCAGTTTGAGTTGGTTTTTGTATAAGGTGTAAGATATGGGTCTTGTTTCAGTTTTTGCAGATGGATATTCAATTTTGCCAACACCATTTGTTGAAGAGATTGTTTTTCCCCAGTTTAATGTCTTAGGGCCTTTGTCAAATATCAACTGTTCACAGGCA
Source organism: Heterohyrax brucei (assembly GCA_028571685.1). NCBI lineage: Eukaryota > Metazoa > Chordata > Mammalia > Hyracoidea > Procaviidae > Heterohyrax > Heterohyrax brucei. The sequence continues at coordinate 37,440,001 of CM053145.1, forward strand.
GATGGTGTCATCTCTGAGGTCTTGATTCTGTTCCATTGATCTACCTGACTCTCTTTGTACCAGTACCAGGCTGTGTTGACTCTGTGGTAGTGTAATAGGTTCTAAAGTCAGGTAGTGAGAGGCCTCCCAGTGTGTTCTTCTTCTTCAGTAGTGCTTTGCTTATCTAAGGCTTCTTCTCTTTCCAGACAAAGTTGGTAATTTGGTTCTCCATCTCTTTAAAAAATGTCACTGGAACTTGGACTGGGATTGCATAATGTAAGTAGATTGCTTTGGGCAAAATAGACACTTGACAATGTTAAGTCTTCATATCCATTAGCAGGGTAGGTTTCTCCGTTTATGTAAGTCTCTCTTAGTTTCTTGTAGTAAAGACTTGTAGTTCTCTTTGTAAAGATCTGTGATTTGTCTGGTTAGATTTATTCCTAGATACTTTATCTTCTTAGGGGCTGTAGTAAATGGTATTGACTTGGTGATTTCTTCTTTAATAATCTCATTGTTGGTATAAAAGAATACTACAGACTTACTTATGGTTGTCTTGTACCCTGAGACTTCACTGAGCTCTTCTATCAGTTTGAGTAGCTTACTTATGGATTCTTTGGGATTCTCTGCACATACAATCGTATCATCTTGAAATAGGGAGATTTTTACTTCTTTGCTGATGCAGATGCCCTTTATTTCATTGTCTTGTGTAATTGCACTGGCTAGAACTTCTAGCACAATGTTGAATAGGAGAGGTGAGAGTGGGGATCCTTGTCTAGTGCCTGTTCTCAAGGGAAACTGTTTCTGTCTCTCTCCATTTAGGATGATGTACACAGTAGGCTTTATATAAATAGCCCTTATTGTCTTGAGGAATTTGCCACCCATTTCCATTTTGCTGAGAGTTTTTAGCATGATTGGGTGTTAGACTTTATCAAATGTCTTTTCTGCATCAGTAGACAAGATCAGGTGATTCTTGTTTTTTGTGGTATTTATGTGGTTGATAATGTTAATTGTTTTTCTGATGTTGAACCAGCCTGGCATCCCTGGTGTAAATCCCACTTGGTTATGGTGGATTTTTTTTGATATGTTGTTGTATTCTATTGGCAGGAATTTTGTTGAAGATTTTTGCATCTAGATTCATGAGTGATATCAGTCTGTAGTTCTCCTTTTCTGTTGGATCTTTCTCTGGCTTTGGTATCAGGGTTATGCTGGCTTCCTAGAATGAATCTGGGAGTATTCCATCCCTTTCTATGCTGTGAAATAGTCTCAGAAGTATTGGAGATAACTCTTATCTAAAAACTTGATAGAATTCTGCAGTGAAGCCATCCGGGCCTGGGCTTTTGTTGGTTGGCAGTTTTGGGATGACTTTTTCAATCTCTTCCTTTGTGATGGGTTTATTAAGTTGTTCTGCTTCACCTTGTGATAATTTTGGTAGGTGACATGCATGAAAGAATTTGTCCATTTCCTCTAGGTTTTCAAATTTGTTAGAGTACAGTCTTTCATAGTATTCTGTGATGACATTTTTTATTTCTGTTGGATCTGCTATGACAACTCCCCTACCATTTCTTATTTGGGTTATTTGTTTCCTTTCCTGTTTTTCTTTAATAAGTTTAGCCAGTAGTTTGTCAATTTTATTGATCTTTTCAAAAAAACAGCTTTTGGTCTTTTCAGTTTTTTCAATTGTTTTTCTATTCTCTAATTCATTTAGTTATCCTCTAGTCTTTATGATCTGTTTTCTGCTGGTGCCTGAGGGGTTCCTCTGTTATTCTTCCCCTGCTTGTTCAAGCTGCAGGGCTAGTTCTTTGACTTGGTTTCTTTCTTCCTTCCAGATGTGTGCATTTATGGAGATAAACAGACCTCTGAGCACTGCTTTGGCTGTATCCCATAGGTTCTGGTAGGAAGTGTTTTCATTCTCATTGGAATCCATAAATTTCTTTATTTCATCCTTGATTTCTTCTGTAACCCATCTTTTTTTGAGCAACATATTGTTCAGTTTCCATGAGCTGCAATCTCTGTTTTTTTCTGCTGCTGACTTCGACTTTTATGACTTCATGATCTGAGAAGATGCTTTGCATTAATTGAATGGTACAGATTTTGCTGAGAGCTGCTTTACATCCTAGTACATAGCCTATTCTGTAGAATGTTCCATGTGCACTGGAGAAGAAGGTGCAGTTGTCCACTGATGGATAGAAAGCTCTGTATATGTCGATGAGGTCTAGTTGGTTAATTGTGGCAATAAGGTCTTCTGTGTCTTTATTGAGCCTTTTTTCTAGGTGATCTGTCCAATATTCAGAGTGGAGTGTTGAAGTCTCCTACTATTATTGTGGAGTGATCTATCTCCTTTGAGTGTAGTCAGTGTTTCTTCGACATATTTAGATGCTCTAGTATTAGGTGCATAAATATTTAATATTGTTAAGTCCTGCTTGTGTATTGAACTTTTCAGCAATAAATAACACCCATACTTGTCCATGATGGTGGATTTTACATTAAAATCGATTTTATCTGGGATTAGATTTGCCACTCCTGCTCTTCTTTGTTCATTGTTGGCTTGACATGTATTCTCCCATCCTTTAATTTTCAGTTTGTTAATATCTTTAGGTCTAAGATGAGTTTCTTGTAGGCAACATATGGATGGGTCATGTCTTTTAATCCAAGATGTCACTCGGTGTCTCTTTACTGGAGCATTCAGTCCATTCACATTCAATGTAATTATTGATAGGTATTTGTTCACTGCTGCCATTGTGATATGTTTATTTTTGTGTTGATGTTTTCTGTGTTGTTCTCATTAATCTATTCTGGGACATTCTTCTTTGTGAGTTGATTTTTCCCCTTTTTCAGGGTTGGTTTTGTTGTTGAGACTCTTGTGTTACATTTCTTGATACGACATGTTTCATCTTTACTGTGCTTTATGGCTGCCCCTATGAACCCCCTTAGTAAACTATGTATAAACCCAATTTTAATTATTCCCAGTCTTGTCAACTTCCTCTCAATCTGGAAGGACTATAATGACTGTAGTAAAGCCCTCTTTTTAGCATGACAACATCATAGTTTTCATGATATGATCACTGGATTATTTCTTTTACTATTATAGCTTTGATTGAGTTTGCAACCTTCCCTAACTGAGCAGGATTCTGATAATGTGTCCTTCTAAAATATAAAGTTAGTGGTTTTGTTCTACTAAGCCAAAGCCAAGTGGTTCTTTCAGTATTTCTGGTAGCTTTGGTTTGGTTTTTACAAAGTCTCTGAGTTTCTGCCTATCTGAGAATGTCTTAATTTCATTTTCATATTTGAAAGATAATTTTGAAGGATATATAATTCTTGGTTGGAAGTTCTTCTCCTTCAAGGCTTTGAACATGTCATGTCACTGTCTCTGTGTCAGCATTTTCAGCAGAAAAGCTGAGAAATCTGACGAAAGCTTACAGGGTTTCCCTCTGAATGTCAGCTTTGCTTTGAGTCTCACTGCCTTTTAAAGATTTTCTGCTTGTGTTTCATTTGTTAAGGTTGATTGTAATATGTCTTGGTGTCTTTCCTTTGGGGTCTAGATTGTTTGACATTTGATACGCATCTTGGATATCTTTATTCTCTTCTTTCAGAATTTCAGGGAAGTTTTCTGTTAACAACTCAACAACAATACTCTTTGTGTTTTCAGATGTCCCTCCCTGTTCAGGAACTCCAATTAATCATATAGTCTTCCTCTTGATAGAGTCTCACAAGTTGCTTAATGCTTCTTCATTTATCTTGTTACTCTTCTCCGATTTCTACTCATGAATGCTGGTGTCAGTAGCTATGTCTTCTAAGTCAGAAAGTCTGCTCTCTGGTTGTTTAATTCCATTTTCTTGGCTTTGAATTAAATTATCAATTCTGTAATTTTGTCATTGATCTGTTGGATTTCAGATGCTGGTGTTCCATCAGTTCGAGCAGCTTGCTTAATTTTTTCATTTTGCTCTGCTGCATTATGTGTAATGTCTAGGAGGGCTTTATATATAATTCTTTTGTACTCAGCTTCTGATAGTTTCAGGAAGTCTTCTTCATCTGGAAATTTCTTTGGTGTTTTCTTTTGGGAGCTTTTCAGAGTCATGGGTGGACTTTTCTTTGTGTCTGTCCAGGGTGTATTGCTTTTTGAGCACCTAAAGATTATTTAGTTTCTCTGATATTGCCTTTAGAGGATCTGAGGCACAATCTCAGAAGAATGTTGATCACCAGCCACCTCTATGTACTCCAGTGACTGGTCCAGTGGAATCTCTGGGGTAGAAGGCTCCATCTCCTGGTTGGAAAAGACACTGCCCTACTTATGGAGTCACTGGTGGGCTGTCAGTTGACCCCATAATGTGAGTCAGTAAAAGCTGGATGCAATGCTGTCAGGATTCACCACAGTTATTTCTCTAGGTGGTTTTATTTTGACATGTAAAAGCTATCTGACATCTTCCAAAATCAATCAGGCTGTCAGCTGTACAAGTTCCTCTTCCCAGGTGGCAATGGAGGTACATCTATATCCATCCTCAGGTGTTGTAATGTAGTTCAAAGTATGGACAGACTACTGCCCTGCTGTCATCTGCTGCCAGGCCCTACCCATAATGCTACACTTTGCTAAACACAGCTTTTCTGCTGGGCAAGTGCTCCCTGGGCTGCCACTGCCTCCCAGCCTGAGAATTAGCCCCTGCTGAGGCCTCCATTTGCGTAACTCTGCCTCCCAGTCGAACAAGATGGCATCCCACACAAGCTCTCCTCATGCTGTAAAATATCCAATCAATGGCAAAGGTTCCAAAAGAGAGGATGGGAGGGGCCATGGCACTCAGAGTCCAGAGCTAGGCTCTCAATATGTAGCTATTCTCCCAATGATCATGTCAGCAGTGCAACTGAGCTTTAGTGTCAGTTAAGCCTAACCCCTACCTGTTGGCTAAGACAAAGACAAAAAAGTTAACAAATGCCAGTTCTCTTCAATCCCCAAAAGCTGGCCATTCAACAAGGGTGCAGGTCAGTGAAAGAGAAGAAGTATCCCATTCAGTGTCATGTAGACCCCTATGCCATGTCCTGGGTTTCCTGAAGTCTCCCTTTAATTATCAATCCAGGCCTTAGTTTTCAGAGGGAATTAAGGAGATATGTGTCTAGTCCACCACCTTGACTCAGCCACCAATATTAAATATTTATGCACACAATACACAATACCACAGCATATAAATACATTGAAGAAACACTGACAATATTGAAAAATGAGATAGATCACTCCACTTTCAGTAATGGACAGATCATCCAGAAAAAAAGCTCAGTACAGATACAGAAGACCTTGTTGCAGCAATCAACCACCTAGACATCATCAACATATATAGAACTTTTTATCCAACAAAAGGTAAGTACAGCTTTTCCAATGAACATGAAATAATCTCCAGAATAGACCACATATCAGGATGTAGAGCAAGTCTCAACAAAATCCAATCTATTGAACTATTGCAATGCATCTTCTTGGACCATAAAGCCATAAAAGTTGAAATCAATACCATAAAAAACATAGGTATAAATCTGAACCCCTGGAAACTGAATAACAATGTGTTAAAAAATTCATAGATTATAGAAGAAATTCATAGAATCAAATGAGAATGAAAACACAATCTACCAGAACCTATGGAATACAACAAAAGTGGTGCTCAGAGGTCAATTTATCTCCATAAATGCATACATCTGGAATGAAGAAAGGGCTCAAAGCAAAGAATTAACCCTACAGCTTGAACAAGTAGAAAGAGAACAACGAAAGAACCTCTCAGGTACCAGAAGAAAACAGATCATAAAGATTAGTGCAGAGTTAAATGAATTACAGAACAGAGGAACGATAGAAAAAATTAACAAATCCAGAAGCTGGCTCTTTGAAAATATCAACAAAATTGATGAACCATTGGCTAAATTTACAAAAGAAACACAAGAGAGAAAACATATAACCTGAATAAGAAACAAGATGGGAGATGTCACAACAGACCTAACAAAAATCAGAAGTAGCAGAACAGAATGCTATGAATGACTGTACTCTAACAGATTTGAAAATCTAGGGGAAATAGACAAATTTTGAGATTCACATCACCTACCAAATTACCACTAGGAGAAGCAGAACAACTTAATAAACCCATCATGAATGACTAAATTGAAAAAATAATAATAATAAAAAAACTACCAATCAAGAAAAGTCCTGGCCCGTATTCCTTCACCAGAAAATTCTACCAAGCTTTTACAGAGGAGTTAATTCCAATACTACTGAAGGTTATTTCACTGCATAGAAAAGAACAGAATACTCCCAAATTCATTCCATGAAGCCAGCACAACCCTGATACCAAAGCCAGGGAAAGATCCCACAAAAAAATGAAGGTTGCAAACCAATATCACTCATGAACCTGGGTGCAAAAATCTTCAACAAAATCCTTGCCTGTAGAATTCAACAGCATATGAAAAAATAATTAACCATGACCAAGTTGGATTCACACCATGGATGCAAGGTTGGTTCAACATCAGAAAAACAAATAATGTAACAAGTGCATAAATCATTCAAAGGATAAGAATCATCTGATTTTGTTAACTGATATACAAAAGGCATTTGACAAAGTCCAAAACTCAGTAATGCTAAAAATTCTTGGCAAAATAGCAATAGAGGGGAAATTCCTCAGTGCAATAAGGGATATCTATGCAAAGCCAACCACCTACATCATCCTGAATAGAGAGAGACTGAAACAATTCTCCCTGTGAATGGGAACTAGACAAGGATGCCCACTCTCACTAGTCTGATTCAACATTGTGCTAGAAGTGTTAGCCAGAGTAATTCGACAAGACAAAGAAACGAAAGGCCTCCACATTGACAAAGTTGCAGTAAAAATGTCCCTGTTTGCAGATGATATGATCCTATGCAGAGAGTCCTATAACAATCCATAAGTAAACTACTGGAAGTAATAGAAGAGTTCGGCAAAGTATCAGGATATAAGACAAATATAAGTAAATTGGTACGATTCCTTTACACCAACAAAGAGAATATCAAAGAAGAAATGATGAAATCATTACCATTTATTATAGCCCCCAAGAAGATAAAAATACTTAGGAGTAAACCTAAACAGAGAAACAAGAGACCCATACAGAGAGAATTACAAGACCTTACTGCAAGAAACCAAAAAAGATTTATAGAAGTGGAGAAACCTACCCTGCTCATGGATAGGAAGACTCAACATAGCAAAAGTGTCTACTTTATCCAAAGTGATCCACATATACAGTGCAGTCCCAATACAAATTCCAGTGTCATTTTTTAATGAAATGGAGAAACAAATCACCAACTTTGTTTAAAAAGGGAAGAAATTCCAGATAAATAAAGCACTACCAAAGAAGAGGAACACAGTGGGAGGCCTCTCACTACCTGACCTTAGAGATTACTGCACTGCTACATTAGTTAAAACAGCCTGATACTGATACAAAAAGAGTCATATAGACCAACAGAAGAGAATTGAGACCCCAGAAGTGTCACTATCCTCTTATGAACGGTTGATATTCAAAAAAAGGCCCAAAGGTCATAAACTAGGGTAAAAACAATCTGTTTAAAAATGGTGTTGGCAAAGCTGGATATCTGTCTCCAAAAAAACTGAAATAGGACCCATATCTCACATCTTACATAAAAACTAACTTGAAATGGATCAAATACCTGAGTATCAAACCTAAAACGATAAAGCTTATGCAAGAAAAATAGGGTCAACAATGGAAGTCTGATACACAGGTTCGACAGACTTCAAAATCTGACAAAGCATGAACAGCAGAAGAGAAAATAGACAAATGGGAGCTACTAAGAATCCAACACTTTTGCTTATCCAAAGACTTTATCAAGGGAGTTCGAAGGCTACCTATGGAATGTGAAGAAAAAAAAAATATTTGGCAACTCTATGTCAGTAAGAAGGGGAACAACATCAGGGAAGGCAGATGACAGTGGCAGATAAAGGGTATAACAGCATCAGCTGATTGGACAGAGTGAGTAGTCCTCACTCGTCTGTCAGTGGAGGCTTGCATGTAGCTGTGATGTTGAAAGCTATGCCACTAGTATTGAGGCACCAGCAGGGTCACCCATGGTAGGTAGGTTTCAGTTGAGCTTCCAGACTAAGACAGACTAGGAAAAAGGACCCAGCAGTCTATTTCTGAAAAGAATTAGCTGAGGAAAGCCTTATAAATTGCAGCCAAACATTGTCACTTATAGTGCCAGAAAGTGAGCCCTCTGGGTTGGAAGGTACTCGGAAGACGACTAGAGAGTTGACCTTAAAGTTGACCAAAGTAGAGTTGACCTTAATGATGTGGATGGAGTAAGGCCTTGGGGATCTTCATTTGCTGATGCGGCATGACTTGAAATGAGAAGAAACAGCTGCATTAATAATAGGGACATGGAATGCACAAAGTGTGAATCTAGGAAAATTGGAAATCATAAAAAATGAAATGCAACACATGAACACTGATATCCTAGGCATGACTGGACTGGTTTTGGTGGTTTTGAATCTGACAATCATGGTACTTCCTTAAAAAGCCTGAAATAGAAATGCCATTTGATCCAGTAATCCCACTGCTCGGAATATATCCCACAGAAATAAAAGTGGTAACATGAGCAGATACGTTCACATGAATGTTTATTGCGGCACTGTCTACAATAGCAAACCTAACATGGATAAATAAATTGAATGGATAAACAAACTATGGTAAATATACTCAATGAAACACTACATGATTATAAAAATGATGATTTTAGGAAGCATTCCATAACCTGGTTTCAACTGGAAGTCATTACACTGAGTGAAATCAGTCAGGGGCAAAAGGACAAAAATAGTATGAGACCTCTGCTATGAGAACTTGAAAATAGACTTATCCATACAAGAAAAGACTCTGATGGCTATAAAGGTGGGAAGGGAGGGAGAGCATTGGTTATAGATTAGATAGTTGATAGAAATTAGGTTAGGTGAAAGCAGTGACAGGACACAGTAAAGAGTAGAACAACTTAACTGGACTTCACCATAAACTGAAAGGTTTTCTAAACTCAATCCAATACTTCAAAGGATAGAGTAACAGGGATGGGGTCTGGGGACCACGTGTTCAGGGGACATCAAAGCCAATTGGCATAACTAACCTATTGCTAAGAGAGTCTTCTGCACTGCATATTGGTGAGTGGTGCCTAGGGTGCTAACACCTAGCAAGCTGCCATCTGAAGTACACCAAATGGTCCCAACTCATATGGAACAGGTGATCGCTGAGAACAACACAGATCCAAGGAGAAAAGAGTCCAAGAGACAGAAGGACAGTATCAACATGAGAGCAGGAGAACCAGATGGTGCTCAGCCACCACCGAAGACAGCTGTGATGGGAGACAAAATGTACAGTCGCTGAGGCAATATGAGTAAAAGAGATGTAGCAGCCCAAGAACTCTACGAAAAGGCTGAACTGATGGTCCAACAGCCCAGAGGATCCCCTGGTGTTTTAGTCAGCTAGCCAGCCAAGTACCATCAAGTTGGATCCGATTCCTAGTGCTGCTCTAACAGAAATACTACAGAGTGGATGCCTTCAACAAAAGAAAGTCTATTACTACACCGTCTCGTGGGTTACAAGTCCAGTTCAGGATGTCTGTTCCAGGGGAAGGCTTTCCTCCCTATTGGCTCTTGAGGAAAAGTCTGGTATTGCATCAGTCTTTTTCCAGGGGGCATCTTGGCACAGGAACCTCAGGTCTGAAAGATGTGCTCTTCTCCCGGTTCTGTTTCCTTGATGGTGTGAGGTTCCCAATTCTCTGCCTGCTTCCCTTTCCTTTTATTTCTTGTAAGATGAAAGGATTAAGGGTAGTATAAGCCACACTCCAGGGAAATTCATCACACTGGAGCAGGGAGGTGGTCTTCTGAAGGGATTTGCAGTCCCACTCTACTCCTTTAAAATACAGCACAGCAAAATCACAAAATGGAGGACAACTGTAGAATATAAGGAATCATGGCCACATGGCTACACCTATTTTTGGGGTGACACAATTCAACCCATGATATGACACTTGGGTACGTGGCCCAAAGACTTGCTGCTGTCCCTGACCAGAAACCAGTAATGATGTCAGCTCTTCAGATTAGAATGTACTGAACTCAGGGACACAGTGTGACAATATGGTGTGCGTACTTCATGGTTCTGTGCATTCGTAGGAAGCTGTCCTACCGGTCTCTGCCTAGGTGGGAGAGAAGAGGGCAGAGTCGGGGACAGATGCTTGTTAAGAAGATATTAGAAATATAGAGTGAAAAGGAAGAATGTGCTGTCACCTGGTGGGGAGAACAGAGGGAGCTGCAGATAGGTGGGCATGCAAAACCGATTTGGACTGTATACTTTCACTTATCACAATTAAAAAAAAACTAATCTCACTGTTGTTGAACTAAATTCGAACTACCGACCTTTTTATTCGCAGCCCTAACACTTAGCCACTATGCTACCAAGGCTTCCAACCTTCTCAGTGCTCTCCATCATTAGTTGCATTCTTGACATCATTCAACAATTGAAAAGTAAATGAGATTGCAGATAAGGATTACACACACACAGAGAGAGAGAGAGAGAGAGAGAGAGAAACCAAAAAAACAAACCAATTGCTCTCTAGTTGATTCTCAATCATAGTGACCCACGTGTGTCAGAGTAGAACTATGTTCCGCGGGGTCTTCAGTGGTTGATTTTTCAGGAACACATCGCCAGGCCTTTTTTCTGAGGGGCTTCTGGGTGGACCCAAACCTCCATCCTTTGGTTAGCAGCTGAGTGCTTTAACCATCTGCACCATCTAGGAATTCCACTATTTATGGAAATTGAAGGCAGTACTGATTTTATTTCCATAAACACAACTGGGAAATCACGATGTCATAGTTGTTAAGTGTTATGACTATTAACCAAAAAGTTGGCAGTTCAAATCCACAGCTGAAGAAGTTATAAATACATTGATTCTTTCTAAATTCAATCATTTTACCACCTATCTACTTAGTATTTTCAAGGTGTTTTCATATATATCAACAATCGAAGTGGCCACTGAAGTACAGTGTGTATATTTCTATGATCCCTTCCCATAGGAAAAAAATAACTAAAGAAAAAATTTACAAGTGTTAAATTGCAGTAGAGAAGGATTTTGTGGTCCAGATATTGAACAACTCAGGAAGCATCAAAAGAAGATGAAAAGAATACACTAAGTCAACTGCATTGGAAAGAATTGATCAACTTTCAATAACTTCAGGAAGTAGCATATAATCCAGAACTGATAGAACTGAAGGAAGAGACTCAGGCAGAACAAACAAGGTTCCCAGAATTGACAGCATACCAACTGAGACATTTCAGCAAATGAATGCAACACTAGCAGTATGCATTCGTTTATGCCAGGAAATTTAGAAGGCAGTTACTTGGCCAGTGACTGAAAGAAATCCATATTTGTCCCCATTCCAAAGAAAGGTGATTTAATAGAATGTGGAAATTATTTAATAATATCATTAAATTGCACAAAAATAAAAATTTGCTGAAGATTATCAACTGAGAACTGCCAGAAATTCAAGCCAGATTCAGAACAGGATATGTGTCTTGTCTACAGGCCCTGCATTGCCCATGGGTGACCAGTGCTGATGAAGAATGCCACACAGAAACACTGTTGGTGAGGAGGAGAGTGGCAGGGCATCTTGTAGCTAGTACTTATTTATTTAATGACTAGTGTGGTTAAGTGCAGTAAACAAGCTTTGATTCTTAATAAGTCGTAAAACAATCTTGCACCTTCCTACCTACATAGCATATCAAAGGTCGCTTCCTCTTATGACCTCTCCTCCTAAGGAGGAAACTGGTAAGTCTGGGTGGGGTAAAAGGGTCAGAACCACAAGGCCAGATCTGCTATTTTTGAGGATCTGACGTCAGGTGTTCCAGCCATATTCGGCTGTTTACGTGCATACTTTCTCAGTCTCACAAGCTCCACACCCAGGCCATAATGTTGGTCCTAACTGTGGCCATGTTGCTCACAAATGTGGAACCAGGGATATTATTGCTGATGTCAGATGGTTCTTGGCTGAAAATATCAGAAAGGTGTCCACTTATGTTTTATTGACCATGCAAAAGTAGTTGACTAAGTAAACCGTAACAAATTATGGGTAACATTGCAAAGAATGAGAATTCCAGAACATTTAACTGTGCTCATGAGGAACCTGTACGTACACAAAGAGGCAGTAATTCAAACAGAATAGAGGCATACTGTATGTTTTAAAATTAAGAAAGATATGTGTCAGGGTTGTATCCTTTCACTGTGCTTAATCCATATGCTCAGCAAATACTCCCAGGAGTTGGACTATATGAAAAAGAATGCAGCATCAGGATCGGAGGAAGACTCATTAATAACCTGAGACTTGCAGATGATATAACCTTGCTTATCATTTCAAAGTGAAGAGAACCTGATGCTCACTGATGCAGATGATATAGCCTTCAACATGGATTCCACTTCAACACAAAGGAAACAAAAATCCTCACAACACCACCAGTAAGCAACTTCATGATAAATGGAGAAAAGGTAGAAGTTGTCAATGATTTCATTTTACTTAAATCCACAGTCAAACTTAAGGAAGCAGTAGTCAAGAAATGAAACGATGCATTGCACTGGGCAAATCTGCTGCAAAAGACCTCTTTAAAGTGTTAAAAAGCAAAGATTTCAGCTTGAGGACAAGATGTAGGTGACTCGACTCCTGGTGTTTTCAGTCAACTCATATGCAAGCAAAAGCTGGACAAGAAGTAAGTAAGCCTGAAGAACTGACACTTTTGAAAAATGATGTTGATGAATAATACTGAATGTACTGTGGACTGCCAGAAGAATGAACACAGCTGCACTGAAAGAAGTACAGACAGAATGCTTCTTAGAAGCAAGGATGGTGAGACTCGATCTCGTGTACTTTAGACGTGTTACCAGAAGGGACCACCATTATGTCTGATGAAGTCGAGGATCAGCAAAAAGAGGAAGACCCTTAAGGAGATGGACTGACACAGTGGCTGCAATGTTGGGCTCAAGCACGGCAAGGATTGAGAGGATGGCGCAGGACTGGGTAGTATTTCATCATTGCATTGTACATAGGGTTGCTATGAGTCATAACCAATTGGATGGCACCTAACAACTCTTCCCATCAAGGAATTAAATAAATTTGTAACATGACTAATTCTACTTTAATTTCTCTGTTTTGTGACTCTGAGAAATTAAATAACAGGATTTCTTAAAGAGGGTCACACCTGCAGTCTGTATTGTTCCACATTACAGATGTCCACTTCACACTAATGTGAGAAAGTCCACTATATTCTCCTGGTGAGGAAAGCATTCCCTGAGAACAAATTATACGTGCAAAGGTCAAAACTTTCAGGTAACTCTGTCTGCTGTACTGCTTTAGTCAGAGAGAGCACTCTGCACCTTTGTCCTCCTCAGGACAGCCATCCAAGCCTATCCTTGGTCCTTTAACTAGATTATTCTGGCATGAGACTGTGGCTTTATCAAGCAATACCAGTAATCAAGAAGCCTGCACCTTGTCAGATTTTCCACATTTTGAGAGATGTAATGATCATATAAAAGGAAGAGGGTCTCAGTTTTGATTTGCAAAATAGGTTAAGGAATCCAGAGACACCACATGAAGGGATCTGCATTCCCTCTGGGCTTCTCTAGGTGACGTTTCCTGTAAAAAGAGAAACAGGGAAAACATCCCGGACACTAGTATGTGTCAGTTGCCATTTCCCATTAATCTTTGTTACGACAGCACTGAGATATGGACCTCTACTCTCATTTTACAGTTGAGAAAATTCAGGCTCAGAGACATTCAGAGCTTCCCCAAGGTCATGGAACAAAGTCCCATGTGACTCCAACAGTGCTGCTTATGCCACCCTGCTCTGCCTTCCAACTCCTCAGATGCGGACATTTCTCTTACATTCTGTGGAAGAAATTTCAGACTGTGACAGTCTGTGTCTCCCTATGTGTAGTCTGATGGAAGCCTTCCTTTCCACGTCCTGGCCATCCCTGGTTTGCCGCCTGGATAGCAGTGTTCGGTGCTGAGGCAGAACTCATCATTCCCCTTCCCGACTCCTATTTGGAAGTGCTCAGCTGCTACATCAGAGGCTGATGGTTCAAACCCACCAGCTGCTCTACGGGAGAAAGGCCTGGTGATCTGTTTCCATAAAGACTGCAGAAAAGAAAGCTGAATGGGGCAGTTTTACTCCGCCACATGGAGTCACTAACTCAGAGTCAACTTGATGGCACCTAACAAATGAATTAAAAAAAATCCCATTTGCTCAGTCCTTTCTTTCCTCATAACCATGGCTCAAAAGAACCATCAGCAGTCCCTAAATCCACCTTCTACCCTGAGTACTCATTTCCTATGCCTTTCTTATCATCTTCAACAGTGTACAGGCTGAACATAAATGAAAAATATAGGCTGCACATCAGGAACAACTTCCTGACTTTGAGGTTTGGAACATGTAAGGAGGCTGTTGTTATTTGTTTTCCAGGAAGCCACACAGGAAAGAGACACTGTGCCCCCACCTGACCTACTTGGACTGGGTACAATTCTGCTTGGAGGCCAGGAGAGGCACCGAATGACCTCCAGAGGGCCCTGGCAGCCTGAGAAGTGGGGAAGCGCCAGAGCAGCCACCACTTGGCCTTAGACATTCCCTGTCATCAATTACTTGCTGCATCTGCTTACTGAGCCACTTGTTTAAAGAGCAAGGAGTTTGCTAATTGAAAGCTAAAAGATCCATCCGTTTCACTTACAGGCAGCATGAAATCCACTCAGCCATGCAAGATCAGGCTAAAGGAGGCCACACAGAGCTATGGTGGCCTTTAGGTGGGTACATCCCTGGGGAGGTCACTTTGCTTCCCCTTCTGCCTCCTGACTGAAAGATTGCCCTCCCCACCTGAGAGCAGCCAAGGTCAGGCGTGCTAGGTTGTGTAACACATCTCCATCTATTATCCCACATTTACTATACTCAGTGCCACCCAGAGACATAGGTATGATTAGACTCAATTTAAAGATGAGGAAACTGAGGTTCAGAGCAATTAAACAACATAGAAAAAAGGTCAAGGAACTAGCGGGTTGCGGATCGTCTCATTAGTCAGCAAAGGGGTCACCTGTTCACCCTATCCTTGATTCAGTGCAGAGGAGCTGTCTAGGAGGTACCGAGTCTCTCTTTTTAACAGATTAAATCACGAAAAGAATGGCCCAAGGGTGTACGAAGAGAACACTGGGTTTCAACCACATTTGTAATGCTTTACTACTTGAAAAGCAAATATGGCAAAACATTAGGACTCCTGATGGCTGTAACATCTGTCAAGCTCATAGGAGTATGAAAGACAGTCCAGAATCCACATGCCAGAGCCAAGGCGGAGAGCAGGGGAAGAGGCATGCTGTGCCCACTTGCAGCTTCTCCGCCTGTTCAGTGCACCTCCAGAGATGGCTGTGTTTGAGGGAAGCACTTGGATTCACCTCAGGAGACAGACTGACTCTTGTGGGTTATGGACAGGCACTCCGTCATTTTGGGCTTCAATTTCCTTCTCAGAAGCCGTGACATTTGGGGGCGGGGAGGGTGGTGATGAATGCTAAAGGCCTTTCCAACTCTAATTTTCTTTAAATGTGTGGGCCACTGGAGGAAAAGTTGAAGCAAATTTAGTCTTTGCAACCCAGAGTGGCTGGCTATGCATGTGTCAGGCCTTTGTTCGTGCAGTTCTCCCTGCTTGGAATGTTGGAATGGTATCAAATGGGAAACATCTTCCTTTTTCGTGTTCCACACTTAGCTAAGCCATGGGTGCTGGGACCTGTTAGAGGTGTTTGCCCATAGATCCCCACTCTGGATTGGCAGAACCTAGAGCAGCAGCCTGGTTGTAGCCAGCCACGTACCCCCTGAAGACTCCCTGGATGGTGTAAACAGATAATGGGTTCGGCTGCTAACAGAAAGGCTGGAAGTTGGAGTCCACCCAGAGGTGTCTCAGAAGAAGGGCTTGGTAATCTGCTGCAGCCGCTGAGAAATGAGTCCTATTGTGAAGCACATGAGATCACTGTGAGTTGCAGTCTAAGGTGACGGGCACCAGTTACTTTCTCTGAATCTGAGGAAAAGCCAGAACAGGAGGGTGGTCAGGACAGTCCATAACTAATTGTTGGAGAAGAAAGAAAGGGAGGGAGAAAGGAGGAAAACAGAGAGGAAGGATATTTGCTGTGTAACGCATGGGGTCCTGAGGTGAAGAATGGCGGAGGAACTACCCTCATCATCTCCCCTCCCACACACACCTCTATATGGAGTCAAAGGTGACAAGGAACCTTCATACTGGGTCAGCTCCAAGCAGGCTTTTCCTCTGTTAAGAGTCGACCAGTAGAAATGACTACAGTGTTTGCAAGGTCACAGGCTGGAAAACAGGGCTGGACCTCTCTGGCTCTCCCCTTCAAATCCACCTCCCTCTTCCCACAACTTGGATGAACAGTGCGTCTCCCACTTTTGTTGTCAACTCCTCAAGGGTGACACAAGCAGGAGAGTGTGTATACTTAACCAAGGGAGCCATGTGTACAGTGTGTTACGTTGGGTGTGTGTGTGTGTGTGTGAGAGAGAGAGAGAGAGAGAGAGAGAGAGAGAGAGAGAGAGACTGAGATAGGGTGCAGAGGGAGCAGTCCAGGGCTTAGTTCAGGCCACCTCTCCGACTTGGCCCAAGGTCGGGGATGACGGGTCTATACCTCTAGCTCCAGGTCTGGGGCACAGGTGGAGCCTATAAACGGGCGCAGGCGGGGCGGGGCGGGGCGAGGCCCGGCCCCAGGGGCGTGGCGTCGGGCAACTCGTGGCCCCGCGGCCCCGCCCCCTCCCGCGCTCTCCGCGCTGCGGGGCTGTCCGGCCTCAGTGCGGGAGCTGGCTGCCGCCCGCGCGCACCGTGCTGCCTCCGCTCCTGGTTCCCACGCCACCTGCGGGCCCGACCACAGATTCACGCCCGGCGCCCCCACGCCCTGCCCCTTCGCGGCGGGTCCGCTGCGCCCGGCGGGCTACAACCGGCGGAGCGGCTGCCCGCCGGGACTCTGAGCAGAGCGGAGGGGCCAGGTGGCCTGAGACTCGGGACCAGAGACCGTCAGAGGGGAGCGGCGGCCCCAGACGGCTGCCGGAGGGGCGGCCACGCTTGGATGAGGCAGGAGCTGGGAGCCTCGAGCAGCCGGCGCGGTCTCTACACCCGAGCGCCTTATGGCTTGAAGGTAAGCGCCGGCGGGATGTGAGCGAAAGGCGGCCCGCGGCTGGGGCAGGGTCGGCAGAGAGAGAGGAGGGAGCGCCAAGGGCGCGCGGCCAGGACCAGAAGTTTGTCCGGTCACTCTGATGCCATCTGCCCGGGAGCGCCCCTTCACCGACTCTCCGTCGGGCCGCTTACTGGGGATGTCCGACCCCAGCGACTGCCATCACCCCTTCTTCCTTCGCGCAGTCCTTCTCGCTGCCTAGGTGGGAACTCTCACCCCGAGGGCCAGAGAGCGGGGCTTGAGACAGTCTCCGCACAGAAGTGCTGAGCGCCAGCTCCGCTAAGCCTCAGCTCCCAATGATCTTGGAGGGAGGGCAGGCACTTTCCTTCCGGCACCGAAGTCCAGGACCCTGTCAGACCAGAGTTTCCGACCGCCCCTGAGGAGGAAGGATCAGTTCTTGATAACTCTGCATTTTGTGTGACCAGAGACTTCTCAGTTTCTAAGAGCCAAAGCCAAGAATGGAGAAAGGCCGGTTCTAGCTCGATGCTGTCAACCCGGCTTGTCAGCTGTCCTTGGTGCTGATATTTTGCTCTTCTTACCGATTTGCGATCCAGCAGGAGAGAAAGGCTGTTTCAGAACTATTCGTCCTGGGGATTGGGGGTCACGATAGGGGCAGTAGTAGAGAGTGACCTTCTAGTTTTTAAAATAAACCAAGAGCCCGCATACAGTGGTGTATGGCGACAAACGGCAGCTCAAAGCGCCAGAGTGTGTTCCCCATTTTGTCGGTACTGGCAGCCTGTGAACAGTTCCTCAAGAGGTAAGAGAGTGCACGTGTGTTTACACAACATGCTTCGCCATGGACACAAGTCACAGCACTGCAGTCCCATAGGGACGAGCCCTTGCTCTCTGCCACGGGGAAGCTGAGTGAGTCACTCTCACCTCCCCTGATGTCTGTTTGTTAATACTGGGGGCTACTGAGATTGGATAAGGTGCAAAGCACTTTGTGGAACCCTCTCCAAACCTTCTTCAAAATCCTATAATTTCTGGATTTTTAGCAGTCTGTAAACACTTCAGACTAATCCTTATTCTTTCAAGGGAGCTAGATGACCAGTGATCCACCCCTTCCTTTGAATGTAAATACTAGTATTTATCCCTGATTCATCCTGCAGTCCTAGGACCACTTGAAAAAAAAAAAAAAAAAGCGTTCTTCTCATCTTGCTCTCTGTTACTGCTATTTGATGAGGGTGGGCAGATAGACAGGCAGTGGTGAATATGACCAATTTCGAGACAGTTTGCAGTCCGCCCCCTGCCTTCAACTTCTCTGTGTTCAACATACCTAGCACATTTGTTTCCAGGAGATTTTCAGGCTAACTCTGAACTCAGGTAGATTTGGGATGGTTAGACCACAAGCCATCTGTGGGGAACATGATAACTACGATCTTTTGAGCAATGCTCTGAGTTCTTTCTCTTTCTTGAACAGCCTGTAGATTAAAGTTACCTGGAAAATGGGGAAATTCTGATTTACTGAGGAGATCTCTAAAAGTTTTCATTTTATTATATATATTTTTTAATGGACTCTTTGCATATGAATTACCTGCGAGGCTTGTTAGATGCATATTTTTGAGTAATGCTCAGATCTATTGGATGTGAGTCTCAAGATGAGACCCAGGAATTTATATTTCAACAAGATTTCTGGGTGATTCATATGTACAACGGGTTAAGGAATCAACTCTCTTAAAAGTTCAGATTGTTAAAGCAGAGGGAGCATGATTAAGGTCTTAAATAGACCACTTGACTCCTACAGTTCTGCATGTTAAATTCTTCAAGTATGGAACAGTTAATGGAAAGGCCAGCACCCAAATTCAACCCCGTTGCTGTAATGAAGGGTGCAGGCCAATCCCTTTTCTCCCCTGAGATTCTCCTGGACTTTTCTTTCAAAAACAGACTTTTTTTTTTCTTTTGGTGGAGGAGGGATCTTTGAGAATTTCCAACGTGCTTCAGTTTGACTTGTGTAAATACTAGCTGCCCCCTTTGAATGCCTACCCAGTGTTCTCCTTTTAACCTCTCCTTCTGAATTATTGTCTTTTCATTATGCATGTGCTGTGATCTCCTAACCCGACTGCTCCTGAAATGCCAAGGAGTGATTAATTCAGCCTGCTAGCACATCACGTTCCCCAAGGCTGGTTGCCACTTATGCCCTGCTGGCAGTGATATATTGATTGTATTGATTTGGTTTTTGTGCTTTCTATGAGCTAGGAAGCTTGCACGGATGAATAGGCCAGTGATATTGTTTGTGAGCTAGTCAATCTTCTACCCTTGTGAGGTTAGGTTATTTCTCTCCAGAACATGTAATTGTCATGTTGAGAATGATGGAGAGAACCTGAACTTATCCTAAACCATGCGAATCAAAGGTGAGATCAGAATCTTATCAGAAATATGACCTCATATACTCGTGGGGTTGACTGCTGAAGACAGACTGGTCTTAGATTACCATTTTCTGGGTAAACAAGTATTAGGGAGAAAGGTAAGTGCACCCCAGGCATGGAGAGGTGTCTGTATCTCACCTGCAAGTAAAAGTTGCATTTTTGTGTTGACGAAAAAAGGTGACTATGAAGGTATCACTCTGTGTGTGTGTGTGTGTGTGTGTGTGTGCGCGTGAATGCGCACATGTGTGTGTGTGTGAGGGAGGCTATGATGAAAACTTCTTGAGCCAACCCTATCCTTTCTAATGACTCATACTTTTCTGACCTGCCACCCCTCATTTCTTCCTCCTGTGTGCATAATACCTATGAATCTCAAGTAGTGAGTGTGCTTCAGCACACAGGAAGGGAGAGGAGAATCGAATCTGAGGTTTTATAAGGTCACAACCCCAAACCACATTTGTGATGTTTTCAGAATCATATTGTATGAGTCCAGAAGAAGGCCACAACAGCTTAAGATCTGAGATCTTGATAGAATGAATGCCCAATCAGTTGTATTTCCTCTGGGATATAATTTACAAAATTTCAGATCTTTGGATTACCTAGGGACCTCAGAGGTCATCCCAAATATCCCTGTCCCCAAATAGGACAGTTGTTCCCTTAGTTCCAAAATACAGTAGTCTCACTCTTGTAATGAGTGCCCTCTCCGAAAGACACGGCACAAGCTTTTTAGTTCTAGGGAGCTGGTGTCTGCTTTCTAGTTCCAGGGCATCAAGGTTGGATTCAGCAAGTACAGCTTCTCCATCCTACTAGGAACTCTGCCCAGCAGGGGAGCATCCTGCATATTGGAAATGCTTGGAAACTACCAACGGTAGGAAGGACTCAGCTTGGTTCAGTATCTCTGCAGTCATCCCTCTGTATAGCACAAGCCCGCTGCTGTCAAGTGCATTCTGACTCATAGTGACCCTATAGGACAGGGTAGGACTGTCCTATAGTTTCCAAGGAGTACCTGATGAATCTGAACTGCCAACCTTTTAGTTAACCACCATAGCACTTAACCATTGTGCCACAGGAATTCTGTATAGATGAACCCTAGTTACCATTCATTGCCCTTTCCCCAAATAGGGCATCCTGTGGCCATGGAAGTACACCAATATTTTGCCTTGAAATTCTGTGTAAGCACTCCAGCTCCCCAGGATGCTAAATAGAGCCACTGAAAGTTTTCAAGTTGCTCATTTACCACTTCTGGGTGGTAGACAGATATTAATTATCTCCAGCCTTTTTAATTGCTCCAGTAGTGTTGGAATCCAATGTTAACACACCCCTGCTTCTCTCACCTACCCCTATCAGCATGGTGACTGAAGATTTCTTATTTTTTTTAACAGTAAAATCACATTATTTAAATGCATAGGCTTGGAAAATAGTTTGATTATAGTGTCAGTACATGTGGGTAGAGGAGTAAAGCTACAAGATTCAGCCACTTGCTTTGCTTCTGTTTGGGTCCAGGATAAAGAGTAAAACTGCCCTCCTGGACCGCACATTTTCCTTCTTCTTGCCTCTTTCACCTTATTCTGATAAATGGGTTAAATCAACACCCTTGGCATCCAAGATGCCCCCTGGTAAAGTGAAGCCTCTTTTCTCCCTGGGAGACATGAGAACTGTTTCTCTGAGAGATGAGAGGCCCCTTCTAGATTCAGTGCACCGAGGAGGAGCCCGAGATAACACAGTTGGGCCTGGGTACTTCCCACTGTCCTGGATAGAAGAGACTGTGCTGCTGCAGTGTCCCAAACTCAGAGAGGATGGACCAGTGCCTTGGGGTGGAAGCCAAGAAGTAGACTCACTGGAGTCCATGGAAGCAGCTGATGTCACATTTCATTGTATATAGGCATCAGCTTAGTGCACCATTTGGATGATTTTATTTTAATCTGATAGTACCTTCATGGGGTTTCATTTTTTCCGGTAGGAGGCAGGGGGATTCTTTGCTGTCTTCAGGGATAAGAGGAAAGAAGGGAGGACCCTTGACTTTACCTAGAGCTTTCTGGATAATGTCTACCTATTCTCAGATAGAGGATGGAGGTGAAGTCAGGCAGACCTGGCCTCCACGGGGCCCTGTCAGTAGACCCAAAGTTGGCTTGGGCAGGCCTGCCTTCCAGGGCACTGTCACTTGGCACAGAACAGCAGCTGCAACCCCAGCAACAGTCCCCTTCAGATGCATGAGAGCCAAAGTGAGTCCTGGGGGCTGACCATTTGTCATCCAGCTTCTTCAGAATGTGCCTGCCCTTCTCATTTCCACCCCCTCCTTGTTGTTATTGTTTGAGTTCTAAGTGGCCCAGCAGGGGAAAGGCATTAGAAATGAAATTATTTTTGTTACACGCTGTATAATTGCCTCCTCCTCCTTCCTGTTACCCCAGGCAGCAACATCACCAGCAATTCCCTGGGAACCCTCAGTCTGGGAAAGTGGCTCACTCACAGACTGACTTAGCAAGGGCTGCTTTTGACAAGTGGCCCTGCTCACCAGTACCTCCATTGTTGACCTAATCATAGTAACAGACAGCATCTAACATGCACTTGCTGTGTGCAGACCACTGTGAGGAGAACCTCACACGTGTTTTTCATTCCAAATCCTGGTCCTCCGACCACTGTGTGAAATACGCACCATTACTATTGGCATTTTACAGACAGGGGAACCTGGGTCCTTATACGGTGCAATCCTCATTTTGGAGTCCTGGTAGTGCAGTGATTAGAAGCTGTGGCTGCTAACCAAAAGGTTGACAGTTTGATTCACCAGGTGCTCCTTGGAAGCTCTATGGGGCAGTTCTACTCTGCCCTATAGGGTCACCATGAGTCAGAATCGACTTGACACAATGGGTTTGCATTGTTTTGTTTTACAGAAGAAGCAACATAGGGTTAGAGAGTAAGTAACCTGGACAAAGGCACGTGAGTAATGGGTGGGGAGGCCATTTAAGTTCTTCCCTATTTTGCACATTTCCTCTGGCCTCAGTAAGTGGCAGAACAAATAAGAAAGGGAAGATTAGAGATGTGAAGGAACATTCTTTAATAAACTGAAGAGACAGTGAGTTTTGTATGTGCCAGGAAAGTGAGGAGGGAGAAATAGCAGAGGAAGAAGGAGAACTGAAATAGCTTCTTGGGATTCTTAAATTTGAGGACTGTCTTAGTTCCCTAGTGGTGTTATAACAAAAATTAACATTCTAGGAGACGGCCTTTCCTTGTCAGTAGCCTCGTAAGGCACTTGGCATTCCCAGCATTCCTTGGTGTTCTGTGGAGTTCCTTGGTATCTATCTCCCTGCTGTGTGTGTATCTGTCTGTTCTGTTGTTGGCTTCATTAATCTAGCAAGAGAAAATCCCTGTTTCCAAATAGTTAGAAAGCTCCACAGTTAGAGGGCTTTGGACTTCAATACATATTTTCCAGAGGAGGATGCAATTCAGTTCATAACAAGAGCCATCTAAGAAGGACTGCTCTGTACCTGGCTCTGGGTGATTTCTGAGAAAGTGCATTGGGAAAGCACCTCAGCCGCCCTGAGCGCTAAGAAGAGGTGGGAACAGAAAGAAGGCAGGTCAGCGAAGACTTCTAGCTTGAGAGGATGGGTAGGGGAGGAGATCTGGGCTGGTAATGGTTCTGGTTTAGCTATACAGCTAGTCAGGAACTGTGACTACCATCACTTTCTCTCCCACAGCTCTTTGAGGTGACTGGGTTGTCCAAAAAATTAAACCTCAATCTTTACTAACATTTAGATCATTGATGTTGCTTTATTACCACAGGATGAAAACTTGCTATGTCTCTAAGGCTAAGCTTCTTAGTTTTGCTGGGAGGTGAAGGCTGGCATGACTTGGGTCCATGCACAGTGTGGGAATGGCTCATGAGGGCTGTCTTAAAGACTGGTTTGATTGGTGCCATCCTGGAGAACAGAGACAGGAAAAGTTTGGGTATCTCTGGGCAGATCACTTAAGCTGAGAATCAGGTTTCTTCATGTACAAATGAAGGACACTGCTGAGATGCTGCCTAACGAATTGTAGTTTTTAAGGTTTGACAATACTGAAGACTCTACAAAATGCCTGGAGAATGGTATTCACCTTGTAACAAGTTAGAAGACTCGTGGCCTGTGTTCCTGAACCTCACTCTGAGTTTTATGAGTGATATGTACCAACATTTGGTCCCTTGTTTAAATCTTTCGAACACAACGTATTTTGGTAGTAAATTAAGCCTGTGAGCTCCAGAATTGACCTGTCAGAGTTTGAATCTTGACTCTACCAGTACCTATGGCCTCAAGCAAGTTGATTAACCTCTATCACCTTGTGATTTTCATCTATAAATGTGGATGTTAACACCTTCTACACTGTGGATTAGTTAAGGTAATAGAAAAAAGATATTTGAAGGAGCCTTTGGCAAATGTAAGCACTCTGTGTTAACTGTTATGATTATTGTTGCTATTATTAAGAAACTTGAGAAGAGATTTTTTTTTAGCTGTAGTTCTTCTTTGATGATTCCGTTTCTAATTTTGTTGTTGTTAAGTGTCATGGAGTGGGTTCCAACTCTTAGAGAGTTGATGTATGACAGAAGGGATGTTGCGCAGTTCTCCACCATCCTCACAGTGGTTCCATTGCTTGAGCCCATTGTCATAGCCACAGTGTCAATCCATCTTCTTATTTTTTGCTGACCTTAAAATTTTACTCAATGACAGCCTTCTCCAACAAACAGTTAAACACTCAGCTGCTGACACAAAAATTGGTAGTTTGAACCCACCCAGCAACTCTGCTAGAGAAAAGACCTGGAGATCTGCTCCCATAAATGTTACAGCCCAGATAACCTTATGGGGCAGCTCTACCCTGCCATGTTCGGTCACCATGAGTCACAATCAACTCAGTGTCACCTAACAACAACAACAACATTAGTTTAGCACTGATCTCATGCTGTGTTAAATTCCCTCTTTTGATTTTGCATCTCTGAAATTATGTATATTTCTAAAACTATCACAAAATTTCAAGCTAACACTTCTTTCTTACATTCTCCATCTGTCTGGCACCCAAATTTACTAGTGTTAACCTGTCAGACCTGTTTCTCGTCTCCAACGAGAAGGCTTTGAATTGCTTCTTTGAATGGGTTGCAGTTGAACTCACGTCTCACCACATGGGAGCCAGGACGAAGCAATGGCCTTCAGATGCTGTCTTTCATGAACTCCTTCTTTTTCCTGATTCTACGAGTCCCTTCTTCAGCTTCCTCATGTAGAAACTTCCTGATTGGTGCTGTCACATGGTGTAGTGCATTCTGGTACAGGTCACTCTCTCGGAATTGAAAAATAAGCTTGGAACACATCAGGGCTCAAAGACAAGGAAATGTTTAGCTTTTGTTTCCTACAAGTCTACCGTGGTCAAAGAACATCACACTTTGAGGAGGGCTGACTGAAATATGTACTCTGTCTATCTTGAGGTCGTTAATAGCAGGAGCAAATGCCAACCATTTTTGGATGTAGTGTGATGCTGCCTGAGCAGAGGGGGGAACACGACAGCTTCTGGCCCTGGGGCTCTCCAGTCAAGAAAGCTACTCTCTTCCTTTTTGGCTTCTTTCTTTTTCTATGACTACTTCCTTGAAGAAGATTCTCTGTTAATGGATGAATCTACTCCTGCCCGATTAAAATGGCTTGCTATTTAGTGACAATACTGGATTTCCAAGGCCATGGCAGGTGTTCTATTCCTAGGACATCTTCACTACATAAAACTGGCACAACTTTCTTAGATCCCAAGCTGTCTCAACAATTTCATTCATTTATGATAAGGTAAAAAGAGAAGCATGCTGATAGGCAGAAACTAACATTCTGGGTCCGAAGCAGAATATGCCAGAGCCCCCCAAGTGAGTCCTTGTACATCTCTCCCTGAACAGTGCATATAGCTGGAGTCCTGGAATCACCCTGGATAAGTAATAGCGCCAAAGTCTTCCCTGTGGCCAGTCTGCTCTGGGGAGTTAGAAGGAGGTGATTATGGGGGATAATTGGTCTCTATTGACCCGTGCTGCCCTCCAGACATCTTGGGACTCTTCTTTAGTTACTACATTCTGTGGTAGTCAGCTTCCGTGATGACCCTCAGTACTCCATATGTCCTGGCATTCATGTTGTTGTTTAATCTCCTCCTACATTAAATAAGGCTGACCTTTGTACCAATAAAAGAACACGTAAATGACAGAGTGTCGCTTCTGAGTATAGGCCATAAATGGTATCTCAGCTTTTATTTTACTGTCTCCTTGATCACTCTTTCTGGGGAGAGCCAGCTGCCCTGTCCTGAGGATACTCAAGCAGCCTACTGAAAGACATGTATGGTGAGGAGCTGATACATCTTGCCAACAACCACGTGAGTGTACCATCCTGGAAACAGATCGAACCCTGGACTACAAACAATCAAGAGACACCAAGGGCCAGAACCACTTAACTAAGTTGATGAAATTCCTGACCCACAGAAACTGTGAGATAATAAATGCTTGTTGTTTTATGCTGCTTTGGGGATTCTGTGCTATACAATGGTAGATAACTAGTATGCATTCTGCAGTCATTCTTCATGAAGTTATTCAAATTTATTTTCTGCGGTGACATCGAGTCTATTTACTACCGTGGTAGCAAGATAGACTTCCTCTTGTGACCCTCAAGGGGTGCACTCTAATTTTACTAGGCTGCGATTTGGAAGCACTCAAGTTTCACACTGTAATCGTGCACTCTCTCGGCTATTATCTTTCTAAACTAGACCACAGAATTCTGTGTTCTGCCTTCCTATACTCACTCTTTCTTTAATGCCTTCTGGTATGGTGGTCATTAACATTCATTTATTATTATTATTACTATTTCTTCACTGAACCAATATTTACAGAGCAACTACTCTGAAGTAGGCATTCACCTTGG
Source organism: Heterohyrax brucei (assembly GCA_028571685.1). Taxonomy (NCBI): domain Eukaryota; kingdom Metazoa; phylum Chordata; class Mammalia; order Hyracoidea; family Procaviidae; genus Heterohyrax; species Heterohyrax brucei. The sequence goes on from CM053145.1 coordinate 37,466,488, forward strand.
TTGCAGATACATTGGTGAACAAAGGAAAGATGTCTCCCTCTGCCTTCTACCCCCTCTCAGTTTGCATTCTGTTGGAAGGAGAAAGATGGTAAACAATAAATGTAAAATAAATTAGAAGACAGAACAATTGGTCCCTATTAGCCTGGAACAACAGATGGAGAAAGAGATTTAGGAATAGAAGGAGGTTATGGAATGTCTGGCTAATTGCCTCCGTGAACAGCTGCCCCTTTTGCCATGAGATAACAAGAATTGGGTGGTGCCTGGTTATCATTACTTAACATTTTGATCTAAGATTTTACAGAAGAATCCTGGTCAAAGAGTGGAAAATACAGACTAGAATTTCAAATTGTCATAGACTCCAGATTTTGTAGAGCCATGAAGTTTGGATGAACCCCGTGAAACTATTGCCCTGAAACTATCTTTAAACCTTAAACCAAAATTTTTTCCCTAAAGTCTTCTTAAAAATGAGTGATAGTTGAGTTTAACTTGTAAAAATGTCTCCCTGGAACATTATGGTCTCTTAACAACTATCTATAAATAGGAACCTTAGGGGGCAGTGCATTTATACTATTGGGGAAGGAATCACTCAGAAAATGAGGATGAGAATAGTTGAATTACTTGAAGAATGTAAGTGATGTCACTGAATTGTAGATGAAGAAAGTCTTAAATTGGTGCATGCTTGTGTGGATATTCTCAACAACAATAACAAGATAAATCAAAATTTTTAATAAAGTAAATTCCCAGATATATTAAAAAGTAATAATTGCTTAGGAAAAGAAAAAAAGACCAGGATAAGTGGGATTTGATGTGCTGAGGGTGGCTTATTAAATATGATGGTCAGGGTGGGATTCACTGAGGAAGTGACATTTGCACAAAGACTCAAAGGATGGGGGAGAAGAGCATTCTATACAGAATCAGCCAGCCTGCATTTATGTTTAAGTATCTTTAATAATTGTCTTATTCCCCATCAAGCAATGATAACAGTGATAATACTCAGCATTTTAAATTCCCATTAATTTTCAAAACCCACAGGGCAATAACAATCTCGTATTTGTGCAGTGTGTTCATACCTACTGTCTCTGTAGATCCTTACAACCCACTGAGGTAGGTATTACAACCCCTATTTGCAGATGGAGTTACTCAGAAAAGTTAAGTAAAACCTGCTCAGAGTCACAGAATCTATGAAGTCCTGGAACTACATCCTTGTAACATATCTTGTACTCCTTTCTTACATGTCTCATGTTGCCACCTTAGTGTTTGATGCTAACCTTTCATTTGGGTAGTTTTTGTTTTCCCCACTAGATTCTGAGTGAGCTCCCTGAAGCAGAAAATATGTCTCATTTTTCTCTCAATTGCAACTTATTTTAATCACCCTTAAAACCTAAAATGGTGCTAAGTACTTGACAATCACTTAAATTATTGAATAAATAAGTGAGTAAGTGGTTGCTTACTTCTCCACAGCCACACTCTTTCTCCACTTCCCTTGAAGGCCAACAAGAGTGGGTGGTAGCATCTGAACTATTGTCCCCACAGGTCTAGTGAGCCACAAAAGACTTCATGTTGTTACTGTTAGCTGCCATGTAATTGGCTCCAATCCACAGCAACCCAATGCAGCACCAAGTGTACAACAAATGAAATATTGTCTGCCATCTTCAAGATTATTGGTCTGCTCAAGCCCACTGTTGTGGCCACTGTTATTTTAAGTGCCTTCCAGCCTAGGGTGCTACTCATCTTCCAGAATCATATCAAACGACCTTCTGTGGTGATCTATAGGGCTTTCATTGGCTAATTTTCTTGGTAGTAGGTCTTCAAGCATTTCTTCTTAGTCTGTCTTAGTCTGGAAGCTCTGGTGAAAACAGCAGGGGTGACCCTACTGGTATTTGAAATACTGATAGTACGGCTTCCTGCATCATAAGAACATGCAGGCCACCACACTATGACAAACTGACAAACAGCTGGTCGCATCTGGCTCACATCCCTTCCTCCTCTCTACTTGACCAACACAGTCTGACTCCCTTAGCCGTGACTGCACTATGAGTTGCCTGGAGATTTTTCAACAGTTGTCTTGGGGTTTGGTAATAGGGGGGTGTTGAGTAGTGGGAGCCTGCTTCAGTCAGACGTACACATAGAGATGAAGCTTAGTGGGTGAGCTCTCAAGGAAGGTGAAGACAAACAAGATAGAGCAGTTGTTGGAGGCTGTCTTTGGAGCTCTGGGTGGTGTCTGTGGTTTTGGAGCTAGGATTTAGAGTCTGGGGCATTGGGCTGATCATTAGATTAAAAGGTAGAGGTAAGCATCATTCTACCTGATATCTTCAAAAAGCATTATCAGTCTTGATCTGGTATCTTTCCCAAAAGCTCTTCTGAAAACCTGTATGCCTACTACCTGCCCATTCAGATTTTCAGTTAACCAAAGGGATTCAGGGCATGAACTTGGAAACCGCACTGACATTGTTTCAGATCATTGTCCTGCTGATAATAAGTTGTGCAACCTTGATCAAATGACTTTGAGAACCTTCTAGACTCATTCCTTTTCTCCATAAAATGTGGATAACCGTGGTACCTGCTTTCACGGGTTTTGTGGGAAATAAGTAAATCAGACATATAAACAGCTTAACCCAGGATCCAACACATGGTAAGCTTTCAACAAGCATTCATTATTGGTGGCATAACTGGTTTGTGCTTGAATGCTAACCAAAAGATTGGTGGTTAGAACCCACCCAGTGGCACTGAAGAAAAACGACCTGGTAATCTGCTTCTGTAAAGATTACAGCCAAGTAAACAGTATGGAGCTCAGGTCTACTCTGTAACACCTGAGGCTGCAGTGAGTCAGAATCACTCAGTGGCAACAGTTTTGATTTGTATAATTATCATCATAATTATTAGGCAACGTAGAGAGCTCTAGAAGACCCTTGCCAGTCTGAGTTTCAGATGTCATCTCCTCACTTACGGAGGGAAGAAACAGTATTGCAGATGAAGAAATTGGACTCATGAAATTTGACACATAGAGTAGTGTCATCCCTGTAAGAGCCCAATGTCACACAACAGGAGTGTGGCAGAGCTACACTAGAGCTCACTTCTACACTTCCCCAGCCCCCCACCCGCCCACCCACCCTTGTCTGCACACATTGCTGCCATCATCTCAGCTTATTACGGGGAGTATTCAAGGAGTGCAAAGAAACTCAGCGGGGCTCAAGCGCAGCGTTCCAAGTGGGAATGGTGCAAGGTGAGGCCAGAGGCCTCAAGTTATGAACCTTGTGGCCTTGGGGAGGGACTGGGTTTTATCCTGAGGACAACCAGAAATTATTTGGAAGGACTAGGTTTTAAGTAGGACAATAACTCCATTGATTTGATTTGCATTAAAAAGCACCAGAGACTGCTATGTGGAGAACAGATTATAGAGGAAGCAAGGCTGGAAAAAGATTAGCTGGGAGAGTTTACATTTGTCTGGAAGAGTAATGCTGGGGGCCTGTACTACAGTTCAGGTAACAGAGAGAGAAAGACATGAAAGCTTTAAAAAGGTATTGTAGATCCAACAGAACCCAGTGATGGATGAGATGTGGACAAGAAGGAAAAGGGAAGAGCCAAAGATGATTTAAGGACAAGAAAGCAAATAATTAAGGATATGGGTAAAAGTGTCAGAAGTATTGATCCAGAAACTGAAGCCATGTAGAAAGGAAAGAGAAGAAACGCTGTGGATGTTGCAGGTTGGGTGTGGGGTGGGGAGAGATAAAGGAATCGGTGGACTGATGGTGTCGGTAAGGTCGGACAACCGGTTTACTTGGAGTAATCAAGTGATTGAGCTGGAACACATGGGCAGTTGCAGTTCCAGGGTGGCTAACTAAACCTCTGATTTCAGAGAAGAACGGTTCTGGGTGATGACAGGGCTCAGCTTCTAATCACAGCGCTAGACAGTTGAAGTGGAGAGATGTTCTTGAAGATGAGGAGGGCAAATTGCAGAGTGGTCACCGTTCTGGAAGCTGATTCCATCTAAGTCATTAGCAGGACTTGGAGTGGAGAGGAAGACAGTGAGCTAAGTGCCACAGTCTTCAGTGAAGTAGCACACGTGATGAGCAACTTCTTCATGACAGTGGCAAACAGGGAGGGGGCAGTCACAGAGGGATGGCATGCACCTCAAAGAAACATGGTTTTCACAAGAAGGTAAAGGAAGAACTAAAAAGTCACTTGGTGGCACAAATGGTTAAACATTTGACTCCCAGCCAGAACATCGGTGGTACCAACCCATCCAGAGGTGCCTCAAACGATAAGCCTGGAGATCTGCTTCCAAAAGGTCATAGCCTTGAGAACCCTGTAGGGCAGTTCTGCTCTGTGCACATAAGGTTGCTGTGAATTAGAATTGGCTCAATGGCCATTAACAACAACAACAGAGGGGGAGGTAATGAGGGACAGGGATGTGGGAGGACGAGCAGTCTCCTGGAAGGGCTGCAGAGGAGGTAGTGCCTCAGTTGAGGCTAGGAGGAGAAGGGCCTGCTGCTGCTGTGACATGGTACACACCTCCCTTCTAGACCTCATCACAACGCTTTTTTCTTCTGCTCCCTCCACAGATTACGAACTGATAAAGTCACAGTCATCTCCATATCTACAGAGGATGAAAGAGAGAGAGGAGAGGAACAGAGATAAGGGTGTGGGAAGATAGGTGTAAAGGTGCAGCTGAGAGATGAAAGGGGTAGAAGTTAGGGAAGAAGTGAATCTTTGGGGGAATTTTTTGCCCCTCTGTACCCACTGTAACATTTCTAACTTTTGCTTAGGTTGTATCTCTTCCTGGAATTTTCCTGCCCTTAACCTAGCTAACTCCTTCTCAGCCTTCAAAACTGAGCACAACCATCACCTCTTACAGAGAGCCTTCCCTGATTTTTCCCTTATGCTCCCCCAATAGCCTGGGCTATGGGCTTCTTCTCTCTATTTCCATAGCATACGGTGTAGGATTTATCATGCTGCTTTGTAATTTTCTGTTTACTGGTTTGTTTCTCTCACTAGATGGTAAATTTCTTAAAAGCAGGAATGGAGCACAGTATCTCTAAAGGCCTGGGTAGCAGTCCACTCAATACAAATGGCAGAATGCTGATCAGAGAGCTCACTCCCCCAGTCTCTGTGTCTCTCAACACACACACACACACACACACACACAGAGTAATAAGACAGTTTTCTGCTCATCCTTTAAATTCCACGATGTTAAGTTTGGCTAGACAGTTTCTCAGCAAGTAATTTAGACCGGAGAGATAGATCCCAGAATATGAAAGCTGGAAAGGACCTTAGGTACCTTAGATACCTAACCAAGCTATTCAGACACAGACAAAAAACTCTGTGCCCAGAGAGGGAAATGATTTGTCCAGAGTCACATAGCTGCTTAGTAGGAGACCAGACCTAGACCCCAGGTCTGCCAATGATCCAGTCCTTTTCCTACCACACCAAACTGCCTTTCATGACCTGTTCCTGACAGCCAGAAACTTTGTTACTGCTCTGCTTGACCTCAGGAGTTGTTGTTGTGGGCCTGTCTCAGTCATCGAGGGCTGCTGCAACAGAAATACCACAAAGCGGTGGCTTAACAAAGAAACATTTATTTTCTCTCTTAAAAGTAGGCTAAAAGTCCAAAATCAGGCCATCAGCTCCAGGGGAAGGCTTTTTCTGTTGGCTCTGAAGTATAAGGTCCTTGTCATCAATCTTCCTCTGACCTGGGAGCTTCTGAGGCACAGCGCCTTGGGTCCAAAGGACATGCTCTGCTCCCAGTGATTCCTTCCTGGTGATATGAGGTCCCCAACACTGTTTCCCTTTCCTTTTATCTGCCAAGAGATTGCCTCAGGACATAGTATATAGTCTTGTAGGTAGAGTCCTGCCTCACCAACATAACTGCTTCCCATCCGCCCTCTCATCAATATCATAGAAGCAGGATTTACAACATATAGGAAAATCACTTAATATGGGGAATCATGGCCCAGCCAAACTGATACACACATTTTTGGGAGGACACAATTCAATCCATGATGCTGCCATTGAGCAGACGCTGCATGACAGAGAAAAACTTCCCCATAGGGTTTTCTTGTCTGTAGTCTTTATGGAAGCAGATCACCAGGTCTTTTTCCCATAGATCAACTGGGTGGGTGTGAATCATCAACATTTTGGTTAGCCGCCAGATGCTTAACTGTTGAGCAACCCATATTCCTTTGACCTCAAATAGCCTCAAAAGAGCTTTCCCAGTTTAGCCCAATTCCAAAAATCATCCCTTTGTCCCTTCTCTCCATTTCTGGGTCCGAAACTGCTGACTTGGTGTCTCTTATTACTCAGCTCTACTCTGATGCTTGGAAGTCCAGATAAGTGAAATGCAAAGTAGAGCCAGGTTAGCTTGACGGATTCACAGCTTTGAGTGATGGGGCTGCAGAGCCATCAGCATTCCCACTTTTTTAGTGAGGAGCAGATTGTCAGTAAGTTAGTGCTCAGCCCATCAAACCATGTGCAAAATTTCTTTGGGTGTGGTAGTATTGTCATTAATAGTTATATAATAAGGTATGTTGATTGGTCTTCTGTCAACAGTCAGGTCTTAGGGACTTTGAAGTGGAGGAGAGGGCAGGACAAGGGCAATTCCCATGCCCTGTACCTACCAGAGGCTGTTGCATGCATGAATACTGTCTTCTTCAAGAGTGGGCTGAGGCTTGCACAAAAGCTGATATATCACGTCTCTGTACTGCAGTCTGGAAGGAACTGAATAGAAACCAGGCAACTGGCTCTGTAAAACTAAATGTTCACAGCCTCCTTTCTAGGTAATTTAGCTTAACTCCTAAATGTGACAGGAGAGCTGGTGGAGCAGGATGGCTGCAAACCCAGGCAGGTTCTCTGAACCCCAGGACATCGAGGAGGTTTCCAGAAGGAGACAGATAGGTGGGCCAACTTTGGTTGAGTTCACAGCGACTTGCCTTACACAGCAGGGCCAAGCAAGCTGGGGGAGCTTCCTGCCTGGCTGTCTCTAGGTCTTCATAGATAGATCTCTTTTGCTTCATCCAGGAAAGGACTCTTTCTTTCCCAGTCACCTGGTCTGGGCACAGCTGCCCGCTTATCTAACTGAAGCTTTGTCTCCTAAATTAGATGGCAAATAAGGACAAGAAGGAAAGCAATTAGTACAACTGGGAGTTTGGGATTAAAGAGGATTGACTAGCCTTCTGGTGCAGTGGTTAGTGAGGGGGAAGGTAAAGAGGAGTTCAGAGGAAGAGAGGGAAGGGAGAGCAAAGGATGGGGCATGCCCTTTGCATGTTGCCAAGATGAAACTAGGTGCCTGAATTCTCAGATTGATGCTCAGTAAGGGTGTTGGACACAAATATAAAGTACCTTATATAAAAATCCTGGTGATGTAGTGGGTTAAGTGCTACCACTGCTAATCAAAAGGTTGCCAGTTCAAATCCATCAGGCGCTCCTTGAATATTCTATGGGGCAGTTCTACTCTGGCCTCTGGGATCGCCATGAATCAGACTCGACTTGACAGCACTGGGTTTATGTAAACTCTATGGGCAGTTCTGCTCTGTTCAGTAGGGACTTTATCAGTTATAATCAACTCAGTGGCAGTGAGTTTGGTTTAGTTTTTTTATATATGTAATCTTAAGAAAGGCAGGATTTGAAGCAGTTCATCCAGCATTTAGTTTATAATTCTTTATTAAATGTCTTCACTGTGACAGGTCCTGAGTCTAATGCGCTCATTTCACAGATAAGAAAACTGAGACTCCAACAGGTAAGGGATTATCTAAGGTCTTGGAGTCTTGGTGGCGAAGTGGTTAAGAGCTTAGCTGTGAAAGGTCAGCAGTTCTAATTCACAAACCACTCCTTGGAAGCCCTATGGGGCAGTTCTACTCTATCCTAAAGGTCACTATGAGTTGGAATAGACTCGACGGCAATGCATTTGGACTTGGACTCAGGACTAAAATCCAAGTCTTCTAACTTGGTGTCCCTCGCATAAACAAGTGTTTTTCTTTCATGCATTTCTGTCAGCAGTGGGGCCCCCAGTGTCTACCAAGAATAGTAATACTAACAATTAACTCTGTGTCTGTCCTTTGGCCACTTTTTTTTTTTTCTGCCACTTGCAAATGTGATCGGGGTGGAGGCCAGGAAGAGGAGGGAGTCCTGAGCTCCTGCAGACTTAGCAGGAGGAGAGGCATGGGATCCTCAGTTCCTGTGAAGCTAGCCTCACAGACTGAGGCTAGCAGAGACCTGCTCTCCCTCACCAACCATGGAACTTGAGTCACCTTCACTATGAAGCTTGCCCAGCTGGCGAGTCTGCAAGGACACAGGAGATGCTGATGGTACTAAAGATGGTTTCTGGACCCTTGAGCATGGAGCTACATGGCTGCAGATGAGAAGCCCCAGGCAATATAGATCTACTGGTCTTGCCGTCCTTGTCTTAGCAGCCACATAGCAACGTTTGGAGCTGCCTATGGGGTCACAAAGAAACCGTGATGGCACATTAGTTAAGTGCCATCTGCTAACCAAAAGGCTGGCAGTTTGAATCCACCAGGCACTCCTTGAAAACTCTGTGGGAGTTCTATTCTGCCCTATAGAGTCCCTATGAGTCTGAATTGACTTGATGGCAATGGGTTAGGTTTTTTAGGGTCCCTGTGAGTTGCAATCAATTTGATGGTAATAGGTGTTCTTTTGGTTTTTTTCTTAAAGGAGCTCTAGAACCCTGGTGGCACAGTGGTTAAAGAACTTAGCTGCTAACCAAAAGGTTGGCAGTTCGAATCTACCAGCTACTCCTTGGAAACCTTATGGGGTGTACCGTTCTGTCCTATTGCTGTGAGTTGAAATTGGCTCAGTAGCAATGGGAACATCACCTGCCAAGAGTCCCTGGGTGGTGCAAGTGGTTAACATGTTTGCTTACTGAAAGGTTGGAAGTTGGCCCACCCAGATGTACCTCAGAAGAAAAGCCTGGTGATCTACTTCCAAACTAACAGCCATTGCAAGCCTTGTGGAGCACAGTTCTAAAACTGGTTTTACTTCTCTGTCAGAGCCTTATCTCCTGGGGTTGCCAATCTGGATACTGGTCCATAATGACCTGGTCTAGAGTGAAAGCTCAGTAATTAGGTGAATTAAGTTCAGAGAGAAAGGTGGAATCTCTTTAAGATGACAGGAGAGGTTGGGTGTTAGGCAAGAGAAGTGAAGGATTCTCTGGGAGCTGTTCTCAACTCAGCTTTGGAATTCTAGGCCTTAGATGCTCGACCTGGAGTTCAGCTGGGGCCTGCACCAGATCTCTCAGCATCCTGAACTTCAGGCCTCCCAGCTTCCCAGTGTCTCTTAGAGCAGCTACTTGCCCTCAGCAGTATCCCTCCGCTCACTGACTCCGTGGTAATGTCACTGCCACAGGAGTCTGCGGCCCTGGGAGGGGGAGAGGAGGAAAAGGACAGGGACAGGAGCGTGTGGCGAGCAATGTCCATGTGTCTCTCCTGAACAGTGAAGCTCCAACAGGCCAGGGAGGGTGTCCCCACCAAGCCTGGAGGCGGCAATGATGCAGGGCCTTTCACTATGGCAATGAGTTTGTTTTGTTTTTTTAGGGAGTCAAGAACCTTTAGTTCTTAGCTCTGTGACCTGGAGAGGGTGGTTTAAGGATGTTTAACTTCTCTTGACCTCTGATTTCTTATTTGTAAGATGGGAGTTGAGTCGGGCTAACTTGGTCTGGGTGCTAGCAGCTACTCTTATTCCATTTCTTTTCTCTGAAAGATACATTTGAAGGGTAAGAACTTCCTCTTGGAAGCATAAGCACTATTAATAAGCTAATTCTGTAATCAGATGCTTTCCTATATACAGCCGTATTCAGTTTACCCAAGCAAGTAAGAATGCTACTGTCTACCAGTCTAGTGTATGCTTTGTATTTATCGTTTCTAATCCTTGTGACAGCCACGAGAGATAGAACTATTATTCCATTTTAGAGATGAGGAAGCTGAAGCTCTGGGGGCTCTTAGTATCACAGATATTAAATAAATTTACTTAAGGCTCTAAGAGCTGTTGTTGCTGAGTCAATTCCAGCTCGTAGCAACCCAAGCCATGAATCAGAAGCTGGTGTTTAGACCCAGGTCTTTCTGGTACAGCTGTCTCCATGCTGATCCTAAACCACAGTTGGGGTTTATCTGCACTTTCCTGATAGTACTTACTGCAGTGATTCACTGTTTCTTCTCTCAGGCTCTGCCCCCAGTTTGTGAGGTCAGTAAGGGCACCTTTCTGTCCTTGGTCTTCAGTAGCCATGGGGCTCTCTAGCACTTGTGGAGCGAGTGTATGAGTAAAGGAATGCATATATTTCAGTATTCTGGAGCTTGGAAAAACTGGGGATTGCTTTAAATGTAGAAATATAGCCACAGTGCTACGCACAGTTGTGGGCATTCAGTGAACACTGACTCACTTGTGTGCCCACATGTACCACATACATGCCAGTAGTCAGTGTGTGTTTGTGTAAGGCCCCTCGGTGGCACACAGAGTTCACCCTAGACAACCAGAGCGCTGGTGGCTCAAATCTGTCCCCCAGCTTCACAGAAGAAAGGTCTTAGGGTCTGCTTTTATAAGATTACAGCCAAGAAAGCCCTGAGGAGGCCAGTCCTGCTCTGAACCCATGAGTCAGAACCAGCTCCGTGCCAACGGGTTGGTGGTTTTTGATGTGAGATGGTATACACACAACTGGTGGACAGCATTTCTTTTATTTTTTTCAGATTGCAATTAGTAGAAAACTAAAAACCAAATCCATTGCTGTCGAGTCGATTCCAACTCATAGTGGCCTACATATCCTTTCAGATAAATTAATGCATTAATCTTTGCTGACTTATTTGGAAGAAGCAGTATGTTCAAACAGCAGTGTAAGGGTGATCCTGTGACCTTGCCATCAAAAACCATAAATGCTTTGTTTTCACGGTAGCGAACTTGAAGAAGAAGTAAACACACCCTTTGCTCTTTTTTTTTTTTTTTTAATTTTCCTGGTGGTATTTGTAGATCCACACCTGGCATTTGGCGTCACCTGTGTGAATCAGAGATTACAAATGCAGCAAGATGGGAGGCCAGGAAATTGGTGAGAGAAGCATTTATCCAAATGTGAGGCCTGGAAAATCACTTTACAGTAAAAACAAACAAGCAAAACCCCAGCCAAACACAGTGTGTGTGTTACAGGGATATGGATGTTTACGTATGAAACTTGTTAAATACTCAGGTTAGACACCTCTTAACCAGCTGAGCTACTGCTTGAGGCAGTTGTTTTTGTAACTGCCGGTTTTCACTGTGTCACCGGCTAGTTGAGAGCCTGAGGTGAGCTGAGAAATTCTTGTTCTGCCCTTTTAATGCCTTATAGACGCTCCTACTCCCTGCTGCCCCCATCCCAGCGGGCATAGGTCTTCGGTGGCCCGCCCTCGCCAGCCTAGGCTGGTCCTGGCCCAGCAGGCAGCCCTGGGAACCAGAACCCACTGTGTAGTTCGGTTTCCAGGGCCAGGCAGTAAACTGGCCCTGGCTCTAATGAGCAGGGTGTCAGAGCCCATCAGCAGCTTGGAACTGCTACCTGCAGAGGGACCAGGACCAGCATCAAGTCAGCAGCTTGGAGAGCTGCCACTCTGAAAGCTCATAATTTCCAAATTAGATATTTCTGAGGCCTGGATTTTGTGGTTGCAGACAGCGTTGAGAGGCTGCTCTGGCAGAGGGCTGCACCAACAGAAATCTTACATGAAAAGTGATTCCATTCATAGTCAGCTGGGCCGGAGACCATCCCTATTCCATTTTGCATTTGGATGCAAAGTGAGCCTTTGTTTCCCGGAGATCCTGCTCTGTTGGTCCAAGTTCTGGTGGTGACTGGTGATGGTGGGGACTGGGGGACCTGGGGCTTGGGGTTATCAGAGCCTGGAAGCCTGAACAGGCTAGGAAGCAATTCTGTTGACTTTTTCCAATCTTTGCAAGCAGATGTACTATAAACCCTGTAGATGAACCCTCAAAATCTCTGTCTTGAAATACACAATCTGCATAGAAGTGCTGTAACAGGGGCACAGAGGCCTTGTTTTCATCCTGAGATCGCCACTTCTTTCTGTTTACTCCTCTCTCTTTCTATGATCAAAGGAAGGAATATTCATTTAACCCACTGAGAGAGGAGATACTGCTCCGTTTCACAGCTGCAGCTGTGAGCCTCACAGAGTGACTTATCCAAGGATGTGGCGTGGTCAGGATTCAAATACAGCTCTGACACTGAAGACTGGAGACCATTCTGAATGCCAGCTGTCCATGTACTTACTTGCTTTCCTGCCTGCAGAGATACGCTCTGAGGAGAAAGACTGTTACCTTCATGTCAGTCCTGCACCTAACAAGGTGCTTTGCACACAGTAGGCACAGATGCATATTTGTGCATGTGTTCCTTTTCAGAATTCTTGCAAATCAACTTACCTTTGTCCTAGTGAGCTAGAGATGCTTGGGTATGCCACTAGCAAACTGTGGGCTCCCATTTCCTCCTGGGAGAATCTTAGATGACAGTGACATCTGAGGTGGTTGGAATATCTGAGGGTTGTCACCTGGCCCCATGGCTCCTGTGGTGATGATTTACATGAAAGCCCACACAGCAAGCCCTGTGGTTCAGTTATCTCCCTCCATATCTCCGTAGGAGCCCCGGTGCCACAATAGTTAGGAGCTAGGCTGCTAACGGAAAGGTTGATGGTTCAAACCCATCTGCTACTCCACAAGTGAAGTATGCGGCAGTCTACTCCCATGAAGGTTCCAGCCTTGGGAATTCCATGGGACAGTTCTACTCTGCTGTGTACAGTCCCTCTGAGAATTCCCTCTGGGAATTGACTTGACAGCAATGGGTTTGGTTTGAGTATTTACATCTGTATCAGCAATTTATTTTGTTTCATTCATTCTTGCTAATGTTGAATGAGGAGCTCCAAAGCTGATAAGACAAAAGGCAGATATCATGAAACTCCCCAGACCTAGGCCTGAGTCCAGGGACACTCGATTTCTACAAAAAGACTGAGTAAGGGTGAAGGTTCTCTGCTGTCTCCTTCAGCCAGGAAGAGGCAGAGTATGTTAATTTCCTCCTATTTAAGCCGCTAAGGCACAAGGGGGTAGGGGTCACAAGTTAAAGATGGAAAACCCAAGCCTTTGTAGTCAGACAAGTTCAAATCTTATGTCTGCCTTCTATGGTCTATGTGAACTGTAGAATGTTATTTAACCTCTCCGAACTCTGCTTTCCCCATCTGTAAACTGGGTCATTGGGAGGAATCCATACAGTTGTGTGTTGGTAAATGTATAGCAACTAGTTCTCCATGAAAAAAAGGAAAAAAAAGCTCTGATGGTAACGTTTGCAGTTTCTGTTGTGTGAAGACTCAAACTCTGGCTGATTTCAAGCTCCCACCCCCATGTCCCTGAATGTAGAACTGGGTGAAAAGGCACATGACAGGCTCTCCTGAGCTGGTGCAGACCAGCTTCAGCTCGCCACTGGCTCTGTATGTTGTCAAATGCCTTCTTTCATGGGTGGGTTCTCTGTTGATACTAGCTCTGCCTTCTCTCCACCAAAGGGACTCTGAGTGACCTAGATAAAAACCAGTTGCTGTCGAGTCGACTATGACTCATAGAAACCCCATGTATGTCAGGATATAATTATGCCCAATAGGGTTTTCAGTGGCTGATGCTTCAGAAGGTAGATTGCCAGGCCTTTCTTCTGCAGTGCTTCTGTGTGGGCTCAACTTCCCACCTTTGGGTTAGCAGCTGATTGTGTTAACTGTTTGTACCACTCTGGAACTCTAGATACTAAGAAAGGTTACTCAGTCCTCCATGTTTATTTAACAACAATAACAAAACACTTGCTGTCAAGTTAGTTTCAACTTCTGGAGAACTGTATGTTTCAGAGTAGAACTGCATTTCATAGCCACCCCCTCCACACATTGATTAATTATTTAATGCTGATTTAAGTGCAACTTTACAGAGCAAGTCAGTTTCTTAAAAGTTCGTACACAAATTGTTTCACAGTATTGGGTACAGTCCTGAGTTGTGTCAGCACTCTCCTCCTTTCCACCCTAGGTTCCCAATGGAACCATTCATCCAGTTTTCCTGTTCCCTCTTGCCTTCCCATCTTTGTTCCTAGGCCGGTATTGCCCATTTGATCTCAATATACTTGACTGATTGAAGGAGCATGTTTCTGACATGTGTTATTTTGGTCTGATAGGCCTACCCAGTCTTGGGCTGAAATGTGAACTTCAAGAGTAGCTTCAAGTCTGAGTTAGAAGAGTATCCCAGGTCATAGTGTCAGGGATTCCTCCAGTCTCTGTCAGGCCAGAAAGACCAGTCTTTTTTGGAACATGATCGCTTGTTGTAGGGTTTGCCACGGCTGTGATCTCTTGGAAGCAGATTGCCAGGGCTTTCTGGATTTGATTTCTAGAATTTGGTCCACCATTTGTGCCACCCAGGAACTTGCTGACAAATATTTACATGTATACAAAGCTTCTACTATGTACAAAGCTCTGTCCTTGGGACAGAGTATAAGGGTGTGGAGGAACAGGGGGCAGATTATTTTAAAGCAGGTGACATGGTCTTGCCTGAGTCAGGCAGTTGTAATATGTGCTCCCTGTCAACTCGACAATCTAATAGTTAATAGTCACCAGCGTTCTTATCCCTCTGTCCTACTGGGCTGACATCTCTGTGAAGGCCATGACTATGTCTACTTTATTTTGATATCCACAATGCCTAGCACACTGAAGATATTCAATAAGTATTTGTTAAATTATTTCATAAGCTTGAGATATATCTGGAGAGGCAAAATGAATACTTTTGAAATAGTCAGGGAATAATACAACATAGCTGGCAATCATGATTATAAAACTTCACATTCTAAAAGAATACTACTGCTTCAAAGCATTTTCAGTTTGTAACAGCTAACAGTTATTGGGGGCATATGGTACACCAGGTATCTAACATAATCACTCTCCTTACATTATCTTGTTTAGTTTTTACAGTAACCTAATGGGATAGGCACTGATAACTAAAATGAACATTTCACTGATGACTAAAACGAACAACAGCAGTTACGTAGTTTTCTCAAGTTCATGCTTACTATATGTGATGGAGTCAGAATTTGAACCCAAGACTTTTTCCTTAGGGCTCCATGAGACAAAGAGAACAGCTGTTAATCCCATTTGATAGACAAGAACACTGTGGATTAGAGGGTAGGAGATGAAGCGACTTGTCCAAAGTCAGACAGCTAACAGGAGGCAGAACCGAGATTAGGACCTGGGCCTTCTAACTCCTGACCAAATAGCTAGCATAATAAAGTGTGATGGGAGTCCTGTAGACTACAAGGGCTAGTTCAGAGAAAGATGAGATCACTGGGAGCTCAAGTGCCCAGGGAAGACTTCCAGAAATTTCATAGATTGAGTCAGACCCTGGGAGTCTGGGAGTTGACCTGGATCCGGTATCATCCCCCTAGTCCTAACACTCACTCACTCACACACAAACACATGCATATATACCAGTGGCCCTGTCTCATGCTCCCAAGCATGGAGAGCAAGTGATTCAACAAGGTGCTACCACCATATGGAGAAACAGAAGAGCTTGGCAAAGGCTGCTGTTTCCCTTTGTGTATTTATCTTAAGAGTCATTTACATAAATACCTGTGTGTCTATATCTCCCTAGGCCCCCAGGCTATCTTTCTCTTGGCCTTTTCTCCTGTGGCATCTCTGACTCCCAGAGACCTTTTCTCCTGTGGCATCTCTGACTCCCAGAGAGGTTACCTGGTTCTGCTTCCACTTGCTGGAAAGTACCCATGTCTAGCTTCTATCCTGGAGTCAGCCACCACTTACCTCGAGTGCTGCCCTGCAGCCGCTGTCGCCGCTGCCTGGTTTGCAACTGTGAATCACTGTTAAAGGAGGAAGCAGGCCAGTTGGCCCACCATGTCTCTGAGCTGCTGACAGGCAGGCTAAGTGAGCTGTGTGTGCTGAGCTGCAGGGGAACCAGGGGAGGTGACAAGAACTGGACAATGGGGTTCACCTGACCCAGCTGCAGCTGTTTTTCTTGCGTTTATATTTTTAATCATGTAAATTGATGAAGTAATAATTTTCAAAAAGTTGAAAACACATTTCTCCAAGAATTGCACTTCAGAGATTTGTTGAACTCATTAACGAGGAAGCCAACAGTATGACAAAGCTGGGTTCCAGGGAAGTTATACGTGTATGCCAGCTGACCGGACGCTGAGCCAGCTTTCGCTCCTGAAGATCCTGTGTAGGTCAGTGTACATCTGTGCTCCATGCAGTTCTCAATGGCTAATTGTTTGGAAGTAGCATAGGCTTTTCTTCCAAGGTGCTGGTGGGTGGACTTAAACCTCTAGTCTTTTGGTTACTGATCAAGCACATTAATAGTTTCTATCACCCAAGGCTAACAACACACAGACACAGACACAGACACACACACACATATACACATTCTCACTAACCTACTTTGGACACATACCTATCTGGAGGAGCCCTGGTGGTACACCACTTAAGAGCTTGGCTGCTAACCGAAAGGTCAACAGTTCAGATTTACTAGCTGCTCCTTGAAAACCATACAGGGAAGTTCTACTCTGTCCTGTAGGGCTGCTATGAATCAGAATCTACTCAACAGCAGTGGGTTAGCTATGTGTGTGTGTGTGTGTGTGTGTGTAGAAACATACAGATACACATACCTCACTGGAAGAAAGCTGAAATAAATTATTAAATTAGATAGGGACATCATTAATATCTCACCAGGCAGTATAATCATAAAATTTGGAGTTATCTTCTCAGTTAGATGGAAATCAATTACATATTATAAGTTTTCTAACAGTTAACATGTATCTTACAGGGTCTGGGTCCTCACAGGTCATAAACAGTAGCAAGCATAGGTACATCTTTCTAGAGGCTCAGTGGTTTGGTGCCTGGTTTACAGGCTTTGCATACATTTTCTCAACAACTCAACAAGTCCCCCTCATTCTGTGCTATGCAGGCTCTGACCAAGGGACAGTATGGGGCTTGGGGAAAGAGCCCGTGAGAAACAGTAATGAGACATGACTTCTGTTCCTGCTTTTACTACCAGCTGGTTGATTGTTGTTGGCAGATTAGTAAACCTCCCCGGGCCAGTTTCCCCAGTGCCGCAAGCCCTCTGCATCACAGGGCTCTTTGGAAACCCTGGTGGCATAGTGGTTAGGAGATGTGACTGCTAAACAAAAGGTCAGTAGTTCAAATCCACCAAATCCACCAGACACTCTTTGGAAACCCTGTGGGAGAGTTCTACTCTGTTCTGTATAGTCATGGAATCAACTTGATGGCAGTGTGTTTGGTTGGGACAGGTCTTTTGCAAAGTATTTAAAACTACACTGATGTCTGTAGACTATGGCTACTTACTTAGCCTTGGTGTTTTGGAGGGTAAGTGGAAGATACAGATTGAACTGGACTCGTGGGAAGGCTTTGGCTCACACAGGGTGATAAGTTATTTATCAGCATTTAAACGTGAGATTTCAGATAAAACCCATTCTTCTGTCTTCTTTGGAAGCATTAGAAGTTCAGTCACATTCTCCTGTGGTAACAGTAGGCTGAAGGGCATTCTTTTAGTTTACCCAGCCACCACCCACGGCTTCCCTCATGAACACTGCCTTTGTTGAGGTGCTCCGGGTCAGGCACAGCGCTAAGTGCCAGGGATCATTGGGTACAGGACAATCACTGCTCTCAAGGAACTCGTGGAAAAGAGTATTAATGGTGTTGTGTGATAAGTGCAGCAAACAGAGCCAGTGCCAATATGAGCCATAGCCAGGGAGCAACCAGTTCTCCCTCGGTCTGCAAGGTGCCTCAGCTCATTAACGCCATTCCCAGATTCCCTCTTGGGCTTTCTGCCATCGCACTCTGACTTTTCACTTCTCTGAAAGTCTCTCTGGCTGTAGTGCTTGGAAGAGTCATTTGGCTTGACTGTAGCATATTTATTTGCCAGGTAATAAGGCCACTTCTGTTCTTTGGTGAGGTTTGGCCCCATCAACTAAACAGTATTCTCTAGTTTAAAGTCTTTACCTAACACCCCAGTAGGTCTCCTGTGATAGGCACCATTCCTGTGGGAACAGCTGTGTGTTACATCAGGGACTCTTGCTGATACAACATCTATTCATTCAGGAAATTTTACTGAGCACCTACTATGAGTGTGTGTGTTCAGTGGGAAGAAATATTACATTTTTCAAGACTGACTCTGGACTTAACGTGACCCGGATTCTATTGGAAGGATGCCCAGTGGTCATAGCTCATTGGTGTAGTGTAGATGTTTGACATACCCTAAACCTAAAGAATGTCCAAGTCCTTCCCTTCTCAATTGGCCCGGCTTCCCAGGGTATCTTGGGTTCCCTCCTTTCCCAGGGATCTAGGATGCTACTTAGCTTTGTAATGGAAACCAGTGACAGACGTTATCCTGTATGAGCCTCACATATCAAACTCTGAGGGAGGATAGAAGGAAGAGACTCTAATGAGACTGGGTAGTCAGGGAAGTCTCTTCTAGGAGACAGGCTTTGCCGCTTGAGGGGTCAGTAGGGTTTGGACAGCTGGGAATGAAGGCAGGTGGAGAAATGATGATATTCAAAGGTGAGGGGTAGAGAGGGTAAGGCAAGTTAAGGGGGTAGGAAAAGCCACAGAAGAAAACCTAATAAATTAAAACTGTGGTGTTGGCAACAATGTTGGCTATACCTGAGACTGCCAGAAGAATGAACAAGTCAGTCTTAGGAGAAATAAAACCAGAATGTTCCATAAACTCAAGGATGGAAGCATTTCACCCACTTACTTTGGACACATCATCAGGAGAGACCAGTGGTTAGAAAAGGTCACCGTGCTTGGTAAAGCAGAGTCAGCCAAAATGAGGGAAGACAGATTGGCAGACTGCCACAAGAATGGGCTCAAACATGCCAACAGTCAGAAAGATGGCACACCACTGGGCATGCTACATTCTGTTATGCATAAGGTTGTCATGAGCTGCAGCTGACTCAGCAGCAACTGACCACAGCAACAATCGAGAACCACAGAATAGGTGGACTCCAACAAGAGTGTAGAGTAGTGTAGTGTAGCAGAATAACAGCAGGTGTGATGTAGGAAGGCTGACGGCAGAGCGCTAAATTTAGGATCTGGGCTTTACTCTTCAGGAAGGTTGTTGAAAGCATTTTCAGCAAGGTGATGCCATAAGCCTAAAACTATGGTTTTGGGAGATGAGGTTAGAGGGCACCTGATGTCCTGCTGGATAATCAGGATGCATGGTAAAGGTAGGAATGGCAGGAGTGACTTCTGGGCTTCCTCCTAATTCCTCCTCATGTCCTCTGTACAGGCTCTAGAGTTACAGTCCCTGCACAGACCAAGCTTCACACAGCTCCTCTGGAGGTCTCCAGGGAGAGCTACTCTGTTCGTCATCTAACCCTCTCACCTCAGAAAAAACAAAAGGTAGCCTCACCCTAGACCTCTCCAGGAAGTGAGGGCAGGTTTGAGGAAGTGACAGAGCACACCACTTTGGGTGAGGAGTTAGCAACACCAGGCCCCTCCGGTTCTGCCTTCTCCCAGGTCCTTATACCCTGGTTGGGGCTGGTACTGAGAGAGCTAATGAATGCTGCTGCCAAGGGAGCACCCAGTTGGGACTCTTGGGCTTATTAGGATGGAGAGCAGCTCTGTGAGCCAGCCAGGAGCCTCTGTGTGTCTGGGAATAGCCTGGAAGTTCTCCTAGAGCCTGGGGCTTGGTTTCCAGCTGGAGCACATCTGGGTAGCTGGGAAGCAGTGGAAAGGGAACAGTTTTCTGGAAACACAGTCACTAGCTGGTTACTTCATCCCAGGTTGAAGCTAGATCCACTGCTCTACCACCTGCGCTTGGATATTTTATTTGTCAACAGACCTGGCAGCTCATCAGAACTGGAAACAGTGCCAGAAGACTTCTGCATTGTCCTGCATCAAAGCTTTTGACCCCTGGGGACCCCCTCACTACCTACCTGTTTCCTGACTTTCTAGCCTGAAGGTCTTACTACCATGCTCTCTGTTGTTAGGCCGCACCCCCAGAAGCCTCTCAGAATCATTTTGTAGAACCTGACCTTTGTGGTGTTGTAAACAGTTAAGTGCTGGACAACTAACCAAGAGGTTGGGGGTTCACACCCATGCAGATGTGCCTCAGAAGACTGCCCTGTTGATCCACTACTGAAAGGTCACAACTTGAAAAGCCTCTAGAGGACAGTTCTCCTCTGACACTCATGGAGCCACCGCGAGTCACAGTCAGCTTGATGGCAGCTGATCACCCTCGTCACAGATTCTCTGCGTGTTGCAGATGGTTAATGTGCTCAGCTCAGCTCCTAAATGAAAGGTGGAAATTTGAGTTCCTCCATGGTATCTCAGAAGAAAGGCCTGATGATCTACTTCTGAAAAATCAGCCACTGAAAACACATGGAGCACAGTTCTGCTCTGACACATATGGGGTGACTTTGAGGCAGAATCAACTCAGTGGCAGATGGTTTGGTTTCCATTATCTCAACAGCAGATGCGTGTCTCACTTGTGCAGTAACCATAGCAAAGGTTATCTGACTGACAGGAAAGAGGGCTGGGACTTCCTGAACATCCTTCAACCACCAGACAGGGCTGGAAATCGTCATGTCACGGCAGGGTGGAATCTTAGGGCTGGGAGGAAGGTTGAAAGATCATCTAGTGCAGCCCCACATTGTTTTAAGAAAAGAAAACCGAAGCCCGGAGAAGGGTAGTGAATTGGTTGAGGTCACATGCCTGGTGCGGTAGGATCAGAACCTGGAGGAAACTCCAGTCCTGACTCCTGGCCCAGCACTTGTTCACTGCACACCCTTTCCTCCTGGGTTTATCCACACACTCAAGTTGAGTTTCATAGTCACTTCCTGGTGCCCACTGAACTTGTGTGCCGAGTATTTGTACGTGCGGCGCAGAGTGAATTTGGTGGCTGGCTGGCTCATGTACTCTATGCTAGCTTTTTTTCTGGGGAAACAAGTAATGGAATGGGCATCACCATTTTCTTCAGGGATGATAAGAAATCACTGAAAAATCATCAAGTTTTCTTCTTCTTGTTTTCACAGCCACTTCTATCAAACCAACCCTGGCGTTCTGTGCAGCTGGGATGTACCAGGAATTGCAAATTCTGTCAGAAACCTGTGTTTGGAGAGGGAGGATTGGCAATTAAAATACAGCACTGCCGTGCCTGTGCAGCTGCCAGCACAGCTGCAGAGGGGGCAGATGTGAGCATGTTGCAATGGAATGCAGCCGTAAGGGCAAGGGGTCTCTGGGCCTCACCCCACACCTTTGCACCGGCCCGGAGTGCATGGTGCTACAGCCTTCAAGAATTGGAGCAGAGCTGGGACAGGTTCAGACTTCAAAGCTCTGTATGTGCTACAGGATGCAAGTGTTCTAGGGGCTCCTGTCCAGATCTGTACTTGCTCAGTGTTTCTGCAACACTCTTCATGGCCCAGCATTGACCCTGCTTTTGAGTCAAGGCTTCAGATGAGACCAGTGGTGGCCAGTTATGGACTCTTTTACACCAGCCTATGAGCACATGTGGCTAGCCGCAAGCAGGTAGGCAAACAGGAGCTTGTGGATAGTTATGTGCAAACTCTTCCTACTGTGGAAAGACCAAGAGTATGCCGTGCTGCCAGTGACAGCTTCATCTTCAGTTGCCTTGGTCAACTAGTTCTTAAAGGGTGACATTATAACTGTCCCTCTCAACAGGCTGCTTTCTGAATGATTGTAAATTACCCTTAGGCTGAGGCCAGTGGACTCAGCTTTCATGACTCCAGAAAGAACATGATCTGTAGAGCTGGAGGGGCCTGGGCTTGAACCCTAGATCTGCTGTTTTCTGGCTATGTGGTCGTTAGGTTGCCCAGTGGGGTTACAGGTAGGCACAAGCAGTGTCTCATTCCAGGGAGGAGGTAGCCTGTGTTTTCACACATCAGTGCTAGTCAATGCTGGTGGTTTCTTTTCCTTTCTTTTCACAAGTAATTCTGTCTGTATGTGTTGTCCAGTGAGCCATTTTTCAGACTGTGATTATAGGAGGAATTACAGTACTGGCAGGGTCTTGTATTCTCAGTGCTTTAGTAGGGGCCTCATGGTGAGATAGGAGGAGGATTGGCTTGGAAAGGAGACAAACTCTGGTTTCCATCCTCTGCTGCCACTTAGAAGTTGTACCTCCTTAGTCTCTCACTCAGGTTAATAACATTTGCTATTTCAGGTGTTTTAAGAAGTAGAAGGAAGGCATTTAACGTGTCTGGCGCACAGCAAACAGTCAATAGGTGGTAGCTGTTATTACTGAAGGACCCTGGTGATGCAGTGTTTAAGCATTTGCATGCTAACTAAAAAGTCAATGGTTTGAACCCACCAGCTGCCTTTGGGGAGAAAGATGTGGGAGTTTGTTTCTGTAAAGAACGACAGCCTTGGAAACCCTACTGAGCAGTTCTGCTCTGTCCTATAGAGTCACTGTGAGTTGGAATCAGCTCAAGGGCAGTGGGTTTTTATTTATTTATTTTGTCTGTTACTGTTGGGGGCAGTAATAGTTCAGTGGTTAGAATTCTTTCTTTCCTGCAGTAGACACAGGTTTGACTCCTGGCCAGTGTACTTCATGTGCAGCCACCACCCATCTGTCAGTGGAGGCTTGAATGTTGCTGTGATGTGAGGTTCCAGCAGTGCTTCTAGAGTAAGACAGTGTAGGAAGAAAGGCCTGGCACTCTACTTCCAAAAATCAGCCAGTGCAAACTCTGTGTGGATCATAACGTCCCAATTTGCAAGTGATCATGGAGATGGCCCAGGACCGGGCAGAATTTTTTCCTGTTGTGTGTGGGGTGGCTATGAGTCAGGGGCTATGACAGCTAACAACGTTACTGTTGTTATTGTTGTTGTTGTTATAATAAACAAGGAATAGTTTTCTCTAGCACTGGCAGCAGCCCAATGTCTGGCCCTCAGAGCATAGAGATTGATCTTCTCAGCACAAGTGACTGTAAGGGAAATTTGGATGAAAATACTGCTGTGATGATGAGGGGGCCCAGGTAATCAGTGGTGGGAACCACTGGGCCTTGTGCTAGGGGAAAGGCACTGTCTGCCACAGTCAAGTCCATCATCAGGGAACCCACACAGTGGTGGGTGGGCTGGTACAGCTCAAGGGCCTCCGTTGGCTTCAAATGCAGGAAGCAGAGTCCACTGGCACCAACAGAAGCCCAGTTCAGATGGCCACCAGGCTGAGTTTTGGTAAGAAGTGGAAAAGGCACAGGAAGAGACATGTAGGCCAGACAGAGAGACCAACTGCTGGGACAAGAGGCAACTTAATGGAGCTCTCCAACCTGGGCTCCTGAAAATGCTCTAGAGCCATGGCTGGGACCTGCCTCCAAGGCTGGGATACTCTCATCATTCTCTGTGTCCAGCATTGGCTCTGAGGTCAGGTTGACCTTGGTGAGAGTCCTGCTTTGGCCCTCTAAGAGCTAGGACTAGAGATAAATTATTAAACTTCTCTGGGCCTCAGTCTCCCAAAAAATGGGGCTGTGATGAGAATTAAAGAAACTTTATCAGTAATTTTGCTGCACCTGGCACAAAGTTCTCATCGTTAGGTGCCGTGAAATCCATTTTCAACTCCTAGTGACCCATGTGATAGAGCAGAACTATCTCATAGGGTTTTCTAGGCTGTGAGCTTTAGTCAAACAACATATGGCATTGGGCAAATCTGCTGCAAAGAGACCACTTTAAAGTGTTAAAAAGCAAAGATGTCACCTCGAAGACTAAGATGAGCCTGGCTCCAGGCATAGTGTTGTCAGGTGCCTCATATGCATGCAAAACCTGTATAATGAATAAGGAACACTAAAGAATTGATGCCTTTGTATTATGGTGTTGGCAAAGAATATTGAATATACCATGGACTGCCAGAAGAACTAACAAATCTGTCTTGGAAGTATTACAGCCAGAATGTTCCTTAGAAGCAAGAATAGTGAGACTGCATCTCGTGTACTTTAGACATGTTATTGCCATGAGTCAGATCCGACTCGATGGCACTTGGCTTATCAAAAAGGATCAATCCCTGAAAAGGGGTGTAAGGCTTGGTAAGGTAGCGGGTCAGCGTATAAAAAGGAAGACCCCCAATGAGATGGACTAACATAGTGGCTGGGACAATGGGCTCATGGGTCACAATGATTGTGAAAACAGAGCAGGACTGGGCAGTGTTTTGTTCTGTCATTCACAGGGTCGCTGTGAGTCAGAACCCCTCAACTGCATGTAACAACAACAACAATAATCTTTACGGAAGCAGATTATCAGGTCTTTCTTCTGCAGAGCCAATGGGTGGATTTGAACAGCCAACCTTTCAGTTAGCAGCTGAACACTTAACTATTGCAACATGAGGACTTCTCCTGATGGATAATAGACCCCACAATTGAGAAATACATTTGAAAGAGACAGAGACTACTGCACAGCATCCTCTCAAAGGGTCTCAAAATACAAATGAGTCTATTTGAGGAGAAGCTGATGTTCCCCAAAAGGGAGGCTAAGGTAAGTAGGAGCAACTGCTAATGGCATCACCATCCGTCCTGGAAAGGAGCAGAATCCTTGGCCCCTCCCTGTAAACCTTAGTATCTTTGTTAGAATAATAGGCAACAAAAAAGAATAAGGACAATGAAACAGCCTCCCCTCAGGGAGTTCACTGCGCACTGAATCAGGAAGGCAGCAAAGATAATGGGTTGTGGACACCACCCCCCGACCTGGGTCCCCGGCAGCCCTGACTACCAGGCTGGTGCACAGGGTTGACTCCAGACCTCCATTTGTCTCCTGCCAGCAAAGTGGAATGTTTTGTTTCAGCCTGTAGAACACATCTAGTTGTTGAAGAGATTACCCTTTCCTGGGCCACAGATGTAATTAGATGATCAGTCATAGACAGTCTACAGCAAATACAACCTTTGAGGAGAGAGATTTGTTTTTCCTTTGCCACTTGGAATATCAACAGGGCAGGAGAGAACCTCAAGAGAGCCTGTGTTTCAGAAACAAAAGAACAGAGGCTCCAAGAGGGAAAGACTGGGGAAGTGTGGAAAAACATTGCTTTTGCCCCAAACCACTGCGCTTCTTGAAGGCTTCCCAGCCTTCAAGAATGCCCATCCTCATACCTCCACGAATCTCAGTGGTGAGGAGGAGGTAGGAGAATACCAAAAAGAATAACCCAAACCAGCTGCTATAGGGTCAATTCCAAATCGTGGCAACTCCATGTGTGTCAGAGTAGAACTCTACTCCATAGGGTTTTTCAAAGGCTGACTTTTTGGAAGTACATTGCCAGGCCTTTCTTCCAAGGCACCTATGGCTGGATTTGAACCACTAAGCCTCTCAGTTAGTAGCTGAGCACTTAATAGTTTGAGCTACCTAGAGCAACCTGGTAGGAGAATGTTGTTACTGTTGATAGGTAACATTGAGTTGGTCTTCCAAAATTCTATGACACAACCTCTGGCATTATTTCTGTCACCAAAGCCATGTTTTCCTACTATCAATCCTTCTTTGTTTCCAACTTTTGGATTCTTGTCACCAGTTCTGATTGCATTTCAGATTGCAGAAATCGGTAAAACTCTATTTCTTCATCTTTGGCATTAGCCATTGGTTAATAAATTTACACAATAGTTGTATCAACTGGTTTTTATTGTAGGCGAATGAATATTATCACTGACAGCATTGTACTTCAACATAGACCATGAAATCTTCTTTTTGACAATGAGAATGACATCATGCCTCTTCAATTTGTTGTTTTCAGTATAGTAGATTATATGATCGTCTGTTTATAAATGGCCAATACTAGTCCATTTCAGCTCACCAATGCCTAGGTATCAATAGTTAAGCATTCCATTTTACTTTTGACAGCTTCCATTTTTCCTTGATTTGTACTTCATACATTCCATGTTCTAATTACTAATGAATAATTGCAGCTATTTCTTCTCATTTCCTGCTACATCAGCAGATGAAGGTCCCAAAACTTGACTCACTCAGATCGCTGAGATCGATTTGAGAAGGCAGCTCTTCTGCAGTGGCATTTGTGTGCCTTCCAACTTGGGGGGCTCATCTTCCAGCCCTATATAAGACAGCATTCTGCTGTTAGTTATAAGGTTTCCCCTGGCTAATTTTTTCAGAAGTAAACTGCCAGCTCCTTCTTCATGGTCTGTCTTAGTCTCTGCTGAAATCTGTCTGTTGTGAGTGACCCTGCTGTTAACTTGAAATACTGGTGGCCTAACTTCCAGCATTACAGAAACATGCAGGTCACTGCAGTGTGACAAACTGGCAAAAGAGTGGTGGGACAAGAGGATACAGGATACTAGAGGAATGTTCAGATACAGTCTTTATAATTCAGCAACAGAGTAAAAGCTCTATTCCCCTTGATGCTGTTTTACAACTGGGTGAAGGGGGGAGGAGGGAACAAACCAGTTGCCCTCGAGTTAATTCCGATGACCCCGTGTATTTCAGAATAAAGCTGTACTCTGTATGGTTTTCAATGGCTGTAATGTTTCAGAAGTAGATTTCTCAGCTTTTCTTCCAAGGTGCCCCTGGATAGAATTGAACTACCATCCTTTCTGTTTGCAGCCAACTCTGTGCTACTCAAAACACTGGCCACAAATTTAAATACATCCTAGAGCCTGGTAGCAAATGGAAACTGAGTAAAGCTAACTGGGTTTAGGGTGATAAGGACTGATGAAGGCAATGATAATGTTGGAAGCACATATCCTGTGGAAAGAGAATTGCCTTTCCTTGATTCCAGCTTATTGTTATCATGCAGGGATGTGGTCTTAGTGTTTCCAAACCTTTGTGATTCTCATTATAAGATACATGAAGATCTGTATTTTATTGTGAAATCTCCAAATTTTATATATTGGCAATACATATATTTCAAAAATTCTATGTGAACCTAACAAAATGAATTTGTAAACAAGATGTGCCCTGTAAGCTACGTTTGTCCCCTCTAGTATAGCTAGCTAGTACTGTCTGTTAGAATATAAACTAAGTAAAAGGCAGCCTTGCAAGTAAGAAAATTTACCATCTTGCTATCACCAGCCACCATTATTTTCCCAGGTACAAAGTGGATTGATTCCGTGGCAGTCCGTGGTTAGCCCAACACTGTTAATGGCTAGAGGCTTACAGCATTTTGCTCATTGTGGGGGGATACTCGACTCAGATATCCAAAGGCTTCAACTTCTCAGTTGGCTATTCTGTGTGTGAGAATATGTCTTTGTCATCTAGAGCTGCCGTAACAGAAAACCCAAGTGGAAGGCTTTAGCAAAGAGAAATCTATTTCTTCACGTTGAAATAGATTAAAAGTCCAAATTCAGGAGTTAGCTCCATGTAAAGGCTTTCTCTGTCAGTCTTGAAGGAAGATCCTTGTCAATCATCCCCCTGACAAGTGGCTTCTAAGGCTCAGGGACCCCAGGTCCAAAGGACACACACTTCTCCTGGTGCTGCTTTCTTGGCGGTATGATGTCGCCAGTCTCTCTGCTAGTTTCTTCCTTTTATATCCCATAAAATTCACGACATGATGCAGACTTGAAAACAGAGCCCTGCCTCACCAGCACAAATGCTGCCCGCACTCCCTTATTAACTTCATGGAGACAGGCTTTGCAGTGTATAGGAACATTACAAAATCAAGGCTCAGCCAAACAGATACACAGATTTTGAGGGGAGTCGCACAGTTCAGTCCATAACAGAGTGCGTGATTTGCCCATGGAAGTGAGGTGTCTGGGCTTCAGCAAGCTGTGTGCAGGAGCTTAGCAGCTTCAGCTAATCCCCGAGAAGCGCTTCCCCTCCTTCTTGCCCCAGCCATCAAAGCTCTCAGTCAGCCTATGTATCAGGGAGCTGTCACAGCCTCATTAGTGCTAATTCATCTTCACTTAGTGCATCAAAAGGCTGATTTATCAAATTGGGTGGGCGCACAGGAAGTCTGATTAGCGACATTATGCTGTTTGCCATGACGGGCTCAGAAGACTTCGTTCAGTGGCGTCCCAGGAGTCCCAAGATAAGACCGAAATGTTTATGTTCTGCCTCAGAAATTCTCAGGATTGCAAGTTAGTGTGGCACACGTAGCCAGAGGTGTCTCCTCAGCTCCTGACAGGTCTCCTCCTCCGATTCCTCTCCCTCCCTTCTCTCTCCACTCCCTTTCTTCCTTTGTAGATGGGTCTCTGGAGTCCAGCATGCTTGTTTGTTATCAAAAGAGGACCTGTGTAAACAGAGTCCTGATCCCATTCCATCTCCTTCAGAGGCTGACCGTCTCTCCTGCTGGGAACTCCGTGTCTGCTTTGCATTCAACAAAGCATCTGGGTCTCTGTCTTTGCTGTGTACCCCTTTTGCTCCACAGCGTTGGTTCACCTTTTTCTCCCAGCTCCCAAGGAAGAGTGGGACAGTCACTCTCACACTCCAGTAAACACTTTCAAGAAGTAGCATTCTTCAAAGAAATCTAACAGACCCATGGTCCTGGGTCTGTTCTCTCAGCGTCTGGGGAACTGTCCACCAGCACCTCTGGCCATCACATCTTCACCAACATCCAGAGGAAAGCAGGAGAGTCGTGCCTAAGGTGGGTGTCACAGATTGAATTGTAGCCCCCCAAAAATATGTGCAGTAATTTGCCAGGCCAGGATTCCCTGTAGTCTATGATTATCCTCCATTTTGTAATTTTCCTGTGCCGTGTGTTAAAGGATTAGGGTGGGGCTGTAAATTCCTTCATAGGATCTCCTCCCTGCTCCACTGTAAAGGGAGTTTCCCTGGAGTATGGCTTGCCCTACACTTAATCCTTGCATCCTACAAGAAGTAAAAGAAAAGAGAAGCAAGCAGATAATTGGAAACCTCACACCATCAAGGAAGCAGCACCAGGAGAAGAGCGCGCCCTTCAGACCTGAGGTTCCTGTACCAAGATGCTCCCTGAACAAAGACTGATGCAACACAAGGACTTTCTGTGAGTCAGACAGGGAGCAATGTCAGGGAACCAGTCTAGATACCTTAATTGCTGGCCTGATTATGAATCCCCCACCAGCTCTGGATATCTGGGTGAGCTGTTTTCACTTTAGTAGGGCTGGGTTTTTTTAATCTGTGAAGAGATTAGATTTAATATCCTTGAAGGCTTCTCCTAGGGATTCCCTGGGTGGTTCATATGGTTAACATGCTCAACAACCACCAGGGGTCGATTAACCAGTAAGCACAGTAAGCATGGGCTGAATTCCATTTACTTGCAAGCCTGTGGTGAGGAATTTCATAAGAGTTTGATCACATCTTTGATCTGGTGGAGGACAGGTGAAGTTGTGCACTGCAGATTGGTGGGAAAACATGATTAACCCTATGTGTAACTTACTTATTGAGTCATCTGGCCCTGGTGTCAACCAAAACAGTTGAAGGTTTGAGATCATTAGAGGTACCTTGGAAGAAAGGCCTTGAAAACCCCGGGGAGCATAGTTCTGCTATGACACACATAGGTTTGCCCGAGTTAGTTAAATTGATAGCAATTTTTTTTAAAGGTTTTTTCCAACAGTAGTGGTTAATGTTCAACATTTTTTTCCATGTGAACCATCAGGAGAATAGGAACAACTGAGTGCATCCCTTTGGCCAGAGGTCTAAAGCATCTCATTTAATCTTCAAAATAACTCCACAATGAAAGTGGCCTGTCCCTTGCTTTCAAGTTGTCCAAAGCAAAATTTCTGCTATCAACTTCCACCACTACTGCAAGCATTTATTTGTTGTTGCTATTAGGTGTGTTTGAGTTGATTCCGACTTCTAGTGACCCAGTGTACAACAGAATGAAACACTGCCAGGATCTGCTCTATGCTCACAATTGTTGTTATGTTTGAACCCACTGTTGCAGCCACTGTGTCAATCCATCCCACTGAAGGTCTTTTCACTGACCCTTCACTTTACCAAGCATGATGTCTTTCTCCAGGGGCAGATCCCTCTTGCCAACACGTCGAAGATATGTAACAGGTAGTCTTACCATCTTTGCTTCTAAGGAGCATTCTAACTGTATTTCTTCCAAGACAGATCTGCTTGTTATTTGGCAGTCTATAGTAAATTCAGTATTCTTCTCCAACACCACAATTCAAAGGTGTCAATTCTTTTCCTGTCTTCATTATTCAGTGTCCAGCTTTCACGTGCATATGATAAGATTGAAAATACCATGGCTTGGATCAGGTGCACCTTAGTGTTGGAGGTGACATTTTTGCACTGCAACACTTTAAACAGGTTTTTTGTAGCACATTTTCCCAATGCAATGCATCTTTTGATTTCTTCACTGCTACTTCCATGGGATCCAAGTAAAATGAAATCCTTTACAACCTCGATCTTTCTTCCATTTATCAAGATACTGCTTACTGGTCCAGTTGTGAGGATTTTTGTTTTCTTGGTGTTGAGGTGCAATCTATACTGAAGGCTGTGATCTTTGATCTTCGTAAGTAAGTGCTTAAAGTCCTCTTCACAACCAGCAAGGACGGTTGCGTCGTCTTCATAACTCAGAGTGTTAAAGTGGCTTTGTTCAATCCTCATGCCCTGTTCTTCTTTATATAGTCCAGCCTCTAAGGTTATTTGCTCAGTATAAAGATTGAATAGGTATGGAGAAAGGATACAATTTTAATGTATACCTTTTCTGACTTTAAATTATGTAGCATCCTTCTGTTCTGTTCAAATGACCACCTCTTAATCTACATACAGATTCTTCAAGAGCACGATGAAATGTTCTGGAATTCCTCTTTTCGGCAACGTTATCTATAATTTGTTATGATCCACCACAGTCAAATCCTGTTACATAGTCGATAAAAAACAATTAAACATCTTTCTGGTTTTCTCTGCAGTCAGCCAAGGTCCAGCTGACATCAGCAATGATGTCCCTGGTTCCACATCCTCTCCTGAATCCAACCTGAATTTCTGGCAATCCTCTGTCAATATCCTGCTGCAGCAACCCCCCCCCCTTTTTTATACTGTGATTAACTGAAAGTATATGATCCAAATCAATCTTTCATGCCCACGTATCTGCAGCGCCATCTACTCTCCCCACTGAGTGTCTGCATTCGCCCCCTTTTCACTCTATTTCTAGTATCCTCTTAATGAGCACCTGTCCCCTCCTCTCTACCCTCTTCTTTCCTGTCTAGAAAAAATCCAGTAGGACAGCCTCCTATAAATGTATAGAACCATAAAGTACATACACCATACAGTCACACTGTGTCTCCAAGTCCAGTTCATTCTTGTTGAAAGAGTTGACCTCAGTACTGGTTTCCAGTCAGGGAGAGCAGCAGACCTAGGGGCCGTGTTCCCAGGGGACCCTCCAGGCTGTCAGATCATCAATTCTGTTCTGTTATTAGAGTTCTTGAGATACACCCCTCTTTTCCTCTTGTTGCCTCTGTTTCTCATGTGTCCCTGATCGTGGCTGCCTTTGGTGATCGCCGGACACCATCTGGTTCTTCTTGTCTCATGTTGATACAGTTTCCTGTTCATATGGGTTCTTCTGTCTCCTGGGCCCTTTTTCCCTTGTATCTCTGTTGTTCTTGGTCATCATCTGTGCCAGATGAGTTGGGACAATTTGGTGTACCTCAGATGGCAGCTTGTTAGCTTTTAAGATCCCAGATGTCACTCACCAGTATGAGGTGCAGAGGCTTCTCTTAGCAACAGATCGGTTATGCCAATTGGCCTCAATGACCCCTGAAAACAAGGTCCCCAGACCCCTGTTCCTTCTACTCTATCCTTTGAACTGCTGGGTTGAGTTTAGAAAACCTTTCTGTTTATTGTGTAGTCCAGTTATGTTGATCTGCTCTCTATTGTGTGCTGTCACTGCTTTCACCTAACCAAATTCCTATCCGCTATTTAATCTGCAACCAACCATCTCCCTCCCTTCCCACCCTCGTAGCCATCAAAGAGTCTTCTCTTCTGTACATAAGTCTATTTTTAAGTCTTTATAGCAGAGGTCTTATATAATACTTGTCCTTTTTGCTGCTGACTGATGTCATTTAGCTTAATGTCTTCCAGTTGAACCTGGTTATGTGATGCCTCCTGAAGTCATCATTGTTCTTTCTCATTGCTTAGTATTCCATTGAGTATATGTGCCATAGTTTGTCCATTGATCTGTTGATGGGCACTTAGGTTGAGTCTATCTTTTTGCTACTGTTGACAATGCTGCAGTAAACATTTGTGTGCAAGTATCCATTTGTGTGACTGCCTTATTTCTGTAGGATATATTCTTAGCACTGAGATTGCTGGATCAAATTTTATTTCCAGCTTTTTAAAGAAGCATGAAATTGCTTTCCAAGGAGGTTGTACCAATTTGCATTCCCAGCAGCAGTGTAGGAGAGTTTCAGTCTCTGTAGCCTCTCCAGTATACAAATACTGTTTTGTGGTTTGAGGTTATTGCCAACCTTGTTCAGGTGTGATGGCGTCTCACTGTAGTTTTGATTTCAATTTCTCTAATAGCTGATGACCACGAGCATTTCCTCTTCTGTCCTTTGGCTGCCTGATGTCGTCTTTTGTGACATGTCTGTCCATCTCCTTTGCCCATCGCTGAATTGGTTTACTCACCTTTGTCTAGTTGACGTTTTGCAGTCTTGCAGATTATGGAAATCAGACATCAGTGTGAAACGTAGATGCCAAAGATTTCTTCGCACTCTATAGGTAGTCTTTTAACTCTCTTGATAAAGTCTTTGGGTGATCATAAGTCTTTGATTCTCAGTATTTCCCATTTATCTGTTTTCTGTTGTTTGTACATTGTTGATCACATTTTGTAGTCTGTCTAAGTTGTGTATTAGAACTTCCATTGTTAATCCTATTTTTTCCTTGCCTGGTCTTTATCGTTTTAGGTTTTAACTTTAGGTCTTTGATCCATTTTGAGTTAGTTTTTGTGTAAGGTGTGAGATATGGGTCCTGTTTCAGTTTTTTGCAAATCGATATCCAATTTTGCCAACATCATTTTTTAAAGAGACTGTTTTTACACCAGTTTATGACCTTTGGGATTGGTCAAATATCAGCTGTTCATAAGAGAATGGTGATATTTCTGGGGTCTCAATTCTGTCCCGTTGGTCTATGTGTCTCTTTTTGTACCAGTACTAGGCTGTTTTGACTACTATGACAGTGTAATGGGTTCTACGACTAGGTAATGTGAGGCCTCCCACTGCATTTCTCTTCTTCAGCAGTACTTAACTTTTCTAGAGTATCTTCCCTTTCCAAACAAAGCTGTTGATTTGTTTCTCCATCTCATTAAAAAATAACACTGGACCAGAAGAACCAGATGGTGCCTGGCCACCACCAGTGATAGCCACGATGGAGCTCACTGGGTTGAGTCTCACTGGCAACACAAGAATAAAAAGGGTGCATCCCGAGATCTCCACTAAAAGACCTCAATTGATGGTCCAGCGGTTTCAGGGTTCCCCTGAGAGCATGGCCCCCTGCCCTGATGCTGCCCTTTCCCATAAATTATAACAAAGGTCCACTCTTTGGACAGGAATGGATTGGACTTGGCAATGCAGAGTGACCATATATTGGTTGCACTTTATGGTTCTATACATCTATAGGATATCATCCTGCTGACCTCTGGCTGGAGGAAGGAGAGTGGGTGTAGAGGAGGGGAAAGGAGGCTGTTGGGAGGATGAGACATGTATGGAGTAGAGAGGAATAGTGTGCTGTCACCAGACAAGGAGAGCAGTGGAAGCTGCCTATAGGTGGGCATGTAAATTTATATGGGAATGTATATTGTCACTCAGTCATGTTAAATAAAAGAAATAAAAATAAAAAATAAAGAAAACGGGAACAAAGAACAAGGAGGGCACCTACCTCAAGTCTAGGTCTCATAAGAGAAAAGCCAGGGTCCACTTAAAGAAGGTTGCCAAGGAAGTCATGTCCCTAAGAAAAAATCAGGTTTGGGTTAGAGCAAGAATGTGGAAGGATCATTCTGGGAAAAAGTATATGCATTGCAGATATGCACTCCAAAAGACAATGAAAAGGATATGGGGCTGACCAATAGGGAATGTGAACCACTCAAAGCTGTATAAATAAATAAGGTAAAAAACTAGTGACTGAGATCCACAGTGATGGAAGGCCTGACGGAATTGATACTGATTGTCCCTAAGCACTTATGCATCATCAGTTCTGTTTGGGGTGAGTACTGAACTTGAGGTGTTACAGGGCATCCAGGACATTGCGGTCCAGTAGGAGGTGGGAGCTACAGAACTGGAGATACAGACCTGGGAGTTGGCAGCCCACACATAGTCACTGAGGCTATAGAGATGCATGACGCTATTCAAGGTCGGGTCACCTGGAGATGCCAAGAGGACCTGGGATGAATTCCAAGGAATACCAATGTTAACACTGGCCAAGATTAGGAAGACCACACCATAGACAGGAGGACCCAAAGGAAACGATAGAACAGTCAAAGATGCAGGGTGTTGGACACTGAGAGGAGAAGACTGTGTCAGTTGCTGCAGAGTGGTCAGCTAAGGTAAGGACTGAAAACTTTGCATTGGATTTAGCTATCAAGAGTCCCTAGTGACCTTGGTGAGAGTCACTGAAGTGATTCCACGGGACAGGAAGCCAGGCTGCAGTGGGTTGAAGAGAGTGGGGAGGAAGAAAAGCCTATCCCACTTTGCCATTTTTCTAGGTGTAGCACCCTGAACAACCTACTTGACCCCTCTGGACTTCATTCTTCAACCAGTATACTAATCTTATAGGGTGTTGTGATTAAGCAAAATTAGGTAAAACATAGTTTGACAAATAATCGGTGTGCAATAAACGATAATCATGGTGATTACAAAAAAAAACCCACTGGAATTTGTATCGAGATTGCATCATATATGTAGATTGATTTAGATAAAATACACGTTTTCACAATGTTAAATTTTCCTATCTATGAGCAGGGTAGGTTTCTCTATTTTTGCAAGTCTCTTTTGGATTCTTGCTGTAAAGTCCTATAGTTTTCTCTGTATAGGTATCTTGTTTCCCTGTTTAGATTTATTCCTAGGTATTTTGTCTTCTAGGGGGCTGTAGTAAATGGTATTGATTTGATGAATTCCTCTTTGATGTTCTCTTTGTTGGTATAAAGTAATCCTACTGATTTACTTATTCTTATCTTCTATCCTGATACTTTGCTGAGCTCTTCTATTAGTTCCAGTAGTTTATTTATGGATTCTTTAGGGTTCTCTGTGTATATGATCATATTGTCTGAAAATAGGGATATTTTTAATTCTTCTTTGCAGATTCAGATGCCCTTTATTTCTTTCTTTTGTATGATTTCTCTGGCTAGAATGTCTAGCACAAAGTTGAATACAAGTGGTGCCACTGGGCATCCGTGTCTAGTTGTCGTTCTCAGGGAGACTTCTTTCAGACTCTCTCCATTCAGGATGATGTAGGTAGCTGGCTTTGCATAGATTATAGATGCCCCTTATTGCATTGAGGAATTTCCCCTCTACTAGTATTTTGCTGAGAGGTTTTAACATGAATAGGTGTCAGACTTTGTCAAATGCCCTCTGTGCATCAATTGACAAAATCAGGTGGTTCTTGTCCTTTGTGTTATTCATATGGTCAATGACATTAGTTGTTTTTCTGATGTCAGACCAGCCTTGCATCCCTGGTATGAATCCAGCTTGGTCATGATGAATCATTTTTTTTATATGTTGTTGAATTTCATTGGCTAGGATTTTCTTGAAGATTTTTGCATCTAAGTTCATGAGTGACGTCGGTCTGTAGTTTTCTTTTTTTGTGGGGTCTTTCTCTGGCTTTGATATCAGGGTTCTGCTGGCTCCAGAGAATGAATATGGGAGTATTCCGTCCTCTTATGCTGTGAAATAGCCTCAGTAGTATTGGAATTAACTCCTCACTAGAAGTTTGGTAGAATTCTCCGATGAAACCGTCTGGGCCAGGACTTTTTTTTGTTGGCAGTTTTTTGAGTGCTTTTTCAATCTCTTCTTTTGTGATGGGTTTATTAAATTGTTCTACTTCTTCTTGTGATAATTTTGGTAAGTAATATGAATCTAGAAATTTGTCCATTTCCTCTAGGTTTTCAAATCTGCTAGCGTACAGCTTTTCATAGTATTCTGTTATGATACTTTTGATTTTGGTTGAGTCTGTTGTGACATCTCCTGTCTCATTTCTTATTTGGGTTATTTGTTTCCTCTCCTGTTTTTCTTTTGTAAGTTTAGTCAGCGGTTTTGTCAGCTTTGTGAATCTTTTCAAAGAATCAGCTTTTGGTTTTGTTAATTCTTTCATTAGT
Source organism: Heterohyrax brucei (assembly GCA_028571685.1). Lineage (NCBI taxonomy): Eukaryota > Metazoa > Chordata > Mammalia > Hyracoidea > Procaviidae > Heterohyrax > Heterohyrax brucei. The sequence continues at coordinate 37,502,665 of CM053145.1, forward strand.
TTTTCTGTTCTCTAATTCACTTAGTTCTGCTCTAATCTTTATACGTTTTTTTCTAGTGCCTGAGGGATTCTTTTGTTACTCTCTTTCTGCTTGTTCAAGTTGTAGGGTTAATTGTTTGGTTTGGGCCCTTCCTTTCTTCTGGATGTGTGCATTTATAGAGATAAACTGATCTCTCAGCACTGCTTTCGCTGTATTCCACAAGTTCTGATAGGATGTGTTTTCATTCTCATTTGATTCCATAAATTTCTTTATAGCATCTTTGATTTTTTCTACTACCCACAGATTTTTGAGCAACGTGTTGTTTAGTTTCCATGAGTTCTAATTTCTACCTGTGTTTTCTGTGCTACTGATTTCAACTTTTATGGCTTTGTGGTCCAAGATGCTGCTTTGCAATAATTCAATGGTTTGGTTTTGTTGCGATTTCTTTATGATCTAATGCGTGATCTACTCTGGAGAATGTTCCGTGCAGTGGAAAAGAAGATGTACTTACCTGTTGTTGAGTGAAAAATTATGTAAATGTCTATGAGGTCTAGTTGGCCGATTATTGCGATAAGATCTTCTGTATCTTTTCTGAGCTTTTTCCTGGATGATCTTTCCATTACTGAATGTGGAGTGTTGAAATCTAATATTATTGTGAAGTGATCTATCTCATTTTTCAATGTTGCCAGCTTTTGTTTAATGTATTTGGATGCTCTAGAATTGGTTGCATGAATATTTAATTTGTTATATCCTGCTTATATATTTAACCTTTCAGCAGTAAATAGTGATCATCCTTGTCCATGATGGTAGATTTTACATTAAAATCTATTTTACCTGAGATTAGTATTGCCACTCCTGCTCTTCTTTGTATGTTCTTAACTTGATGTATGTTTTTCCATCCTTAGATTTTCAGTTTGTTCATATCTTTGAGTCTAAGGTGTGTTTCTTGTAAGCAACGTATAGACCAATCACGTGTTTTGATCCTCGCTGTTACGCTCTGCTTCTTTAACAGTGTTCAATTCATCTACATTCAGTGTAATTATGGATAAGTATGTGTTTAGTGCTGTCATTTTGGTGCCTTTATTTTTGTGTAGTTGATGTTTTCTTTGTTCCTCTTATATTCTGTTCTGGGTAATTTTTACGGGTTTACTTTTCATTTTTTTCAATGCTGGTTTTGTATTTGTTGAGACTCCAGTATTATGTTTCTTGTTTTGATATGTCACATTGTTAGTTGCTTTGTGGCTATCCTTTCGATTTCCCCATAATGTTCTTAGTTTAAACCAATCTTTAACTACTATATGTCTTCTTAATTTCATCTCCGTCTGAAGGGGTTATATCTACTGTAATATATCCCTCTTCTTTATAGTGTGATGACATCATAGTTTTTGTGTTAAGATCGTTGGTTTCCTACTTTTAATATTCTAGCTTTGATTAAGCTTACAGATTTCTCTGAGTGGGACTTTGGATGCTGTATCCTGCATTGCATCTTTAAGTATACATTTGATGTTTTATACATTTGTTGTTTTTCTAAACATAGAGCTTGTTCCAGTATTTCTTATAATTTTGGTTTGGATTTCTCAAAGTATCTAACCATCTGTTATCTGTGTGTCTTAATTTCATTGTCATATTTGAGAGACAATTTTGCAGGGTATATAATTCTTGGTTGGAAGTTCTTCTCCTGCATGGCTTTGTATGTGTCACCCCACTGTCTTCCTGCCAACATGGTTTCTGCCAAGAAGTCAGATGAAAACCTGCAGGGTTTCCCTTTGCACATTAATTTTGCTTTAAGCCTTACTGCTTTTAAGAGCCTCTCTTTATGTTTCTTTTTATTAACTCTGACTAGATCTTCCTGTCTTTGTTTTGGGGTCTAGTTTTTGTGGTGTTTGATAAGCATCTTGAATATCTATATTCTCTTTTTTCATGATTTCAGGGAAATTTTCTGAAAGTAACTCTTCAACATTTGTCTGTATTTTCTGCTATTCCTCCCTGTTTAGGAACTCCAATTATTCACAGATTATTCCTCTTGATAGAGTCCCACATGCTTCTTAATGCTTCTTCTTTTTTGTTTTTTTTAATCTGATTTCTCCTCATAAATGCTGGTGTCAGTTGCTTTATCTTCAAACTCACTAATTCTATATTCCATTTCCTCAATCCTGCTCTTTTGGCTTTGCACTGTATTGTCTGATTCTATAGCTTTATTATTGATTTTCTGGATTTCAGATCATTGATGTTCTAGCAGTTCATATAGCTTACTTAATTTTTCATTTCATTCTGCTGCATTTTGTTTACTCTGTAGAAGGGCTCTGTACATAAGCCTTTTGTATTCTACCTCTAATAATTTCAGGAAGGCTGCTTGATCTGGGAAGTCTTTTGATTCTTTAGTTTGGGGGTTTTCTGGAGCTATGGTGGTCTGTTTCTTTAAATGGTTAGATATTGATTGTTCTCTTCACTCCATCACAAAGCTGTTCAGTTTTCCCAGTATTACACCAATGGGGGCTGTGTCATAGTTCTAAGAAGGGCATAAGTAAGAGCATGGCTAGATTTGGTCACCAGCTGCTGCTGCATTCTCTATATACAGCTGACTTATGTATAGCTTCTCTGGCAATGTAGACACTGTGGAGCCCCATGATGCTGCTCAGCTTAGTGACTGGCCTCAGCCCCACCTCCTGGCTGCTAAAGATGGAGAGCTACTAGTGCCAACTCTCCATCATCACATCAGTTGATACTATGGTGTAGCTCAGGGAAGGGAGAAGAGAAGGATGGCACCACACTCAGTGCAAACACTTTTGAGTGATTTTCAGCAACATTTTCTGGTGTGTAATATTAATGATATAGTTTGATAATTTCTGCATTTGATTGGATGCCCTTTTATTGGAATAGGCATAAATATGTATCTCTTTCAGTCATTTGGCTAGGTACCACTCTTCCATATTTCTTGGCATGAACAAGTAAACACTTCTAGCACTGTATCCGTTTGTTGAAACATGTCAGTTTATATTAGTTCCTGGAATCTTGTTTTTCACTAGTGCCTTCATTGCAGCTTGGACTTCTTCCTTCAGTATCATTGGTTCCCGATAACATGCTATCTCAAGAAATGGTTGAACATTGACCAATTCTTTTTGGTATAATGACTAAATGTATTCCTTCCGTCTTCTTTTGATGCTTTGTGCATTGTTAAATATTTTCCCCTTGGAATCCTTCACTATTGTAACCAAAGGCTTAACTTTTTTCTTCAGTTCCTTCAGTTTGAGAAATGCCAAATGCGTTCTTCCCTTTTGGTATTCTGTCTCCAGCTCTTTGCACATGTCATTATAATACTTTACTTTGTCTTCTTAAGCTGCTCTTTGAAATCTAGTGTTTAGTTCTTTTATTTTATCCTTTCTTCCTTTTGCTTTAGCTATTCAACATTAAAGAGCAAGTTTCAGAGTCTTTTCTGGCATGCATTTTGGTCTTTTCTTTCTTTTCCTCTTTTTAATGACCTCTTGCTTTCTTCATATATGATGTCCTTTCACAACTCATCTGGTGTTTGGTCATTAGTGTTACACATGTCAAATCTATTCTTGAGATGCTCCCTAAATTCAGGTGGGATATACTCAAGGTTGTACTTTGACTCTCATGAACCTGTTCTAATTCAGTTTCAGTTTTAACTTGGGTATGAACAATTGATGATCTGTTCCACAGTCAGCCTTTGGTCTTGTTGTGATTGATGCTGTTGAGCTTTTCCATCATCCATTTTCATAGATACAGTCAATTTGATTCCTGTGTATCCTATCTGGTGAGGTCCATGCATACAGTTGCTGTTTATGTTGATGAAAAAAAGGTATTTGCCACGAAGAAGTCATTGGTCTTGCAAAATTCTATCATGTGATTTCCAGCATTGTTTCTATCATCGAGACCATATTTTCCAATGGTGACCACATTATTGTCAGTTTCAAAATGACCAATGCCAGTCCATTTCATTTCACTAATGCCCAGATACTGATGTCTATGTGTTCCACTTAATTTTTGATGATTCCCAATTTTCTTAGATCCATATTTCATACATTACACATTCCAACTGTTAATGGATGTTTTCAGCTGTCTGTTCTCATTTTTGAGTCATGATACAACAGCAAATGAAGGTCCTGAAAGCTTGACTCCATACATATCATTAAGGTTGACCCTACTTTGAGGAGGCAGCTCTTCCTCAGTAGTCTCTTGAGTGTCTTCCAACCTGGGAGCTCATAAGCCTGCTGCTGTTTATAAGGTTTTCTCTAGCTAATTCTTTTCAAAGCAGACTGTCAGCTCCTTCTTCCTGGTCTGTCTCATTTTGGAAATTTAGTGAAAATGTATCTGCCATGGGTGACTGTGCTGGTATCTAAATGCTGGTAGAATAGCTTCCAGCATCAAAGTAACAGACAAGCCACCACAGTAAGACAAAGTGACAGACACATGGTAGAAACATTTACTTGCTAAGCACTTGATGAGTCCTTGGGTGAAGCAAGTTTTTAATATACTCAACAGCTAATCAGGTGGTTGTTAGCTCAAGTCTACCCAGAGGCACCTTGGAAGAAAGACCTGGCAATATTTGGAAATCAGTCATTAAAAACCCTGTAGAGAGGGGGACAGAGTCAAGATGGCAGCCTAGACACGTGTCTCCTTAATTCACTCTGAAAACTAGGACCCGGATTGATAATTGAACAGAGCTTTCTGGATACTGGTAAGCCTTAGGACACAGCATAGGGTTGTCAATTTGGGCTACATGCCACTAAGCAGGAAACTTCCTCTGGCACACTGAGCTTCACTTGTGCTGAATGGCGAGCTTGTGCAGTCCAAAGATACTGGCGTTTACAACTTGGTTTTCTTTTCATTGGTGGATTGGTGGGGGGTGGGCATGAGCATGAAGCTACCCTGAGCTTAAGTTCTGAAGTGAACAGCATGGGCTGAAGTGGAGAGACAGTGTGTGCAACAACCACATTTTCAGAGCCTGGCAGCAGACTGGTGGTACCACAGCCCCTCAACCCTCCTTTTCAGGAGCTCTGCCACAGATTCGGCTCTTTCACGGTGCAAGGGGTATCTTGACTGGGATGCTATCTCATTTAGTTGGGAGGTGAGGTTACTAACCAGAGGCCTCAGCAGGTACTAATTCCCAGGCTCAGAGGCAGTGCCGGTCTGGGAAGCACTTTTCCAGCAGACAGGCTGTGTTTAGCACAGTATTGCCTTGAGGGTAGGCCCTGGAAGGTGATGACACCAGCACAGCAGTCTCTCCCTACTTTGAAATACATCATAGCTTCTAGATACGGCTGAAGAAGTGCTTTCACTGTCAGGCAGAAGAAGGGGTCTGTGACAGCTGATGGCCTGACTGATTCTGGAAGCAGTCAGGTAGTTTTTAGCTTTTTAAAATAAGACTTTGTGAAGAAACAACTACTGTGCAGCCCAACCACATATCTTTCATCCTTTACTGACCCACATCATAGAGTTGGTTGATGACCGCCCAGTGATGCCCTAAGTAGGGAGGTATTTTTGCTAGCCAGGAGACGGAGCCGGACACCCCATAGCATCCAATGGGGCTAGACACTAGAGTACAAAGAGGTAGCTTGTGACCAACTCCTTTCTCAGAACTATGCCTCAGCTCCTGTTAAGGCAACACCAGAGAAACTAAACAGCCTCTAGATGTACAATAAGCAACAAACCATAGCCAAGCATTTAAAGAAACATCCAATCATGGTTCCAGAAGGCTCCCAAAATAAAGAATCAAAAAACTTCCCGGATGAAGAAGGCTTTCTGAAACTGTTGGAGGCCAAGTACAAAAGAACTATATATAGAGGCATCCTAGAGGTTAAACAAAATGACGCAGCTCAAAATGAAAAATTAAGTAAACTATTCAAACTGATAGAACATCAACATTCTGAAATCTGACAAATCAGTAAGAAACTTAGACTAAGTAACCTGGAAGACAGAGCTACTGACACCAGCATTTATGAGGAGAAATCGGAGAAAAGAAATAAGAAAAATGAAGAAGCACTAAGAAACATGGAGGACTCTAACAAGAGGAATAACTTATGGTTAATAGCAGTTCCTGAACACAGGAGTATTGCTCAAAACACAGAGAGTATTACTGTTGAGTTTCTGACAGAAAACTTCTCTGAAATTATGAAAGAAGAGAACATAGATACCCAAGATGTATATCAAATGCCACAAAAAAATAGACCCCAAAAGAAAGACATCAAGACATGTTGTAATCAAGCTTAATAATATGAAACATAAGCAGAAACTATTAAAGGCAGTGAGACTCAAACCAAAACTAACATTCAGAGGGAAGATCTGTGGACTTTCACCTGACTTCTTGGCAGAAATGAAGTTGGCAAGGAGGCAGTGAGATGACACATTCAAAGCCCTGAAGGAGAAAAACTTTCAATGAAGAATTATATATCCTGAAAATATGTCTTTCAAATATGAAGATGAAATTAAGACATTGACAGATAAGCAGAAGCTTAGAGACTTTGTAGAAACCAAACCCAAGCTACAAGATGTACTGAAAGAAGCTCCTTGCTTAGCAAAACAAAACCATTGTGTGTCTATATACAGAGGCAATGCAGGACACAACATACAGAAACCTACTCAATTCAGGAAGGCACAAAACTAAATCATACCTACAACATCAAAAGAAGGGAACTAGTGATCATATCATGAAAACTAAGATGCCACCACATTAAAAAGTGGGATATACTACAGTAGTTATAGTCCTTTCATATGGAGATGAAGTTAATAAGATATACAGAAGTTAAAATGGGGTTTAAACTCAGAATATTCGGGAGATCATAGGAATAGTCACAAAGCACAATAACAATGCAACACAGCAAAACAAAGAAACACAATACGGGCATCTTAACAAACACAAAACCAACACTGAAAAAGACGAAAAGTCAACAGGTAAAGAATGACTTAGAACACAATGTTATGAGCAACAGAGAAAACACCAACAGAAAAATAAGTACAAAATGACAGCTCTAAATACATGCTTATCAATAATTACTCAACTCGACAGCACTGTTTTTTTTTTTTTAATCAATAATTACACTGAGTGTAAACAGACTGAATGCTCCGGTAAAGAGACAATGAGTGACATCTTGGATCAAAGGATGCAACTCATCTATATGTTGTTTACAAGAAAAACACCTTATACTCAAAGAGATGAACAAACTGAAAATTAAAGGATGGAATAATACATACCAAGCTCACAATATACAAAGAGGAGCAGGAGTGGCAATACTATTCTCAGAGAAAATAGATTGTAATGTAAAATCCACCACTGTGGACAATTACAGCCACTATTTACTGCAGAAAGGTTCCATACACAAGCAGGACTTAATAATATTAAGTATTTATGCACTCAATACCAGAGCATCTAAATACAATGAACAAAGACTGGCTCCATTGAAAAATGAGATAGATCGCTCCACAATAATAGTTAGAGACTTCACCACTCCACTTTCAATATTGGACAGATCATCTAGAAAAAAGGTCAGTAAAGACACAGAAGATCTTGTTGTGACAATTAACCAATTAGACCTCGTCGACATATACAAAACTTTTTATCCATCAACAGATAAGTACACCTTCTTCTGCAATACACATGGAACATTTTCCAGAACAGACTGTGTGTTGGCACATAAAGCAGTTCTCACAAAATCCAAACATTTGAATTATTGCAAAGCATCTTCTCGGACAATAGAGCCATAAACGTCAGAATCAATAGGAGAAAAAAAAAGTAATAGAAATTGGAATTCATGAAAACTGAGCAACGCTTTGCTCAAAAAGCCATGGGTTATAGAAAAATTAAGGATGAAATAAAGAGATTCATGGATTGAAATGAGAATGAAAACATATCATACCAGAACCTATGGGATACAGCCAAAGCATTGCTCAGAGGTCAGTTTTTCTCTATAAGTGCATACATCCAGAAAGAAGAAAGGTCTTAAACCAAAGAATTAACCCTACAGCATGAAGAAGAAAGAGAGTAACAGAGGAAACCCTCAGGCACCAGAAAAAAACAAATCATAAAGATTAGAGCAGAACTAAAAGAATTAGAGAATAGAAGAACAACTGAAAAGATTGTCAAAACTGACAGCTGACCTTTTTGAAAAGATCAACAAAATTGACAAACCATTTGCTAAACTTACTAAAGAAAAACAGGAGAGGAAACAACCTGAAAAAGAAATGAGATGGGAGATGTCACAATTAATAAAACAGAAATTAAAAATATCATAGCAGAACACTACAGAAGACTGTACTCTAACAGATTTGAAACGGGGAAATTCTCTAACAGATTTGAATATGGGAAATGGACAAATTTCTAGATTGATATCACTTACCAAAATCATCACAAGGAGAAGTAGAACAATGTAATAAACCCATCATAATGGAAGAGTTGAAAAAGCCATCTAAAAACTACCAACCAAAAAAAAAGCCTTGGCCCAGATGGCTTCACTGCAGAATTCTACTGTGCTTTTAGAGAAGAGTTAACTCCAATACTACTGAGACTATTTCACAGCATAGAAAGGGATGGAGTACTCCCAAATTCATTCTATGAAGCCAGCAAAACCCTGATACCAAAACCAGAGAACGATCCCACACAAAAAGGGAAATTATAGAGCAGTATCACTCATGAACTTAGATGCAAAAATCTTCAACAAAATCTTCTCCAGTAGAATTCAACAAACCATCAAAAAAATAATTCATCATGACCAAGTTGGATTCATACCTGGAATGCAAGACTAGTTCAATATCAGAAAAACAATTAATGTGATCAACCACTTAAACAGCACAAAAGATAAGAATCACCTGATTTTGTGAATTGATGCAGCAAAGGCATTTGATAAAGCCCAACACCCCTTCATTGCTAAAAACTCTTAGCAAAATAGGAATAGATGGAAAATTACTCAGTGCACTATGGAGTATCTACACAAAGCCAACCTGCCGACATCATCCTGAATGGAGAGAGACTGAAAGAATTCCCTTTGAGAATGGTAAGTAGCTAAGTATGGCCACTCTCACCACTTGAACCAAGAGAAGAGTTCAACAAAGTATCAGGATTTGAAATAAACATAAGTAAATCAGTAGGATTCCTTTATACCAATAAAGAGATCATTAAAGAAGAAATCACCAAATCAATAACATTTACTATAGCCCCAAGAAGACAAAATATCTAGGAATAAATCTAACTGGAAAAAATAAGAAACCTATGCAAAACCTTACTGCTAGAGACTAAGAGAGACTTACATAAATGGAGAAACCTATCCTGCTCCTGAGTAGGAAGACTTAACATTGTGAAAATATCTATTTTACCTAAAGCCAAAGCCAAGCCAAGTGCCCTGGAGTCGGATCTGACTCATGAAGCAATCTACATATACAATGCAATCCCAATACGAATTCCAGTGCCGTTTTTTTAAAGGAGATGGAGAAAAAAATCACCAACTTTGGAAAGTGAAGAAACCCTGGATAAGCAAAGCACTGCTAAAGAAGAAGAACACTGTGGGAAGCCTCTCACTGCCTGACTTTAGAACCTATTACACTGCCACAGTAGTCAAAGCAGCCTAGTACTGGTACAAAAAAAGACATATAGACCAATGGAATAGATTTGAGACCCAGAGATTCCACCATCCTCCTATGAACAGTTGATATTTGACAAAGTCCCTAAGATTGTAAACAGAGGTAAAAACAGTCTCTAACAAATGGTGTTGGCAAAATTGGATATCCATCTTTAAAAAATTGCAACAAGATCCATATCTCACACCTTACACAAAAACGAACTCAAACTGGATAAAAGACCTAACTATCAAATCTGGGATGCTAAAGATTATGCAAGAAAAAATAGGGTCAACAATGAAAGGATTAATATGTAACTTAGACAGACTTACAAATCTAACAAACAAAACTCAATCAACAGAAGAAGAAATATCTAAGTGGGAACTACTAAGAATCAAACACTTTTGTTCATCCAAAGACTTTATCAAAAGAATTAAAAGACCAGCCACAAAATGGGGGAAAAAAACTATTTGGCAACTATATGTCAGATCTTCATCTGATCTCTATAATCTACAAGGTACTGAAAAGTATCAACAAGAAAAACGTGAGCAGCCCAATTAAGTGCTGGGCAAAGGAGTCTGCCAGACACTTCACTAAAGAGAACAGCCAGGCAACCAAAAGACACACAAGGCAATGCTCAGTATCATTGCCAGGCCAAGTGCCGTCAGTATCATTAGCTATTAAAAAATCCGGATCAAAACTACAATGAGATATAATCTCACCCCAACAAGGTTGGCCATGATCCGAAAAACACAGAACAACAAATGCTGTAGAGACTGTGAAGAGATTAGAACTCTCCTACACTGATGGTGGGATTTCAAAATGGTACAACCTTTTAGGGAAACAGACTGGTGCTTCCTTAAAAAGCTGGAAGTTGACGTATCATTTGACCCAGTAATCCCACTGCTTGGAATATTGATTCCTACAGAATCAAGAGCAATCACATGAGCAGAGACACCCACATGAATGTTTATTGCAGCACAGTCCACAACTGCAAAAAGATGGAATCAACCCAGATGCCCAACAACGGATGAGTGGATAAACAAACTATGGTACATATACTCAGTGGAAGACTATGCAATGATAAAGAACAATGATGATTTCAAGAAGTATCTCATAACCTGGTTTCAACTGGAAGACATTACATTGAGTGAAATCAGTCAGTGGCACAAGGACAAATATTGTATGAGACCCCTATTATAAGGGCTTAAAAACAGACTCATGTACAGAAGAAAAGACTTTGATGGCTACAAGGGAGAGGAGGGAGGGAGGGAGTGCGCTGGTTATAAATTAAATAGTTGATAGACATCTGGTTGGGTGAAAGCAGTGACAACACACATTAGAAAGAAAACCAACTTAACTGGACTTCAACATAAACTGAAAACTCCTCTAATCCTAATCCAATATCGCAAGGATTAAGTAGCAGGATCAGGGTTCTGGGGACCTTCTATTAGGGGACATCAAGGTGAATTGTCATACTAGCATTCCACTTTCGTAAGTGGCATCTGAGGTCTTATAAGCTAGCAAGCTACCATCTGAGTACACCAAATGGTCCCAACTCAACCAGATCAGATGACCACCAAGGACAACAAGGACATGACTGACAAAGAGCCCAGAAGAAGAAGAACCCACATGTATGGGTGATTGTATCAATATGTGACCAGAAGAACCAGGTGGAGCCTGGCCACCACCAATGATAGCCATGACGGGGTGCACAATGTCGTGTCCCAGTGGCAACACAAGAAAAAGAGGGATGCATCTCAAGAACTCCACTAAGACTGCAGGTGATGGTCTGGACGCCTGGGAGTTCCCCTGGAAGCATGGCCCCTAGACCTGCTGCTGCCCCGATGGTAAATCATTACTGAAGTCAATTCTTCAGACAGGAATGAATTGGACTTGGGGACACAAAGTGACCATGTGGTGTGTTCATTTTCTGGTTCGGTGCATCTACAGGATGCTGTCCTACTGGCCTCATGCTAGAAGGGAAAGGAGAGGGTGGAGAGGAGGGAATAGGAGATTGTTAAGGGGACATGACATGTATAGAATGGAAAGGAAGTGTGAGCTGCCATCAGGCAAGGAGAGCAGAAGGAGCTGCAGATAGGAGGTCATGTAAGTTGAATTTGGATTGTACACTTTCCCTCAATCACAAAGAAACAAAAACAGAAACCCTATGGAGCATAATTCTTGTCTGACACACATGGAGTTGCCGTGAGTAGGAATCAACTTGACAGCGAGTGGGTTATCAAGCTGGTAACTTTCCTGGTAGGTATGAAGTATACACAGAAGTTTAAGACAACCTTTGCCAGTCAGGCTTACAGATTCATCAGAAAGAAAAGAAAGACAGAGAAGAAAGTAAATACCCCAAAGAACACATGCAAATAGCAAACGAAAACTTCTGCCCCATTGCTTCTTATGGAGAATGTATAAATAATCAACTTACAGATGGCAAAAGGAGGGTCTGAACTGGATCTCATAATACACAAATATTTTTTATAGAACTTCAGAGTTTACATCACACCTTGAAATATATCACCCTACTTCATTATTCAACTATTTTCTGAAATTAGGTACGCCAACTCCCATCATTAAATTAAGAATCCGAGAAATGGCTTCTCCAGGGGAACCAGATTATCTAGCTGTATTTCAGGCATCCACATAATTAGATTAAATAACTCCATCCTAATGATTGTTTAATACCTCATATTGTTCACCACAGCTGTCTCATTGTGTGCCTGCCCTACCTCTGCCTTCAGGGGCAGAGACATCTCAGAGTTATTGTATCTTTAGAATCAACCAGGAAGGCACTGAGCAGTACTTTCTTCTCAGAAATTTAAAGGAAAGAGCCCAAGTTGCTGTAAATCCACGTGGCACATAACTAAGTAGACTTTAATCAAGATCACCTGCCGGGTCCCCGCCAGCATCACAGGTCCTTTGTCTTAAGGCTAATTGGTGGGGACCAGACAGTGGGCATTGCTGAAGGCTCTCTAGAGTGTTCAGAGGGATGAGAGCCATAGAGCAGTAGTTGCTGCTGTTTTTCTGCAAGGCCCCCTATCCCAGGTAGGGTCTTTTGCCGGGGTCCCTCACGCAGTCCAGCTCCATCTGTCTGTCGGCTATAGCATCCCTCTTAAGAATATTGGCCACCTTCATTGAGCATCTACCATATATTGGAAATTTCAGTACCTTTTCTAATTAAATTGTCACTCCAGTGAGGAAGAGATTGTTGTCCCTGTTTTATAGATGAGAAGACTGAGACCTAGAGAGATTACACCATCAAGGCCACACTGTTAGGAAGTGTTGGATCTGGGGTTGAAACCCATCTCTCTCTCTCATTCTAATTTAAAAAGGGTGGGAGAGGGAAATGTTGACTCCTCTCCTTTCATTCCTGGGACTGTTGGAAGATACTACTCTTTGCATACTGATCATTGCTGCTTAAAAAAGCCTTAATGTGGAGATAGGTCAGGATGTGCAGTGCCAGTGAGCTATTAGGGCTGTTCAGTGATCACCAGGACGGCTTTTCTGGCCTGCTTCTGTTGAGTGAGAGAGGAGGTTAGGGTCATTGTCCGTAGCCCACAGCCTGTTGCTGGGACAGGGAACCTGCCCAGCCTGCTCCCCTCTGTGGCTGTGCTGTGCTGCCTTTCCTGAGTTCCAGGTGCCCTGACAGAATGAGATGCTCAGGCCTGCTGTGCTGGCCCTAGTGGCAAATGCCCATGGAAAGAGAAGAGTCCTGAGAGGGGGACAAGAGGAAGTCAGGCTGCACTGGTTGACTGGGTGACCTAGAGGTTGTGCCAGTGCAGAAAGAAGGTGAGGCACAGCCCCAGTTCTCTCCGTGAGGCTCTGGAGCCCCCAGAACTCACTTTGTCAGAGCAGCCTGACACCCCAGGGACTCCAAGAGTGTCATTTTCTGAAAAACATCCAGTAGCACAAGGGTGCTCAGAGACTCTGAAGAGACTTGGTTGTGGGCTAGACTCAACTTCCCTCTCTATACAGTTATGAAGGGTCCCTATTGATACCTTTCGGAGACGTAAAGGGCCTGGGGGAATGACCTGGGACATACCTGTGAAGGTGAGGGTATATATGAAATAGACAGAGCTGGGGCCGGGACCCTGAAGAACTGACTCCATCCTGTTCTCCATCCAGAATCAATTGCTGTTGTTGTTAGCTGCTGTCAAGCTGACATCATAGTGACTCAGTCCTGCTTCACCCCCATGCTTGGTTGCAGATTCAACTGTTGTGACCTACAGGGTTTCCATTGGCTGATTCTCTGAAATCGATCACCGGGCCTTTCTTTTTAACCTGTGTTAGTCTAGAAGCTCTGCTGAAACCTTTTCGGCATCAGAGCGAAACACAAGCCTCCAGTGACAAATAGGTGGTGGCCGCTGTGCATACAGTGCCTTGGCCAGTGATCAAATCCAGGTCTCCCATGTGGAAGAGAGAATCCTGTCATTGAGCCATCACTGCCCTCATAGTCAGCAGCTAGCATAAGGAAAAGAGCCTGAGTTCTGGAGGCAGATAAACGCATGTTCATATCCCATCCCACTTGAGCAGATTTGAGCAAGTTACCCTGTTTCCTCATTTTTATCACAGGAATAATATCTACTCTCGTAAGACTATTGTATGGATTAGACAGAGTAATATGCACACAGCTCTTCACACAGTGCTGGCATATAACAGGAGTTTAATGGCTGTTATATTTGTCGTTAAGGTGGATGTCTGCCCAACATCCAGTCCCTGCCAGCTGTTTTACGCCCCTCTGTGAAGACAGCCCATTGGAACCAGACTGCCTTGTGTTTAAGGCAAGGTCTTGGTCTGTAGCAAGTTGCCAGGGCATCTCTGTCAATATGGTGGGCCTGCAGGGCTCCAGCTGTATTTGGACAGGATTGAAGCAAGAATCCGGACAGAGGGAAGGTATATCAGGCAAGAATGACACAAAAGGAAGGCAGCATTTTTAATAAAGGAATGAGATCAGTGAGATCAGAAAGCCTAGCTTGCGACTCATCTTTTTTCAGGGGGGCGAGGGGGACAGGGAGGACGAGTGTAGTTTGGAGTGTAACGGTAGATGAGACTTTTTAAAAATACCTTTTCTTGTAGAAAAATTCAAACACATGCAAAAATAGAAAGATTTGTATAATTAACTTCCATGTATCTATCAGACAGCTTCAATCACAATCAGTTTATGGCCAGTTTTGCTTGGTCTATAACCTGCCCCCTTCATGTTATTGTCAAATGCATTCTAGAACTTGTATACTTTTACATTTAAATGGTTCAGTATTACCTCTAAAATATACTCAAACCAAACTCATTACTATTGAGTGGATTCTAACTCATCGTGGTCCAATAGAACAGAATAGAACTGACTCCAAACACGTTTTTCCAAGGAAGTGGCTGTTGAATTCAAACTTTTGGTTAGCAGCTGTGACTTTTAGCCCTTGGGCTCCCGGGCTCTAGTCTAAGAGATAAGGACTCCAAAAACACTTAACCACAATGCCATTTGAGCACCTAAAAAATGTTTTCAATATTTTTTTAGTATCGCCAAATATTCAGCATCCAAATTTTCAGTAGTCTCACCACTGTCAAGAATTTTTAACACAGGTTCATTTGAATCAGGCTTCAGATCAAGCCCACAGGTGCCATTGATTAACAACTAACTACCAATGAGTCGATTCTGACTTACAGAGACCCTGCAGGACAAAGTAGAACTGCCCCGAACCGTTTCCAAGGAGTGGTTGGTGCATTTAAACTGCTGACCTTTCGGTTAGCAGCCATCTTTTAACTACTGCACCACCAGGGCACCGATGGGTTGAAATGGCTTTTAAATTTCTTATTATGGAGACTCCTCCTCCTCTTTCTCTCTCACTCATTTTTTGTTTTGTGGTTCCCTGTAATTTATTTTTGAAAGAAACACCCAGTTGGTGGGTCATTTGTCCTGTAGCCTTTTCTGCCAGCCGGATTTTGCTCTCTGCACCCCTGTGGGAAGTTTTCTATTCGGTTCACCTTTGAGGTACTGATAACAAAGAGGCATGTGTATGGGAGTCAGAAAGTTAAACTGTCCTCACCCCCAGCTCCCTCATTTCCTTTGTTAACTGGGAAACAAACGTCCCTCCCAGCACCAGCCTCTGAAGGGACTGGTTTTGGGTTGAGCCTGTCCCATCAGCTGCTGGAGCCAGGGACCAGGAAACATAGGAAAAGGGTTGCCTGAGGGCCCCTGAGAGCACAATGGTGGCTGTTTGGCAATTATTTGGACTGGACCCTTTCTGTGTTTTTATGAACAGGGATGTCTTTTCATAAAGCCAAGCAATTTTTTGCCAAATAGCAAGGATTATTTTTGCTTTTTCTAGAGCAATAAGGTGCAGGATTTGTCTCCCTCTTGACTTCCAAGAGCGTGTTTTCTCAATTCTTCCCTGAAATTAAAGTAAAGGTCAAGGATGCTAGTCTGAGACTCAGTCTTTCCTCCCGTTTTGCACCTGCTGGTAACTCAGTGGCCAAGTGGCACGCGGGCCTCCTTAGGCTCAGTGACCTGACCCCAATCCCCAAGGTGAATCAAGCTTAACTTGCCAAATCTTTTTGTGGAGGAAAATTGAGGAGGGAGGAAAAGAGAGACAAGAAAAAGGACAGTGCCAGCCTGTGGGCTCTATTCTGAATTTTATGACCTGAGCAATTTCCAGAGGCTTCATTCTCTGCCCTGTGTTCTCTTTCTCGGGGAGGGGGCCTCCAGGCCCCACGCCCCCCACCTTCCTTCTCACAGTCAATTTTCTGCTCCTCACGTGAGCTTCCCCAGTGATCTGGCCCTTCCCTCACACAGAGTTAGTGTGAGCTGTAAGGATTTTTAATCAAAAACAGTGCACACAGAGAACAGTAACACCACCACCCGCTCAGCGTTACAGGAGCAACGTTCCCCCACGGCCCTCCCCCCACTGAGTCACTTCAGCTAACAGTTAATTAATTTGTGACACTTTGACAGTTTGTGAGGAGACATTTTTACGGAGCCATCAAAAACCACGGGGATGGGGCTGTCAGGCAGACACCCTCTTGCATCAGCTGTGTCTCTAGACCCTGCCTCACCCCGCTGCAGATAGCAGGGCTCTGAGGGAGGCCTAGGGAGGCACGAACGCTCACATGCAGGGTGTAAAGCCCTCAAGTGCTTCTGTCCAGTCTCTCTGGACATTACACACTCCCAGGGACCTTGGCAGAATGGTAAGGGTGTGAGGCTGGCAGCTTGGGAAGGATCAGACAGGGGTGGGTAGTGACCAGGCTGAGAGCTTGCAGGGTGAGGATGCCCCAAGTCAGGGTTATCTCTGATCTCCCTGGCATCCTAAATAAATTCTCCACAAAAGGTCACTGGAGGAGGAGCTGTGTGCCCTGTAGACTCTCTGGGGACACCCTGACCTCACCTACCAGTCAGTTGCCTTGGAGTTGATTCCACCTCACGCTGACCCCATGTGAGTCAGAGTAGAATTGTGCTGCATATTGTTTTCAATGGCTCATTTTCAGAAGCACGTCATCAAGCCTCTCCTTCAAGGTATCTCTGGGCGGACTCAAACTTCCAACCTTTCAGTTAGCACCTCAGAGCACTGAACTTTTGCACTTCCCTGGGGGACCAGTCTGCCTTGTAGCTCCTGAGATTAGCTGTGAATGTAAATTGGGTTCCTGTGCCCCCTGGTATGCTTCCTAATTGGAGCTGGTTCTAATATGAGAAGCCGGCCCCAAGGCTTGTCTTTGCCTGCTCTGACTTTGCTCCCAAGGTAGGACTGAAATCTAGACACTGAAATCCTGGGCTGTCCAGGCCTTCTGGTGGTCCAGAGACCATCACCGGCAGCTCTATGCTTTCATTTTCACAATTTTTTTTTATTATCTATGACCTCTCCCCATTGCCCTTTATCCTCCAGTTCTTTTTTTATTCCAGTGCACCACAGTGAGTCACCCCCCTGGTGGGCTCCAACCAGCTGGGACCCAGAAGGCCAGGAGGACGTCTCAGAGGAAGCTGCTCATACCCCAGGAAGGATGGGGGAGAGAAATAACAACCAGGATAGAAAAACACTCAGGAGATGGTTTCTTCACACTGAAGTGACATGCTCACATTTACTGGGGATTTCACTCTAGCATTTACTGGGGACCTACTGTTTCCAGGTCCCTGCTCTGGCAATTGAGAAGACCATAAGTCAGACAAGACAGACATGGCCCCTGCACCAGTGCAGTTCACAGTGTGGCGAGGAGAACTGACACTAAGCAGACAAATAATGACTTTCGACACCTGCGGTAAGTGGCACCAGAGCACACGTGCTGTAAAAGCATTGAACCCAAGGCCTGAGTCTGGGCTGGAGTATCAGGAAGGCTGCTGAGGACAAGCAGCTATTGGGATGATTCCTGAGGAGTGAGAAGGACCAGAGTGTTTTGAGAAGCATAAAGAGCTCAGGCAGTCAATGGGATTCTGGTTAGGAGCTAGGACTCTGTAACATGAGGCGAGGGAGCTGCCGTGCTGTAGGTTGTGGATTTGTTGACAAGGAGTTGCGTGAGCATCCAAGGAGAGCTTCTATTTTGCTATGAAATAGGAGTCAAGGCCCAGGAGCTTCCTGGGCCCGATTTCATTCCAGGGAACAGGAAGAGAGGCTTTAAGCGGGTGTCAGTGTGCTAAACCTCGTGTTGGGCCATTGAGGGGCCCGGGCAGGATGAAGCCACACAGGAAGCTAGAGTAGGAGAGGGTCATGCGGGCTGTTTCATGGTTTCGGAGGAAAACTTGATAATCTTTCTTACAACTTGTATAAACTCTGCTGCTTCTGCTTGGCTATTTCATGGTTCTGCTTTGAGCCCCAGCTGCCTCAGCAAAACTTTAAGATTCCCCAAGCCTGCAGGGGGCATAAGGGGTGCTGTTGGCAAGCGTAGCCTCCCCCATCCCCTTCTGTCTAGCAAAAATCTCTCCCACTTCCAAATGGTAGGCAAGGTATCCCCACAGCAGGTTTCCTACTAGACTTCGTCCAGGACTGGCTGAAGCCAGATGTGGGTCTGAAGTCAGAGGAAAGGTGGGAGAGGTGGAGGGAGCCCAGGAGGAGGGAGCAGGGCACCGACACCTCAACCCCCAAGCCCTGAATAACTCAGGGAGCAGGACACTGTCCAAATCTGGAGGGGAGGACAAGTGCTCTCCTAACGGGGGAAAGAGCTATAGATGTTTCATCTGTCAAAAGAAACTGAGTCACAACAAAGTTCATATATTGGAAGAGTTTTATTAGGGCAAAAGATTTGCAAATGGGCTGCACCAAGCCAAAAGTGACTGACTGCTGATACGTGGACCTGACCCACCACCTTGACACCCAGGATCCGTGATGTCTGCACTGGGGTGCTGGAAGAGATGCCCAGGGGTTAGGAGAGGGTGAGCCTTGAGAGTTGGAAACATTCATGCCCTGACTCCCGCTTCCTGGGCTATTATTGTCCGTCCACGCATTCCTCTCCACACTGTCCCCACTTCCCTTTCAGATCCTGCTGACAACTATCCACTGTGACTGTTTGGTCTGGGCTCTGGAAACTGGTCCTTCTGTTCAGCTCCCTGCTGAGGATGCTCTCCAGGGCCTGAGAAAATGATGCCACCACTCAGTGCCTCTTCCCTCCCTTTCGACTTGCAGTAGGAAGGAATGGGTCGCGTCCTTTCCCCTTGTCTGTTTCCAGGCTTTGTCCCCGGAGCTTCAGGTGGAGCTGGAGAAGGGTCCATCCCAAGCCACAGCACGCGGTTCTGCCTGTGGGAGCAGAAGGGGCCCCTGCCCCACCCACTCCCCACTCACTGCTTTCCCCACCAACTCAAAGTCTCTAACAATTGGCTTTTGAGATGCAAATGTAAAATGCTCTCCCCCCTTTCTTTTCATTGAAATGCTTCAAGTCTCAGAAAAGAGGAAAAAATGATGTGTTTAAGACAGCAGTGTCTCACCCGCCATCGAGCCTGATAAGGGATTCTTAAATTTTAATTAGACAGTTTGATTCCTTCATGTGCCAAACTTGCAGGGGAGGGCTCACCAGCGAACTAAGCTGAGGCTTAGACACAGAAAACGGTCTTCTTGGGCTTACACTGCACCAAAGCTTTCCTTGCACACACCACCCCCCCTCTCCCCAGCTTTGGGCCCCAGATTTCTGCTGGCTGAATAAAAATCAGAAAGAGAACACTCTTCTCACTCCTCCCACATGCTTGCTTTCCTCTAGGGTCCCAGACTGCCCTAACAATTTATAAATTTGAGCCCCTACCACATCAGGTTGGGACCAAGGGTTGTCATGTACTCCAGGTTCTTCCTGGGAGAACTTGAAGGTTTGGGTGCCAACCTTGAACTGTGGAGCTGTAAGGAAGTTTTTACTTCCAGCAAATACTTGTAAGAAGCTGTTTCTGTTTACAGGGCAGGCGGGGGGGGGGGCGGTGTGTTGCTGCACCCTGGGTGTGACAGGGTGAGCAGCACCTCTCCATGCCACCACAGTGCCTCAGAAGCCTGATGAGGAGCTGCCTGAGGCATCTTCAGTGGGCCCAGCTCAGGTGCATGGGTCTGGGCTTGTACCAAACCCTTTTTAAGTAGTAAATATAAACATTTGTAAGGCACTTGTGGTAAACCAGCTAGGAATGCCAGACTACCACTGAAAGTTGCCCTGGATTTTCATACACCTTGATTTATTCCAAGTATCTTGTTGAGAAGCTCTATTCTAAAAGTTCTGAAGACAGACATTGTTACAGCAGGCTGGAGTTAGCATAGATGCTAGGGGGGAACTGGTGGAGTTCTAAGCACTGGAATGGATGATTCAGGAAAATCTTCAAGTACATCTTTATTCCTCAGAACTAGGGCAGGAAAATGAGTCCTGAAAACAAAGGAGAGGCCGGAGGTTTCCTGGCCACCTACACAAATGTAGTTGTTTTAGTTAGCTAGTGCTGCTCTAACAAAAATACCACAGAGTGGATGGCTTTAACAAAGGAAAGTTTATTCTTACACAGTCTGGTAGGCTACAAGTCCAAATTCAGCATGTCTGCTCCAGGGTAAGGCTTTCCCCGTTGTCAGCTGCGGAGGAAAGTCCAGTGTTGTATCAGTCTGTGTCCAGGGAGCATCTTGGCACAGGAACCTCAGGTCTGAAGGACGTGCTCTTCTCCCGGTGCTGCTTTCTTGATGGTGTGAGGTTCCCAATTCTCTGCCTGCTTTCCTCTCCTTTTATCTCTTGCGGGATGAAAGGATTAAGGGCGGTGCAAGCCATACTCCAGGTAAACTCCCTTTACAGTGGAACAGGGAGGTGATCTTCTGAAGGGGTTTATAGTCCCACCCTAATCTTTTAACATACAGCACAGCAAAATCACAAAATGGAGGGCAATCATAGAATACAGGGACTCAGGCCACATGGCTACTCCTATTTTGTGGAAGACACAATTCAATCCATGACAGTAGTCTTCCCTTTACTCTGGTTACTACAACCTAAGCAGAGATTGTGCCACCAGCTATCAGAAGCCTGTTTTTGAGACAGGGTTGAGATGAGAAGCAAGATGTTTATCGTGAACCAGTAGGCAGGGAAGAGAGGGGATTACTCCTCCAAAACCTGCCTCCTAGAAATTGGGACTAGCTGAAGATTTTATAGGAGAAGAGGATAAAGTTTTATGAGTCCTGGGAATTTGTAGAAGATTAATTCTTCTTTGGGTGGTCACAGTGATCTCCTCCCAGATGTGCTGATGTCTTAATTAGTATTTTGGGACCAGATGAAGTCTGGCCATCGTATAAATTGCCAGTAACAGGAGGATTACTTTTTTTTAAGTGGTTTTTAGTTTATTATCACCAGTTTTTCCACAGTCTTAAAGAAAGCATAGATTAGTCCTTAACCTTGAGAGAAACTGAAGGAAACAATGGCCACCTGCTTAGAGACAGAACTAAGAAACAAAATCATGCAAGTTATGTTCAAGATGTGGTCACTTATTATACTCTGCATTTCCACTCCTGACTTTCTCCTCTTTCTCACCCATTGCCATCAAGCCAAATCTGACTAGCCCTACAAGACAGAGTAGAACTGCCTCATAGTGTTTCCAAGGAGGTGGTGATATATTTGAACTGCCAACTTTTGTGCTGGTAGCCAAACTTTTAACCTCTGTGCCACCACAGCAGGCCAGCTGAAAAAGAAATGCCTTGGAGGCCACAGAGCACCATGAAACTTTGTCTGCAAGCTGTCTGGTGGCAGCAGGGTCGCCAAGTGCCAAGTGCCGTCGAGTCGGATGGTGGCAGCAGGGTGGATGGCAACAATTGCCTCCACTCTACTGCTCTAGTTAGGCAAAGATGGTACCTTGCGGAAGATGCAATCACTCCTTGAGTAAGGCAGAGCATCTGCATGATTAGCTCTCCATCCTTCCAGGAAACAGGATTAGATAGCAAAACCTTTAAACACCAGTTGCTGTCAAATTGATTCCAACTCATAGTGACCCCATGTGTATCAGAGTAAACCTGTGCTCCACAGGGTTTTCAATGATTAATTTTTTGTAATAAGATGACCAGGACTTTGTTTCCAGAAGTCTCTGAGTGGATCTGAACCACAAATCTATTGGTTACCAGCCAAATTCTTTGACTGTTTACATTTTTCAGGTGCTCCTAGGTAGACCTTTAAAACAAACAACCAAACAACCAAAAAAACACTGCTGTTGAATCAATTCTGACTCATAGCAACCCTGTAGGACAGGGTAGAACTGTCCCATAGAGTTTCCAAGGAGCAACTGGTGGATTTGAACTGTTGATGTTTTGATTAGCAGCTGTAGCACTTAACCACTACACCACCAGGGTTTAGAGCTAAACTGTTAAGAGCTGAGAAGTAACAGTGAGTAAGCATTTCTCCACAAACATAGTTTTCACTAAATGCTTGTTGATTGTGGACTGTGATCTGCAGCTTTTGCAAGCTTTTCCATATGAGGAAGAGAGCCACCTGAGAAGAAACTGGAGGTAGCATTTGGGGGCTGGAGACCAAATGGATCACATTTTCATAACCCTGACTATAAAATTTTGGAAAAGAATAGTTGTGATCTCATTTACCTAAAAAGTCTTATAACATTAAATCACATGTAGTTATACAATTAGCCAGTGTGTGTTTTTTGAAAAGAACAAGAAGTTAGGGCTGTCCCAGCAAACCAGGATACTGGGTGCTGTGTGGGTTTATCATTTCCCACCTGCACAAGCCCAGAGTGGTCACTGGCCTCACCTCATTACTCTGGAGGAGTATCTTGGTGGTACAAAAGGTTAATGTACTTGGCTGCTAATCAAAAGGTGGTTTGAGTCCACCCAGAGGTGCCTCAGAGGAAAGGCCTGGTAACCTACATCTGAAAACTCAACTAATGAGGAGGTGGAGTCAAGATGACAGACTAAGCACACATCTCCCTATATCCCCCTGGAAACAAAGACCTGAATGGATAATCAAACGGGGCCTTCTGGTCACCTAATGAGCCCCAGGACACAGCACAGTGCTGTTAATTTGGACTTCATACCACTAAACAAAAATCTCTCTTTTGCTGACTCCCACTCCTGGCTAGTCCCGACTCTCATGGACTGAAGGTAACACACCACTTTGACTTTTTTTCTCTGTCTTGGCCAGCAGATGGAGCTGGGTCTTGCCTAGCGGCTAGTCTCAGATGCACTGCTGGTGGGATAGACAGGCGAAATTGCCGTATTTTGAGAGCCAGGCTTAGGATTTTGTACATCTAGCCACTTTGGGCCTCTTTTTTACCTCTGCCACAGTGTGGTTTGTACGGAACCGGTGGCACCTATGTGCGGGATGCCATGTTGAATACAGAGATTTTAGTGGGACCTAATGCTCAGTTCTACCCTGGCCCCGAGGGTCACCATAAGTCAGATCCGACTGGACGGCACTTGACTTTAATTCTTAGCCTGGGAGCCAGCGCCTGCAAACAGGACAGGGCTTTTCTGACAGAAAAGCAGTAGTTTACACAATGTCGCCTACAGTGGGGGCCCAGCAACAGAGGCTGAGGACTCACTATGTCTCGGCACATTTAGCCCCTCTTTTCGCCTCTGCCTCAGGGCAGTTTGTATGAAAGAGGCAATGACAGTGTGGAGGGTGCCATCTTAGACACGGTGGCCGAAGGTGGACCCAATTCTTAGTTTGGGAGCCAGAGCCTGCCCACAGGTGAGCACATTTCTGCCAGAAAAGCAGTAGTTTATACAGTGTCACCTAAGGTTGGGCCCTGTCAGCAGAAGCCAACAGGGCAGTAGCATTGCTGTATCTAGTTTGTATCATCTGGGGTTGGGTATAGAGGTGCTTACTTTGCCAGTTGGGAAAAGGGACCTCTCTGCCTGAAAACCTGACTGACTTGTGAAGTGGTCAGATACCTTTGGTTTTACATTTTAAGGCAGCCCAGAGAAACATCTGCAGTCCATTCTCACGGATCTCTCCCAGCCTTTACTGATTCACATGAAACCCAAAAAGCAACAGACACTTGAGAAAATGGCAAACAAGAAATCACCCATGGCTTCAGAAGGCTCCAAATGAAACAACCAAGGATTTTTCCAGACGAAGAAACTTTTCTGAAATTATCAGAAGGTGAATAGACCTTATACAAAATGCAGCAGAACAAAAGGAAATTTAAGCAAGCTGTTTGATCTGATGGAACACCAGTACTCTGAAATCCAACAGATCAAAACAAAATCAAAGACATAGAAACTTTCATTCAAAGCCAAGAAAACAGAATGGAACAAATGGAAAAAAAGAATTTCTGACTTGGAAGACGGGGCTACTGCCACGAGTGTCTATGAGGAGAAATCAGAAGAAAGAAACAATAAAAATGAAGAAGCTTTAAGAAACATGTGGGACTCTATTAAGAGGAACAACCTTCGATTAATTGTAGTCCCTGAACAGGATGAGACACCTGAGAACGCAGAGAGTATCACTGCTGAGCTGCTGACAGAAAACTTCCCAGAAATCATGAAGGAAGAGAATATAGATATCCCAGATGCATATGGTACACCACTCAACATAGATCTCAAAAGAAAGACTCCAAGACATATTATAATCAAGCTCAACAAAATGAAAGATAAGCAGCAACTCTTTAAGATAGTAAGACTCAAAGCAAAGCTGACATTCAGAGGGAAACCCTGTAGGCTCTCATCAGATTGCCCACAGGAACCATGCTGGCATGGAGACAGTGGCATGACACATTCAAAGCCTTGAAGGAGAAGAACTTCCAACCAAGAATTATACACCCTGCAAAACTATCTTTCAAATATGAAAATGAAATTAAGACATTCCCAGATAAACAGAAACTGAAAACTCAACTAATGAAAACAATGTGGAACACAGTTCTGCTGTGACACACATAGGGTCACCAGGAGTGAGAATCAACTTGAGAACAACTTATTTTTGGAGGGGGAGGAGGTTTATTTGAAATGAGGACCAGGCCAGAAGACAGGAGCAACCCCAAGCTACATCAGTACAAATCTCTCTTGACAGAGACATGAAAATGTTCTAGCCCTGATAAAGGGGCCTGAGAGGCAGGGCAAGAGCAGGGCTCTCCTGAAAACCACCACCTGATTGTTCCCTGTGACTTCTTCTGGGATGTTCTTTGGTGTCCAGAGACCTGGAAGCCTATAGGCAGAAGAAGAGAGCAGGTGGAGCTGAGCTAGAGCCAGGGAGCCAGAGACTGCATGTTTTCTCCAGCCTCCAGCTTCAGGGAGCAGCAGAGAAATGCCAAGAAGGTAACATAATTTATCCCTCCTAAGATGCAACCCCCATTTTTCCCTTTTTTTTAATGATCAAACAGAAACATACAATCCAAATCAATTTTTCGTGCCTGCCTCTCTGCAACTCCATCTGCTCTCCTCACACTGTGAAAGCAAACTTCTCCTTTTCAGTCTTAACATCAAGTATCCACTTAAAGAACACCTGTCCCTTCTTCACCTTTTCATCTCCCATCTAGACAGAAACCAGTAGGACTGCTTCCTACGTGTGTATAAAACCATAAAGTACATACACCAGGGGACAGAGTCAAGACAGTGGACTAGACATACATCTCCTTAATTCTCTCTGAAACCTAAGTCCTGGAATGATAACTGAAAAGAGCTTTCTGGATACACAATGAGCCTTAGGACACGGCATAGGGCTATCAGTTTTGACTACATACCACTAAGTGGTAAACTTCCTCCCTTGCAATGAGCTCCATTTATACTCAGTGGCCCACTAGCATGGCCCGAAGGTTGCTGGCATTTTCAACTTTTTTTCTTTTTGTTGGCTGATAGGCAGGGGTTGGGCATTAGCAGGCAGCTACACTGAGCTGAAGTTCTGAAGTAAACAACATGGGCTGAAGCAGAGATGGTGGAAAAGAAACATTTGAGAGCCCAGCAGCAGACTGGGGCATAACAGCCCCTCCACCCTCCCTTTTGGGAGCTTCGCTATAGATTCAATGGCACTTGGCTTGGCTTGGCCATAGATTCAGCTTTTCCACAGCTCAAGGAGTAGCTTGACAAGGACGCTACCTTGTTCGGCTGGGAGGGGGAGTTACCCAACCAGAGGCTTCAGCAGGGGCTAATTCCCAGTTTTGCAGACAATGCCAGTCTGGGGAGTGCTTTTCCAGCAGACAGGCTGTATTTAGCACAGTATAGCCTCATGGGTAGACCCAGGCAGGTGACAACACCAGCACAGCAGCCTCTCCCTACTTTGAAATACACCATAGCTCCTGGGGATGGCCAAAGAGGTGTCTCTGCTGTCAACCAGAAGGAGGGGCCTGCCACACCTTACAGCTTCACTGATTCTGGAAGCACTCAGGTAACTTTTAGCTTTTTAAAATAAGAAAGCCTGGAGAAATAACTACTGTGCAGCCTGACTGGATCTCTTCCAGCCTTTATTC
Organism: Heterohyrax brucei; assembly: GCA_028571685.1. NCBI lineage: Eukaryota > Metazoa > Chordata > Mammalia > Hyracoidea > Procaviidae > Heterohyrax > Heterohyrax brucei. The sequence goes on from CM053145.1 coordinate 37,529,039, forward strand.
ACCCACATCATAGGATTCATTGATGGCCCCTTAGTGACTCCATAAGTAGGGTGGTGTCATTACCAGCCAGGAGGCAGAGCCTGCTACCCCAGAGAGTCCACTGGAGCCAGTCACTAGAGTACAAAGAGGTAGCTAGCAACCAACTCCTTTCGTAGAACTACACCTCAGCTCCTGTTAAGGCAACACTGGAGAAACTAAACAGCCTCTAGATGTCCCATAAGCAACAAACCATGGCCAGGCATTTAAAGAAACATCCAATCATGGTTCCAAAAATCTCCCAAAATAAAGAATCAAAAAACATCCCAGATGAAGAAGCCTGTCTGAAACTGTCAGAGGTCAAGTACAAAAGAATGATGTAGAGAGTCCTCCTAGAGATTAATCAAAATGCAGCAGAACAAAATGAAAAATTAAGCAAGCTATTCAAACTGATGGAACATCAACATTCTGTAATCTGACAAAAAAAACTGAGTTAGACAATACAACTTAGAGCCAAAAAGGCAGAATTGATGAACTGGAAATTAGACGAAGTGACCTTGAATATAGAGCTACTGACACGAGCATTTATGAGGAGAAATCAGAGAAAAGAAAGAAGAAAAATGAAGAAGCATAAAGAAACATGTAGGACTCTATCGAGGGGAATAATCTATGATTAATTGAAGTTCCTGAACAGGAAGAAGTAGCTGAAAACACAGCCAGTATTATTGTTCAGTTACCGACAGAAACGTTCCCTGAAATTATGAAAGAAGAGAACATAGATATCCAAGATATGTATCGAACCACATAAAAAAATAGATCTCAAAAGAAAGACACCAAGACATATTATAATCAAAGTTAATAAAATGAAACATAAGCAGAAACTCTTAAAGGCAGGGAGACTCAAAGCAAAGTTAACATTCAGAGGGAAACTCTGTAGGCTTTTGTCTGACTTCTTGGCAGAAATGATGTTGGCATGGAGGCAGTGGGATGACACATTCAAAGCCTTGAAGGAGAAAAACTTTCAACAAAGAATTATATATCCTGAAAATACGTCTTTCCAATATGAAGATGAAATTAAGACACTCACAGATAAACAGAAGCACAGAGACTTTATAAAAACCATACCCAAACTGCAAGAAATACTGAAAGAAGCTCTGCTTAGGAAAACAAAACCATTAAGTGGATACATATATATATGTACATATATATATGGAAACAATGCAGGACACAGCATACAGAAACCTACTCAGTTAGCGAAGGCACAAAACTCATTCATACCTACAACATTAAAAGAAGGGAACCAGTGATCATATCATGAAAACTAAAACACCATCACATTAAAAAGAGGGATATACTACAATAGTTATATTCTTTTCAGATGAACATGAATAAGATATGTAGAAGTTAAAATTGGGTTTGAACTCAGAATATTCAGAAGGATCACAGGGGTAGCCACAAAGGACAATAACAATGCAACACATCAAAATAAGAAATATAGTACAGGAATCTCAACAAACACAAAACTGACACTGGAAAGGATAAAAACTCAACCTATAAAGAAGAATGACCTAGAACAGAATATCAAAAGCAACAGAGAAAACACCAACACAAAAATAAACACATCAAAATGACAGCAGTAAATACATACTATCAATAATTACACTCAATGTAAATGGACTGAATGCTCCAATAAAGAGACAATGAGTGACATCTTGGATCAAAAGACACAACCTGTCTATATGTTGCTTACAAGAAAAACACTTTAGACTCAAAAATATGAACAAACTGAAAATTAGATGGAATAATATATATTAAGCTAACAATAAATAAAGAAGAGCAGGAGTGGCAATACTAATCTCAGATAAAATAGATTTTAATGTAAAATCCACCATAGTGGACAAGGAGAGCCACTGTTTATTGCTGAAAGATTCAATACACAAGCAGCCCTTAGCAATATTAAATATTTATGCACCCAATACCAGATCATCTAAATACACTGCACAAAGACTGAGTCCATTGAAAAATGAGATAGATCACTCCACAATAATAGTGGGAGACTTCAACACTCCACTTTCAGTATTGGACAGATCATCTAGAAAAAAGGTCAGTAAAGACACAGAAGATCTTATTGCAACAATTAACCAGTTAGACCTCGTCAACATATACAGAACTTTTTATCTGTCAACAAACAAGTACACCTTCTTCTGCAATGCACATAGGACATTTCCCAGAACAGATCATGTGTTAGCACATAAAGCAGTTCTCACAAAATCCAAACCTTTGAATTATTGCAAAGCATCTTCTCAGACAATAGAGCCGTAAAAGTCAAAATCAATAGAAGAAAAAAGAATAGAAATTGGAACTCATGGAAACTGAACAACACTTTGCTCAAAAAGCCATGGGTTATAGAAGAATTAAGGATGAAATAAAGAAATTCATGGACTGAAATGAGAATGAAAACATATCATGCCAGAACCTATGGGATACAGCCAAAGCAGTGCTCAGAGGTCAATTTATCTCTATAAATGCACATATCCAGAAGGAAGAAAGGACGCACACCAAAGAAATAACCCTATAGGTTGAAGAAGTAGAAAGAAGGCAACAGAGGAACCCCTCAGGCACCAGGAGAAAACAGATCATAAAGATTGGAGTAGAACTGTTCTGAATTACAGAACAGAAGAACAACTGAAAAGACTGATAAAACCAAAAATTGGTTGTTTTTGTCAGCTAGTGCTGCTCTAACAGAAATACCACAGATTGGGTGGCTTTAACAAAGGAAGGTTTATTCTTACACAGTCCAGTAGGCTAAAAGTCCAAATTCAGATGTCTGCTCCAGGGGAAGGATTTACTTTTTGTTGGCTCTGGAGGAAAATCCGGTATTATGTTAGTCTTTGTCCAGGGAGCATCTTGGTGCAGGAACTTCAGGTCTGAAGGATGCGCTCTTCTCCTGGTGCTATTTTCTTGATAGTGTGAGGTTCCCAGTTCTCTGTTTGCTTCTCTTTCCTTTTATCTCTTGTAGGATGAAAGGATTAAGGGTGGGGCAAGCCACACTCCAGGGAAACTCCCTTTACAGTGGATCAGGGAGGTGATCTTCTGAAGGGATTTACAGTTCCACCCTAATCCTTTATCATACAGCACAGGAAAATCACAAAATGGAGAACACTTGTAGCGTGCAAGGAATCATGGCCATATGGCTACACCTATTTTGGGGGGGACACACATCAATCCATGACACTTGTTTTTTTAAAAGATCAACAAAACTGGCAAAACATTGGCTACACCCACTAAAGAAAAACAGCAGAGGAAACAACCCAAATAAAAAATGAGACAGGAGATGTCACAATGGATACAACAGAAATAAAAAAATATAGTAACACAATATTACAGAAGACTGTACTCTTACAGATATGAAAGCCTAGGAGGCATGGACAAATTCCTAGATTCATATCATCTACCAAATCATCACAAAGAGAAGTAGAATAACTTAATAAGAACTACCAACCATAAAAAGCCCTGGCCCAGATGGCTTCACTACAGAATTCTACCAGGGTTTCAGAGAAGAGTTAACTCTAATACTAATGAGACTATTTCACAGCATAGAAAGGGAGGTGGAATAGTCCCAAATTCATTCTATGAAGCCAGTAGAACCCTGATACCAAAGCCAGGGAAAGATCCCACAAAAAAAGGAAAATTTCAGACCAGTATTACTCATGAACTTAGATGCAAAAATCTTCAACAAAATCCTCACCAATAGAATTCAACAACACATCAAAAAAATAATTCACCATGATCAAGTTGTTTTCATACCTGGAATGCAGGCCTGATTCAACATGAGAAAAACAATTATTGTGATCAACCGTGTAGATAACACAAAAGATAAGAATCACCTGATTTTGTCAGTTGACGCAGCAAAGACATTTGATAAAGCTCAACACCAATTCATGCTAAAAACTCTCAGCAAAACAGGAATAGAAGGCAAATTCCTCAACACAATAAAGGGTGTCTATGCAAAGCCAACTACCTACATCATCCTGAATGGAGAGAAGCTGAAAGAATTCCCCTTGAGAATAGAAAATAGACAAGGGTACCCACTCTCACCATTTCTATTTAACATTGTACTAGAAGTTCTGACCAGAGCAATCAGACAAGACAAAGAAATAAAGGGCTTCTGCATCAGCAAAGAAAAAGCAAAAATCCTCCTATTTACAGATGATGTGATGGTATACACAGAGAATCCTAAAGAGTCCATAAGTAAACTACTTGAACTAGTAGAAGAGTTCAGCAAAGTATCAGGATATAAGATAAACATAAGTAAATCAGTAGGATTCCTTTATACCAATAAAGAGATCATTAAACAAGAAATCACCAAATCAATACATTTACTATAGCCTCCAAGAAGATACAATACCTAGGAATAAATCTGACTGGAGAAATAAGAAACCTATACAAGACCTTACTGCTAGAGACTAAGAGAGACTTACATAAATGGAGAAAGCTACCCTGCTCCTAGATAGGAGCACTTAACATTGTGAAAATGTCTATTTTACCCAAACCAGCCAGCCAGGTGCTGTCGAGTTGGATCTGACTCATGGCGACCGTAAGTGATCTACATATACAATGCAATTCCAAGACACATTCCAGTGACATTTTTAAGGAGATGGTGAAACAAATCACCAACTTTGTTTGGAAAGAGAAGAAACCCTGGATAAGCAAAACACTACTGAAGAAGAAGAAGAACACACTAAGAGGCCTCTCACTGCCTGACTTTAGACCCTATTACACTGGCACAGTAGCTAAAACTGCCTGGTATTGGTACAAAAAGAGACATATAGACCAATTTGAGACCTAGAGATGCCACCATCCTCTTACGAACAGTTGATATTCGACAAAGTCCCTAAGATTGTATAAACTGGGGTAAAAACGGTGTCTTTAGCAAACGGTGTTGTCAAAATTGGGTATCTGTCTGCAAAAAATTGAAACAAGACCCATATCTCACAACTTACACAAAAACAAACTCAAACTGGGCAAAAGACCTAAGTATCAAATCTAGAATGATAAAGATCATGCAAGAAAAAAATAGGGTGAACAATGGAAGTTTTAATACACAACTTAGACAGACATCAAAATCTGACAAACAAAGCTCGATAAATAGAAGACAAAATAGATAAATGGGAACTGCTAAGAAACAAACACTTTTGCTCATCCAAAGACTTCATCAAAAGAATTAAAAGACCACCCACAGAATGGGGAAAAATATTTGGCAACTATATGTCAGATTGATGTCTGATCTTCATCATCTACAAGATACTGCAAAATATCAACAGGAAAAACATAAATAATCCAATTAAGTGCTGGGTAAAGGAGATGGCCAGACACTTCACTAAAGAGGACATCCAGGCAACCAAAAGACACATGAGGAAATGCTCAATATCATTAGCTATTAAAGAAATCCAAATCAAAACTACAATGAGATACTGTCTCACCCCAACAAGCTTGGCTATGATAGAAAAGCACAAAACAACAAATGCTGGAGAGGCTGTGGAGAGATTGGAACTCTCCTACACTGTTGGTAGAGTTTCAAAATGGTACAGCCTCTTTGGCAAGTAATCTGGTGGTTCCTTAAAAAGCTGGAAATTTATATACCATTTGATCCAGTAATCCCACTGCTTGGAGTATATCCTACAGAAACAAGGGCAGTCACATGAAGACAGACATGCACACAAATGTTTATTGCAGCACTGTATACAATTGCAAAAAGATGGAATCAACCCGGATGCCCAACAACAGATGAGTGGATAAACAAACTATGGTACATATACTCAGTGGAAGATTATGCAATGATAAAGAACAATGATGATTTTAAGAAGTGTCTCATAATCTGGTTTCAACTGGAAGACACTATGTTGGATGAAATCAGCCAAAGGCATAAGGACAAATATTGTATGAGACCCCTACCACAAGGACTTAAAAACAGAGTTTTGTACAGAAAAATAACACTCTTTGGTGGCTACAAGGGAGGAGAGGGAGGGAGGGAGTGGGCTTGCTATACATTAGATAGTTAATAGACACTTTGGTTGTGTGAAAGCAATGACAGCACACATTAGAAAGAAGATCAACTTAAATAGACTTCAACAAAACCTGAAAAATCTTCTAATCTTAACCCAATATTGCAAGGATAGAGTAGCAGGGTCAGGGGTCTGGGGACCATGCTGTCAGGGGACATCAAGGCCAATTGTTATATTAGATTATTGCTAAGAGAGTCTTCTGCACTCCATATTGGTGAGTGGCATCTGGAGCCTTAAAAGCTAGTAAGCTGCCATCTGGGTACACCAAATGGTCCCTACTCAGCCAGATCAGATGATCACCAAAGACATGAAGGAAAAAGAGCCCAGAAGACAGAAGGACCTATGTGTATGGGTGATTGAAACTTGTGAAGAGAAGAACCAGATGGTGCCCTGCCACCACCAATGACAGCCATGATGGGGCACACAATGTTGTGTCCCAGTGTCAACACAAGGAAAAGAGGAGTGCACCTCAAGGACTGCACTGAAAGACCACAAGTGATGGTCCAAAGACCTGAGAGTTCCCCTGGGAGCATGATCTCTACACCTGCTGCTCTCCCTGATCGTAAATCATTACTGAGGTCAACTCCTCAGACAAGAATGGGTTGGTCTTAGGGACACAAAGTGACCATGCAATGTGTCCACTTTATGGCCCTATGCATCTACAGGATGCTGTCCTACTAGCCTCTTACTAAAAGGGAAAGGAGAGTAAAGATAAAGAGGAGAGGACAGGAGATTGTTAAGAGGATATGACATGTATAGAATGAAAAAGAAGAGTGTGCTGTCACTGGGCAAGGAACACAGAAGGAACTGCAGATAGGTGGGCAAGGAAATTTAATTTGGACTGTATATTTTCACCCAATCACAATAAAAATTAAAAAAAAGTACACACATCACGTGCTCACTCTGTGTCCCCAAGTCCAGTCTATTATTTGTCTGAAGGTTTGACCACAGTACTGGCTTCAGGTCTGGGGTACCAGCAAGTCTAGAGGCTATGATTCCAGGAGACCCCCCAGGCTGTCAGACCATCAATTCAGGTCTTTAGTAGAGCTCTTGATCTGCACATATCTCTTTCTTATGCTACATCAAGCACTCTACATTGTGCTTTTGGAGGCCAGGAACCATCTAGCTCTTCTGGTCTTATGTTGATGTAGTCTCCTAATCATATGGGTCCTTCTGTCTCCTGGGCTCCTTTTTTCTTGTGTTTGATGTTCTTGGTTGTTATCTGTTCCAGATGGGCTGGGACCAAATGATGTTCCTCAGATGTCAGGCTGCTGGCTTTTAAATCCAGAGGCCACTCACCAACATGAGCATACCTCTCTTTCCTTTTTTTTTAATTGTGATTGAGTGAAAGCAGTATAGAACTCAAGTTAAATTTGTGTGCACCCCATCTGCAATTTCCTCTGGTCTCCTTGCCCAGTGACAGCACACTCTTCCTTTCCGTTCTGTACATGTCATATCCTCTTAACAATCTCCTGTCCCCTCCTCTCCTCTGCCTTCTAGTAAGAGGCCAGTAGGATGGCATCCTGTAGATACAGAGAACATAAAGTGGACACACCACATGGTCACCTCATGTCCCCGAGTCCAATCCATATCCATCTGAAGAGTTGACCTCAGTAATGAATAATGATCAGGGGCAGCAGCAGGTCTAGGGACCATGCTCCCAGGGGAAGTCCTGGGCCATCGGCCAGCAATTGCAGTCTTTTAGTGGCCCCCACCCACTTTAGTATCTGTGAAATCAGAATGCATTTTCTAACTGATGTTGTGTATTAGAGCTGTCTTGTAGTTTAATGGCATTTAAAGTCAGCTGTTTAAATCCATCAGCCACTCTTTAGAAACTATGGGGTAGTTCTACTATGAGTTGGAATCAATTAGACAGCAACAGATTTTTTTTTTTATTGGTGCCTAACCTATGTGTGCATCATACACTCAATTCTGCCTTAAAAAACCAAACTCATGGCCGTCGGGTCCATTCTGACTCTTAGTGACCCGATAGTGCAGAGTAGAACTGCTCTGTAGTTTCCAAAGCTGCTGTCTTTCCTAAAGTAGACTGCCACATCTTTCTCCCACAGAGCAGCTGATGGGTTTGGACCACCACCTTCTGGTAAGCAGCCAAACGCTTAAGCACTGCATCACCAGGGCTCTAAGTTCTGCCCAAGGACCTATGAACTATTGGCATTGGTCTTCATGGTTGCGTCTTAGAGCTGTCATAAGAGAAATGAGTGGCTTTGAAGAAGAAAAGTTTATTTTCTCACAGTTCTGGAGGCTTCAAGTTCAAATCAAGATCTTAGCAATGTCAGTTCCATTCTTGTATGTAGCCTAGGTATCTCTTGGTTCCTTGGCCTTCCTCATATGGCCTCTGCCTTCCTCAGTTTGTGTTTGTCTGTGTTTAATGTATTCTTTTTATAATTCACTGGATCCTGCTGGCTCAGTAGTTAAGGTGATAGACTTTTAATTGAAAGGTCAGGCTGTTTGAAACCACTAGTGGCTCCACTGGAGAAAGACATGGAAATCTGCTTCTGTAGAGATATGGAAACCCTGTGGGGTTGCTATGAGTTGGAATCACCTTGATGGCAGTAGATGGTTTTGGATTTCAGAACTCAGAAGTGATTAGGTTTAGGACAAAGCCTATAAAGTTGAATTGCATTACGGAATGTGATAATATTAACATTATATTACATTCACAGACATGAGGCATAGGATTCTAACATGCATTTTGGGGGTGGAGGGAGACACAATTTAGTCCATAACAGTATTACAGTTGTTGGCTATAGCAGGTGGTCTCTCAAGCCAGCAGATACCTCACCCTGAGACCTGCTCAGATTTGGGCTATAGCTGAAGACCAGGCTCTGCCTTTTCTGGTTGCTTCATCCTGAACAATTCTCTCTTCATACAGCACCCCATTTTAGGAGGTTCCAATGGCAGTCCACGGGAGGTGGTGTGGTGTAGCAGAAAGAACCTAGACTTGGGTTCCCAGCCCTGACCCTAATGGACTGTATTGGCCAGTGTCAGTCACTTCACCTCCTTGAGCCTTGGGTGGCTGCTTAACTGCTTGTTTGGTTTAATTATTCTCCTCAGTTTGGTTTTTAAGTTTAGCATTTCTTGAGTTGTTACCTGTGCCAGGCCCATAAACATTATCTTACTTTAGTTTTACAACAATTTTGACTATCCGTACTTTGCAGATGGAAGAATTGAGGCTTAGGAAAGCCAGATAATTTGCCAATACCCTAGAGCTACTAAGTGGTAGTGTTGGGACTTGAACCTGGGATTTTTTTTGTCTTTAGCTCCTACATTGTTCTGCACTGCCCCCCCCCCCATGCCATAGTTTCTCATCTGTGGGGATGGATTTGCTGATGTTCTAATTCCTGTTCATCTTTATAATTATATGATGAGACTAGTCAGGCAGTCTTACTACTGAGAAATGTCATTTTCAAGAAGGTGGGTGCTTAGCTCTGGGGGTTAGAAGACAACAACCCTGTATGAAGATGCCAGTTGAATCCACAGGCATTTAGGCATTTTTCATGTTTTCCTAAGTTTTTGTAATGTAAGTATATTACATTTATAGATTACATTTATAGCATGTTGTAGTGGTGAAGTGCTACAGCTGCTCACCAGAAGTCTGGCAGTTCAAGTCTGTCAGATGTTCCTTGGAAACTCTGTGGGGCAATTCTGTGTCTATAGGGTTGCTATGAGTCAGAATCAACTTGATGACAGTGGGTTTGGTTTTGAATAGCAGTAAAAACAACTAAAAAATTAAATGTGTGTAGCCTTTCCCAATCTTAAATATAGGCACTCACCTTTGCCTTGCAGATAATCAGGACTCAGGGGAGTGAGTGCTAATCTCCAACCCCCCGCGTCCTGATCTACAGTGTCGTGATGGTAAAATGTTCCAGCTTAAGCTCGCCCTGCTCCAGGAAGTCCTCGATGAAAACCTAGCTCTGAGCATCCATTCTAGTGTACCACCTCCCAGGGCCACCTTCATCATGACTGAAGCTCTGATTTTCCCAACTACTAGTAGTATTAACAACTTACAGTTTGCAGCTGACTATATCTTCTGTGTGATTTTCCACACACATTGATGTGTCCACTCCAGGACACACCAATTTCCCTGGGACAGCCCCCAACCTATGAGTGATGTATGAGAGGGGATTAAAGCCTGACCCTGTTGCCCTAATTCAGACAACTCTACAGGGCTCCCCAGGGGTCATGTGAGTACTTTAACTGACTGCAAAGTAGCCCAACTTCTCCTTCCACCTTGTCCTGCCTCCTCTGATTCCCTGCAGTAGTTCTTCATCCTGGGAACACTACCCAATAAAATTCCTGCATGCTGACTTCTGAGTCTGCTTTTTGGTGAACCAACATTCAATATCTGTGGCATTTTGGGACTGTACTGCTTTTTGTCACATGTTATCTTGTGTCCTATGTTAATAGTTATATTCCAGGTGTAGAAGGATTTTATTGCCAGCTAAACTAACAAAGTGTTTGATTCAGTTCTGCAAACATCTGTAGCTTGTTTACTGCATGTGTACCAGAAGTAGGAGTCAAAAGAGAAAAACAAGATTGCATTTTCTTAATCTGTTTATTCCACAAAGAATATGAGGCATGAGCAAGACATGGTATAATCCTTCAGATGTTTATACTCACTGGGGAAAAAAAAATCAAGACACACAAATGGGTATGTTCCAGAACAGAGCCATGAAACACTGCTGTGGGAGCCCAAAGGAGTAAGAAAAATGGTTTAAACTCACATATTTGGGGTGGATTCCAAAGGACATTTTGAGTGAGGCTTGCTGTGCTTTGAAGAATACGTGGGTAGGTAGGAACAAGGGCCTTCAGGTAATTTTCCCATTTGTTAAGTAGGAATAATGATTACAAGCCTCAGAGGGTTGTTTTGAGGGTAAATAAGACAGTATATTCAAAAATAAAAATCTCATCAAACTGACATCTTTCACAGACACACGTATGAAGCTATCATCACAGGCGAACTTAGGAATGTGCTCCAGAAACAAAGTCTGGTTGGATGTGAGAATGAGCAGGGGAAGTGGAGACTGAAAGCCCCATCAGATGCCCCTAGCGCCCTGTCAGAAGAGGGACTGAGGGAGTGGGAAGAGGGGCAAAGAGATGGTCAGGCTCCCAGGGGAAGTGAGTGCACCTCATACATTCCCATGCTTCCATAGTGTTTAACATACTGTTATCTGCCCACCAGGCTCAGTCTGTGCTTATTGAGTAGATGAATCACAGTGGCAACCCCAGTTGCCTGATCAATAAGCACATACAGATCTCCTGCTGTGTTTTCCTAATGGATAGAGGGACCATTGGCTTTGCAGACTGCAGCGTCAATATGACATAATGCTTCACTACTTTGAACTAGAAAAGTTGTTGCATGTAATTAGGGCAGATCACAAAGAGTCTTCTAAGTCATGCTAGGAATCTGGGTTTGATCCAAAGGGCAGAGGAATTCTATGACCAGATTTGCCTCTTAGAGGGATTATTCTCATTGCAATATGGGGAATGGATGGGAGGAGTGAGGAGTGGAGACAGGGCACAACTAGAAGTTTGCAGGAATCCAAATAAAAGATATTGAGGGATTTGCATTATACAAGAAGAGAACCCTGGGAAACAGGAGACTCATCCCAGAAGGAAAGCTTTTTTGAAAGAGGTGTCATCTGAGATGAAGTATGATAAGGACTTAGCCAGGCAACAGATTCAGGGGAGATATTCTGTGCTTCAGCTATCCCAAATCTCTTTCAAACTCTCAACAACGGCATCCTCTATCTAGCTCTAGCATATGCCACTTCCTACTTCTAGAATCAGAGCCCTGGTGGTGCAGTAGTTAAGAGCTCAGGCTGCTAACCAAAAGGTCAGTATTTTGAATCTGCCAGCAGCTCCTTGGAAATGTAGGGCAGTTCTACTCTGTGCTGTAGGGTGGCTGTGAGTTGGAGCTGACCCATCAGAGCACAATAACAGGTCTGTAGTCATCCCCACTTCCACTTGGCTCCCAACTTTTACCTAATTCCTGCACATTCTTACAGTATCAGCTGAATACCACGCTTCCTCCAGAAGCCTTCTCGGAATTCATAAGCTAGGACACATGTTTCTCTCTTCCTAATCTGTTCTATTTCCTACTATTCACCACCCAGAGAAGGAGCCCTAGTTGCACAATGGTTAAGTGCTTAGTTGCTAATTGAAAGATCAGCAATACGAATTTATCAACCTTTTTCCGGGAAAAAAGACCTGGAGATCTGCTCCAATGGATTACAGTCTAGGAAATCCTATGGGGCAGTTCTACTTCTGTCATGTAAAGCTGATGTGGGTTGGAATCCACAAAGTGGCGAACAGCAACAACCAGCCATAGATTTAAATTGATTAACTAGCTGTTGTTTCTTCTAAACTGTGAGCTGCAGGACCGTGTCTGTTTTCTTCCTGTCTATGCCTTCCACGGAAACCTTGGTGACATAAGCGGTTAAGAGCTATGGCTGTTAACCAAAAGATTGGTTGTTCAAATCCACCAGGTGCTCCTTGAAACTGTATGGGGGCAGTTCTACTCTGTCCTAAAGGTTCACTATCAGTTGGAATCAACTCAGTGGCAATGGGTTTGATTTTCTGGGTCTCTAAAACTGTATAGATCAGTGTTCAATGAATACTTGTTAACTTACGAATGAATGGCTGCATGTCTCACCACTAGAAGCAGACCTTAATTAGTACAGTGCATAGAATATGCTTAATAAGTATTTATTGAATTCATGAGTGAATGATTGACTATTCTCAAGATGACTTGTTTTATTATATTTAAAAAATTATACCAATTCATTTGTTTTATACTCTGTAAGAACTTGTTAGTGGTGCAGTGGCAGCAGGCTCCAACATTTTAAGAAAAATCACTAGTTGCAAAACTTAAAATTTTGGAGAATTCCATTACCTTTCAGTGGTTGGTTTGAGCTTTGAAGCCGTCTCGCGGAGCCAGCCTGCTTTGGCCAACTCACTCTCCCCTCTCATTCCCTGTGTCCGTTTTTCCCGGCCAGGGCCTGGCCACCCTGTGGCTCCGCTGCCCCGATGGATCCTCTGAATCTGTCCTGGTATGATGATGACCTGGAGAGCCAGAACTGGAGCCGGCCCCTCAATGGGTCTGAAGCGAAGGCGGACAGGCCCCACTACAACTACTACGCTATGCTGCTCACCCTGCTCATCTTCGTCATCGTCTTCGGCAACGTGCTGGTGTGCATGGCCGTGTCCCGTGAGAAGGCGCTGCAGACCACCACCAACTACTTGATCGTCAGCCTGGCGGTGGCGGACCTCCTTGTAGCCACACTGGTCATGCCCTGGGTTGTCTACCTGGAGGTAGGTCTGAGCCCCTGCCTTGCTCCAGTGCTTTCTCCAGGAGCGCCCCCAGCTGGGTCCAGGAGCCCAGGGTCCTCACTGGTTTCTACCAAAAAATCACCTGGTCCCTTCCCAGGTGACCTCTTCCTGCACTCTGGGCTCAGCTTTGTCCTTATAAAATGGGGAGGTAATCTACCTAGTAATCATAACTATCATTTATAGAGTGTGCCCTCTGTGCTGGCCTTATGCACAGCATTATTTCACATAATCCCTCCAGCTTTTCCAAGAGGTTGACACTACTGTTACCTGTTTACGGATGGCAAACCCCAGGGTCAGAGAAGTCAAGTGACTTCTCTAGCCTCTCACAGCTGAGAGGTCTGGGGCAGAATTCCAGAGTCAGTGTTCATTAGCACCTTTGCTCTACGTAGTTATTTTTTAGGACATGTTAAGGCGTCATGGAAATGGAGTGACAGGAAAGAACTTGCAAAAAGGGGAGATGTTTGTGCTTGCAGGCCTGAAAGCTTTGTTCTTTTCTTCATGGAAATGGAAACTGCTTTTCCAGGCTCTCCTCATCCTCTCTTTCCCCTCCTCACGTGGTTTTTGCTGGTGCCTGTGTCCGGGACCTCCAGGTGGGGGCCTCTTGTTCTAAGAAAGGGCCATGGTGTTACCACTGCCCAGCTCCAGCAGCCTAGCTCTGAGCATGGTGGTAGGGGCCGGGCAGCCCCTGCTGCAGTGCAGGTACTGTGTCAGGTGTTTGCTGACCCAGACTCAGCAAACACAGCAATCCTGGGAGTTGATACTGTTCTTCCCACTTTGCAGAATAGGAAGCAGAGACTTTGAGAAGTTGGCTATTCTGACCCATTTCACCTAGCAAGGGGAAAACTGCTGATAGATGAGTGCCTAATTGTGGACCCACCTCCAGCGCTCCTAGAACTGAGATGTTAGCATGCCTAGGGGATTTTGATGGGAGCAAGCTGGATCCCACCCCTTTCTCTGCTTGGGATTCTGGGATGGCCTGTCCAAGGCTAAAGCTGACCTGGGGTATACATGGGAAGGTGTCCAGACATTCATAAAACTACCAGTACTCACGCCACTGAGCTCAGCCTTAGCTTCTCACCCTGGGCAAGGTAGGAGTTTGCCTGTGCCATGGAGGCCAGCCCCTGCCTGGGAGGGAAGGGCTGTATTGTTATAAGAAAATAGGAAGCCTTTGTAGACTGGAGAGAGGAGACCCCTAGGGGAAGTCAGGCAGGCAGGGTAAGCTGGCCCAAAGTATCAGCCTGTCCCCAAACTCCAGAAGAGCTTCCCATTTTCTCTGTTGTCTCCACTGCACTGGCCTGCAGGGAGCCTGTGTCCATGCTGGTCCATTTCTTCTTTGACTTCTTTTAGCACAGCCCAAACAGGCTAGAAATTTCAAAATGACCTGACTAAATATTAAGGAAGAGCTAAAGAAAGCAAACAGTAAGTGCAAAACAACACAAATCATACAGATAACACAGGGCAGGGGTGTAGTTCCTCTGCTCCTTGCATGTCTGTGGAGCCCCTAGGTTTTGTCCATCCCATATTCTTTCAGAAGTCCTCTCTCCAAGGAACCCTTCCTTAAGTTTTAGACTTTCTCCTCTTCTACTTCCTTCCAAAGGAGGGTCCCAAGCCTCAAACCATCAGAGAAAAATGGCGGGGGGTAGGTGAAACAAACTTTGCCTGTTTGTGTCTTACTTTAGTCAACTTTAAAAAGGAGATAATAATGGTTATTGTTGTTAGGTGACACTAAGTCAGTTCCTACTTGTGGCTACCCTGTGAAGAGCAGAAGGAAACACTGCCTGGTGCTGCACCGTGCCCACAATAGTTTCTTATGCTGGAGCCCGTTGTTGCAGCCACTGTGTCACTCTGTCTCCTTGAGGGTCTTCCTCTTTTTCAATGACTTTCTACCAAGCATGATGTCATTCTCCCACACTAATGATACTTACCTCATAATGTCATTTGAGAATCAAATGAATTCATACATGAAAAGAGCTTAGAACAGTATCTGGCAGAGAGGAGACACCAGGTAAGAGTCATGACAGTGGTGATCAAGACGTTGACAATAGATACAAGCACCTCTCCTCGTAGAGAGGATTCGCCGCTTCACCTTCCCACAGGTAGGCAAAGAGGCATCCTCTTCTCAGAGCTCTGCCTAGGGCTCGGAGCCTGGGGTCCTGCTGGCTTCCAGACTCACCATCCCTAATCACACACTCTAATGCAGCACTGACTCTGTATCTGGGCTCCACTAAGACCCCCCTGGAATCTATAAGCCCTTGATAACCCATATTTTAAGTGTACATATTCACCATTACTTTAAAAGTGAAGCTGAGTGCCTGAGGGGGCCAGAGTGGAGAAGAGCATTCTTAAAAGGCAGTATTGCAAACTCTCCTAGATTCTCCAGTCAAAAGCAGGGCAGTAAGCCCTACTTAAAGAACATTGTCTTTATGGATGCTAAACCAAACTAAATCT
Source organism: Heterohyrax brucei (assembly GCA_028571685.1). Lineage (NCBI taxonomy): Eukaryota > Metazoa > Chordata > Mammalia > Hyracoidea > Procaviidae > Heterohyrax > Heterohyrax brucei. The sequence continues at coordinate 37,544,881 of CM053145.1, forward strand.
GTTGTCATCAATTCTGACCCATAGTGACCCTGTAGGGCAGAGTAGCAGTGCCCCACAGGGTTTCCAAGGCTGTAAATCCTTATGGAAGCAGACTGCCACGTCTTTCTCCCAAGCAGCTGCTGGTAAGTTCAGACCACTGACCTTTCACTTAGCAGCTAAGTGCTTAATCATTGTGCCACCAGTGGTCCACTTTTATTGACTCTAAAAAAAAAAGAAACCAAACCCATTGCCACTGAGTCAATTCTGACTCATAGCAAACCTACAGAACAGAGTAGAACTGCCCTATAGAGGGTCCAAGGAGTGCCTGATAAATTTGAGCTGCCAACCTTTTGATTAGCAGCCATAGCCCTTAACTACTGAGCCAGGTCAAGGCCCGCTGCAGCTCTGTAGCTTCACATGGGCAGGAATGTCCATGTGTGATGTCCAAAAGTGCAGAGCAAAGATCCCTGGAGTGGGACTAGAAAACCTGGAGCTTAGTCCTCCCCCTGCTTCTAAATTACCAAATGGCCTTAGGCAAGTCACTGTTCCTCTCTGACCCAAAGTGTGTCCATCTATAAACTATGATTTCTCATTCTCATGTATTATTTTTATCAAGGGTTTACATGCAATTACACATAATTGACAAGCTAGATGATCCAATTAGGAAAGACCTAGGCTGAGATGCTTCTAACTCTAGCTCTGCTGCACACCAGCTTAGGGAAGCCGGCCATGTGATTTTAGCATCTCTTGGTTCCAGTTTCCTCATCTGTGGAATGGGCATAAGCAATCTCTCCTAGTAAGAGTTTTAAGAACAGTAAGTAAGATGTAGTACTCATGGCAGATGTTCAGCCGTGACTCCTGGTGCTTTTTCTTGAGTCTTTGAGCCTGTTGTCCTTAACAGGTCTCTACAGAAGCTGCTCCTGGGACCACAGAGGAAGCCCCTCCCTTCTTCTGGGCCAACTTGGTGGAGGGCAGATTGAGAGTTTCCTGAACGCAGGGTCAATGTTTGTGTTATTCACAACTGTATCCCAGATTCTAGGATGAAGCCTTGCACATAGGAAGTTACTAGATAAACGTTTACAGGAAAGAAGGAAGACAGGAGGAGAGGAGGAATGAGGCAGAGTGGAGAAGTCTGACGATTCAGACCCCGACTCCCAGGGACATGCAAGCAGTTGCCAAATACCAGTCTCATGAGGCCTTCCAGGCGGTGAATAGAGGTGGACCCAAGCCCTGCCCAGTGGTGCCCTATGGTAGACGCTATTTCAAGGAATCTTCCTACACTCCCTCTCACCCCCAGCCCCAACTGGCCATCCAGCTGTCAATTTCTGTCCACCTTGTTAGTGCTGCCACACAGGAAGCCCAGAAGAAATCTTGTTACAGTGTCCCTACTTGAGTCGAGAGAAGGCAATGCCTCATACGAGGCTTCTTGTCATCCAGGAAAAACTGCTGTCCTCCATGCTCTGATAGTTGCTGCATTGTCCATCACTGAGCTGAAATGCCAGTGTTTGGTTTTATACTCGAGAGCAGAAAAGAGGGCAGTGAGGGGAACAAGTACTGTTATGATTAACCGTGATGCCGTGCAGCAGGGTGCTGTGCTGCCAGAGTCCCTCCTCTCTCTCTCTCTCTCTCAGTGTGTGTGTGTGTGTAGTGGTAGAGAGGGATACAGACTGCTCTTGTCAGGAGCTAGAAACCTCATTTCCAACATACAAAGGATAGGTTGTTAGAGCGACCCCTCCTCAACCCATGCTTTTCCAAAGCTCTAGCACAGATTTCCTTTCTCTCAGTATAACCAGCATCAGATTTTTCCCTGTTTCCTACAAAGTTGTCATCTTCACCATCATTAATAGACACTTTGGACCCACTCTGTCCATTCACTGTGCCAGGCACTGCAGGACTTGCCTGACTCACCCAGAAACGTGAGCCGAGACAGGCCCAGAAGCCACACTGAAAGGCTGTGGACAAGCCACTGCATGTTTCCTTATTGGTGAGATGGGGATTGCCAGGTGTTCACACAGATGTTTGACAGATTAACAACAAAAGTTGAACGCTCTGTGTAAGTTGACTGTCATTCTTCTAGCACAGTTCTTGGAGCAAAGTGGACTTAGATGACTAGGAGTAGAGGGGCCAGGGGCCAGACACCCATGGGTGTGACTCCCATTGCTGCCCTTCTTCTCCCCCATACCCCAGCCTGAGACCCCAAGACTTCCACAGCTGCCATCTGAGTCCATCTGCCCATCTACAGGACCTGAGTTAATCTCCCTCCCACTGCTTTGTCCCCAGGTGGTAGGTGAATGGAAATTCAGCAGGATTCACTGTGACATCTTTGTCACTCTGGATGTCATGATGTGCACAGCAAGCATCCTCAACCTGTGTGCCATCAGCATTGACAGGTGAGCCACAGCCAGAGCGGGAGAGGCAACTCTGGTCATTCACCTTTTGGGCTGCTCCACCTCTTCCTTCCAGGCCAGGCTGTCTAAGATGTCATATGCATTGCTATGTGCATGTGAGTACAAGTGTGTTTGTGTGTGTAGGAGAGTGCAGATTCCCTAAAAAGAGGTCATCTGATGGACAGTGACACTACCAAGAACACCCAAGATGGTGAATGGTGTAGAGGAGGGAGCCCTTGGTTTTGACTGAAGCCCTAGCTCTACCACCGCCTAACCACGTGACCTTGGGCAGATGGAGCAAGTTCTCAGAACACTAGAGTGATAGCTGTGATCTGGGAGCAAACAGAAGCTGGTCAGTCATGAAGTGCTTGATTAGGCATCACCACCTGTCCTTGCTGTCCGATCTTGGGGCTAGGAGGCAGAGTCCAGCTGGGGTAGTCAGACAACCTTCACAAAACAGAATCAACTCTTTGGGCCCAAGAAGGGGGTTCTCTGTGCTTGTTATAGAATGCGGGGCTCCTGGGCCCAGCCAGACTCAGGCCTCTTTTCCTCCCCTTGCTCCCACCACGCAGGTACACAGCTGTGGCCATGCCCATGCTCTACAACACGCGCTATAGCTCCAAGCGCCGAGTCACCGTCATGATAGCCATCGTCTGGGTTCTGTCCTTCACAATCTCCTGCCCGCTGCTCTTTGGACTGAACAACACAGGTGAGTCTTGCCTTAGTGTGCCTGGGGCTCAGCTGGTTTAGAGTAACAGCCTAAGGAGGATCCATTTGCCGCCTAAGAAGTGAGGCTAGGTGGAGTCTCCCGCAACCCAGAGTATTTTCAGGTTGGACTAGAGAGGAAACAATAGTCTGGGGCACAATAGGGTTAGAGGAGGAGTGGACAAAGGATTTAGAAGGAAGACTGCGCACTTTCCATTTTTTTTAAGTTGAAGCTGACCAGACAGCCTCCCAACCGGGGATGTGTGTGCGCGCTTGCTTGGGGGAGGCTTCCATCCATACCTGACGGCGGTAGTTTTTTTGTAACGAGGTTGCAGTCCCCTGAGCCATGCTTGAGCCACTTGAAGCAGGTAAATTAGAAACAAATAGGAGATGAGCGAACCTCATGGCCATTCCTGTGCAAGGCAAAGTTAAGAGGACCTCAACAGAGGTGACACCGAGTGCCATTCCTAGTCATACTTGGTGAGTGCCGCTTGTCAGGGAGACAAAAGTAGTGCGAGAACACCTTCTGAAGCCCATTATCAGAAAGGATACAATGACAGTTTTGAAAATGTGAGGTACAAAAAGTGTCACAGGAATTCCTGGAAAGGCCCTGAGAGAGAGGATAGACATCTGTCAGACTCAGAAAGGAACATAAAATTTGGCTCAACTGTTGATTCTCCAAGTGGACTCTGGAATGCAAGTGAATTAGTAAATGATTACCAGTTATCTCGTCCCTAAAATTACACACCCTCTTCCAATATACAGGAAATCCTAAAGTCATAGTTTCTTGTTTTTAAATTTCAAATTTTCTTCTATCAGGTTTTCTGAACATTCCGTCTCTACTTGTGTGCTACTTGTGTGCTATAGATGACAAAAATAATGACCAATGAACAAGGCATTCTTAGTAGAATAGCTTGCAGACTATCTGTCACAGCATAGGTTTTGCTTAGGATTGTGTTTCTAATACTGCGATTTATACTGCATATTTATGTCTATCTAACATCCTAATGTGACCTTAAACATCTAGTCACGTTCTCTGTAAAGTTGTTGCTAGTACCTATAAAGGACGTATGTGTGCTCACGAGGCACCAGGGCCCAGTGGGCTGCTGATGCCCTGCCTGTCTGGGCTCTCCTTCCCCGTTTCCCCCAGATCAGAATGAATGCATCATTGCCAACCCTGCCTTCGTGGTCTACTCCTCCATTGTCTCCTTCTACGTGCCCTTCATCGTCACCCTGCTGGTCTACATCAAGATCTACATTGTCCTTCGCAAGCGTCGTAAGCGTGTCAATACCAAGCGCAGCAGCCGAGCTTTCAGAGCCAACCTGAAGGCCCCGCTCAAGGTTCTCAGATCTCCCTTCCCCTGGTCCCCACCTAACCATTACAAAGGGGGCTCATCCCATGCCCAGCTGGGGCCTGGGATGCCCCAGCTGGATGAAGTTCGGGCTGATGGGGCACTGAGCAGCTGGATGAGGGTGAATTTCGTAGGCTTGGACCTCAGTAGAACATCCTCAAGTCTTCAGGAGTGGAAACTAAGGTGGGCGGAGGGACCAACTGGGCAGAGGAGTCTTTGCTTGAAGAACTTTGTGGCTCTGTCTGAACACAGCAGCCCTTGACTCCTCTCCTTTTTCCTTTTGTTGTTGTTGTATGCCACTGAGTTGATTCCCACTCATGACAAGCCTATAGGACTGCCTAGAACTGCTCCATAGGGTTTCCTAGGCTGTAGTCTTTTGGGGAGCAGATTGCCAGGTTTTTTCTCCCATGGACTGGGTGATGGGTTGGAACCCTGAGCTTTTGGTTAGTAGCTAAGTGGTTAACCATTGCACCACCAGGGCTCCTCTCTGGACTCTCTGTCTCCCTTTCCCTCCCTCTGACTTCTGTATCCCATTTCCTTTGCTTTCCACACCCTCTGACCTCCTATCCATGCACACCTCCTTCTTCCTCACCCTTCTGCCCTACATCTCGTTTCTGGTCCTCTTTTGCTTCACCCTGTTGTTTGGTGTCAGATTTCCCCTCCACTCAGCCCTCCTTCCCTGAGGAGGACCATATATGGGTATGGAAGGAACAAGAGCTTTGGAATGAGACACACAGTTTCAAATCCCGGCCCTGCCTGTTTTTTGGTTTTTTTTTTCCTTCATGACCTTGGGCAAGCTACTTAACTTCTCCGAGCCTCAGTCTTCTCATCTGTTAGATGGAAATCATAACACTGACGTCACAGGGTGGTCTTGAGGATTCCAGGTAAGAGGGACATGATTGTGTTTAGCCTGGTGCCAAATCCTCAGTAGGTGCAGGATAAGTCAGGACTCTTTTGTTCCTTGTCCTGACCACCTGTTCTCATTGCAGCACCCACACTCATCTTACCTCAGTGACCTTCACAGACCCCCACCAATTAATCTCTGTCCTTGAGCCCTGTGACCAGTCAGTGTTCTCCCTGGGCTACCTGCATGGGGGCCCTGCCTCCATCCACCCCTCTCCCGCACTGCCTCACCTTAGTGACCCGTGTGCTGGCTCCTTTCACAGGGCAACTACACTCACCCTGAGGACATGCAGCTCTGCACCGTTATCATGAAGTCTAATGGGAGTTTCCCAGTGAACAGGCGGAGAATGGTAAGTGTTCATGTGGGACCCAGGGCCAGTCCTCTGTTCCTAGAGAAGCCCACCTCATATCCCTCCTTGTGAACTCACAGCTAGTCGAAGGGGAAAAGAGCCTCTGGGACCCTGTATTGCCTCAGGCAAGGTCAGGCTCATCAAGCACCCTTCCTTCACCAGCAGAGTTGGTTCCGAAAGGTGCAGTGATATACCTCTACCACAAGATCGGGAGGAAGGATTTGGCTGTAGTAGCATAATACATAATAATAGTAATGGTGGCTATCACTATTTATTGACCACCTGCCATGTTCCAGCCCTGAGAAGTAAGTCTTCTGGATGTTATTGATCTTCATTTCACAGAAGAGCAGATGGAGGCTCAGAGAGGTGAGGTGACTTATCCAAGGCTAAGAGACAGACACAGTCAGAGAGCATACATATGAACACAGACCTGCATGTATGATTTGGAAATCCACATCCTGTCTTTCCACATCTAGACAGGAAGGTGCTGGGGCTGGAGGGCTGGAAAAATAACACCTGGAGCTAAAGACGAGGGGCAACCATTTAAGCTGAGCCTAGAGATGCAGAATCATAGCAGATGCTACCTTTGCTAGCAGTAGTAGCACCAGGATCCAAGCAAGCAGCAGGTGTCCTACTCCTCAGGGGGGCAGAGGCTGGGCCAGGGAACCCCAAAAGGACCACATGTAAAGTTCAGGTCAGCTGTTCTTGGTAAGCAGAGTCTGCATCATTCACTTGGGCTGCAAGGGCAGGATTTTGAAGAAGATGCCCAAATGGGAGACAGCAGCAGTGCTGTCAAAGGAAAGAGGTCGAACTCTTGCCTTCCATGCAGGACACCCATGTTTAACTCAAGGCCGATGCACCTCCTGTGTACTCACACCCTGTCAGTGGAGGCTTGTGGGTGCTGTGGTGCCAGGCAGGTTTCAGGAGAGCTTTGAGACTCTGGTCGGGTAGGAAGAAAGGCCTGATGACCTGCCTGTGAAAATCAGCCAGTGAAATCCGTATGGATCCTAACGATCCAATCTGCAATGCATCACAGGGACCGTGTGGGACTGGGCAGCATATTGTTCCGATGTGCATGATGTCATCACGAGTTGGGGGCTAACTCTATGGCAGCTATCAACAATGACAACCAGAAAGGGAACTCAGATGAGGCCGGGGCAGCAGCACAGTTATACATGCTGTGGCCTAGATTTCAGGGTCTCAAGCTCAGACCTCAAGGTCTCAAAACAGAAGTATCTAGAGAAAAGCCTGGGATGCCATGGGTGGATCAATGATGGCAGACTCTACCTGAGTCAACAGGGAAAATATGGAACCCTTAAGGTCAGCCCTTTGGCCCCTAAGATCAAGAGTCTAGCAGGGAAAAGTTGATACTCAAGTGTGGCTGCTGATTCAGGTGACTTCTGTCAGCTTGGCAGCCCATGAGACAGAGGCCCTGGGCTCCTTGTGTCAGCTCGGCAGGATGAAGACTGGTGCCCTGCCTGCACAGTAGGAGTGTGAGATCCTAGATACAGGGCCAGAGCATCATTCTGTGATTTATCCCCAGCAGCCAGCTTGGCGCCTGGCACTTAGATGGCACTCAATAAATGTTTGCTCCATTAATAAAAGAGAAGTACATGGAACTAAGGCCTCACAGAATGGCTGTGTGCTCAGAGAGGCTGAATGGAGATGGCTCTCAGGAGGCCAGTACAAGTCTGAGGGCTGGGAGGAGCCAAGTTGGTTCTGAGTCCTGTATCCAAGGGCTCTGAGTCCCTGCCTCCACGGAAGGTGATTCTCTGGGACTTGCAGGAATGTTTAGAGTGAGAGAGGAAGGGGCCAGGGTGCTGGGTGAGGCTGGATGGCTGACACCTGTGAACATGCCTGGTTCACCCAGTGCTCTGTGACTCTGGTGCAGGAGGCTGCCCGCCGAGCCCAGGAGCTGGAGATGGAGATGCTCTCCAGCACTAGCCCACCTGAAAGGACCCGGTACAGCCCCATCCCTCCCAGCCACCACCAGCTGACCCTCCCTGACTCCTCTCACCACGGCCTCCACACCAACCCTGACAGCCCTGCCAAACCAGAGAAGAATGGGCATGCCAAAGACCACCCCAAGATTGCCAAGATCTTTGAGATCCAGTCTATGCCCAATGGCAAAACCCGGACCTCTCTCAAGACCATGAGCCGCAGGAAGCTCTCACAGCAGAAGGAGAAGAAAGCCACCCAGATGCTTGCCATTGTTCTTGGTGAGTTAGCCCAGCTGCTGGCCACAACCCAGCCTGCCCAGTCCTGGCTGGTGATTGGACCCGTCACTGCAGGTGCTGTGGCCTGCCATGCCATTTCTAACCATGGCCAGGAGGTCCTGAGATGGCACTCTCTTAGGCACAGGTTAAGCCCCTGGAGTACAAGGTCCAACAAGTCCGTGAACTTAATTGTTCTAAGAGATGCATACTTCATTGCTGAATCTCACTACAGTCACCTTTGAAGTACTCCCCTTGGGAAGCCATGCATTGATGCCTGCACCTAGTCCACTATTAAAAAAAGATTTTGGAACTCCTTCTGGAATGGCCATTGTGCACAGTGGCACGGTGGCAAGTTTGCAAACTTAATAGTATAGTTGTCTGGGAGGGAGTTTTTAACCAGTAAACAAATATCTGTTTTGGAACACTCTCTCTATTCATTTGATCTGGCCCCCAATGACTTTTTCTTTTTTATCCAAAGATAAAGGAAGTATTGAAAGGAGGGCATTTGAATGACATTCAGGACATCAAGGGTAATACAATGACAGCTCTGAAGGCCATTCCATAAAAGGAGTTCCAAAATTGCTTTGAAGGGTGGACTAGGCCCTGGCATTGGTGCACAGCTTCCCAAAGGGGGAGCTTTGAAGGTGATCGTAGTGATATTCAGCAAAGAAGTACGTAGCACTTTTTCTAGGATAAGTTTGCAAGCTTAATTGTCAGACCTCATACACACAGCCCTACAAGATAGATTACATAATTATGCTCATTTTACAGACAAGGAAACTGGAGTTTAAGAAGTTATAGAACTTGACCAAGGAGGAGTCGTAATTTGAATGCTGACAGCTTAACGGTGGCGTCTGAGAAATGGACCTACACTCAATGCCGTCAAGTTGATTCTGACTCTTAGTGAACCGGTAGGGAAGAGTAGCACTGACGCATAAGGATTACAATCTTTACAGAAGCAGACTGCTCTGCCTTTCCCCAGTGGAATGGCTTGTGCATTCCAACTGAATAACTTCTTGTTAGCAGCCAAGTGCTTAAGCACTGTCCCACCAGTGCTTCTTGTGAACTTGACCTATCTCCCACGGCACCTCCCAGAACCTCATGACTGGACAAGTCACTATTCCTTCCTAGGCTCCTTGTCTGTATAGTCAGTTACTTCTCAAACATATTGTGGTATTAAGTGATATGCATTTGGTGAAAGCATTTTATACATTATAAAACAATAAACGCAGTAAATATTATTATTGTTTTTGCTAATATTGCTCTTATTGAACCAAAACCCCAAGCAAATCCATTGCCGTCGAGCCAATTCCAACTCATAGCAAGCCTATAGGACAGAGTAGAAGTGCATCATGGCATTTCTAAGGAGTGCTTGGCAGGTTTGAAATGCTGACCTTTGGGTTAACAAATGTAGCACTTAACCACTATGGCACCAGGTTTTCTGCTCTTACTGAGAAACTGGGAAATTCTACTCACTTGAGCTCATTAAGGTTCTTACGAGACCAGAGCTATGAAAAATACAAAGGGGCTGTGAGGGAAGGCCTTGATACAAGTGACTTTTAAGCAGAAGTCTACAGAAAGACACACAGTAAAGGTCCAAAATCAAGGGTTGGACTGATAAGGATGGTTGGGAAAAGGAGGCACTGACATGACTGCCCTCCCTATAGCCCCAGGGCAGTTCACAAGGCCCTGTCACAATCACCATGTGAGTGGGGCAGGCAGCACGTTTTATGAATGAGAGATGGGATGCCAGGCAGATGGAGGGGCTAGCTCACAGTCACGCAATTGGGGTCTGACGGTGGCAGCTGAGCCAGGCCCTCTCCTCCAGGCTGCGGTTACTGTACTCTGCCTTCTGCTCTTTTCGCACAATGCTCTGCACTGAGGGACTCCCTCTTCACCTGTAGGTCTTACCTGTACTCTCTGCCTCCACTCAGAGTGGCCTGTCTGACTAGGGACTCCTGGTGAAAGACTCACCTGAGTCTGACAAGCCAAGCAGGCAGAGTCCAAAGCAGAGCACAAAGGATAGCCCCAAGGCAGGGCTTAGCAGGAGGTATGTGCTTCAGGGCTGCAGGAGATGGATAAAGGCCTAGCAGGAGCTGGGCCGTTTGGGGCACAGATAGATGTGAGTTCAGACGTCAGCTTTGCCATCACAGAGGTGAGAGTGAAATGATGCGGGCTAAATCATAGAACTCTATGCGTCTTAGTTTCCATCTACCTCACTGGGAGATTGTGAGGGCTAACTGAGATGGGTATTTAGCTCTCTGTTTTCTCCATCTGGTAGTAGTAACAGAAACCCTAGTGGCATAGTAGTTAAGAGCTATAGCTGCTAACCAAAAGGTTGACAGTTTGAGTCCACCAGGCATTCCTTGGAAACACTGCGGGACAGTTCTATTCTATTCTATAGGGTTGCTATGAACTGGAATTGACTCAATGGCAATGGGTTTGGTATGCTTTTTTCAGGTGGTAGTGAGGCCTATACTGCCTTCTACCACCGCCACCAGCAGACTGAGCCCACTTCCGGCTTCCCAGGAAGACCTTATTCTCGGAGGTGAGTGGGAGATGGAGTATGAATTTCCATTCCATTGCTTGATGGAGGCAGCGTGTTAACCTTCTGAGTTTTGTTTCAAACCATTTGTCCTTCCCACTGAGGAAAGTAGGAGTCCGTGGTTGGGTCAGTGAATATACTTAGTTGCTAACTGAAAAGTTGCGGGTTTGAATCTACCCAGAAGCACCTCGGAAGACATGTGCCATCTACTTCCAAATAGTCAGTCCTTGAAAACTCTACTGTGACACACATGGGGTCGCCATGAGTTAAAACTGATTGCACAGCAGCTGGTACTGGTGTGAGGCTGGTATTATTACATTTATTTGGCAGACAAGGAAGATGAGGCTGAGGGAAGTGTGACCTGTTACCTGCAAATGAGTGCCAGGAAAAGGTCTAGAAAGTACTCCTCTCTCACTGCTCTTTCAGCTGCCAGCTGTAGCCTTGCTGTAGGAGCAGGACCCATGGCACACAAGACAGGCACCCTGCTGTAGGCAGACATTCCCAGCCCAACTCTTCTGGGTTCTGGGACCCCGCCTGACAGCTGCCCTTTTCCCCAGGTGTGTTCATCATCTGCTGGCTGCCTTTCTTCATCACACACATCCTGAACATACACTGTGACTGCAACATCCCGCCCGTCCTGTACAGCGCCTTCACGTGGCTGGGCTATGTCAACAGCGCCGTGAACCCCATCATCTACACGACCTTCAACATTGAGTTCCGCAAGGCCTTCATGAAGATCCTACACTGCTGACTCTGCTGCCTGCCCGCACAGCAGCTGCTTCCCACCTCCTGGCCTGGGCAGGCCTGGCCTCAAATGCTGGCTGCCTTGGGCAGGAAGATGCAGGGTGGCCTCGCCCTCCCTTCACCCAGGGTAGGCCCTGCAGTGTTAGCTTGGCTCCATGCCCCTCACTGCCTGCACATCCCTTGCTCCACCAGGGTAGTGCCAGAGATCCAGGTACCATGTGGACCCCTGGCTCAAGGGCAGCTCACGGAGCCCCCTTCCACCACCAGGCCCCCTCTCCTTGGCACCAAAGATGCAGCTGCCTTCCCTGTTCTTTTCCTAGGGCACTGAGGTTGCTACTCTGGAGTCAAGGCTCAGAAGCTGTGTGCTCTCTGCCTACTGGGCTTGGCCTGGTCTTCATAGGCCCATGCTGGAGCGCGAAGTGGGGAGAAGTAGACAGGTCATGCTCTGCAAGACTCACACAAAGGGAGCAGAGCTCTTGCCAAGGCCCCAAGTACCTTAAGTCTTGGGGGACCCGTGTAAATACCAGACTGCAGAGGAACCCCGGAGAAGCCCATGCCAAAAATCTGAGCTTCCCCTACCCTGACTAGGCCGCTGCTTTCCACGCCACCCTGTGCCACCTTATCACAGCTCCCCATGTGGCTGCCACACCCACCGAGGGGAGACGAGCCCCTAACCTAGGACCTGGAGAGGGTCTGTGGGGGGAGGAGCTCCTTGTCCTAGCCCACTTGGCTGCCTTCTGCAGGGTCTTGGATGTGTTGCTTCATGGAACAAGCCTGGGAGAGAGGTTGGGGCTTGTAACTGTGTCCGGGTGCCTGGTTGGGAGTATCTGAGGTTCTTCAGGGAGCTCCCTCCCGCCACACTGCCCCACAACTACTTTCCTTCTCTATCCCTTGTTGCCTCTTCTCTCTCCCTTTTTCCATCCCTTCCACTGCCTCTGCCTTAGAGGAGCCCATGGCTGAGAGGCTGCTGAGAGGTCTGGCCTGGCCCAACCCTGCCCTTAGGGAGGGGATGAAGCTGCAGCTTGGGGGGAACCCTGGGCCCCAGACTCTGTAACATCACTACACATGCACCAAACCAATAAAACTTTGACAAGAGTCACATTCCAGGACCCTTGGGTTCGAGGTGGGTGTAGGGGTTGCCACCTTCATCCTTAGCAGTCAGGTATAGCCAAACCTGTGTGCTGTGCTGGGGGACAGTGTCTGAAAGACCTTTTGAAGAAAGAGTCTAGCCATGGCTATCAGGATATAAAGGAATTTGGGGACGAGGGAGAAGGAAGCTGCTCCCGGTAGGAGCAAGTAGATGGGGCATAGAGGGATACAGGGTACTTCTTCCAGAAGGTTTACCCCCTCATCCTCGTCTCGCCCTCCCAAGCAGACATGAGCAGCCCCCGGCCCTGGTGTTCACACCCAACCCAGCTAACAGGTCATCCCTGACCCTCAAGTGACAAAAGATAGGACAGGGAATTTTTTCTCTAAGAATTTCATGGCACACTCAGAGTAGTAAAGTCCACCAGAGGGGAGACTGTGTTGTCCGACATATGCATCTCCTTCTTCCAGGTCTGAAACCTCTGCAGGAACCATCCTTATTGCCCACTGGTGTTCTATGGAAAAGGTGACCCTGGAGGTGTCAGCCTGGCTTGTGTCTGTCTGTCCCTTTGCTGCCTTCTGTCTGCCACGGGGGATCCCTTCCTCTAGGGCAAGCTGGCGGGAGCAGCCAGGGCTCCAAGTGCTGTGGCCAGAATGGTTCTCCTCTTCCCAGCCTACAGGGCAAACTACCTGCTTCCAGGGCTCTGGCTGGTACTGCCCGGGGAACAGAAATTGGGCTTTTGAAAAATGAAGTAAAAACCAACCCGGCAAAGGAGGAGTAGTCTTCCACCTGCGTAACAGGGGTGATGATAAACAAGGCGTCGGCACCCGCAGGCTCAGGCACTAGAGAACTGTCAGGGCATAATTTGCATGCTAAATACTGTATTTTTAGCACCAAAGTTTGGAGCACTTAACTTGCCCTGAACACTTAATTATGGACTTTGATCTTCTCCCTGAACCTGAATGTAGCACAGAAACTGGGGAAAGGCTCCTGTCCCCAGGAGCACTCTGATTCTAGAAGCTGGGCAAGACAGGCCCTAGTGGAGCTCAGGGCTGGGGCAATAACCCATTGCCCACCTTCTAGGAAGGACAGCAGACCCCGAAAGAGGTTACAAACGCCAGGGACTTCTGAGCTTTTCACATCCACCTTATAACGAACACACGCTCACCCTCAGTTTATGGAAGAACATGACCTAGGTGGGAGCTAAAGTTCATCTCATCATTAATAAGGTTATGAGGTCGCACAGGTTTATCAGCTGTGAGAAATGGGAGAGAAGACAAAGGGAAGGAGAGAGAAAGAGAGAGAGGAAAGCAGAAAGGAGGGAAGGAAGGGAGACGAAGTCAGCCCCAGAGCAGGAAGGTGACAGGGAGAAAAGGGGAAGAGGGCAGGGCAGGGGCGGGGGGCGGGACTGGGGAAAGTTGCCCACAGCTGTCATGAAGCTTCACTTCTCCTGCCAGACAGTCGATTGACAGCTAGAGTGGGCAGGGGGAAGGCTGCCTCCGCCCCCTCCCCCCTCGGTATTTCAGGGGCATAGGGATGGGAGGAGGGGGACCTAAGAACACAAAGGTAGCGGGGTGCCCAGGCTCTGGCTCTCTTCAAAGGGGTCCTGACTGTGACCCTTTTGCCTTGACCTCGAGGTCAGAGATGAAGTTGGAGGCTGGCCAGCTGCAGACCCTTTGATTTTTTGTCTACTCTGCCTGTTCCTGTTTTTTTCGTCTTCGTGCTTGTCTTTCTCAGTAGCACGCTTTTTAAGAAAAGGATCCTTCATTCGCTGTTACAGCAGTTGAAGCCCAAAGTCTTCCCACCTCACCTGCCACCCCTCACACCACCGGAGCGCAGCAGTGAGATCCTTGGGTAGCACAGATAGATTTCACTTAACTTCTAACCTAAATGTTGGCAGTTAGAACCCAGCCAGTGTGCCACAAAAGAAACGCCTGGCGATCTGCTTTTGAAACCTTCACAGCCAAGAAAACTCTGCGGAGCAGTTCTACTCTGGGACACACGAGGTTGCCATGAGTCAGAATGGGTTTGGTTTGGGCTTAAAGGGTGAGTCTTAAGGTCAGACACAGCTGGACACCTGGTGTATTTTATTTCACTTCATCATCACAAAAACTCGGGGGCAGGTGTTCTCCATTATTCAGATGACAAATGGAGGCATGATTAAGGAGCGGTAGACCTAGATGAGACTTCAAATCTTCCAGGCTCCAGACCCTTGTTCTTCTGGTTGGGGCTGGAGTCCCGGTTGGCCACGGGCTCTGGAGTTGTTCTGGGACTTGAGAAGGCAAGCGGTCCCGCAAGCTGAGAAAGTATATCCTTGTATCCATCCACACACTCATCCTTGTCAGCTTCACAAATATTTATCGGGCAACTCTTGTGCTGGAGGTCCTGGGCAGGTTGCAGAGAACACAACAAAGAATAATCTCCCCTTGAGGCGTAAGGAACCGTGGCGGTGTGATGGTTAAGCACTCATCTGCTAATCAAAAGGTCAGTGGTTTGAACCCACCAGCAACTTTGTGGGAGAAAACACTGGGTAATCTGCCCTAGTAAAGATTACAGCCTTGGAAGCCCTGTGGGGCAGCTCTGTCATTGAGGGTCACTATGAGTCAGAACTGACACCACAGCACTTAAACATGAATGAGCAGGTCCCTGGGTGACACAAATGAGTTGAAGACACTGGACACAATCCTTGCCTTTGTGGTGTGCACAGCCTAAAATGCCAGCCATTAATCAAATGATTGATCACACACTCAGTGTAAAAGCTTTCACTGTCCCTGTGGGCAGAGCCGTGACTGGGAGTGGAGGCTGCGGCCAGGGCAGGCAACAACAGCAGAGCTAGCTGGGTGCTGTACCGTTCCAGGCCCCATGCACCTAGGCACCACTGATGATATGCGATGCAGCAGTCCCGGGGTGCCTTGGTATCCAATGGTGGAGAACTGGTGAGGGTGAGACGGCAAACAGCACAAGGACTTCCTGGATGGCTGGGGCAGGGACCCTCAAAAGGAGCTCCTGCAGGTCCTGTCTTCCTAGTGGCCTCAGAACAGGAATAATCAGTTGCCTACGACTAGGAACACTGAGGACTGCCCTGCCTTAGGTACATTTCCAGTGTTCCCCATTGTCTGCAACCCTTTCCCAAACTATCTCTGTTCCCCAGGGACTGAGGGACCTGCTCTGCTTACCTACTAGCCTTGTCCTGTGCCCAGTGGAGTTGTCTGGCGGCAGGCTGCACCTGTGACTTTGGATAACATCTATGCCCTACTGAGGGGTATTAGTTTCTTGTGGCTGCTGCAACAAAGTACCACAAACAGGGTGGCTGAAAATAATGGAAATTTATTCTGTCACAGGTCTAGAGGCTGGAGGTGTGAAATGACGATGCTGGCTGGATCACACTTCCTTTAAAATTCTGCAGAAGAATCCTTCCCTGCCTCTTCCACCTTCTGACAGTTGCCACAATCCTTGGCATTCCTTGGTTTGTGGTTGCATAACTACAATCCCAGCCTCCTTTGCACAGCCTTCTTATAAAGACACGAGTCATCACATTTAGACCAACTGTAATCCAGTGTGACCTCATCTTAGCTATTTATACCACAAGGATTTATCTCCAAATATGGTCACATTCTGAGGTTCCAGGTGGACATGGATTTTGAGGGACAGCATTCAACCCAGTGCAGTGAGCT
This sequence comes from Heterohyrax brucei, assembly GCA_028571685.1. Lineage (NCBI taxonomy): Eukaryota > Metazoa > Chordata > Mammalia > Hyracoidea > Procaviidae > Heterohyrax > Heterohyrax brucei. The sequence goes on from CM053145.1 coordinate 37,560,823, forward strand.
TTGGGACATGATCTCATGTTCTCATAAGTCCCAGAGGATGCACTCACTCAAACAAGAGAAGCCTCTCACATGAGAAGGGTACTTGGCCAGGTGGTGGGGCTGGCATTTGAACTCAGGTCTTCTGAGTCTACCTCTTACTTTGTCTCTCTGCCCCATTTCCTCACCTGCTTTGAGTAAAGAGACCAGAGCTCTAGGGTGCTCCTCCTAGGGTACATGGCAACAGTCTGATGGCCAGCTGGACTGCCCAAGCAAGAACTGAGGGGGTGGTGAGATATGGAGCAGAGGTTTCAGTATCAATGGGAACAGAGTCTGGGCATCTATCACATAAGTGTCCCCCGCCCCCTCCCCGCCAATAAGGATGTCTCTGGCTCTTCCACATACAGGCTATAGGAAGGTAGGGACTGTTGAAGACTGAAGGGTCCAAGCAAAGCAAGAAACTGGTGAGAACAGTCCATCTTTGGTGGGGAAAGACCCAACCTGATATTGTGGGGTCACAGGGGAAGGATAAAATGGGGTATTTGGTAAGAATAAGGAGTCCCTGGGTGGTGCAAATGGTTAATGTGCTTGGCTGCTAACTGAAAGGTTGAAGGTTCAAGTCTGCTTAAAGGTAGTGCAGAAGAAAGGCCTGGCAATCTACTTTTGGAAAATTGGCCACTGAAAAGCCTTTGGAGCACAGTTCTACACTGACACATACACAGTCGCCATGAGTCAGGGTGGACTTGACACCAGCTGGTACATGATGATGGGAAGAACAGCTTGCCACTCCCTCTCCTATCTTGGTTTTGCTACTGGGTAAGAAATGTAGCCCTAGAGGAGAGACCCAGAGATAGTCTAGGAAAGGGCAGCTGGAGCACAGCCCCAGCCTGGAGAGGCCTGGAGAGGCCTCTAATGTGGCTTGAACTGACAGACAGCCACAAGTCCACCAGCAATGCTTTGTGAACATTCTGTTTATTGGGGCATTTTACCCTCTACACATCTACTTCTGTCCTGAGACTGGGAGACATACGTAAGAGGCTAGGGTGAGAGGCCCTGCGTCCCTGAAGGCCAGAGTCAGTGGGAGACAGATGCTGTCTATGCAGTGAGAGAAGGTGGTCAGAAGAGGAAGAAGGTGGTCACTCGAGGAGGTACAGGCCTGGAGAAGAGTGTTGGGGGGAAGCAAATCTACTGCATCTGCATCCTGGACTGGATTTTCCTCCAAACACTCTCACTGACTTTTGTTTATCAGGCCAGGCTCCATGCTGTGTCCAAGGCAGGGGAAAGGGTGGGCTCGGCAAGAGTGGAGAAACTGCCCTGTGGGAGACAAGCTGATTCCTCGATAAGCAGCAGGTGAGCTGGAAAGCCGACACAACAGGACCTGACCGCAGCCCATTTCTCCACATGCCCACCCAACTCCTCTCTCCCTTACAGCCGCTGTATTCACCTTCCTACCCTTCTTGCCCTTCTCTAGGAGCATGCTCAGCTCTCATGCTCTCTCGGCCCACTGGAAGGCAGAGCCTATGACTCGTGGCCCCCTACAAACGATGGAATGAAATGAAAACTCAGTCCTGCACCATCCCCAGGATTAGCTGGGGAGCAGACAGCTGCGACCTGCAGGGTTAATTTTCGGAAGCAAATCTCCATGACTTTCGTCCTAGTCTGTCTTAGTCTGGAACCTCATCTGTTTAGCATCATAACAACATGCAAGCCTCTACTCACAGAGAGGTGGTGGCTGCTCATGAGGTGTACTGGCTGGGAATTCAACCCAGGTCTCATGCAGGGAGGGGGAGAATTCTACCAGTGAACCATCACTCCTGGCAGAAGCTAGCCAGCACAGCACCTTGGCAGCCCCAGAGATCCTGCGCTCTCCCAGCAGACGCAAACACATGGTGCCTTTGCTTTGCTTGCATGAAACTCACTCCCCAGCACTTGAGGCTCTGGTAACCAAATCCTTGCACCTGAGTCCCAGCAGTGTCTCAGTGTCTCAGTGGCTGACTGCAGGGGTTATTCCTGCCCTACAGGTGCCTCAACATTGTTAAGTATGTCTTTCAGAAATGTCTTTCCCAAGATACTCAGTGTCACAGCTCATGCCCCAAGCACTTAAGGAGAGCCACACTCCCTCCCGCAAATGGGCTAGCAGTAGAAAACAAACAGCAGCTTCCTACACCATCCTTAATACACAGCCCTAAAAGCCTGAGTCATCCCTCTTATAGACCTTTCGGATTTAGAAGAAACTTTGGCTGGCTTAATGTGTGTGGAGTGCTTAGGCCTTTTGACCTCACAGCATCTCATTTCACTGGCATTATTGGCAGGATGTCGGGGGTGCGGACCGCACAGGGTAGCACTGTCAGAGGGGTGACACCAGAATCACTGTCTATAAAATATTTGCACAGTATTTCAGCAGAAATGTGCTACCTTTTATAAGAAATATCCCTGTAGTTAATCATGGCATAAAAAAAAATGTTTCATTAGCCCAGCTTGCATGTGTCAATAGGTCTACAAAGCTAACACTCCATGCCAATTTACTTTTTGAATCTTCTAATGAAACCCTCATAGTGGGTAAGTGCTATAGCTGCTAACCAAAAAGTTGGTAGTTCAAATCCTTCAAGCACTCCTTGGAAACTCTATGGGGCAGTTCTAGTCTGTCTATAAGGTCACTGTGAATCATAATTGACGGCAGTGGGTTAATGAAACCCTGGTGGCATGATGGTTAGCTACGCCTGCTAGCCAAAAAGGAGGCAGTTCAAATCCACCAGGCGCTCCTCGGAAACTCTATGGGAAAGTTCTTCTCTATCCTACAGGGTTGCTATGATGGCAATGAGTTTGGGTTTTTCTTTGGTTTGTAATGCACTCTGGCTAGAGCTGTTCCGGTTACCTAACTACAATGATGTTTCAAGTCACGTGATTTTGTCGGCACCTGCTACAACCACATGCTGTTGTTTTCATTGCTGCCCGAGTTTTCTCAGTCACCGATTTTGTCAAATCTTTTGGTGTTTTGTCTACAACACTGTGGTAATTAGCACGGGGGGGAGAGACACCAATGTCTCATTCAGTTATTACAACAACCCAGTGAGATAAACATTATTTCGATTACAGATGGTGCAACAAAGCCTAAGAAAGCTTCAGCAATGTAAAGTCATGCAGCTAGTGAATGGTTCAGCCAGGACGTTGCCAACTCAGGCTGTCCTTAAAGCCCCCAGTCTTTTCATGAGACCCAGCCTCCCATAGCTTTCCTCCTCTGCCTCAACCCAGCCCAGTTCCTTAGGGTGGCAATTTGAAATATCACTAGAAAGCCCCTAGAGGGCAGCTTCGTTATCATGGGACCCAGGATAGGTGCTGTATGTCTGTGTCTGGTTAGGCGTGGCTTGAGAAGGGAGAAGAGGGTGTCAGTAGGCAGTGACTGAGACATGTAGGCGAGGTGGCTTGAGCTAGTCACCTCTGTTGTCCCTAGGAGGAAGGGGATAAAGAGATCAGGGGCCTGAGGACGTTATCCTAGATCTAGAGATCATCAGTGCTGAAGTGATTCCTTGGGATCTGTCACCATAGGAAGGAACCCTGACCTTCCATGGCCTGGACAACAGGTGCAAAAGAACCATGTACGTGTTCCAATGACTGTTTTAGTTCTTAATTCTTTCTCTCATCAACCTCTTTCAAACAGAATAAAGAAGACACTCTTCTGCCCCTGTGATTGAAGCCTGATCCAACCGTAGGGTCAGGGGTACTTTCTTCCTCAGCGGTGGCTCTGGGCCCTCTCCTGTAACCATACTGTGGCCACCCACTGGCTGACTCCACTTGCAGGTTATGGTATCAGTTGGGGAAGGACAGGGGCTACTCCTGCTATCCCTACGGATGACCCGATCCCAGGCTCAGTCGCTTGTGGGCAGCTGGATCTGAGTTTAACAGGCTCTGAATCTGCAGACCCACAACTCTTCCCTGCTCTCTGTGGAATCTTGACTTGGAGCCAGGTCAAACTCAGGGTACAGGGAGAGGCAAACAGCCCTGTACCCTTTCCCCAAGCCTCTTCAAGACCTGCTAGGCCAGGTCTGGGAAAGCAGAACTCTCAGGAGCATTTTAACTACAATTCTTGCCTAAGACTTTGTCGCAGGGAGACCAGGAACAGAGGCTCAGCGGCTGGCAAGGGATGAAGTGCTGACTGCCCTGCTCTCCAGGACTCAGCAGTCCGACTCACCCATCTGAGACACAGAGAAGTCTCTGCCACCCAGGGCTGCTGGTTGGTGACTGTCTTCATGGTTATAAGGAAGAACTCGAGACAGACAGAGAGAGACAGAGACAGAGAGAGACAGAGAGACCATGGAATGCACCCTGGTGGTGCTTCTCCGTTCAGTTGTCCCTCAAAACCACATGGGACATTGTTAATAATGCTGATGTCAGGGTCCTTCCCTAGATGTTCTGATTTAATTGGTTGAGAAGTGTCCCAGGAAACCCTGGTGGCCTAATACTTAGAGCTATGGCTGCTAACCAAAAATTCAGCACTTTGAGTGCATCAGGAAACTCTGTGGGGCAGTTCTAATCTGCCCTTTGGGGTTGTTATGAGTTGGAATCAACTCTACAGCTACAGGTTTTGGTTAAGAGAGTCCCTTGGTGGTGCAAATGGTTAACACTCTGGCTACAGCTGTGGGATCAAGTCCACTCAGAGGTATTGGAAGAAAGGCTGAGTGATCTAGTTCTGAAAAGTCAGTTGCTGAAAACTCTATGGAGCACAGTTCTGTTTACACACATGTTGTCACCATGTGCTGGAACTAACTCCAATGCAATCGGCTAAGGGCACCAGCTACTGGTATTTTAAAGAAATCCTAGCACACACGCCCCACCTGCACCCACATCTTACCCAATATTCTACAAGATTCTAGTGTGCAGCAATGATTCGTAACCCCACTACAGGGCATAGCCCAGCTCAGGGCTGCCCCTGGGCTCACTGCTGGCTCTTCAAGTAGCTGTGATGAAGACTCCAGGGCCTCAGAGCCTAGGGCCTCAGTCCAGAGGCCGCAGCGTGGCGACACTGCTCCTCTGCAAGGCTCATCAACCCAGCAGGATCAGATGTGTGACTGTGTTTTCCCTGCCTCACCCCTTTTACCCCATGCTGAGGAGAGGCTGCTGACTGGTGGCCCATGCCCAGCCTAGGGCACCCAGCCTGGAAGCACAAGGTAGCTAGAAAGAAACCTGCCAAGTGGCTGGGGTAGGAGCTGGCTAGAGAAGGTTCCCTTTCTCCAACATGGTAAAATGTCCTTGAGTTGGAGGGCCTCTGTCCGGTCCCCCCTTGTCCGAGCCCTACTATCCTCCTACTGGTTTGCAGCTTTTCTGTCAGTCCTCGCAAAGCCAGGAAGAGGAAACAAGTCCAGGCAAGGCTGGCAGGCAGCCCACGAGCAGCTCACACAGGGCTAATGGGAGTGCTCCCTGTTCTGTCCCAACCCATACCATGACCAGTGGGGCCACAGGTAGGGCCACGGTGTGGTCACAGGAAAGAGCTCTGAGCTACCACTGAGGAGGAAGTTCCCCCTGCCAGCTCCACACCAAGCCCAGTTAACCACCCCTTGCCACCCAGCACCCCTTCCATTTCTTCCCACCTGCTCCTCCATCTCTTTTTACCACATACCCATACACTCATACACATACCACATACAGACATAGCACACACAAATACACACACCATCCAACTCTTTCATTCACTCCTCTGCCTCCTTCCCTCTGTAAATTCATACACATATACAACAGACACTGAGCCAGAACAAATCACATCCCTCCACCACCACACTGATACACACTAATGGCCCCACAAGGCCAATCTTTCTCTGGAGGGGAAACTGGATACACAACTTTATTCAGACTCAGGGCCTGAAGGCTGGTGATCTAACTGGACACAAAGGAGCATCCCATATGAATGAGCATCCCATATATGATCACTCAGTCACAGAGGAGTACACCCTTCCTTCACCCTAAGTAACTGCATGGGTGACCCAGAGCCACCTGAAAGGTATGTTTGGAATGGCCACAGGGTCGGGCTGGGGTATTATATCATGAGCAGAAGTTTCCTATGAACTTTGAGCTCTTGCCCCGTGAGCAAAACAAGGAAGTCCCACTCTCCTGCCCCTGTCCGAGATCCGGGGTCAAATGACACAAGCTGGAAGGAACCCCCTGCCCTCACCTCCATGGCTCCCTGTGTGGGATTCCCTAGGATCCAACAGCCTGAGTTAGCTCCAGAACATAGGAGTCTTGGGAATGCAGAAGGAATTCACTTGGGGAGCGGGGCAGGGTCTGGGGTCCAAGTCAGGGAGGAGACAAGTCTACTGAAGATGCCTTAGGGAAAGTCCTGAAGGAAACTTCCAGACTAGGGACTCCTGCCCCAGCCACATCCTCAGTATTTTCTCTGCTTGCGCCTCCATCACCAGGAGAGCAGTTTCCTGTTTGTTTGCAAGATTGAAGGGGCAGGCAGGAGTTCACTGGAGAGATGGCTCTCCCAGAAGCCCAGCTTCACTTCCACCACCTCCCCTCTCCCAGGTGTCTAAACCTCTGACTTGGTGCCAGGCTTTGCATCACCTGGAATGGGTATGGCGGGCTCCTTGCCCTCTAGGAAATTTATGGTGCCCTGCTTTTGGCTCAGGAGGACCAGCTGCAGGGGTGTGCAACCCACCACATCCTGGATGTGCAGCTGGGCACCAGCCTTGACCAGCACTTTGAGGATGGCTATGTTGCCCTTGAGGGCAGCCAGATGGGCAGCTGTCCAGCCCACCTTGTTGCGGGCATGGACATCTGCATGGTACTCTAGTAGGCTGATGACACTCGGGAACGTTCCTCTTTGGACTGCCAGATGGAGCGGTGTCCAGCCAGAATGTTCAGCAGCATTAGGGCCAGCTCCGCCCTGGAGCAGTGTGGACACCACCATCTGCTCCCCGTGGCGGGCTGCCAGGTGCAGGGGTGTCCAATCCATGCCTCCGTGAGCACCCGAGTCTGCATGGCTTTCTGTAAGCAAGTGGATGATCTCTAGATGGCCCCTGTAGGCTGCTAGGTGCAGGGGTGTCCAGCCCTGATGGGTAGGCAGCTCGGTGCTGGCCCCATATCTGAGCAGCATCTTGCAGACAAGATATTTGCATCTAGCAGCTGCAGTATGTAGTGGGCCGTAGCCACCCTGATCAAGGGTGTCAGGGGCTGCTCCATCCTTCAGCAGGTGTTGGATCGCTCTCACTTTGCCCCGTTCCACTGCCAGGTGCAGTGGTGTCCTTAGGTTTCTCTGCTGAGCATCCAGCTCTGCTCCCTGGCCTGTCAGAAGCTTGACCAGGCTGACATGACCAAAGTAGGCAGTCACGTGGAGGGCGGTCTTGCCTTCAGCCTCACGCAGGTTGGGGTTAGCCTGACAGACCAGGAGCTGGGCCATATTCTCAGAGTCGTTCTGCGCAGCCAAGTGTAACGGGGTCCATCCCTCGTGTTCCTGGGCATCGGCGCAGGCCCCATGGTCCAGGAGCAGGCGGGCAGTCCGGTCATCTCCATTCTGGGCTGCAAAGTGTAGAGGGGTCCAGCCATCCTCGTCCACTAGATTGGTGTCTGCACTGTGCTCCAGGAGCAGGGCACAGAGGCCGGGCTGCTGGTCCCGTGTGGCAATGCAGAGGGGCGTGTAGCCACTGGCCGTCTGACAGTCCACGTCCACCTCGTGTGCCAGCAGCAGCCTGACCTGCGCCACCAGAAGTGGAGGGGCGTGACCTTGTTCTCATAAACGCGCAGCTCCTTGTCTCTGGGAACTAAACTCTCACTGTCCAACAGCTGCGGGACCCGCTTTAAGTTGTCTCCCAAGTCTGTCGGGAGAAAGATGAGGCTAACAAGCCCTTTCACCTACCCAGAGGTCATCTCAGCCATCGCCCCGCATCCCGGAAGTAGTATCCAGGAAATGCCTTTTCTGACATTGCAGAGCTCTCTGAGTTGCACAAGCAGTTTGCACTTGGCTAGTAATTGAAAGATTGGCAGTTCAAACCCAGCCGATAGCAACTCAGAAGAAAAGGCTTGGTGATCTGCTCCTAGAAAGATTACAGTCAAGAAAACCCTTTGGGACAATTCTATTCTGTAATACACGAGATCACTATGAGTCAGGATAGGCTCGATAACACACAACAGCAGCAACAATACATGGTTATTACTGTTACAATCACCAGTCTGGCATCTGTCTGTTGCCTTAGAGCAATTAAGCAGAAAGAGCAGACTCAGGAAGCCTGAGTGTGAATTCTGACTCCACCACTTAGCATCACGTGACTGTTGCCAGTTCTCTGCATCTCTGAGCCTGTATATTCTGTTTCATAATGCCTCATACTGCCTCTGTGAGGGCAAACTCTGCAGGTAAAATCTTTCAGAGGAGTGCCTGGCACAAACCAGGTGAATACATGTTGATAATAAATTTGTAGCTGGAGCTATAATTGGAACTCCTCCTAAGGCCATTAAGGGCCCACTTCCCAGAAGCCATGGTAAGTATAGTGGTTAAGTGTTACAGCTGCTAACCAAAGGGTCAGCAGTTTGAACACACCAGCAGCTTTTGGGAAACCCTATGGGACAGTTCTATTCTGTCCTGTAGGGTTGCTATGAATCAGAATCAACTTGATGGCAGGGGCTTTGGGTTTTTTTTTTTTCCTTTTGCCCTACCCAGCAGCATTAAAAGAAACCCAGCTGCCATAGAATTAGCCTGAGTCATGGTGACCTGATGTGTATCAGAGCAGAACTGCACTTGATAAGATTTTTTATGGCTGAAAGCAGAATGGAAAGTAGATTGCCAGATCTTTCTTCGGAGGCACCTCTGGGTAAATTTGAACCCTCAGCTTTTGATTAGCAACTGAGCATGACAGCCATTTGTACTACCCAGGGAGTCTACCCAGAGTCATATTAAAATTAAAAACAACAAATAAACAAAAAATTGCCCAAGTCCCATTTTCAGAGATTCTGATTTAGTTAATTTTGGGAAGCAGGGCAAGTGATTCAGCAGGCAGCCAGGGTTGAAAACCACTGCTCCAGCTCCCACACAAAGGAAGGAAGCATCCTACCTTGTGAGAACACAGAATTAAATGGAAAGCAGAGCCAGGACCCCCAGGGATACGTACAACTCTGGAACAAGGACAAGGGTGTTGGGGAAAGGAACCTTATTACCCCTGATGCGTGACAAGAAAGAGTATGGGTGGATTCTATTTTTCCCTCCACTCTGAATTCTCTGCTGCCATGTGGTGCCCTGGACTCACCATTGTCCATTAGCTCCTGGTTGACTTCCTCATTGACCTGCAAAGGGACCAGAAGACAAGCGTGTGGATGAGCAAGGCAGCCTAGGTCTGCACCTTCCCCACCTCCTCCCCTCTGGCACTCCCCTTCACCTGCCAGAACCCCATCCCATCCAGTTCTAGGGGACCCTCCTCCTATGCCAGCACTCCACCAGCTGGGTCCAGAGGACAACAGAAAGTAGGGAAGACCTGCCAGGAAGAGGTGACCAACAGCAGTGCCTTCCCCATGGACTGATCTCCAGATGGAAGGCAGAGTGAATCTGCAGGCTCAGCTGGGAGCTCAATGTCACCCTATAGTAATTCCCCATGTTAGAATCCAGCCAGGACACCAAAGTGATTATGTTGATATCCAATGGAGTGAAAGCTAGGGAGTATGGAGCTCTCCCTTGCAGTCTAGGACTCTGTCTACTTTCACCCATGTTAGAGAAGATATGTCCTTTTCAGTGGTTCTGGTTAAGGGTCACTACTTGCCCAGAAGACACCTTTGTCAGCCTACAGAGGGATGCAGCCCCAACTTGGGCTGCCTGGGCTGGTGGGCTGAGTGTGGCCAATTGCAGCCCAACCTGCATAGTCAGCCAGGCACCTTTGGGAAGGACACTCCTGGTTCCCACATGTAGCTTCTGCCTTGAGCATATGACAGAAGACACAGGGGACTCCAGTGCAGCCCAAAGCATTCACCTCTGGGGGCTGGCACAGTGATGGCTTGCAGGACACTTTCTGGACCAGGGCTTCACTCTCTGGGTCTGTGATGGGACTCTGGAGCAGGGACAGCAGCATGTCCGTCTCCATTGTGACGTCTGCTCTGTGTGGAAGGAGGAAAGGAAGCAGCAAGCTGGCCAGCAGTCTATGCCCTGTTCTAGAGACCTCAGCACTCACTGTTTCCCCCCAAATGCATTCCTGGGCTCACATCCATACACACGCATGAGGAAACAAAGGACCCGGGTGCCACCCTTGGCAGGTCACTGACTCTGGGAATCAGTTTGCTTTTCCATAAGATGACAGGACAAAGTGAGAGGCTCTCTAAGATGTTTGCACTTACACATGTGTGTGTATTTTCATAGTCTCGGAAGGACTTCATTGCATGCCTGTGACTCCTTGATCTGGAGACCTGGATCTCCCAGACCAAGACCAGTCCTGACCCCCACACTGCTAGGCCTAGTTAACGACTCTAGCTTTCAACTTTGCCAGGTTGACCAGGTTTCCTGACAGTCAACTTGCTGACTTATAGGTGGCAGGAGCAGGGGTGGAAGGAGCATTTTGCAAGGAAGAGAGTTGAACTCTGAAACCATGAGGGTCTGGGTTGACTTTCTCTCTTTTTACTTTTAACGTGAGCTCTAGAAAATAAGGGTAAGGTGAAGGAGGATGAGTATTGGAGACCCTAATATAAACCTACTACTTCTTCTACCCCACTAAACACTTAACCCTTGCGGACCCATAGCTGACGGGGCCAGAGACCTCAGAGGCAGAGTCTGGGCTGGATCCCACATCTTCTGATGTCCAGCGATGAGGGCTTTCTCCTTTACTATACATAGGTGCACGTATTTACATATTCAGATTCAGATCCGACTCTTAGCTGCCTGTGCTCCCAATGCCATCCTTTCTGGCTCCTATGGTGCTGATTCTGCTTGAAAAAATAGCTCCAGACCACGTGCTGTAGGCCTCTCTGCACAGCCCCCAGAGTGGTCTCGGGCCACACAACAAACATTTGTTCTCGGCCCCCTACTGCTGTGGTTCTGCCTAGCACCCCATTCCCTGAGCCAGATCAGAACATGGAAAGCATGGCCTCTTCTTTGGGTCCTGGTCCTAACTGTGTTTCATCAGGTCTACCACCTGCTGGGCCTCACCCGGCCATTCATCTGAGATGTGTTGCAAGGAGGGCCGTATGCCTGCAGCCACTCGGACAACAATGGTTATCATGCAGAAGACTGTGGGAGGAGGCCCAGGCTGTATGGTTGGTGCCAGGCAGGGTGGAGGGACCGGTGGGAGGGGGGGCTGAGGAGCCTAACAGGGTGGTGCACACAGTAGGGACTGCATAAATACTTGGTGAGTGAACAGTTAAGTTGTGGCCTGACTTGAGGTTCATGTTTGAGCAACCAAGTCTCTCTGGTCCAGGGGCAGCTGCCTCCCAAGTCAAGACCAGTCCTGACTGCTGCTGTCTCAGGTGACACGCAGCCAAGTCCAGCCCATAGCGACCCTATGTATAACAAAACACTGCCTAGTCCTGTGCCATCTTCACAGTTGCTGCTATGTTTGAACCCAGTATTGTGGCCTCTGTGTCAGTTCATCTTGTTGAGGGTCTTCCTCTCTTTTGATGACCCCTCTACTTTACCAAGTAGGATGTCTTTCTCTCAGGAATGATCCCTCTTGGCAACATGTTCACAGTATGTGAGATACAGTCTATCTTTGCCTCCAGGGAGCACTTTGGTTGCACTTTCTCTAAGACCCCCACATTGCTAGGCATAGGTAAAGACTCTGACTCTCTACTTTGCCATGTTGTCTATGTTTCCTAACAGTTAACTTGTTGGCATCTAGGTGGCAAAGGCAGAGGTGGGACAGGGTAGGGCTGCAGGGCAAGAGAGTTTGACCCTGAAAGCATGAGAGTCTGGGCTGACTTTTGTCTTTTACTTTTAGCATGAGCTCTAAGAAGAAAGGGCAGGGAATGAAAAGGATGAGGATGGACACCTCCAGCACATACCTCCCATTTTTTCCACCCCGACTGCCCGTTAGTCTTCCTACAGCTCCCTTTATGGGCCCCACCCAGAGGGTGACCACCCTTGCTTTGAGACATAATGCCTGCTACCTGAATATGGCTTCTTCTGAGTGAGGATCTCTCATATGACAATTCCAAAGCTGTAGGTGGGGACAATACTCCTTGAGTGATGTTTCTCAGGTGTCCATGGCACCCTAGCCAGGGAGAACAATGGACCAGCCTATCACAGGTAATAACCCTCCATCTAGAAATCCTAAGTCCCCCATTCAATCCCTCCTCACCCCCCTCGTGGGCAGGGATGGGCTGGCCATGGATCTTCCAGACTTCATCCCTGTTCTGCCCTACTCTTTGTCTCCTTTTTACCTATACACATCATATTTGGGGCTTGGGGCCTTGTGACTCTGCAGAAACATTTCAGGAGGGATGCAGCTGAGAGTGCCCTGCAGAATGTACTGCATCCTGGTTGACTGTTCCATCCATTTGGACAGGCCAAAGTCTGAAATCTGGAAGGAAGCCAGAGGTGGAAGACAGGGTAGCAAGAGAGTCTTGCCTCTGTAAATCTGCTCCAGTTTCTCACCTCTCCAGCTAGCCACCCATTCTAGGATACTGCAGTGGTTGAGAGCACGGGCCCTTAACCCCAGTGGCTCTACCACTTACGAGGCTCCACCACATGCTGCGTGTTTGTGAACAAGTTACTTATCTTCTCAGAGCCTCAGTTTCCTCACCTATAAAATGGAGACAATTGTTGTTGTTAGGTGCCGTCGTGCTGGTTCTGACTCATAGCAACCCTATGAACAACAGAGTGAAACTCTGCTCAGTCTTGCGCCATGTCCACAATCATTTTTATGCTTAAGCCCATTGTTGTGGCCACTGTGTCAGTCTGTCTCGTTGAGCGTCTCCCTCTTTTCGCTGACTCTGCACTCCACCAAGCATGATGTCCTTCTCCAGGAACTGATCTTTCCTGACAACATGTCCAAAGTATGTAAGATGCAGTCTTGCCATCTTTGCTTTCAAGGAGCACACGGATTGTACTTTTCTCAGAACAGATGTTTGTTCTTTTGGTGATTCATGGTACCTTCAACATTCTTCTCCAACACCACAATTCAAAGACATCAATTCTTCTGTCTTCTTTGTACATGGTCCAGATTTTGCATGCATATGATGTGATTGAAAATACCATGGTTTGGGGGCGGAGTCAAGATGGCGGACTAAGCACATGTCTCCTTACATCCCTCTGGAAACCAAGACCTGAATCGACAATCAAACAGAGCCTTCTGATCACCTAATCAGCCCCAGGACATGGCACAGGGCTGTTAATTGGGACTTCACACCATGCAGCGAAAAACCTCCTCTCTTTCGCTGACTCCCTCTCCTGGCTAGCCCCGGCTCTCACGGTCGGAAGGTAAACGCACTATTGTGACTTTTTTTTTCCTCTGTCTCAGCTGGCGGGCGGAGCTGGGTCTTGCCTGGTGGCTGGACTCAGACGCGCTGCTGGGGGGACAGGCAGGTAAAATTCTCATATTCTGAGAGCCAGGCTTGGGACTCTGTTAATCTAGCCACTTTGAGCCTTTCGTTTTGTATCTGCTTCAGCGAGGTTTCATCAAAATTCTGCAGTCAGTGTGCAGGACACCATGTTGGTACTGAGATTTTAGCAGGACCTAATTCTTAGCCTGGGAGCCAGCGCCTGCAAACAGGACAATGCTTCTCTGACAGAAAAGCAGTAATTTTCCAAGTGCCACCTACGTTGCAGGCCCTGCAACAGAAGCAGAGGAATCACTACCTCTTGGCACCTTTAGCCCCTCTGTCTGCTGCCTGTGTGGAGGACACCATCTTGGATACGGTGGCCGTAGCTGGACCTAATTCTTAGCTTGGGAGATAGAGTCTGCCAACAAAAGAGCGCTTTTCTGTCACAAAAGCAGTACTTGACGCAGTGTTGGATAAGGCTAGGCCCTGTCAGCAGAGGCCTACAGTAGCATTGCTGTATTCTGAACTAGTTTGTTGTAATCTAGGGTTGGATATAGTGGTGCTTACTTCACCCATGGCTTCAGAAGGCTCCCAAACAAAGCAACCAAGGAGTTTTCCAGATGAAGAAACTTTTATGAAAGCATAGGAAGTGAACAGAAAATGATTATGTACAGAGCCCTTCTAGACCTTATACAAAATGCAGCAGAACAAAATGAAAAATTAAGGAAGCTGTTCGATCTGATGGAACACCAGTACTTTGAAATCTAACAGATCAAGAATAAGATCAAAGACATAGAAACTTCCACGCAAAGCCAAGAAAACAGAATGGAACAAATAGAAAAAAGAATTTCTGACTTGGAAGACAGAGCTACTGATGCCAGCGTCTATGAGCAGAAATCAGAAAAAAGAAACCAGAAAAATGAAGAAACATTAAGAAGCATGTGGGACTCTATTAAGAGGAACAACCTTCGATTAATTGGAGTCCCTGAACAGGGTGAGACATCTGAGAACACGGAGAGTATCGTTGCTGAGCTGCTGAAAGAAAACTTCCCAGAAATCATGAAGGAAGAGAATATAGACATCTCAGAGGCATATCGTACGCCACCCAATATAGATCTCAAAAGAAAGACTCCAAGACATATTATAACCAAGCTTAACAAAATGAAACATAAGCAGCAACTCTTAAAGGCATCAAGACTCAAAGCAAAGCTAACATTCAGAGGGAAACCCTGTAGACTCTGGTCAGATTTCTCAGCAGAAACCATGCTGGCACAGAGACAGTGGCATGACACATTCAAAGCCTTGAAGGAGAACTTCTGACCAAAAATTATATATTCTGCAAAACTATCTTTCAAATACGAAAATAAAATTAAGACATTCCCAGATAAACAGAAACTCAGAGACTTTGTAAAAACCAAACCCAAACTACAAGAAATACTGAAAGAAGTTCTTGGCTCTGACTTAGAAGAACGAAACCACTAACTTTATATTTTAGAATGACACACTACTCAATACTCTACTCTTTTAGGGAAGGCTCCAAAGTCAATCACAGCTTTGGTATGGAAGGAAGCAATCCAGTGATCATCATGAAAACTATGGCGTCATCATAATAAAAAGAGGATGTACTACAGTTGTTAAAGTCCTTCCAGATGGAGAGGAAGATGACAAGACTGGTAGTAATTAAAATTGGGTTTATATATAGTTTATTAAGGGGGATCATAGGGGCAGCTGTAAAGCACAACAAAGATGTATCATACCATTTCAAGAAATGTAACACATGAGTCTCAACAACTACCAAACCAGCTCTGAAAAAGGTGAAAAATCAACTCACAAAAAAGAATGTCCCAGAACAGACTAATAAGAACAACAGAGAAAACATCAACATAAAAATAAACATATCACAATGTCAGCAGTGAACACATACCTATCAATAATTACACTGAATGTGAATGGACTGAATGCTCCAGTAAAGAGACACCAAGTGTCATCTTGGATCAAAAGACATGACCCATCCGTATGTTGTCTACAAGAAACTCACTTGGGACCTAAAGATAGGAACAAACTGAAAATTAAAGGATGGGAGAATATATATCAAGCTAACAATGAACAAAGAAGAGCAGGGGTGGCAATTCTAATCTCAGACAAAATCAATTGTAATGTCAAATCCACCAATGTGGACAAAGATGGACACTATTTATTGCTGAAAGGTTCAGTACACAAGCAAGACTTAACTATATTAAATATTTATGCACTTAATGTCAGAGCACCTAAATACGTCAAAGAAACACTGACTACGCTCGAAAGAGAGTTAGATGACTCCACAATAATAGTGGGAGACTTTAACACTCCACTCTCACTACTAGACAGATCATCTAGAAAAAAGCTCAGTAAAGATACAGAAGACCTCACTGCCACAATTAACCAACTAAACCTCATTGATATATACAGAACTTTCCACCCATCAGCAGACAACTACACCTTCTTCTCCAGTGCACATGGAACATTCTCCAGAATTGACCATGCAATAGGCCATAATGCAATGCTCAACAAAATTCATACCATTGAATTACTACAAAGCATCTTCTCAGATCATAAAGCCATCAAAGTTGAAATTCATAGCAGAAAAATACATAGATAGAAAGTGGAACTCTTGGAAACTGAACAACATCTTGCTCAAAAAAACATGGGTTATAGAGAAAATCAAGGATGAAATAAAGAAATTCATGGCTTCCCCTGAAAACTAAAACGCTTCCTACCAGAACCTATGGGATACAGCCAAAGCAGTGCTCAGAGGTCTGTTTATCTCCATAAATGCACACATCTGGAAGGAAGAAAGAAATCAAATCAAGGAACTAACTCTATAGCTTGAACAAGTAGAAAGAGAACAACAGGGAACCCCTCGGGCACCAGAAGAAATGAGATCATAAAGATTAGAGCAGAGCTAAATGAATTAGAGAATAGAAAAACAATTGAAAAAATTGAAAAGACATATGAAATGATGCCCAGCAGGCAGCACAGGTTAAGGTTTAGATGGGTAGCAGGGACAAGTCAGGGGTGAAGATGTTTGCAGGTTTCAGAGTGAGTCTGTTCTGCAGAAGTGGCCTCAGAGAGCACAGACCACAGCCTGCCTTTTATTCTAGCCACTTGTTTAGGTGTCTAGCTCCCTCCTAGACTTTGAACCCCTGAAGGGCAATATTATGCCTCATGCTTCTGTTTTAAAATATCGTTTATTGTTGTTTTGATTATGAAAGTAATACACAGACCTCAGAGAAAATTTGGGAAATACAGAGAGTTACAAAGAAGAAAATTAAAGCATCACTAATCCAACCTACCAGAGCTGTCTCTGTAAATGTTTTAGGATATTCTTTATTCCCTTTAGCTCCTTTCTGCTTTTCTCCCCCTTCTCCCTTCTGGTCACATAGTAGGTGCTGTTTTGCGACCTTATTTTACCCCATTAATGTAACCTGAGAACCTCCCCATCTTGCTATATTCCTGAGAGTGGCTTGAATACTCTAGAGGGCAGTTCTACTCTGACCCCTAGGGACGCCATGAGTCAGGTCCGACTCGACGGCACTTGGCTTGGCTGAGAGTGGTTGAAGGCTGCACAGTTCTCTGTTTTCAAGATGAACTATAATTATCCATTTTTGTATTCCTCTCAGCACATTGTCATGCATACAGCACAACACATCTTGGTTGAATTGAATAGAAGTCAAGACTCAAGAGAAGGCCGGAGGAAACGGATGTTCACAAACCCTCTTGTTCATTACACTGCAGGTGCCCATAAAACAGTGAGTATGCAACTGGTTACAGACTGGGGATTACAAGGATAAGCATTCTTCAAAAGCACTATATTTGCAAGGCTGTGTTGGTACAGCCGCCAAAGTCTGCTTGAAATGTGCTCCTGGGGCCTCCCTGGGAAGCCAGGCTCTGAGAGCCGGGAGAGCCCTTCAGCTTTCCCTTTACATCTAGACAGGCAGGCATATTCCAGCTTCTCTGGTTGTTACTTTTAGTTTTCTACCTTCTGGAGAGCTTCCCTTCACTCTGTGCTGGTTTTCATCCACCTCTTCTTGTCTTCATAAATTCACATAAATGAGAAAATGTCTGCCGGGAGGTGGGAGCAGCACGGGAACTGAGATCAGACCACCCTAAAATCCTGGTTATTACATGCATGACCTTTGGAAAGTAAATGGTCTGCGCCTCTGTTTCTTGACTGTAAAATGGGAATCATTGTGACTACCTTACACTATCACCTTCATAACCAGACTTCTTAAAGCCATTTGTTATATCTACTATCTCTCCTTTGCTGCCTGTACCATTTTTGCCAGGTTCTGGACATCCCTTGCTCAGGTCACCAACAATCTCTATGCTGCGAGTACTCTAAGTAACATTTTTCAATTCTTGGTTAACTTTTTTTCTTTCTTTCTTTTTGGTGGTAAATATGTATGTAACAAATCATTTGCCATTTAAACATTCTTCATGTACATAATTCAAAGACAGTTACGGTTATGTTACTCAAACATTGCTGCTGTTAGTTGCTGTTGAGTCAACTCTGACTCATGGTAACTCCATGTATATCTAAGAAAAGCTGTGCTCCGTTACAGTTTTCAAGGCTGATTTTTCTGAGGGGCCTCTGGGTGGGTTCTAAGCCCCAACGTTTGCACCATTCATTCGGTACTTAACCATCTGCACCACCCAGGATTTCTACTGTTCAACCACTGCCATTATTCATTTCTGAATTTTCTCATCACCTTTAGAAAAAGTTGGCTTATGTTTGTCCTCAATAGCATGGGATATTGTTGATGTCTCTTCTCTTGCTTGGAATACTATCTTACTGCAGCTATGTACCAACATTATTCTGGATTTCTCCTTCTCTTTCTGATCACTTCCTTTGTGTTTCCTTCGCAGGCTCAGGTTTTGTTAGTTAACAACTGGGCTTAGCCTCAGACCCTCTCCTGTTTTTCCCCTGTCTATGTTCTTTAAGCCATCTCAACATCTCCAGTTAGGTATCCAAAACTTAACATATCTAGAGGTAAACTCTTGATTCTCCCCCTGTCCATTCTTATCTCAGTGAACGGAATCTCCAGCCTTCTAGTTCTCAGTCCTTGGTGTCATCTTTGAATTCTCTCTTGCTCTCAGTTCCCATAACCAGTTCATCAGCGAATCCTGTCAGTTTTATCTTCAAAATATTGCAAGAATCTGACTAGTAATCATTGCCTCCACCATTTGCATCTTGGCCCCAGTCTCCTAGTTAGTCTCCCTGCTTCTCCCCTTTACAATCTATTCTGAACCCAGAAGCCAGATTAACACTATTTTTGTAAAAAATACTATACTGTACTTTAAATGAAAATTTACAACCCAAGTCAATTTGTCACTCAAAAACTTGCAAACACACACAAGCACACACACACACACACGCACACACACAGCTATGTAACTCTAGCTGCTCTCTCTATCCTGACAGCATGCTCTTCCTTTCTACCCTGTACTCCTATGCCTATTCAGCCAGCTCCTGTCCCCCTCTGTCCTTTCATCTGACCTCTCAACATGAGCTGCCCAGTCCGCCCCAGTATATACTTAAGCCAAGAAGCGCACTCTTTGCCAGTATTATTTTATGTCTTGTGTCCAATCTTTGTCAGGAGAGTTGGCTTCAGGGATGGTTTCAGCTCTGGGCTAACACAGAATCTGGGGGTCATGTCTTCCAGTGCCGCTCCCGTCTGCTGGGCCATCAAGTCTTATCTTTTCAACATAATTCTAGAGCTGCACAACCATTATTCTCCTACATCAGGGACTCCATGTTGTATTCCTTTCCAGGGCAGTGATTTGCAATAGTTGGGCACCATCTAGTCTTTCTGGTCCCATGCTGATGTAGTCTCTGATATGGCCCTTTTGGTATCTTGAGATTTTAATTTCCTTATGTCTTTGATGTCTTTCATTCTCCTCTGCTCTAGGTTGGTTGGGATGAAATGATGCTACTTAGATGGCCACTTGCTATCTTTTAAGACTCCAGACTCCACAGAGAGATCATTTTAAAACATATATTGGTTCATGTGACTTCTCTGCTCAAAACCTTTCAACCTTCAGAATAGAAGCTAAAGTCCTTCCAATGACTTATAAAGCCCTACATAATCTGGTCCCATGCTTGGACATTCCTTGCTAGCCTCGTCTTGTACTAATCACAACCTTACTCACTCTGCCCCTGCCTCTGACTGTTCTTCCATCATCTCAATGTATTCCTACCTCAGGGCCTTTGCACGTGCTACTCCCGCTACCTAGAACACTTCTGCCAAAGATGGCCACATGCCTTGCTCCTTCATTTGCTCCAAATCACTACTCAAATAGTACCTTGCTAGTAAAAGATTTACAGGCAAGTCTACATAAAAATGGCAACCTCATCCCAATTCTGGTACTCTTTAACCCTCATGTATATTTAAAAAAAAAAACAAAACAAAACTCATTACTGTCAGGTCCATACAGAAACACTCCACAAATTAACTTTTCTAGCAAAAATTGTTTATCTAAAGATCGTATCTCCTCAATTCTTCTTAAGTATTTTAATCAAGAAAATAGCAAGTGGGAGGTTGGGCCAAGATGATAGAGTGGTCAGACACTTCCACTGACACTTCTAACAACAAAGACCCAAAAGAACAAATGAATCCATTACATGTGACATCCTAGGAGACCAGAACATAAAAGGGAAAGTTGAGATATCCAAGTGAACAATGGGAAGGGAAAATATGATTTGTCATACCTGACCTGCCAGGAAATGTCTACAGCCAGTGTGGAGCAGAGCATAGTGGTTGGAGGACATTCTCCTCAGCAGCAGAAACTAATCACAAAATCCACTTGTGCCTCAAGAACCAGTGAAAAACAGCATAAGATTGTCAAAAGCTAAGTCTTTGGGTATAACTTGCCATGCACACGTGGGTCTAAATCTTTCCCCTGGGATAAACACTCTCTTTACTCCCAGCACTTCCCTCTCCTTTCTATGCACTGTTCCTAGCTATGGAATCTGATGTCATTACCTAAGGCAGAAGTAGGACTCATTATGTCCACCCTGAGCCATTCTCCAAGGCTCAGAGAGGAAACAATTTAACAAACAGGGGGAAGGGGAAAGAAAATCTACTGACTACCCTGAGACAGAAATTCAGGGCAGAAATTGTTTCTTCACCTAGATTCAGATATAAGTGGACGCACTATCCTCATAGACACTCAAGGAGGCTGTTAGCCCCCAGCCTTTCTCAGTGGCTGCAGCCAGATGCCTGTGCCTACAACAATCACCCTAGTCTATCTAGGACAGTAGGCAAGAGCCTGCACCATATTCTTGGTGACTCACAATGTGGACACCTGATCTGAATTCATACAAGAAAAGTGAAAGGACCTTTGGGCTCACCTATCTAGTAACAGCTGTAACCACCTGGTGTCAGGACATCAGAGCTTCAAAGGAAACAATAACCAAACTATCACACATGGCCTGCCAGTTTGAACATTTCAAAACAAAATAGAATAAGAAGCTAGAACACAGTAGGCAAACATAAAATAAAGAAATACAACTTACTGATGGCCCAGAGACAATAATCAGTTTCAAAGAACAATGAGACAGACCATTATGACTTCAGAAAACTTCCAAAATGAACATTCAAATTTTCCAGAGGAAGAGAACTTCCTGGAATTACCAGATGTAGAATACAAAAGATTCATATTTAGAACTCTTCAAGAGATCAAAAAGGAGATGAGGCAAAATGCAGCATGGCATAATGACAAATTGAACAGGCTATAAGAAAGCCTAGAGGGGTAAGAATTAGGAATTCAGGAAATTAACAATAAAATGACAGAATTAGACAACTCAATAGAAAAACCACAGGAGCAGAATTGAGGGCAATGGAAAACTGAATTAGTGAGACTGAAGGCAAAGAACATAACATCAACATACAACTCGACGGCACTTGGCTTGGCGACTCTAGGAAAAATCAGATAAAAGAATTTAAAAATACCAAGAAACACTAAGCACTGTGTGGAACGCTACTGAGAGGAACAACCTACAAGAGTACCAGAAACTGGGGATAACAGAAAATACTCTCTGAATTATTAAAGATGTGTCAACAGAAAACTTCCCTGATATCACGAAAGACGGGAAGATATCCATCCAAGATGCTCATCCAGCTTCACACAGGATAGGTCACAAAGGAAAGGCAGCAAGTCATGTTAGAATCCGTCTTGTCAAAACTAAAGATAAAGAGACAATTTCAAAAATGGATAGGGATAAATGAAAAATAACCTACCAAGGAAAATCAATAAAACTAAGTGCAGACTACCGAACAGAAAACATGCAGGCAAGAAGGAAATAGGAAAGTAGATACCAAATCTTGAAGGAAAATAATTGCCAATCAAAACTTATATATCCAGGAAAACTTTCCCTCAAATGTGATTGCAAAAAAAAAGACACTTGCAGAAAATTGGGGAGTTTGCAAACATCTAACCAAAACTACAAGAAATATTAAACAGAGTCCTTTGGACAGAAAATCAATAATATCAGGTAACAACTCAAGACTAAAACACAGAACAGAGCAACTGGACATCAACCCAAATAGGGAAATCACAAAAATAAATCAAAGGCAAAACACTGAAAACAGGGAAATAGAGACATCATTACATAAACATAGTAACAAAAGAGAAGACTTAAAAGAAAATATAATCACGCCTCTTTCATATGGAGAGGAAGTCAGGGTAACATAAAGAAATTAAGAACTACCTTAAATTTAGAAAAATAGGGGTAAATAAAAAATAACCACAAAGGAAACTACCAAGCTTGTGCATTGAAATTAAAAAAAAAAAAAAAAAAAAACAGCAAACACAAAGCCACAACATTGACAAAGATGAAATGGAAACACATTAAAAAAAAAAAAAAAAGACTCAGCACAGAAAACTAAGGAGAACAAAGGAATTGTCTACAACACACACCCCAAAAATAAATAAATAAATAAAAATGACAGCACTAAACTCATCTCTATCTATAATATCCGACTCGACGGCACTTGGCATCTATAATGTCACTGAATGTAAACAGATTAGATGCGTCAATAAAGAGACAGAGACTGGCAGATTGCATTAAAAAAATGACCCATCTTTGGTATATACTGTCTACAGGAGACAAACCTAAGACAGAAAGACATGAACGAAGTTAAAACTCAAAGGATGGAAAAAAATAAATGAAGCTAACAGCATTCCAAAAACCAGCAGCAGTAGCAAAATCCTCCTCTGATAAAACATACTTTAAAGAAAAATCTACCTCATTGGATAAGGAAAGACATTATACAAGGTCTGACAATTAAGTCTGTGAACTTAATTGTTGTAAGTGCCACATATCTCCCTGCTGAATATCACTACTGTCGCCTTTTAAGTACTTCCCTTGGGAAGCTGTGCACCGACACCAGTGCCCAGTCTACCCTTCAAAGCAACTCTGGAACTCTTTCTGGAATGGCGACTTTGCACATTTTATCTGAAGATAAAAGAAATATGGAACAGAAGACATTTTGATGACACTCAGGACATCAAGGGTAATATGACAGCTCTGATGGCTATTCCATAAAAAAGTTCCAAAAGTGCTTAGAAGTGTGAATTAGGTGCTAGCATTGCTACACAGTTTTCTAAGAGGAGTACTTTGAAGGTGACTGTAGTGATATTCAACAATGAGGTATGTAGCACTTTTCCTAAGATGAGTTCGTGAACTTAACTGGCAGTCCTCATATAATGATTAAAAGATCAATACTTCAGGAGGACACACCCATATCTTAAAAACCTACATGTATCTAAATACATAAAACAAATACTAACTTCATTTGAAACAGAAATAATTCCACAATAATAGTAGGAGGCTTCAACACACCGCTTTCACTGAAGGACAGAACATCTAGAAAAAACACAACAAAGACACAGAAGATCTAAATGCCACAATCAACTAACTTTACCTTGTAGACATGTACAGAACACTCCATCCAACATCAGCCAAGTATATTTTCTTTTCCAAAGAACATGGAACATTCTCCAGAATTGATCACATATTAGGCCACAAAGCAATCCTTAACAAAATTCAAAGTACTGAAATATTACAACACATCTTTTCAAACCATAAAGGCATAAAAGCAGAAATCAACAACAGAAAAAGGAAGAAAAAATAAATCAATCATGTGGAAATGAACAACACCATGCTCAAAAATGACTGGTCTGTAGAAGAAATGAAGGACAGAATAAAGAAATTCATAGAATCAAATAAGAATGAAAGTACATCCTACTAGAACTGATGGTAAAAGCAGCGCACAGAGGTCAATTTATCTCAATAAATGCACACATCCAAAAAAGAAGAAAGGTCCCAAATCAAAGAATTAACCATACACTATGAACAAGTAGAAAGACAGCAGTGGGATACATACCAGGGATTCAGGGAATGCTCAGCATTAGAAAAACAATTAATATAATCAACCACATAAATAAAACAAAAGACAAAAACTGCTCAATTTTATCAGTTGATACAAAAAAGATATTTAAAAAAGTCCAACACTCATTCATGTTAAAAACTCTCAGCAAATAGGAACAGAAGGGAAAGTCCTCAGTGTAACAAGTGGCATCCATACAAAGCCAACAGCCAACATCATCCTAAATGGAGAGTCTGAAAGCATTCTCCTTGAAAATAGGAACCAGACAAGGATGCTGATTGTCACCACTTTCATTCAACTTTGTTCTGGAAGTTCTAGCCAGAGCAGTCAGGCAAGGTAAAGAAATAAATGACATCCACATTGGTAAGGAAGAAGTATCTCTATTTGCACATGACATGATTTTATACAGAGAAAACCCTAAAGGATGACACACACACCAAATAAAACCTACTAGAGTTAAGAGGAGAGTTCAGTAAAGGATCAAGTTACAGGATAACCATAGACATAAGCCAGTAGGATTCCTTTTTACACCAACAAAGAAACCACCAAAGAGCAGATCAAGAAATCAATAGCAGTCACAATAGCTCCCAAGAAGATAAAATACTTAGACATAAATCTAACCAGAGACATAAAAGACCAATACAAAGAAAATCATAAGAGTCTAGTGCAAGAAACCGAAAAAAACTACAAGAGTGGAAAAACCTACCTACTCATAGACAGGAAGTCTTAACATCATGAAAATGTTGATTCTATAGATAAAATGCAGTGCCAATACAAATTTCAATGCCATTTTTAATGAGATGGAGGAATACATAACCAACATCATATGTAAAGGGAAGAAGCTCCGGGTAAGTAAAGTATTACGGAAAAAGAACAAAGTAGGAGGCCTCACACTACCCGACTTTAGAACCTATTACATTGCCATGGTAGTCAAAACAGCCTGGTACTGGTACAAATACAGACACACAGATCAATGGAACAGAATTGAGAATCCAGAACTTCTACCTTCGAGCGACTGATATTTGACAAAGGCTCAAAGTCCACGAACTGGGGAAAAGACAGTGTCTTTAACAAATGATATTGGCATAACTGGATATCCATCTGCAAAAAAAATGACACAAGATCCATGTCTCACACCATGTACACAAACTAACTCAAAATGGGTCAAGGACCTAAATATAAAATTTAAAGCAATTAAAGATCATAGAAGAAAAATAATTACAATGCTGGCGTCCCAGATACATGGATAAACGGACTACAGATATTGCTAACAATGCACAAGCAACACAAGAGAAAGCAGATAACTGGAAACTCCTTAAAATCAAACACTTACGTTTATGCAAAGACTTCACCAAAACACTGAAAAGACTATCTGCAGACTGGGGTAAAAAAAACTGGCTACCACAAATCTTATTAGTTTCTAATCTGTATAACCTACAAAGTACTGCAAAATCTCAACAAGAAAAAGATAAATAACTCAATTAAAAATGGGCCAAGGATATGAACACACACTCTACCAAAGAAGATATCCAGGCAGCTAAAAAATACATGAAGAAATGCTCATGACCACCAGCCATTAGAGAAATTCAAATCAAAACTACAGTGAGATACCATCTCACCCCAGTGAGGCTGGTGTTAATCCCCCAAACACAAAATAATAAATATTGGAGAGGTTGTGGTAAGACTGTGGTAAAACTATTTTTTCTTCTGCACTGCTGTTGGGGATATAAAATGCTACAACCACTTTGGAAATTGATTTGGGGCTTTCTTAAAAAGCTAGAAATAGAAACAGTACATGATCCAACTTCTTGGAATATATCCTAGAGGAATAATAACTGTCACACAAATAGATACATGCATACCATTATTTATTGCAGTATTGTTTACAATAGCCAGAAGGTGGAATCAACCTAGATGCCAACCAACAGATGAATGGATAGACCAACTATGACATACTTACTCAGTGGAATACAACGCAGTGATAAAATACAACGTTGATCTTAGGAACCATCTCATTCACAGAGGAATCTGGAAGACATTACACTAAGCGAAATCAGTCAGTTGCAAAAGGACAAATATTGTAAGGGACCACAATTATAAGGACCGGAGAAAAGGTTAAAACAGCAGAAAATAATCTGTGATGGTTACTAGGGTGGAGACAGAGGGAGAAGGGTATTCACAGATTAGTTGATAGGAACTGGGTTAGGTAAAGGGAGAGACAAAGCGCAGTAGGTGGGAGGTTAGCACGGGTGGAGTATACGAAAAGCTAAAGGGTTTCCTAAATACGACCCCATATTTTGAAGGACACAGTAGCAGGAGCAGGGATCTGAGGATCATAGTTTCCAGGGACATCTAATCCAAATGCCATAACCAAGTTTTTGTTTCATTTTGGTTTGTTTTTTTAAAAAAAGGTTCTGCATCCTACTTTGGTGAGTGGTGTCTGGGGTCTTCAAAGCTAGCAAGTGGCCATCTAAATACCATCAATTGGTCCTAATCCACATGGAGCAGAGGAGAATGAAAGAAATCAAAACATGAGGATAATATGAGCCCAGAAGACAGAAGGTGCCGGATGATCCAGCGGTCACATCAGCACGAGACCAGGCCGCTGCCAATGACTGCCCTGACGGGGAACACATTATAAAGTCCCTGATGTAGCAGGAGAAAAATGGGTGTGCAGAACTAGAACTCTATTAAAAGACCAGACTTAACAGTCCAACAGACTGCAGGGACTCCTGAAGACTTGGTCCCTGGATTTCCTGCTAGCCCAGAGTTGAAACCAGTACTAAAGCCAACGTTTCAGACAGACTGGACAGGACTAGAAGACACAGAGTGATGCTGGTGAAGAGTGTGCTTCTTGGCTTAAATATATACCTGAGGCTGCCAGCGCAGCTCCTGTCCAGAGGGGAGATGAAAGAGTGGAGGGAGACAGGAATTGGCTGAATGGCTATGGGATGTACAGGGTGGAAAGTAAGAGGGTGCTGTCACAGAGTAGGGAGTGCAGCTAGAGTCACATATCAATGTGTGTGCAGGGTTTTACATGGCAAATTCACTTGGATTATAAACTTTCACTAATGCACAATAAAATATTTTTTTTAAAAAGAAAACAGCAAGTGGTCATAGGTTCACTAAACAAAAATATTTATTTCTCCATTAGATTGTAAACTCCATGAGGGCAGGCACTTTGCTTTGCTCACCTAGTGCTTAAAATGAATGAATTTCCTCTACAGCTTATCTACAATTACCATCTACAACAAGTGACTCACAGATTTTCATATTGTTAGTTTATTTTTGTTCTGAGGTCTGCTAATCAACTGTTCATGGTTGTTGAAGGTATCTTAAACATAATATGTACAAAACTGAATTCATGATCTTCTTCTCCAAACCTAGACCTGTTCTCATATTCCCTTTATTAATACTCAACACCACTATCTAACAAATATATATTAAATACCAACTATGTACCAGGCACTGGGGATGCCTCAGTGAACAAAACAGATACAGACCCCCACTGCCATGATATTTACATCGTACTAGAACCCTCTGTTCCTTTCAATAAGTCAGGCATCAAGTTAACCTTGTCCCCTCTTCCTCCTCATGTTTCTCATAGTCAATCCAGCACAAGTCCTAAATATTGGTTTATTCATTCCCTTCCCTCCTCCAGCACTCCAGCTGAGACCTTCATCATCACTTGCCTGAAAAATGACAATAGCCTACTAACAGGACCAGAGAGTGTCCACTCTGCTGTCTCCAATCCATTCTCTATACTGCAAATCTGATCATTTCCCCACTGTCACCGCCCTCCTTCCCTGACACACACTGGTTGTAAACCCTTCAGCGGTGTTCCACTGCTTCCTCACTCAGCTTCAGCACAAACACCTTTTCTCTATCCCTTGTATTTACCATGCCCTCCATGTCTGGGATCCTGTGATCCATTCTGCTGCCTCTTTCTGGAAAGCTTTCTCCTTTTCACCTGTTTAACTCATGCTCACTCTTCACATTTCAGCTCAAGTGTATCTTCCTTAGGGAAGGCTTTTCTGATCTCACTCAAACTATTAATAAACTCTCTTAGAACCATATATCAGAGCTGATTCAGACACATGGCAACCCCATGTGTGTCAGAGTAGAAATGTGCAGGATACGGTTTTCAGTGGCTAATGTTTTGGGAAGTTGATCACGAGGTTTTTCTTCTGAGGTACTTCTGAGTGGATGTGATCCGTCAGTTGTTTGGTTTGTAGCCAAGTGCATTAGCCATTTGCAGAATCAGGGAACCCACTTGACACATAAAAACCAAAAACAAACAAACTAAAAAATGTGCTGTTGTAGAGTCGATTCTGGCACATGATGACCCTACAGGACAAAGTTAAACTGTCTCAGAATGTTATCTGACACATTAAAGGCACAACTGTTTGTTACTGTGTTGATTCCAATTCGTAGTGACCCTATAGGACAGAGTAGAACTGTCCCATAGAGTTTTAAGGAGCAGCTAGCAGACATGAACTACAAACTTTTTGGTTAGCAGCCCAGCTTTTAACTACTATGCTACTGAGATTTGAAGAGAACACAGTTATTGTTAATTTCCTTACAACTTTCCACCCAGGGAATTCCCAGAACTTGGGAAGAGAAAGGGGCAAGAGTTATACTTAGTATCTAATAGTATAGTCTTGTCAGTGCCATCTGACTCCTTTTGTTCCTTACTTCAAAGGCTGTCAATGGTTTGGACAAATCCTAGAATAATCTGACTCTTCTCCAAAGTAAACAGGAGAATGTGGAGAAAGGAAAGTGGAAGAGTCTCACTTTGCACCTGTCCATGAAGTGAGTAGGGCAGTCTGGAAATTACAAAAGGAACTGGCTTGAGTGTGGAGGGGTCTGAGGCTGCGTCTTGGGTGTTTGCATGGTGATCATAGATAATATGACAAATAGCATCCCATTAGGATGCTAATAAGTCCCATGATCATTAGCCATTAGAGAAATGAAATCAAAACCACAGTTAAATACCATCTCACCCCGACAACGCTGGCACTAATTTAAAAAAAAAAGTAACAAACATTGGAGAAGCTTTGGAGAGACTGGAGCTCTTCTACACAGCTGGTGGGAATGTAAAATGGTACAACCACTTTGGAAGTTGATTTGGCACCATACAACCCAGCAATCTCACTTCTTGTAATATATCCTAGAGAAATAAGACCTGGCACACAAATAGACACATTCACACAATGTTTATCACAGCACTGTCTACAATAGCAAAAAGATGGAATCAACCTAAATGGTCATTGGCAGATGAATGGGTAAGCAAACTATGCTGTAGTCACACAATGGAATATTATGCATTTGGGATGAATTGATGGAGCTGGGAAACATAACATGGAGGAATCTGGAAGGCATGCTGAATGAAATTAGTTGCAAAAGAATAAATATTGTATGAGATCACTATTATAAAGACTCAAGAAAGG
Source organism: Heterohyrax brucei (assembly GCA_028571685.1). Taxonomy (NCBI): domain Eukaryota; kingdom Metazoa; phylum Chordata; class Mammalia; order Hyracoidea; family Procaviidae; genus Heterohyrax; species Heterohyrax brucei. The sequence continues at coordinate 37,590,116 of CM053145.1, forward strand.
GTTTCAACCCTGAAGAAGATAGTCTTTGATGGTTATAAGGTGGAGAGGGAGGGAGGGGTATTCACTATTCAGTAGCAGACAAGAATTATTTGAGGTGAAGGGAGTGACAACACAAAGGAGAGGAGAAGTCAGCACGAAAGGACTAAACCAAAAGCTAAGAAGTCTCCTAAACACAGCTCAACACTTTGAGAGACAGAGTAGCATGGTTTCAGGGGACATCTAGGTTAACTAGCATAACAAGCTTTATTAAGAAAATCTTTTGTGTTCTGCTTTGGTGAGTGGTGTCTGTGATGGTAGCAAGCAGCCATCTAAGAAGCATTAATTGGTCTCAACTCACCCAGAAGAGAATAAAAAGCACTAAAAACATAAGGAAAACATCAGCGCAAGAGACAGAAAGGACCACATAAACCAGAGACCACGTTGGCAGGAGACCAGAAGAACTAGACCGTGCTTGGCTACCACCAATGACTGCCCTTGCAAAAAACTCAACAGAGTCCCTGAGGGAGGGGGAGAAAATTGAGGTACAGAGCTTGAACTCCAGTAAAAAGACCAGACTTGATAGTCTGACGGACTGGAGAGTCCCCCAGAAGATGTGGCCCCTGGACTCTCTGCTGGCTGGGAACCGAAACCATTCCCAAAGCCAACTCCTCCGAGAAAGATTGAAGTGGTCTATAGGGCATAAAATGACACTGTTAATAAGAGTGCCTCTTGGCTTCAGTAGTTACAGAAGACTAATTGGGCAGCTCCTGTGTGGAGGGGAGATGAGGCAGAGGTGGACAGGAGCTGGTTGAGCGGACAAAGGAAATACGGGATGGAAGAGGAGTGTGCTGTTACAGTGTAGGGAGAGCAGCTGGGTCACATAGCAAAGTGTGTATAAGTTTATGTACAAGAGACTGGCTCGAGCTATAAACTTTCACTTAAACACAAAAACAAAACAGAATGGTGGAGCAGACAGGAAAGAATGCCAACAGAACTAATAACAAACTAGTACAACAACAACAAGGACAAAGGGCCAGTAGATGTCCCTTCCCTAGACCCTCTAGATAATATCCAAGGAGCCACGGGGGGAGGAAATGGTTATCACTCAGACTTAACATCCCAAGAGTCTCCTTCTTGACTGCAACAGCTGGAGGCAAACACCCGACTAACGCATGCGCAGAAGCCCACCTCAGTGGGAGGACAGAGAAGGAAGCAACTGGTGACAGCGAGGAATGCAAGCATGCCAGGGTGGAGGTAACGTGCCTGTTCAGAGATGGAGAGAAACCAGTAGACAACAAACAAACAAAAAAACAGGGCGGAAAACGTGATATTCCAGGTTTACCCTATAGGTGCTAGTGGAAGCAGCACCCATTCCACCCAGGCTCTCACCAGCGCACACCCATTCCCAGCTCACATCAGCTGTCAATCATAGCACAGTGCCACAGCCCTTCAGGGAGCCTAGCCCTGTCCTGGGAGTCTGGGGTGGATAGAGGAGTGGCAGCGGCGGGTAAGACCCTGCATCACTACCTCCACACCTAGAAGGAAGCGGGTGACTGGAAAGAAGGAGGGAGGAGGCCTTTGGAGGTCAGATGGCACAAAGGGATCTTTGGAGGGAGGTTTCTGCTCACCTTGGCCCTCTGTTGATTCCAGTTGCATGCCAGGTATGGAAACAAAAGAGATGTGTCCCTGTTTGGGGTGCTCGGTCTACTAAGTAGCATTCAGAAACGCTAAGACAACGATCTTCACTCCAACTTTAGCTCGCCTTGCCTGACCTCAGCTTCTCTTCTATGACAAGACAGGGCTGGCGGGCGGGCGGGCCACTGGGTATCTGGTAGCATCTGGCAGCAGGCAGGGGGAACACTTGATGGTGTGCTCTGTCTGCCAGCGCTTGTGTCTCGCCTGGAACACTTGGCCGAAGTCCCCGCTAGCCACTTGGCTCCAGTTGCCCTAGAAGTCGTCGCGGCTGAAGACGGTAAGGCTGCCCAGGCATCTGTCCGTGCCCGTGGCCATCGGGTCAAAGTGCCACCGAGCACGCCTGCACACGGGCTGCAGCCTGGGTGGCCTAAATGCTTTAGTTTCCTGCTCATCTGGTCCCAGGAGGGTGTGAATGGTGAGACTAGCCTAGCCCTCTCTTCCTCAGCCAAAGAGGAACCAGTCCTGACTGGGGAAACCTCAGACCTGAGCCCTGAGGCCCCAAGGAAAGACAGGGAGAGAAGGAGGGGAAGAGGGGGCTCCACTTGGCAAGAAGGGTAGCCTCTGTGAAGCAGGCCTCGTCCCCTAAGAGGAGTCGTTGGTCTCAGCCTTTGATCCAGTTGCCCCCAGCTCTCTATTGTAGAGGGAGGGACGCAGGTGTTAGGAAAGGAAGGTGTATTAACATTGGATGCAGGGGTCTGATGGCAGAATTTGGTCCCATTTCATTTAAACGCAGTCCTAAATGGAAATTAATTTATTCATTCATGCAACTCATATATACCTATGTACAAAGGGTTAATGAAAGGTCCAAGACTGTGCTAGTGGTCTCTCACTTTGTTTGTAGGAACCCAGAGCTCCACTCGTTCCCAGAAAGGATGGAGTTCTAAAATTATAAGGAGGCTTTTCTGGTTAGAATTTGGTGATCTGAGTAGTTTAATCATCCTTTCTTCCTGCAGTTTAATTTTCTATTTTTTCTCACTTAGTGTGTAGTGAGGTTACTTTAAAAACTTCAGCAAATCTCCGTGTGCTCCAGTCATCAAGGAAGGGTCAGCAGAAGCAGAGCAGGGTGTGCGGTAGGACGTCTCTGTGCTGGGAGCTCCCTTCCTGGTACCCTTCTCTGCCCAGATCTCAGAGGGATTCACAGTGGGATGGTAGACTCTTTGGCCCAGTTACTGGAGGTGAGTTGTTTCCAGGGACAATGCAGAAGGCTTCAGGGAGTAGCGGGGTGATGACAGTGGCCTCCTCCCCTCAAAAATATGTGTTGTATTGTGATTCCCAGTATTGTGTGATTGTCCACTGTGTTTGTGTTGTCATCTTATGTAATTTTCCCATGTGTTGTAAATTCTATCTTTATCATGTTAATGAGATGGGATTAGCAGCAGTTATATTAATGAGGCAGGATTTCATCTACAAGATTAGTTTGTATTTTAAGCCGATCTCTTTTGAGTTATGAAAGAGTGAACTGAGTGATCAGAGAGACATAGGAACCTCCTACCACCAGGAAACAAGAGCCAGGAGAATCAGGCATCCTTTGAACCAGGGTCCCAGCACTAAGATGCTCCCCTGCCAGGAAAAGATTGATGACAAGGATCTTTCTCCAGAGCAGACAGAAACTTTCTCCAGAGGTGACAGAGAGAAACTTGCCTGGAACTCATGCTCTGAATTTGGATTTGTAGCCCACTAGGCTGTAACAGAATAAACTTCTCTTTGTTCAGGTATCTGCTTGTGATATTTCTGTTAAAGCAGCACCAGATGACTCGGACAACAGGTCTCCCTAAGGTCATTTAGGCGCAGGTGCTGCTGGGAATACTGCTGCAGCGCAGTACAGGGGAGGGCACCGCTTACTTGCTGCTGGCCGGGGTCTCGGCTTAAGTCCAGGGAAGCCCACAGAGTGACCATCCCCAAGTCTGAGGAGTCTGCCTACCGAAGGGGAAACTCTCTAGTCTCTAGTCCAAACCCGTGGAGCCTCTCCTCCGTGCAACAGACCTTCCAGCTGTTTAGGGAACAAGGCAAGCATGATAGATGAACAGGGACTCCAAGAGGAAGCTGGAGAACTTGCTGTTTCCATAACAATTTATATGCAACCACTAGGATGAATTCTGGCAAGCAGATTAACCAGGATTGACCAGGAGATAGTTGTCATGGAAAGCGTTGATAACAGCCACTGTTGATTGAACCTTAACTTCATTCCAGGAACAGTAGCTACTTTATATACTACATATGCCTTATAAATTACATATTATCAAGCTTAAATACACAGCAGAGTTATGAGGTCAACATCTTCCTGTTTACAGATGACAGAACTGAGGCTTGAAGACAGTAAGTAACTGATGGTCACATTGCTGGTGGGTGGTGGAGCTGAGATTCAAACTCACATTTGTTTTATTCCAATGGAAAAGAATGGGCATGGGGGTGATGGAGACAGATTTTTGAGAAGATGAGGGAAGAGAGAGGAACAGATGCATGCTTCCTGGAAGAGAGTTCTGGAACCAGTACCTGGAGCAGGAGATACACCCCGAAGGAAGTGTCAGAAGGAGGCCCCAGCTGCCTTTGACTGGAGCAAAGCAGAGCAGGGAAGACCAGACTACCCCTGGAACATCCCTATCTGACCCTGACAAGGCGGAAGGTGGTAGCGACTGTTGTTGTCGTGGCTGTCAGGTCAAGAAGAGGCCTCTCAAGTGCACTGGGTATGGGGACTGGGTAGATGAATGGAGCACTGCCATGCTACCAGAAGAACCACCAGGGAAGGTCAAATGGTTGAAGGGCTTGAATCAGCTGAGGAAATTCCCTTTGGCTCAGTTACACCTGAGGTGGCTCTCCAAAGACAGCAAGAAACCAGAAATTGCCATTAGCCATCTGTGCACTTTCCCAGGAATGTGCATCCCTGGAGGAAGGCTCACGTGTACTGCCAGGATTCCAAATAAAACACCCCTGAGAGTTTCTCTATAAAAGTGGAGGTGACAGGACAAATAACAGCTTCTGTTATTCTGAACTGTCTGTTGAGACAGCCAAGCTACGGGTTCAAAAAGCTATTGAGGCTTCTGAGGCATCTGGCAAATGGAGGGCTCCTTGCTCACAAAATAGATGTACTTATATATCTATAGTACCTAGAAAGAAGCCTTGGTGGTTTAGCAGTTAAGTGCTTAGCTGCTAACAAAAGGCTGGTGGTTCAAACCTACCCAATGGCTCCATAAGAGAAATATGTGCTATCTGCTTCCACATAAAGGTTACAGCCAAGAAAATCCATGGGACAGTTCTACTCTGTCAGATGCAGTTGCCACAGCTCACTTGATGGCACCCAACAATAACACAGCACCTGGAGTCATTTAGTGGAGTGACACTGCTATCTTTTTGTCTCTAAACTAGGCTCCTGTATAAGCCTGGTAGTCTTTGGAAAGTCTCTGGGAGAAATGATAAGGAGAGAAGAACTCCGAGTGTCTTAGTTATCTAGCACTGCTGCAACAGAAATACCACAAGTGGATGGCTCTAACAGAGAGAAATTTATTTTCTTACACTCTACTAGGCTAGAAGCCCAAATTCAGGGTGTCAGCTCCAGAGGAATGCTTCCTCTCTCTTCCAGCTGTAAATGAAGGTCAATTTTCCTTTGGTCTAGGAACTCCTTGGCACAGGAACCTTGGGGTCAAAAGGATACACTCTACTCCCCATGGAAACCCTGGTGGCATAGTGAGTTAGGCGCTACATCTGTTAACCAAAAGGTCAGCAGTTTAAATCCACCAGGTCTCCTTGAAAACTCTATAGGACGATTCTACTCTGACCTCTAGGATCGCTGTGAATTGGACCTTACAATGTCGGACGACATTGGCACTTTTTTTTTTTCCTACTCCCCATGCTCTTCTCTTGATAGAATGAGGTCCTCATCTCTCTTTACTTACTTCTCTCTTCTTTCTCAGGAGATGTTAGCTTCAGATACTATCTAATCTTGTAGGTCTCATTAGTATAACGGACACTAATGCATCTCATTAACACCATAATAACAGATGACAAAGTGTTAGACAATCGTGCAATATTGGAAATCATGACCTAGCCATGTTGACAGATCCTTCGGGGGAACATAATTCAATCAATGACACTAAGTGTAAGGTCAATGAGACTGAGAGCTTCTAAATCCCTCACCGATGACTGGAGTGTACTTAAGGATTTGGGGAAAACTAACGTCAGCCGAGAGACCACTGTTTTCCTTCTGGTGGTCTGGGCACAGAGGTTCCCATCCTCTGTGTCTGTGAAGTCCACACTCAGTGGGTAGAGGGAGAGGGCTGGGGAGGACAGCTCTGCCTTCAACTGTTTCTTCCTTCCCATGAATGAGAATGGATGGTGAGATGGTTAGGGTCTCACCATTGCTCAAACCTATCAGGAAGAGCAAGAAATGTGTTCTGGACAAAAGGGTGTTGCTCCAAGATGCTCTAATTTCTTCCTATTGATCTCTATCTATGTATTTACTTTGGAAGATCTAGGATGGAAATTTTCTGGATATGAAATTATTAAATGAATTGTGTGTGTGTGTGAGAGAGCGAGAGAGAGATGGCCTTTTTTTTAAATTTCAGTGAAAGTTTACACAGCAGTCTAGGTTCCCATTCGACAATGTCTACAGAATTTATTCAGTGACATTGGTTACATTCTTCACAATGTTTGAACACTATCATTTCTGTTTTGATTGCTCCATTTCCATTAATCTAGTTTTCCTGCTCTAACTCATCTTTGTTTTAAAGCAAATGGTCACCGTTTGTTTTCAGATAAATGTGTTTTTAAAGGCATCCAGTATTTATAGATGATAGTCATTATTTTTTTAGGCAATTTGTGATTTAACTACAAGATGACCTCAGGGGTTAGGTTCAGTTCAAGGCTGATGACTATCTCAAGGTTGTAGTCTCAGGTTTTCCTCCTTCTTCACCTACTTTTTTTTTTGGAATTTGAGGTTCTGTTTCATATTTTTTCTCTTTCTGTCAGGTTCCATTTTTTCTCTTCCTGTCAGCCATGGTGATTAGATTGTCAGTACTGGAAGAAGCTAGGCACCATCAAGTTCTTCTGGTTTCAGGGTAGGTGAAGTTCGTGTACCAGAGGCTGGTTGCTTCCAGTCTTTGGTTTTCTTGTTTCTCTTGCTCCAGGTGAGTAGAGGCTAATAGCTGTTATCTTAGATGACTGCTCACAAGTTTTTAAGATCCTCAATACTATTCACCAAACTAGGATGTAGAACATAACTTTAAGAATTATATTATGCCAGTTGACCAAGCTATCCATGAGAGTATGGTTTTAAACTCTAAAATTCAATCCTTTGGTCATGTCCAAAAAAGTATTTATAACTCCTATGTGCTTTGTTGTTAGGTGCCATTGAGTTGTGACCCTATACACAACGGAATGAAACACTGCCCAGTCTTGCACCATGTCCACAGCTGTTTTTGTGCTTAAGCCCATTGTTGTGGCCCCTGTGTCAGTCCATCTTATGGAGGGTCTTCCACTTTTTCACTGACCCTCCACTCTACCAAGTGTGATATCCTCCTCCAAGGACTGATCCTTCCTGACAACATGTCTGAAGGATGTAAGAGGCAGTCTTGCCATCTTTGCTCCCAAGAAGCATTCTGGTTGTGTTTGGTCTTTTGGTGGTCCATGGTACATTCAACATTCTTCTCCAACACCATAATTCAAAGGCATCAGTTCTTCTTCTCTGCTTCATTATTATGTAAATATATGTGCATGCAGTCACACAGATGTATATGCACATACATATATATACATGGAAACATTGGTTGCATAGTGGTTCAGAGCTACAGCTACTAACCAAAATGTCAGCAGTTCATCCACCAGATATTTCTTAGAGAACCTATGAGGCAGTACTACTCTGTCCTATAGGGTTGCTATAAGTGGGAATCAACTCAATGGCAATGGCTTTGATTTGGTTTTATACATATATATGTATATATATGTGCATGTATATATATGTATATATATGTATGTGTATGTATGTACACACAAAACACAAAACCAAACGCATTGCCATTAAGTTGTCTCTGACTCATAGCAACGCTACCTGTGCACATATATATGCTTGCCATTGCTTTTTGGTGTTGTTGAGTGAGCTCCAACTCACAGCAACACTATACACAATAGAAAAAAACACTTCCTGGTCCTGTGTCATCCTCACAATCACAGTTATGCTACATATGTACCTGCACATACATCTTCCTTATTGTTTTTGTTGTTCTGATTACACATGCCAGAGCTATTACCAACAGGTCCTTTTTTTGTGTACTTTTTAGAGTGTGGTTCTAAGCCTGCCAACCAAAGACTGGCAAACAGGCAGAGTGGTTGTGCAGTACTACAGAAGATGCTGAAATTCAGCATGAACCTGTTCCCAAACCAGAATGACAAGCCAGCTTGTCAGCTATTTGCATGTGGGGAAGTTCCCTAATCTGCGCACATTCTTCATCCACAAATACATCACAGGAGAAGACCCGGGCGAGTTCTGGCAGGCCCAAGCTGCAGTGGTCTGTATGCTGAGGTGAGGGTAAGGTTAGTCAAAGTCAAGGACCTTGGATTATCTCCCAATGAAGCAAGGCTTTCCCGGAGTGAAAGGGATTAGATGAGGCAATATGGAGAAATGATCAGACGTAAGAGCCAGTGAGTCAGCCAGCCAGCCCTGTATTCACACCTCAGCCTTTTTCCTACCATTCTCCTCTTACAGAACTGGGTCACACTGCTAAATCTCACTGGCTTTCTCTGTGTTTGTAAAATGGGCTGATTATGATAATAATACCCTTTTGAAAAGGTTACTGTAAGAATTAAATTTTAAAAATGAATGTAGAGGTACTCCTACCATCCCAAAAATTAACCTACCTAAACCTCATGCCTTGACTAAAAAGTAACTCAAGATGGATCACGTACTTAAAAATGAAAGGTAAAACTGTCAAACTTTTAGGAAAAAAAAAATAGGAGAAGATCTTCTGGACTTAGGGTTAGGCAGAAAGTTCTTAGACTGGACACCAAAAGCACAGTCCATAAAAGAAAAAATGATAAATCAGATGTCATCAAAATGAAAAACTTACATTCTATGAAAGACTCTGAGAAGAGAACGGAAAGACAAACCACAGACTGGGAGAAAATACTTGCAAACCATTATATAAAAAGCTCTCAAAATTCAACAAATTTAAGGAAAAACAAACATCCAATTATAAAATGCACAAGAGATATGAACAGATGTTTCACCTAAGAGGATATACGGATAACAAATAAGCATGTGAAAGGAAGTTTAAAAAATTAGCCATTGCCAAGCCAAGTGCCGTCGAGTCGGATCCGACTCATGAGGAAATACAAATTAAAACCACAATGAATATAATTACATGCCTGTAAGAATGGTTAAAAAATGAGTAGTAACACCAAATGCCGGTGAGGAAGCAGGAAAGCTGGATCACTCATGCATTGTTAGTGGGAATGTAAGCAGAAACAAATGGTCTGGAAAATAGTTTGGCAGTTTTTATAAAACTAAATATGCATCTATCACACAACCCAGCAACTGCACTCCTGGACATGTACCCCAGAGAAATGAAAATCTATGTTCATTAAAAAAAAAAAAAGTATATGAATATTCATAGCAGTTTTATTCATAACAGCTAAAATCTGGAAACAGCACAGGGGAATGGCAAAATAACTTGTGGCAGATGCATACCGCAGAATATTACTCAGTAATAAAAAGGAATGAACTTTTGTCTTGGGTTGAGTTGTGTTTCCCCTAAAAATGTATGTAGCAGTTGGCTAAGTCAGGATTCCCAGTATTGTGTGATGTTTCTGTGTGCTATAAATCCTGCCTCTGTGCTGTTGTATTAGTGAGGCAGAATGCAATGTGTAAGACTGTACTGTGCCTCCAGGCAAGCTCTTGAGATTTAATGGAAAGAGAAGCAAGCAGAGAGTTGGGGACATCATACAAACGAAAGCGGTGCTAGAAGTACAGCACATGGTTTGGACCCAGGACACCTGCACCTCAGAAGGTCCCAGTGTCGGCGAATGTTGACGGCAAGGACTTTCCTCCAGAGCCCGAAGACAAAGCCTTTCCCTGCAGCCAATGCCCTCAATTTGGACTTGTAGTCTACTGGACAGTGACAGAATACAATTTCTCTTTGTTAAAGCCATCTACTTGTGGTATTTCTGTTATAGCAGAACTAGATGACTAAGACAGCTATTGATATATAGAATAACTTGGATGAATCTCTGGGAAATTATACTGAGTGAAGAAACCAGTCTCAAAATGTGACCTGTTGTATGTTACATTGCTCTATGTTGTATTCTTGAACTGACAAATTTATAGAGATGAGAAGAGTTTAGAGTCAAAGCTGGGGGGAAGAAGGACATGTGGCTATAAAGGGATAGCACAAAGGTTCCTTGTGGTGATGGAACTGTCCTTTATCTTGACTGTAATGGTACTCACATACATTCATACATGTGACAAACTTGTATGGAACTATGCACATACAGATACAGACACAAATGAATGTGTATAAAATTAGAGAAATCTGAAGATGATCCATGGATTGGAACCATGTTGGATCTGGCTGTGATATCGTAGTATAGTTTTGCATAACATTATCATTGGAAGAAACTGGGAAAAGTGTTTATGGGATCTTGATATATTGTCATGGATTGAATTGTGTGCCCAAAAAATACATGTAGCCATGTTGCTGGGCCATGATTCCTAATATTTTGTGATTATCCCCCATTTTGTGATTTTCCTGTGCTGTATGTTAAAGGATTAGGGTGGGATTGTAAATCCCTCCATAGGATTACCTCTGTGCTCCACTGTAAAGGGACTTTCCCTGGAGCATGGCTTACCACACTCTCAACCCTTTCATCCTACAAGAGATAAAAGGAACGAGAAGCAGGCAGAGAACTGGGAACCTCACACCGTCAAGAAAGCAGCACGGGGAGAAGAGTGCATTCTTCAGACCTGAGGTTCCTGCGTTAAGGTGCTCCCTGGACAAAGAGATGGAATACCAGACTGTCCTCCAGAGCTGACAAGGGGGAAAGCCTTCCCCTGGGGTGGACATCCTGAATTTGGACTTGCAGCCTACCAGACTGCCTAAGAAAAAACTTTCCTTTGTTAATGCCATCCATGCTGTGGTATTTCTGTTAGAGTAGCACTTGCTGACTAGAACAATTGTTTGTTACAATTGATTGTGAATCAACAGTTATCTCAAAACAATTGTTTTTCTTTAAAAAATACATGTAAAACACTTAGTAAATTAGTAATATAAGGTTGTCTTCTTACTCTTCTCATCCTCCTACTACCTCTCTTCCTCCTTTTTCTTCTTCTCACCAGCTAATATTACGTTCTCAAAATCATTTTGGGAAATCAGTCTGTTCTGTGTGACTCCTGGAGGTTCATAGGGTTGTATTTGGCAGTTGAGAGATGCAGGGATGCAGATGCGGGCTGGGTGTTAAAGATGGTGGATGCCGTCTGTGGCTCCATTTGAGCTCCAGGAAGCTAAATGTTCCCATGGAGCCTATTGCTGGCCAGAAGCTCCCAGATGGTAAGTGCCTGGTATGTAAGTCTGACAAACTTGTTTCTACCCTGGCAGATGAAATTACTCAGAATCCCTCAGAAGAACAGGCCCTCTCTGGGTGCAGAAAAAAAAGACAGTCAGTTGCTGTTGAGTTGACTCTGACTCATGAAAATCCTTTATAGGGTTTTCAATAGCTGATTTTTTTGGAATGCCCAGACCTTTCTTCCAGAGTGCCTCTGGGTGGACTTAAACATCCAAATTTGTGGTTAGCAACTGAGTATGTTAGCCATTTGTACTACCCAGAGACTCCAAAGTGGAGTATAAAAGCTGGAGTTTCCTTAAACCAAAGAATGGAGTGAGAATATTTCTGCAGTTACCAAGGTATAGATTTTCTCCCCTGATAAGGAACATCAGACTTCCCTATGAAGGACTTTTTGATAAAAACTATTTTGAGTATCAAGAAGCCGGATACTGGAGCCACCGAGTGGCCACAGCATCTTTGTGGCCTTCGATGCTTGTAATCTTGGCTTGAGCCTATATCAAAATAAGAAATAAATGTCCCAAGAATGCTACCACATCTAGCAGCTAAGAAGGAAGTCTTGGTCATGACTTGGGCTTCAGGAAAACCTCATTGTTGCACTAAACCTTGTCAGGCTTTACTGAATTTGAGAGGTCATGGTCAATACCTTCTCCAGCAATTTTGAAGAGACCTCCAATTTTAAACATAATCTTTGATGGCACTTGGCTTGGCTTGGCTTTTTAATTTAATAAGTGTCGAGATCATGCAGCTGACTAGATCCCAAGAGACCTGATTCGGGTTTCAGAGATCAAACTAGCAAGTTCAGTCTCCAGACTGGTGGCAAACTGGGATCACCCTCCCCCAAACCACACGAGGCTGCATCCTTTTTAGTAGGAAATAACAGAAAAGTTTATTAAGGGAAAGTACGTTCCAAAGAGGGAACAGGTCAATCTCCATGAGTAGAAAAAGACCCCACAATAGATTTTGGGGGTACTTTTTATAGATAAAATCAGGGATGATGTCATAGATGGAAGGGGAAGTAGTAACTTGCCTTCTGATTCCGCCAGAGGAGACGGTAGCCACCTTACAACTAACAAGAGGAACTGTCTTATTTGCATCACAACTGCCAGGAAGAATCCACATCTGCAATACAAACTGTCAGGGAGAACTGTTGGTATGTGGCAGATCAGGTTCCCCTGGCAACCTTGTCAATACCGCGTTAGCCCCAGAAAAATGTTACAGACTCTGGAGTAAAATATCTTAGTATGTGGCGGCAGAGATCGAGTTCCCTAGCTAACCTTGACAATGAGTACAATGCAGGGAGAAAGCCCTCACCTGCCCAACAGCAGGAACTCCGGAGGGAAAAGGCTCTCCTGTTTGTAAGGAACCCTGGTAGCGCAATGATTAAAACCATTGGCTGCTGACTGAAAGGTCAGTGGTTTGAATAGACGACAGTTAGGTCCCGGGAGAAAGGTGTGGCAGTCTGCTTCTACAGATTCCAGCCTTGGAAACCCTAGGGAACAGGGGGCCTCTGTTAGTAAGAACTGACTTGATAGCAATGGGCTTGGATTTGTGGTGGTTGTTTTTTTTAGTGTATTGTATTTGTTTTGTCATTGAGAGTACACACAACTAAACAGACACAAATTCAGTAGTTTCTGTGTGTTCATTCAGTGACACTGATTACATTCCTTATGTGACTGTTCTCATCCTCCTTTTCTGAATTATTCCTCATGTCTAATTTTTTGAATCACTATTGCCAAGTCAATTCCACATAGATAGCTCTTAAAAGAGCACAATGTGCATGGCAGACATTTCTTACATGGCAGACATTTCTTGCTAGTTAAATGAACTATTTTTCAGTCTTAAGGAGACTTCAGGGCCTATTTTTTGTTTAAGATTTAAAGATTATCTCAGGAAAATAGTTTCAGGGTAAAACTGGAAGCTGAAAAGCCCCCCTCCCCCACACTGCAAGGCGGGGAAACTGAGAGGCGTTGTTTCAGATCACTCCCAACACAACAGGCTGGAAAAGACTTGACCTTCACATTCCACAAACCCCAAGTGGTGATGCTAAGGGTGGAGCTCCCTGAGTCACCACTGTAGATTTAGTAAGTTATAGGCAATGAATGACTCCTCTTGTCTTGATAATCAGGCTGTAACCAATGGTAAAAGATAAAATGATGAAAGAATTCCACAGGAGGCCAGGAAGGACAGGGAAGTAACTTGTGATTGAGCATTCTTCTTTCAGATTGCTGTCCAGGTGGCATCTAGGACTGCTTTGCTTTCCTTGATGGCTAGTGATGGCCTGCAAGATTACAGAGCAGTGGACTTCCACCCAGTTGACCCCCACCCAGTCAACCCCCCACATGCCCTGACTGCCCACGTTGTTCCCTGCATCTACATGTGGCCTTTCCCTTTAAATACCCAGACCTTGCCTGACAAATTCAGTCAGGTGCTGAGGACAAGAACACTCTCCGCCTCTTTGCAATATTGGCTTGCAAATAAAATCTTCAATCATTCACCTAATCTCCTGTCTCTGAGATTGGCTTTAGCAGCAGGTAGCCGAACTCTGCTGTTTGTCTAGTAACAAGGGTTATATCCAAACTTCATGTCTCCAGGAAGTCTGGAATTTGGGAGAATTTGAAATTCTGTTCTGCTTTTTTCACATTTAATCAGGATTCTTCTACGAAATTATTGATAAAAACGTTCAGTAATGGTAGCAGAGCACCATCCAGTTCTTCTGGTCTTACGGTGAAGGAGTCAGTGGTTCATGGAGGCAATTAGCCACACATTCCACATCCTCCTCCTATTTTTGACTCTTTTGTCCTCTGTTGTTGCAGGCAAGTAGAGGCCAATTAATTGTTATGACTTGAGGGGCCACTTTCAACCTTTTAAGATCCCAGGCTCTCCATGATGAACTAAGAGGTGGAATAGAGGCACTAAACATGTTATTAGGCCAATTAACTGAGATTGTTAGGGTCCGTGATTTTCAAGATGCGACACTGTTACTTTAAAGGTTAAATTTTATTAAAAAATATGCCCAATAGGAAAAATACTGGTGCACCAGGGACGCACCCCAAGCTACACAGAGCAGGGGGTGACGGGGAGTTTCCTCAGTGCCCAGTATTTAAGTCGTGAGATTGCAAAGTAGGGAGGGTGAACTGACCTTTACATTGATTGGTTAACTCCTATTAGTTGTAAAATGTGGTCAAGGACTAGGGGTCACTTGCAGGCTGTCACTTGCAAGGTTGCCCCCAGGCTTGTCTTGTGACAGTGTTTTGTAAGATAAAGGTAAGATTATTCTATGGTATTTTCTGCTATTAAGTTGTTTCCTGGGGCTTTCTTCAATACCTCCAATTTTTACCGGGCCCTTCCTCATTTCAACAAGATATCCAATGAAACCATGTCCCTAAACTTCCAAACCAAGAAGCCAAATATCATGAGGATTTGCTTGTACATAATCAGCCTCAGCAGCTACTCTGTCTCTCTCTCCCTATTTGTCATTGTTATAAATGTATCTACCACATAATTTTTGCCAATCCAACATTTTACAGGTTGAATTTTTACAGTAATTACATTTATAGGTGGTGCAACAAGATATTTCCATCATCACAAAGATCATCATTATATTTCTGTAACTTCTAGTGCCCCCTTTCCCTTCTCTCCTTCCCCTGTAATCATTAATATGTTCTATTCTCCATACATTTATCTTTTCTTGTCTTTTCATATAAATGAGTGTTTCAGTCAGCTAGAGCTGCTCTAAGAGAAATATCACAGAGTAGATGGCTTTAACAAGTGAAAGTTTATTCTTACATAATCTGGTAGGCTGCAAGTCCATGTTCAGGGTGTCCACTCCAGGGGAAGGCTGTCCTCCTTGTCAGCTGTAGAGGAAAGTCCATTATTGCACCAGTCTTTGTCCAGGGAGCACCTTAATGCAGGAACCTCAGGTCTGAAGGATGCCCTCTTCTCCCGGTGCTGCTTTCTCGATGGTGTGAAGTTCTCAATTCGCAGCCTGACTCCCTTTCCTTTTATCTCTTGCAGGCTGAAAGGATTAAGGGTGGGGCAAGCCACACTCCAGGGAAACTCCCTTTACAGTGGAGCAGGGAGGTGATCTTATAAAGGGATTTGCAATCCCATCCTAGTCCTTTAACATACAGCATAGGAAAACCACAAAATGGAGGACAGTCACAAGATACTGGGAATCATGGCCCAGCCACATGGCTACACATATTTTGGGGGGGACGCAATTCAGTCCATGACAATGAAGTCATACAATATTTGTCCTTAAGATTTCACTTCTTTTATTGACTGAGTAGTATCACATTTTGTTTATCCATTCACCTGTTAATGGGCTTTTAGGCTGTTTCTACCTTTTGGCTATTGTGACCAGTACTGTAATGTACACTGGTGTACAAGTCTCTTGAGTTTCTGCTTTCAAATCTTTTGAGTAAATACCTAGGAGTGATACAGATCATATGATAATTTTATTTTTAGTTTTTTTGAGGACTCAACACATTGTTTTCCACAACAGCTGTACCACTTTGCACTCCTACTAGCAATAGGTTAGGGTTCTAATTTCTTGAAATCCTTGCCAACACTTGTTTTCTATTTGTTGTTGTTATTGTTTGTTTTATCTTAGCTATCCTGGTGCAGATGAAATGCCATCTAATTGTGGTTTTGGTTTGCTTCTCTATGATGGCTAGTGACACTGAGCATCTTTTCAACAATTTCATGAACTTTTGAAAGTCCTCTTCAATGGAATGTTTATTCAAGCCTTTTATCTACTTTAAGATTGGGTTATTTGTCTTATTGTTGTTAACTTGTTGAAGTTTTATATCTAATTTGGTTATTAGGTGCTTGCTGGATATATGGCTGCTGAAGATAGTCTCCCAGCTTATCTTTCACTTTATTTTTAATTGTATTTTTATTGCGATTAAGTGAAAGTTTACAATCCAAGTTAATTTGCTATATGAAACCCTCAACATACACCTCTATGCAACTCTGTCTGCTCTCCTCACACTGTGACAGCACAGTCCTCCTGTCTACTCTGTATTTCCAGTATTCAGTCAGCCAGTACCTGTTCCCTCCCCTCTCACTTCTAGACAAGAACTGGTCAGATCGTCTCATTCATACATTTAAGCCAAAAAGTACACACACCACCTGCGTCACTCTATATCTTATAACCCAAACCCGTTACCATCAAGCCGATTCCAACTCATAGCAACCCTATAGGTCAGGGTAGAACTACCCCATAGAGTTTCCAAAGAGTGCTGGCACCTTTGAACAGCCAACATTTTTAGGTTAGCAGATGTAGCACTTAACCACTATGTCACAAGGGTTTCCCTGTATCTTATAGTCCAGGCTAATTTTTGTCTGAAAAGTTGGCTTCAGTACTGGTTTCAGTTCTGGGCTAGCAGCAAGCCCAGGGGCCATGTTCTCAGGTACCCTCCAGGGTATTGGACTGTCACAGAGTGAATTGTGTTCTCCCTAAAAAAGCTATGTAGCAGTTTAGCTAGGCCATGATTCCTGGTATTGTGTGATGTTCCTCCATGTTGTAAATCCTACATTATGATGTCAGTGAGGGTGGATGGGCAGCAGTTGTATTGGTGGGGCAGGACTCAATGTGTAATTTTTTTTTTTTTTTTGGCCTTCAGGCAGTCTCTTGAGATATAAAGGAAAGAAGCTAGCAGAGGGATTTGGGGACTTCACACCATCAAGAAAGCAGCACCAAATGCACAGCACATCCTTGTGACTTGAGATTTCTGCACTGAGATGCTCTCAGACCAAAGAAAGACTGAGATAACACAAGCACCTTCCTTCACAGCCAACAGACAGAGCACACTTCCTGGAGCTGGCCCCCTGAATTCAGATTTCCAGCCTACTGGACTGTGTGAAAATAAACTTTTCTTTGTTAAAGCCATCTACTCTTGGTGTTTCTGTCAGGGCAGTACCAGGTGGCTAAGAAATGGACCATAAAGTCTGGTCTTTTAGTAGAGTTCTAGATCTGCACTCCCCTGTTTCTCATGCTCTGTCAGAGACTCTACATTGTGTTCCCTGTAAGGGAAATCTTTGTTAGTGGGTGGGCACCATGCACTTCTAGTCTCCTGATGATGTAGTCTCCCAGTCATATAGACTCTTCTGTCTTCTGGGCTCATATTTCTTTCATCTTTGATGTTCTAGGTTTTCATTTGTTCCATGCTGGTTGAGACCAATTGATATTCCTTCGATGGCAGCTTACTGGCACTTAAGACTCCAGGCTCTGCTCACCAGTATGTTGATGTAGAATTTTTTCTTTAAAAAAAAAAATTAGTTGAGATGAAGAAACCAATCACCAACTTTGTTTGGAAAGGAAAGAAACTCCGGATAAGGAAAACACTACTGAAGAAGAACAGTGTGTGAAGCCTCTTACTACCCGATTTTAGAACTTATTACACTACCATAATAGTCAAAACAGTCTGGTACTGGTACAAAAAGAGACATATAGACCAATGGAACAGAGTTGAGACTCCAGAGATGCCACCATCCTCCTGTAAACAGTTGATGTTTGACAAAGACCCTAGGATTCTAAATTGGGGTCAAAACAGTCTCTTTGACAAACGGTGTTGGCAAAATTGGTTATCCATCTGCAAAAAATTGAAACAAGACCCATATCTCACACCTTACACAAAAACCAACTCAAATTGGATAAAAGACCTAACTATCAAACCTGGTCCCTAGGGTCGCCATGAGTCGGATCCGACTTGATGGCACTTGGCTGGCTGGCATCAAACCTAAAATGATAAAGGTTATGCAAGAAAAAATAGGGTCAACAATGGCAGGGTTAATACGCAGTGTAGACAGACTTGAAAATCTGACAAAGCTCAATCAACAGAAAATAGATAAATGGGAACTACTAAGAATCAAACACTTTTGCTCATCCAAAGACTTTCTAAAAAGAATTCAAAGACCACTCACAGAATGGGAAAAAATATTTGGCAACTACATATCAGATCGACATCTGATCTCCACAATCTACAAGGTACTGCAAAATATCAACAAGAAAAAGGTAAATAATCCAATTAAGTGATGGACAAAGGTGAAGGGCAGACACTTTTCTAAAGAAGATATCCAGGCAGCCAAAAGACACATGAGGAAATGCTCTTGATCATTAGGTGTTAGAGAAATCCAAATCAAAACTATAATGAGATATCATCTCACTCTAACAAAGTTGGCCGTCGTCCAAAAAACACAGAACTACAAATGCTGGAGAAGCTGTGGAGAAATTGCAACTCTCCTACACCTCTGCTGGGAATGCAAAATGGTACAACCTCTCTGGAAAGCA
This sequence comes from Heterohyrax brucei, assembly GCA_028571685.1. NCBI lineage: Eukaryota > Metazoa > Chordata > Mammalia > Hyracoidea > Procaviidae > Heterohyrax > Heterohyrax brucei. The sequence continues at coordinate 37,608,630 of CM053145.1, forward strand.
ATTTGGCACTGGAAAGAGATATATCATTTGATGCAGTAATTCCACTGCTTGGAATATATCCTACAGAATTAAGGACAGTCACACAAACAGAGACATGCACAGGAATACTTATTGCTGCACGGTCTACCACTGGAAAAAGATAGAATCAACCAAGATGCCTGATAACAGATGAATGGATAAGCAGACTATGGTACATACATTCAGTGGAACACTATGTAATGATAAAGAACAATGATGATTTTAAGAGCATCTCATAACTGGGTTTGAACTGGAAGACATTATGTTGAGTGAAACCATTCAGCAGCACAAGGACAAATATTGTATGAGACCCTTACTGTAAGGACTTAAAAGAGACTCACGTACAGAAGACTCTTTGGCAGCTACAAGGGAGGGGAGGGAGGCAGGTAGAGAGCTGGTTATAGATTAGATAGTTGATAGAAATTTGGTTGGGTGAAAGCAATGACAGAACACACCAGTGACAGCACACAAACCACCAGGGAGAAGATCATCTTTACTGGACTTCAGCATAAACTGAAAATTCTTCTATTCCTAGCCTAATACCACAAGGATAGAGCAGCAGGGTGAGAGTCTCCTGCACCCCATATTGGTGAGTGGCATCTGGGGTCTTAAAGCTTGTAAGCTGCCTCCTGAATGAAGTACATCAACTGATCCTATCTCAGCTGGGTCAGAAGAACTTGGGGGAAAGAGAACCCAGGAGACAGAGAGATCCATGTAAGTGGGTGACTACCCTGACACGTGACTGGAGGAACCGGATAGTGTCCAGCCACCACCAGTGATAACCGTGATGGGGCTCACGAAGTTGAGCCTCACTGGCAACATGAGAATAACAAGGGGTGCACCCCTGAGATCTCCACTAAAAGACTGCAATTGATGGTTCAGGGGCCTCAAGGTTCTCCTGGGAGCATGACACCTGACCCTGACGCTGCCTGTGTCTATAAATCATAATGGAGCTCAACTCGTTGGACAGGAATGGATTGGATTTGGTGACACAGAGTGGCCTTGTGTGTGCACTTTATGGTTCTATGCATCTATAGGATGTCGCCCTTCTGACATCTTGCTGGAGGCAGGGGAGAAGGTGGAGAGGAGGGGACAGGAGATTGTTAGTAGGACACGACGTATGTAGAACAGAGAGGAGAAGTGTGCTGTCTCAGGACAGGGAGAGCAGTGGGAGCTGCACAGAGGGGGCATGCAAATTTATAAAGGATTGTACATTTTCACTCAATCATAATAATAATAAAAAAAGCTAGAAATAGAAATACCATATGATCCAAAAATCTCACTGCTTGAAATATGTAGACAGAAATAAGGGCTATTCCGACTCAACAGCACTTGGCTGGCTGGCATACAGACAGATACATGCACACGAATATGTTTTGCAACACTGTCCACTATAGCTAAAAGATGTCATCAGCCTAGATGCTGATGACAGATGAATGGATAAACTATCAACAGATGAATGGATAAACTAACTATGGTATATTTACACAGTAGAACACAATGCAATGATAAAGAACAATGACGATTTTAGGAAACATAATCTGGAGTCACCTGGAACACATTATGCTGAGTGAACTCAGTCAGCTGCAAAAGGACAAATGCTGTATGAGACCATTTTATCATAAGGACTTAAGAAAAGGTTTATACACAGGACAAAATAATCTTTGACAGCCACAAAGATGGGAAGGGAGAGGTGGGATATTCATAGATTACATAGTCAATAGGAATTCGCTTGGGTGAAGGGAGGAACAACACACAGTAGAAGAGAGTTCAGCACATCTGGACTACACTATAAGCTAAAAGGTTTCCTAAATACAACTTAACATTTTAAAGGACAGAGTCTTTAACAAGGACAGGAGTTTGGGGACCATAGTTTTATGGCACAGATCAATTGGCATAACTAATTTTTTTTTATTGTGACTGAAAGTAGTATACAATCCAAGTGAAATTTGCATGCCCACCTATCTGCAGTTCCCTCTGGTCTCCTTGCCCAGTGACAGCACTCTTCCTTTCTGTTCTAAGCATGTTGTATCCTGCTAACAGTCTCCCATCCCCTCTTTCCACCTTCTCCTCTCCTTTCTAGTTAAGAGGCCAGTAGGACAGCACCCGTAGCTACAGAGAACCATATAGTGGACACACGATATGGTCGCTTTATGTCCCTGAGTCCAGTCCATTCCTATCTGCAGAGTTGTCTTTAGTGGCGAATAATGATCAGGGCAGCAGAAGGTCTAAGGGCCATGCTCCCAGGGAAAGTATTGGGCCGCTGGGCCACCGGTTGCAGTATTTTAGTGGAGTTCTTGAGGTGCACCCCTCTTTTTCGTGTACCTTGCCACTGGGACCCGACATTGCATGCCCCACCATGGCTGTCTTTGGTGGTGGCCAGGCACCATCTGGCTTTTCTGATCACACGTTGATATAGTCATCTACACACATGGGTCCTTCTGTCCTCTGGGCCCTTTTTCTCTTATGTCTTTGTTGCCCTTGGTGATCATCTGTTCCTGCTGAGTTGGGACCATTTGGTGTACTTCAGATGGCAGCTTGGCAGCTTTTAAGACCCCACATGCCACTCACCAGTGTGGGGTGTGAAAGAATCTCTCAGCAAAATGCTAATTATGCCAATTGGCCTAGATGTTCCCTGAGAGCATGGTCCCTGAACCCTCACTCCTGCTACTCTGTCCTTGGAATATTGGGTTAAGATGGGAGGAATAATCATGTTATGTTGAAGTCCAGTTAAAACTGATCTTCTTTCTAATGTGTACTGTCATTGATATCACCCAACCAACTTGGCTGGCTTAGCATCTAATCTATACCTCACCCTCTCCCTCACTCCCCACCCTTGCTGCCATCAAAGACTCCTTTCTTCTATGCGTAAGTTTGTTTTTAAGTTCTTGTTGTAGGGGTCTCATACAGTATTTGTCCTTTTCCCGCTGACTACTTTCACTCAACATAATGTCTCCCAATTGAAACCAGGTTATGAGATGATTCCTAAAATCATAATTGTTCTTTATCATTGCATAGAGTTGCATTGAGTATATATACCATAGTTTACCTATCCATTCCTCTGTTGTTGGGCATCTGGGTTGATTCCATCTTTTTGCTGTTGTGGACTGTGCTGCAATAAACATTCATGTGCATGTATCTGTTGGTGTGAATGCCCTTGATTCTGTTGGATATGTTCCAAGCAGTCGAATTACTCGGTCAAATGATATATCTATTTCCAGCTTTTTAAGGAAGTGCCAGAATGCTTTCCAAACAAGTTGTGCCTTTTTGCAATCCCACCAATAGTGTAGGAGAGTTCCAAATTTCTCCACAGCCTCTCCAATATTTGTTGTTTTGTGTTTTTGGATACCAGTCAACCTTGTTGGGGTGAGATGGTATCTCGTTGAAGTTGTGATTTGAATTTCTTTAATAGCTAATGATCATGAGCATGTCCTCATGTGTTTTTCGGCAGCCTGGATCTCCTCTTTAGAGAAGTGTCTGTCCTTCTCCTTTGCCCACAGCTTAATTGGATCTTTATCTTTTTCTTATTGATATTTTGTAGTACCTTATAGATTATAGAGATCAGACTTCGGTCTGACATACAGTTGCCAATTTTTTTTCCCCATTCTGTGGGTGGTCTGTTAATTCTTTTGATAAAGTCTTTGGGTGGGCATAAGTGTTTGATTCTTAGTAGTTCCCATTTATCTATTTTCTGTTGATTGTGTTTTGTCACATTTTGAAATCTGTCTACCTTGTGTATCAAAGCTTCTGTTGTTGATCCTATTTTTTCTTGAATGAGTTTTATCATCTTACATTTGATATTTAGGTCTTTTATCCAGTTCGGATCCGACTCGATGGCACTTGGCTTGGCTTGGCATCCAGTTCGAGTTAGTTTTTGTACAAGGTATGAGATATGGGTCTTGTTTCAAGTTATTGCAGATGGATATCCAATTTTGCTGGCACCATTGTTTGAAGAGACTGTTTTTACCGGAGTTTAAAATCTTAGGGCATCTGTAGAATATCAATGGTTCATAGGGGGAAGGTGGCATCTCTCGGACCTCAGCTCTATTCTGTTGATCCATCTGTCTCTTTTTGTACCAGTATCAGTCTGTTTTGACTACTGAGGCAGTGTAATAAGTTATCTAAAGTTGGGTAGTGAGATGCCTCCCATTGTGTTCTTCTTCAGTAGTGCTTTACTTTCTGGGGCTTCTTCCCTTTCCAAAAAAACTAGTGATTTGATTCTCCATCTCATTAAAAAGTGTCACAGGAATTTGTGTGGAATTGCATTATGTAAGTAGTTTGCTTTGTGCAAAATTTTCACAAACATTTTCACAATGTTAAGTCTTCCTATCCATCAGCAGGTAGGTTTCTACATTTATGTAAGTCTCTCTTAGTTTCTTGTAGTAAGGTCTTGTAGTTCTCTTTGTAAAGGTCTCTTATTTCTCTGGTTAGATTTATTGCTAGGTGTTTTTATCTTCTTAAGGGCGATAGTAAATGGTATTGATTTGGTAATTTCGTCTTTAATAGTCTCACTGTTGGCATAAAGGAATCCTACTGATTTAATTATGATTTACTTATGTTTATCTTGTATCCTGAGACTTTACCAAACTCTTCTGTCAGTCTGAGTAGTTTGCTTACGGATTCTTTAGGATTCTTTGCATATACAATCACATCATTTGCAAACTGGGAGATTTTTAGTTCTTCTTTGCCAATGCAGATGCCCTTATTTCTTGGTCTTGTCTAATTTCTCTGGCCAGAACTTCTAGTGCAATGTTGAACAGGAGAGGTGAGAGTGGGCAAACATATCTAGTTATCATTCCCAAGGGAAATTGTTTCGGTCTCTTTCCATCTAAGATGATGTAGGCAGTTGGCTTTGTATAAATGGCCTTTACTGTATTGAAGAATTTGCCATCTATTCCTATTTTGCTGAGAGTTTTTAGCATGAATCAGTGCTGGACTTCATCAAATGCTTTTTCTGCATCAACAGACAAAATCAGGTGATTCTTGTTATTTATGTGGTTGATCATTTTTATTGTTTTTCTGATGTTGAACCAGACTTACATCCCTGGTATGAATCCAACTTGGTCATGATGAATTATTTTTTGATATGTTTCTGTATTCTACTCACAATACTCAAGTATCTTGTTGATGATTTTTGCATCTAGTTTATGAGTAGTATTGGAGCAGACTCCACGTCCTGATTGGCAAAGACACTGCCCTACTTCTAGAGTCACTGGTGGGCCATCAGCTGACCCTGTGAGGTGAGCCAGTAAAGGCTGGAAGAGATGTTGTCATGATACACTGCAGTTATTTCTTTAGGCAGTTTTATATTGAAAGGTAAAAGGTATGTGACAGCTTCCAAATTCAGTCAGGTTTTCAGATGTGCAAGTCCCTCTTCCCAGCTGGCAAAGTAAGCACCTCTGTATTCAACCCCAGATGCTGTTAACTAGTTCAAAATATGGATAGGCTACTATCCTTCTGTCATCTGCTGCTGGGCCCCACCCATAAGGGTACACTGTGAAGAACATCGCATTTCTGCCAGAAAAGCACTCCCCAGGCAAGCACTGCCACCCCGCCTGGGAATTAGACCCTGCTGAGGCAACTCTGCCTCCCAGTTGAGCAAGATGGAGTTCCACACAAGCTCTACCGCCCTCTGTAGAATATGTGAATCAATGGCAGAGGTTCAGTAAGAGAGGGTGGAGGAGCCTATGTGCAGATTCCAGAGCTAGGCTCTCAAAATGTGGCTATTCTGCCCACCAATCCCATCAGCAGTGTGTCTGTGCTTTGCTGCCAGTTAAGCCCCAGCTCTGCCCGCCAGCTAAGACAGAACAAAAAAGTTAAAATAGTGAGTTACCTTCAGTCCTTGAGAGCTGGCACTCAACAAGGTGGGGGTCGGCAAAAGAGAAGTTTCCTGTTCAGTACTATGTAGTCCAAATTGACAGCCCTGTGCCATGTCCTAGGGCTCACTGGGTGTCCTGAAGACTCTGTTTAATTATCAGTTCAGTCCTTAATTTCCAGAGGGAATTATGGAGATGTGTGTTTAGTCCGCCATCTTGACCCACCCCCTTATTTCTAGCTTTTTAAGAAAGTGCCAAATTGCTTTCAAAGAGGCTGTATGATTTTACATTCCCACCAGTCTTTCCACAGCTTCTCCAACATTGGTTATTTTGTATTTTTTGGATTAATGCTAGCCTTACTGGGTGAGATGGCATCTCATGATAGTTTTTAATTGGGTTTCTCTAGGGGCAAATGATTATGAGCATTTCCTCATGTGTCTTCCGGCTGCCTGGATGTCTTCTTTGGTGAAATGTCTGTCCATATCCTTTGCCCATTGTTTAATTGGGTTGTCTTCTTCTTATTGATATGTTGCAGTTTGTTGTAGACTGTGGTGATTAGATCTTGATTAGATTTGTGGTTGTCAAATATTTTTTCCCAGTCTATAGGCAATTTTTTTTTCTACTCTTTTGATGAAATCTTTGGATGAGCATAAATGTTTGATTTTCAGTGGTTCCCATTTATCTACTTTCTCTTCTGCTATTTGTGCATTGTTAGTAATATTTTGTAATCTGTTTATGCTGTGTATTAGGGCTTCCAGTGTTTTCCCTGTTTTTTCCTCCATAATCTTTACCATTTTAGATTTTATATTAGGTCTTTGATCCATTTTTGAGTTAGTTTTTGTGCAAGGTGTGAGATATGGGTCTTCTTTCAGTATTTACAGATAGGTATCCAGTTTGGCCAACATCGTTTGTTCAAGAGACTTTTTTTTCCTCAGTTCACGGTCTTTGGACTACTCATAGGTGGATGGTGTTTTTTTCTGGATTCTCTATTTTGTTCCATTGGTCCATGTATCTGTTTTTGTGCCAGTACCAGGCTGTTAGGCTACCATGCTAGTATAATGGGTTCTGAGGTCAGGTAGTGTCAGGCCTCTTACTTTCTTCTTCTTCTTCAGTAATGTTTTACTTATCCGGGGCTTCTTCCTTCTCCATGTGAAGTTGGGATTTGTTTCTCCACCTCGTTAAAGAATGACATTGGAATGTGTATTTGGATTGTGTGGTATATATAGATTGCTATGAGTCAGATCCGACTCGATGGCACTTGGCGGTTGGCTTGAGTAGAATAGACATTTTCATTATGTTATGTCTTTCTATCCATGTGCAGGTTGGGTTTCTCTACTTAAGTAAGTCTCTTTTGTTTTCTTGCAGTAGGGTCTTGTAATTTTCTTTGTATATTGTCTCTTACATGTCTAGTTAGATTTATTCCTAGGTATTTTATCTTCTTGGGGGCTATTGTAAATGGTATTAATTTGGTGATTTCCTATTTGTTGGCCTCTTTGTTGATACAAAGGAATCCAATGGATTTATTTGTGTTTATCTTTTAGCTAGAAACTTTGCTGAACTCTTCTATTAATTGCAGTAGTTTTATAATGGATTCTTTGGGGTGTTCTATGTAGAAGTTTGTATCAGCTGTGTTTTAGTCAGCTAGTGCTGCTCTAACAGAAATACCACAGCATGTATGGCTTTAACAAAGGAAAGTTTATTCTTATGCAGTCTGGTAGGGTATACATCCAAATTCAGAACATCCTCTCCAGGGGAAGTCTTTCCTTCTTGTCAGCTTCAGAGGAAAGTCTGGTATTGCATCAGTCTTTGTCCAAGAAGCATCTTCACACAGGAACCTCAGGTCTGAAGAACGTGCTCTTTTCCCGGTGCTGCTTTCTTGATAGTGTGAGGTTCCAAATTCTCTTCTTGCTTCCCTTTCCTTTTATCTCTTGTAGGATGAAAGGATTAAGGGTGGGGCTAGCCGTATTCCAGGGAAACTCCCTTTACAGTGGAGCAGGGAGGTAATCTTATGAAAGGATTTACAGTCCCACCCTAATCCTTTAACGTACAGCACAGCAAAATCACAAAGTGCAGGACAATGGTAGAATACAGGGAATCATGGCCCAGCCACATGGCTACACCATTTTGGGGGGGACACAATTCAATCCATGACAATCTGCAAATAAATATACTTTGCTTCTTTACAAATGCAAATGCCTTTTTTAAAAAATCTTTTCTGATTGCTCTGGCTCCAACTGTCAGAACAATGTTAAATAAAAGTGGTGACAATGGACATCCTTGTCTAGTTCCTGTTCTCAGGGGTAACTCTTTCAGTCTCTCTCCACTCAGGATGACGTTGGCTGTTGGCTTTGTATAGAAGCCACTTACTATGTTGAGGAACTTCCTGTCTATTCTTACTTTGCTGAGAGTTTTTAGCATGCATTGTGTTGCACTTTATCAAATGCCTTTTCTGCATCAATAGACAAAATCAGGTGATTCTTATCTTTCATATTATTTACGTGGTTGACCACATTAATTATTTTTCTGATGTAAAACCAGCGTTGCATCCTTGGTATGAATCCAAGTTGGTCGTGTTGAATTATTTTTTTTGAAGTGTTGAATTCTCTTGGCAAGGATTTTGTTGATTGTTTGATTTCTTGATGGCTGTTCTTAGGGGTGTTGATTGTGGATCCGAGTAAAATAAAATCCTTTACAACTTCAATATTTTCTCTGTTTACAGTGAAGTTGCTTATTGGTCATGTAGTGAAGATATTTGTGTTCTTTATGTTAACAGGAAACCTTGGTGACATAGTGAGTTAAGTGCTACATCTGCAGCTCAAATTTCTTCCAGGCGCTCCTTGGAAACTCTGTGGGACAGTTCTACACTGATCTATAGGGTCGCTATGAGTTGGACCCAACTTGATGGCAGTGGGTTATGTTAACGTGAAATTCATACTGACGGCTACTGTCTTTGATCTTCATCAATAAATGCTTCAAGTCCTCTTCACTTTCAGCAAGCAAGGTTGGGTGACCTGCATGTTGCCAGTTGCTAATGAGCCTTCCTCCAGTTCTGATGCCATATTCTTTTTCATATAGTCTAGCTTCTTAGATTGTTTGCTCACCATACAGGTTGAATAATTGTAGTAGAAACATGTAACTCTGACGTACACCTTTCCTGACTTTAAGCCACACAGTATTTTCTTGTTCTATTTCAACGACTGCCTCTTGTTCTAAGTAACAGGTTCCTCTGGAGCACAAGCAAGTGTTCTGTAATTCTCATTCTTTACAATGTTATCCATCATTTGTCATTTGTTATGAGGCACATAACTGAATGCCTTTGCCCAGTATTGTAGAACATATGTAAACATCTTTCTGGTATGTTGCATTTTCAGCCATGGTCTATCCGACATCAGCAATGATATTTCTTGTTCTGAATCTGATTTCTGGAAGTTCCCTGTCAATATGCTGCTGGATCTCTTGCCCAGGTAGCTTTCTTTCAAGTTTTTTGGTTAGTCAAAGAAGCAATTGCATCACTGCATCCATTTGTTCAAACATCTCAATTGGCATTACATTGACTCCTGGAGCCTTGTTTTTTGACAATGCTTTCAGTGCAGCTTGGACTTTTTCCTTTAGTACCATCAGTTTTTGATCATATGCTATCTCCTAGAGTGGTTGAATGTCGATCAGTTATTTTTGGTCAGTGACTCTGAGTATTTCTTCCATCTTCTTCTTATGTTTCCTGTGTCATTTGATATTTTCCCTTGAAGGCTTCAATACTGCAACTTGAGGCTGAAGTTTCTTCGCAGTTCTTTCAGCTTGAGAAATATCAAGTATATTCTTTCCTTTCAGTTTTCCACCTCCTAATCTTTACATATTTCATTGTAGTATGTTACTTTGTCTTCTTGAGCTGCCCTTTTACTTCATCATGTCTCCCTTTTGCTTTAGCTACTCTGTTCAACAACAAGTTTCAGAGTCTTTTTCTGACATTCATTTTGGGCTTTTCTATCTTTTTAGTGACCTCTTGCTTTCTTCATGTACATTTCCTTGATGTCATTCCACTCGGGCATGGTCTTTGGTCATTAGTGTTCAATGCTCAAATGTTTTCTTGAGACAGTTTCTCAATTCAGGTGGGATATACTCAAGTTTGTACTTCAGTTCTGTGGACTTGTTTCTAATTTTCTTCAACTGTAACTTGCTTGTGAATAATTGATGGTCAGTTCCACAGTTAGCTCCTAGTCTTGTTCTGCTTGACAACATTGAGCTTGTCCATCTCCTCTTTCCACAGACATAGACAGTACATTTGCTTCCTGTGTATTCCATCTGGAGAGGTTCACATGTGCACATATTCACTGTTTATGTTGCTGAAAAAGATATTGGCAATGAGAAGTCATTGGTGTTGCAAAATTCTATGTGTGATCTCCAGCATCATTTCTATCACCAAGGCTATATTTTCCAAATACCTTACCTATTTTTTTCTAGTTCCTAACTTTTGCATTTCCATCACCAATAATTATCAATGTATCTTGATTTCATATTTGATCAATTAAAGACTGCAGAAGTTGGTAAAAATCACCAGTTTCTCCATATGTGAACTTAGTGGTTTGAATAGTTGTCGTATTAACTAGTCTTCCTTGTAAATGTTTGAATATTGTACTATCACTGACAGCATTGTACTTCAGATAGATCTTTAAAGGTTTTTTCATGATGAATATACCTGTACAGAATTTTTAAAATCAGAAAGTATGACTACTCTTATTTTGTTCTTGTCTTTCACCATTGCTTTAACTATTAGGGGCCTCTTGCCAGTTCTGTATAAAATTGAGAATTGGTTTTTCTATTTCTGTAAAGAAGGTTGCTGTTGTTTTGATAGTGATTGAGTAGAATCTAAGAATCTGAGTATTATTGACATCTTAACAATATTAAGTGCGCCAAATCCACGAGCGTGGGACATCTTCCCATTTACTTAAGTCTTTGTTTTAAAAATGTCTTCCGGCAGTCTTTGATAGTTTTCAATGTATAAGTCCTTCACATCTCCAGTTAAGTTCATTACCAGGTGTTTTATTCTTTTAGATGCTATTAGAAATGGAATTATTTCCTTAATTTCCCTTTCAGATTTCTCATTGCTGATGTGTAGACGTCCAACTGATTTTTGTTTGCTAACATTGTACCCTGAAACTTTGATTAATTTCTCTGTTAGCTCTAGAAGTTTTCTTGTGGATTTTTGGTGGATTTACTATATATGAGAACACATCATCTGTGAACAAAGATAATTTTACTTCTTTTCTAGTCAGAAACCCTGCTGGCATAGTGGTTAAGTGCTACTTCTAACCAAAAGGTCATCAGTTGAAATCTGCCGGGCACTTCTTGGAAACTCTGTAGGACAGTTTTATTCTGACCTATAAGATCACTATGAGTTGGAATCAACTTGACAGTAGTGGCTTTAGCTTTTCTAGTCTAGATACATTTTATTTCCTTTTCTTGTCTTATTGCTCTGGCTAGGACTTCTAATACAGTATAAAACAGGAGTGGTAAGAGTGGGCATCCTTGTCTGGTTCCTGATTTCAGTGGGAAGGCTCTCAGTCCTTCTCCATTAACCATTTCATGACAGATGGAATATACAGTTGCCTACCCACTTTTTCCACTTTTCAGTTTCATTGGGAAGCTGCATTTCCATTTACTACGTGTGGTGCCACAAAATAGGGGACTACATGAGTGTTTGAAACTGAAAAAAACAGATGTGCACCACAAATTAATGCTTTTACATGATTTTGTGTGAGGTGTGTGCATTTTAGGTAGAAGAAAGATGACTCCAGAAAAATTTTCTTTGGTATACCGTATGCCCTTCTGGACTTTAGAGCGTGTCCAGGTTACATGGACAACATACGTCCTTTGGGAACTGGAGTGTGGAATTGGAGGAGGAGGTTAAAAAAAAATCCATTCTACCTAACAAAATTCAACCACTACTTAATGATTCTGCATGCTTCCTTTAATGAAAACACATGTTATCTACACAATAGTCAAAACAGAAAACGATGTTGGCCTTTGGCTTTTCATACATGCCCTGAATCATCTTGAGGTGTTTCCTTTCTATTCCAATCTTCTTTAGGGTTTTCATCAAGAAAGGATATTGGATTTTATCAAATGCTTTTTCTGCATCCCTAGAGATGATTATGTCATTCCTTTCTTTTGTTTTATTCATGTAGTATATTGTGTTGATTGATTTTCTAGTTTCAACAGATCCCCACATTTCTGGAGTAAATCCCACTTAGTCATGGTATATGATTCTTTTAATATCGTGTATTTTGTTGAGGATTTTTGCATCTATATTCATAAAAGATACTGACCTGTAATTTTTCTTTCCTGTGGTATCTTTGTTTTGAGTATAAGGGTTATGTCTGCTTCATAAAATCAATCAGGGAGCATTCCTTCTTACACTAAATTTTGGAGGAGTTTAAACAGTATTAATATGAATTCTCTAAATGTTAGGTAGAACTCCTCTGTGAAGCCATCTGGTCTGAGACTTTTTTTGTTGGGAAATTTTTGGTTAATATAGTCTCTTCACTTGCTGTGAGTCTATTGAGACTTCCTATTTCATTCGAGTCAGTGTAGTTCTCACAATTTTTCGGTTTCATCTGGATTATCCAGTTTGTTGCCATACAATTGCCTATAATATTCTTTCATAATTCTCTCTATTTCTATGTGGTTAGTTGTAATATCTCCTCTTTCATTTTTTATTTTAGTATTTGCATCTTTGTCAGTGTAACTAAAAGGTTTGTCAATTTTATGGATCCTTTCAAAGAATTAACTTTTGGTTTTATTGGTTCTACTGTTTTTCTATTTTTCCTTTTACATATTTTGCTCACATCTTTGTTTTTATTTTTTCATTGTGTTTTAAGTGTAAATTTACAATTCTAGTCAGTTTCTCACACAAAAACTTACACATACTTTGTCATGTGAACCTACCTGCTCTCCTCACACTGTGACAGCACACTCTTCCCCTCCACCCAATATTTCCTATGTCCATTTAATCAGTTCCTGTCCCCTCTGTTGTCTCATCCTACCTTTGTACAGAAGCTGCCCAGTTAATCTCCTGTACTTACCAAAGCCGAGAAACACACTCTTCACCAGTGTCATTTTATGTCTTATATAACAGTTCAATTTTTGTATGAGTCATTGACTTTGGGAATGGTTTCAGTTACAGGTCAGCAAAGAGTCTAGGGGTCTTGTCCTCTGGGGACACTTCAGCCTGTCAGACATCAATCTAGTCTTTTCTTCCATTCCATCAAGGTCTCTGTTGAGTTCCCATAAAAGCAGTCTTTGGTGGTAGCTGGGCACCATCTAGTTCTTCTGGTCTCATGTTGATGTAATCTCTGTTCCATGTGGCCCTTTCTGTCTCTTGGGCTTATATTTGTATCTTTGATGCTGTTCTTTCTACTTTGCTGTGGTGGGTTGAGACCAGTAATATTTCTTAGATGGCCGCTTGATAGCTTTTAAGACCCCCAGATGCCACTCACCAAAGTGAGATGCAGAATATTTAAAAAACTTAGCTATTTTGCCAGTTGCCCTAGATGTCCCCTGACACCATGGTCTTCCAGCCCCACGACCTTGCTACTCTGTCCCTCAGAGTGTTTGGTTTCATTTAGAATACATCTAAGCTTTGAGTTTAGTCCATTTGTGCTGACTTCTTTTCTACTATGTATTATCTCTCCATTTACCTAAAATAGTTCTTGTCAATTATCTAATTAGAGAATACTTTTCTCCCTCCCCACCTCCCCCCATTAACCATCAAAGAATGTTTTCTTCTGCATTTAAACCTATTCTTGACTCATTGTAATAGTGGACTCATGCAATATTTTTCTTTTGCAGTTGACTAATTTCACTCAGAATAATACCTTCCAGATCCTTCCATGTTATAAAATGTTTCCCAAATTCAATTTTGTTTTTCATTGTGGTAAAATTATCCACTGTGTGAATATACGATAGTTTGTCCATTCTTCTGTTGAAGGGCACATAGGTTGATTCCATCTTTTTGCTACTGTGAACACTGCTTCAGTGAACATTGGTGTGCATGTATCTATTTGTGTGCCAGCTCTTACTTCTTTAGGATATATTCCAAGCAGTGGGATTGCTAGATCATATGTTACTTCTATTTCCAGCTTTTTAAGAAAGCCCAAAATTGATTTCTAAAGTGGTTATACCATTTTATATCCCCACTAGTAGAGCAAAAGTTTTCTAGTCTCTCCATAGCCTCTTCAACGTTTATCATTTTGGAGTGTTTTTGATTAATGCAAGACTTGTTAAAGTGAGATGGCATCTTATTGTAGTTTTGACTTCTATTTATCTAAAGGGTAATGACTGTGAGAATTTTCTCATGTATCTGTTAGCTTTGGTTGAAGTTCCTGTTCATATCCTTTGCCTTTTTTTAGTTGGATTATTTGTCTTTTTGTTGGTGGAGTTTTGCATTATCTTGTTGATTTTAGAGATTAGATGCTGATCAGATTTGTCATAGCCAAAGATTTTTTTCTCAGTCTGTAGGCTATCTTTTGCAGTCTTTTGGTGAAGTCTTTGAATGAGTATAAATGTTTGATTTTTAGCAGTTCCTACCTATCTGTTTTTCTCTTCTGGTGTTTGTGTATTCTTAGCGATGTTTCACATGCTGTTTGTACCTAGTATTAGGACTCCTAGTGTTGCCCCTATTTTTTTCTTCCATAATATTTATTGTTTTAGATTTCATATTGAAGTTTTTGATCCATTTTGAGTTAGTTCTTCAGCATGGTGAGAGATGTGGGTCTTATTTCACTTTTTCTGCAGATAGATAAATTCAGTTATGCCAACATCAAAGAGACTGTCTTTTCCCCCAATATGGGCTTTGGGCTTTTGTCAAATATCAGCTACTCTGAGGTGGATGATTTTATGCCTAGAATTTCAATTCTGTTCCACCTATCTATGTCTATGTGTCTGTTGTTGTACCAGTACCAGGCTATTTGGATTAACATGGTAGTTTAATAGGTTCTAAAATCAGGTAATGTGAGGTGTTGGCACGATTCACACAAGACACCAGCTGCTAGTGTGATTAACATGGGACACCACTTACAGGTGTGAGAAGGGACACCACTTACTGGTGTGAAATGGGACACCACTTACGGGTGTGATGTGTGTGAGAGGCTGAGGTTGAAAAAAAGCACACTGACAACCAACTTTTAGTTTGTTGTGGCAGAAACGGGACACTCTCTCGTGAGTAGAGACTAACATCAGTTTGTTTAACCCACCAGCTTTTACTGAGCAAAGTAAACAAGCTTTCTGATGGGAAAGTGAGAAAAGACATCTTATCAGTGTTCCTTACTTCAAAAGAAGAAGTGGCATTCCCAGGGAGGAGGAAAGAGAAAGTCCTTGAACTAGTCTCAGTGAATGCTGTTTTCAGTACATACTGGTTTTCCTGTATACCGAGACAAAAGTTGTCTCAAGGGCTTTTGCCAGGCTTTTGCTGTTCTCATGACCAAGTCCCTATCTAAACACAGACAAGGTTAGGGTAAGTAGCATTTTACATTCTTTCCAAATATGCACATACCCACAATGAGGCTTCCCACTTTGTTTTCGTTCTTCTTCTTCAGTAATCTTTTACTTATCCAGGTCTTCTTCCTTTGCCATATGAAGTTGGTGATGCATTCCTCCATCTCATTAAAAAGTATCATTGGAATTTGGATTGAGATTGCATTGTATCTATAGATTGCTTTGGGTAGAAGAGACATTTTCACAGTGTTGAATCTTCCTATGTGTGAACAAGGTAGATTTTTACACTTACGTGGGTCACTTTTGGTTTCTTGAAGTAGTTTTCTTTGTGTAGGTCTTTTACAATTCTAGTTAGATTTATTTCTAAGTATTTTATTTTCTTGGGGGCTATTTTAAATGGTACTGATTCAATGACTTCTTTGATATTTTCTTTGTTGGTATAGAGGAATCCAACTGATGTTTGTATGTTTATCTTGCATGTTAATAGTTTGCTGAACTCTTCTAATAATTCTAGTAGCTTTTTTTATGTCTTCTTTAGGGTTTTGTGCATATAAGATCATATCCTTGTGAACAGAGATACGTTTACTACTTCCTGACCAATTTGGATACCCTTTATTTCTTTTTCTAAACTGATTGTTTGATCTAGAATCTCCAGCACAGTGTTGAGTAAAAGTGGTGGCAAAGCACAATCGTCTTTGGTTGCCGTTCTCAAGGGGATGTTGGCTCTTCGGTTTGTATACCAAAAAAACCCAAACCCACTGCTGTTGAGTCAATTCCAACTCAGAGTGACCCAGCAGTACAGTGTAGAACTGTTCCATAGAATTTCCAAGGAGCACGTGGCAGATTTGAACTATTGACCTTTTGCTTAGCAGATGTAAGCACTTAACCACTACTCCATCTGTCTGTGTATAGATGTCCTTATTATGCTGTGGAATTTCCCTTCTATTCCTATTTTTCTGAGAGTTGTTTAGCATGAGTGAGTGTTGGACATTGTCAAATGTCTTTTCTGCATCAATTGTTAAAATCAAGAGGTTCTTGTCTTTGGCTTTATTTATATGGTTAATTGCACAGATTGTTTTTCTAGTGTTGAACCATCCCTGCATCTGTGTTATGAATCCTACTTTTGTTTTGTTTTTTGATATGTTGTTGAATTTCAGATGTTTGTTATTTTCTTTCTTATGGTACATTTAAGATTTAGTTTGCGTTTTGTAGTTATTTGGTTGTCAAGTGAGGCTGTTGATTTGATTGTCTTCTCTCATCATGTAGGCATTTATTGCTATACATTTTTCTCTGGTGGGATAGTGGTTAATAGCTACGGCTGCTAACCCAAAGGTTGACAGTTCGAATATACCAAGTACTTCTTAGAAACTCTATGAGGGAGTTCTACTCTTTCCTATAGGGTTGCTGTGAGTCAGAATAGACTCCATGGCAGTGGGTTTGTTTTGGGTTATGCCTTCTTGAGTTTTGCCTTTTGCTATGGCTGGTTTAAGGTGCGCCTGACTCAAGCCATGGTATTTTCAATCATATAATTTGTCTGAAAATGTGGACAATGAATAAGGAGGACAGAAGAAGAACTAATGCCTTTGAATTGTAGTGTTGCAGAAGAATATTGAATGCTCCATGGACTGCCAAAGGAACAAACCAATCTATTCTGAAAGAAGCACAACCAAAGTGCTCGTTGGAAGTAAGGATGGAGAGACTGAATCTTACATACATTGAACATGTTGTCAGGAGGGATCATTTCCTGGAGAAGGGCATCACACTTGGTGAAGTGGAGGGTCAGTGAAAAACAGGAAGATCCTCAAGGAGATGGATTGACACAGTGGCTGCAACAATGGACTTAAGCATAAAGATGATTGCGGGCAATGTGGAGGACCAGGCAGTGTTTTATTCTGTTGTGCAGTGACAATGAGTTGGAACAGATTCGATGGCACTATCATGGATTGAATTGTGTCCCTCCGAAAATATGTGTAGAAATTTGGCTGGGCCAGGATTCCCTGTCTTCTGTGACTACCCTCCGTTTTGTAATTTTCTGATGTTGTAAATCCTAATCTCTGCTTGTGGTTAATGGAGTGGATTATGTTAGAGTGGAATTGGTTAGAACTGTAAAATCCTTCCTAAGATCACCTCCCTGCTCCAATGTAGAGAGGGTTTCTCTGGAGTGTGGCTTGTACCTTTATCCTACAAGTTATAAAAGGAAAGGGAAGCAGAGTTGGGAACCTCACACCACCAAGAAAGCAGCACCAGGAGAGGAGTGCGTGCTTCAGACCTGAGGTTCCTGTACCAAGATGCTACCTGACAAGAGACTGATGCAACACAAGGATCTTCCTCCAGAGCTGAGAAAGATGAAAAACCTTTCTCCTGGAGCAGACCTCCTGAGTTTGGATTTGTAGCCAACTGGGCTGTAGAATATTGCCTATGATAGCAGTCTCCACTGCGTAGGCCTTCTGTACCAATTCAGTAGACTTGAGCCAACTGTGTCTGGGTGCAGGAGGTAATACCATGCTCCAAAAGGCCCCTGGGGAAGTTTGTCTTGTTGATTCTGAAGCAAAAGCTTAGGGCCTTGCCTTTTTGTAGGGGCAGAGGCTGTGATGTCTACAGAAGCAGGCTTCTTTTCTGGGGCCACTTCTCTAGTTCACAGCAGTGGGCACCTTGTGCAGTGGTAGGTGGAAGATAGGAGAGATGATGTTTTACCATGTTCGACTAGTTGTTAATTTGTTGATCCTTGCTTGTTTGTGGTTCTCTTCTCCTCTCCAATTTAGAATGTCTCAATGCTGATTACTATTTCCTTGCTGTATTTGTTACTGTATTCACAGGAGAGGGCCTGTTTATTCAGCCGTCTTCTCAGTTTTTTTTGTTTGTGTATTTTGTTTTTGGTGTCAACCTTGAGAATGTTCAGGGTTGTACTGCTTTTCTGGGAATAGTCATCTTCCTCCCTATCAAGAGAGTAGCTGGGTGCTTCTTATGTGCATGTGAGCAAGGAAGGGCTCAGATCAAGGAAGTACCACAGTACTGTCTCAGGCTGTGCAACAGATAATTCTGAAAGCTTGCCAACTTTGGAGGAAAACAAAGGGACTTTTAAAATGTGACTGATATCATGCTGTTTGTGTTATTTTTGAAATCTTTCTTACTGTTAAGTCCTCTCTCCTTCCTTGCCTGCCTCCCTGCCTCCCTGCCTCCCTTCCTCTCTTCCTCTCTTTCTCCAGTTTTTAGAAATAGTGACTCAGCCCAACTGCTTTGGGCACATTCACATGAACCGAAGGAAAAAATTTTTTTTTTTTTTAATTTGGGTCATCATCTGGTTTAGGTGGTTGTAATGAGTGTAGCTATTAAAAATTAAAGAACCCCAAATAAACTAACAGATGGAAGCTCCTGGGCAGGAATCTTGGGCTGTCTTGCTCGTTGCTGTACCCTCCATACTTGGTACGTTTGTTTAACATTTGATATGTGGGAACCCTGATGGCATAGTGCTTAAGTGCTGTAGCTGCCTAACCCAAAGGTCAGCAGTTCAAATCTAGCAGGTGCTGCTTGGAAACTCTGTGGGGCAGTTCTGCTCTGTTCTATAGGGTCACTGTGAGTTGTTTTGTTTTGGTTTACATGAACGAAGGAATGAAAGGGGAGGTGAAACTCAGGGGTTGAAGATGACTTTTGGCAATCTCTCTCCCTTTGAAAAACATTTTTTCAGTGCTTTCAGTAGCCTCCAGAAGTTCTGAGCTATGTTGTAGGCGACAGATCCTTACTTACTGGTTTCCTTTCTTACTGCACCCCAAAGCCAGGTACTAAGGCTTCCAGGAAAATTCTTCTGGTAACTGAGCTTCTGTTGACTGTCTGAGGACTCCTTTTTCATAAGGCAAATCCCTCAGGGATTCCTGTTGCCTCTTCTCCAAGACAAGTTCCTTATGATAGTTCATGATGCTTCTTGCATGTTTTCATAAATATAGTTTAACAAGCAAAGGACTTTTCTAATGAATAAGAGGAAACAGATGGTGAAGCTCTAGAGTCCAAAGCAAAAAAACAAAGTTGTCATTGAGTCACTTTTGATGCATGATAACCTCATGTGTGTTACAGTAGAGCTGTGCTCCATAGGGTTTCAGTGGCTGGTATTTCAGAAGCAGATAATCAGGGCTTTTTTTCTCAGGTGCCTCTGGATGGACTCAAACCTCCAACCTTTTGATTAGTAGCCAAGCACATTAATTGTGCCACTCAGGGGCTCCAAAGCAAGAACCCAAACAAACTTTGATTCTAACTCTTGGCAGTCCATGTATTACAGAGTAGAGGGCTTCATAGGGTTTTCTGGGCTGACATACTCACACAAGCTGATTGTGTGGCCTTTCTTCTGCAACAATGCTGAGTGGGCTCAAATCACCAGCCTTAGGTTAGTAGTAACTACAAGCTGTCTGTGATACTCAGATACTTCCCAAAGCTATAAGAGCTGTCACTTTTTGAGCTTTTGCTTTGTGCTAGATGTCATTCTGAGTGCTCAATTTGCATGATCTCAGTTAATTCTCTGATCACTTCCTCTAAGCAGGCACTGTGGTAATTTGCCTAAGGCCATGCAGCCGGTAATTAGGCCACTCAGCACTTGAACTTGGGCAAATATTCTTACAATAATTGATATGGCCTAAAAGCCTTGATAACAGAGTTTGGGTGACCATCAGACTGTAAGTTTCATATAAGAGGTGCTGGTGGGTTGATGTGCTCTGGGACCAGGCCTCAGCAACAGGAACTCCTGGGGAATAGCATCAGCTCCAGATACTCAGTGACACTCTCCACTCTCCCTCCAGCTGAAGGTGGGTGAGATAGTACTGAAAAAGTAGAGCTTTGACTAATGTCACACTTCTCAGTAATTTTGCCTATGGCTAAAAGATATCTTTGGAAGCTCTGCCTGTGAAAGGTCAGTATCAGCTCAATCAAATTTGACTTCTAGAGAAATTTTAGAGTAACTTAGTCACAGTGGAAATATCTTTTTGCCTCATTGTTGTGGCTGGGAATAAAGCAATGTATCTTTGGGACTGTCAAAAATCATTTTCAATGCTAAGAGAGAACCTATATACATGTTGGTAAATTTACAAGCGAGTATGGAAACTTGGCATACAGGGTGGCCAAGAGATGGAGAGGCAGGCTAGGACAAGAGACATTTGGATCTCAGCCCTTCCTGAGCTCTCCCCACTCTCTTGGAGGAGATCCAGAAGAGAAAGATGTTCATGGTCAGTACCAGGAGCACTGCCTCAGAAGCAATTTAGAGTGGAAGAAGCCAGTTATTGAAGATGCAAATTGAAGCATCCTCCCCTTTCCAGGTAGACAGTAGGGGCAGGCATCTTGCTGAAGTCAGCGCAAGGCTCACTCTTCATAGAAACTAAGATCTTGGTTTAAACAAGAGCCTACTGGAATTTCCAGATGATTCCATGTTCCACAGTGTCATGTGGGAATGGGCAAATGAAAGAGGCTATGAGTATTTTTGACTTGAGATTAAACAGAGTAAAAGACCTCCATCCACTTGGAATGATGAGGGAGCATCTGGTTTGGTGACAGAGAGTGAGTAAGGGGACTGATAGAGATGTCACCCCAGACAAGAGTGAGGAAGGAGGGAATCATAGCATATTTTCTTGTCCCAGCCTTTGGTGTAATCTAAGTTTTATTCATTTCTCCTCATCTTCTCTCTAGCCACAACCCATGCTTATTCTGCAAATGTCTTCCTTCCAGCTTAGGAAAAGGACAGCGCAAGTATCACCTCTTCCAGGAAGATTTCCCTGATGCCAGTGTGGCCAGGCGCTCTTGCTCTGTATCACTAACATTGCCCTAAACACAATGGTACATGTTTCTTTCCATGCCCATCCTCTCTCTCTTGATTGGGAGCTCCTTGAGAGCAGAGACTGTCTTATTCATCTGTGTGTACCCAGCACTTAAGTTAGTGCTTGACTAATAGTGTGCAATTAATAAATGGTAACCATTAGTCCTTGTAGTAGTTTAGCCCAAACCATAACCAACCACAGGGAATAGTGAGCAGATGACATAATCAGACTTCACCCCAGAGTGGTCACAGTGAGTGTCCCTTAGGGCCACAGGTTCTTTGTGGCCTTGTGTGCTTCTGATTCAAAGCCTCCCTGCCCCCAGCTAAATTTCATCATTCAAACAACTGTTTATACAAAACCAAAAACCAAACCCACAACTGTCAAGTTGATCCCAACTCACAGCAACCCTATAGGACAGAGTAGAACTGCTCCATAGGGTTTCCAAAGAGTGCCTAGCATATTTAAACAGCTGACTTTTTGGTTAGCAGAGGTAACACTTTACTACACCACCACCAGTGTTTCCAGTGTTTATAGAGCACCCATGATGTGTCCGGCACTCTTTTAGGTATTTTGTCACATCAGTGATCAACATCAACAAATTCACATTCTAGTGGAAAGAAAGGAGGTGAAAACTATAAACATATCATAAATAAGCAAATCATATAGCATGTTAGAATGATCTGTATGCATTTAAGACATTTTGTTGGAGGAAAGAAAGCTGGGGGAATAGGGCCCACCCAAACCAACCTTACTGTTGTTGAGTCAATTCCAACTAATAGCAACCCCATAGGTGAGAGTAGAACTGCCTTATAGAGTTTCCAAGGAGTGCCTGGGGGGATTCGAACTGCTAACATTTTGGTTAGCAGCCATAGCACTTAAACACTATGCCACCAGGGTTTCCTGGGGAATAGGGAAGGGGTACTTACATGACATTTAAAATGATAGTTTAAGAAAGTGCAGGATTAGAAAAACAAAAAACCATTACAGTCAAGTCAATTCCAACTCATAATGACCTTATAGGACAGAACAGAAGTGCTCCCATGGGATTTCCAAGGAACAGCTGATGGATTCAAACTGCCAAACTTTTGGTTAGCAGGCCAGCTGTTAACCATTGCACCACTAGGGTTCCGAGTAGAATTTAGGCAAAATAAAGAGTGTAAGAGAAATTGGATTGTGGTAAGCATTAATAAAGGCTCCTTGAAGATGAAAGGGTCAACTCAGACTGGATTCATCAAAAGAGGATTTCTCATCTCACATAACTGGTATGTCCATGGATAGCTTCAGGCATGGCTGAATTGGGAGCATAAAAATGATGCCAGAACTCTCCTTAACTCCACCACTTGGTTCTGCTTTCCTTTATGTTAATGTCGTTCTCAGTGAAGCTCTCCTTAAGAATGATAAAACAGCCACTGCACTTCCAAACTCATATTCTACTCTCTGAGCAACCTCAGACAATAGAGACCCTTTTTTTCCTCTGTTTTGCCTAAAGTCCCAGGGTAAGCTCTGATTGGCACTCTCTGGTCCATATGACCATATCTGAATCAATCACTATGAGGGAAGGGATATGCAATGTTCTGATTGGCCAGACCTAGATTCCACACTCACACCTGGAAGCTGGGTTGCAATCAGCTCTACCTGAATTATGTGAATTAAAAAGGAAGGGAGAAGTAGTTGACCAAGAAAAATTGAGGTATGTTATTACTTGAAAAGAAGAAGTAGGAACTGAATAAACAAATAGCATTTTCCCTAACCAGGAAACAGCAAGTCAAAGGACCAGATCCAAAGCAGTGAACTGACCTATTGGAGTTCTGAAACCTGGCAAAGGGCAGAGCTAGAACTCCCGACTCTTGATTCATACTCGTTCCAGACTTGCTTCAACAGAACCCTCTGAGGTCACCTCTAGCCTTCCGCTGATGAGCAAACAACATTTCACCACACGCTTGCAGATCGTGAAGTTCTCTTCTTGATGACTTTGGTTACAACAGCAAACAGCCTAGCTATCTAGAATGTCCTTATTTCAGAAACATTATCTGGCTTCAGTTCCTGACCTGAATTTAATATTATTCCACCAGGTTCTGAGACATCAAACAAAGTGCACATATCTTTGATGTCTGCTTTTTTTAATAATTCAGAATCTCTGAAGTATGGCCCATCCAGGATGAGGGACCCTAAGTGGAGAGCACTTCAGTGGAGGAGGGTAGCCCCAACAAACATCTAAGAGATGATGGGACTTGGTCTAGCTCTAGCCGTCAGAGGTTCTGCAGTCATCATTCATTTTCCTGCCCTGTTGTTAAATAAAACCTATCATTGTCAAGTCAATTCTGACTCAAAGCAACTCTAAAGGACAGAATAGAAGTGCCCCATAGAGTTTGCAAGGAGTGGCTGGTAGATTTGGACTGCCTACCTTTTGGTTAGCCTGTTTATGGGAGAAAAAGTTACAGCTGATTTTAGTAGAAATAAGGATTGCGTAGGAGAGGATTCGTGTCATAGGACCAGAGTGCTTCATTTATAAACTGCTGTGATATTGGTAGCTGACTGACAGGAGCCTGAGGACTTCTGAATGCTTCCCTCTATTTGAAGGACACCAGAGACTCTGCCATGCCCTTACCTTGAAGTGATAACCCCTGTAATCTAAAGGATGGAATTTGGTGAACCTTCCAGGTCAGCCAGATGCCTTCCCTCTGCCATCACTGAATGATTCTATAGTCCCTGGCATGGGACGCATGGATCAGGGGTCAAGTTCCCCTCAGCACCCTGAGGAAGTTTTGCTTTTGTTTGGTTTATTTTTCACCCTGGAAATGTGCTGATACAATCATAATGGAAGTGTACAGGGGAAGATGATTCCTTCTGTCCAAAGTTATTTTACAACGTTTAACAAACCCTGGTGGCATAGTGTTTAAGTATTATATCTGCTAACCAAATGGCAGGCAGTTCAAATCCACCAGGCACTCCTTGGAAACTCTATGGAGTAGTTCTGTTCTGTCCCATAGAAGCACTGTGAGGTGGAAATGACTCAAAGGCAGTGAGTTTGGTATAACATAGTGTTTGGTATGTAGTCCAAAAAAACCATACCGATTGCTCTTGAGTGCATTCCAACCTATGGTGACCCAGTAGGACAGAATAAGAACTGCCCCATAGAGTTTCCAAGGAGTAGCTGGTGGATTTGAACTGCCAACCTTTTGGTTAGCAGCTGAACTCTAACAACTGCATCATTAAGGTTCCTGACACATAGTAGGTACTTGAATATACTTACTGAATAACGAGCTTTTCAGGAACACAGTGTCATGTAACTACCCTTGACTCAGGAGTTACTTGATGTACGTGACAGGTGATGGGCTCCCTGATCATCTGAGGAAGGACTGAAGGATCTAGAAATCAAAGCCTCTTCTCTTTCGCAGAGAAAGTGCCATGGCCAAGTTATGCTTGCTGCCTTATTGATGGTTGTGCCCAATCAGATGAGAAGGTAGTCCTTTACAGCTGCGAGTCCTAAGCCGTTATCTAACACACTGCTGATGGATTAGCAAGTGTTTCTGATAAAACCTCAAAGAGGTTAAGGGTTTCGTTTTCCCTTTCACGCTATGGAAGCAAGTGAAAAAATTTGGCCAGTTTACTGTGCTGTGGTTTGAGACAGAAAAATGAGTGCAAGGGGACAGGCTGGACAGTCAGTAGTGAGGCTCAAAGGTAAGGCCGGATTCTGGAATTGGTTTGGCCACGATTTCATTGGAGACTCTGGACAGGACATTGAATCCGGATTTGTCTTTTCCTTAGCCTCAAATAGGAAATAATAATATCTACCTGACAGGGACACTGTGCAGATGAAATGAGATCACTGACGTGAAAACCCTTTGAAGAAGTTAAAAGTACTCTCTGTGTGAGGCTATTGTCATCATGCTCCCAGAGACAAACTGTGGGGCTTGAGGGCACTGCTGACACGCCAGTGTTCTCTGAGGCCCTTGAGTGAGGGCCTTCAGCCTGCACTTTCCTAGAGGAAGCGTAAAGGGGAACCATCTTGCTCCACGGTGTATGGAGGATGTAAGAATGAATCAACAGTAGAAGCCACGTAATTTCCTAAGGAATGAGGAAACCATATGCATCTACCTGTTGGGCTTGGGAGCCAAGGGAGACAATGTCACAACCAAGAGGGAGTGACTCTCACTAATAGTGGCTCATTAAAGCACATGTTATTGAGGACACAATAAAACACAGGCTCAAGGACATGCCCTCCAGGATAACACATCCTTAGCAGTGACGCTTAAGCCAACTCCAACCCATGGTGATCCCATATGTGTCAGAGTAGAACTGGACCCTTCAGGTTTTCGATGGCTGATTTTTCAGCATTAGACTACCATGACTTTCTTCTGAGGTACCTCTGGGTGGACTCAGACTTCCAACTTTTGATTAGCAGCTGAGTGCAATAACCATTGGTACCACCCAGGGACTTTGACACACCCTTAGGGTAAGGCTAATTAAACTCCCCCTGTGTATACCTAATTCTGCTTTTCTTGCCCGCAAGTCTTAAGACAAAAGAGGAAACTTTTCAGGTCCTTAATGAATTTCACTTTTAGTTGGAGAGAGAAAAGTAAAGACACAGAAAATAGGTTTATAACAACAAAGTATTTAAAAGTACCACACACTGAAAAAGGAATTGAGAGCTAGGGCGAACAGCACGGACTGGAATAGTGCGTGGTATGGGGTGGTTGGGTTCCTGGAGGGACTGGATACAGATTGGGACTAGCTTTTTTCCTCTTTGTGCCCCACTTTCCTTGTCTGTAAAGGGAGAATAACACTAGTATCTGCTTCGCTGGACAGAGACTGGAACCTAGCAAAGATTTAATAAAGTAATTTTTTTTTTTTACTGTCTGCTTTTGAGGCCATGTAAAATTTCAAGAGGAAAGAAGGTCTGTTAAATAGAAGAGCAGGAACAGAAGCAAAGGAGTGAAGAATAAGTAGAATTTATGCAGGCAAATGCTGGGAAGCTAGTCTAAAAGAAAAGAGGGCATGATGGAAGCCATCGTTTAGCAAATATTAACCAGGCTTCCAGAGGTACTGGACAAGTGCTGTGAACAACAAAGACAGGGCTAGGGTTGGTACAAAAGACTGACTGGCTTATAGGGACCAGAAGAGGACCCTAAAACCAAGCAGACTTTTAAGGCTTAGCAAGATTATACAAGACGACTCATGTGCAAAGGTCACACAACAATAATGTATTGTTGTTGTTTACCATTGAGTTGATTTTGATTCACAGTGACACTGTGTGTACAAAATAGAACTGTTCCATAGAGTTTTCAAGGCTGTGACCTTTCAAAGGCAGGTCACCTGTCCATCCTATAGGGAAATAACTTGAGGGCTAGTACCAAAATTAAAAACGTGTCACTATCAAGAAAATTCCAGTCCGGTGCTGAGCCACTCAGCTCAGACTCCACTCTGTCTCTTCCAATAAACTTCCCTGGACCCTTGGACTGGTGTGTCTCTGCCTCTGTCTCAGGGCACCCACTCCCCAAGATTTT
Organism: Heterohyrax brucei; assembly: GCA_028571685.1. Lineage (NCBI taxonomy): Eukaryota > Metazoa > Chordata > Mammalia > Hyracoidea > Procaviidae > Heterohyrax > Heterohyrax brucei. Next base: position 37,635,252 of record CM053145.1, read on the forward strand.
GGTGCCAAAACCCGGGACAGGGGTGTATGAGACCACCAATTCAAGGGTCCCCCTTCCTTCAGACTCTTGCTGCAGCATTTCAAATGAACAACAGCACACCAAAAGACCTCTAAAACTGGTGAGTTGGAGCATGAGACTTCCTTCACTGGAGAGCCTTAGAGGTGGAGAAAAACAAAAGGTGAAGATAGCCTTTTCTGAGAGACAAGGGCTAAAAGATTTTGACACAAATTAGAATGGAAAAAGTACGTGATTCTCACTAGATTAAAATTTATATTGGCTATTTTCCTCTTATATATTTATTTAGCCAGCCAAGCCAAGTGCCGTTGAGTTGGATCCAACTCGTGGCGACCCTATTTATGCAATGATAATATATATTTATATATATCATTTTAAACAAATACATATTAAGTTAACTGGAAAAACCCTAGTGACACAGTATTTGGGTGATACTACTACTAACCACCTGGTCGGCAGTTCAAGTCTCGCAGGCACTCCTTAGAGACTCTCTCTATAAGAGTTTCACTTCTGTTTATGCGGTTACTGTAAATCAAAGTCAACACCACAATGAGTTTGATTTGGTTTCTTGACTATGTTATTTAATCTGACATCATCAAAACCAGTGCTTTGACTAAAAAATTCAAATTATTTGCTCACAAATTTATTTTTATACTATATAAACATTTGGACAGAATAATCTTGTTATATCCTGACTGTGTGATGCTATACTTCAAGATTGTTAACTACAGTGTTGGAAATTCCTTAAAGATAGGATAATGATTGTCTAACGTTTTCCAGTAGATTGAGTTTTTGTCATCTGCAGTGTTTAATATGCTATAGGTTTTATGTAAAATACTGCTAATATTTTGAGGTACTACTTTTTATATAAGTTTAATGAGTTTATTAACATGAAATCTGTGATTTTATGAAATACAGTTGCTGCTGAGACACATAAAAAATGATTACTGATGCTATGTGTGTATAAACACCACATGCCTTGTTCAGAGACTATAGGGTCATAATTTCATTAGTTCTTTCAGATAATTGGCCTGATATTATTGGGTGTTTCTATTCTACTTCATAGTTCACTGTATGATACCTGAGATCTTAAAAGCCTGATGATATTCAATTAATATCCTTTTAAACTGTGAGCTTTAAGAAAGCTGGTTCCTAAAGTCACTTAAGTCAAATGGTGATCTAGATAGACTAGTTTGACTGTTTTACTCTGGGTGTTCTATTTTATAAACATAAGGGAAAATAGAAAGATCCCTATGTACAGACTTCTTACGACTCTCTGTCAGAACCTCAGACCCCACGCTCCCAATTGGTAGAGGAGGCCTTTAAGCTGTGTAATAACAAGAGATTTGGTGGCAGAAAAATAAATAAATAAATGGAAAAGAAGGCCCAATTGTTGGCTATAGCCCTACAGTGCCTACCTCAGGGTAACCCAGTTGGCTCCCAAGATCAAGACTTAGATCACCTCACCTGCTGGGTACTGACTCTAGTCAATACAGGTACTGTCAAAATATGAGGCCAGGAAAGTGGAATGTCCTGAGTGCCCCAAAACCAAATGCCTAGCTGACCTTCCACAGGCCCAGACAGACACAACCTCCTATGACGACTCTCAGAAGAGATGTCTGAAGAGTCAGACTATGGACAGGGCCTTGAGACCTGTCTGGCACTCAGCTACACCATACACATATCCATCAGAATACCAAGGGTTACACTTGACATTGGAAGCTAAGGAGGTTAAATTTGTCTTAGACATAAAAAACCACCTTGTCTACCCTAAATGAGCCTTCTCTCCAAGCGGGACTGTATAATTACTGGCTTGGACTAAAAATCCAAAGTAAAAAGTTAACTTTTGTGTTTGATGGGGTCACAGTTAATAAGACATTCCTTTCGATATACTGTCGGGAGCCTTGAAAAACTTCAAGCCCTGAAAGACAGGAAGTTTGGAAAGTCCTTGAAAACGCGCATGCGTGGAAGTCCTTGAGAACGCGCGTGCGTGGAAGCCACCTGCACGTCACCACCTGCACGTCACTGTTCAGGCATCCTGCCTAACAAATCATAAAACTCCAAGTGCCTTACACCAAGATATCACCCGATTCCTAATCCTTCCCCTTCCTGCTGTGTATATATATATCTGCTGCAAAAAATAAAACCTTTGAGGCTTGATCAGAACTTTGTCTTGCCTCCATTTCTTCGTGTCCTTGTCCCATTATCTTTTCACAGGTTCCTCCCCGGTCACCCCAGCTGATATGCCCCGCGGGCCGGGGCAATATACCCCTTAATGTCTTAGTCTAGAGAAACACATAATAGAAACCTTGTGATAAATGTCATACCTCTTTTGAGCCAACAGTCAGGAGTAAGACAGAGCCTGAGGGCCTCTTGTATGACTAAAACTAGCGACAAACAATATTAACTGTGTTCTGGGAAATGGAGATAAGTCCCCCAACAATTGTGTACACTTCCTCAAAGTTGTTCTTCAGATACAACCAATGCCGGGGACATGTGCATAAAGTCCCACTTCGACCACTATGTGGCCTTCCAATGGGGACACCAGAGAGCTACTATATACACTGGGGAATCAAACCAAGAGACAAATAGCTGTCATCCAGAAAGGAAATACTCCCAATCCCCATCCCAAATCTGTCCTCAATTTATAGCCTGTACATAGATAGGCTATAAAAACCCAACTGGCTAAAGTTACTATTATTGCCAGTGGTAATTCCCTTATTAATCTTTTTGGTTACCCTTACCTTTGTGCCTCTTATTCTTAATTCACTTATCTCTTCCAGACTACAAATTCAAGTTAAACTCATGGTCCTGTAAGAATACCAGCCTATACTCCCCAACAAGTGAATCAAATTCTGCTCCTCTGAGAGACTAGACAAGTTCTATACTAAAGCCTCCCTAAAAGCAACTAATGGACCTCCCTCTTTACAAAATACCAGGGGGCCAGAGGACCCCCCAACTGCCCATATACCCTAGGATGAGTCAACGATCCTTGCCAGCAGGAAGTAGCTAAGAGATAATGACTCCCCATCTTTAAACCAAAAGTGGGGAGTTGAGGGAACTCGGTCCCTGAAATTCAGGGAGGTCACTGAGAGGACTCTGTCCTTCAGGGAGGTCGTCTTATCCAATGATCAGACATGCCATTAGCTGAAAACAGCCTGGTAGGCCCCACCTGCTATAATCATAAATAATTTTAAGCCTGTCTTCCTCATCCTCATAATTGAAAATTCTTCCTTTTTCAAAATCATGACCATAAACAAACCTTTGCCCTTCTTCCTTGTCATGGATTGACTTGTCTCCCCCACCAAATATGTGTAGCTGTGTGGCTGGGCCATGATTCCCAGTATCTTGTGACTGTCCTCCATTCTGTGGTTTTCCTATGCTGTATGTTAAAGGATTAGGGTGGGACTGTAAATCCCCTCAGAAGATAACCTCCCTGGTCCACTGTCAAGGGAGTTTCCCTGGAGTATGGCTTGCCCCACCCTTAATCCTTTCATCCCGCAAGAGATAAAAGGAAAGAAAAGCAGGCGGAGAATTAGGAACCTCATGCCATCAAGCTAGTAACATCAGGAGACAAGCGTGTCCTTCAGACCCGAGGTTCCTGCACCAAGATGCTCCCTGGACAGACTGATGCAATACCGAACTTTCCTCCAGAGCCGACAAGGGAAAGCCTTCCCCTGGAGCAGACACCCTGAATATGGACTTGTAGTCTACCGGACCGTGTAAGAATAAACCTTCCTTTGTTAAAGCCATCCACTCTGTGGTATTTCTTCTAGAGCAGCCCTAGCTGACTAAAACATTCCCCTTCTCGGATCTGACTCGACGGCACTTGGCTTGGCTTGGCTCTAATTGCCAGTTCTTCCTTATTCAGACCATAAACCCCCCCCAACCCAGACTACCTCAGTGAAACTTTAAAACTATAAACAACCTGCCCTACTAGGGAGGGGTGGGCTGAGCCACTCGACTCAGACTCCACAGTCTTTTTCTTCCGAGAAACTTCCTTGGACCCTTGGGAAAAAAAAGGAAGAAAATTCCAGTTCACACTGACTCTACAGTACAGAGAATGGCCCCATATGGTTGCCAAAGAGTGTCTGGTGGATTCAAACTGCTGCTCGTAGTAATAGATATGCTTATTTGAAATTATACCTAAGGCTCATAACTCTTACTCATCTGGAGAGTATGGGATATATATAAAACTTACAGCAGTTTAACTTAAATACTGGGAGAGCTTTATCAGTAAAACTTCAGAAAACTAAAATAAAAACCTATCTTCTCACTATTCCCACATTCATAAGCTTAAACACACACACACACACACACACACACACACACACACACACATATTACCCAAGCAGAGGAGTTTGTCCTTTATTCTCTGGGCCATTGTGAAAAAGTGCCTGAGAAGGGACTGACCCACAATGCAAGTGGCACTACAGAGGATTATTTCTATGGCAATAGTCAGGATGGTTTGGAAGACGGAGCGGGATGGGACAGATCAGCAAGGAGTCTGCACAGTAATTCAAGTTCACAAACTCGAGTGCCCGTAGTGTTTTTGTTTCTTCCAGTATTGATAATGTAGTGCGGAGTTCAAGAAAACCTCCCACAGTGGGTGAACACTTCGACTCTTGACTCTCTCCCTGTGTCCCATGGCCTCTGTGGTTCAGTCATCCTCATCACAGCCCAGGCTATTTTACATTCTAGATAATACGGAACCTGGAAGCCTAATTCTCTATCCTTTACCTCTAGGACAAAGTCACATATAAACCCGTCCAACTCTGATAGAAATCTTCATTCTTTTCTCACTGTGGTCAACACACATGTAACAAAACCTTTGCCATTTCAGCATTTTCCACATGTACAATTCAGGGACATTAATTACATTCATCATCAACCATCACCACTATTCTCACACTTTTCTACTACTCTTAATAGAAGCTTGTTGTCTCCTAAGGCATGACTTTCCTTACCTCCTCCTACCTACCCACCCTGGGGAACCACTAATAAACTTTGGTCTCTAAACACTTAGCTGGTCTAGATATCTTAGGTGAGTGATCTCTGCACATGTATAAATGAAATCATACTTGTTTAACAGACTTCTTTTACTTAACATAATGTTTTCAAGGTTCTTCCATGTTGCAGCATGTATTAGAGTTTTGTTTTTATTTATGGTTGAGTAGTATTCCATCACATGCATATACCACATTGTATTGTCCCATTTATCTGGTGATGGACACTTGGGTTGTTTCCATGTTTTGGCTATTACGAATAGTGATGTAGTAGACATTGGTATACAAATATCTGTTTGAATGTCTGCTTTCAGTTCCTTTGAGTACATACTAGGGGTAAGAATGCCAGGAAAGAGCAGATACAGACGGTCAGGCAAGGGCTGTCTATATAAGCAGCCAGCTCCACTCTAACCGTGGTAACTACCATTTCCTTGGGGGCTTACACTACGCCAAGCATGATGAGTTTTCTAGGGATCACCTCGTTTAATCCTTGCTGAAATACACATGAAGTAAGTATCACACCTCCTCCCACCCTCATCTTCTATTAACAATGCAGTGGAAGGTAAACCAACTCACTGAAGATAGGAACTTTCTCAGAGGTAGAGCTGGTCTTGAACTCTGAGCATCAGGATGTCTGAGCCAGCATCCCAATCACCATGCTTACTGTTTCCCAGTGTTTCCCTTGAGTCTTTACCCTCTCTCTGGACGGCTCATTCAGAGAGTTCTCACACAAGAGTAAACTCCTCTGGCCTCTGTGAGCATCCTTATTTGTGAAGTGAGGGAGGGCAGGCTAGACATTTTTTGAGCAGTGAAATGTATTGAAATCAGATGGAAAATTCCAAGAGAGCACCACTGAATTATTTTCAGCTAGGATATTCCAGGAGACTTTTTCCACCCCTGGCATTGCAGTAACTCTCACTGTCTTGCAATTCCTTTGATCTAGGCTAAGTTACTGTTGCATGTTAACTCATCGATTTTCAGGTGAAAATACCTCACTCTGCAGCATGGGTCTGTTTGTGTAAGTGTGTATGTGAGAGATCTAAATGAGCAGATGGAGCCGGTGAGGATGAAAAGCCCAATGTGAAGTTGGAGACATGTGCCAACAGAAATAATGCTCAGGTTGGCTTGTGGTGACGGACAGCCTGATGTTCCCTCTGCCCTGCTGGCTCCCCCAGTACCCTCTCCCAGCTGAGCTCCTTGAGGGGCCAGAGGAACCTGATCCAGACCCCTTGACAAACCAGACAAGGGACAGAATGCCTCTGGGCAAGACTCATTATTCATTGTGCCTTTTTGAAACTCAGATCAAATTAGAGTTCTTGTTTAAAAAAAGGAAAGTCATCTAGTAGCTTCAGATTCCAGAAGGCCAGCACTGTGCTACCATGCTGGAGGCTGTGGACAGCTGCATGCCTTGCAGGGCTCAGTAACGCTTGCCTCCCTCGTAGGGCACCCCGGGAGGGTGGGGCATGTGCCTGGGGCTGGGGAAGTAAAGAAGTCACGTTGTCCTGATGAGTGTGTGGGTGCGCGGCACCAGCAGTCGGAGTCAACACGTTCTCCAGGTTCTATACTGAGGACAAATAGCAAGCAATAGAGGAGTGTTTGTGCGAGGAGGGGGAACAGTGACCCCAAAACCTAGAGCTGCCCCTCACCACCAGACTTGGATGATCAGGCAGAGGGCATCTGAGGAAGGTTGTTGTGTCAGGGTCTCCGGTGCTCTGCATACTTGTGCAGCCCGGCCCCAGGCCTTGAAGGACTCCTACCAGACAGCTCTGGGTGAGGAACACTGCCCCCTACCGGTAAACCCCTGGGTGTGCTCAGAACCCCACCACTCCTGGACCCACTGTCACTGAGTTCATTCATGCTACAATATGATGAGCCTTGAAAACATCACGCTGAGGGAAATATGTCAGTACTAGAGGGCAGATACTGTATGATCTCATGTATAGGAAATATCTAGAATAGGCAAATGCATACAGACCAAAGACTACCTGAGGCAGAAGGAAAGGGGCAGGAGGAAGTCATTGCTTAGGGGGCACGGAGCTTCTGTTAAGGGTGAGAAGAAGATCTGGACATGCATCATGGTGGTGGAAACCTTGGTGGTGTAGTGGTTAAGTGCTACGGGTGCTAACTAAAAGATTGGCAGTTCAAATCCACCATGAGCTCCCTGGAAAATTTATGGGGCAGTTCTACCCTGTCCTATAGGGTCACTATGACTCAGAATCTCCTCTACGGCAGCAGGTTTGGTTTTGTTTACAGTAGTGATGGTTGCATGTGGTGACTGTTGTTAATGCCACTGAACTGTATGTGTAAAACTGGTTGAAATGGCAGATGTTTTATTATATATATACTTGCCATTACAATTTTTTAAAAAAGGAAGGCCACTAGCTGACAGCTGAGTCTTGGGGATGCCCATATTTGTTACTGAGCCTGGGAGAAGGAGAAAGGCAGACATAAAAACCAAACAACCACTTGAAATTCATTTAGGTGGAGCACCTTGGAGGGTGAGCAGATTGGTGGGGTGGGAAGGGGCAGATAGTGAATTCACGACAATTTCCGGTCTAGAAATCATAGTCACTATCAAACAAATGCTTTGGGTTTGCCAGTCATCTGCACTAGGCACTTCAAATACATTACATCCAAAGCCCAGAACTCTGTGAGGTGGGGATAACTGCTACCAGTTTACAGAATGGAATCTGAGGCTCAGAGAAGTCACATGTATTTTGCCACAGGCTACGTTTACCGAGGAGAGGAATAGTTTACATGGGAAAGCAGTTAAAAAAGAAAGAAACACAGGCTAGGGGGCAAATCTGACTCCCCTATGTCTTGGTTATCACAAGTGGATGGCTTCAACAAAGAGAATTTGATTACATCACAGTCCAGCAGGCTAGAAGTTCAAATTCAGGCCTCTAGCTCCAGAAGGCGGTGCTCTCTCTCTCTGTGATCACTGGAGGAAAGTCTGTGTTGTCAATCTCGTCTTGGTCTCGGAGCATCTCAATACAGGAATCTCGGGTCCAAGGGAGGTGCTCTGCTCCCAGTGCTGCTTGTTAGGTGGTATGAGGTCCCCCTGGCTCTCTGCTTATTTCTCTCTTTTATATCTCAAAAGACATTGGCTTAAGACACTATCTGACCCTGTAGACCTCATCAACATAACTGCCACTAATCCATCTCACTTCATCATAGTGACAGGATTTATGACACCCAGGAAAAACACATCAGATGACAAAATGGTAGACAATCATACAGTACTGGGAAGCATGACCTAGCTGACAGATAATCCGGTAAACACAATTCAATCTATGACCCCTACTTACCATGTAGTCCTAGGTAAGGAAGTCATTATCTTAGTTTCTTTACCCATGAAGTGAGAATACTACCCACCTCACAGGGTCCCTGTGAGGTTTATATGGGGCAAGATCTTGAAGTACTTAGCAGTGTGCCTTCCATGGGTCACATCTGGGTTTGATTCCTAGACAGTGAGGCCCATGCACAGCCACCGCACGGCTGTCAGAAGAGGCTGGCATGTTATCGCAATGCTGAACAAATGTCAGCAGGGCTTCCAGACTAAGACGGACTAAAGAGGTACAAGCCTCTTGATCTGCTTCTGAAAATCAGCCAGTGAAAACCTCAGGGAGCACACCAGTCTGATCGATGACCAACTGTCTTAGTCAGCTAGTCCTGCTCTAACAGAGATACCACCACTGGATGGCTTTAATAAACAGGAGTTTATTGTTACACAGTCTGATAGGCTAAAAGTCCAGATTCAGGGTACCCACTCCAGTGGAAGGCTTTCCCTTTGTTGGCTCTGGAGGAAAGTCCTTGTGTTGCATCAGTCTCCGGTCAGGGAGCATCTTAACACAGGAACCTCTGGTCTGAAGGATGCGCTCATCTCCCAGTGCTGCTTTTGTGATTGTGTGAGGTTCCCAACTCTCTGCTTGCTTTCCTTTCCTTTTATCCCATGTAGGTTAAAAAGATAAAAGGTAGTGCAAGCCACAGTCCAGGGCAACTCCATTTACAATGGAGCAGGGAGGTGACCTTAGGAAGGGATTTACAATCCTACCCTAATCCTCTTTAACACACAGCATGGGGAAATCACAAAATGCAGGGCAATAACCCAATACTGATAATCACTACCCAGCCAAATGTCTACACATATTTCTGGGGGGACACAACTCAGTCTATGATACCAACTGATCATGAGGACAGCTGCAGGACCAAGTGGCCTTTCCTTCCATTGTGCATGAGGTCTGCACGACTTGGAAGCCAATTCAAGGGCAGCTAGCAACAGCACCAACAGTGCCTGGTGAGGCGCAAATGTGCAGTGCATGGGCTGGACTTATTCTCTCTGATGCCGTGCAGAACGCCAGGCTGTGATGATAAGAACCTCTCTCACTGGGAAAGAGAGTCAATTCTGAATTTAGTTTCACCTTCAATCACTCTCTCCTTTAATCTGGTCCTCTGGAGACCCTGTATGTCCAAAACATTCAGAAAATGACATCTCTTTCTGAAAAAATCATGTAGGAATATTTAACCATAAATACTACCCAGGTAGTATGTAGCCTTCACTCAGTTCTCCAAGTCAAAAAGCTCTTGTTCTAACTGCCTTCTGGAAAAGTGCACATATTGCACTCCCCGGCCTTTTGCAGTATCTCATGCCCCTTCCTGATATTTCTTGCCATTTTTTAACCTTAACTCCAACTCGCTGCCACTATAAGCAATGTTGCTATATTAATGAAGGTGGTTAACAGCTCTTTACCATCCATTACATAAAGCTCTGCGGTGGCTTGAGAACCATTCTCAATTTCTGTCATGGCCATATATGCTTTAGAATGGACAGTCCTAGTTCCTCAGCTCACTGAACCAGCAAAGTCTGCCCTCCTGGGAATAAGACATGATCCCTAGGGTGGTAAGAGGTCCCAGGTTGAACAAATAGTTATGCACTGGCCTGCTAACTAAAAGGCAGCGGTGCCTCCAAAGAAAGGCCTGGCAATCTGCTTTCAAAAGTTCACAGCCATGAAAACTCTATGAAGCATAGTTCTATTATGTTACAGATGGGGTCACAATGAATTGAAGTTGGCCCCACAACTAGTTTGGGTTCTTTGGTCCAAGGTGGTGAGGACGACACAGGTGGCTCGTGGCCCATGCAGATGAGGCCCTTTGTAAACACTGAATTGCTTTTCTGCATGTTGCCTGGAAGTTAATTATCCTTGTATGTGTTAGATATAACAAAAAATAAAGATGGTAGCTCTTCCAGGAGGCAGAGAACACGAGTATATAAACCATCTCTGCCCACCTGCTCCTTGGATGCAGGCAAATCCGCCTCCAAAATGGGGAAGATTACCACTCTCAGCAGGCACGTGGAAGCAAAGATGATAATGTAACTTGACATTCCTCACTCTTTGGGGAAGAGATTGCATGTATAATGGCACTTTTCAAGAGCCAGGAAGGATGAATGCAGCCCATGAGTAGGAGAAGGAGGGGACTGAACTTCAAATCAAAGGAGATAAGCCTGTTAGGTGTGTACACAGGCAGCCTTTTCCATTTTGAAAGCTCCACTGAATTTCCTCTGAAAGCAGCAAATTTTGCAGCCTCTAATTTTCTTCTCTGTGTTCTGTTCAGCATCAAGTCACTTCTCTCTCTTTGCAGTTTGGGTAGCTTTCTGAGGGGTGTTTGTTTGTATGATGGGAGTGTAAGGGGTAGGTACTGGCCTCTCTTTGTGGCCTGTCATTTGCCTGCTACTCAGGGACAGTGTTGCAGTTGCATCCAAAGTATTCGAGTGAGGCCCCTTCCTGCCCCATGTGGTTCTCCCACACGGAGGGTCTCGGGGCTGCTGATTTCTCTCTAAGCCCCCAAAGTGCCTGTTAGCCATCTTAGTTTTAGGGAGAGTTCTTAATTTAAGCCAACGGCTACATCACTTTTGAAGAGCCATTTCTTCAAATGTGCAGAATAGAATCTCCCAAGAAGATGATTTGCTTTCCTACGTGCTTCACAAAATATCCAGCTTATTCCTTAAGGAGGATACGCATGCCCTTCACGCTTAACCCACTAGCCTCCAGACGAGCCTGGTAGCCTCTAATGTCTGTGTAGCAAACTGTAATTCCCAAAGTGCCTCCACTTCCGCGACCTCATTTCACCTTCCCTGGAACACAGCAGGAAGATCAGACAGGCAGAATTCTGTTTTATAGAAGCCCTCAAACCTCAGAGACGTTAAGCAACTTGCCCAAAGTCACTCAGATGGGAGGCAGAAGGATAGGACTAAGAGTCTTTGGAGGTTTCATTTGTGACTCTTGGCATTCTCCATACCACACAGGTCCTGTCTGCTACCCTCAAATGATCAAATGATTGTGGAATAGCTGAAGAGCAGTAAGACTTACTGGGTTTGTCCCTTAGGTGGCCTTGTCAGTTTACAGTGGCCCCAGAGCAACTGAAAGGGAGCAGTGCCTTTGAGGATGGGTAAGGGTACAAGGTGGGTGAGGGAAATACATATGTCTATATCAGTCAGGGTTCAGTACAGAAACAGGACCCTTGGCTTTGACACTCTCAACAGAGAATACTTTAACACATAGGCTCATTAGATGGGCTGTAGGAAGGCACTAAGTTGGGCCTCCAGGAACGACTCCCAGGTCTTGTAGAGCTCTCCTGCTGGGGAGCCAATACCAACCACGTGAACCACTGTATTCAAGAGCACACCCCACAGCTGCAACCCCAGCTTTACGAAGCTGCCACCAATGTGATGCTGCTGCCGCCTGGTACTCCAGAAGCTGCAACAGGGACCTAAAATGTTGCTGCAGGAAAAACCTGCTGTTTCCAGCATATTGCCAGCAGAAAATGGCAAAGACGACAGGGATTGCCAGACTCATTTCTGCCATGAACCATCTCTACAAGGGAGTCCGGAGAATATGGTTTTCTGTTTGTTGGTTTGCAGCTTCCACAGAACAGGGAGGAAATACAAAAAGGGTAAGATGGATGTGAATGGCAATCTAGGATTTCCCGCCCCCTAGGGAATCTGATGCCTACTCTCTCATTACTACTGGGAACGCCAAAGGGGTTAAACACTAGAAGGCCAAGATTCCATTCCGAAGTGAATACTTAAAAGGTATTTATTAACACAGGAACAACACATAGCATAGAGTTGTTTACTTGCAAAAATGTCCGCAGTCACCACATCTCTCACGAATCTTTGATGTGTTTCACCGTAGAGCTGAGGATTTCTAGCCCATGAAGCTCTCCCAGCTGAGCAGCGTACCTGTTACGATCAAACACAAAATTCAGGACATGAATCCCACGGTTTGACATTGGGGGCTGTCCGCCTTGTAGATAGAAGCTGACAGAATGTCAGTCCTACAGACTCTGGGTACAAAAGAGAAAATGTAGTCTACAAGACTACAGGGAGGTAAGGTCCTCAGTAAGCCTATGAAATACTGAAAACCCTCTCAGTGGGGACAGCAGACATGATGGGCTGATTGGATGGGGTTTTACTCTCTGGAACCCCTTGGTGGCTTGCCACTTTGAACGCAACCTACCTAAGATGCCTTGCTCTCTGTCAAATATTTAATTTGTCCCTTCCATTTAAACAAATCTGTTCCTTCTATTTAAATAATAAGTAATCAGACTGACTTTGAAAAGCTTGAGATGTTATCAGGACAACCCTTTGTTCTACAGTGGAGGAACTACAGGTGCTCAGATGTGAAGGGATGGAGCCCGCCAGGCCAGAGCTGGACCTCTCTCCTACACCAGGCTCCATCCATCAGCTCCAGGTGGGTGCCTCCCTGAGACATCTGAGATTAGGTGCTGAGCCACATCAGAACAGGGCCAGAGCTATGGGAGAACCGGTGTACCCAGTGAAAGCACTGAAGCTGGCTGCTCTGTATCTCTGTGTCAGCCTCCTCCAGCATCAGTACATTATCTTCAAGGGCTATGCTCTCGTTTATTTGGGACTAGGCACAAAAATGAAGCAGGGGGCCTAACTTCTGCTGGAAAAGAAAGGGAGACAGAAAGGAGGGCATCAAAAGGGAGATGGTGCAAGAGGAAGGAGAAGGATGGAGAATGCAGGATGGGAAGCAGAGAAGACAGTGGCAGGACGCATGGAGCAGTAAATCCCTGTCAGACAAACGTGTTCACTCCCTTGCTTTGGCTGAGGCATGACAGCTCCCCTGTTCACTCAAGGGAGGCTTCCTCCAGAGAAGCAGCAAGTATCCCCACAGAAGGCAGGAGGGCTCCCAGGCCAGGAATCCACAAGATCTGCAGATTACCAGGTGCCACTGAGTTGGTCCCAACTCATGGCCACCCCACATGTGTCAGAGGAGAACCGCTCCCTGCAGTTTTCAATGGCTGAGTTTTCAGAAGATCACCAGATCTTTCTTCCAGGGCATGTCTTGATGGACTCAGACTGCCAAACTTTTGGTCAGTACCCAAGCATGCTAACCATCTGCACCACCCTAAGACAGAGTCCCAGTCAACACAACACCTGGTTTGTCCTTCCGCCTCTGAGATAAGAGTAGGTCATTGGTCATCACGTACCTTGGCTCAGCTGTGCACAGCTTGCCCAGAGCAATCCCTGCATTCAGCTGCACGGCCGCCTTCTGGGCATCACTGCCTGCGTGCTTTAACAACAACTTCACAATGTCCGTCTTCAGCAGGGCAGATGCAGCATTCGGCACCTCTACGCAGTTACCAAGGCAGAGAGCTGCGTTTCCTATCAGAATCTCATCGTCTGAGATAAGCAACTTCATTAAAACACTAAACTCTACAGGGAAGAAGGAGATCAAACATTACCTCTAGCCAATCCTAAACAAGAGGCTAACAATGGGACCAGAGGGGCAATGCACACCAGTACAGTGAAGACATGTTCACTGACCTGTTCAGCAAATGCTTATTGAACACCTATGAACCCCGTGACTTTTTGTTGTATCTCTGATGTGTCTCATACCCAGAACAGCGCCCAGCATAACACAGTTGAACAGGAATGAATGCTATGTGTCAGATGCCATGCCGTAGCACTGGGGACAACAGTGAACTGACAAAGGCTTTGCCCTACAGCCCCTTACATCTTAGTGGCTGGAGACACATGATAAGTGCAGCATGTGCCAGGTCAGATAGTGGTGAATGCTGTGGATGAAAATGAAGCCAGGAAGTGGGTAGTAAGTCTAAGGTTGGGCATGGAAAGATGCAACTTTACAGAAGTGGAAGAAGTGGGGGAACCGGAACTACAAGAGTAAATCCCAAGGCCCTGGTTTCGTAGTGTGGGCATATCTGAAGCAGAATGAGGCCTATGTGGCTGATGCAGAGTATGCAAGCAAAAGAACAGCATAACTTGTAGACTTTCACTTAATCACAATAAAAAAACAAAAAACAAAAAAATACCAGAACTTGGGTCAGAGAGCTTAGGCTCTGAAAATAATGTGGATAACTGAGTATGATGAGAAGCCACTGAGATGTTTTGAGAGAATGACATATGAACTGATTCCCATTTCTAGAGGTGTACTTTGGCTGCTGTGTTGAGACTAAACTACGGAGTAAAAGTAGAATTAGGAAGACTAGCGAGATGCTAGTGCAGTCATCCAGGTGAAAGATAACAGTGTCTTGGACCAGGAAGTCAAAGTGGTAAGAAGTGGTAGCCAAGCCAGCCAAGTGCCGTCGAGTCGGATCCGACTCAAAGATTCTGAATATATTTTGAAGTTAGAGCTGACAAGATTTGCTGATGGGTTGATCACAGGTACAAGACATAAAAAAAGGAATCAAGGCTAACTCCAATGATGTTAGCCTGATGAACTTGGGAAGGCATTTATGGGATAGGGAAGGCAATGGGAGGAGAAAGTCCTGGGATTTTGGTGATGATAAATGAGATGGCAGGTACACAGTCCAGTACAGACACTGAGCAGGCAACAGGATGTCACAGCCTGGAGTTGGGAGGAGACATCCAGGCTGGGAACAGAAATTTGGGAGTCATTAGCATATGGATAGTATCTGTAACCCAAAGACTGGATAAGAAAGCCAAGGGAATGAGTTAAGAGAAAAAAAAAAAAGGGTCTAAGGCATGAGTCCTAGAACCCCTAATATTGCAGTAGGGACATAAGAAGGACCTAGCAATGGAAACTAGGAAGGAGGAAGGAATAAAACCAGCCAAGTGTGGTCCCTGGAAGCCAGGTGAAGGGACTGATTCAAGGCAGAGGGTGTGGGCAACCATATCAACTGCTGCTGAGAGGCCCAGTAAAATGAGCTGGCCACTGGAGTTCACACTTGTATGTACTCGTCTAGGATGTGTGTGAGGAGAGACATGGAAGAAACCGTTTAGCCTGGGATATGTCCAGGAGCTCCAGGCAGGTACACTGTGGAGCTAGCCCAGGCTGTGAAGCTGTCCTTTGGTCTCCACTCCAGAGGCTACCGATCAGTGTACAGAGAGACAATCTCAGAGAGGTGAGGAAATCAGGGGCTTCTCCTCCTCTCCGAAAGATGACCTGTCACTAAGAAGCACAGACTGCAGCTCACATCACTGCTGGGTCCAAATATTAAATTATGGCTCCTAGGTTCTTTAGGAACTGCTCAAAATCAATCAAGTATGTTGGTCTATCTGTGAGTAGGACCTGATGACATACGCACACTCCAATGCAGAAGTTCAGCTAAGACATTTGGGCAGACCTCTAGTCATCAAAGATCTGCTGGAAGTGAGAAGGGTAAAATTTTAGGAAAAATCTCTGATGTAACTAAAGCTGGTATTTCTTTAGCATCTGTAGCTCTTCAGAAACATCTGACATAGGCCGTCCTCTATCTCTTGGTGGCAAGAGCTGATCCTGACTTCAAATTACTGCCTTAGTGGGGCTTTAAGTCTAGGTCTCAATCCAGGGAGACCTCAGACTTCGAGAAAGCCCTGTCTATGTGTCCCAGAGTCTAGACAAGGGCTGACCATTAGAACTTTCTGCAGTGATGGAAACGGTCTATATCCGTGCTGCCTGCTATAGTAACCACCACCAAACATTGTAAATACAGCAAGTGTGACTGAGGAACCAAACACTTAATGTAAACTAACTTAAATTTAAATGTTGGACAGCACAGGTTGACACTGCCCAACATAGAAAGTACACAGAGGCTTAGAAGATTCTGATACCATCTGCCATTACCTAAGTCCTGTCCTTAGCTCAGTTAATCTTTACCCCAACAGCAGGAAAGAAGTATGGTCCCTTTCACTTTACAAATGAGAAACCAGAGAGTCAGAGAGGTCCAACACAGAACTTGCTCAAGACTACACAGCTGGTAAGTGGCAGAGTGAGGACTTGAGCCCAGGGCCGTCTTCTCCAGCATTCCCGTTCTGAACTTGCACACTTCGCCACGGGGAGAGGATTCACTCAGCAGCCCTGATGGGAGGCCAGATGGTTGCACCTGGCACCTGCGGGTCAGTAAACAAGACCCAGAAGAAAGGTGCCTGCTCCCACAGTGGCGCCCCACCGGACTCACTTTCCGTATATTCCAGAGGTGTTCAAGGGCATGTGGACAGGCTGCCTCAGCTGGGAACCTGCGCTGTAATGACAGCCAGCTGCAGCTCCTAGACTCAAGCTGCCAGCCTCACTGCTAGTGGTCAATTGCTTAACTGTTTGCACCCCCTAAAGTGAGGCCCAGACACTGATATTTTCTCATATTTTCCTTGTTCACTAAAAATTGGAAGTTTTTTTTTTTCTTTCCCCCTGAAAGAAGAGAATCTATGTTAGGTCAGTGTAAGCAGAAGCTTTAGAAACAATTTCTGTTAAACCTGGTGAGGGCTGCTAGCTTCCCAGCTCTGACATTGTTACCTTTGAGCTGTCTCACAGCTGACTTTCCAGCATCGCTCTTCTACCCGGGTGCAGCCAAGAGTCTAGTTAACTGTATTCAGAGCTGCAGGTGCAGTGACATCTTGTTTGGTAAACACCGCTGAATACCAAGGAGAGGTTAACAGCTTTACTGCTAAGTGACTTCTCAAGCCTCATTTACAGTTCCTTCTGCAGCTTCCTGGACAGATTAGCCTCTGGGATGTGGGCTCGGCTTAATGAAATTGTCACTTACTTTTATCCAGTCGTATTACTTCTTCTCGTGCTTCGTGACAACAATTAGTGCAGACAGCTAGTGTCTTTATGGCATAATGGGATGCGGTCTGGCCTCCGGCCTAGATTTCAGAATGGAATTAGAAAACCAATCTACGATTATTCTTGACCAGAAGCCACGGTGTGCAGCTGTGATTTAACTACTGGTTTCCTGAACTTCTAAAAGAGAATTCCACTGAGAGCAGCTCGTGCTTCCTGGTGAGCCTGCCCTGTCCCCGCCAGCATGGAGTGCCACTCACAGCCTCTCACAGGCAGCCCACACTGAGGAGCAGGCAGGCCTCTCATGTACACCTGAGGAATTGCCTCTGGGAGGCTGTCTGAGAGAAGGGCTGAGAAGGCAGTGACGCTGTCGACTGGCAGCTCTGCCATAAAGGGGAGGAAGAGGCCTTCCGCGTCGTTTCCTCATTTGGGCGTGAGGGCTGAGTGCTATGGCTGTCAGGATGACGGTCCCACATGGAGAACATCAGGAACCCAGATCACACTAAGAGATAACAACTGTCAAATCATCACCCTAAAAGTCATCCACCGCAGCCTCTTTCAAAGGCATGCGTGTGTGGACGCACACACAATGTGCAGGTGTGTGCGTGCCATCAGCAGCCTCTGGCAGCTGCTGGGGCGCAGGGAAGACCGAGGCGCTAGACAGTAGGCCTGTGTTGCACAGAATGAATGATGGTCATGTTACCAGCTGAGTGGCAGCCTAAACTCAAGCCCACCGTCCACCCTCTACCTGTCCCAGCGGCAACCCTCTTAGAGCAGACATCCCTGCCTGACTCAGCCTGCAGAGTGCTATGAGGAACCCCTCTCACACGGCTGGGTGAGTGTCACTAGGCAGAAACATCACGGGCTGCTCCAGAACCAGCAGCCTCATTAAGTCACTTTGCCTTTTCAGGTCTATCTAGTGAATGGCTGGACTGACTTAGATTCACTGAACTCATTTTAGGGAGAAAAATTGAACATCCTTTTTTTCATGCTAGCTCCACACTCTTCATATCTCATAAGTGGAATTACATTCACCACTCTCTAGGTAACTACAAAACACCATGAGCACGAAAAGGATGGCCAAACTAAGGGGTCTGAGAAATGTCAAAGGCTGCTCTGACTATCTTTATCAAGGGCAGAGGCCACACATTTTTCTTTTAAACTCTTTTTTTTCTCTTTGCATTTCCGTGTTTTTAATTTTTTTCCCTTCCCTCCATCCTCTGGTAACCACAAATCTTTCATCTCAATGGATTTGCCTATGAAATACGTTTTAGGTATTTCACATAACTGGGATCATACAATATTTGTTCTTTCATGTTTATTTTACTTAGCCAAATGCTTTCGAGGTTCATCCATGTGGAAGCATGTATTAGAACTTCATTCCTTTGACTAATATTCCACTGTGTGTATATACGACATTTTCTGTACTCTTGGGTGGTTTCTGTCTTTCGGTTGTGGGGGATAGTGCAGCAGTAAGTATTGGTGTACAAGTATCTGTTTGAGTCCCTGCTTGCATTCTTTTGGGAATACACCTAGCTGTGGAATCTTGGAGTCATGGTAATTTCTATGTTTAACTTTTTTAGGAACCTCCAAATCATCTCCCACACTGGCTGTATCATTTTACATTCCTATCAGTAATGCATGAAGGTTATAATGTCTCCACATTCTCATCAAGAGGCCACGTATTTTAAAATTAGTCTGAGTGAGAAGTGGGTTTCAAGGATGTATCTAACAGCCGGTGTACTTATTTATTCAATAATGTTTTACTGATGTTCAAAGCCCCGTCCAGGCGAATAGGCAGAAGAGAAGCCCTGTTACTGAAGAAGTTTAAACCAGGGCTTCAAACCCTGCAGAGAATTTGCATTTCCACTCCAGATACATTGAATTAGAGTCAATATTTTAACAAGCATCACCTGGGGATCTTATTAAAATATAGATTGATTCAGTATATCTGGGGTGGAAATACAAATTCTCAGCAGAGGGTTGAGGCAAAGAAAACTGGTTGGAAGGCCTGGTTTCAAATCTAGCAGGGGTGAAATAATAAGACATTTACAAAACAACCCCACTGTCCTCGACTCAGTCATACTCATAGAGTAGAAGCGCCCCGTAGTGTTTCCAAGGTTGTAATCCTCACAGAAGCAGACTGCGACATCTGTCTCCTGCTGAACTCATGCTGGCTTCAAACTACTGACCTCTCGGTCGGCAGCTGAGCACTTAACCAGTGGACCACCGGGACGCCTTAACAGAACAAGCCCTCTGTAATTCTGTGTCCCAAATAAAGTATGAGATGCCTCGAAACTCAGGAGGTTGTAACTAAGCAAGTTACTTCACCTTCAGGAACTGAATCATTTTCTTCACCACTCCTGCCTGCAGGGCCTCCTCAACAATTTTCAGGGAGGATGGAAGAGTCCGGCTCAGAACGCCAGCAGCTCTCTGAGGGACACAGAAAGGAAAGGATGGTTATTTTCTGAAACAAGGACCACCTTTTAAAAGTTAACAAGTAGTCTGGTGAGGTGAAACCAGTTGTCAGTGCTGAACGAAATTGGCCCCTCTATTTAAACAATCAAGTAGCCAAATGGCCAAATAATAGCTAGCAAGTGTGATCCTTTCTAATAGAGTTGCTGGGTAGGTGGTTCAAAAGACTGATACCCTCGCCCCTTGGCACAGGGCAGCCCAGTTTATTTCTGTTTCACACAGGACCAGCAGGCTTAGCCTGGGAAAGGAAATCACACCATCATGTCCCTTGTTAGCAGCCTGAAGTCAGACTTCCTGCATGGATTCTCTCTCTCTTTTATCTTTATGTTTTTTGAATCTTTGCTTTTTCTTCTACTTTCTGGGAGATTTCTGTTTTATAGATATACCACTATCTTGAATCTCTCTAAGGATACAATTACAGTTGTTCATATTTTTTTCTCTTTTATTTCCTGTATTATTCCTGTTTCCTTGTGGATAGATTTTTGTTTGCTTATCTTGGCTTTTCTATTTAAGAGTGAGGCTTTCCTGATGCGTCTGCTGATACTGAGTTGCACAGTCACTTTTAAGAGAAAAAAACAACAAAAATATGTTTTGGATGCTGTATTTATGAGAACCGTGTCAACTGGGAGGTGGTACCTATTAATACTTGTCAGTTGCTGTTGAGTTAATTCTGACTCATGGTGACCCCCGTGAGTGCGGGGTAGAATAGCTCCACAGGGTTTTCAAGGCTGTAGTCTTTTGAAAGCAGATGGCCAGGCCTGTCTTCCAAGGCGCCTCTGGGGAGGCTCAAATGGCTAACCTTTCAGCTAGCGGTTGAAGCCTTAACCATTTGTGGTTCCCAGGGACTTCTTCCTTAATACTAACCGAAAAATCAAACCCACTGCCATCAAGTCAATTCTGACTCATACCAATGCTATAGGACAGAGAAGAATGCCCCATGGAGTTTCCAAGGTGTGCCTGGTGGATTTAAACTGCTGATCTTTTGGTTAGCAGCCACAGGACTTACCCACTACACTACCAGGGTTTCTTCCCTTAATACTAGAATGTAGAAATCTTTCCTCTGGTCATTCAGTTCCTTTAGAGAAAGCCATGCTCTGCTGTATGCCTGGGAGATGGACACCTGGCTTCAAATGCAGTCTCCTGCACCTCTTTCTTCTGCCCTTTGTCATCTCTGGTATTTTGGAGATTCAGTCCTCTCTAGGGCATTGCAAGGCCTATCAGCTGCCTTCACAGTTGTCTTTCCCTCCATTTACCCTACAGTAAGTTTTCTTCAGCCTTGCTTTGTTAACTACCATTCCCTACAACTGTCACCCATCTTCCAGAAACTTGCTGAAATCACCTATTGCACTTGCCTTTTGCTTTGTCAATATGGATTTTTCACTTTAAAAAAAAAAAAATTCATGCCTTCCGTCTTGCTTTAACGAGATCTCCAGAGGAAAAAGGGGTAAGCTTGTGTATTATATGATTAGTCTTGTTTCCCTAATCTCTTTCTTACAGATCCCAGAATTCTGCTGAAGTTGATGCCACAGATCTTTGTCAGGCCCTGTTCAAAGGACAGAGAGCCCTACTGAAGGACCAGATTCCGGTGGTGAAGCTGCTACCTTGTCACACAGTTGGAGGACAGGCCACTGTGGCACAGGAAGAATCCTGAGAAAATCTGGCCCTCAAGATTCCTCGAAGGGTTACCTAGGGAATAGTGTTGGCCTAGATTGTCTGTCTGCCCTGGGTGGTATAAATGGTTAACGTGATCAGCTGCTAACTGAAAGGTTGGAAGTTTGGTATAACCAGAGGCACCTGAAAGAAAGGCCTGGTGATCTATTTTTAAAAATCGGCCATTGAAAACCCTATGGAACACTGAGCTTTATGCTAGTGGTAGCTAGAGTGATTTGGTAAAGGATAGGGAGAATACTACACAAACTGAAGAATGTAATCGATGTCACAAAAATTGTACATGTAGAAATTGTTGAGATGCTATATGTTTTAATATGTATATTGTGACCAAATTAAAAAAAAAAAAGTAAATCCTATGGAGCACATACATTGTGACCCACATCGGGCTACCATGAGTCACAGTTGGCATGATGGCAATCGGTTTAACTGGCACATGGCCGAGCTTTAGGTCTAGACCACACAGAAAAGCCCCGGATTCCCAAGTATAGTGGCGCTTGCCATTTCTGGGGTCCTAGACCTCTTTTGAAGAGCTGATGATGGCTATGATCCCCCTCCCATGAAAATGCACATACAGTTAAAATCTTCTACACAGTGGATAGGGTGAGGGTTCCAGGAAACTGAGAAATTCCCTCTCCTGGAAGGGTGTCTGAACCGGCTTCAGGAGATTCGTGGGAGTGCTATCCCTAAACAGGGTAGGTTAGATCAACTTAGATCTTTACTAAAACTCTGGCACCAATGTCCAGTCTGTGGTCCTTGAAGGACTGGATCTTCAGACCTGCCTGGACCTGATCCTGAGTGTTCAGTCTAGGCTTTAGGGCCCTGGCACTGACAGATAGAAAAATAGGTGACAACTGAGTGACAGTCATATTCTAAGATGAAAGCAAACAGCCTCTTGAATCATATGAACATTCTTCTCCTGATGCACTGCACTAAAAATAGAACCTTCTCAGTTTCCTTAAGCAAATGTCAGAAATAAAATCAGGAACGTCATTCCAGCTATACCTGCAATGGTTGTCATAGTTATTTAGTGTTGCTACAACCGAAATACTGCAAATGGATGGCTTTAACAAACAGAAATTCCTTCTCTCATAGTTTAGGAGGCTAGAAGCCTGAACTCAGAGCTCTAGCTCCGGGAAAAAGCTGTCTCTCTGTGTCAGCTCTGGAAGAAGGTCCTTGCCATCCATCTTCACCTGGTCTAGGAGTTTCTTAGCTCAGGGACCCCAGGTCCAAAGGATGCACTGTGCTCCTGGCACTATTGCGTTGGTGGTATGAGGTCTTGTTGTCTCTTTGCTCACTTCTCTCTTTTATATCTCAAAACAGATTGATTCAAGAAACAATTTAATCATGTAGATTGAGCCCTGCCTCATTAACATCATAGAAGGGAGGATTTCCAATACATAAGAAAATCATACCAGATGACAAAACAGCAGATAATCACACAATTACTAGGCAATTTGATAATATTTTGGGGGGACACAATTCAGTCCATATAAGGGATTAAAACCATTATGCATAAACAACCTCCAGGATTGCTGGCTTCAAAATATGGGCCAGGCGTTTTGACTATAGGAAAAGGGATTCCAAATAAAATCACTCAGCTTATCCAATTTCCACAGGGCAAAGCTGACAGGCTGCACTGGGTAAGCTATTCAAATTCTGGACCATAGAGAACAGACATTTTTAACTTGGGTTCCTTGATCCACTGTGCCCACAGATGGGCATCCAGGGCTCATCAGAGGCCCCAAAACAGCATGTAAAATTTGGTACATATGTGCCAATGGCATTGTTCTGCAGAGTGTGTTTACCGTACCTAAGACAGCTAGCTCACTGTCAAAGGTGTGGTGACTTCAAAGAAGTCAAGAACCACTGATAGTTCAAAAAAGACAAAGATAAGAGCAATGGAAATCATTTCTGGATTTCTCTGGGAGAAGCTTACCGTCAAGATTCCTCCATCCTGGCTGTTCAACAGCACCATGCACCTTCTGCTCACCTCCACGGCCCAAGCCTATGACAGTGGAGGGAAAGGAGAAGAGATTTAATTCCCTGGTAACCTGAATTCTCTACAGCGCTTCTCTGAGCTCTCCCGCCTTTTTACCACCATCATATTTTATCTATAGTTCACTCACAATACCCACTGCCGTCAAGTCAGTTCTGACTCACAGCCACCCTATAGGTCAGAGTAGAACTGTCCCATAGAGTTCCCAAGGAGCACCCGGTGGATTTGAACTGCTGACCTTCTGGTTTGCAGACACAGCACTTAACCACTCCAACACCAGGGTTTCCTCACTCATAATACCTTCTATTAATTGCTCTTATTTCTCCCATGTCTATCTCCCTTAAAAACAGATGGTAAAACCTTGAGAAGAAAAACCATATCTGGCTGGCTGACTTTGTAAATTCACCACCTAGTCCTATGCCCAACACATCCGGGACCTTTGGTTAGTGTTTCCGAATGAAGAGATCACTAGATGCTTCATCTATCCCTCAGCACAGTAACACTGTAAACTGTCTATCTGTCTTTCCCCATTCTCACTGCCAGGGCTGGAGTATACATTCTTCTAGTTTCTTTGTAAAAATAGGAACAGTTCTATGTAGTAGAATGTTTAGTTGCCCCAGGGCCCCAGGTAGAGAGAAGAGAACACTGTACCTCAGAGGCAAAGGGGGAGTGCAGACATACATTCATCAGGAGCCCCAGGAGCGTGTACAGGACCTCTCTGAGCGGGGCTGTGCCCTCTGCACACTTGGCCTTTGGAAACGGACATGGTAATCAGGGGCCCGCAGGCCCTGCTGCTCCTTACAACCGATATCTCCCCCAACACAGGTCTCAGCACCACCCACACTCCCTGAAATACGTCAGGAGCCAAAGTGGCAGGCATTCTAAGACCCAAGACCAGTACCTTGAGTCGGCATAGGAGAAGAAGTGTTTGAATCGAACTGTAAGTTGCTAATATGGGTGACCAAGCCAAGGTCACCAGAGAATCCTTCAAACCACTCCAGGGAAGACAAAACTCAACTTAGAGGGCTTGTAAGTCTAGCAGCCTAAATGATCTCTGGTTATAAAAGGCATAATCCACTTGCTCCAGCACCCTCAATACACAGCATTTTTGGAAAATCAAATGATTAAGAAGAAGCAAATGTTCCCAAAGAGAATAAAAAGCTCAAGTTGGAATAGAAAAGCTAAAATACCATGAGGCCCAAGCAGGCATTTCTGAATTCTTCTGAGCCAGCCATCTGTCTGCGGGTGGCGGCCTCAGTGCTGAGGTTTCCCATGATGGCAATACACTGGCAAAGAGCTGAGGAGTTGGTGGTCTTGGGATCTCTTTTCTGTTAGTCAAATCGACAGCAAGTAAATCCTGAGACAGCAGGTAACAGATGCCAGCACTGGTGTCCCTCACCATAACACCCTTCGTGTCATATCATGTGGCAATAATGGGTCACACTGGCAAGAGGATTAAGACACACAGTGGAGTAGACTTGAAAGCCCACTGGTCTGGGTATCAGGAGGCCTTGGGCTTAATGCCAGCTACTTCACCAACTTTGCTTTCTCAGAATCTTGAATTTCACTTCTGTGAAATACTGGGGTATACATATACTCTTCAGTGCCCTGAAATTTCTATGGCCTTCCAGGGACAGAGTGCAGGTGTGGTATGCGCTCCGACAAGAAACTGCTCTCCTTTATCCGTCTTCTGCCTCATCAGCTCAGACTGCCACTACTGCCCTCCAGACAGGGATGACCTCCACTAATGGGAGAGCAATGGAGACTGACAAACTCGATTCACCTTCACTGAAGATGCCTTGCATATCCAGCTTTTTCTGCCCTGTACCTGCCACCTCCACCTGTCCTGGACGTAGTTGTTTTAACAACTGAGGACCATGTAAATTTCAGCTGTGAATGAATAATCAATCGACCTGCAAGCGTGCAAGACAATAGGAGTTCCGGAGTATAAACTGTATTTAAACTGCTCTGTTTATGCTCCTGAAAGCATATGCCACAGACAATAGAAATGAGTGCTTCTCACCAGAACCCCTATGAATGTAGGGAGAACACCTGGAAGTTTGGCCTGGAACCAGACTTGGAACCTGTAGACAAAACATCAGCCATGATTTATCTGTACACTTTACAAATCATAACATCAAGACAGTAATGTGGTTTTAATTTTCCCAAGTCTGGAGAACCGCTTTTGATGCTAAACAATGCAGCTCGGATGGCAGCTCTCTCAAGGAGAAGTTGCCAGAATTCTCAGTTTGCTGCCCAACTGACTCATCACCCCCTCTTCTGGTTTGGTCTGTGTGCTGTGTGCAGGCAGAGAGCAAGCACAGTGTGAGCGTGTTTCCCCCTTGCAGCCCTCAGGAGGCCCAGGTGCACTCACAGCTTCACACGTGACAGCAGCCTGGACACACTGCCACCGTGCCAGCGGGCAGGCTGCTGTCCCTCATTACAGGTCATCTCTAAAGAGGATACCCTAAAGTCTGTGAGGATCTAAGAAAACCAAGATGCACTCTCAGGAAAAAAAAAAAAAATCTCACTTTTAAAGAACTGCGGAGAATCTAAGACATGTACTGTCTTCTCCATCAACTAAGCAAAAAAATAAGAGGTGTTACCAATAATGCCACTGGCACCCCAACCTTACTCCATCCCGCCCTCCCTCCCCTGTCACTGACTACTTCCCTCCCTCCCTGTGGGAAGACTCCCTTCTCTCTTACTCCCTCACCCTCTCCCACCCTGCCTGTCTCCCTCCCTCTCTTCCTCTTTCCCTCACTGTCTCACACTTTCTGCCTCATTCCTTTCCTCTCCTCCTCCTTCCCTCACTTTCTCCCTCACCCTGCTTCCCTCCCAAGTCTCTTCCTCCTTTCCCCGTCCCTTGCTTCCTCCCTGCCTTCACTCCCTCGCTTTCTAACTCTCTTCCTGATTCACTCCCTCTGACTCCTTCCCTCACTGCCTCCCTCTCTCTCCCCCTCACCCACTCACTCACACTGGCTTCCTTCCTCATTGTCTCACTCTCCTCTTCCCTGCCTCACTCATTCATTCAAAAAACTTTTGCTAAGTAGTTACTTAGTACCAGGCACCAATTAAGGGAAGGAAGAGCCTTCTCCTACACACTGTGGACTGGCTACAGTGAGAGGTACTGTTTAAATACGCTCAGGATCATGTCATCCACGCTCAGAGGGACTGGATTTCAAGTGGTTCATGTGGCTGGCCACAGGAGACCCCTGGAAGGCATCAGCCCTGCTACTAGTGAATCCGTGGTGCCCAGTCTGAAACTTTGCCTAGCTTCCCTATACACTACTTGGTTTTGAGGGTCAGTTGACTAATGGTACAAGAAGGAATGCTACATGCTGGAAACAAAAATTACCGTTTTTCCAGAGCCAAGTCTGTGAGTAGTCCCATGGCAGTGTTGGCCACCTCATCTGGGAAATCAAGAAATGATACCAGGGCCTCCAACAATCTGTAAAAACCCGTAACAACCTCAGTGTGTGCTGTCCTCAAACTGACAGCATCCTCAACAAGGTGACCTTAAAGGGAACAAGGAAGGACCCAACATCAGGGTGAAATAAGCTGAAAGCATAGCCCTGTCTTGCTCTTCTAAGAAGCCCAGCCCACCTCATCAAGACAGGACAGTCTCCTAATTTGAATAAATCCACAGCTTACTACAAACTCCCAGAGGGTTGGACAGTTTTAAACAAATTTGTTTCTCTTTTTCATGTGGTGAAATACACATATAATTTACCATTTTTAACCATTTTACAGTGTACCGCAGAGTGGCATCAAGAACATTCACAATGTTGTACAAACATCACCACTGTGTAGAGAACCTTTTCATTACCCCTCTAAAAAACTGCTGTACCCATTAATAAGTCACTCTCCATTCCTCCCCGCCCCTGCCCCCGCCCCCGCCCCCGCCCCCGCCCCTGCCCCTGGCAAGTACTATTCTGTCTCTCTACAGACTCACCTATTCTGGGCAGTTCACATAAATGGGATCATACAATGTGTGGCCCTCTGTGTATGGCTTCCTTCTCTCAGCATAATGTTTTCAAGGTTCATCCATGGTGTAGCATGTAGCAGCACTTCATTCCTTTTTAGGACTACATAATGCCCCACTGTCTGGACATACCATACTTTGGCTGATGGACAGCAACATCAGCTGATGGACATTCTGAATGTTTCAACCAAAATTTCTTGATCTGTATGACAACTTGGAAAGACCCCTTGGTACCTCTGACTCTGGCTCAGCTTGGACCTGATCAATAACCTAGCTGACATCTAAAAGGCATGCTTGCTAATCTGCTAGTCACTAATTCTAGGAGGCCCCCTAACAAGTGGGAGATGGAATACAGATTTTGACAGGCTGTTGACTAAGTCACATGCAGTTTCATAGGGTTAAACTCAAAGTCCTTTCACTTAGAGCTGGAAAATCTGTATCAGTAACAGAACTGAAAGACTTGGCTTATAACTGGTTTATATTAAAAAAGATTGCAAGGCTTTTAGCCAACTGCAAATCCAGCATGATCAAGCAGTCTGGTACAGCAGCCAATGAAAGCTAACACAATCTCAGGCCACCGTGTCAGACCCTCAGCAGAACAATGGAGGTGAGAGTAATTTATTCAGTCAATAAACAGTGTGCTCAGCACTGGGATATAGTACTGTAGTCCTGTTTTCCCCAGAAAGACAAGTGATGTGAGGTGCTGTGATAGAACAGATACGTGTTAAATGAGTCACAAAGTCTACCCGGGGGCTGGGAGGAGGGCAGAGGTGAAGGAAGGCTTCAAACAGCAGATGACATTTGAACTGTTTATTGCAAGTGTAGTGTTGGCTGTTGGGTCCTTTCTGTAGTCATATTAAAATTTAATGAGCCTTTACTATGTGCCAGGCAATGTGGGAGGTTCTGGGGCCACAGAAATGAAACAAGACAATGTCCCTGCTCCCAGGAGCTCAAAGGCCAGCTTCAGGCACATAAGGACAGAAAGCAGAGCAGGTGAGGTACTCAGAAGTCACAGGGAATGTGAAGCGTAAAATGACAGGCACACATTTGAGGACCTGAGAGCAGTTCCTATAGTTAAGGGTTTGAGTTGACAGGGAGCAGCAAGACACAGTCCAAGTCATGGTGTATCTTCCATGGCCTGCTGGAATGTTTGTGCTTTACCCTGCAGGCCTGTGTTTTCAAAGTGTGGTAGATAGAGGACTTGAATTTTTTTTTTTTTTAAGAATTAAGGGTCTTGGTTTCCAGGAAAATCTATATTCTTTTATTTTTTTAATTATTATAATTGCAATTAAGTGAAAGTATACAATCCAAATCAGTTTTGCATGCCTGCCTATCTACAGCTCTTCTGCTCTCCTTGCCCGGTGACAGCACACTCCTTTTCCATTTTATCCTTGTATTACGTTCTTCACAAGCTCCTTCCCCCATCCTTTCTGCCATCTTCTTTCCCATCTAGAAAGAGACCAGTAGGACAGCCTCCTATAAGTGCACAGAACCATGAAGTACACCCACCATGTGGTCACATTGTGTCCCTTAGTCCATTTTTGTCCAAAGAGTTGACCTCAGTAGCATTTTCTAGACAGGGTCAGCAGCAGGTCTAGGGGCCATGCTCCCAGGGGATCCCCTGGGCTGTTGGACCATCAGTTGTGGTCTTTCAGTAGAGTTCTTGAGCTGCACCCCTCTTTTTCTCATGTTGCCTTTGGGACCCCACATTGTGTGCCCCATCACGGCTGTCTTTGGTGGTACTGGGCACCATTTGGTTCATCTGGTGAGGACTTGCTTTTGATAGATGATGTGGACTGCTGGTTCTTCTCAGTTTTCTGGGTTGGAAGAGGCTCTAGGAGGCTGTTTTGACAAAGTCTCCCGGTGATACTGTATTTATCAGCGATTGGAGAATGACTGTTACATGTGACGGAAAGTTATGTAAGCATTTCAAGTAGTAAAATAACAGGGTTTGTGTCAATTTCAGAGCAGTAAAAAACTACTCTGGCAGTATGGCAGAAGCTGGCTTGCAGCAGCTATCACAGAAGACAGGAAATCCAGTCAGAGGAGAGCTGTGATGGTTCAGTCACTCAAGGTTAAGGGACTTAACAGAGGCAGTGGCCGAATAAAAGTCACAGTCAAAGAACAAGAGGCACTCACAAAGGACCTATAAGGAATGATCGGAAACACTGGAAGAGAATCAGAGAGAAGGGGACCTAGAAGATGCTGAGGAAGTAGCCCTGACAATACAGGCTCTTCTTCTGGATGTGGGAAGGCAGGTGCTATGGTCTGAATTGCTGCTGGGTGCCATCGAGTTGCTTCCGACTCATAGCGACTCTGTGACAACAGAATGAAACACTGCCCAGTCTCGCACCATGTCCACAATTGTTTTTATGCTTAAGCCCACTGTTGTAGCCACTGTGTCAATCCATGTCATTGAGGGTCTTCCTCTTTTTCGCTGATCTCCACTCTACCAAGCATGATGTCCTCCTCCAGGGACTGCTTCTTCCTGACAATATGTTCAAGGTATGTAAGATGCAGTCTTGCCATCTTTGCTTCCAAGGAGCACTCTGGTTATACTTCTTCCGGAACAGTTCTGTTTGTCCTTTAGGCAGTCCATGGTACAGTCAACATTCTTCTCAACAATTAAGTCAATCATGTTCCCCTAAAATATGTGTTGTGCATCCTAATTGCTATGCTTACGGTATATTCCATTTGTGACTAGGTAGTCTTTGTTGTGTTCATGAGGTAGGATTAGTGCGGGGTATGAGATATACAAAAGATTAAAACAAGCAAGCCAACAAGCAGAGATGGGGGAGAAGAGATACCGAGCCACATGAAGACCGGTCAGGAGCAGAAGCTCAGAAGAGACAAGGCTGTTCCTTTAGAGTTGACAGACTGAAGCTTTTCCCTTAGAGCCAGAACCCTGAATTGGGACTTCTAGCCCCTAACCTGTAAGAAAGTAATTTTCTGTTTCTTAAAGCCACCTTTGGTGGTAATTCTGTTACTGCAGTACTAGACAACTAACACAGGAAGGATCTAGGGTCACCTTAGAATTCTAACTTAGGCAACCAGATGTACAGAAAGGCCATCTGTGAGGACAAGAAATCAGGTAGACAGTCTGGTTTGAAGACTCACTTTTAGATTATTTAAGTTAATGTTACTTGAGAACATTGGGATGGAGATGTCCAGTGGCAGAAGGGTGTTTTCATTTAGTGTTCAGAGACACAAACTTATTGCTGGTAGCTAAAACCATGGATGAGAACAGGGCCAAGGGCAAGATCCTGGGGTCCTGACTTGTAAGGGGTGACAGCATAAGGTGGCCTCAAAAAATCAACCAGAAAAGAAAAGCCAGGAAGTAGGAAGAGGGCCAGAAAAGATGATGTTGTAAAGTTTCAAGAAAAGTTGTAGGGATCAACTGAGTCAAATGCCAAAGGGCAGTCAAATGAGAGAATGCCTAAAGAGTTCACCGGGTTTGGCATTTGGGATCACGGGGCCTGCACCAGCCACTTGTCTGTGGTAACGGACGTCCGTAGCCTTCCATCATAGGGGAGGTCTGCAAGCCAGATCACCTGAGGAATGGTGGAGAGAACCAGGATGTTTACCTAAAACAGACCAGTGTCTGCAGGTACACTATTCAGAACTGGAAAGTGAGAAAGTTTGATAAATTCCATAGTGTTTCAAAAGACAGAACCAGGTCCCTGAAGCAGGGAGGTGGCATTGCCCTAGAATGGTATGAGGCAGGCAGATTTGAGCTCGGTATAAGGAGATACTTTTATATCAAACAGAATGGTCCTGGAATAGGGTGGGCTGTCTTGGGAAGTGAGAGTCACATGAAATAAGAGTCACATCTCTTCATTAGTTGGCAGGAAAACTCAAATCTATTAACTATTGTAGTCACCCTCCCAAATCACATGGAGAAAGATACAACAAAAATGCTAAAATCTTCCCTGGAGGGAGTCAGGCCCAGGATGTACTGGGATGTCACTGAGGAGGTGACTGAGCCGAGTGGCGGCTGGAACGGATCGTCTCTAAGGTCCCATATACCCCCAAGCTTCTGCAAGTCCTTAACTTCCTCAAGAGCATACTTCAATGTTCCTGCTGTCAGAAATCATTTGTTTTACAGTTAGTTCAGATTCCTCCTTCACCAATTTAAATCCATTTTCTTCAGTCTGGGGGATGAATGCTAATGAACCTGAATAGCACCAAAGATGAGACAGCAGTCTAAGATCATCTTGGTGTTTTGTCCTGGGAGACATAAGCAACTCGGTTTCCTCAGCTTCACTGCCATGTGACAAAACACACATCCTAACTGGATTCATTACCTAAAGAGGACAATGTGTCCTTTTCTGCTCCTTCTCTCTTTTATTTTTATTTATTTTTATTTTTTTGTGTGACAGATTTTATGCTCTGTTGATAAGGAGCTGCCCCACTGGGTGGCCCATAGGTCAGAACATGGTCTTGTGCAACAGATCAATTCAGTATCACCTCTGCTTAGGGCGCTAAACATAATACCCCGAGAGAGACAGTGATTATAGAAATGATTATTGAGTCTGGACCACACCCACAGTGCCAGCTGCGTTTTTACTCTGCCAGACCCTGGTCTGCTAGCTCACCTTACAGACATGGCCACCTCCTCCGGTGGTACCTAACTCCACTATAAAAGCCAGAACTATTAAGTGTTCTTTTTCCCCGCCAACAGTGGCCATGTGATACTACTCTGACCAAAGGGAAATAAGCAGTGACTTTTCTCAGCAAAAGGGACAGACCTGGCTGGTGTTCATCTGTCTTAGAAAGAGATGTGAGCTTGGAGTTGTGGCAGCCTCATGTGATCATAAGGAGAAAGTCAAAAGAAGGACGGAGACCCCAGCTCTAACATTTCCAGGTGACTGAACAACAGAAGCAGCAGCTGTCATCTTTTGCATTTTGTGGCTGCGTGAGACAAACAAGCCATCTTAATTTGTGTATGCTTCTCTTGGTCAGGTTTTTGTAAAAGGCAGCAGAAAAACAATGCATGCGTTACTTCCCTTAACCTGCCAACAGAAGTCTATGAGACCCTGGGGCTCAGCAAGGTTAAGTAACTTCCCTGGGTCACAGAAGTAGAAAGCAATGCAAAGATTTAAGTTCAGGACTGACTTCAGGACTGAATGAATCTAAAAACCTAGCATCTTCCACTAAGCAACACTGGCCTTCCCTCAGTCCCTGC
The DNA here is from genome assembly GCA_028571685.1 of Heterohyrax brucei. Classification (NCBI taxonomy): domain Eukaryota; kingdom Metazoa; phylum Chordata; class Mammalia; order Hyracoidea; family Procaviidae; genus Heterohyrax; species Heterohyrax brucei. The sequence continues at coordinate 37,667,629 of CM053145.1, forward strand.
AAGTGCAAATTCATCCCTTTAACTTCCCGTGTGAGGGCAAACATTTTGGAGGGTTGTGGTATGTGTGCCGCGTGAGTCATGGGAGCTGTCCCGCTTCAGACTATCTCATTTCACTATCAAGAGCCCATTAGATCTCCTGGTTTAACTGCAGATGGACCTTATAGAGAAGAGCCAGCATAACAGTAATAAGCTGAGGTTTCTTTGACTGTTCGAAGAGAGAGTATAGGACTGCACAAGGTGATCGTAAACACCACTCTCCAAGACAGGGGGAAAATTCAATTGGAAACTCAGGCAATTCAAAGATAGCAGAGGGAGACAGCTTATGATGACTTCAGCTACATGTACGCAAAGAGATAAAAAAACAAATGAAAAACCCATGATGAAGTGTGACTGCAGAACCATTTGAAATGTGCTTTTGGAGATTTTAACTCTGTTAACAATCCATCCGCCCAGATGCTGAGTTTTAGGGCCTTGTGAAGGCCTTGGTTGTGAGCCCCTGAAGGGTGATGGAGCCAGTGGAGGGTGGACGAGCTACGGCCAGGCAGAACAACTCTGCCCTCAGTACACAATGGCCTCCCTCACCTAGACAGGAAAGGTGGGGAACGTCTTGGCTTCGTCAAAGTAAGATCTGACAGGGCTTTAGTTTTGGCTTCTTCTCTTAGGGGGAATACAGAAGTGAGGCTTCAAGGAGCTGGTAGAGACAGCTAGGTGCCAGGTAGAGACAGCTAGGAGAGACTCCCTCAGTTACCCTCTCCTTCCTCACCTATGAAGTGGGGCAATAACACTTACCTTGCACATACCATAGGATGAGGGGAGACAGAACGAAATAACAGTGAAAAGAATCAGAAGGTTAACTTCTGTTTTTAGATTATGCAGGGAACGTTTACAAAGCCAGCTACAATCATTGCTACTGTTTCTATTGGGTAGAATCACGTGAAATGCCTGATATTCAACCTTTTTGATCTAAAAAAATGGCAATTTCATCTGTTCAGTTAATAATCTTTCAACAGAAAAGCACAGGGCAGAATCACTGTGTTTCAATAATTTTTAATCAAGTCTGCTTAGGTAAGAGGCAGTTCTATTCCTACCACCTGAAGCCAGGGAAAAACCTAATTGTAACATTTTTTGAAACACGATTTATTTGTTGATACTCCACCTTGTTCCAGAAAGGTAACCCCTTGCAAAACAAGATAGTGTTACTTTAAACAGGAATGAAAGGAGAAAGAAGAAAAGTAAAGACAGTGACAGAGCACTTCCAGGACCAAAGCTAAAAGAACAGAAGCCAATGACATATTTTGAGTGTGGGTTTCAAATTTGTTTAAGGACACATACACCGTCCATAGTATCTGTGAGATGACATAAGCCAACTGCTCCAAGGATGTAACATGGTTCATGGTAGTCAGTTCAGACAGGAGCTTATCCTGTAAAGAAGTGTTCCCCTCAAAGGCTCTTTCTTTTATTGACCCTCAATAACCTGTGATGGCACCTCAACGTCAAGGGTGTGAGAAGGGCAATGGGCAAGTCTTAATTTGTCAGATGGTGGTCTGGGATAACCCAAGCAAGGTTCTGCCAGCTGGGCCTTACCGGGTCAGGTCAAGGTGGCTGAGGATCAGGCTCCGTCCGTTCTCAGTCTGGGCGATCTGCAGCAGCAGGGCCAGGCTCTGCTGCCGGATGGTCATGACCCTGCAGTCAAGGAGGGAGGGCAACAGCTCTGCCATGTTGGGGTATGTCACCAGCAAGCGCTGGTTTTCCTCTGCAAAACACAGGGGCTTTCAGCCTTGCACACACCAAAGACGATGACAGCAGTCAAGTCAGGTCTATTCTCCTCCATCCCCACAGAAGGCTCAACTCTTCTTCACCCACTTGAGAAGCAGGATGATGAAGCAGTAATAAAAAGAACCCACTGCTGCTGAGTCGATTCTGACTCATAGCAACCCTATAGGACAGAGTAGAACTGCCTCCATAGCATCTGGTATATTTGAACTGCCAACCTTCTGGTTAATAGTTGTAGCACTTAACCACTATACCACCAGGGTTTCTGACGTAGCAGCACATGAATTCTAGAACCAGACAGCTGGGTGTGAAATACTAGGTGAATATCCTTAGCCAAGTTACTTACCCATTCATCAGTAAAATAAGGCTAATGCCCTACCTGATAGAATTTTCTGGTCTCTAGGTGGTGCAAATAGTTAACACACTCAGCTGCTAACTGAAAGTTTGGAGGTTCTAGTCTATGAAAACCCTTTGGATCACAACTGCTCATTGTCCAGTGCAGTGCTGGCAAACGACCCCCTACACTCCGAATACACAGCAGCCGTAACAACGGATGTTAGCATACGAACAACTGTGAAGACGGTGGAGGACCAGTCAAGATTTCATCCTGTTGTTCATGGGGTCTCCAAGAGCAGGGGCTGGCTTGATGGCAACTAATAACAACAATGTCAAATACATGCTACTGACTTTTAAAAAGGAAAAGTATTCACTTGTTTGTATATATTTTTCTTAGAAAAGCAGCTCAGTGTAAACAATTCAAACAACACAAAATACTATAAAAACTGAAAAATAAAAGTTCCCTTCTCTCTATTCTCTCCACATCGGCCCCCTCCCCACAAAGTTGTTAGTCATCCTTCACCTGAACAATGTTAAAAACATTACACGTCCTGCCCTGTAATTGGGTTCCCCCACCCTAGACATATTTCTATGTCCCTATTTTTAAACCTCCCTTGTCCTTTATGTTTATGGAGTTGAATGTACCAAGATTTCACTGATCTGTGATAAGACATTTACATCACAGGCTACATCTGCCAATATGACAATACTTTTTTTCAGAGGTTAGAAAAAAAAAATCATGATCCCCAGTTTCACAGAAACTAGAATAAACAGCAGGCTGTTTCAGATTCACCCTGAATAAACACACCGTTTGACTAGTCCTGTCATCGTAACCCTCCTGTAAACGGAATTTCCAAAACACTGAGCTGGTCAGGGTTCTACATGGAGCAAGACGGGCATCCTGATGATGACATTCCCATCAGCGGCTACGACTTACAGTGACCCTATAGCACAGAGCAGGGCTGCTCCACAGGGTTCCAAGACTAAATGTTTATGGAAGCAGACTGCTGTATCTTGGGACAGTTGGTGGGTTTGAATGACTCACCTTTTAGCTAGCAGCAAAGCACTTAACCACTGCATCACCAGGGCTCTGGGTTATAATTCCCTTCTGGACAGAGGCTCCCTGATTTCCCAGTTTTCTAGAACTTAAGATGCTTTTCCTACTGCTGAAGCTGCAGATTTGACCATTTAACCTTTAAAAGTTCTACTACATAAAAAATATTGCATTATCTCACATCTGTTCAGCATTTTACAGTTATGAACTGTGTTCACAAACTGTCTCATCGAGCCTGCAAAGCTGTCAGTATTCCCATTTTCAGAGTTTTGTGTCAAAAGTCAGACTTTTTCCTGTGAAGACTTGTTTTTTGTTTTTTTTTAAATTTATTTATTGTGACTGAATGAAGGTGAACAATCCAGTTTAAATTTGCATGACTGTCTGTCTGTGGGCAGCTCCTACTGCTCTCCTTATCCAGCGACAGCACACTCTTCCCTTCTGTTCTATACATGTCATATGCTCTTCACAATCTCCTGTCCCCTCTTCTCCACCCTCTCCACTCCCCTCTGGTAAGAGGCCAGTAGGATGACATCCTATAGATGCACAGAACCATAAAGTGCACACATGATATGGTCACTAGGTGTCACCAAGTTTAAGACACGTTTTTTGAAAAAATGTGGGAAATACTTAGAAGTTTCATTCACACTGAAGTCCACTAAGTGGTAAGAAAGACTGAACAAAAATGTAATGAAGTCCTGATGATACCAGTATATAAAAATGTTATGAGTTAACACGGTAAATAAAGTCTCCTGGCCTTTTGCTGCCCCAGTATTACACCCTCATCAGTGTCAGAAGATGCCCACAGGGAAGGTCCTAAATCTCATGATGCTAAAATGAGTGCCGTGATCAGCAAAAAGGCCCAAGAGTTTTAGACAGACAAGTAAGGAAACATTCTGTTCACCCTCTCCCTGTGCCAATCCATGAGCAAAAGTCAGGAGACTGCAGAGAGCAGGGAGAGTGGCCTGGCAAGCGATCTGATCACTCATTATGCTGACAATGACCTTGCCCACCATCCACTGGGCAGTCTTCCAGAGACCCCAGATGGACGAGGAACACGGCTCTCAAGGTGTAGAGACATAACTGCAACACAGCCTTCGCTTTTGATCCATAGGCTTTTTCAGGGGTGAGGACAAGGTATAGACATCAACTCTCCAGGGCCTGGCTATCAGGAGGGAAGACGGGCCGCAGCCTTACCTGAGCTTGAACAATGACTAACGGTGATTACCCAGGCTTACCGTTCCCACTGCACACGGCTTGCCAGAGCCTGAGAACAGACACACAGACTGTCTCTTCCGCTGCATCTTTTCCTACTGCAGAAAAGCACCTGGAGTAGAGGACAGAGAGCAGTATTACACCTGGGAATCACCCTTGACTTTCCTTTTCATTTGGTTTTATTTCCTTCGTCCCCAGACTTCCCAAATGTGGATTTGAAAAAGTAATTTGATAACCTGGATCTGAAGTCCCCAGGGTCAGTGGACTGCTAAGTGAAAAACTAAAAGAGCTCCAGGTCATGATGATCAGGGTTGCAAGGGGGAAGGGCAGTGGGCCTGGACTGTGGGCAATCGCTGCAGTGGGCCTAGCAAGCTGGTCACCTGGTGTCCAACTCCTCATGCAAATGTGTACTGGTAATGCTACCCTGCACCAGTGTCCTAGGCTTCAGGAATTGTACCACAAGAGTCGGATATAAAATAACACAACAATAAATTTGCTAAGATACTCCCTACCATATGGGTCTTGCTTCAGATGAAATTACAAATGAGGTCAGTCAGGACCCAGGAGATCTCATTTCCTGATATGCTCAGCAAACGTAAAAGAGAAAAAGAACAAATGGCAGTCTTGCAAAAATGGATGAGAAATCAGTGAGAACGGTCATGTCTCTTACTGTGATGTGCTAGGAGAGCCCCTGCGAAGCCTTTCTCACCCATGTTAACTGTGGCACTTCAACTCCCCAGTGCCTGAGGCTTCAGGGGTGTCCGTGAAGCAGCTTCCTGCTCCTTGGGGTTTACTGCTCGTGACTGAAGGGCAGTCCCACCCCGTAAAGCTGCTACCTATCTGCTCTGTGCCCGACTGCAATAAACAGTGGTTGTCTCTCAATACTTGGGTGCTTGGGTTACCTTTACAAATGTCCCCACCTTTGTATGACTTCATTGTCACCGATGATACTGAATCCATTGTGTGTCCTGAATAAAGTGCGCTCTGTACCTGAAACAAGTTCACGACAACCGTGTCAGACTTCTGAGTGCTCTGGCCGGTGTCTAGCTACAGCTCGGCCAGCTAATAACGAGATGCCCAACATGGGAAGCCCGTGTCACAGATGAATGGTTCGGGCAGAAACAAATACCTTTAGTTTCTGAAAAAATAAATGGACTGGAGCTGTCACTCAGTGCGACAGTACAAGAAGTAAGAGGGATGCACTTGTTCAGAGGAGATGTGAGTCAGGTGGCCCCAAGGGTTATCTGCACAACTCAACATTCAGTCACCTTTAGAGAGACGCCAGGGGCTGCTTAACCTCCATGAACAGCGGAACAGCTGCCATATCCATTTGCTCTTTAATATTTATTTCAAAGCTATTTCCAGGCTCTAGAGAGTCTCCAAGACACTGTTGAAGGAGATATTTGAGCATCCTCCATTGTATACTAAAGGGAAGTAGGGACCCCATCTATTTGTACAGACAACATACTGTCACTAAGTAACAAAAATTGGTCAAGCCCTGGTATCAGTGTTTACAAGAACTGGTAAAAGAAAAGCATGATTCTCACTAGCAGGAGGAGAGCTGATGTTTTCTCTGAAATTATTTTCACATCCTAAACAGGAAAACTGTGACGGCACAGTGGTTAAGTGCTATGGCTGCTAACCGAAGAGTTGGCAGTTCAAATCTGCAAGGCGCTTGTTGTACTCTGTGGGGGAGTCCTGCTCTGTCTACAGAGTCACTGTGAATCAGAATTGACTCGATGGCAGTGGGTTTAGTTTGCCTTTCAACATTCATTAAATGTATGTAACTAGGGTGAACCATTTATATTGTCTTATAATGTTCTGAATGGGTTCGGCCCTGTCTGCAATTCCTATGGTGAGGGAAGATGTTAGGAGTGACTCTGGTATATCTGGGGTGTGTGGAGGAAGCCCTGGCAGCAGTTAAGGGCTATGGCTGCTAATCAGAAGGCTGACAGTTCAAATCTACCAGGCACTCCTTGGAAACCCAACTGGGCAGTTCTACTACATCCAGTAGGGTCACTATGAGTCACAATCAACTTGAGAGCAATGAGTTGTTGTGTAGTGTGTGGGGGTATATAAAGGGTTTGTGGGTATGTGATATAAGTACGCATGGTGTACACGTCTGTGTGTGGTACGCTGTATTGTGTACATGTAATATAAGTAAATAATGGCGTGAGTCTGTGCTGTCTGTACGTATGTGTGATATAAGTATATACTGAATGAGTGTATGGGGTATGTTTAGTATAAGTATAGAGGGAGTGAGGGTGTGGTGTACGTTGTGTATGTGTGGTGTGTTATGTGCATGTTGTTGAGTGTATACGTGCTTTAGGAAGAGGATGGAGCCAGGGTGGGAGTATATTTCTTGTGTGCCCCCTTAAAATAGCTCAGAAAATCCACTGCTGTCTAGTAGATTTCCACTAACAGTGACCCTATATATAGTGGATACCCTTAGCACTGACAGTATAGGGGATCATCAATCAATATTTGTGGAAGAATGAATGGGAGGGATCTTTTGCCTTGCACGGGTGGATGTCTAACTCCTGTTCCTTTACAATGACATTACTCATGGGAGCACCTGCATCACTGGCTTACACTCTGTCATCATTTCCGTCAGGATCTCAATCCCTCCTGCGTAGAACAAAGGGATCTGATCAGGCTTGGAAAGAGTCTCCAGGAGATTCTTGGTAGTCACGGCTGTGTTCTTTCCCAAATCCAGCAATTCATGGGCTTTCTTCTCTTGAAGTTCTGCTTTCTCCTGAAGATCTACTTGATTTAGGCAGTCTAGTAAAACAAGAATGAGAAACAAAACAAACAAAAAAACCATAACGATCAAGAATACCATATAAGAAGCAACTTTTCTTTTTTTCCTTTTGAGGATGGGAGGATGAAAGCACAAGGTGTTAAGATGATTCAATTACAGATTAGTGTAAAGTCCATGCCCAGAGTCTTACATGATCCTGAAGGCTCAAAGACAAGGCTAGTCCCTGTCTAGAAGGCCCTACAGAAGGATCGTGCAAAGGAGGAAGGCAAAGGCTGGAGTGGGAGAGCGGAAAGAACAGCAGTGCAGCAGGCCTGTTAACACACAGAGTGATTACGCAGAGAAGGAAAGGAGGCTGTTGCTTCAAGGCCAAGTGCAGAGACGATACAACTGGTGCCATAAGGCAAGAACACAAAGGAGAAATCAAATTCATACAAAAAGTATCAGCAGGAACATTCTCACCTTTCACCTGTGTCTGCAGCTTGGGGTCTATTTCTAAGATCTTCTGGTAACATTCTCTGGACTAGAAAAAAGAAGCAAGACCTTGAAAAGTATTAGGGGGTAAAGGTGATTATGGGAAAGCCACTGGGCATCACAGAGCTCGGTGTCTCATTATTTTCTCCTTGCTTCCCCCTGCTCTAAGAGTGCAAAGTAGGCAGGGGGAACCCAGCATGCATTTGGCATTTTGTTTAGGCTTCTCTGGTTGTATGGGGCAACAGGTATTACTTCAAAGGTCATTTAAAATGATTTTTAAAAAGTGCATTGTTAGATACAGCCTTTGATGAAAAATATCCAGTCCTCAATTCTTGTGGCTCATGTCTGGCTGAGACAGGGATAATCACAAGGTAAACGCAAAATTTAGATGTGATGTTTGTGCTAAGAGAGAATAGGAGGCTAAATACCTGTCAGATATGCCTATAGGGAGTAAACCAAAAAAAAAAAAAAAAAAAGAAAAAGGCAGCTACAGACATTGTTGACAGAGTGGCTCAGGAAAAGCTAAAGAGAACTGCCTAATTAGACACAGAGGACTGCAAAGAAAGGCAATAAGGGTCCCTTCCCAGGAGTCAGCCAGAAAACTCAGCAGTGAGTGGCTTTCATGAAGGAAAATGGCCTCATTATATAGAACATCACGGGCAAAAGAAAGATTCTCATTTCATGAGGACTTCTGAGTTTAGGGTAGCACTGCCCTCAGAGACATCAAGAATGGCCCAGGGTATGTCCAATGAGTCACTGAGAAAGAACACTCAGAAAATTATTGATGCTGAGCTACCTGGAGGCTGAAGGTTCGTCAAGAAGACTGGGACTAAGAACTGAAGAAAAAACACCAAAAACAGATAACGGTGTCACAGAATGGAAGGATATACGTATCAAACACGGGGATCCAGTATCCAACTTCTCTTCAACCCCAGATCTAACCTCTCAGCAACTCCTGCGGACTACAATGGTTCAAGGGCTTGGCTGCTCATCAAAAGGTTGATGACTTGAACCTGTCAGACACTCTGCGGGATAAAGAGGTGGTAACGGGCTTCTGTAGAGACTTCCAGTTTTGGAAACCTTATGAAGCAGTTATACTTTGTCTTATAAGGCTGCTGTGAGTCAGAATCAACTCAATGGTGACAAGTTTTAGACACAATGTGTATCCAGAATCCCATCGCTCCTCGCCACTTCCTTTGTCACACCTAGTTAGGTCATCATCATTGTTCTCTTGGGTAGTTTATTCCAACAGTGTTCTAACCAGCTCTCTGTTCTGATCCTGCCAGGCCAAAATATACTCTCAAGACAGCAGTCACAGTGATCCTTTAAAACATAAGCCAGATCACGTCACTCCATTACTCAAAACCCCATAGTGGCACTCAGCTTATTCACAGTAAAAGTCAAGGGCCTTCCAAAAGCCTAGAAGGCCCTAGAGGATCAACCCTTGACCATACTCCCATCACTTCTGTGACCTCATGTCCTGTCATTCTCCCCTTGCTTGCTTGCTCCATTCTAGCTATCCCTCTATCTGGAATGTCCTTCCCTTATACATCTACACTTCCCTTATACATCTACACTGATCACTCGCTTCACTCTCTTCCTTAAGCGGCACCTCGCCTGACCATCCTATTTAAAAACAATCTCCCTTTACTGCTTCCTGATTTATTTTTCTCAATAACACATATCATCACTCAACATACAGTGATACATCTACTTACACGGTTTCTATCTCCTGGCCACTCCCACCCCAGAAGGTGAGTTCTATGAAACCAAGAACTTTAAGTTGTTCATTGCTGTGTTCCCATTTCCTAGGACAGTACCTGGCATATAGAAAGTATATATTAAATATTTGCTGAATGAATGAATGAATGAACTGAATTAAATGAATGAGTGAGTGAATTAGAATTTTGGTGGCAGGGGAATAAAGATTTTCTTTATTTGCCTCTAATATTTGAATTTTATTTTAAGACTACATTACTGTTAGATCCCTGGTGGCTATGGCTTCTAACCAAGAGGTCGGCAGTTCCAACCAGCTGCTCCTTGGACACTCCATGGGACAGTACCACCCTGTCATACAGTATTGCTAGGAGTCAGAATTGACTAGATGGCAATAGGTAATACTGTTACAATTAAAATCTAACACATAAAAGACTTAAGAAATGTATAATGAGGCTATTTCTTTTAAAAACTACTATCTTATAGATGGAAAGACATTCCATGTTAATGGATTGGAAAACATAACATTGTCTAGATGGCAATATTTCACAAACTGATCTATATATCCAAAAAATCCCCATCAAAATTCTAGCTGCCTTCTTCACAGAAACTGACACGTTGATCCTAAAATTCATAAGGAAATTGAAGGAACTAGAACAGCTGGCATAATCCTGAAAAATAAAAACAAAGTTGGAGGACTCATATTGTTCACTGTCAAAACTTACCATAAAGCTATTAATAATCAAGACAATGGGGTACTGTCATAAGGACAGAAACAGATCAATGAAATAAAATTTGAGAATTCAATAATAAACCCATACACTTACGGAAAATTTGTCTTTGGCAAGGCTGTCAAAATCATTCAATGAGGAAAAACAGTCTTTTAAAGAAACGGTGCTAGGACAACTAGATATACACATGCAAAAGAATGAAATCAGACTCTCTACCTCACACCATGTACAAAAATTTAAGTGAAAGCTAATCAACGGTCTACCTGTAAGAACTAAAAATGATAAAACTCTTAGAAGAAAACATGTGAATAAATCTTCATGACCTTGGACTTTTAGAAAGGATTCTTAGCAATGATACTAAAAGCAAGGGCAACAAAAGAAATAGATAATAAATTGCACTCCATAAAAATTATGAACTTTTGTGTGCCAAAGGACACCCATCAAGAAAACGAAGACAGCCTAGAGTTGAATAAAATATTTGCAAGTCATATATCTAAAAAAAAAAAATCTTTTATCCAGAAAATATAAAGAACTCTTATAACTCAATATGAAAACAATAATGAAAAAATGGGCAAAGGAGAAAGGTCCAAATAAACCAGAGATCATATCAACATAAGACTAGAAGAACTAGATGGTGCCTGGCTATCATCAATGACTTCCCTTACGGGAAGCTAACAAAGAGGCCTTGGTGTAGCAAAAGAAACGTGGGGTATAGACCCCAGCTCTAGTTTAAAGAGCGTACTTGATGTTCTGACAGATGAGGGGGTCCCCTGGCAGACATGACCACAGGACTATTTGCTAGTCCAGGACTGAAACCATTCCAAAAGCTAACTCCTTAGACAAAGACTGAATTGGTCTATATGACATAAAACAATACTGGTAAAGAGTTTGCTTCGTGGCTTCAGTAGCTACAGTACACTATTTGGGCAACTCTTGCCTGAAGGCAAGATGAGAAGAAAGAAGGCAGGAGATGTTTGAATGGACATGGGAAATTCAGGAAGGAGGGGAGGAGTGTGCCATCACTGTGTCAGCACAGCAGCCAGGGTCACATAACAAAGTTAAGTTTTTGTATGAGAAACTGAATCCAATTGTAAATTTTCACTGAAAACACAAGTAAAGAAAATTGGCAGAGAATCTGAAAAGACATTTCTCCAAAGAAGATACACAAAATGCCAATAAGCACATAAAAAAGACGTTCAACATCTTTAATCATCAGGGAAACGGAAATATAAAACCACAATCAGACACAACTTAACAACCACGGAAATATAAAACCACAATCAGATACAACTTAACAACCACTAGGATGGCCAGAATTAAAAAGGCAGATAGTAACAAGGTCTAGGGGGATACAGAGAAATTGGAACTCACACACTGCTGATAGCAATGCAAAGTGTTGCAGCCACTTTGGAAGACAATCTGTTAGTTCCTGGAAAGGTGAAACGGTCAATATGTGATATAGAAATTTCACTCTTATGCAAGAGGACTGAAAACATATGTGCACCCAGAATCTTGCACGTGAACTTTCTCTGCAGCACTATTAATAGCCAAAAGGTAGGAACAGTCCAAATGTCTACTATGAACAGATAAATAAAATGTTGTATATTCATGTGGTATAACACTTTACAAAGATAAAGACTGATGGTGTAATGATTTATGCTCCGACATGGATGAATGTTGAAAACATTATGTTAAATGAAAGAAGCCAGTCACAAAAGACTACATATTATATGATTCTATGTATATAAAACGTCTGTTAGGCACCTTTATAGAGACAGAAAGTGGATTAGTGGTTGTCTGCGGTTAGGGTAGGCGACCTGGTGGAACAGCGGTATCAGTGCCCGGCTTCTAACTGAAAGGTCAGTGGGCTGAATCCACCAGGCACTCTGTGGGAGAAAGATGTCTGCTTCTGTAAAGATTTACAGCCTTGGAAACCCTGTCAGGCAATTCTATTCTGTCCTATAGGGTCAGCAGAAATTGGAATTGACTCAACAACAATAGGTTTGGGTTTGGGCAGTGGGTTAGGGATAGGGTGAAAGAAGGGAGAAGGGGGGTGACTGCTCATGGGGTACAGGGTACTTTGAGGAAGTGAGGAAAATGTTCTAAAATTGACTGGTGATGGTTACCCAACTTAAAACAATTTTCAGTCGGTAAATTTCATGATATGTGGGTTATAGCTCAACGAAGTTGCTGTCAAAAATACATCTTTGTACATGTGTGTATGTGTACATTTGGTGATGAGTGGTGAGATTACAAGTCAGTTTTGTCTTCCTCTTGTTGCTTATGCCTTCTCTCTCCAGAGATGCTCCTCTGGGGGCTGAACAGTGGTATCGAATTCTGCAGGTGGGGTAGTACCAGGCATAGTAGTACCAGCATCTTTCCCAACTCTATGATCTTAAGATTTATCTTGGGAAAATACTAAAAGGTGGATTACTATCTAATCAATATGACAGAACATGGCTCTCCTCTGGGACCACCTGAAGCATTGCTCTGTGATCAAATATGCCACTTTGGGTCTTCTAAGAACTTACCACGCTGTAGTTCTTGAGGGCCAGGTTGGCTTTTCCCATGTGGAAGTAAGCTTTTGTGCATTTTTCATCACACTGCATAAAAGGGAATGACTGATCAGATGCTTCAGAAGATCTGAATTCACTAGCCATCCCCTTAACTGTCTAGCTAATAGAGTTAAATCCGAGCTCTGGTTTGCAGGACAGCTACCACTGCTGACAAAACTTTTCTGTGCTTCTGGAACCCAACTACCTGATGGTTTCAAGGAATTGGGATGCACATGTAAGTTCTCTATCAAATTAATTAATGATACTTGCCAGTCTTCGTTTCTGCTAACTGGAACTCAATCAAAAAGCAAACCAGAAACCCTTAGTTTACAAGAGCTTCTCACCCTGGTTTAACAGTAGAATCACTTGGGATGTTTGTAAGTCTGCATGGCCAGGCTACACCCCATACAATTTAATTATACTCTAGAGATAATCTTTTAAGCTCTCTGGGTGATGTAAGTATGCAGCCACATTTGAGGACCACTAGTTTATTAAAAGAGAGGGAAACTTACCATTACATCACAGGGGGTCCTGGATGTTTGTCTCCCCAAAATAAACCACAATGTGCATCCTAAGAATTTGTAATCTTATCCGTTATCACTACAACATGTATTCTTATCACTTAAGATCAGGAAGGATATTCCCTTCAAAACAGAGGACTGAAACATATGGCTTAAGGATACTATTTGCACAGGTGGTCTGGTATCTGCTTCCCAGTAATTATTATAACTGCACAGAAAGTCATTTCGCACAGAGGTGTAAACTAAAATTAAAAACACTCAGATAATGAGTATGTATTGAACCCCTTTCATTGGCCAGGTATGGTGCCAGGTCAGGTGGCCTCCAGGGGTTACGAGTACATGTTCTAGAGTCTAAAAGGTCGTGGATGAATCCTTGCTCTGTCACTTGCCAAATGCAGGATGCTGGCCGGGCTGTGTAACTTCTCTGATGTTTACTTTCCTTGCCTGGAAAGTGAAGATCATAACAGCTCCTGTCTCGGGTTGTTTGGAGTGGGAAACGGACAGAACCAGCACGGTGCCTGGCAATGCAGTCTCACCCGCTGTTGCTGTAGTTACAGCAGCAATCCATTTCAGGACAAAAGAAGCAATTTAAAGAAAAGCTAAATAATATGGAAGAGGTAACAATAATTAGAGATGTAATTTTCTTGTATATAATTTTCTGATTCACTGCTAAATGAATGCATAGTAATAATAATAATTCATGCTTGTTGAGGATCCCCTGAAAAGCACCAAGCTTGATGATTCACACGAATGATTCCACATGAATTAGTACGCCTCCTAACAATGCTATGAAGCAGATACAATTATTGGACCCATTTATATATCAGGAAACCAGGGGTTGGAGAGGTTCCCGGCCACACATCTAGCAAGTAGAAGAGCTGGGATTTGAAAGCTGGCATTATGACTCCAGAACCCAAGAGCTTACAAAGTAATACAAAATTTCCTTTAGAAACCTGCTAGAGAAGTAGGCAGAAGGAAATCCACTCTGAAGAGAAGCTGTCTCAAATGAGTCATGCAACGTAGGCGGGACATGAGCTGGTTCTTGAATGACAGGGAGAAGTGAAGAGAGGAAGGAGGAAGAGTGGGATGAGCCAAGTCCCAAGGTGGGAGAAGACACGGGACTCTGGTGGACAGTCCAGTGGAGAGTCAGAGGCTACTTCTAGGAAGCAGGAAAGGCCAGACTCAAAAGGGTGAGCCAGATAGTGCCACATGGAGGCCCTAAATGCCAGGCTAGGCTAGGTGAGTGATCAGCGGGGGCAGTTAGGAACATTGGTGTGTAGGCAGCATGTGGACTCCGCCAGAGGAAAGACAGGTAGGGAGACAGAAGAGGGGACCAAAAGAGCCACTCTGAACAACGGGTTGGCACTGGGGGTAGCTGGTAACGATGGTGGTGAAAGGAAAGCTCAGACCCTAGAGCCATGGCAGAGAAAGCCCTGCCGTGGATATGCCATGGATATGGATACACCAACTCTACACGATGGGGGTGAAGGAGAATGCAGAGTCCAAACCTTGGGCTTTAAATGCTTGGGAGACATGGTATATCAGTAACAGACAGAAGTTAACCCAGGACAGGTGGTGGGGACTGAGAGAGAAGATGAGGGGTCTGGTTCTAAACATACTGAATTTCGGATGATACAACACAATCAGATGGAAACATGCGGGAGGCAGAAGAAACCCGGCCCTGGATCCTGGAGGTGGAGTCTGGATAAGCAGGTCTGGGAGCCACTGGTAGAGATGAAAGTTAAACCCACTGAAAGGAGACGAGAGCTTTAAGGGAGACACTGCAGCACGAAGAAAAGCAGGGAGCCGAGGAATAAACCCAGGCAGCTTCCCAAAGGATGAGACTGAGGAAGCGAGGAAAGGAATGGTCAAAGGGACAAGAGGGAACTCCAGCTTTCAGCTGTCAGTATATTCCCTGGTGGAGCACCCGGGCTGCAACAGGGAGGAAAACACCGCCCCCAACATGAGAGCCTTGCCCACGGCTCAGTGCATGTCACTGTGCAGGGGGCAGTTGTCACTGCACCTCCTCAGATACTAACGCAAAGGGTCGCTAGCAGACTTTCTCACTAACAGGCCCTCTCCCCTTTGATCACGTGTCAACCCTCACTGGGTCTTTCTTCTTTGGGTGGGTCCCAGCTTCCCTTAAAAGGAATCCTACCTTCAGAGGAAGCTATGTTTCATTTTGTCAGGAAGTGTTCTGCCAAGAGAGAAATGATTCTGATTCCAACTGAAACCAGCTTTACTGTTTTACCTTTCCCTGATGAGGCTCATTAGTTTCAAAATATCATCACATGTGCTGGTCTCTACTGATTCGAAAGCATCAACAAATATTAAATTGGCATGAAAGTGGTAATACAATTAATAATGAGGCCCAGCGTGTTCACTGTTGATACATTACTTTTAAGAGAGTGAACTTCTTTTAATTCACAGCATCTAAATAGGGACAGCCATGATTGGTCTTTAGAACTCTGTGCATTTTTATCCCACTCTTCCAAGTGTTTACCTAACCCTCTTCAACTGGGAGCCTCGCTGGGCATTTAACAAGACTGGCTGCTGAGTGTCAGAGTTTTGAACGTCAGCTCATTGGATCTGCTTTGCTTTGGTTTCACTGTTAATCACATCGTGCAGTAATTAACATTTGGGAATAGGCCAGAGAGCTATCTTGGGTCAGCAAGACAGTGTCACTACCCCATTGGTCCTCTTCTGATGATACACTTGGAGGCTGTGGGAGGAGGTTCTGGTGTCTGAGGTTTCAGCAGAGAGGCCACATAGAACAGCTGGCTAAGAGCACGAGCTTGGTGCTTCTCAGCTTAAATAGATACATGAGGCTAACTGGACAGCTCCTGTCCAGAGGCGAGGGGAGAGGGTGGAGGGGGACAGGAACCGGCAGAATAAATCTGGGGAGTACAGGGTGGAAAGGGGGAGTGTGCTGCAACAGCTCAAGCTACACAACAGTGTGTGCATGTTTTTGTATGACAAATTGACTTGGGTTGTAAACCTTCACTTAAAGCATGATAAACTATTTTTAAAAATCAAAAAAGAGCATGAGTTTGCTCACTTAAAGCATGATAAACTATTTTTAAAAATAAAAAAGAGCATGAGTTTGCCATTAGACAGACACTAGCTATGTGATCCTGGGCAGTGGACTCACTAATCTCTGAGGCTCAGACTCCTTGTTGGACATAGAAGAATGGAACAGAACAGAACAGAGTTGCTGTGAGGCTCCAGTGAGAGCTCCACCATTCAAGCACGCAGCGAATGGTGGTCTTGGCTTGCTACTGCCAGGACAACACAGGAGAGCCTCCTTGCCCCTCTCTTCTCATACAGAACAATGGCTGAGAAGGAAGTCATCATCAGACACGGTGAAACAGCAGCTCAATGGGTCTGCTGCCCTGGACCTGTAAGAACTTGGCATTTTGGCTTTGGACCGCTCTTGGAAATGAAGGAGCACATCACTGGGCTGGGACAAGATTTGCCACCTGTGTTGTATCTTCCAAGGGATCAGGACATCAAACAACTTCAGATGCAAGTTTTAACAGATTGCTAACAGTGAACCCTGGTAGCACCGTGGTTAAGAGCTTGGCTGGTAACCAAAAGGATGACAGTTCAAATCCATCAGCTACTCCCTTGAGACTCTACAGAGCAGTTCTCCTCTCTCCTGTAGGGCTGCTGTGAGTTAGAATCAATTTGATGGCAATGGGTAGCATTGGTGGCTTAGTGGGAGAATTCTCGCTTTCCATGTGGGAGGCTGTTCAACTCCTGGCCAATCAGCCTCATGTGTGGCTACTAGCCATCTGTCAGTGGAGGCTTGCATGTTGCTATGATGCCGAACAGCTTTCGGCAGAGTTCCTAGACTAAGAAGGAATAGGAACAAAGGCTTGTTGATCGGTTTCTGAAAATCTGCCAGTGAAAACCCTATGGATCACAACAGTCCAATCTGCAAGTGGCCATGAGAATGACACAGGACTGGACAGTGTCATTCTGTTGTACGTGGAGTCACCGTGAGTAGGGGGCTGACCTGGTGGCAGCTAACAACAAGAAGCATTTTATGAACCATTATTATTAGTGAAGGTATCAGACACCTGGGTGATAGAAATGGTTAAGTACTTGCCTACTGTGATGGTTAATGCTATGTGTCAGCTTGGCTAGGCTCTGACTCCCAAACTTGAGTGGTTGTCCTCCATTTTGTGATCTGATGTAATTATCTTCCTTTTGTGATACTATGTAATTATCTTCCATTTTGTGATACTATTTCATTATCCTGTCTTTTATATGCTATAAGTACTAACCTCCACATATTAGCAAGGCAGGACTAGAGTGGGGTGTATCTTGAGCCACAGCCTTGGAAGTCACACCGTTACTCCATTCTCACTCATCCTGAAGTCATGCCCTCACTCTGATTTAAGCGGAGCTTCCTTGGAGGTCTGGCGTACGTTACATACACACGCGGGGGTTTGCCTCGCTCTGGATCTTGCGTCTGGCTCGTCATCATGTGATCTCCAATTCTTGGAACCTGAGCTAGCAGCCTGTCATCTGACCCAATGATGGTAGATTCATCACCCCCTGCAACCAGCTGCATTGAGAGAAGCCTCCAGCCTGATGACTGACCCACAAATTCAAAGACTTGGAACTTGCCAGCCTCCACAATCATGTGAAACATTTTACTGAGTTAAATCTCTTTCAACCTCTGTATGTATGTGGGTGGATATACATATTTCAGTAGTTTGTTTCTGTAGAGAAACCAGCCTAAGTCACCTACTAACCAAAAGGTTGGCAGTCTGAATCCACACAGAGGCTCCACTAGAAATGCCTAGTGATCTATCTCATAAAGCCACAGGCACTGGAAACTCTATGGAGCATCGTTCTGCTCTGAAACACACAGGACTGCCACGAATCAGAACTGACTCCACTGGTCTAGAGTTCATTTGTTTTAGTTTATCACTAAGGTGAGTTTCTAATTCATCCTGATTCCTTGGCTTAAGTAAGTGGGTGTGGCCGGTATGTTAATACGAAAGGGTGCCCTTGCTTTGGGCTTTGCTCACCCCTAAGCCCCAGGAATAAATCTGGCACATTCTCTTGGCACCTCAATTTTACTTGACAGTAAGTGGTTCAAAACAATCTTTTTAATGTTGTAACAAATACAAATTTACAAAGTACGATACAAAAACTGCAAGGATTTTTAAGATAAAACACATCCTAAAAAACACTTCATGCTTCTGCTTCCAGACCTTCAAGGGGCTCGTGTTCACCGTCTTCTATCATTACAGCATGCCAGTGAGAAAGTCCGGGAAGCACTGATCTCAATTGTTTAGTTAAAGCCCCACGTGACAGGGTAATCTACAGGGGTGTAGATTACTGTAGATTACTTAATCTACAGGGGTGTAGATTAAGGATTATTTAAATATTTAGTCATCTGAAATAATTTCCTTAGTAGTGGTTGTGCTATTATTTCACTTTTAAAAACCTTCTAATATTTCAACCAAGAGTCCTCACTTCTGTTCCCCTTTATCTACTTTGGCAGGTTTCGGAGGAAACACCAGAGACAGTACCGTGCTATCTGCCCGAGGCCTGACTGCTAAGCTATCCAGGCTGAACAACAGGAATTCTTTCTTCTGATTAGTCCCCTACAAACAGGGAGGGGTGTATTTCCAGATTATTGGGGTTGGAAAGAAAAAGCCCACACTGATGAAGAATGACAACACTGGAAAAACAAAATCCCATGGTTGGCTCTAGAAGAGAGAAGAAGGTATTCCCACCATTACATGTAGCATCCAGTAACACAACAGTAAAGAACAATCCTTTGTAATGCAAAACCCTGAGGAAGCAATAATAACAGCAGCTTCTAAGGAGTATTATCATGGTCCTCACAACAATTCTATTCCAGCCCATTTTGTAGACGAGAAAACTGAGGCTGTGACTGCAGAACTCATACTTATTCTCCCCAAGAGATGCTGTCAGCTTACTTCTGCTCCCTTCAGGACTGTCTAACACATCTGACCCATGCAAGCCCAACATCATCCTGTGGAAAAAGAAATATTCTCTTACCTTTAGAGCCCAGTCGCAATCCACTAGTGCCTTTTCGTAGTCCCCAAGTTTTATATAAGCCTGTAATGACACAAATAGCTGATGTTCACACGGGATTCTGCATCAATCAGTCTTTAGCCAAACAATAATCCACTAATGAGGAGTAATTGGTCCCTAACAGCAACAGCCAAGATCTCAGCAGGAGAGAGACTGCACAGTCCTACAGGGCAAGAGTCGAGTCTAGTAAATGGACTATTTAAACGGTAAGGGTAGGGTTTAGGGAAACAAGTGAGGGACGTCACAGAACCCCAGGACCAGCAACAGTAGGTAGCTGTCACCAGTGCTAGAAGTGCAGGTACAGAAGATGGGAGAAACTGACAAAAAAAATGGAGAAGGTGGCTATACAAAAAGAGCGGCCTGGCTGGAACTGTAGGCTTTAGTAGGGTTGAAGCTGGGAGGATAAATACCCTCCCTTTCATTGGCTGAATCCAAATGGAAGCTGCAGGGCTGAGAAGCCAAGGGAACAAGCAGTCTACACAGACCAGCCCCTCAGGGCACAGAGCAAGGTGGACAAGGACCTGGAAGGACAGAGAGAAGATATTCAACCTACGAATTACAGGACAACATCTACAAAGGAGCAGCTAGCTGCTAGAGGCCACCCCGCTGTGAACATCCCAGAAGGAAACCAAGAGATAAAGAGAAATGAAGAGACAGATAAAAAAGGTCGACACAGATGTGGAAAAATACGAATCCTCATACATTCTGGTGGGAATGTTAAATGGTATGGTCACCCAGTTCCTCACTGGGTTACACAGAGTTAAGATGTGATCTAATAATTTTACCGCTGCCTGTATTCTAAGAGAAATGAAAACTTACGTCCACACAAAAACTTGTAACACAGGTTTAAGGCAGCATTATTCACAATAACCCCAAAAGTAGAAACAACCCAAATATCTATCAACTGATGAATGGATAAATAAAATCTAGTGTATCCACACAATAGAATACTGCTTGGTAATAAAAAGAAGTAGTGATACATGGAAACCCTGGTTGCACAGTGGTTAAGAACTATGGCTGCTAACCAAAAGGTGAGCAGCTCGAATCCACCAGGTGGCTCTTTGGAGGCCCTATGGGGCAGTTCTGCTATGGCCTATAGACTTGTTATGAGTTATAGACTTGTTATGAGTCTGAATTGACTTGACGACAATGGGTGGTGGTGGTGATTGACATGTACTACGATATGGATAAACTTTGAAGACATCATGCTATGTGAAAGAAGCTGATCACAAGAGATCATATATTATATGATTCCATTTACATGAAATGTCCAGAGCAACAGGGGTAGAGAGAATTGGGAGAGATAGCTGAAGGGTATGGGTTGTTTTGCAAAAGTGATGAAAATATTCTAAAATCAACTACAGTTATGGTTGCACAACTCTGGGAATAGGCAAAAAATCATGGAACTGTACACTTTCCATGGATGAATTATATGGTATATGTGATTTATCTATAGAGCTGATAGCAAAAAAAAAAATGATAAAACAAAGTCCTGCTTCTGTTTCATGAGAGCAGCAGAAAGAAGAAACAGAGGACATGGGCTGCCATTTAAGATCCACACTATCACCATGAAATCTTGATGCCAAATGTCTTGGGGTACTCCTTTGGAATCCCCTAAAAATGAGGCAAGTCTTGAAAATCAAGAATTGACTCAAAAGTCTGTACTCTAATCAATTAAACTGATTTAGGAATTTAGTTCATTTCTAGTTTCAAGGAACTATCAGCATATAAACAAATGAAAGCTGGGTATAAACAAGCACAGTAGCTACTACAACCTCTGTATTATTGATACAATGGCTATTCGATATATTCTTAACAAGTTGGAAGAAGTAGATTTGAAGCACTCTTCTTCTGCAAAGTTCCCTAAGCAGCAGCAATTATCACTGCCATGTTGAGAAACACAAAACACCAGGAGGATAACTGACTTTTGCTGGATCTCACTATACACCAATAGTACAAGAGCTAAAAATGCATTTAGGTCTGCCCAGGATCAAAACTGTACCAGGACACAGGGCCATTCTTAACAATAATGCTGATAAGATAATTACATGGACAAGCCAATTATGGGGATGGTGCTGTAACTCACAGGGAATCTAAGTACTCAACCAAAGTGATCCAGCGAATGAAATTCTGCAGTGCAGCTTTTAAACAGAGATGAAGCTTCGATGTGGTACTTTCATTAACTGGGATTCTGTACTAACTGAAGATGACTGTCTTTGAGCAGTCTGTTCTATAAAGCACCTCCCATTACTCCAGGGTCTGGGATTTCATTTGAAAGCCAGAGGGTGTGAGGAAGAAGGTAGTATCCTTCCAGACAACCATAGCCAAGATAACTGTTATTCAGGAATACACACAGGCTCTGAAAAGTCTATGGGCTTCAACAATTTGTCTGCACAGCCTTTTATTTTTTGTATTTCTCGTCTTTATTTCTTTATTTAGGCTTGGTTTCAACACCTTGTAGCTTCCTCCATTCTTTTTTGCTTTTTCACATTTTAAAAAGAACTACTTTTTTCCAAATGGCAATTAAGCTCCAGATTTATCTAAATTACACCAGTTATCTATTGATCACAGTATTAGCTGCAGGAGAAAAACAAAGCATTCAAAGGGTAGGCTTCCTCTTTAGCAAGCGGCAACTGTCAATTCACAGGATCCTTATTAAGTGCTTTATGACACTGCATGTGAACTGGGGAGACATTTTAAAAACAGTCAGTGGTTTAAATTATTTGTAACACCAGGAAGCACATGTTGTGTTTATGTGTCTCTGGATAACCTTTTTGTTTTGGGAAAGCTGCAAAGAATTGCTTCCCCAAAGATCCATTGCATTTACTTGTATTTATCCACATTTGCTCCTAATGTGATTCTCCAGAACTAATCAAAGTGCCATTAAAACTTGAGTACAGTAACAATGTAACTAATTTGGCTGACTCAGGGTATACACTGTCTAAATTAGATGTAAGTCTGAATGACACACCACTGTAAAGCAATTCAATTTTACTGCCTTCAATAACTTCAGAATAACAAACAACCCTGCAAGAAGCAAGCATCACTAGGTGCATGTTTTAGAAACTACATTTAATGATAAATAAAAATGAAGTATAATTGGCTTGGCGATAATTAGCATATTAATTGTTTGTATTTAAATGACTCTTTTGAAGTATCCCCAGAAACTTAATTGCGTTAAGCCAACTCAGTGTGCCTTGAGTTTTACATAACTTGTTATTGGTTGCTGTGGAGACCACCAACTCCAGCTCATAGCAATCTTAGCTGTAACAGAACAAATGCTGCCCAGTTTTGATTGTTGCTATGTTTCAGCCAATTGTTTTGGCTACTGTGTATTTATGTAACTTATCAAGGAGTTACTGACATCAATTATAAGCCATGCATTTTGAGGGCATAAACTTTTTGGTAGTTTTTGCCCTCAAAAACTTTGTAGTCTTGTGAGGACAACAACATCAAACCTAAGTCAACCTTTGGCCATCTTATTTACCAAATTGCTTCCTAATAACAATTTTTTCCCCACAAATGGGGGGAAGAAACAACACCTCAACTCTAGTCGGACCTATTCAAGGTGCTAAACTAGTGAGGCCGTATTAAGCTTGAATTTATCTATCATTAAATCACCGTCGCCCTCCAGACATTCTGGCCCGCTGACGCCCTGTTTCTTGTCCTCTGTGTTATTCGTCCACATACCACAGAAGGACCCTCTTAACCTCGGGTGACAGAAGTCGGGGCTGACGAGGGCTCTGCTGCCCCTCTCCTCTCGTAATGACATGGCATCAAGGCTGGCTCACACAGTTCTGATTAGACATCCTGACTGCTGGATGACAGTGGCTCATGAATCTGCCAATTTTCCAGGTCTGAGGAGCACAGAAATTCTAATACACACAAAGTAAGGGATTTTTCTGAGATGAGGTCACAGGTGACATTTTTGTCCCCAGCGAGGAATATCAACTGTCCCCTGCAACTGTATAGAACTCAGCAAGGTCTGGAACATCTATTACAAATAAAGCATAGGAGGGAAAGGTAGGTGGCAGTTATGTAGCAGATAATACACAATGTGGGTAGTGGTTTTTAATTGGTATTCCAGGAAACGGAGGTTGCCCATGATACAAAACTGAGGTCCTAGTGATTTCAGAATTTTAAAATTTCTGAGACATTGGCCATCAGTTATCTAGTCTATACTAGTCATAGAATCATAATCCAAGAAGGATTGATACAATGAGCAAGAAATTAACATGAGGATGGCCTTTAGGTGTTTGGACTACTATCAGAAAGAAGGCTGAGCGATCCCAGTGGTAACAGGATCCAAGGTCTCATGGGTCACGTCATTCCATTATTTTCCCCTTTATCCGCATGGAAAGGTGTCCAGCTACGTACAGCTCTTCCACCTCTTGCTTCAGTGACCAGTGGGTAGCTTGAAATCAGATCACTGTGACGATGTTTACTCCATGACAACTGGCACACCTACAGACAAATCCCGCCACTGGTCTTCCAGTTTGTCATACTGTGGTGGCTTGGGTCTTGCTGTGATACTGGAAGCCATACCACTGGCACTTCAAATACCAGCAGGATTACCCATCGTGGAGAGGTGTCAGCAGAGCCCCCAGACTCAGACAGGCTGGGAGAAGGGGCTGGTGATCCACTTCTGAAACCCGGCCAGTGAAAACCCTACAGATCACATCAGCATGTTGTCTGACAAGCTGCTGGAAGACGGCGCCTAGGCTGGAAGCCATTCGGAGTACACAGTGGCCACAGCAACGGACTACAGCATACCGACAGCCGTGACGGCAGCACAGGCCCGGGCAGCGTCTGCTTAGGCTGCACACGGGATCCTAGTGACACAGAAGTCAACTCAATAGCAATTAACAACAACAGCACACTGCTGAGTTCCTCCCTTAGCCCAAACAGAAGCTAGCTGCCCAACATTTACCAGACACCACTGGGACCATCTAGTATGACTTTCTCTGCATTCACAAGCCTAGTCGTTACAGTTCCCTAAAAAAAATCCCGGGGTGCCTGCCTGGCTCACTGACCTGCGCTCTGTTGGTATACAGCACCTTCATGTCCTTCAGCTTCTTCAGACCCTCACTGTAGCACAGGACAGCTGTCTCATAGTCGCCTTTGGCAAATGCTTCATTCCCCTTTTCCTTCAGGGCTATGAGAAGAAAAGCCATAGAGGTAAGCTCACATCACACACTGAAAGACGATTTCAGACTGTATTCCCCTGAGGCTCCAACTCTACTTTGAGGTCACAGCTTCTAGAAATTCACTTGTTTCCCTCTGCAGCTACTACAGGACTGGCTTCTTCATTTATGTCTTTTTTTTTTTTTTAATCCAAATCCTCCCTTAAGTCTTCCAAGCAACATCTCAGACAAAAAGATGTTTCTGCCTCGAGGATCAGAACTGCTCCAAATTTGTCTCCAAGACCAAATCTACACATTCAGTATCTCATATAGTGAGTTAGTTTCCTAGTAAATACGGAACCACCCAGGCCTGTAGCACACACTGTCCTGGGACCTGAGAGGGAGCGGGTCAGTGCTGAAAGCCCCCGTCTGCCATGTCTATCTTCACCCCTCGCATCCTCTTTCCTTTTGCTTCTCCCTGTATTTGTCTTCTCCCTTCTCACATCTTTGTCCTCGTGTTTTATTTTTCAGCTATACTTTTCCATCTATGCCTTAGGCTAGCCAGTGGCAAGTTACTACATCCCTCCCTGCCTCCTAAGCACTGTTTAGAACTGCTCACGACATTCAGAATGGAAAAAGTACCTAAAATCTGACCTGGTAAGTCCATCCGCCCTGGTGGCTTAGTGGTTAAATGCTACAACTGGTAACCAAAATGTCAGTAGTTCAAATCTACCAGGGGCTCCTTGGAAACTCTATGAGGCAGTTCTACTCTGTCCTATGGGGTTGCTATGAGTTGGCATTGACTTGATGGCAGTGGGTTTGGTTTGGTAAGTCCACACACATGCTGTGGAAAGAGGGTTGGCTGTGGAGGCAGACCCACGCTTCTGTGCTGCCTCCTGCTGGCTGCAGCAGACACAGAGAGCAGACCACCAGTGATACCACCTGACCTTGTCCCACAGCCTCAGAGCCATGACAAACCCACGGACTGGGAATATGGATGTCCTCAAACATCAGAATATAGATGATGCATGTGCTCTGTGAGCACAAATCATCCCAGCAACTGAAAAGCAAGACTGATAATTACCGTCCGCGAAGACTTTGTTTTCCTGTCTCCTCCTCGCTCGTTCCTTTGCATCCTTTTCTAAAGATACCAAGAAGGTCTCTGACAGCAGGATAATTTCCAATATTAAAAAGAAAAATCCAAATACTATAATCAGTTCTTTCGCTCGAAGGCAGAAGACAACTACTTTAGAGATTTAGAGCCATGCTTCTCTGCATACATACGTGGGCACACACACATACACACACACGCGCACACACATACAAATTCTGAAACAAACAAGATGACATTTACTTAATTTGACATTAAATGGTAATCCGTACAATGCATTATTATACATGATGGCTATGACTGTGCTTCAAATTTGAATTATGTCTTTAAAAGAATTTTTCTTTGAAGAGAGACTTTTTTGTTCTACTTGGCATAATGAGCTGCTGAGCTGAGCAACACCAAAACTATCTGAGCCCCTTGAGCAGCTACGAGTGAACCGGACAATTCAGAATAACTGAACTCAGTTTACAACAAATTGGCCAGGAAAAAAAGAAGAGAGAGAGAGAGAGAAATGTCTGAGTGCTGACCCCTCTGACCACCAGCAACAAAAGTGAATGTAAGTGCTGTAAGTTCTTGCTCACGGGCTGTTTGTAAGCCCTGAGGCTATCATTTAAGGGTCTGGAAGCTACAGTCAGTAAGAACTGATCCCACATAAATAATACACATTGGGAAGAGAGATGCTGTTCTTACCTGAGTCCATCTCTTCTGTATCCTGCACGACACAGGTTATATCATAAAAACAAAGAAACAGAGTTTTAAAAACCACTCTCTGATTCATACATCAGTAAAACCAAGAAGGCAAATCAATTACAAGGGAGGAGTCAAGATCATCTTCTTTATCCACCAATACCACAGGGCCCGACTTAAATTATCAGATCTGATTAGATGCTCAATTGCCACGGGCTGCAGGCTTCCCCGGTCAAGAGTGGTTGTATGAACTGGGTGGGAATATGAGTTAGTATAATATATTATCTTAACAGTAGAGCTTAGATAAAGGTCACAAACTCACAGAGGTAAAGGACTAAATTGTCAGGAAAACAAACCCAAAGGATTATTTAAGGATGACTTAGCAAGATCAGGAAGGGGGCGGGGGGGAAAGATTATGCTTCCTTGTGGAAAATACTTCTGATAAATTTAAGAAACAGAAGACTACTTTAGCCTCTCCAGACAGTCTGAGATTAAACCACTCCTTGCTCTGCTTGACACAGACCTCCTCACTGGATCTGTCTGTGTGACTATGTAACAGAAAAAGGACACCTTCGAAGAAGCTTCCAGAGGACTGATTATGGTCTTGTTCAAAGTGGTCCTGCATTCATCCTCGTCTTGGTCTTTCTCTTGAAGCAGTAGTCTTTTTTCTGTCTCCTGGACAGCTTTCTGTCGCACATCTGGGTCATCAGAATTCATCCCCTGAATTAAATGGGCTAGAAAAGAAACCAGTTGTGATTTGAACAAACAAGATCTTCAAAAGGAAAGACAATGTTCACTAGAAAGGATGAGTCAGAAAACTGCATGGCGAAGAACTTCAAAAAGGTTCTGAGCAGAAGTTAAAAAATTAGAGGAATCAGAATCAGTGAGAAAGAAATTAAAACCAGGATTTATTTTGCCTGGAGAAAGCTGTAGGTGAACTTAAAACCACAGTCTTCAAGGAACAGGGTTGTAAGCCAATATTTAATTCAACAAACTATGGAGCATTTATTAGGATTTAGATATTATGCTGAATACTATTGATACAATGATGGATATAAAAGGATCCTTATTCGTTAAGAGCTTACAATCTTGTGTGAGAGACAAATATGTAAGCAGAACCCCAAAAAACCTAGTGCCATTGAGTCCATTCCAACTCACAGTGGCCCCTGGTGGCATAGTGGTTAAGTGCTATGTCTGCTAACCAAAAGGTTGACAGTTCAAATCTACCAGGTACTCCTTGGAAACTCTATGGGGCAGTTCTACTGTGCTCTATAGGGTTGCTATGAGCTATGTAAGCAGGGCAGCTGTGAAACTTCAAAGCAACAGCTCTTAACCGTATCTCTACCTGTCTTCACTTTACTCCCTACACAGCTTGGACTCCATGGAACACCCCTTGGCCACCATCCTGACCCCAAGATGAATTCCCCTGCCTTCTCACTCTATCTACCGGACATAATTCCAAACCTAAATGAATCCATCTATCCATCTCTCTTGGCTTTCGTTAGGGACACTGAGTACTGAGGATGAAAAAAAGAGACACCTTGGGTAAGTCCTGCCAATGCAACTGTAGTTCCCAGCAAGCCTACCATGTTACTCTAGGAAAGCCATCCTGTCATTTTCTCAAAGATGCTACAAAATTTTCTCTAAACTTGATCATCTCAGATAGAATATCTTAACTTAGTAATTCACAGAGGAAACAAATGACATCAGAAAGGAACTCCTTCAATTTCCTGCCATCCAATCTACAAAACTAACACCTAGCTACCACCACTGACTGCTCTCGCAGGAATCACAGTAGAGGGTTCCAGACAGAGGTAGAAAAAATATAGAGCAAAATTCAAATGCACACATGCACACACAGACACAGACACAGACACAGACACAGACACAGACACACACACAGACCGGAAGTACTTCTGAGGCTATGGCTCCTAGACACCTTGCTAATATAGAACTGAAGCCATTCCTGCAGTCTATCTTTCAGCCAAAGACTAGAAAGGCCCATAAAATAAAAAAATAACGGGGGGGTAGAGTCCAGATGGCGGACTAAGCCCACGTCTCCTTCTATCCCTCTGGAAACCAAGACCTGAATTGACAATCAAACAGAGCCTTCTGAGCACCTAATCAGCCTCAGGACACGGCACAGAGCTGTTAATTGGGACTTCATACCACTCAGCGAAAAACCTCCTCTCTCTCGCTGACTCCCGCTCCTGGCTAGCCCTGGCTCTCACGGACCGAAGGTAAACGCACCATTGTGACTTTTTTTTCCTCTGTCTCGGCTGGCGGGAGGAGCTGGGTCTTGCCTGGCTGCTGGACTCGGACGCGCTGCTGGGGGGATAGGCAGGCGAAATTCCCATATTCTGAGAGCCAGGCTCGGGACTCTGTTAATCTAGACACTTTGAGCCTTTCGTTTTGTAGCTGCCTCAGCGGGGTTTGTGCGGAGCTCCGCGTCAGTGTGCGGGATGCCATGTTGGTACCGAGATTTTAGCGGGACCTCGTTCTTAGCCTGGGAGCCAGTGCCTGCAAACGGTACAGCGCTTCTCCGTCAGAAAAGTAGTGATTCTGCACAGTGCTGCCTATGTTGGGGGCCCTGCAACAGAAGCAGAGGGGTCGCTGCCTCTCGGCACCTTTAGCCCCTCTGTCTGCTGCCTGTGTGGAGGACGCCATCTTGGGTACGGTGGCCAAGCTGGACCTAATTCTTAGCTTGGGAGCCAGAGCCTGCCCACAGGAGAGTGCTTTTCTATCACAAAATCAGTACTTGACGCAGTGTTGGCTAAGGCTAGACCCTGTCAGCAGAGGCCATCAGGGCAGTTGCATTGCTGTATCCTGAACTACTCTCTTATCATCTGGGGTTGGATATAGTGGTGCTTACTTTGTCAGATGAGAAGAGGGACCTCCACACCTGAAAATTTAACTGACTTGTGAACCAGTCAGACACCTTTTGCTTTACATTTGAAGACAGCCTAGAAAAACATTTGCAATCCATCCTCACAGTACCTCTTCCAGCCTCTATATACTCACATGTGACCCAAAAAGCAACAGACAATTGTGGCATACAAGCAATCACTCATGGCTTCAGAAGGCCCCCAAACAAAGCAACCAAGGAGTTTTCCAGATGAAGAAACTTTTATGAAAGCATCAGGAAGTGAATACAAATTGATTATATACAGAGCCCTTCTAGACCTTATACAAAATGCAGCAGAACAAAAGGAAAAATTAAGCAAGTTGTTTGATCTGATGGAACACCAGTACTTTGAAATCCAACAGATCAAGAAGAAAACCAAAGACACAGAAACTTCCATGCAAACCCAAGAAAACAGAATGGAACAAATGGAAAAAAGAATTTCTAACTTGGAAGACAGAGCTACTGAGGCCAGCATTTATGAGCACAAATCAGAAAAAAGAAACAAGAAAAATGAAGAAACATTAAGAAGTATGTGGGACTCTATTAAGAGGAACAACCTTCGATTAATTGGAGTCCCTGAACAGGGTGAGACATCTGAGAACACAGAGAGTATTGTTGCTGAGCTGCTGAAAGAAAACTTTCCAGAAATCATGAAGGAAGAGAATATAGACATCTCAGATGCATATCGTACGCCACCCAATATAGATCTCAAAAGAAAGACTCCAAGACATATTATAATCAAGCTTAACAAAATGAAACATGAGCAGCAACTCTTAAAGGCAGCAAGACTCAAGGCAAAGCTAACATTCAGAGGGAAACCCTGTAGGCTCTCGTTAGATTTCTCAGCAGAAACCATGCTGGCACGGAGACAGTGGCACGACACATTGAAAGTCTTGGAGGAAAAGAACTTCCAACCAAGAATTACATATCCTGCAAAACTATCTTTCAAATACGAAAATGAAATTAAGACATTCCCAGATAAACAGAAACTCAGAGACTTTGTAAAAACCAAACCCAAACTACAAGAAATACTGAAAGAAGTTCTTGGCTTTGGCTTAGAAGAACGAAACCACTAACTTTATATTTTAGAATGACACATTACTCAATACTCATTTAGGGAAGGCTCCAAAGTAAATCACAGCTTTGATTTGGAAAGAAGCAATCCAGTGATCATCACGAAAACTATGGTGTCATCATAATAAAAGAGGGATGTACTACAGTCGTTATAGTCCTTCCAGATGGAGAGAAAGATGACCAGACTGGTAGTAATTAAAATTGGGTTTATAAATAGTTTATTAAGGGGGTTGATAGGGGCAGCTGTAAAGCACAACAAAGATATATCATACCATTTGAAGAAATCTAACACACGAGTCTCAACAACTATAAAACCAGCTCTGAAAAAGGTGAAAAATCAACTCACAAAAAAGAGTGTCCCAGAACAGACTAATAAGAACAACAGAGAAAACATCAACATAAAAATAAACATACCACAATGGCAGCAGTGAACACATACCTATCAATAATTACACTGAATGTGTGAATGGAGTGAATGCTCCAGTAAAGAGACACCGAGTGTCATCTTGGATCAAAAGACACGACCCATCCATATGCTGTCTACAAGAAACTCACTTGAGACCTAAAGACAGGAACAAACTGAAAATTAAAGGATGGAAGAATATATATCAAGCTAACAATGAACAAAGAAGAGCAGGGGTGGCAATTCTAATCTCAGACAAAATCCATTTTAATGTCAAATCCACCATCGTGGACAAAGATGGACACTATTTATTGCTGAAAGGTTCAGTACACAAGCAAGACTTAACTATATTAAACATTTATGCACCTAATGTCAGAGCACATAAATATGTCGAAGAAACACTGACTATGCTCAAAAGAGAGTTAGATGACTCCACAATAATAGTGGGAGACTTTAACACTCCACTCTCATTACTAGACAGATCATCTAGAAAAAAAGCTCAGTAAAGATACAGAAGGCCTCACTGACACAATTAACCAAGTAAACCTCATTGATATATACAGAACTTTCCACCCATCAGCAGACAACTACAGCTTCTTCTCCAGTGCACATGAAACATTCTCCAGAATTGACCACGTGATAGGCCATAATGCAATGCTCAACAAAATCCATACCATTGAATTACTGCAAAGCATCTTCTCAGATCATAAAGCCATCAAAGTTGAAATCAATAGCAGAAAAAACAAAGATAGAAAGTGGAACTCTTGGAAACTGAACAACATGTTGCTCAAAAAAATATGGGTTATACAGGAAATCAAGGATGAATTAAAGAAATTCATAGATTCCAATGAGAACGAAAACACTTCCTACCAGAACCTATGGGATACAGCCAAAGTGGTGCTCAGAGGTCTGTTTATCTCCATAAAGGCACACATCTGGAAGGAAGAAAGAAACCAAATCAAGGAACTAACTCTTGAACAAGTAGAAAGAGAACAACAGATGAACCCCTCGGGCACCGGAAGAAATGAGATCATAAAGATTAAAGCAGAGCTAAATGAGTTAGAGAATAGAAAAACAATTGAAAAAATTGAAAAGACCAAAAGCTGGTTTTTTGAAAAGATCAACAAAATTGATAAACCACTGGCTAAACTTACTAAAGAAAAGCAGGGAAGGAAACAAATAACCCAAATTAGAAATGAGAAGGGAGTTGCCACCACACATGCAACAGAAATCAAAAATATCATAACAGAATACTATGAAAGACTGTACTCTAACAAATTTCAAAACCTAGGGGAAATGGACAAATTCCTTGACTCATACCACCTACCCAAATTATCACAGCGTGAAGCAGAACAACTTAATAAACCCATCACAAAGGAAGAGATTGAAAAGGTCATCAAAACACTGCCAACCAATAAAAGTCCGGGCCCAGATGGCTTCACAGCAGAATTCTACCAAGCATTTAGAGAAGAGTTATCGCCAATACTATTGAAACTATTTCACAGTATAGAAAGGGATGGAGTACTCCCAAACTCATTCTATGAAGCCAGCATAACCCTGATACCTAAGCCAGGGAAAGATCCAACAAAGACAGAGAACTACAGACCGATATCACTCATGAACCTAGATGCAAAAATCTTCAACAAAATTCTTGCCAACAGAATACAACAACATATCAAGAAGATAATCCATCATGACCAAGTGGGATTCATACCAGGGATGCAAAGCTGGTTCAACATCAGGAAAACAATGTGATTAACCACATAAATAACACAAAAGACAAAGATCACCTGATTTTGTCCATTGATGTCAAAAAGGCATTTGATAAAGTCCAACACCCATTCATGCTAAAAACTCTTAGCAAAATGGGCATAGATGGCAAATTCCTCAACACAATAAGGGCCATTTATACAAAGCCAATTGCCCACATCATCCTGAATGGAGAGAGACTGAAAGACTTTCCCCTGAGATCAGGAACTAGACAAGGATGCCCACTGTCACCTCTCCTATTGAACATTGTGCTAGAAGTTCTAGCCAGAGCAATAAGACAAGACAAACAAATAAAGGGCATCTGCATCGGCAAAGAGGAAGTTAAAATCTCCCTGTTCGCAGATGATATGATTGTATATGCAGAGAACCCCAAGGAATCTATAAGTAAGCTACTCAAACTGATAGAAGAGTTCAGCAAAGTTTCAAGATACAAGATAAACATAAGTAAATCAGTAGGTTTCCTTTATACTATCAACGAGACTGTTAAGGAGAAAATTATCAAATCAATACCATTTACGATAGCCACTAAGAAGATAAAGTACCTAGGAATTAATCTAACCAGAGAAACAACAGACCTTTACAAAGAGAACTACAAGCCCTTACTACAAGAAACTAAGAGAGACTTAGATAAATGGAAAAACCTACCCTGCTCATGGATAGGAAGACTTAACATTGTGAAAATGTCTATTTTACCCAAAGCAATTTATTTATATAATGCAATCCCAATACAAGTTTCAGCATCATTTTTTAATGAGATGGAGAAACAAATCACCAATTTTGTTTGGAAAGGGAAGAAGCCCCGGATAAGTAAGGTACTACTAAAGAAGAAGAACACACTGAGAGGCCTCTCATTACCTGACCTTAGAACATACTACACTGCCACAATGGTCAAAACAGCATGGTACTGGTACAAGAACAGACAGATCAATCAATGGAACAGAACTGATACCCCAGAGATGACACCATCTGCCTATGAACAGTTGATATTCGACAAAGGCCCTAAGACATTAAACTGGGGTCAAAACAGTCTCTTCAACAAATGGTGCTGGCAAAATTGGTTATCCATCTGCAATAAACTGAATCAAGATCCATATCTTACACCTTATACAAAAACCAACTCCAACTGGATAAAAGACCTAAATATCAAACCTAAAACGATAAAGCTCAGCCAGGAAAAGGTAGGAACAACAATGGAAGTTTTAATACACAATGAGGACAGACTCCAAAATCTGTCAAAGAAACTTCAATCAACAGAAGAGAAAATAGATAAACGGGAACTATTAAGAATCAAACACTTTTGCTCATCCAAAGACTTTATAAATAGAATTAAAAGAACACCCACAGAATGGGAAAAAATATTTGGCAACTCTATGTCAGACCGACGCCTGATCTCCATAATCTATAAGATACTACAAAATATCAAGAAGAAGATAAACCATCCAATTAAGCGATGGGCAAAGGAGATGGACAGATACTTCACTAAAGAGGAGATCCAGGCAGCCAAAAAACACATGTGGACATGTTCACGATCTTTAGTTATTAAAGAAATTCAAATCAAGACAACAATGAGATACCATCTCACCCCAACAAGATTGGCCATGATCCAGAAAACCCAAAACAACAAATGCTGGAGAGGCTGTGGAGAAAGTGGAACCCTCCTACGCTGTTGGTGGGGTTGCAAAATGGTCCGTCCTCTTTGGATGGCAATCTGGCGCTTCCTTAAAAAAATGGATATCGATATACCATTTGACCCAGTAATTCCACTACTTGGAATATATCGTACAGATTCAAGGCCTTTCACACCAACGGACACATGCACCAGAATGTTTATCGCAGCACAGGCCACGATAGCAAAAAGATCGAATCAACTCAGATGCCCAACAATAGAAGAATGGATAGGTAAACTGTGGTACATATACTCAATGGAGCACTACACAATGATAAAGAATAATGATGATTCCAGGAAACATCTCCTAACCTGGTTTCAACTGGAAGACATTATGCTGAGTGAAAGTAGTCAGCAACCAAAGGACAAATACTGTATGAGACCTCTACGATAAGATCTCAAAAACAGACTTGTGTATACAAGAAAAGACTCTTTGACAGCTGCAAGGGAGGGGAGGGAGGGAGGGTGAGGGTGGGAGGGTTTAGTTTAGATAGTTACTAGCAATCTAGTTGGGAGAAAGCAGTGACAGCACACATTAGGAACAAGAACAACATTAAGTGGACTTCAGCATAACTTGAGTACTCCTTCCATCTTAACTCAATACTGCAAGGATAGAGTAGCTGGGGCGGGGGGCGGGGGGTGGGGGACCATGCTCTTAGGCTAATTCCAGGCCAATTGGCACAACTAGCGTTTTGCTAAGAGAGCTCTCTGCACCCCACATTAGTGAGTGGCGTCTGGGGTCTTAAAAGCTGCCAAGTTGCCATCCGAGGACACAGCAAATGGTCCGAACTCAGCAGGAACGGATGCTCACCGAGGGCCAAAATGACATGTGGTAAAGACAACTGAGAAGACAGAGAGACCCACAAGAGTGGGTGCCTACATCGACTTGGGACCGGAAGAACCGGATGGTGCCCAGCCACCACCAGTGATAGCCACGATGGAGCTCACAGAGAGGAACCTCACTGGCAACACAAGAATAAAAAGAGGTGCATCATGAGATCTCCACTAAAAGACCTCAATTGATGGTACAGTGGTTTTGGGGTTCCTCTGAGAGCATGGCCCCCTGCCCTGATGCAGCCCTTTCCAATAAATTATAACAAAGGTCCACTCTTTGGACAGGAATGGATTGGACTTGGCAATGCAGAGTGACTATATATTGGAAGCACTTTATGGTTCTATACATCTATAGGATATCATCTTGCTGACCTCTGGCTGGAGGAAGGGGAGTGGACAGAGAGGAGGGGAAAGGAGGCTGTTGGGAGGATGAGACATGTATGGAGCAGAGAGGAACAGTGTGTTGTCACCGGGCAGGGAGAGCAGTGGAAGCTGCATATAGGTGGGCATGTAAATTTATATGAGAATGTACATTTTCACTCAGTTATGTTAAATAAAAATAAAAATTAAAAAAAAATAACACGTGAAGAATGTGTTTCTTAGATCAGGCAAATATGCAAGACCAAATGGGCAACATTTTCCCAAAAGCCAAGATGAGAAGGCAGAAAGTGGTAGGAAAACTGGCAAAATGGACATGGGGAACCCAGAGTGAAACGGGAAAGGGGGAGAGTGCTGATACAACGGTGGGGATTGCAACTAACATCACAAAACAATTTCTGTGTAAATTTTTTGAATGAGAAGCTAATCTGCACTATAAACTTTCACCTAAAGCCAATAAAGTTTAAAAAAAATTAAAATCAACAGAATTACCTACAACTACACTCCTCCTTCCTTTCTGCTACAAAGAATAGGTGCCCCTCTTTCTGTATGAGGTTAATCCCTCATCCTGTGCTCAGGATCCCATTACCTTTTTTGCATAATTAGAAACCTATCATCACCAATTAATTACCCATCTCTACAATATTTTGAAACCTTCCCATGCTACCAGCTTCTTACTATTGATATTTAAACACTATAAATCTCTCCCTATAATTTTCTCCTTTCTTTTACAACTAAACTTCTTGAAGTCATTGTCTACAGTTCCTGTTTCTATAAGTAATAAAGAAATTTCCCAGTTACTCTGCAAGAAATTTTTTTTGCACCATAAACAAAAACTAACTCAAAATGGACAAAAGACCTAAATGTAAAAGCTGAGACAGTGAAGATCACGGAAGGAAAAATAGGAACAACACCAGGGACCCTAATACGTGGCACGAATACAAATACAAACCTGACTAACAGTGCATAAACACCAGAAGATAGATAACTGGGATACCCTAAAAACTTAAAGACTTATGCTCGTTAAAAGACTTCACCAAAAGAGAATTCAAAGATTGGGGAAAAAATTTTGGCTACTACAGATCTGACAAAGGTTTAATCTCTAAAATCTACAAAATACATCAATGTTTCAATAACAAGAAGACAATAATTCAATTAAAAATGACCAAAGGATACGAACAGACATTTCACCAAAGAAGGTAGCCAAAAGACACATAAGAAAATTCTCCTGCTCATTAGCTACTAGAGAAATGAAAATCAACACTACAATGAGATGCTATTTCACCCTGACAAGACTGGCGCTAATTCAAAGAACACAAAATAACAAGTGCTGGAGAGGCTAAGAAGAGATTGTAACTGGTGGGAGTGTAAAATGGCACAACCACTATGGAAAACAATATGCCACTTCCCTAAAAAGCTAGAAATATAAACACCACACAATCTGGCAGTCCCACCCCTAGGAATATGTCCTAGAGAAACATAAGCCATTACATCAATAGACATATGCACAGCCACATTCACAGCAGCATTTACTCGGAATAGCAAAACGATATAAACAACCTAAGCATCAACAGACGAATGGATGAACAAACTATGGTACACATATACGATGGAATACCGAGCCATAATGATAAAGAACAATGATGAATCCCGTAAAACCAATACAACATGGATGAATTTGGGGGGCATTATGCTGAGTGAAATAAGTTAATCACAAAAGGACAGTTTCTGTATGAAACTACTATCATAAAAACACAAGAAAAGGTTTAGCACAGTGAAAAGCAATCATTGACGATTATGAGGGAAGGGAAAGGTGGGGAGGGAAAAATCACTAACCAGAGCAGGCAAGTGTTACCTTTGGTGAAGGGAGAGGTAATGCGCAACACAGAGGAAGTCAGCACAACTTGACCGAGACAAAGTCCTAGAGAGCAAAGGAATTTGTGTGCATTTTTGCAATCTACGGGAGTGTTTATATACATGTGTGTATTTCAGTGAGGTCCTTGGCTGGTGCAAATGATTTCTGATTGGCTACCAAATGAAAGGTTGGAGGTTCAAATTCATCCAGTGGTGCATGGAAGAAAGGTCTGCCAGTCTGCTTTCATTAGGCTGTTGCTGCTGTGTGCTATCAAGTCGACCATGACTCATAGTGATCCTACATGACAAAGGAGAATGGCCCCTTAGGATTTCCTATGCTAAAATGTTTCTGGAGAAGACTGCCAGGTCTTTGCTCCCATGGAGCCACCAAGTAGATTCTAACCACCAGTGTTCTGGTTAGTAGTAGGGTGTTCAACCACTGTACCAACAGGCTCCTTTCTCTCTAAGATTACAGTCTCTGAAAACCTTATGAAGCCCAGTGCATTCTGAAACACGTGAGGTCACAACAGCTGCTACCGACTCGATCACAACAAATTTTGGTTTTCTTGTGTGTATCACAAAATTTTATATAAAGTTACATCAAGCAAACATTCTTTTGCAACTTGCTTTTTTTCTCTTAATATCCTTTAGAGATTTATGTTCTAATTCATTTTAATCACTGTATAAACCCAGATACCACTCACCAAAGCGATAAGAACATCTTAAAAAAAAACAAAAAACCTCAGTTATACCAAGTAGCCCAGGTGTCCCCTGAAACCATGGTTCATCTCTTGAACAGTTTTAAATATTAATCTTTTGTATTCAACCTCTGATAATTCCAGGAAGTTCTCTTCCTCTGGAAAATCTGATTGTTTGCTTTGGGACTGTTCTGAAGAGATCGTGGTTCACCTCTTTAAGTACTCTAATATAGACTGCTG
This sequence comes from Heterohyrax brucei, assembly GCA_028571685.1. Lineage (NCBI taxonomy): Eukaryota > Metazoa > Chordata > Mammalia > Hyracoidea > Procaviidae > Heterohyrax > Heterohyrax brucei. The sequence continues at coordinate 37,705,583 of CM053145.1, forward strand.
TTTCCAAGCCATCAGTAAATTGTTATTTATTTTATGTTTCCCTACTGTGCTCTAGAGTTGCTATGAGTCAGACTCAACTTGACGACAGTGGGTTTGGTTTTTCTTACTGTGCTATAGCTTCTTATTTTAAAATGCACACTTCACTTTTCTTACATGGATTCAGCTCAGGTGTCCAGGTACTCAGTCACCAAGTGCCAGCTCTCACCTACCGTCCTAGATGGGCAGGGGTGATCGGTATAGGCACAGGTGCCTGGCTGCAGTTGCCGAGACAGGCAGGGGCCTAAAGGCCATCCCTGAGTGTCTGTGAGGTTTGTATATCTCTTTACATCTAAATTTAGGTGAAGGATCAGTTCCTGTCCTGATAATCCAGCTTAGGGGAGATGGCAGAAAATAAATCCACCTGCTTCCCCAAGTGTGCTAAACTGTTCCCCTTCCAAGTCTGAGAAAACAGCTCAGGGTGTGCTTAAGGAGTCCTGCTTCTGGCTCAGTTAATGACATCAGACTCTAGCTCCAGGTGCAGTTCAGCGAAGGGAGAAGGAGTGCTCAGAGAAGAGAGAGAGGCCTTTACAGATGGAAGATACAGATCCTGTGTGTTACACACACAGACTTAACTTTTGAAGATCTGCTGCTGTCCCTCACTGGCTCCAGAGATGCAGGTGGATTCTCCAGACAATCACCTACACTGAGGGGGACACCCACCAACCTCCATGCTGGGCTACCATGCGAAGGCCACAGCTACTTCCTTGCAGTTCACGTCTGTGGAATCCTATGTGCTTCTGGCACTATTTTGCCGTCCCTTTTGCTCCATCCAATTTCTCAACTTTCCCTTTGATGTTCACGGCTCCTAAAATGTCATGCCAAGCCAAGTGCCATCGAGTAAGATGTCATATGTGGCTGAATTCATTTGTTCTTTTGGGTCTTTGTTGTTAGAGGGGTCACAGGAAGTATCCATCCACTCTGCCATCTTGGCCCCACCTCCCACTCACAAGCTTTTAAGACCTCGGACTACTCATCAAAGTAGGATGTGTAACACTTTCTTCACAAGTTATGGCAATCAAACTAGATGTACCCTGAAAACATGGCCCCCAGACCTCAGCCCACTTATTCGCTGAGTCCCTCAGGGAGTATGGATGTGTCTATGAATCTCCTATGGCTTTGCCTTGGTCAAGTTGTGTTGATTTTCCCAGTATTGTGTACTGTCTTACATTTTACCAACATTACCACTTATCTATTAACTAGTTAGTGCTTTTTCCTTCTCACCTTTACATTCCCTCATAACCATCAAAGATTGTTTCTTTCTGTACGTAAACCTTATCTTGAGTTGTTATAATAATGTCATAGAGTATTTTCCCTTTTGTGATTGACTTATTTCACTCAGCATAATACTCTCCAGATTTATCCATAATGCAAGATGCTTCACAGATTCATCATTGTTCTTTACCGTTGTGTGGTACCCCATTGTATGCATGCACCACAGTCTGTTTATCCATTCATCTGCTATTGGGCACTTAGGTTGTTTCCATCTTTTAGCTACTGTGAAGGAAGCTGCAATGAGCATGTGTCTTAGTCACCTAGTGCTGCTATAACATAAATACCACAAGTGGATGGCTTTAAAAAGAGAAATTTTATTCTGTCACAGTCCAGTAGGCTATAAGTCCAAATTTAGGGCATCAGGTCTACAGCAAGGCTTCTATGTTGGCTCTAGGGTAAAGTCCTACTGGTCAATCTTCCCCTGGACTCGGAGTTTCTGAGGTATAGGGATCCCTTGGTCCTTTCCCAATGACATGCTCTGCTTCTGGCACAGCTTGCTTCCCTTTCCTTTATATCCCCAAATAATACATTCTTACACACTGAGTTCTGCCCCACCAGACAACTGCTGCCCATCATCCCTCATTAACATCACAGAAGCAGGGTTTACAGCATATAGGAATGTCATACAATACCAGAAATCACAGCCTAGTGAAACTGCCACACACATTTTGGGGGAAACACAATTCAACCCATGACAGCATGGTTGTGCACATGTCTATTCATGTGACAGCTTTTATTTCACTAGGACATATTCTAGGAGTGGGAGTGCTGGATTGGGCAGTATTTCTATTTCTAGCTTTTTAAGAAAGCATCACAATGTTTTCCAGAATGGTTGTAGCATTTTGCATTCCCACCAGCAGTGCATAAAATTTCCAATCTCCTCTCAATCTCTCAAACATCTGTTATTTTATTTTTATGAGTGCTAATGATGTTGGGTTGAGATGGTATCTCACTGTAGTTTGGGTTTTGTATTTTTCTAATTGCTAATGATTGCCAACATTCCCTCATGTATCCTTTAGTTACCTGTACATGTTTGGAGAAATATCTGTTCATGCTCTCTGTTTGTTTTTTTTAATTGGATTATTTGTCTTTTTTGTTGCAGAGGTGTTGGATTTTCCTATTGATTTTAGACATTAGTCCTTTGTCACATATGTCATAGCTAAGAAAACATTTCCTAGTCTGCAGGTTTTCTTTTCACTCTTTTGGTGAATTCTTTCAATGAGCATTTAAGTGTTTACTCTTTAGAAGATCCCATTATCTAGCTTACCTTCTGATGTTTGCACATTGTTAGTTATGATTTCTATCCTATTTATACTGTGTATTAGGGTCCTTACCATTGACTCTATTTTTTCTTCCATGATTTTTATAGTTTTAGCTTTTTTTTGTTGTTATTGTTTAAAATTTATTTTTTATTGTGATTGAAAGTTTACAATGCAATTCAAATTTGCATGTCCACCTATCTGCAGCACCCGCTGCACTACTTTCCCAGTGACAGCACCCTCCTCCTTTTTGTTCCATACAAGTCATATCCTCTTAACAATCTCCTGTCCCCTCCTCTCCACTCTCTGCATTCTCCTCTAGTAAGAGGTCAGTATGACAACAATCTACAGATGCACAGAATCATAAACTGTACACATCATACGGTCACTCTGTGTCCCCGAGTCCAATCCATTCCAGACCGAAGAGTCGACTTCAGTAATGACCTATGATCGGGGCAGTATCAGGTCTAGGGGCCAGGCTCCCAAGGGAACTCCCAGGCCTTTGGACCATCAGTTGCAGTCTTTCAACAGAGTTCTTAGGATGGACCCTGTCATGGATCAAATTGTGTCCCCCCCAAAATAGGTGTAGCCATGTGGACTGAGCCATGATTCCCAGTATCTTGTGACTGTCCTCCGTTTTGTGGTTTTCCTATGGTGTATGTTAAAGGATTAGGGTGGGACTGTAAATCCCGTTATAAGATAACCTCCCTGCTCCACTGTAAAGGGAGTTTCCCTGGAGTATGGCTTGCCTCACCTTTAATCCTTTCATCCTACGAGAGACAAAAGGACAGAGAAGCAGGCAGAGAATTGGGAACCTCGTACTATCAAGCAAGCAGCACCGGGAGAAGAGCGCGTCCTTTAGACCTGAGGTTCCTATGCCAAGATGCTCCCTGGACAAACACTGATGCAATACTGGACTTTCCTCCAGAGCCAACAAGGGGAAAGCTTTCCCCTGGAGTGGACACCCTGAATATGGATTTGTAGCCTACTGGACTATGTAAGAATAAATCTTCCTTTGCTAAAGCCATTCACTCTGTAGTATTTCTGTTAGAGCAGCCCTAACTGACTAAAACAGACCCCTTTTTTTCTTGTGTTGCCACCGGGACTCAACATTGTGAGCCATACCACAGCTGTCATTGGTGGTGGCCAGGCATCATCTGGTTTTTCTGGTCACATGTTGATATAGTCACCCAGTCACATGGGTCTTTCGGTCTTCTGGGCTCTTTTTCCTCATGTCATTGTTGTCCTCTGTGATCATCTGTTCCAGCTGAGTTGGGACAATTTGGTGTACCTCAGATTGCAGCTTGCAAGCTTTTAAGACCTCAGATGTCACTCAAATATGCGATGCAGAAGACTTTCTTAGCCATAGACTAGATATGCCAATTGGCCTTGATCCCCTGAGAGCATGGTCCCTGGACACCCACCCTTGCTACTCTATCCCTCCAATATTGGGTTAAGATTGGAAGAGTTTTCAGGTTATGTTGAAGTCCAGTTAAAGTGATCTTCTTTCTGATGTGCTGGCACTGATGTTACCCAACCAAATTTCTATCAGGTATCTAATCTATAGCCAACATTCTCCCTCCCTCCCTCCCTTCCCTTGCAGCCATCAAAGAGTCTTTTCTTTTGTACGTAAGTCTGTTACAGTAGGGCTCTCATACAATATTTTTCCATGTGCCGCTGACTGATTTCACTCAACATAATGTCTCCCAATTGAAACGAGGCTATGAGATGCTACCTAAAATCATCACTGTTCTTTATCATTGCATAGTCTTCCACTGAGTATATATACCATAGTTTATCCATTCCTCTGTTGTTGAGAATCTGGATTGATTCCAACTTTCTCCTATTGTGGACTGTGCTGCAATAAACATTCATGTGCCGTCTCTGTTTGTGTGACTACCCTTGATTCTGTAGGATATATTCCAAGCAGTGGGATTCCTGGGTCACATGGCATATCTATTTCGGGATTTTTAAGGAAGTGCCAGATTGCTTTCCAAAGAGGTTGTATCATTTTGCAACCCCACCAGCAGTGTAGGAGAGTTCCAATTTCTCCATAGTCTCTCCAGCATTTGTTGCTTTGTGGTTTTTGGATCATGGCCAACTTTTTTGGGGTGAGATGGTATCTCACTGTATTTTTGATCTGGATTTCTCTAACAGCTAATGATTGTGAGCATTTCTGCATGTGTCTTTTGGCTGCCTGGGTATCCTCTTTAGAGAAGTGTCTGTCCATCTCCTTTGCCCAAAGCTTAATTGGGTTATTTATCCTTGCCTTGTTGATATTTTACAGTACCTTGTAGATAATGGCGATCAGATATTGGTCTGATACACATTTGCCAAGTATTTTTTCCCATTCTGTAGGCGGTCTTTTAATTCTTTTGATAAAGTCTTTGGATGAGCAAAAGTGTTTGATTCTCAGTAGTTCCCATTTATCTATCTTCTCTTCTGTTGATTGTTCTTTGTCAGATTTTGAAGTCCAAGTTGTGTATTAAGACTTTCATTGTTGATCCTATTTTTTCCTGCACGATCTTTATCATTTTAGGTTTGATATTTAGGTCTTTCATCCAATAAGAGTTGGTTTTTGTGTAAGGTGTGAGATGTGGGTCTTCTTTCAACTTTTTGCAGATGGATATCCAATTTTGCCAGCACCATGAGTTAGAGAGATGGTATTTTCCCCCAGTTTACACTCTTAGGGCCTTTGTCCAATATCACCTGTTCATAGGATGATAGTGGCCTCTCTGGGGTCTCAACTCTATTCCATTGGTCTACATGTCTCTTTTTGTACCAGTATCAGGCTGTTTTGACTACTGTGGCAATGTAATAGGTTCTAAGATCAGGTAGTAAGAGGCCTCCTAGTGTGTTCTTCTTCAGTAGTACTTTGCTTATCTGGGGTTTCTTCCCTTTCCATACAAAGTTGATTTGTTTCTCCATCTCATTAAAAAATACCATTGGAATTTGTATTGGGATTGCATTGTATATGTAGATTGTTTTACGTAAAATACACATTTTTACAATGTTAACTCTTCCTATCCATGAGCAGGGGTAGGTTTCTCCATTCATGCAAATCTCTTAGATTTTTGCAGTTAAGGTCTTGTAGTTCTCTTTGTATATGTTTCTTATTTCACTAGTTAGATTTATTCCTAGGTATTGCATCTTCTTGGGGCTATAGTAAATGGTATTGATTTAGTGACTTCTTCTTTAATAGTTTCATTGTTGGTATAAACAAATCCTACTGATTTACTTACGTTTATCTTATATCCTGTAACTTTGCTGAACTCTTCTGTTAGTTTGAGGAGTTTACTTACGGATTCTTTAGGATTCTCTGTGTATGCAATCATATTACCTGCAAATAGGGAGATTTTTTGCTGATGTGGATGCCCATTATTTCTTTGTCTTGTGTAACTGCTCTGTCCAGAACTTCTAGGACAATGCTGAATAGGAGAGGTGAGAGTGGGCATCCTTGTGTAGTTCCTGTTGGAAAGGGGAATTCTTTCAGTCTCTCTCCATTCAGGATGATGCAGGCAGTTGGCTTTGCACAGATGCCCCTTATTGCATTGTGGAATTTGCCTTCTATTCCTATTTTGCTGAGAGTTTTTAGCATGAATGGGTGTTGGACTTTGTCAAATGCCTTTTCTGCATCAATTCACAAAATCCAGTGATTCTTACCTTTTGTGTCATTTACGTGGTTGATCACATTAATTGTCTGATGTTGAACCAGCCTTGAATCCCTGGTGTGAATCCTACTTGGTTGTGATGAAATCTTTTTTTTTTTTTTTTGATATGTTGCTGAAGTCTATTGGCAAGGATTTTGTTGATGAATTTTGCATGTAGGCTCATTAGTGATATTGGTCTGTAGTTCTTCTTTTTTGTTGGGTCTTTCCCTGGCTTTAGTATCAGGGTTATGCTGGCTTCAGAGAATGAAACTGGGAGTACTCCATCCTTTTCTATGATGTGAAATACTCTCAGTTATATTGGAGTTAACTCTTCTCTAAAATCTTGGTGGAATTCTGTGGTAAAGCCCTCTGGGCCAGGGCTTTTATTGCTTGGTAGTTTTTGGATGACTTTTTCAGTCTCTTCATTCGTGACAGGTTTATTTAGTTGTTCTATTTCTCCTTGTGATAATTTTGGTAAGTGATACGAATCTAAGAATTCCTCTTGGCTTTCCAATCTGTTACAGTACAGTCTTTCATAGTACTCTGTTATGACACTTTTGATTTCTGATGGATCTATTTTGACATCTCCCATCTCATTTCTTATTTGGGTTATTTGTTTCACTTCCTGTTTTTCTTTAGTAAGTTTAGCTAATGGTTTGTCAATTTTGTTGATCTTTTCAAAAAACTAGCTTTTGGTTTTATCAGTTTTTTCAATTGGTCTTCTATTCATTTAGTTCTGCTCTAATCTTTATGATCTATTTTCTTCTGGTGCCTAAGGGGTTCCTCTGTTGCTTTTTTTCTACTTGTTCACACTGCAGGGTTAATTCTTTAGCTTGGGTCCTTCCTTCCTTCTGGATGTGTGCAATTACAGAGGTAAGCTGACCTCTGAGGACTGCTTTGTCTGTATCCCATAAGTTCTGGTAGGAAGTGTTTTTACTCTCATTTGAATCCATAAATTTATTTCATCCTTGATTTTTCTGTAACCCATAGCTTCTTGAGCAAGGTGTTGTTCAGTTTCCATGAGTTTCAACTTCTATCTATGCTTTTTTTGCTATTGATTTTGACTTCTATGGCTTTATGGTCTGAGAGGACGCTTTCCAATAATTCATCAGTCTGGATTTTGTTGAGATTTGTTTTATGTCCTAACACCTGATCCTTTCTGGAAAACGTTCCATGTGCAGTGGAGAAGAAGGTGTAGTTATCTGTTGATGGATAAGAAGTTCTGTATATGTCGATGAGGTCTAACTGGTTAATTGTGACAATAAGATCTTCTGTGTCTTTACCGAGTTTTTTCTAGAAGATCTGTCCAATACTGAAAGAGGAGTGTTGAAGTATCCCATCATTATTGTGGAGTGATCTGTCTCATTTTTCAATGTAGTCAGTGTTTCTTCAATGGTTTTAGATGCTATAGTATTGGGTGCATAAATATTTAATATTGTTAAGTCCTGCTTGTGTACTGAAGCTTTCAGCAATAGATAGTGACCATCCTTGTCCATGGTGGTGGATTTCACATTAAAATTTTATCTGAGATTAGTATTGCCACACTTGCTCTTCATTGTTTAGTGTTAGCTTAGTATGTATTCTTCCATAATTTTCAGTTTCTTCATATCTTTAAGTCTAAGGTGAGTTTCTTGTGGGCAACACATAGACAGGTTGTGTCTTTTGATGCAAGATGTCACTCGTTATCTCTTTACTGGGGCATTTAGTCTGTTTACATTCAGTGTAATTACTGATAGGTATGTGGTTAGTGTTTTCATTTTGAGGTATTTATTTTGGTGCTGGTGTTTGTTGCTCGTAATATTCTGTTCTGGGTCATTCTTTGTGGGTTGATTTTTCATCCTTTTCAGTGTTGGCTTTGTGTTTGTTGAGACTCCTATGTCATATTTCTTGTTTTGATATACTGCATCTTTACTGTGCTTTGCAGCTACTCCTATCATCCACTTGAGTATTCTGAGTTTAAATCCAATTTTAACTTCTACTTATCTTACTAACTTTCTCTCCATCTGGAAGGACCCTAACTATTGTAGTACATACATCTTTTTAATGTGATGGTATCACAGTTTTCATGATATGATTACTGGATCCCTTCTTTTAATATTTTGGCTTTGATTGAGTTGTGTGCCTTCCCTAACTGAGTAGGTTTCTGGATGTTGTGTTCTGCATTGCCTCCTTAGAGTTAACGGTTTTGTTTTTCTAAGCAAAGAACTTCTTTCAGTATTTCTTGTAGCTTTGGTTTGGTTTTTACAAAGTCTTTAAGCTTGTTTATCTGTGAATGTCTTAACTTCATCTTTGAAAGACAGTTTTGTAGGATATATAATTCTTGGTTGAAAGTTTTTCTCTTTCAAGCCTTTGAATCTGTCATCCCACTGCTTCCATGCCAACATCATTTCTGCTGAGAAGTCAGATGAAAGCCCATGGGGCTTCCCTCTGAATGTTAGCTTTGTTTTGAGTCTTGCTGCCTTCAAGAGTTTCTGCTTATGCATCATTTTGCTAAGCTTGATTATCATATGTCTTGGTGTCTTTCTTTTAGGGTCTACTTTTTGTGGTGTTAGATACACATCTGGCTACCTATGTTGTCTTCTTTCATAATTTTAGGGAAATTTTCTGTCAACAACAATACTCTCCGTGTTTTCAAGTATTCCTCCCTGTTGAAGAGCACCATTTAATTGTAGATTATTCCTCTTGTTACAGTTCCACATGTTTCTTAATGCTTCTTTATTTTTATTGTTTCTGTTCTCTGATTTCTCCTCATAAATGCTGGTGTCTGTAGCTCTATTTTCATGGTCAGTAAGTCTATTTTCCAGTTCAATTCTGCTCTTTTGACTTTCAAGTGAATTGTCTAATTCTGTAATTTTGTTATTGATGTGTCAGATTTCAGAATGCTTATGTTCCATCGGTTTGAACAGCTTGCTTAATTTTTCATTTTGCACTGCTGCATTTTGTATAATGTCTAGGAGGACTCTATACAATTTTTTTGTACTCAACTTCCGATAGTTTCAGAAAGGCTTCTTCATCCAAGTTCTTTGGGTCTTTATTTTGAGAGTTTTCTGGAGCTACGGGTGGATTTTTTTTCAGTGTTTGGCTAGGGTTTGTTACTTACAGGATATCTAGAGGCTGTGTAGTTTCTCTGTTGTTGCCTTAACAGGAGCTGAGGTGCAGTTCTAAGAAGGAAGTTGATCACCAGCCACCTCTATGTGCTACAGTGACTGGGCCTAGTGGAATCTCTGGTGCAGCAGGCTTTGCCTCCTGGCTGGCAAAGACACGGCCATATTTATGGAGACGCTGGGGGCCATCAGCAGACCCTGTGATTTGGGTCAGTAAAGGCTGGAGGAGACACTATTGGGCTGCACCACAGTTATTTCTCTGGGCAGTCTCATTTTAAAAGGTAAAAGGTATTTGACCATTTCCAAAATCAGGCAGGCTGTCAGGTGTGGTAAGCCCATACTCCCAGCTGACAACGGAGGGGCCTTTACAGCTGTGCCCAAATGTTGTGATATAGTTCAAAGTAGGACAGGCTACTGGCCTGCTGTCATTCCCTTCCAAACCCCACCCATAAACCTACACTGTGCTAAATGCAGCTTTTCTGTTGGAAAAGTGCTCCCTGGGCTGGGATTGCCTCCCAGCCTGGGAATTAGCCCCTGATGAGGCATCTGGTTGTTTTTTCCTACCTCCCAGTCAAACAAGATGACATCCCCATCAAGCTGTCCCACCCCTGCAAAACAGTAGAATCTACAGCAGAGATCAGAAAAGAGAGGGTGGAGGTCCTGTGGTACCCAATCGATCACAATGGTTCCATCTTGCTGTACATGGGATCATCATCAGTCGGGGGCCAACTCAACAGCGACTAATAACAACAAGAAAGTTTATTCAGGCTGTTAGCTTTTTCCTGTATTTCTCTGTTCCAAGATCTCATCCACTATACCACATTACATTTAGTTATCATGTCTCCTTAGGCTGCTCTGGGCTCTGACAACTTCTCAGACTTTGCTTGTCTTTAATGACTGACAGTTTTGAGGAGCACTGGTCCAGTATTTTGTGAATGTCCTTCAATTTGGTTTCTCTGATTTTTTTCTCATGATTAGGCCACAGTATGTCACCTGAATGGTGCATGCTATCAACGTGAGTATTACTTCAATCAGCTGTCTAAGAAAATGTTTGTCAACCTTCTCCACTGTACAGTTACTTTCTCCCCTCCTTTTTGATACTGTACTCTTTCGAAACAAATCACAAAATGTAGAACACATTTAAGGGGTGGAGAGTTATGTGACTCCTGAAGGGGGAAATACCTACACAAATTATTTGAAATCCTTCTATATGAAGAGATTTATTTATTCAGTCATTTATTTCTATTAATATGAGATCACAAATATTTAGTCTATGCCTTGGGTTATAATACTATCATGTTTACTTGGTGTTTTAGTCACCTAGGGCTGCTCTAACTGAGACACCACAGAGTGGATGGCTTTAACAAAGGAAGGTTTATTCATACACAGCCTGATAGGCTACAAGTCCAAATCCAGGATGCCCCCTTGTTGGCTCTGGAGGAAAGTCTGGAATTGCATCAGTCTTTGTCCAGGGAACATCTTGGCACAGGAACCTCGGGTCTGAAGGATGCTCTCTTCTCCCAGTGCTCCTTGCTTGATGGTGTGAGGTTCCCAATTCTTTGCTTGCTTCTCTTTCCTTTTATCTCTTGTAACATGAAACGGAGGACAGTCACAAGATACTGGGAATCGTGGTTCAGCCACATGACTACACATATTTTGGGGGTGACACAATTCAGTCCATGACACTTGGTTGTTCAAATAGATCTGATTTTGCACACTAGAGCTCTGTCAATCAAATTTAATAATTTTTCCCAGAAAGGTCTTACACATACTGTACCGGATCTTTGGTATCAAAAATGAAGTGTTTTTATCACATTGGCTGTTCACTATACTTTCTTGGATTCAGTTAGTTTCATTCCTGATAAAGTGAGTTTTTACCTTAATAAAATTTTTATTTGATTCCTGAATTAAGTCTAGAGTCCTTTACTCTACAACAAAGTCAAAGAATGCCAAGGAATCGAGGAATGCTCAGGGATACTGACACAGAAAGAACTGAATCCTGATTTGGCCTCTTAGCCTCTAGAATTGTGAGAAAATAAAGTTCTGTTCTTTAGAGCCATCTACTTGTGGTATTTCTGTTATAGCTGCACTAGGTAACTAAGACAGAGGGTAGATTGCCAACATTCCAAATATTTATGTTACCAACAAATAAAGACAATTTCTTCTATAACCATAATAAGCCCAGTGCTGTTGTAATAGTACCATCAAAATCCACAAGAAACAAAGTATGACTTTGAGCATATCCCACCTGAATTTAGTGACCACTTCAGGTAAGCAGTAATGATTAAAGACCAGATGAGCTGTGGATGACATCAAAGATATCCTACATGAAGCAAGCAAAAGGCTATTTAAAAAAACAGGAAGGAAATAAAAGACCAAAATGGATGTCAGGAGACTCTGAAACCTGCTCCTGAATGCAGAGTAGCTATAGCAAGAGGAAGAGATGATGAAGTAAAAGAGTTGAACAGAATGTTTCAAAGGGAAGATAGAGAAGACAAAGTATTGTAACAAACTGTGCAAACTCTTGGAGTTAGAAAACTAAAAGGGGAAGAACAAGCTTGGCAGTTCTCAAGTAGAAGGAACTGAAGAAAAAAAATCAAGCCTAAAGTTGCAATAGTGAGGGATTCTACAGGCAAAACATTGAATGATGTGGGAAGCATGAAAAGAAGAGGGAATATATAGACTCAGTATATCAAAAAGAATTGGTTGACATCCAACCATTTCAGAAGGAAGCACACAATAAAAAACTGATGGTACTGGAGAAAGACATCTAAGCTGCACTTAAGGCATTTGGGAAAAACAAGGTTCCAAGGAATTGACAGAATACCAGTTGAGATGTTTCAAAAAACAGATACAATGCTGAAAGCACTCACTCATATATGCTAAGAAATTTTAGAAGACAGCTACCTGGCCAACTAACTGGAAGAAATCCATATTTGTGCCCATTCTAAAGAAAGGTGATCAAACAGAATGTAGAAATTATCTAACGATATCATTATTATCACATACACAAGGAAATTTTACTGAAGAATATTCAAAAACAGTAGCAGCAGTACACTGACAGGGAACTGTCAGAAACTTAAGCTGTATTCAGAGGAAGATATGGAATGACAGATATCATTGCTGTGTCTGATGGATATTAGATGAAAGCAGAGAACACCAAAGAGATGTTTACCCTGTGCCTGCTTGACTATGCAAAGGCATTCCACTGTGTGGATCACAACAAATAATGAATAACAATGTGAAGAATGGGAATTCCAGAACACAAACTTTTTACACAGACCAACAGACCAAGGGAATACTGTGTGATATAAAATCGGGAAAGATGTGTTTCAGAGTTGTATCCTTTTCACCATGCTTATTCAATCTGTATGCTGAGCAAATAATCCAACAAACTGGACTACATAAAGAAGAAAGTGGCATCAGAAAGACTCATTAACCATCTGTAATGTGCAGATGACACAACCTTGCTTGCTAAAAGTGAAAAGGCCATGACAGACTTACTGATGTAGATCAAAGACAACAGCTTTCAGTATGGATTACACCTCAACATAGAGAAAACAAAAATCCTAACAACTGGACCAATAAGCAACATCATGATAAACAGAGAAAAGACTAAAGTTGTCAAGGATTCCATTTTACTTGAATCTACAATCTCCCATGAAAAGCCAACAAGAAATCAAATGAGGTATTGCATTGGGCAAATCTACTTGCAAAAGACCTCCTAATTAATTTACTTTTTATTGTTTTAGATGAAGGTTCACAGACCAATTTAGTTTCTCATTACTAAGCAACACACATATTGTTTTGTGACATTAGTTGCCAACCCCATAACATGCTGACATTCTCCCATTCTTGATCTTGGGTTTCCTGTTTCCATTCTTCCAGCTTTGCTGTCCACCCCCTGCCTTCTCATCCTTGTCCCTGTACTGGTGTGCCCATTTAGTCTCATATATATGATTGAGCAATATGTATTGCTGTTTATGTTATGGGCCTGTCTAATCTTTGGCTGACCAGTGAACCTCAGGAGTGACGTTAATACTGAGTTAAAACGGTCTCCAAATGCCACACTCTCAGGGTTTCTCCAGTCTCTGTCAGACCAATAAATCTGGTCTTTTTCTGGTCTAAATTTTCTGCTCTAAATTCTTTTCTACATTTTTCTCCAGCTCTGTCCAGTCTGGGACTCTCTGTTATGATCCATCAGAGCAGCCGCAGATGGTAGCTGGTCACCACCCAGTTGGCCTGGGCTCAGTCTGGTAGAGGTTGTGGTAGTTGTGTTCCATTAGTCTTTTGGACTAACCTTTACCTTGTGTCTTTGGTTTTCTTCAGTTTTCCTTGCCTCAGCCACGGTAGGACCAGTGCAGTACCTTAAATGGCTGCTCACAAAAAAAGACCTCTTTAAAGTGTTAGGAGGTGTCATGGGTTGAATTGTGTCCCCTCCAAAATAGGTGTAGCCATGTGACCATGATTCCCTGTATTCTACGGCTGTCCTCTATTTCGTGATTTTACTGTGCTCTATTTTAAAGGATTAGGGTAGGACTGTAAATCCCTTTGTAAGATCACCTCCCTGCTCCACTGTAAAGGGAGTTTCCCTGGAGTGTGGTTTGCCCCACCCTTAATCCTTTCATCCTGCAAGAGATAAAAGTAAAGGGAAACCAGCTGAGAACTAGGAACCTCATACCATCAAGAAAGCAGCACTGGGAGAAGAGTGCGTCCTTCAGACCCAGGGTTCCTGTGCCAAGATGCTCCCTGGACAAAGACTGATGCAGTATTGGACTTTCCTCCAGAGCTGATGAGAGGGAAAGCTTTTTCTTGGAGCAGACATCTCAAATTTAGACTTGTAGCCTACTGGACTGTGTAAGAATAAACCTTCCTTTGTTAAAGACATCCACTCTGTGGTATTTCTGTTAGAGCAGCCCAAGCTGACTAAAACAGGAAGTAAAGATGTCACCTTGAAGACTAAGGTGCACCTGATCCAAGCTATATAGAATTTTCAGTTATCTTCATCTGCATGTGAAAGCAGACAATGAATAAGGAAAAACAAAGAAGGAGTGATGCCTGTGAATTAAGATACTGGCAAAGACTACTGAATGTATCATGGACTTCCAGAAGAATGAATCAACCTGTCTTGGAAGAAGTATAGCCAGGATACTTCTTCGAAGTAAGGCCGGTGAGACTGTGTCTCATGTACTTTGTACATGTTATCAGAAGGGACTAATCCCTGGAAAAGGGAATCATGCTTAGTGAAATAGATGGTCAACAGGAGGATTGATGCACTGGCTGCAACAAGGAGCTCAAACATAGCAACGACGGACTACGTAGTATTTCTTTCTATTGTGCATTGCTGCAACCAACTGGAGGGCACATACAGCAACAACCATCAAAATCAGGAAGTGCATATTAATATACTGTTCATTCTTCATCTTCCCTTTTACTAATAAACTCCTTTATGGTAAACCTACCCATTTGGAATCATGCATTACTGTCTGTAATTAATATACTATTCAAGCTTCATCTTCCCTTGTCCTAATAAACTCCTTTGTGGTAAACCTACCCATTTAGAATGATGCATTACTGTCTGTAATTATACCTCATTAGTCTCCTATACTCTGAAATAATTCCTCAGTCTTTCCTTGACTTTCCTGGCCTGGTACTTTTAAAGAGTACAGGCTAGTTATTTTCCAAGATGTCCACAAGTTAGGACTGTCTGATGCTTCCATGGATCTGTACCTTTAGCAGGAATATTACAGAATCATTGCTCAATTCTTCTCTTTTTCACATTCTATTGGTGACTCACAATTTTGATAGTCCCGTTACTGATGATGTTCATCTTGATCACTAAATTAAGGTAGTATCTGCCAGGACTCTTCACTGTAAAGTTGTTCATTTCCCTTTTGTAATTAGTATAAATTGTGTGGGGAGATATTTTGACACTAGGTAATTGTCTTGTTCCTCATCAAATCTTTACTTTCTGCATTTATTAATTGATATTATCATGGATTCATGATTTTCTATTTCCAGAGACCTACTTAATTATCGGAAACCCTAGTGGTATCAAGGTTAAGTGCTACATCTGCTAACCAAAAGGTCAGCAAGGCAAACCTGCCAGAAGCTCCTTGGAAAAAAGCTATGAGGCAGTTCTCCTCTTTCCTATAAGGTCGCTATGAGTCAATATTAACTGCAGTGGGTTTTTTTTTTTAAGTTGTTTCTATGAAATTAATAATTAAATAAACCAAACCCACCGCTACTAAGGTGACTCCAACTCATAGCAGCATTCTAGTACAGAGTAGAACTGCCCCATAGAGTTTTCAAGGAATGCCTGGTAGATCTGAGCTGCTCACCTTTTGGTTAGCAGGCTTAGCACTTAACCACAATGCCGGCAGGGTTTCTGAAATAGCCTTTAGATTTTTAAAAACCTTTTTGTTTAACTATTTCATTAATTTCTATTACTTTTATTATTTCCTATCTTTAGATTTATTCTTGCTCTATTTTGAAATTCTGAGATGGATATACTGCTCATTAATTCTAAGTCTTCTTTGTGAAAAACCTTGTACGATACAAATTTCCTTTTAAGTTATATTGCATCCCATGTTTGAATATTATTTAATTCTAAGTATTTTATAATTTGTAGTATCTTTTATCTTTGACCCATGCGCCACCTAGAAGTGTATCTTTTAGCTTTTTAATGCTAAAAAATGAAAGACATTGCTTACCCTTTTTCTTATTGATTCAGGATCAACTGTTTCATGAGAATACTGTCTCAGAGAATATTGTCTGTATCATGCAGGTTCTTAGGTATATGTTGCCTTGTGGTCAAGTTTATGCTTCCTTTTGGCAAATGCTCCATAGTTTTTAAAACGGGAAATCATAGGATAGAGGGCTATTTATCCATTAATTAAGTTTCTTACTTATATTGTTCAAGTATTCTGAAATTTGATTGCTCTTTGGTCACTTAGTGTTTTAATCTTTCACTGAGATTGTGGGGAGGCTTCCCCTTTCTTCCCTCTGATTCTGTAACATTTTGCTATAGAGATTTTTTAAAAAATATTGTTGTGCTGTATAAATGTTAAAGCTGTCTATGAGGAGTTTGCAAATTCAGAACTGTGAAATCTTACTGGTGATTTTTACTTCTGTGTCTAAGCAATGGCTATTTTAAACCATGGTCTTTGCTTTCAAGTCCTTTTTGTCTGCTATTAATATTCATCACCTGTTTTCTTCTAGACAGTATTTGCATGATGAATATTTTCCCGTTTTTAAAGTTTCAGATTTTCCGTGTCCTTAAGCTTAGGTGTGTCTGTCACATATAAGGTGTCCTGGTGGCTCAGTGGTTGAGTCAGCAGCTCAAATGCACTAATGGCTCTGGAAAACCCTCTGGGCAGGCATTTCTACTCTGTCCTATAGGGTTCCCATGAGCTAGAATTAACCGAACGGCAGTGGGCTGGGTGTTGTTTACAGGTTACACATAATCTAGCAGGATAACTGGATTTTGTTTTATCCAATTTGGCAATCTCTTTTAACTGGAGATTCACCCACTCATTTTATTATGATTACTGATCAGAGTATTTAGATTAATTTCTACCATGTTATACGCCTTCTATTTACCTAGACTTCTCTATTGTTTTTCTCCTTCATTTCCTGTATTCACTGGAGTCATTCTGTTTCTTTACTACCTTTTAGCCTCCGCAAGTTTAAACCTCCTACCTTCATTTGCCCTTCTTGTAACGGTAACTCTTAAATTTTCACAGACATAAATGACTTAATGAATCTAAAATTAAAGACAATTTCTACCCTCCGGCACGATATTAAGGTCACAGAATCCTTTTCTCATGCTCACTTCCCCCCCCCGCCATTTTATGGTTGTCTTGGGTGCTGTGTAATTGTTGGTGTCTATTCACTTTATCAGAAACTCTGGTAGCATAGTGGTTAAGTGTTACAGCTGCTAATCAAGGGTCGGCAGCTCAGGTCTACCACACGCTCCTTGGAAACTCCACGGGGCAGCTCTACTCTGTCCTATAAATTCACTGTGAGTCAGAATTGACTTGACAGCAGTAGGTTTGGGTTGAGATTTACATTTTATCTAGACTTTCAAGATATCCGGTAGCATGAGCATTTTCAGATGATTGCATCAGCAATATTTCTGGAAAGGGAGGCTCTGCCACTTACTCTTCACCCACAAAACTTTAGTTTCTGTTCTCATCATGTTTCCATCACACTGTTGCCACCCAAGTGACCTCTATGTTGCTAAATTTAGTAGTCATTTTTTTAGTTCTTCCAGCCCTGGTGGTATAATGGTTAAGAGCTCAGCCTGCTAACTGAAAGGCTGGCAGTTCAAATTCACCAGCTGCTCCCCGCACACCTCCTGGAGCAGTTCTCTGTCCCACTGGCTCACAATGAGTCAGGATCAACTCAACAGCAATGGGTTTGGTTTTGGTGTTTTAGTTCTCATTTTGACCCAACTTCTGAAACCACTGACAATGTTGGCTACATCTCTCCATGTAGTTATCTTTCCCTCTGCTTCTGTCACTGAGAAATGCCACTTTCCTCTAAAACGGGAGAACTGGAGTGCCCAGCCAGAACTAATTTTTCACTTAGGTTTTTAGGGCTGATCTTTTACTTGCTTTTTCTCTTTTTTTAAAAAATTCCTGGCCCTGGCAGGAAATCACACATTTATTTAACTGACAGCAACTGCAGAAATAATTTCTTTTCCAGTTTTCACAGCTTTTTCAGAAACAAAATCAAAACAGATAAGGAACCAGTGAAAGACCCAGGTGCCAGGCAGAACCCCCTGCATCAGATAGCAACCCAGAACAGTCTGAATTCCTGCTGCTGACACATATCTTCAAAGGACCTGAGGCCCCTGAACAGATACCCCTCTTCACCCCTAATCAATCACATTGTTTCCCTGGTGCCAGCACTGATGCGTGTATTTACATTTTGCATGCAACCCTGGTACTTCATATACCCCATCCCTACCTGATGATTTTTGAACAGGTACTAGATAGAGAAGTATCTACCTGTTCCCTGTGTTTTCCTAGCACACAGTAATAAACTCCCTTTTGGTCACTAACCCTGAAAACTTGTCTCAGAGACTGGCTTTCTGTTCAGGTAAAAAGAACCTGGAGTTTTGTCCAGTAACAATTTCATTATACAGAACTCTCCTGATTTCCCTCCTATCTTTTTGGACATTGCTTTCTGGTGTCCTTTGCTTGCTCCTGCTCTCGTCTCCTACCCGCCCTTTAAGTTGTGCTGTCCCCCAAGGCTCTGCCTGAAGCAGTCTTCTCTCTTTCTCCATGTCCTTTCTCAGGGCTATCGTTTTCACCCATAGCTCCAGATACCGTTCATACAGCCACAACCCAAAACCCAAACCCACTGCAGCTGAGTCCATTTCAGCTCACAGCAACTGTGCAGGACAGAGCAGAACCGTCCCATAGGGTTTCCAAGGAGCACCTGGCAGATTCAAACTGCTGACGTTTTGGCTAGCAGCTGTAGCACTTGGCCAGTATGCCACCAGCGTTTCCATTTCACACAGCAGTGCCTCCAACACTGATAATCTCTAGTTCAATTCCACCTCCTTTGTTTGCAGACTCACAAAGCCAACTGCCCTCCGAACATCTTCCCTAGGATGTCCGACTCCTCAAAATTAACATGGACATCTTCTTCCCCTTCAACAGCCCAAACAATGAATGACCCCAACGTCTACCTATTACTCCAACCCACAACTCCTGGGACTCGTCCTGGAGGCTTTCTTCTCCCTCAGCCTTCAGAGCCATCCTACACCCTACCTTGTCCAGCATACCCCTTAAATACATCTCAAATGTGTTTACTTGTGCCCACTCCTCTGCCACTATTCTAAACCCTGTCACCAGTATCTTCCCTCAGGGACTCTCAGGAATCTTTTTCTTCTCCACTCCAGGCAATACAAAACAAGTGAGCCAAGGGACTTTGCTAAAGTATTATATCTGATCTTGGGACAAACTAAGTTCTTATCAAGGCTTCCAAAGCCTTCCCAGACCTGGCCTCTCCAGATTCAGAAAGAAACTTTTCTCTCTTTCACCTCCTCTCTCCAGTGCTGGGGTGGCTTTTCTTCCTCTTCAGATTCTTAAAAGTTTCACTGCTTTAACTACCAGCTTTCCTATCTACTTTGTTTTGTTCCCACTTAAAATATCCTCCTCCCCTTCTCCCAATGGCCAGCTCCTACTCATTGTCAAGATTTTTGCTTAAAATTTCACATCTTCAGGGAGGCCTTATGTGACTCCTTAAGCTGGGTGAGCCTGACCTGCACTTTGCAAGTCTGGTTTTGTATCAAGCTTTACACTTGAAATTACCTTTTTAATATTGGTGTACCCCACTGGACCACAGATATCATTAAGAAAGGTAATTCTTTCTCTCTCCAGGGTCTCACAATACTCAACACATAGCAGGAGCCCAAGAAATGAATGTATAGAATCTATATGCATGGGGCTATTACATTTAAATTAATTAATGATGAAATAAAATTTAAGATTCAGCTCCTCAGTAGCACTAGCCACATTTTCAAAAGCTCAACAGCCACGTGTGGCTAGTGGTTACTGGAGCGGACAGCGCAGACATGACCATCATCACAGAAGGTTCTACTGGACAGGGCTGGTTTAGTTCTCCAGAGTATGAATAAAAGTTAGCCAGGTAAAGAAAGTACAGAGGCAGAGGGAATGACAAAGAGAAAGTACAGAGTGTGAAGCACCAGGGAATGTGGGGGAAACTGCGTTACCCCCTTGTTGAGGACAAGGTCATGGGAGGACCTACGTCCTGGTGAGAGCCTGGAGTTGATTTTGACTACAGAGTGAACCCAAGCAGAGAAGTGTCTGGGTCAGACCTGCATTACAGACACATTACTCTGTGGGGAGTGTCAGCCTGGAGGCAGGAAAAACAATTAGGGGTTGTTGAAAGTCTGAGTAAGAACCTGAAGAAAGGGAGGGATGAAGAGGGTGGAGTTGAAGAAAGCTGAAAAAAAATTGATGGTGGGTGGGGTAGAAGCTGGAGAAATGGCAGAAGTCCAAGGTGTCTTGCACATTTTTGGATGGCGGTGCCATCAGAATACAGGGGAAGATAGGTGAAGGCTTTTTGCTTGTTTGTTTTTTAGAAAGAAACAGTCAAGGAGAAAGGGTTTTTTTTGTTTTATTTTTGAAACCACTTTATTTTTCAGACTCATACAATCTCCTGAAAGCAGCAGTTTCAACATACTCCTGTTCACTATGTAAGACAGGCTTATTGGTCTTTCATTTCTGTCCTCAAACCAACTCTCCGAGGCTTGAACAGAAAATATCTGGGCTGGAATCTCTGGCGTGTGATCTGTGGGTATGTTCTGCGACACCAACTATCTGAGCTGGGGAAGGGAAACCAGGAGCCAGCCACGTAGCCTGATGGATCCTGAAGAAAAGCCACTTGTAACTCCAAACCAGAAACAGCTCTACTCTAAAACAGGAGGAGGGGGTCCCACGCTAATCAGTGGGGCTCCAGAGTCATCTCCTCAAACAGAACAGCCAGGCTCACTGGCAATGGGGAAATAACAGCTCCTTCTGACCTCACGCAAGGGGAGAGAACATGGAAAAACAGCTGTTGGCCTGAATTCCAATCAGATGGTTAACAGCTTCTCTGATACCAATTAATAACCAGAAAATAATGCCCTGCTTCTCAATACTGTTCTGTTTAATTTCAATTACATTTTTTTCTTAAGAGTCACAAACCTATCAGCAATCTAAGAAACTCAGAGTAATCATTTCTCCTTTGTCACTCGACACCTTCAAGGCAGGATTTATGCTTTACCAGTACTTACTGATTTCATCCACATTTTTCAGAAATGTCTGCAAGTCTTTCTCTTGACCGTCAGCCATTGTGGACCAGAATCCCTGGAGGAGACAGTATGAATGATGACAAACAATAATAAAAAAACACTAAACAGAACTTGCCACGCTTATTAGCCTTCTGAAACTAAGAGCCAAGTGATTATTTTAAAGACAGATTTGTTTTTATAAATGTCAGGCAAAACAGTAGGGTGATCTATTTCACTCTGACTGCTATTTAACCCCAAGGGACACGGTGATACTTCATGAAAGCTACCAGTCCTCCCTCCATTTGGGAAACCATTCTGTAAAACATTCCTCCAAAGCCAACATCAACTGATATGACTCAGGGACCCGGTATGAAGGAGACTGGGAGGAGAGCAGCTGATAGGCCAACGGGGATGAGGGAGGATGCTGACACCTAGCTTGGATCACGATGGGCCTGTCCCTGCCAGCCAGCCAGCAGCCTTGATCTAGCAGCATCACAGGTGACTAGCCAAAGCCAAGTGCCGTGGGGACTGGAGACTTAAAAAAATATAAGCCTCTGGCTTGCTTCTGGGGAGTGATGAGAAGTTACAAATTGGCTGAAGGGATTGGTCTTGACGTCACCAAGCTCCAGTTTGCCTCTCTGGATGATTTTAGATTACCTCCCAGCTGTTTTATGCACAGTGCTTTGAAGCAGTTCATTCTGGTACGTAAGAATTTTAACAAGATCCCCTGGTGATTCTCTGTCTACTGAAGAATCACCTGGGGATCTTGTTAAAATGTAGATTCTGATTCAGTACATCTGAGGCGGAAATGGCAATTATCAACAGGGGACACGCTGGAACGAATTGGTTCGAAGCCCTATTTTTGAGTCAGAAGACTATGAGGCGGTGTACTATCTTTTCAAAGGTTCATCACAGATCATAAAAAATTACCTGGAAGGTTCTTAAATATACAGATTGCTTAGCGTTAGCTCCAGAGATTCTCAGTTAATAAGCCTCGGGAAGTAGTCAGGAAAGTATGTTTTTAAACCAAGAGTTTCATCTGGTTCATTCTGCTCAACTCCCTGCAATCACCTGGAGACCTTGTTAAAATGTGGATTTTGATTCAGGGGTAGGGGTGGAAGTAGGGTGGGACAGCCAAGCCAAGTGCTGTCGAGTTGGCAGGGTAGGTAAAAAAGCCTTTTTTCAATAGTGGAACAGAATGAACCATTTGGAAGCCTTGCTTTAAATACTCGCCAAGTGATTCTGAGCCACAGTTAGGGATGCCTTATGGCAGTGTTGTTGCTGTGTGCCTATTAAGTCAATTCCGACTCTTCATGACACTATATGACAGAGTAAAACTGCCCCATAGCATTTCTTAGGCGGAAATCTTTACAGGACCAGATTGCCAGGTTCAGGTTTTTTCTCCAGTGGAGCCCTTGTGAGTTCAGACCCCCGACCTTGTATGTTAGCAGCCTGGCGCTTAACCAGTGAGCCACCAGGATTCCTTGTTGTAGTGTAATGCACCTATAACCGGGAGTTAGAAATCTGTCAGTTTTTCATCTGTGCCAGAAAGAAGCTGCGCGTTTTTTATCTCTGTGAGTCTCAGTGTCATTTGCACAATACCCAGCTGTTGATCGTCTCTAACTTAGAATCTCTCTGACCGGCAGAGTTCTCATCTGTAGTCAGGCGATGATATTACAAACGTGAAGGACTATCCTGGAATTAATGCAGAGCATTAGGTACTCAACGAGTAATAATCGTGAAGCAGCCCTATTTCTAAAGCAGGAGATGGAGATGCATGTCACAATTAAAGATCGCTAAGGTTCTTTGCAGCTCAACCATTTCAAACCCCTGTGGAACTGGCAGCGCCACCAGCGAAATGACAGGGTTAAGCGAAAGACGCCCTGCACCTGGTGTTTCACATAGTAGGAACCCAGCAGTCAGCAGGGCACAGTGCCTGGGCTGCGGGACACACACGTCCCAGAAACGCCTTTCCCGAAGGAAGCAGAGGGGAGGGGCCGACGGCACCGTTGCCTTGGCAACCACTCCAAAGCCTCCACCTGCCCCTATTCCCGAAAACGGGGTCTCAGGCGGAGTCAATACCATCCGATCTGTTGTGGACCAAACCAGCATCCTGGACCTCTTCAGAAGAGTTCAGGAACACGTCCCAGGAGAGACCCCGCAGTCACCCCGCTACACTAACCTGACGCTCCCGAGGTCGGACAGGAAATGACGGCTGCGGACAGGCAGCGGCAAAGCCAAGCTGGGGCGGGGCCGGTCCGGGGGCGGGGCCTCGGTGGGGGCGGGGCGCGCGAACTTGAGTGTAGACCACCTGACCCGCTGCCTTCGCGTGTAACTCTTCAGGACAAGGTCAGGGCTGAGCCGCGGAAGTGGAATGCCCAAACTGGCACCAGAACGGAAGGTAGGAAAAGGAAGCGCCGAGTGACCCGCGCTGAGTGACTGGCTCCACTCTCTACAGCTGAACTAAGTCTTCACCTTTCCTTTTAATAAAGCAGGTGTAACTCCCAGCAGTTCAGTAGTGTTGGCCTTTTAGTAAAAGGCAGAATATCTCCATTGCACTTGCTAGCTCAGCTTGGGTGTCAGTCGCGCCTTTGCTCTTGATAAATGTGATACATACGTGACCTTCAGGGCACAAGTGGTGCCCATTCTTGAAACTCAAGGAACTTGTCATATTAAAAAACAAGAGCAATATTGCTCTTGAGTCGATTCTGACTTACAGTGACCCTATAGGACAGAATAGAACTGCCCCATAGGGTGTCCAAGGAGTAGATGGTAGATTCGAACTGCGGGCTCTGGTTAGCAGCTGACCTCTTAACCACTGCACTGTCAGGGTTCCTCTGGAATTCTGGGCAGGGGGCACTAAAAGTCAGAAACAAACAATCATTTAGATTCTCACTGGGGCTTACTGTAGTCTTCAGCAGTAATGAACAAAAAGCGAAAGAAACAACATATGCTGTGAAAGTTTCATCTGCAGATCTTGAAAATTTTATAAGGGGAAGGCTTCAATGAGCAGGCAGTGACAATTGAAGAGGGAAGAGAAAGCAGAGGGCACGGCTGTGCAGTCAGGAAGGGACCTGGCGGGGATAAAGTGCCAAAAGAAGGCCTTGTTGGGTGGTGGCATAAAAAGCAAGAGGTTAAGTGGTAGCAGATGCAACAGGGACCGTAAGTACTATTGGAGAGCGACATGATGGATTATTTTTGAAAAAGAAAATCACACTGGCAGCAATGTGGAAAATGACCTGGAAGTAGACAAGAGGGACACATAGAGAGAAGTTAGGAGATTGTTAGCAGTGGTACTGCAGTGGGAGCAGAGAAGAGACAATTAGGTGAATTCAGGATGTGTTTTGGAGGGAGAATTGATAGGAAAGAAATATTGACAGTGACACTAGGGTTCCTGTTTAAGACAGTGCCTGGGACTCTATTGCCTTAGTAGGAGCTCCGTAAAGATTTGTCAGCTGAGTGAGTTAATCTCTTGCTCTTGTACTCCTTGGAGGAGGGCTCAAATCAAAATTAGTCTAGCTAGAAAAGCAATAAGGATGTTTGTAGTGTCTCTGCCTGCGGCTTCCTAAAGACATCCATCCTCAAGGACAAGCCTTACTATAATCACAAAATACTTTTTAGGGTAAATCTCATACATCAAAGATTGATTACTTTAAAATGTCAGAAGATCCAGTATGCCCTGGGCTGTTAAAAAAAATTCCAATTTTCCTCCTTCCAGACACAAGGTAGGATTTTATTTTCCTGGCTCTTGCAATGTGGGAGAAAGTGAACCAGCAGAAACCTTTGCCAGTCACAGTTAACTTACCCATTTCCCTTTGCCTCAGTGACAGATGGTGGAGGCTCTGTGAGTCTGAATCCCTCAGTGAGGTTACTGTATCATAACTAGGCAATAGGCACAAAGATTGAATTGTCATGGATTGAATTGTGTCCCCCCAAATGTGTGTATCCATTTGGCTGGGCTGTGATTCCCCAATATTGTATGATTGTCCACCATTTTGTCATTTGATGGCATTTTCCTATGTGTTGTAAAGTCTATCACTGTAATTTAATACTGATGTGTTCTACAAGATTGGACAGCATCTTAAGCCAATCTCTTTTGAGATACAAAAGAGAGGTGAGCAGAGAGACATGGGGAACTCATGCCACTGAGAAAACAGTGCTGGGAACAGAGTGTGTCCTTTGGACCTGAGGCCCCTGGGCTGAGACCAAGTGAAGACTGATGACAAGGACTTTCCTCCAGAGACAACAGAGAGAAAAAACCTTTTCCTGGAGCTGGCACCCTGAATTTGAACTTCTGGCTTATTAGACTGTGAGAGAACAAACTTCTTTTTGTTGAAGCATCGACATTTGATATTTCTGTTACAGCAGGACTAGAAGACTAAGACAGGCTTGTTTGTTACAGTAGTATAACATAGCCTATCACGTCCCATTCAAACTCTCAGACCACTTGTTCTTCACTTGCTACAGTGACAAAAATCTAGGGACCTTGTGCACAATACATTATGATACTATAAGGAACCCTGATGACAGTGGTTATCCACTTGACTGCTAAGAGGTTGGTGGTTCCAACACACCCAGCGGCTCCATGTGAGAAAGAACTGGCAATCTGCTCTCATAAAAGGTTATAGTCTAGAAAATCCTCTGGTTCTCCTGTGTCACATGGCGTTGCTGTGAGTTGATATTAACTGGGCCCCCAAAACAACAACATTATCATTGTTCTTTATCTTTTAGATGTCCGTGTTGGTATTTTTCTCATATGTATTCAAATGAGCGTGGAAAGCAAACTGTTAAAACCCGTAATACTTGCATTTCAAATGTATTCCTCCAGGAGAAACTTTAGGGATCATGCTTTCACAATGGCCACTTCTACCCAATCAATATCGCTCAGGTGCTACTTAAGTTTTCATTTCTTTTTCTGTCCTTAGTAAAAACCGGAGAACAATTGGTCACCTTGCACCATACAGTAAGTCTGAGGCCTGGAGATTATTAGCTGTCTCCCTCTGTTTTGCTCTGCTATCTCTCTTTGGTGAGCAGCCCTAGCTCTTGGCCTTTTCTCATCTGTCATGCTTCATAAGCTTAGAAGAGATAAAGAGAAAGAGGGGGAAAAAAGAGCTTTTTGAGGACAATTGCAGGAAGAGTAGGGATCCTACACTTGCCTGCTGCAAGTCAAGGATACAGACAGATCAGCCTGCAGCCAGGAGTCAGACTCAGGACATGTTCTGGTGGGCAAAGCCCGTTGTTGTGGAGACTGCAGCTGATTCATCGGATGATGTTGATGTAAAATTTAGAGGGTGAAGAAAGTAAATGCCTTTAGCACTGATTGTCCCTAAAGAAAATTCAATAATCACTGTTTTAGTCAGCTAGGGCTGCTCTAACTGAAATACCACACAGTGGATGGCTTGAACAAAGAAACATTTATTCTTACACAGTCCGGTAGGCTACAAGTCCGTATTCAGGGTGTCTGCTCCAGGGGAAGGCTTTCCCCTTGTCAGCGCTGCAGGGAAGTCTGGTATTGCATCAGTCTTTGTTCAGGGAGCATCTTGGCAGGGGAACCTCAGGTCTGAAGGACGCGCTCTTCTCGTGGTGATGCTTGCTTGATGGTGTGAGGTTCCCAGTTCTCAGCCTGCTTCTCTTTCCTTTTATCTCTTGCAGGATGAAAGGATTAAGGGTGGGGCAAGCATACTCCAGGGAAACTCCCTTTACAGTGGAGGGGAGGTGATCTTATAAAGAGATTTACAGTCCCACCCTAATCCTTTAACATACAGCATAGGAAAACCACAACATGGAGGACAGTCACAAGATACTGAGAATCATGGCCCAGCCACATGGCTACACATAGTTTTGGGGGGACACAATTCAATCCATGACAAATACATTTGTTTCCCTCTCCCCCGCAAACATAATTATTTCACTGAAAGCAAGAACAGCTTCTACCCTTTCTCTGCCTCCCCAAGAGGCACTAAAATTCTCGCTTCACAGACCCACCCCTTGTTCTTTCAGTTCCTACTTTACTGTAAATGAAGGAACCGTTTCAGAATCTAGTCACAGCTTTAGTCTGTGTGTCCATAGGAGGTAAGAGTCTTCTTTGGGACTGCTGTATTTCATCAGGGGCACTGCGGTTATTAACAACAATAACAGTAAGAGTAATGACAGTAGTTAACCCTCACTGAACCGCTATGTGCCCTACCGTGCTGCCACTTAACCCTTTATGCTCACTGCTGTTGTTAGCGGTCAGCATTGGAAGCCCATGCATAATAGAAGCAAACGTTGGCTGTCCTGTGCCGTCCCCATGATTGGTTGCAGATTGGGCTGCTGTGATCCATCGGGTTTTCATTGGTTGACTTACAGAAGTACATCCCCCGGCCTTTCCTTCTAGTGCGTCTTAGTCTGAAAGCTCGCAGAAACTGTTCAGCAGCATAGGAACATACTGGCCTCTACTGACCACAAGAGTTGGCCAGGAATCAGACTGAAGTCTCGCACATGCAAGGCAAAAATTCTACCACTGAATCATCAGTGCCTTCACCGACACACCTTTTCGAACTTAAATCTCCTAACAGCCCCATAACATCTTATCATCTCCATTTCACAAACAAGAAAATGCTGCCTGGGGGGAGTCCCAATTGGTCTGAGGGTCCCCCCAGCCAACACTACTGCACTTCTCAGCACTGTCTTTCATGCATGTTTCACCTTCCTAGGAGAGCTCTGTTTTAAATTCCCATAGTCTGTCATCCTGGCAACCTGTATTTCTAGCTTGGCTGTGTGATACACAAACCCCGGTGCAGGCTGCTCCGTCTCTTCACGGGCTGGTCCAACCCTCCGCAGATAACACATGTTTCCTTCCTATGGCCAGAGGGCCGTGTCCCCCACTGCATCAAGAAAACCATGGTGATGCCAACAACATCCTTCTTTACAGCCTTCCTGTGAACCATGGGACTGATTTGTCTGAAAATAAAGGGAAGTTGGGCATTTAGCACCAGGTGGGAACTGTGGCCGCCCAACTCTACCAAGTGTGGAGTAGCACTGCCACCTAGTGGACAGACTGGCTTCCACAGGAGCTGAGGAAGGCAGGGGCCGTGCTAGCGATTATTTCTTCACGTATTTATTTAATGTTTGTTATAGTACTCTGTGTCACAAAATTGTGTGTCACATGCTTGACTCACCATCCACCACCCACCACGCATTGCCGTGGAAGTCTGTTCCAACCTGTAGCAATCCTATAGAACGGTCCCACAGCGTTTGCAAGCAGTGCCTAGTGAACTTGAACTTCCAACCTTCTGGTTAGCAGCCCCAGTATTTAGCCACCATGCTACCAGGGTTTCCGTGTACTTGGCCATGCTCCTCCTAGTGCTGTCTGTCTGCTGCTACTTCCAAGATTGCATCTCTGGGTAGTCAGTTAAGAGACCTTATCAATCTAGGAGCCAGTGAGTGTTTAACCTTTATTCTTCATTTATTCAGGGTACTTGACCATTTATCTAGGGATGATCCTTGCCATTCAGTAATGAGAAAGACACATTAGTTCTGTTGAGTGGCTGTATTTGCCTCCGAGGTTATGGAGACAAGAGGGCCGAGAACTGCAGACCTGTAGACTTATTTGCTGTCCTAGTACTGATCCCCTCTCGAGTGTTATGAAAAGGTGAGGATACGTGTTTGTAATGAGTATGTTTCCTCTTTTTCTATTTATAGCTTAAAAGTCTATTCCAGAAACTTAGAAAATAGATAAAAACAAAATCATTCATGTTCTCTTCACCCTGACACAATATTAACATTTTAATGTATTTCCTTTCAGTCTTTTTCCTGTATGTTTTTGCCATGATGTAACCATGCTGCAATATGATCTTATGTTTTACTTTATTGGTAACAGCTGCTGTATACTGGACGTTCATGATATTCCAGGTCCTTGACTTTGCATGTCATCTTCTTAAACCATGTAACGATCTTAGGAGATGGTATCATTGTCCCCTTGTAAGCAGATAAAATAACTGAACTTAGACGACATATATTGCCTCATAAGTCTGTACCATGTTTTACATTGTTTTAGTAATTATCATGTAATATCTGCATTATATTCCATTTAGTTCATGCACTGCGCCTCATCTGATAACTTGTCATCATTTAAGCTCCTCAGTTGTTTCTAAGATTTTTTGCTCATGTAAAAATAATGCTTCAACAAAACCCATTGGCCCTGAGTTGATTCAGACTCACAGCAACCCTATAAGACAGAGTAGAACTGCCCTGTAGGGTTTCCAGGGGGACTCCTAGTGGATTTGAACTGTCAATCTTTTGGTTAGCAGCTGTAGCTCTTAACTACAATGCCATTAGAGTTTCTAAATACAATGCTTTGTATATGTATGCATATATATATATGCACATAACATACACATAAATTATAGTGGAAATCTGAATACAACTTAATACATATGTATGAGGGTATACACACTGGAAATCTGAATATAACTATATATATACATACACGTACATACTGGAAATTTAAATATAATTTTATACATATGTACGTATACATACACACACAGATTGGAAACTCTGGTGGTATAGTGGTTAATAACTATGGCTGCTAACCAAAAGGTTGGTAGTTTGAATCTACCAGCTGCTCCTTGGACACCCTATAGGTTCTACTCTGTCCTATCAGGTGTCCATGAATCAAAATTGACTCAATAGCAATGGGTTTGATGGCTCAGTGGTTAAGTACTTCTGATAACAGAGGTCAGGAGTTCAAACTCACTAACCTCTCAGTGGGAAGAAGATGTGGCAGTCTGCTTCCAGAATTATTACAGTCTTGGAAATCCCATGGGGGCAATTCTGCTGTTACAGGGTCACTATGAGTTGGAATCAACTTGCCTGCAATGGGATTTTGTTTACTTGTTATAATTATTTTCTTAGAAAAAGGCTGCTCAGTTAAGATGCTGAACTTTCTATGCTTGTTAATTTTTCCAAATTAATTCTCAGTGGCGTTTTATAAAGTAATGCTGCAACCAGTGATATACGAGAGTGTTGGTTTCACAGCATCCTCACCAGGACTGAGTGTTAGGGTTTATTTCCTAGTTTAAAAGGTGATAGGTGATCTGTTGAGGCTCTGTTTTGTATTTCTTTCATTATTAGACAGGCTGGAATCCCTTTTACATTTCCTCACGTTTGTTTTCTAACTCCTGCCAGAACCAGTGAGCATAGTATGTTACCTACTTGCCTCTTTCTTCTCAATTTCCAGCTCTTTTTGCACAGTTCATGGACATCTCTGCTTTCTTGGGCTCTTCTAAAAGAGGAGTTCTTAACATAGGGTCCAAGGACCCTGCCAGGATGGAACTCATGGGATCTGTGAACTTAATTTTGGAAAAGTGACATCTTTAATAACCTGAGATTGAAATTTAGCATTTCTACTCATGGTGAATATAGGCCACGAGCCACAGCAACATCAGCATGTTGTGATGCCACTTATGCTCAGCACCGCTTTGAAATTACCGTAATGATTAGATGTATTTCTAGATCTTGTGTTCTGATGGTTCATAAATATGCACAGATATTACCATTTTACAAATTTGTTTTTCAAAATATACTGATAATTGTATTCCAATACAACATTATTCCTTGGGAATCCCTATGTATTTTATTTTTAACAAATGAATTAAATTTTAAATTGTTGTTCTGAGAATAAGTTCATTGGCTTTACTAGATTCCCAATAGGGTCATCGTAAAAATAGACTTTAAGACTCCTGTCCTACAAGTTGCTTACAGAAGAATTCCAGATAATAAATGCAGATATTACCCTGTCCGGGAGGTGAAGCTCAAACCTTATGTTAATATCAGAGGAAAATGGGTGAAGGGTAGGCAGATGCTCTTCACACCATGTTTGCAATGTTTCTGTAAATCTAAAATTATTAAAAAATAAAAGTGAAAGACAAGTCAAAAAGCCCCTGTCCTAGACCAGTCTCTCCTCCCAATTTCTACTTCATTTATTCATCCATTCAACAGAGGCTTGTGAGCAGCTGTTCTGTGGCATGGGGGTTGAGCAGGGGTATCAAGCAGCGAGGCAGCAGGGTCTCTGGCCTGGAGAAGGTTAATCTTTCACGCAGTCCTGGCAGACCTGCTGGCAGTGGTGATGCGGCAGCGTGACGCCTTTAACGGAGGCTTGCGCAGCGAGCAACACAAGCCCTGGAAGCTAAAGAAAGAGTTTGCCAGGTGAACTGGACACTCCAGGCAGTGTAAAGAACAGGTGTGAAGGCACAGGCTTAAGAACACGGGGTCAGCAGGGAGCCACAAGTGGTTTCATACTGTGGGAGTGTGTAAGGGGGCGTGGAACCCAGTGAGACCAGAGAGGTAGACAGAACCTGAAGGCCTTGTATGACATTTGAATGTTTAGATTTTTATCCCAGAGGCAGAGGACAACAACTGGAGTGATCTCAGAAAGCCAGTTACGGATTTGCAGAAAGCCAACTCTCGACCAGGCCGTGCAGAGGGGACTGATGAAGGTAGGAGGCTCTCTGGGTGTGGAGAGGAATTAGTGCGGACTCTGTCTCTTGCCTTCTGTCTGGAACCCTCTCTCCTTACGTCCCCCTGGCCTGGGCCGAATAGCCCGCACATCTCTCTTCTCCTCTGTCTCCCTTCCTCACGGGGTCTGCAGCCCTGGATCGAGCACTTCCTGCAGAGAGGAAATACATAGGAGACCCAGTGGACTCATGCTGCGGGGCTGTCCAACCTGTCCTTCCGTTGCCTGCGGGAGAGAAGAGTCAGAAGCCACCCTATGGCAGCTAACAGCTACTAAAACACTGAGCAGGTGCTTATCAGTTACCAAAGGAGGAAGGGTAACTGCTTGGCGGTATCAATTTAAGTCCTAAAAGTAGACATCATCAGTTACAGGAAATCTGAAAATCAAAAAAATTGATGTAATGAGAAAACCGTAATACCATCTCAGGGAAACTGTGTGAGTGTGTGTGCGTGCGCTTTACATGAAAGTCAACAGTGCAAATTAGTTTCTCATTCGAAAATTTATACACAAATTGTTTTGTGACGTTGGTTGCAGTCCTCACACTGTGCCCGAACTCTGCCTCTTTCCCTTTCCACCCCGGGTTCGTCATGTCCATCCAGCCAGTTTTCCTGTCACTTCCTGCCTTCTCATCTTTGCTTTGGGAAGGTGTCGCCCATTTAGTCTTGTGTACTTGATTGAACTGAGAAGCACACGGCTCAGGTGTGTCGTTGTTTGTTTCAGAGGCCTCTTTAATCATTGGCTGAAAGGTTGGCTTTGGGAGTGGCTCCAGTTGTGAGTTAGCAGGGTGTCCAAGGGCCGTAGTCTCCAGGGTTCCTCCAACATCTGTTAGAACAGTGAGTCTGGTCTGTTGTTGTTACTTGAATTTTTTTTCTACATTTTTCTCCCACTCTGCCCGGGACCCTCTGTTGTGGTCCTTGTCTGTGTAGTTGGTGGTAGCAGCAGGGCACCACCTAGTTCTTCTGGACTCAGTCTGGGGGAGGCTGTGGTGGTGGTAGTCCATTAGTCCCTTGGACTAGTATGCTCCTTGTGTCTTTGGTTTCTTTATTTTCTTTCGCTCCAGATGGGATGGCACCAATAGATGTATCAGATAGCTACTCATAAGCTTTTAAACCCCCAGAAGCTACTCACCAAAGTAGGATGTAGAATGTTTATGAACTACGTCATGCCCATTGACCTAAATACCCTCTGAGAACATGGTCCCCATCCCAACAACTTTGTCCCTTGTGGTGTGGGAATGTGTCTAGGAAGCTTCTAGGACTTTGCCTCAATCAAGTTGTGCTGACTTCTCCTAAATTGTATATTGTCTATACCTTACCACCAACAGTGCATAAAAATAGCATTTGTCTACTATCTGATTGGAAACCCTAGTGGCATATTAGTTAAATGCCCTATCTGTTAACTATAAGGTTGACGGTTTGAATCTGCCAGGTGCTCCTTATCAACTCGCTAGAGCAGTTCTACTCTGTCCTATATAGGGCCCTATGAGTTGGAATAAACTTGATGGAAGTTGGTTTGGTTTTTAAAATTTTTCTGCTATTTGGTTAGTGATTTCCTCTCCCCACTTCTCTTCTCCCTAGTAACCACCAAAGGTTGTTTTCTCTCTATGTGAAAACCTTTTCTTAAGTTTTATCATAATTTTAATAATAGGGGTCTTTTACAACATTTGACCTTTTGTAACTGATTTATTTCGTTCAGCACAGTGTCCTCCAGATTCATCCATGTTGTGGTGAATCGTGTTCTCTTTTGGTTCATTCATGTTGTTCTTTATTGTTGGGTGCTTCCGTTGGCTTAGTAAAGTACCTGGCCAGTGGAAAAGAGGAAGGCCCTCAACTAGATGTGTTGACACAGTGGCTGCAATAATAGGCTGAGACATAACAATAATTATGAATGTGGCAGAGGACCAGGCTCTGTTTCCTTCCATGCTACACAGGGTTCAAAGACTCAGAATTAACTCAAAGGCACCTAACACCACCAACCGTATTCTATCCTGTGTATCGTAATTTGTTTAATCCCTCATCTGTTGATGGACACTGAGATTGTTGCCATCTTTTTGCTGTTGTGAATGATGCTGCAATGAACACAGGTGTTCATATTGTGATGGCTATTATTCTAGGATATATTCCTAGGACAGGGGCTGCTGGATCATGTTGTTTTTCTATTTATAGTTTTTTAAGGAGGTGTCATATTATTTTCTGGAAATCCTGATGGCATGGTGGTTAAGTGCTAACCAAATGACTAACCAAAAGTTTGGCAATTCAAATCTCCGCCAGACGCCCCTTGGAAACTATGGAGCAGTTTTACTGTGTCCTACAGGGTTGCTGTGAGTCGGAATTGACTTGGCAGTGAGTGGTATTGCTTTTCATAGTGGTTGTACCATTTTACCTTACCACCAACAGTGCATAAAAATTCCAGTCTCCCCAAAATCTTTCCAGTATTTGTAATTGTCAGTTCCTTTTGATTTGTGCCAGTAAAGAGGGGAGATGATAGCCCACTGTAGTGTTGATTTGCATTTCTTAATGGCTAGTGGGAAATCCTGGTGGTGGGATGGTTAAGTGCTAAGGCCGCTAACCAGAAAGTTCTGAGTTCAAATACACCAGGTTGTCCTTGGAAACTCTATGGAGCAGTTCTACTCTGTCTTCTAGGGTCACTATGAGTTGGAAACGACTCAACGGAAGTGAGTTTTTGGGTTTTTTGTTTTGTTTTTAGTGGCTAATGACTGTGAGTATTTCCTCATGCGTCTCTTAGCTGCTTGAATGTCTTCTTTGATGAAGTGTTTATTCATATCTTTTACTCATTTTTAAGTTAGATTGTCTTTTCATTTTAGAGGTGTTGAATTTTCTTACAGATTTAAGAAATTAGATCCTTGCTGACTATGTCACAGTGAAAAAATTTTCCCAGTCTGCAGTTTCTCTTCTTACTCCTTTGGTGGATTTTTTGATAAGCATAAGCATTTAATTTTTAGGAGCTCCCAGTTATCTGGTTCCTCTTCTGGTGTTTGTGTGTTGGTAGTCACAGTTTATGTTCTCTTTACACCATTCTTTAGGACCCCTAGTGTTGTTCCTATTTTTCATTCCATGATCTTCATAGTTTTGGGTTTTATATTTAGGTCTTTGATCAACTTTGAGTTAGTTTTTGTTTATAGTGAGATATGAGTCCTGTTTTATTTTTTTGCAGATGGACATATTGTTTTACTTGTATCATTTGTAAAAGGATTGTCTTTTCAGACAGAGATTAGACAGGACTATAAAACAAAAATAATACATGTGAAGAATGTGCTTTTTCATTTAATCAGATATGTGAGACCAAATGGGTATCTCCTGTCCAAAAAGCAGGATGAGAAGACAGGGAGTGACAGGAACTGGTTGAATGGACACAGGAAACCCTGGGTGGAGTATGCTGTCACGTTGTAAGGTTTGCAACTATGACAAAACAATGTGTATAAATTTTTGAATAAGAAATTAAGCTGTAAATTTTCATCTAAATTGCTCACGAGCGCATACACACACACACACAGAGATTTAAAATAAATGGGGGAAACATAGATGTCACTTGGAGCTCACCAAAGAACCCAGAGAATAATAGAGAAGCTGAGACAAAGAATGGATACAGAGAGACTTGTCTTAGAGCCTGAGCCCTGAATTAGGACTTGTAGCCAACTAAATGGTGAGAAAATAAACTTCTATTTGGTAAAGACCAAAAAAAAATGTTTTTCTTTTCTCCATTTAGTGGACTTTGATCCTTTGTCAAAGATCAGTTGGCCAAAGGTTGTTTGGTTTACGTCTAGGTTCCTGATGCTTTTCCATTGGTTTACGTGTCTGTGGTTGAACCAGTACCAGTCTGTTTTTACCACTTTGTTCCTTTTCTTCCATAATACTTTATCTGAAGCCTCTTTCATTTCCATATAAAGTTGGTGATAAATTTTTCCAGCTTGTTAAAGAATGCTGTTGGTATTTGGATCAGGACTGCATTGTGTCTGTAGATCCCTTTGGGTAGAACTGACATGCTCCTGATGTTACCTCTTCCTATGCATGAGGATAGTATTTTTCCATTCATCCAGGTCTCTTGATTTCTTGCTATAGCATTTTGTAGTTTTCTTTGCATAGAACTTTTACGTACCCAGTTAGATTTATTCCTATATATTTTATCTTTAAAAAATAAAATCTGTTGCTGAGTTGATTCTGATTCATAGCAATCCTATAGGACAGACTAGAACTGCCTCACGGGGTTTCCAAGGAGCAGCTGGTAGATTTGAACTGCTGACTGCTTTGGTTCCCGCTTGAGCTCTTATCCACTGTGTCATTATCATTATAAATGGTATTAGTTTCCTGATTTCATTTTCAAAGTTCTCTTTTTCCGTGTTTAGGAATCCAGCTGATTGTTGTAGATTGGTGTTGTATCCTGCTGCTCTGCTGAATCTGTTTCATTGCTGTTGTCAAGGGGAATGCTGTCAGCCTTTCTCAGCTGAAAACTTTTGCTGGCTGTTTTGTATAGATGCCATTTCTTATGTTGAAGAATTTCTCTACTGTTCCTATTTTATTGAGTTTTTATCAGGAGTGGGTGTTGGACTTATCAAATGCCTTTTCTGTGTTGGTCAAGTGATCATGTGGTTCTTTTGTTCTATTCCTATGGTGTATTATATTGATTTCTTAATGTTGAACCATCCTTGCATGCCTAGTATAAATCCCAGTTGCTCATCGTGCATAATTTTTTTTTAATATGATGCTGAATTGTATTGGTTAGAATTTCGTTGAGAATTTTTGCATCTATGAGGACTGACAATTAAGTGTGTGAACTCTTCCTAGAAAAAGTGCTGCACACCTCATTGCTGAATGTCACTGTGGTCACCTTCAAAGTACTCCCCTTGGGAAGCTATGCACCAACGCCAGTGCCTAGTCCACCTTAGTCAACCCTTCAAAGCAATTTTGGAACTCTTTCTGGAATGGCTGTTGCACATTGTGGTAAGGTGACAAGTCCATAACTTCTTTGTATAGTTGTCTGTAAGGGAGTTTTTAGCCAGTAAACAGATAACTGTGTTGGAACATCCTCCCTACTCACCTGATTTGGCCCCCAATGACTTTTTTCTTTACCCAGAGATAAAGGAAATATTGAAAAGAAGACATTTTTATGACATTCAGGACATCAAGGGTAATGTGATGACAGCTCTGACAGCCATTCCAGAAAAAGAGTTCCAAAATTGCTTCGAAGGGTGGACCAGGCGCTGGTATTGGTGGTGCATTGCTGTCGGAGAAGAGTACTTCAAAGGTGACCATAGTGACATTCAGCAATGATGTGTAGCACTTTGAACAATTAAGTCTGTAGACTTGTCAGACGTTGTAATTGGTCTGTAAATTTCTTTTTTTGTGATGTCTTTGCTTGACTTTGAGGTCATGGTTGTGCCAGCTTCGAAGAATGAATTTAGAGGTATTCCTTCATTTTCTATGCTCTGAAATTATTTGAGAGTACTGGCATGAGCTCTTCTGTGAATGTTTGGTAAAATTCTTCAGGGAAGCTACCTGGGCTAGGATAATTGTTGTTGGAATTTTTTTTTTTTTTTTTAATTAGTTCTTCAGTGTCTTCTCTTCTTATGGGTCTTATCTCAGTTTGTTAGAATATAGTTTTTTTGTGGTATTTTGTTATGATCCTTTTTATTTGAGTTGAGTCTATTGTAATTGCCCCTTATTTATTTATTTGTACTTCCTCTCCTTTTTTCTTTTATCAGTTTTGTAAATGCTTCTTCAATTTTGTTGATCTTTTTGAAGAATCATCTTTTGGTCTTTTTGATTCTTTCTGTTATTTTTCTGTTCTCATTGTTTTTTCTTTCTTTCTCCTTTAATCTTTAATATTTTCTTCTGGTGCTTGTGGACGTCTTTAGATGCTCTCTATTTTGTTTGAATTGTAGAGCTTGTGTTTCTTAATTTTAGACTGTTCTTTTTTGAAATGTGCATTTATTGCTGTAATTTAAGCTTTGAGCACAGCCCTTGGTATGTACCAAAGGTTTTGGTGTGATATGTTTTCATTCTCAGAATTCTAAGAATTTTCTTTAAATCTGTCATTGTGCTGTAAGTGAAAATTTACAATTCAAGTCGATTTTCTGGATAAAACCCTGTACCCACACTGCCATGCCACTCTAGCTGCTCTCCTCACCCAGTGACAGCACACCCCTATTTTCCATTCTGTACTTCCCATATCCAGTCCACCAACTCCTGTCCCCCTCCAGCCTTCCATCTCGCCTCTGGATAGAACTGCTAAGACAGCCCCAATGTACATACATACAAGCCAAGAAGCACACTCTTCACCAGCATGACTCCATGTCTTATAGTCCAGCACAATCTTTGTCTGAAGAGTTGTCTTCGGTACTGGTTTCAGCTCTTGGTTAATAGACAGTCTGGGGGCTATGTCCTCAAGGGAACCTCCAGTCTCTTGGACCATCAGGTCTGGTCTTTTAATAGAGTTCTAGTTCTGCATGTGCATTTTTCTCCTGCTATGACAGGTATTCGATGCTGTGTTCCCCGTTAGGGCGGTCATTGGTGGTGACCAGGTACCATCTAGTTCCTCTGGTCTCATGCTGATACAATCTTCTCATCAGATGGTCTCTTCTGTCTCCTGGGCTCACATTTTCCCAATGTCTTTGATGTGCTTTGTTCTCCTCTGTTCCAGGTGGATTGGGACCAATTGATGCTACTTCGATGGCAGCTTGATAGCTTTTAAGACCCCAGACACTATTCACCAAAATGGGATGCAGAACATTTTCTTAAAAAAATAAAAGAAAATGTAATTATGCTAACTGACTTAGGTGTCCCTGAAACCATGGTCAGCAGACCCCTGCCATTACTATTGTGTCTTTTGAAACGTTGGGTTGTATTTAGGAAACCTCTTAGCTTTGGGTATAGTCCATCAGTGTTAATCTCCTGTCTACTGCGTGCTGTCACTGCCTTCACCTAACCCAGTTCCTATGTACTATCTAATCCATGAATACCTCTCTGCCTCCTTCCTTTTCTTTTAACTGTCAAAGACTATTTTCTTCTGTGCTTAATTAAACCTATTTTTGAGTCCTTAGAATAGTGGTCTCATACAATATTTGTCTTATTGCAACTGAGTAATTTCACTCAGCATAATGTTTTCCTTATGGCTCATGTTATCAGATGTTTCCCGAGATCATCATTGTTTTGTATCATTGCATAGTGTCCTATTGTGTGAGTATTCCTTAGTTTGTTTAACCAGTCATCTGTTGATGGGCACTTAGGTTGATTCTGTCTTTTTGCTATTGTGGACAGTGCTGCAATAAACATTGGTATGCATGTATCTATTCATATGACAACCCTTATTTATCCAGGATATATTCCAGGAAGTGAGATTGCTGGATCATATGGTATTTCTATTTCTGGCTTTTTATGACAGTGACAAATCAGTTTCCAAAGTGGTTTTACAATTCTACATTCCCACCTGTTTTAGTCAGCTAGGGCTGCTCTAACAGAAATACCACAGAGTGGATGGCTTTAACAAAGAAAGATTTATTCTTACACAGTCCGGTAGGTTGCAAGTCCATATTCAGGGCGTCCGCTCCAGGGAAAGACTTTCCCCTTGACGGCTCTGGAGGAAAGTCCGGTATTGCATCAGTCATTGTCCAGGGAGCATCCTCACACAAGAACCTCTGGTCTGAAGGACGTGCTCTGCTCCCGGTGCTGCTTGCTTGATGGTAGCGAGGTTCTCAAATTGTCCTTGGTTCTTTTTCCTTTTATTCCTTGCAAGCTAAAAGCATTAAGGGTGGGGCAAGCCATACTCCAGGGAAACTTCCCCCATAGCAGGAATTCACAGCCCCACCCTAATCCTTTAACATACAGGTTAGCAAAACCACACAATGGAGGACAGTCCCAAGATACTGGGAACCATATCCCAGCCACGTGGCTGCACACATTTTTGGGGGGACACAATTCAAACCATGACATCCCACCCTTTGACAACCCAAAAATCACATCACAAAACATTTAACACATTCATCTCACCATAGCAAAATTATGTCCATCCATATAACAGAAGTCTTAAATCAGTTCCAAGTCCAAAATCTACATCTGTGAAACTTAGAAGGCATTAACAGGCAACAGGCAAGTCAACAGAACACATTACATTAGCCCTCAAAGCTTTGGAAATACTCTTACATTTTCTGAGACATTCTACACAACAGCAATGCTCTCCAGACTCTAGGTATCGGCCACACTCTCTGGTTTCTGAGTGGAGACCTCCAGCCCCGTGCTACAACTTTGCCTTCAAGGCCCACTTGGACAGAAACTCTGTCCCATTGGCTTTAGGAGCACCCTAAGCCCAACTGAGTGGCAATTCCACCCTTACGAACACAGCACACCATGGTTCCACCCTTTCACACCCCTGAGGTCATGGCCATACCTCTTGAGACTGAGGCAGCTCAGCTTCTCACGCTATTTATCTCTTCAGCTTCAGCTTCCTAAGGCCGCATGGCCCAGGCCTCAGGCCCACATCTGCCCTGCCGGGCAAGTGTTCCAAAGCTCTGTAGCTCCACTGGTTTAAGTGCCTGGAGGCACCCCACTCTTGCTGGAAAGCGTCCTGCCCAAAGGCACTCAACTCTCTCACTCCGTGGGTCAGGAAGGCCAGCTCACCGATTCAAGTCCCCAGAGGCACCCCGTTCTGCGAGGAAAACTCCGCGCAGGCACTGACCTCTCTCGCTCCACGGGTCGGCTCCAGTGCTGCCTCTGGTTCTGCTGCTGCCGCTGCTGCTGCTGCCAGTCCTCCGTTTCTCACCATCTGCGCCTTCTTCGTTCCTTCTGAATCTTCTATCCATTCGCAGTTTCAAAGTGGCTTCCACGTTTTAGGTATTTGCTAGAGCAGCACCCCACTCCCACGGTACCAATTCTGTTTTAGTCAGCTAGGGCTGCTCTAACAGAAATACCACAGAGTGGATGGCTTTAACAAAGAAAGATTTATTCTTACACAGTCCGGTAGGTTGCAAGTCCATATTCAGGGCGTCCGCTCCAGGGAAAGACTTTCCCCTTGACGGCTCTGGAGGAAAGTCCGGTATTGCATCAGTCATTGTCCAGGGAGCATCCTCACACAAGAACCTCTGGTCTGAAGGACGTGCTCTGCTCCCGGTGCTGCTTGCTTGATGGTAGCGAGGTTCTCAAATTGTCCTTGGTTCTTTTTCCTTTTATTCCTTGCAAGCTAAAAGCATTAAGGGTGGGGCAAGCCATACTCCAGGGAAACTTCCCCCATAGCAGGAATTCACAGCCCCACCCTAATCCTTTAACATACAGGTTAGCAAAACCACACAATGGAGGACAGTCCCAAGATACTGGGAA
The DNA here is from genome assembly GCA_028571685.1 of Heterohyrax brucei. NCBI lineage: Eukaryota > Metazoa > Chordata > Mammalia > Hyracoidea > Procaviidae > Heterohyrax > Heterohyrax brucei. The sequence continues at coordinate 37,746,540 of CM053145.1, forward strand.
CTGTATCCCAGCCACATGGCTGCACACATTTTTGGGGGGACACAATTCAAACCATGACATCTTAGTCAGCTAGGGCTGCTCTAACACCACCTGCTGTATAGTAGCATTTCATTCTCTCCACAACCTCTCCAACATTTATTATTTTGTGCTTTTTGGATTAATACCAATCTTACTGGGGTGAGATGGTATGTCATTGTAATTTTGATGTGAATTTCTCTAATGGCTAATGATTGTGAGTATTTCCTTGTGTATCTACTAGCTGCTGGATATCTTCTTTGGTCAAGTTCCTGTTTATATCATTTGCCCATTTTTTAATTAGCTTATTTGTCTTTTTCTTGTTTAAGGTTTTCAGTACCTTACAGTTTATGGAGATTAGATGCTGATCAGACTTGTGGTTGCCAAATATTTCTTCCCAGTATTTAGGTAGTCTTTTTATTCTTTCAGTGAACTTTGGATAAGCATAAATCCCTGATTTTTGGGAGTTCTCAGTTCTCTATTTTCTAGTGTTTAGTGCACTGTTAGTAATATTTTGTAGTCTGTTTATGCTGTGTATTAGAGCTTCTGTCATTGTCCTTATTTTTTCCTCCATGATCTTTATTAATCTGGATCTTATATTTAGGTCTTTGTTCCATTTTGAGTTAGTTTTTGTGTGTGGTGTAAGATATGGGTCTTGTTTCATGTTTTTTGTAAATGGATATTCTGTTTTGCCAATACCATTTGTTAAAGAGAACTTTTGTTTTCCCCCAGTTCATAGACTTTAGCTATTTGTCAAATATCAGCTACTCAAAGGTGGATAATATTACATCTAGATTCTCTATTCTGTTCCATTGGTCTGTACATCTGTTTTTGAACTGTGTTTTGACTACTGTGGCAGTTTAATAGGTTTTAAAATCAAGTAGTGTGAGGACTCCCACTTTGTTCTTCTTTACTAATGTTTCACTTATCTGGGGCTGTTTCTATTTCCATATGAAATTGGTGATGTGTTTCTCCATCTCATTAAAAAAGGCCCTTGAAATTTGTATTGGGATTGCACTGTATTTATAGATTGCTTTGGGAAGAATAGACATTTTCACAATGTTAAGTCTTGTTATCCATGAACAAGATAGTTTCCTCTACTTATGTAGGTGCCTTTTGGTTTCTTGTAGTTTTCTTTGTATAGTGGTTTTACATATCTGGTTATATTTGTTCCTGAGTATCTTATGTTCTGTGGGCTATTGTAAAGGGTATCAGTTTGATGATTTCCTCTTTGATGGTCTCTTCATTGGAATTCAACTGATATATGTATGTTTATCTGACATCCTGATAATTTGTTGAACTCTTCTATTAGTTTCAGTAGTTTTTTTCTGAATTCTTTAGGGTGGTCAGTGTACAGGACAATATCATCTCCAAATAGAGATATTTTTACTTCTTTCTCACCAAGTTGGATACCCTTTATTTCTTTATCTTGCCTGATTGTTCTGGCTAGAACCTCCAGCACAATGTTGAATAAAAGCAGTGACAAAGGGCATCCTTGTCTGGTTCCCATTCTTAAGGGTAATGCTTTCAGTCTCTCTCCATTTAGGATGATGTTGCCTATTGTCTTTGCACAGACACCCATTGTTATGTTGAGAAATATCCCTTCTACTCCTATTTTGTTGAGAATTTTTAACATGAATATGTGTTAGACTTTGTTGAATGCCTTTTTGGGATCATTTGCTAAAATCAAGTGATTCTTATCTGTTGTTTTGTTTATGTGGTGGACTATATTAATTGTTTTTCTAATTTTGAACCATCTCTGTATTCCTGGTATGAATTCTACTTGATCATGGTGAATTATTATTATTATTATTTTGATATGTTATTGAATCCTATTGGGTTGAATGTTTTTGAGGATTTTTGCAACTAAGTTCATGGGAGACATTGGGCTGTAATTTTCCTTTTTTGTAGTATCTTTACCTGATTTGGGTATCAAGGTTATGCATGGCTTCATAGAATGACTTTGGGAGTACTCCATCTTTTTCTTTGCTATGGAATACCATTTGTAATAGTGGTGTTAACTCTTCTTTAAAAGTTTGGTAGAATTTTCTAGTGAAACTGTATGGGCCAGGACTTTTTTTGGTTGGCAGTTTTTTAATTACTTTTTCAGTCTCTTCTCTTGTGATGAACTTACTAAGTTGTTCTCTACCTGCTTATGTTAGTTTTGGTAGGTAGTATGTTTCTAGAAATTTCCTGTAGGTTTTCATATTTTTTCATAGTATTCTGTTATGATTCTTTTAGTTTGAATTGGGTCTGTTGTAATATGGCCTATCTCATTTTTTATTTATCTGCTTCCTCTCCTGTTTTTTTTTTTTTGGTCAGTTTAGCCAATAATTTATTGATCTTTTTTTTTTTTTAAAAAAAAAAAAAAAAACAGCTTTTGGTTTCGTTAACTTTTTCAATTGTTTTTCGGTATTCTAATTCATTTAGTTCTGCTCTATCTATTTTCTTCTGGTACCCAAGGGTGTTTTTTTGTTGTTGTTGCTCTCTTTCAACTTGTTCAAGTTGTAGAGTTACTTCTTTCATTTGATCCTTTCTACTTTTTGGATGTGTGCATTTATTAAGACAAACTGACCTCTGAGCACTGGTTTTGCTGTGCTTCACAGGTTCTGGTAGGATATGTTTTTGTTCTTATTTGATTCTACAAATTTGTTTTTTCTATCCTGGATGTCTTCTATAATCCAGAAGTTTTTGGGTAAAGTGCTATTCAGATTCCATGTGTTTGATTTTTTGCCCTTGCTTTTGCTATTGATTTTAACTTATATGGCTTTATGGTCTGAAAAGATGCTTTGCAGTATTTCAGTGCTTTGGATTCTGCCAAGACTTGCTTTATAAGGTACTATGTGGTCTTTTCTGGAGAATGTTCTATATGCATTGGAAAAGAAGGTATATTTGTCTGTGGCTGCGTGTAGTGTTCTATATGTGTCTGCGAGGTCAAGTTCGTTAACTGTGGCATTTAGAACTTTTGTATTTTTATTGAGCTTCTTTCTGGATGTTCTGCCCATCACTGAAGGTGGTTTGCTGAAGTCTCCCACTAGTATTGTGGAGCTGTCAATCTCACTTTTCAATGCTGTTAGAGTTCGTTTGATGTACTTGGAAGTTTTGTTGTTGGGTGGGTAAATATTTAATGTGGTTATATCCTCCTGATGTAACGATCCTTTAAGCCTAATATAGTAGCCTTCTTTGTTCAATGTGGTGAATTTCACTTTCAAGTCTACTTTAACTGAAATTAACACAGCCACTCCTGTTCTTTTTTCAGCGTTTGAGCTTCAGTTTGTATCTTTAAGTCTAACCAGTTTTTAATGTCTTTGTATCATTTTAACTTGCTCTTCAGTTGGAAGATCTATGAATACAGTAATTAGACCCTCTTTTTGGTATAATGTTTTATTTATGTATAGAAATCTCTTTTCCTAGTTTAGTGTTTTTGCTTTACTTTTGGCATTTCTTATCTATATTGATATCTGGATGCTCTGTTCTGCATTATATCCTTGAGTACATACCTGATACTGATTTTCTTATCAAAGAATTCAAGTATTTCTTCTAATTTTGGTTTGGTTTTGTTTTTGCAACTTCTCTAAACTTGTTTATTCGAGAATGTTGTAATTTTGCCATCACATTTGAGAAACAGTTTTGCAGGATATATAATTATTGGCTGGCAGGGTTTTTTTTTTTTTTTTTTTGTCTTCTAGGCTTTATATACATCATCCCATTATCTTCCTGCCAACATGGTTTCCACTGAGTAATTTAAACTTAGTTTTATTGATTCTGCTTTGTAAGTTTTTTTTTTTTTTTTTTTTTTGTTGTTGTTTAAGTCTCATTGCCTTGAAAAACATAGTATCTTTTGTTTTGGTAAGTTTGATGATGATATGACCTGGTGTATTTCTTTTGGGATATACCTTGTGTGGAGTTCTATGACCATATTGCATAGATTATCTTCTTATCTTTCATGATATCAAGGAAATTTTCTGTCAACAGAGTTTCAACAATTCTCTGTATTTTCTGCTACCCTTCCCTCTTTCTGGCATTCTAATTATTTGTAAGCTATTCTTCTTAATGGAGTCCCATATAACTCTTAGTGATTTTTCACTTTTAAAAATTATTTTATCTGATTTTTTCTCAAATATGTTGATGTCAGTTGCTTTATCTTCAGTCTCACTAATTCTGCATTCCATTGTTCCAATCTAGTTCCTTTGACTTTCTATTGAATTGTCTAATTCTGTAATTTTATTGTTAATTGGCTGAATTTCAGATTGCTGTTGCTTAGGTATTTCTTGACGCCTTTTAAAGTTTTCATTATGCTCAGGTGCACTTTGCCTGATCTCCTTCCTGATGTCTTGAGGAGGAAGTCTTCTTCTTCTGGAAAATTTTCTGGTTCTTTGTTTTGGGAGTTTTCTGAAGCCATGGAGGTCTGCTTCTTTAAATGATTTGAAATTGATCATTGTCTCTGAGCCATCAGAAAGGTGCAATTTATTTATGCTTGGTTATTGTGTTCTAATACACACACATACACATCTTAATTTCATTTTTGAGTGTCTAAATAGTCTGGTTGTTTTAGCTACATACATATTGGAGCCTTAGAAATTCTAACACCTTGTCACCAGGTGTTAGAGCTGTGACTGCACTGAGAAGGTGGAACTCCTGGCTCAGGGGAGCTGATGGATGTTACCCCCTTCCTTTTATTTCCCTCTCCAAGTCTGAGAGAATAGCTCAGGATGCATGCATAATGTGTCTCATTTCTGGCCCAGGTAGACCATCAGAGTTTAGTGCCCAGTCCAGAGCAAAGAAGGGAAGGGAGAGTACTGGAGAAAGGGTGACAAGATCAGCCCATAGGAAAGATTTTAATCCACAAGAGTTTGTAAGTACTTTATGACATTCAAGTGTAAGTCCTCTGGGTTTCTGTAGGTGTGACTATCCCAAGCTCAGCTTCTCCACTAAGAAAGACTCACTATGCTCACCATGCCACAGCTCTGTTTGCTGCTTCACTGCTGTGGCTCTACTTGACTGGCAAAAGTGCATCCCTCTGTGGGTGCAGACTTAATTCTGGCCAAATTAGTTGCGTCTGGACTTCCTCTCTCCTCTCTCTCACTTAATCCACTCTCTCTCAGTTTTCCCTCTGATATTCAGGGCTCCTAGAATGTCTTGTGTATCCATTCAGCTATTTTTCTGGTTCCTTTTGTTAGAGGGCTCACAGGATGCATGTGGCTACTCTGCCACCTTAGACCCACCTCTCTATGATTTTTTTTTGGTTGTTGTTGTGATTCAGTGAAAGTACACAATCCAACTTAAATTCACATGCCCACCTGTCTGCAGCTCCTTCTGCTCTCCTTGCCCATGAGAGCACACTCTTCCTTTTCATTCTATACTTGTTGCATCCTCTCAACAACCTTCTGTCCCCTCCTCTTCATCCGAAAGAGACAAGTAGGACAGCATCGTATAAATGCATAGAACCATAAAGTACACACACCACATGGTCACACTGTGTCCCTGAGTCCAGTACATTCCTGTCTGAAGAGTTGACCTCAATAATATTTTCTGGTCAGGGGAAGCAGCAGGTCTAGGGATCACACTCCCATGAGAACCCCCCAGCTTCTGGACCATCAATTATGGTCTGTTAGTGGAATTCTTGATGTGCACCCCTCTTTTTCTCATGTTGCCACAAAGACTCAACATTGTGTGCCCCATCACAACTGTCTTTGGTGGTGTGACTGGGCACCATATGGTTCTTCTGGTCCAATGTAATACAGTCACCTGTTCACATGGGTCCCTCTGTCTCCTAGGCTCTTTTCTCTTCATGTCTTTGTTGTCCTTGGTGGTCATCTGTTCCAGCTGATTTGGAACCATTTGGTGTACCTCAGATGGCAGCTTGATAGCTTTTAAGACCCCAGATGCCACTCACCAACATGGGGTGTGGAAGACTCTCTTAGCAATAGGCCAGTTATGCCAACTGGTCTCGATGTACCCTGAGAGCATGGTCCATAGTGCCTGCCCCTGCTGCTCTATTCTTGCAATATTAGGTTAAGATTAGAAGAGTTTTCAGTTTATGTTGAAGTCAAGTTGATCTACTTTCCACTGTGTGCTGTCATTGCTTTCACCCAACCCAATTTCTGTCAACACTTTAATCTATGACCAGCCCTTTCCTTCCCTTCCTACCCTTGTAGCCGTCAAAGAGTCTTTTCTTCTGTACATAATATATTTCTAAGTCCTTATAGTAGGGGTCTCATACAATATTTGTCCTTTTGCTGCCGACTGATTTCACTCAGCACAATGTCTTCCAATTGAAACCAGGCTATGAGATGCTTCCTAAAAGCATCATTCTTCTTGATCATTGCATAATGTTCCATTGAGTATATATAGCATTGTTTGTTTATCTGTTGATGTGTTAATGGGCATCTGGGTTGATTCCATCTTTTTGCTACTGTGGACTGTGCTGCAATAAGCATTTGTGTGCATGTATCTGTTCATGTGACAGCCTTTGATTCTGTAGGATGTATTCCAAGCAGTGGGATTACTGGATCAAATGGTATATCTATTTCCAGCTTTTTAAGGAAGCACAAAATTGCTTTCCAAAGAGAATGTACCATTTGCAACCTCACCAGCAGTGTAGAAGAGTTTCAATCTCTTCATAGCCTCTCCAGCATTTGTTGTTTTGAGTTTTTTGGATTATGGCCAACCTTGTTGGGGTGAGATGCTCTCTCATTGTAGTTATAATTTGGATTTCTCTAATAGCTAATCGTAGTGAGCATTTCTTCATGTGTCTTTTGGGTACATGGATGTCCACTTTAGTGGAATGTCTGTCCATCTCCTTTGCCCATTGCTTAATTGGCTCATGTACCTTTTTCTTGTTGATATTTTGTAGTACCTTGTAGATTATGGAGATCAGATGCCAGTCTGATATATAGTTGCCAAAATATTTTTTCCCATCCTGTAGGTGATCTTTTAACTGTTTTGATAAAGTCTTTGGATGAGCAAAAGTGTTTGATTTTTAGTAGTTCCCATTTATCTATTTTCTCTTCTGTTGATTGTGCTTTGTCAGATTTGGAAATCTGTCTGCATTGTTTATTAAAACTTTTGTTGTTGACTGTTTTTTAGTGCATGACCTTTATTGTTTTAAGTTTGCTATTTAGGTCTTTGATCTAATTTGAGTTAGTTTTTGTGTAAGGTGTGAGACATGGGTCATGTTTCAATTTTTTTGCAGCTGGATATCCAATTTTGCCAGTACCATTTGTTAAAGAGACGTTTCCCCCCAGTTTACAATCTTAGGGTCTTTGTCAAATATCAACTGTTCCTAAGAGGATGGTGGCATCTCTGGGGTCTCACCTCTGTTCCATTGGTCTATACATCTCTTTTTGTACCAGTGCCAGGCTGTTTCAACTACTGTGACAGTGTAATAATTTCTAAGGTTGGGTAGCATGAAGTCTCCCACTGTGCTTCAGGGTGCTTTACTTATCTGGAGTTTCTTCCTTTTCCAAACAAAGCTGGTGATTTCTTTCTCCATCTCAGTAAAAAATGTCATTGGAATTTGTATTGGGATTGCATTGTATATGTAGATTACTTTGGGTAAAATAGACATTTTCACAATATTAAGTCTTCCTATCCATGAGCAGGGTAGGTTTCTCCATTTATGTAAGTTTCTTTTGGTTTCTTGCAGTCAGATCTTGTAGTTCTCTCTGTATAGGTCTCTTATTTCTCCAGTTACATTTATGCCTAAGTATTTTGTCTTCTTGGTGGCTATAGTAAATGGTATTGATTTGGTGATTTCTTCTTTGATGATCTGCTTGCTGGTGTAAAGAAATCCTCCTGATTTAGTTATGTTTGTGTTACATCCTGATACATCCTGAACTCTTACATCCTGAACTCTTTTATTAGTTTGAGTACCTGCAGTCCTCCTAAATGGTGAGTCAGCTGAAGCAGGATTCAGCTTACACTGCCTCATGTTAGAGAGAGGTAGTTTCCTGTTTAGTGGAGCATAGTCCAATCTGACAACCCTATGCCATATCCTAGGGCTCCCTGGATGTCCAGAGTGCTCCATTCAATTATCATTCCAGGCCTTAGTTCTCAGATGGAGTTGAGGAGACATGTGTCTGGTCCACCATCTTGGCCCCTCCCATATGAATTCTTTTGATTCCTTCTGTTATCTGGTTGTTTTTAAGCAAGATGCTATTCAGTTTCCATGTAGTTGATTTTTTTTTTTCTTGCTTTTACTATTTTTTATTTCTATTTTTATGGTATTGTGATCACAGAAAGTTTTATTTCAGTGTTCTGGATTTTATTCAGAGTTACTTTGTGGCGTAAAGTATAGTCCGTTTTGGAGAATATCCCAGGTATGTTGCAAAAGAATGTATACTTTGCTCCTGTTGCGTGGAATGCTCTATATGCACCTGTGAGGTAAAGTTTCTTTGAGTTTTGAGTTTAGATCTTTTATATCTTTGTTGAGTTTCTTTCTAGATTATGTCTTTTACCCAGAATGGTGTGTTGTTGTCTCATACTATTAGTTTGAAACAGTCTACTTCTACTTCTCTTTTCACTGCCTTTTTTAATTTTTAAAAGTTTTTACATAGCTTGAAGCCCTCTTGTCTCATGTATAGATATATATTAAGGTCATTCTTCTTGGTGGAATGTCCCTTTAATTATTATATAGTGTCCTTTATCGTTTATGGTTGATTTTGTCTTAAAGCCTATTTTATCTTAGAGTAATTCTGTTTTGGTTACTGTTTGCTTGATGTATTTTTTTCCCATCCTTTGATTTTTTCATATATTTGTATCTTTATATATAAGATGTGTCTATTGTGGAGAATATATTGAGGGCTCATTTTTTATATCAGTTCTCCCACTGTCTCTTTCTGGATGTATTTACTTATAGTCACTGAGATTATCACCAGGTATGAGTTTATTGCTGTCATTTTTTTTTGTGTAGTGCTCATATTTTGATGTTAGTTCTAACTTTTCTGTGATGAACTCCTTTTTAAAATATATTTTATTTTAACTTCTTTCATTGTAGATTTTGTCTTTAGTCTTGAATTTGTCCATTTCCACAAGGTTTTCAAATTCATTGGAGTATAGTCTTTCATAGTATTCTTATGATTCTTTCAATTTTTCTTTTTATGAATAGATTTGTTAACTTTCTCTGTAGTTACTTTGAAATTTTCCCTTACTGTCCTAAGTTTAAACCAGTGTTTTTAATTACTTAATATCACCATGACTTCTTAATTTGAAAGTTTTATACTGAGACTGTTTATTCTCCATTTTATTGCTTCGATGTTGCTGCCACTTACAGATTGATGGCTCTGCTTCTTTGTTTTAAATCTTTTAGCTTTGTTTTATCATTGAGAGTGCATTACCTAGATAGGTATCTGGCTGATGCTGTCCTGTCACATAGATTCAGGTTGTTGTCTGATGTTGTTTGTTCTCTAACTGAAGGACTCCCTTTAATATTTCTTGTATATTTGGTTTGGATTTTACAAATGTCTTTAATATATGTTTATCTGAAAATGTCCTAATTTCACTATCATATTTGAGAGAGAGTTTAGCCAGATGTAGAACTCTTAGTTGGCTGTTTTATTTATTTCAAGGTTTCATGTATTATTCCATTGCCTTCTTACTTGCATTGTTTCTGCCGAGTAATCAGGGATTAGTCTTATTATTTTCTCTTAGTATGTGTCTCTTCATTTTTCTTAAGTAGTTCTCAGGATTCTTTCTCTTTGGTTTTGGTAAGTGTGATTATGATGTCTTGATGATTTTCTTCTGGTGTCTACCCTATGTTGGGTCTGTTGAGCTTCCTGGATGGTCAGCTTTTCATCTTTCATAATGTTTGGGAAGTTTTCTGCCAACGAATCATCAACAATCTTCTGTGTGGTTTTCATTTTCTCTCCCTTTCTGGAACTCTGATCACACACAAATTTTGATTGTTTTCCACAAAATGTTTAGGTTGTCTTCATTCTTTTCTCAGATTTTTTCTCAAAGTAGTATCCACAGATTTCTCTTTAATCTCACTGATTCTGTGTTCTGTGGTTTAAAAGTTACTTCTAAAATCTTCTGTTGAGTTATCCATTTCTGAAATTTTGTTGTTTATCTTTTGGGTTTCTAGTTGTTATTTTTGTATTATTTCCAATTATTTATTTTGGCATTTTGTTCTTGTATTATTTCCTTTAGCTTTTGTATTGCTTTGTCTCTTTTCCTGGATTTTTGGTATTTTTTTTTCTGTTTTCTATGATTTTGTCTCTTTTACTCTTGGTTTCATCTGTGTTTTCCCTGACATCTTTCCTAATCTCTGGTGAGGCCTAAGTATTTCATTCCTGTATCAGGTGGTTTCTTTGCTTTTTTTTCTTCTGCTGTTCTGTTTTGTTTTGATATACCAGAACAGACAGGCCAGGCATGCTTTGCAGCTTGCTCCTCAGTAGAATTGAGAGCTCTTACCATCTTGTCTGGGTGGGCAGGGTAGTAGCAGACAGGGAAAGCACACTTTACTGTACAATGGTTTGGTGAGGTAGTCAACAACAGATTGGGCAGGTGCTGTCTGCCTCCTAATATTGGTCCAGTGATGTAGGAGCATTCAAGCCCTTTGCCAGATGGGCATGGGTGATGGAAACAGAGTGGTATAGGTTCACTTCTCATTATTTAACAGCTGGTCAAGTGGTAGGAGAGGAGGGGCAGTGTGAGCTGCTATGGCAGCAGGCATAAGTGCTGGGAACACTCTAACTGCAGCAGCTTGGAAGGAGCTCATGGGAAGGGAGGAGGTGGGAGTAGGTGATATATAGGACTAGGTGAAAAGGAAAAAGAAGAGAGAGAGAAAAATGAGAAAAAATAGGGGAAGTGGCATGGCAGTATCTCGAGGGTGGGAAGGGGAAGACCCAGGGGAAGGCAGGAAGAGGGGTGATGTGGCATATGGAGCTAGATGAAAGAGATAAAGAAAGGAAGAGAACAGAAGGAAAGGGAAAGAAATGGCAGCATGCTGGAGGCAGGGCTGACTAGGATGGTAGTGGACTGGTAACTCTCTAGCCACAGATTAGCAGGAGTTTGGGTATGGGGCTAGGTGACAGGGAGAAAGAAAGAGGATGAAAGAAAAAAAAAGCAAACAAACAAAAAGGTGACAGCATGGCAGGAGCTGGGGAGTCATGGCAGGGCAGACCTGGGGGCTAGAGAGAAGGGATGGAAGGTGACCTCTGGGGATATGTGGGTTGAGTAAAAACAAACAGCAGCATGGCTGGGGTTCACTGGGAAGTGGGAGGTGGCTTTCAGGGATAGCTGGGAAGAAGACAGTTAATGGAGAAAGTGAAGAAAACAGACAGTGAGGTGGGAGCCAGCGGGCATGGTGGAGGCCTGCGGGAAGGAGGGTTAGTGCTGGACTAAGCTAGGTGAGGGGGAAGAAGAGAAGAGGAGAGGAAAAGGAAAAAGGCATGTAGCAGGAGGTGGTGAGGTGAGAACAGGGAGCTCCAGAGAGGCTCATGTGGTGGGTCTCAGAGGTGGAGGCAGCTGGGATGTGGAGGTTCTTACGTCAGCTCACCGTAAGGAGAGTGATGAGACAATGTGTTTTTCTGGTTACCAGGTGCTGTTTCCTGTTGGGAGCTCCGTGAAGTTGCCCTCTCATACTCCCTGTCCCCATTGCTTGGTGGCTGTCTGATCCAAGAGAGCAATGCTGTGCCGTGTTGGTTGGCAGGAGCCGTCCATTTGGTATCTTGCCTCATTCTCTGGTTTCTGTCGGTATTTTCTTCCATACTGTGTTTGATCTAGTTTTTGTTCCGTCATTGCTACTTCAGCTTCCAGGGTTGACACTGGTCTTTGTTTTACTTGCTGTCAGCTCTTCACTGCGGAGGGCTGGCACGGTGTGTCTGTCTAGGGTGCCATGCTGCCTCAGCCTCCCTCAGTGATACTCTGATTGACACCAAATCGCATACATTTAATTATGGGAACATTTCAGACAAATCAAAATTAATGAACATTCTGCAAAATAAATGGCTTGTACTCTTGAAAAATGTCAAGATTGTGATTAACAAAAGGAGATAGAGCTCTCAGACTGAAGGACACTGGAAAGTCATGAAACTAAATGAAATGTGTTTTCCTGGAATAAATGCTAAGCTCCACAATTGTTTTTCTTTTGCTTTAAAGGGTACTAGTGAGACAACTGGAGAAATTTGAATAGGTATTATAGTTTAACTACTATATCAATTACATCAATTTAAATATTACATCAGTGTTAGGTTTTTTTATTTTTACTTGACTTTGATTGTGGCTATGTGGGGGAATGGCCTTGATTGCAGGAAATCTAAAATGTTAGCAGATGATGGGCCATCAGGTCAGACTCTTCCAGTGGTTCAGGAAGAAGCAAGTTCTTTGTACTGTACTGACAACTTTTATGTAAGTTTCTGATTGTGATTGGAAAGAGCTGCAAAATATTATGGCCTGTTCTTTTCTTAGTACAATAGTATCCAAAATAGAGCTCTTGTTTCCAACCCTAGATATGTTCCTTCCTAGCTGAGTAAATGACCCAAACATCTACTCTCTTGATTAAGACAAACACCTAGGAGTCATTCTGATTTCTTACTCTTTTTTTGTCAGACCTACCATCCAACCTACCAGCAAGTTCTATCAAGTCTGCCTTCCAGTCAAAACTTGAATGGGTTCACTTCCCATTGCTGCTGGAAAAGCACACACAGTAGTCTTTGAATTGACTCTGAGTACTGGCCACCCTAATTCATGGCAACTCCATGTGTGTCAGAGTAAAACTGCTGTACAGTGTTTTCTGTGGCTAACTTTTCAGAATCGGATCCTTAGGCCTTTCTTCCAAGGGTGGACTTGAACCTCCAACCTTTCAAGTAACACCTGAGCACATTAACCATTGCACCACCCATGGGCTCCCTGTATCATAGCATCCTGAAACTTGTTCAGAGTGATAGCCATGTGCAGAGACCCCACTGACAGACGGGTGATGGCTGCATGCCGTGCACTGGCCAGGAATCAAACCCAGGTCTTCTGTGTGGAAGGCAAGGATCCTACCATTGAACCACCACTGCCTCACAAAACCCCACAAAAAACCAAAAAACACTAACACTAGTTGCCAGTGAGTCGACTGTAACTCACAGTGACCGTACAGGAGAGAATAGAATTACCCATAGGGTTTCCAAAGCTGTCATCTTTATAGAAGCAGATGGCCACATTTTTCTCCTGCAGAGTGGCTGGTGGGTTTGGGTTTGAACTGCCAGCTTTTCAATTGGCAGTCGAGTGCTTAGCCACTGCACTGCGCCACCAGGATTTCTTTATATCATGATGTAACGATAATCATTAGCATGTAATCATTATTACTGCATAATGTGTTTTGTGTGGTAGAGGTACCCAACCAGAGTCAGATACACACTTTTTCCATTGGAGTTCACCTGCTGTAGACAAACTTGGTTCAAGAGCAGAAAGGAGGAGGAACGTTCTTTTTCAGGTCCCTGTCTAGATAGCCTGTTTAGAGAGCAAGCCTGGTCCCCCTGTGTTTCTCAAGATGGCCACATGGTGGTGGCGTTAGCCCACTCTGTACCCTTCCTGGGCGGGCCCTAGCCTGGCTAGCACACTCACCTGGGTTTTCCCGAGACCCTCAGGGCCCCCCACCTCTTCCTAAGGCCTCCTGCCCAAGACTCCTGGAAGCTGATGGCGAAACCCCCACGTAGGCAGATGTCTGCAAAGCGCTTCAGTGGTCTGTCAGGCTGCTGGGCAGGGGGCAGGAGGCTTTGGTGAGCCTGAGGCATTTCCACGAGGAGTGTGCTGGATTGGCAAGAGGCTGAGTGTGTGTGTGGCAAATAACCGGGGCCAGGAACTCCAGGGAGTATTTGTCATGTTCTGGCTGCCTGGCACGTGTTGAAAATCTTTGTGGTATTGAGAAAGCTCCCACTTTCTGAGTCTTACCTTCTCTGTACTGAAGCTGAGAACCCCACCCCTGAGACTTCTTGACTGGTGCGATCCAGGCACCTCTGACCACTTAATGGTCCTGAGACTTTAGTTTGTAGCTGAGAACAAGCCAGGGAGGTGTGTTCTGTCCTGAGCCTATTTTGCTGGCAAAGATGCTGGCAGGCACAGCTAGCTTTCTCTCGGGGAGTGTGGGGTGGTGCCATTGGATGGCCAAGTTCCCGACCCAGAAGTGGCATTGCTTGGCTTGGGGGTGGGCAGTGGGCAACGGACAGTGAGCAGGAAAGGCTTTCTCATCAGTTCGTTTGTGAAGACTTGCTATGGGCAATCGCTTTTGGAAGCTGGACCTTAAATCTTGTTTCTTAGCCCTTCCACAAATGTGTGAGCCAACTAATATTCTTTTAATAGACTCTTCTTTTGAATTTAATCAGCAACAATTAGCTTCAATTTCTTGCAGCTTAAAAGCCTGACTAAAATAACTGCTAACCCTGTTTTATCACATGCCAAATGCTAGGCCTCTTTTAATTCTCCAACAACTCTGCGAGGTACCAATCCTCATTTTATAGCTGGGGTAAACATGTTCAGAGAAGTTAAGTACTATGCCTGTGGCACACAGCACAGAAGTACCAGAGCCTAGATGTTAACACAAAGTATGTTGCTGTTTGGACGCTATGGTTTTTCCAGTGTGCCATGAAAGGAATCTAGAATCTGAACAGCTATCTCTGTATACAAAGCATCTGTCTCAGTGCCTAAAGGGTGGCCCCAGCCTCCTCTTAAAGATCACCCTCCATCTGCCAAAGGGATTTGTTTCCACCCTGGCTGACTAACGAGGCCTCCATTACTCTGTACAAAACAGTCCCTGTAAGTTAGGTCCTATTTGAGTCCTGTGGAACAGTCCATGTTACGTTCTCCCCTTTTCTAAATGGCAACCCATCGAAGGTGTGAACTCAGCCTTTTGACCTTTCCTGCATCCTGCCCCGTGCCCTCTCACCCTGCTTGGAGGGTTTCTTCAGTAAGCTAAACACAGGCAGCTGCTCTGGACACCTGTCCTTAGATGTAACTTTGAGTTCCTTCCACCTCTCAGTGGGTGTGCCCTGGACATATCTATTAGCCTGTTTGTCACCTTAGTTGTGGCAGGGATCTGACAGCTGTACCTCAAGTTCAGTCTAAACAGGACAGGTAGAGCGGAGTTTGTTCATTCCTCACAGTTGGTGCCTTCTGAACATAGACAGTCAGGCTCATGTCTTAGCTCTGCTTCTTACTAGCTGTGTAACCTTGGACAAGTCACCAAACCTCTCTGTGCCTCAGCTTTCCTAATCTGTAAAATGGGGTTAATAATACTGGCTACTCCTGGTCATTTTTTTGCAGAATTAAAATGGTATTTGCATAGTGTTTAGCACTGTGCCTAATACAGCATTATAGAAGAGCTCAGTAAAAATAAATAGAACCATCAATACCTCTTGTTGTCATTGGTTGCTGGTGAGTCAGCTTTGGCTAATGGTGGTGGCCTCTCCCTGTGCCATCTTTATGATCACTGGGACGTTTGAGTCTGTTGCATTATGGCTACTGTGTAGTGCCTTTCAATCCAGGTAGCTCATCTTTCAGTACTATATTGGATAATATTCTCTTCTGAGGAACTTCATTGTTTAATTTTTGGAAGTAGATCACTAGGCCTTTCTTCTTAGTCTCTCTTACTCTGAAAGCTCTGCTGCCTGTCTACTGTGGGTGACCCGGCTCGTGTTTGAAATACTGGTGGCATGGCTTCCAGCATCACAGAAGCATGGAAGCCGGCACAGTGATAGACTGACGGGTGCTAGAATACCCCTTAGTATCTTCATATAGTAACTGTTATACTGAAATAAAATTATCAAGTGTTTTGAATATCTACATTGCATTTCCTCTCACATTGAGTTCATAGCCAGTTAAGAGCAATGTTTCTTTTTTCTATTTAAAATGACCCTAGGGTCGCCATGAGTTGGATCTGACTCGACGGCACTTGGCTGGCTGGCTATTTAAAATATGCTGTGCTACAAAGCTGTATCCCACCAGCACGAGCTCTGGTAGTTGACTTTTCACACAGAGCCCAGAAGTTCTCAGCAGTCCCTGTGACGTCACATCATCTCAGCTGCTCCCTCCTCAAGTGGCTGAGCTCCTTTAGGATGCTAGCCCAGCCTTCCAGCCTGTGTGGTGAAGTGTGCTGAGCCTTGAACAGTGTCTTGCTGACAGTGACGTGGGACTGCGTCTACAGCACTTCCTGTCTGTGCATGCACTAGCTAGGGCTTCCCGAGGGGTGTTTCCGCAGCCCTTACTGGCTGGTGCTGGGATCCCACTGCCAAGTGCCTTGTAGCGGAGGAATCGAAGCAGTCCTTCTCCACGCACCAGCCTGCCAGAGTTTCTCAAAGTGTGGCTCAAGGACCACCTACATCGGAGTCCCCCTGTCCCACACCTGTGCTGGAAACGCTGGGGCTGAGATCCAAGGAGCTGCTGTTCAAGCGCGTACCCTAGGTGACTCAGAGGCTTGGGGCACGGGTGGTGGGCTCCGGTGGCTGAGGCTGAGAGCTGTAGCTGACCGGTTATTTCTCTTCCTTCTGCATGAAGTCATAGAATGTGGTGGGATTTGTGGGCTGGGTCTGTGGGCTTCAAACTGTGACTCTCTGGAAAGATTCATGTAAGAGATCTTTGCAACTTTGCTTCTTAGCTTCATCACCCCATTTCCAACAGGCTGTTGATGACCATTGTCACGGGAAAGCCTCTAAACAGACAGATCCTGTCTGTTATTTTGTGCGGAGCAGGGCTGACGACAAGGTTCCCAGGCTTACCTGCTCAAGAAGCGGAGGCAGCACATTTCTTGTCACCTTGAACTACAAGCTACCAAAACCTAGGCCTGGGGAGCCTCAAATCCTCACAGATACACCCTGCTGCTCCCCCACCTCCCCAAGGGAGGGTGCCCTCTTTGAGAGATCTCTGAGGAAGGTGATTCCCTGCCTTTGTTTGGTCAGCTTGGTCCATCAGATAATTGAGGCTTTGAGCAACAGGCACACAGCAGAACCAGGAAGTAATATTGCTGCCTTTGGGTTCCCCTACGCCAAGTCTCCCCAGCTCTGCCTTGCATCAGAGAGGGAGTTGTTACCCAGCTTGAGAGAAGAAGGGAGCTTAGTGACTGTGATTAGGGGCTGGGGGCAGGTAAAGTAGAGACCTTCCTCAGCTTTGTGTAAACACGGGGCTGGGCCCTACTTCTGTCCTAGAGTGGGCTTCTTCCAGGACAAAGGGATTGCTGTGTGGTTCCGACTCAAAAGTGGCTTCTCTGGCCAGGTGTAGATCCTTCTGGTGTGCACACACACAAACAAACACACAGAGATACCCACAGAGATGCAGGAAACCACACTGGTGTGCGTGTATGTTATCATTTCATTCCTGTGTTCATCCACTCAGTTACCCCTAAGGCCAACAAACATAAGCCTCTATTTTGTGGCAGGCACTCCACAAGTTGCCAAAAAAAGTAAGGACTAAGACATAGAACCTGCCCAAAGTGAGTTTAGAGTTCAGATGGAAAGAAACATTAGAAGTTAAACAAATCTGGAGTCTTATGATACAACAGAGGGTATGTTAACAATGTCTTACAGTCTGTTCTGTGGACATCAGCTACATCATAAGGGTAGGATCTTGGGAACCCTCTTCTGGATCAGGCGTTACGACCTTACTTGTGGGGTCTTAGGCTCATCTGAAGGCTCTCTCTGAGGTGGGAAGAGCTTTGAAACAGCAGCTACTTAGGATAATTGAGAAGGCTTTCAATATTTTAAAAGTCTGTAGCCATCCCAGCTGTGTATCGGCCCTGGAGAGAACAGAGGAGGGCAAACTAGATCAGGGGTCAGGAACAGCTTACCTGATCAGGAGACATTTATGTGAGACCTGAAGATGGAGTAAGAGTCAAGGGCCTGTGGTGCTGGAGGGTGCCACAGGGTGTCCCAGAAACAGTGAGAAGCACTTGGGCACATGGAAGAATCTAGAGGTGAGAACGAGCATGGTATATCTAAGATAATACAATTTTTTTTTACCCATTATTTCTAGCACAGAGAGTACAGAGGAAGGATATTATGGGATGGGTTTGGAGAAGCAGTTAGGGGCCTTATCAGCACCTCAAAGCAGGTGAAGGTTGGAGCCTTAATTTGATGAGACTGAATTTCTATCACTCCTGGCTGGAAGCCCTGGTGGTGTAATGGTTAAGTGCTATATGGCTGCTTACCAAAGGTTGGAAGTTTGAATATACAAGGTGCTCCCTGGAAACTCTGTGTGGCAGTTCTACTCTGTCCTATAGGGTTTTTCTGTGGAATGGGAAATCGAAAGGGAATTTAAGCCCCACATTTGAAAAAATTTCATTTTATATTCGCTCGAGAGTCTTACCACACAATCTTGAAGGGCAGGAGTCAGCAGAGAAAAAAGCTCTAAGTGCTTGGAGCACACACATTTACTTAGGTCTCTGCTTAAAAGCAATGTCTGCAGGGAAGCCTTCCCTGATTCCCCTATGTAAAACATCAGACCCTCCATAGAACATTCTAGCACCCCTACCTTACTATGTTTGTTTCTTCACAGCACTCACCATCATTGACTTCTTATACATACTTGTTAAATGACTATAAACTCCCCAAGGGCAGCTTCTTTGTTTGCTGGCACCTGGAATGGGTCCTGGCCCTTAGCAGGTACTCAGCACGCATTTGCTGAATGGATACTGAATGGATGAAGAAACACCTCATGAAAGGAGAGAAGGACCTAGGCCCAGGGAAAGGGTCTGGCTTTAGAAAGGGAAGATGCAGCTGCTGTTACAACAGCAGAGAAAGAGGGAGATGTAGATGCAGGTAGGTTTGCAGATTTGGTGTGGGCAGTTGAAGGTGTTCTGACAGGTTCTCTTTCTCTCTAGAAGAAAGACGCAAGGTCCTTGGCTGAGAAAGAATGAGTGGGTGAGGGAGAAACTGGCTTGAGGAAAGAGAAGGCATATGCATAGGTGAGAATACGAATGAGGTGGGTGAGAACCATTAGAAAGATTGTCAGGCAGTGTTGACTGCCTGGCTGAAAGTGACCTTGACTGTCTGTTGGTACTGATGTACCTGGTTATGTGGTTTTCTTAAACAGCACCTACCTGTCAAAGGATAAGCAAAATGACATTTTTCTAGGGCTGGCATTTTAAGAGAGTCCTGTTGGCACGGTGGTGGAGCTCAGTTGCAACACAAAAGGTCAGCAGTTTGAATCCACTAGCTGCTCCTTGAAAACCCTATGGGAGCATTTCTGCTCTGTCCTATAGGGTCGCTTGGAGATGAAATTCACTTGACAGCAGTGGGTTTGGTTTTCTGGTTAGAGCTGCAAGAGGCAGAAGCAACAGGAGAACACTGATGCTAGGAAGTTTCTGGTATCAGTGAGTGAGTTCACATGCTGTCCCAGTAAATTCAGGCTGAACATGTAAAGAGGTCAGGGTAGGACAATTCTACTCTATACACATGGGGTCTCCGTGAGTTAGAATTGCTTTGATGGCAACTAACAACAATTAGGAGACTCTGGAGCAGCAGGACATGGACAGTCAGGTTCTGTTAAGAGAAAGAGAAGGTAAGGCATTGTGGAAGGGAGACATTGAGTCACTGCCCCCCAAATAGAGACAAATTTAGAAGTCAATAAAGAGAAGCCTTAGCAAGGACAAACAACTGGTCTATTGGGATTAGCTGAGTAAGTGAGCTAGGTGGATAAATGTGAGTGTTTGAGAGGGGGATATCTGAATTTTGAATTCAGAGTAGATGGCTGGGGTGTAATAAGGCCCAGGGTTTATATAAGAAATAGGATGGCATAAGTGGAATGAAGGACAAGTTCACTGGAGATGAAAAGGGGAAACTGAAGGGACACCATTTTGAATGGTTTATCCAGTAGGGGCCTGAAGTTACCCTGAACTTCAGGAGAAGGAAAGACTGTGAGCCCAAAGCCAAAGTCTTCAGCAAATAAATTCTTTGTGTTAAATATTTCGTGTTGATATAATAGATCTACCACAAGCAGATGGCTAATTTAACAAGCCAGCCAAGCCAAGTGCCACTGAGTCCGATCCAACTCATGGTGACTCTAGGGTCGCCATGAGTTGAATATAACAAAGGGAAATTTAATTGTTCCACAGTTCGAAGGCTAGAAGTCCAAATTCTAGGTACCACTTATAGGGGAAGGCTTTCTCTCTCTCTCACTTTGGAGGAAGTACCTTGTCACCATTCTTCTCCTGTTCTAGGAACCTCTCAGCACAGGGTCTCCAGTCCAAAAAATGCACTCTGCTCCTGGCACTTCTCTCTTGGTGGTATGAGGTCACTATTCTCTCTGCTCAATTCTTATAGATTTCAAAAGAGATCGAATTAATATACAGTCTAATCTTAGTCGTAGACTGCGTCCTGCCTCAGTGACATAACTGCCTCTAATCCTGCCTCATTAACATCACAGAGGTTAGGATTTACAGCATAGAGGATAAATATATCAGATCACAGAATGGAGGACAACTGGCAGTCATAGTCTAGTCAGGTTGACTCCTATGTTTTGGGGACAGAATTCAGTCCATGAGAGTCATGGTCAGGAGTCTGTACATGGTAAGGACCACCTGGAGAGCCTGAAAGCTTGAGTCTCATAGGAACATCAGCTTTATCAGGGCATAATCAAAGGTAGTTTGGAAGTGGCAGTCAAGCACAAGAGACATATTGCCCTTGCTCCCAGATCCTAGGGCACTGAGGGTGCAGAGTAAATAGTAGGCTCCAGGAATCGTGGTCCCCAGGGGAGAAACACGTAAGGATGAGTGATTTAGACATTCATGAAGAAGAAGTGAAAGTACAGAGGAGTTTGCAAATCACATTATAGGAATTTCAGAGCTTCACAGAAGAATTTAGGACGGAAAAGAAGAGTACCATCTGAATGTATTCTCTGTCCAGATAGATTTCTATCAGTCTTTGATCCTTTGGAATTACTCTTAATTGTTACTCTCTTTTCCTCCAGAAAAAAAAGCAAGATCACTAACTGAGGTGGAAGTAGTGATTGGGGGAGAAACTGGTTTGGGGAGAGCGAAGGCATCACAGAGGTCCCGTGGCTGCATCCATTAGGAAGGCGGACGTGTCCTCACCCTTCCTTTCTTGTCCAAGGCAGTCCCCTCAGGTGACCTCACTGGGATGACTGTGGACACCATATGGGAGGAGGGTGAAATTAGGGCCTGAACAACACTGGAATGGAGATGGCCACGGAAACATTCATGATGACAAGGATCCCAGGAGATCTCTTTCTAACTACAACTCTAAATCTATCCTCTAGACTCTAGAGAAAGTTTCTAGTGGTGCAAATGGTTAAGCATTTGACTACTAGCCAACAGACTGGTGGTTCAAACCCATCCAGAGATGCCTCAGAAGACAGGCCTGTTCCCGAAAGGTCACAGCCTTGCAAACCCCATGGAGCACAGGTCTGTTCTCTCTCTGAGTCAGAATTGACTTGACAGCACCCAACAGCAATGGGCAGGCTCTGAAACAGCAGGATAGGTGGGGGCAAGTTCTGTTAAGGCAACAAGAAGGGGGAGGCACTGTGGAAGGGACACGCTGAGTCACTGCTGAGGTGAGGCTGCAAATGGTGCAGCAGGCTTTTGTGATGCTTCTCCTTGAGACATAGATGCCAGTGAACTGTCTTTTCTTTAGTTCTCTTCTCTAGAGTCATTCCCCTGGTGATTTTACCAGGTCTCAGGGTTTTAACTGCAAGCTGTATGTTGACAGCTCCTCCATGTATCCCTGATATGGGCCTCTTGAAATTCAGGCTCTGTTGTCCTCCTGTGGTCTGTTCTCCACTCAGCAGTCAGACTGATCATTTTAAGACTTCAGTCAAATCATTCCACACTTCTGCTTAGTATCCTCCCTTGGCTTTCGATCTCACTTGAAGAAAAAGCCAAAATTCTAGCAGTGGTCTGTATGATCTGGCTTACAGGTAGCTCCCTGATCATCTAACACTTTCCCTCGCACTCCATCCCATGCTCTCTGCTTCAATCAAACTGGACTCCTTGTCCTTCCTCAAACACAGTAAGTTCCTACCTCATAACCTTTGCACTTGCTAGTTCCTCTGCCTGAGACATTCTTCCTTCAGATATTTGCATGGTTCTGTCCTTCACTCCTTTCCAGTGACTGCTCAAATGTCACCTTTTCAGAGACGACTTCACTAACCACCTTATATAAAATGGTAGTACTGACTCCTCTTATCAGTCCTAAACACCTTTACCCTGGATTTATTTTTATCTGTAGTACTTACCGTTACTGATTTAGCCATGATAGACTAAACCATGCTATGGAACAAATCCTAAACAAGCAGCTTATAACCATAAAGCCTTATTCAATAGTATGCTTGTACTCGGTCATAAGAGCCAATCGTTAAATTTTCAGGAAATCTGAGAGCCAGTTCTTAGGCACAGTGTTTATTAAAAATTAAATTCTACAGCCTTACAACTAAAAAAATTATATTAAAAACTAAAGAAATACTTAAAATATATTATTTTACATTTTACTGTTCTGAAAGCACTTCAGGTTATGTGTCCTATATCTGTATGACAGGAATATGATAGAATTTTGTGCTACTGTGCATCTCTGAAGGAGCCCTGGTAGTGCCCTGTTTAAACACTTGGCTGCTAACCACATGTTGATGGTTTGAACCCCCTCAGCAGCTTACAGGAGAAAAGTCCCAGTGATCTTCCATAAACATTTCAGTTAGGAAACTGTATGACGCAGTTTTGCTTTGTCATATAGGGTCTTTCTGAGTTGGAATTGACTCAGTGACACCCAACAACAATATACATCTCTTACCTAAATCCTCATTCAGTGCCAGCATTCTGAAATCAACCAAACTGGGAATATTTTCACTACACTGAAATCAGGAAATGCTGTAGATTAAGGGTTGATTGATTGATTGATTTTTTGCTTCTTTTCTAGACGGAAGAAAGTGATGGAGAAACTATTGATACAGATTAAATTTATCAATGTGCCATGCCTGCAGTCATTACACTGTGAATAACCCAAGCATCTGAGGCAGCCTTCAAAAGCTTCTACCCAGCTCAGCAAAGCAGTCACACACACTGTGATGAATGAGGGAAGTTCTGGTATACATTTTTATTGTTTCACTTTTATCTTACTCTGAATATAAATGAATACATCACCAACATTCTTGCCGGAACCTTACTCATCTGTCAATTGCAATCACAGGTTGATTATGAATATCAGTTTGGCAGAAATGATTCAAAGCATACTGTATCAACTAGATATGTGGCATTTCAATATCCAGGACAGTATATGGAAACTCTGGTGAAGTAGTGGTTAAGTGCTATAGCTGCTAACCAAAAGGTTGGCAGTTCAAGTCCACCAAGCGCTCCTTGGAAACTCTATAGGGCAGTTCTACCCTGCTTTAGAGGGTTGTCATGAGTCAGAACCAACTTGACAGCCCTGGATTTGGGTTCTGGCTTGTCCATCCCACCACATACATTCTGAAAATCTGTGGCACAGGAGGCCACAGAGACGCCAGGTGGCTCTGTCACATTAGAACAGGCCTTGGGGGCAGAGAAAGGACAAACCTGAAAAGCAATGGCAGCCAGCACTCTGGGGAGGTCTCCACTGACCCAGGGAAGGGACCACAGTGAGGCAAGCGAGGCACCCAGGGCACCAGTGTATGGCACCTAAGAAGGAAGGCTTCCTTACATTTTATAACGCCTAGTCCTGGCTTTTTGACCAAGTCTTCTCTGGAACTCTTGGTTCCACAGTTCAATAGTCTGGTAGACAATCCCCAATCTAGTGGCTGCTTCTTCTGGATAAATCCAGACACTATCACGTACAAGATGATTCTGATTTGAGCCCAAGTTTCCTTCGCTCTTTGACTAGCTCAGGGACATTAATGAACTCTAGGGGCTGAATCAATATTCTAAATGCTGAGATGCATGGCAAAGCAATAGAAGGGAGGCATCACTTACTCTTGAATAAGTCTCATATGTTTGCCTTACGACATAGTGGTTAAGAGTTTGGCTGCTAACCCAAAGGTTAGCAGTTTGAATCCACTAGTCACTCCTTGAGAACACTACAGGGCAGTTCTGTTCTGTTTTATAGGGTCACATGAGTTGAAATCAGCTCAGTGCCAAATGGTAATGGTCTGCCTGGTCTGCCTAGGACCCCTGGAGTTTAGCTGTTGATTGCTATTCCGGTTGAGCCCAAACACTCTTACACATCTGATATTCCAACAGAAATAGCTACCATTTGTTGGGTACCTGCTTTGTGCCAAGAAGGTACACATACATTGTTTCATTCATTGACCAGTACTTCCATTCTATTAATTAGGTATTCCCGGTTTGTCCAAGGTGGACACTGTCTCAGAGAGAGTAAGCCACTCTCCCCAGGTCAGTCAGGAAGTGACAAAACTAGGATCTGAGTGAAATCTTTCCAAATCCAATGCCTGACCTTTCTAAACTAGGACTCGTCTATTAAGCAGTGAGGGGGAGAAACAAAATAGAAGCCATGATTCAGGCTTAATATGAACTCAAGACCATGGGTTTACGTGACCTCACTCTGCAGTGGTGTCACTGACTTAGGCAAATGGTTAATGGGCTCGGCTGCTGACTAACAGGTTGGTAGTCTAGCCCACCCAGAGGCACCTTGGAAGAAACGAGGGCCTGGTGATCTACGTCGTGAACATCAGCCGTTGAAAACCCTGTGGTGCACAGTTCTACTGTGACCGACATGCGGTCCCCAAGAGTCAGGGTCAACGTGAGAGCAACAGGTAACCAGCACTCAGCACAACCAGAGACCCTTGCGTGTTGGATTCACATAATATCCTCTCACTGCATCAAAATAAATCCCAATTGGACCATACTTTTTTTTCTTTCAATTTTTATTGAACACAAGTATTCTGACAGAATGCAAAGTCAAAATTCTCAGTTAGTACTCAGTATTTACACCAGTGAGAATGGAAACAAAGGTGGTCTTGATGTTTCACTTGGTAAAAACTTTTATAACAAGAGAGAAGGCCCCCGAAGTAGGGAATGTTGGGTAGGGATGTTAATGGAGGTCTGAAAACCACCATCCATACCATCGGCCTAGAGTGAACACCTGGGATTTTGGAAGGCTCCATAGAAAAATGTGAAAATACAGTTCCACATCATAAAGCTGCTCTATATACACGATGGCCCTTCAGGATTGGGAGACCCCACACAGGGCACTTGAGTGCCCTTCCAGCAGAACTCAGCCATGCTGGTATTTATGTGAATACACATGTATGGCACATACACATATAGACACATAGAGACATCGGAAACTGGTAGAGTTGATCCCGCCTCCAAACAATTAAAACAGGGTAAAGGAGAAGCTTTTTTGTCTTAACATAAAAGATAGAACATCTGGAAAATAAAATGGCTCCCTCTTGGGTTGTACAGAAAGTGCTACTCTTTGATTTTGTGAAAAGGAAAGCTCAAGCATGCTGAGACAAACCTATATTGTATTATGGGAGAAGGGCAGACCAAAATATGAGCAGAGTCTTAGGTTCCAGCTAATGGTGAAGCCAGGGTTCTGGGGGTGTTAGCTGCCCTGTAAAGGGTTATCTGAGGGAGGGATGACTATACCTTGGTCTCTTTCTAAGCATCAGAACTGAAATCACTTTGCCTAACCACAACCACTTGGAGTGATATGCCCAGTCTTAGTGAGGTATAGCTTGGCCAAAGCCACTCATATCACAAGACAAGGAACTGATTCCACCAAAGAATCTGGTGGCTGGAAGAGCCACCCCTCCTGCTGGGTGCTTCCCATCTCAGACACTGAAGCTTTCCTGTTCTGTGTGTGCTCTAGAACTCTCTGCAGTTTAGTTTCTTCCTGAGGGCCTGTGCATTTGCACCACAGATTTCTGCAAGCCCAAGGGCCAAGGGGCCAGGGGTGTGTATGCTGGGATCCTCCATTTCCATCCCCAGGAGCTGAGAAAATGCAAAATAACCCCACATTTAGCAAATGACAAGACCAATATTTTTCACAGTTTGAAATGATAATCTAGCATTGATCAGACTGCAGAATTGTCAGAACTTTGGAGTGTGTGGCCCGCAGAGTATCGGACTCAGAGGCAGTCTTGCCACCCTAAAATGTTGCTGTTTCGTACTTCAGGAAAGGAACGCATGCCGGAGTACTGATTTCTGTTTACTTAGCATCATCTTCATCGTCATAAGCATTTTTATTTCATTTTCTTTGTTTAAAGGCTTCGACTCCTTTTAAGAGTTATTTTTTCCTGAATATTTTTTTTCTGAACTATCTGCTATACTGTGTCCACAACCAAACTATGTTGAAGTTTTATTTCAATACTATGACAAAAACACGTTTCACACTAAATAGTCACGCATCCACAGTGCACAAGCTTGCAGTTCTAAAGTAGAATGAGAAAAAAAAGCAAAATTTCTATACAAAGGGCTGGCTTTTCCCTTCTCCCCCCTCCCATCCCCCTTAAAGTTTCTGTATTCCCCACCCCCCACTTGGTTTCTGATCCAGGAAAGTTGTGTTATGACTCAAGACAGCAGGTTGTATACTTTTTTCCTTTTGTTTCTACAAATGCTACCTCAGTGAACAGAAGGCTGATGTTACTTTACTTCAACAGATTTCCAAAAAAAGACACTAATTCCCTGAAGCATGCATGCTCTTCCGCTCAAACCTAAATTCTGGGCTCAAAAGGAAATTGTATGTATATATTTTATTTGGCTTTCTACAAAAAGGGGATGTTTGGGGTTAAAAAATGTGTGTTCACCAAGACCAGCCCCAACTATACAATCTTCTCTGCTTCATTCAACAAAGCCTGTTCAGTCCTTCAGAAGGAAGGCGAGAACGCCTGGGGAGCAGATCCTTTGCCACAGACTCAGGCAAGTGGTGGTTAATCAGGAAGTGGTCTAACCCCCAACGGAAAACCAAATGAACCAAAAACCAAACAGCAAAGCCATTCCAAAATGGGATACCTGAGTTAGACTCAGGCAAAAAATTCAAATCAGAACGGGGGAAGAGCCACTGTAAACAATCGTATTTCATAAAGGTGTCCTGTGCTAAAGCAAGCCTGTGATGGTCCTACCCACCTCTAGGCGGTGTTTGTTACTTTGAAAAAAAAAAAGAGCAGGAATAAAGGCAGCTATTTTACATGGACATTTAAACACAACCAAAGTCAAACATTTGTCAGTTTGTAAACACTGGAAAATAAAGGAAAGTGGGGGAGGAGGAGGGGGAAAAAAAAGGATGAAAAAGAAAGTAAAAGAAGTCCAAATACTGCAAATTGAAATCTACCCCCAGAAGCTGCAATTTGGCATTCTTTCTACAAAACAAGAGTCTACATGGGAATTGAATTCAGCTAGAAGGGTGACGCACTTTGCATACTGAACAAATACAAAGTGAACAGAAATCATAACTTACTTATGAGGTTTTACAGAGTTAAAACTCGACTGAAAGTATAAAAATAAACTGTGGACTTTGTTCATTCTGTTCATCTTAGTACCTGGAAGTATTTTTCTGAAACTGGTCTGTGCCAATTGGGAAATACCAAGTGCAGTCTTCTTGAACCTAGATTTATTCTGAGCTCCCTAGATTCTTAATTTGGGGTCCTTTTGTTTGATTTCTAAATGGTTTCAGGGAACAGAGTGTCCTAGTTTGGCTGTGGATTTAACCTTTTTGTCTCATTTTCTTACAAGTAAGTGTGCAACAAAGGAACCCTTTCTATAAACCTACAAAAAGGAGATCCCATGTTTATCTGTTACTTTTTTTAAAGGCAAAGACACTAGAGGAATGAGATGTGTGTGTGCATGTGTGTGTGTGTGTGTGTGTGGTGTTGGAAATGCTCTGGTGAAGTTGTCATGTCACTATTTTGATCTTTGCTGACTGCTCATCACCCATCATGCTTTGCTCTCGTTCTCCTTTGTCTGTGTGGCATCATTGGGGACCGTCTTGACTTCAGCTGGCGGCGCTGGCTTCGTTTCTGTCTCCTGGCTCTCCGACTTTGCTTCTACAGGGCCTTTCCTGTAGAGAAGCAGGAAAAGAGCGCCACTGAAACCATGTTCTACAGCCAATGCATCCCTTCAACCAGCCCACAGGAAGGGCTCTACTACAGTGCTGGTGTCCAACTGCGCGGCGGCTTGTCAGAATCATCCGCTCATGCTAAAGGTCACTGCTGCCTGGGTCCTGCACACAGACTTTCTGACTTATTGGGTCTGCAGTATGGTCTGGACACGTGACTTTGAGAAGCACTGAGGATTCTAATGTGCAGGTAATGTGAAGAACCACGGAGCTGGAGGACTGAACCCTCCTCTCTGCCAGCCCTAAACTGATGGCAGGGCCGTTTGTCTTCAGCTGGAATGGGATAGCAGGTACAACCATTTCCTCATCATGATCGGCTGAAGCAGAAGCGGCTCAGCTTGAAATAGAGGAGACAACTTTGGCTAGGTCCCCCACTACTGACTGTATAGCCCCTGCTCTGCCAACTACCTGCTCTTGTATGTACCCCCAACCCACTCCTACCCCATGCTTTGGGTTTTGTGATGATGCCTCTGTGGCTTGCCTGGGTAGGATGAGCAAGTGCTCCCTTTTAACTGAGGCAGCTTTGCAGGGGAGTCAGGGGAGTGGCCAGAGTGGGCTAGCTTGCTATGGGAAAGGCTGAAGAGGGCTCCCTGGGCAGAGTTGCTGGGGTCCTTTCACTTTCCAACTGTGCAATCAAAGCATATGGGTGTGACCCTGCTTGCAGCTCTGGGTGGCAGTCATAGGGGCTTCTAAATAAATCTAAGTCCCCTTCCTGTCTCCACGAGTCACGGGAAGAGAAGTCAGGACTAAGGATGCACCTGGGGCAGGTACACAGCCAGTCTCAGCGGGTGTTTCCTGTATTCTGGAATCACATTTGAGAAACCTGTGGGGTTAAGGACCTTCTTTTGAACTTAGAGACCCAACAGCCACTTGGTGCTTGGGAGCTCTGCATCATCCCCGCCTCTCCAAGGGCAGGAAAAGCAAGACTGGGAATGGGGTGTGGGCTTCCCAACTGGTGTGTGATCGGGCTGCTGAACTGTGTCTTCTCAAACATGGGCCTTAGGGTCTACCTCTTTCTTTCCTGCCTTTCTGGTGGGAGCTCAGCCTGGCTCTGGCTAACATGTGTTGGCCCCAGGGTGCCTGATACAGGCACTGCGCCCTCCTTAGCTAGCTTCCCAAGTTATGCTCATCAGTGGCCCTGCTGCCAGGGCCCCCCTAAGGAATAAACAGAAGTCATTGCTAGGATGAGAAGGATACAGCATAATTAACACGGCCTAATTAGTGAGCAGGAGGCTGCTCCCTGGGCCCAGCTGCCTGCTGCTGCACTCTGCCTTCTCCCAGCCCCTGGGTTGACAGTCGCCTCAGAGAAGACCTGGATTAACCTGCAGACATGTCTAACAAGGAGGACGCAGCACAGCACAAACACACACCACCACGGGACACAACCCGAAGACAGCAGACAGAGAGAAGCCGTACTCGGTCTTTGCTGGAGCCGGTGAGACAGAGCTGTCTGCAGTGGAAGGAGCAAGCTCAGGGGCTTGTCCACTGGCCCCGGCGGCGGGAGCAGGAGAGCTCAGGGCTGCAAAAACATCCTTTGCAAGGTCAATATCTGGGGTCTTGAAGTTCCCTTCGTCCATTTTAAAGTCCTCTCCCTGGGAAGGGTTTGTGGCGCTGACGGAGGCAGCCTCGCTCTTCGGGCTAGCAAGGGCTGCCTCAGCCGGGCTCTTCACTCGGCCAGGCTGGATGGGCTCCGGGTCCGCGCCTTTGGTGCTGGGAGCCTCCTGCTTGGCTTGGGGGGCTTCTGTGGCAGTGGCAGCTGTGGCTGCTAGGGGACTAGCTGCCCCAGCTGGGCCAGGGGCTGGGCTGGAGGCTGGCTTGCTCACAGGAGGGGCCTTGGGGGCCTCAACCACACTGGTGGGGGCACTGGGGCTCAGGACAACCCCCTGGTTGGCCAGGACACTAGAAGACAAATTGCTAGTGGCAGGGGCTGAGGCTGGGGTGTCACTAAGGTCAACAAGGGGGGCAACC
This sequence comes from Heterohyrax brucei, assembly GCA_028571685.1. Classification (NCBI taxonomy): domain Eukaryota; kingdom Metazoa; phylum Chordata; class Mammalia; order Hyracoidea; family Procaviidae; genus Heterohyrax; species Heterohyrax brucei. Next base: position 37,776,497 of record CM053145.1, read on the forward strand.
TTGGGGGTAGAGGCTGGGGGTGGGGAGGAAGCTGAGACACCAGGCCCCTTGGAGGGGGTGGCCTGGCCAGCTGGCACAGTGTTTGAGTCAGGCATGGCTGTGGCTGGGGGCACAATACTGGAGGTAAGGGTGGTGGTCTCACTGGTGGGGCTGTTTTGAGCAGTGGCAAAAGTTTCGGTGATAGTGTCAGAGTTAGTGGTAACGGTGGTGACAGAAGGCAGCATGTCCTCGACAGTGGCTGTGGTGTCAGCAGGCAGCCTGTGGGGAGGACAGGAAGTAGAAAGAATAGACAATGAAGCCAAGACGTGACAGAGAAGCGGGGGGAGAAGGGTGGAAGCCAAGGAGAGGGGCCATGGGGTGGGGCATGCAGTTTCGCGCACACACGGACACAGGCCCACAGAGAGATGAGGACGCTGAGAAGAAGCACATGCCCAGACGGGCAGAAGAGGACACAGGAGACGACAGAGATACATGGCATCTCTACAAGGGACCTGCAGTCCTCCTTCCCTGCTGACTGCCCTCTAGCTCTCTGCACAAGGTTCCCTCTCCCTACAGACCTTCCCTAAATAACCACTGATGGAGAGAAGCCTTCATTTCGGTGTCCGCCTATCAGAGGCTCTGCAGGTCCTGGAGTGGCTGGGCCCAGCTGCCCACAGGCAGTGATGGGGCAGGTCAGGAACAGATAGATGATGTGGTCCCAAATGGCCCCTAAGATTCCATGGTTCCTTTCAACTCCATGCCCTTTAAACCTACTGTACCCAGGACAGGGCCTGGCAGGCAGTGCTGCTATAGCTGTTCAGGGTCTCTGATGACCCTGAGGCTTCAGGGAACTTTACCAGGTTCCCAACTTCCCTTGCCCTTTTCGGAAGAAAACAAAAAACTCTAGAATTCTAGAAGTCCTAACCAGAATCCACTATGCTTTTCAAAGCTCAGCCTCTCTCAATGAGGTATTAGCTTCTTATGCCATTTCCAGGATGTGTATGTAATGTTGCGGCAGGGCTGAGCCTCTGAAAACCCGCATCCCCCAGCCAAGTCTCTAAGGAGAGAATGGCTCCAGGCTTTTCTTGGTCAGGTGGCTCCTCTGGCCAAGGGCTCTGGAATTCTGGCCTGTGGTAGCAGACTGGCAGCTGTGGGTGGGAAGTATGGGAGGTGTGGGTAGGGTAGACGCAGGTGTTCTGGTAGAAAGGTGCAGGCCCCGCCCCACCTACATACTCGGGCTCTGTCAGCGGCGTCGTCTCATTTGGCTCTGTGTGTTTCCCTCCATCGTGGTTCGGGGTCCGCTCCTCCTCAGTTCGCACTTCCACAATGGGCTCCTTGGACTCATCTTTCCTGTGGAGAGAGTTCTGCTAGTTAAAGCCCCACCTATGGATCAGGGAACCTATGATTAGCCCAAAGTCTGGCAGGTAGGCTTCTTCAGCAGTTAGCAGGGGCTCAGGCTTGCTATGGGGAGGGAGGTGGAACACTCCAGAACCAGGCACAAGTACTGGAGTCTCAGCTCTGACCCTGGCTGGCTGTGTGCCCTTGAGTGTCTGATTTAATTACACTTCTGTCTCAGTTTCATCACCTGTAAAATAGGGCCAGCAGTATTTACCTCATCTAGTTGCTATGAGAACTAAATTAGATCATGTATATAAAGTGCTTTGCACAGTGGTTAGCACATATTAAATGCTATACATTATTTGCATATATACAAGTATGTATGTGTATGTATATGTACACATACAGTAGTTAATTTTGTGTCAGCCAGTGAGCTTTGGTGCCCAGTTGTTTGGTTAACACTCCAGATGTTGATATGAAGGTATTTTGTTGATGTGATTAATATTTACAAGCAGCTGACTGTAAGCAAAGCCTGACCTGTGGACTTTGGACCTTCCAGCCTGCACAATCCCATGAACCAATTCCTTTAATCTCTTGATAGATGGTTATAGATAGATTCTATTGGTTCTATCCCTCTGGAGACCCCAGAATAATACAACCTATTTTCTTGCCCAGATCCCTTCCATGCAGCTCCGCTCCACCAGTGATAGCCCACGAAGTCTCCCCTAACTGGCTCAAGAGCTGTTTGGCCATAGACTTTACAGAGGATAGCATCTGGATCATCAGATTTGTGAGGACAAGAGTTTTTCATTTGTTTTACTGCCGTACCATAGTGTCTGGGGACTGTATTGTCTTGACCATAGTAGTTGCTGGATAAACAGCTGCTGAACAGCTGTGTAAATGAATGCATGTGTTCCTAAATGCTGGCTCCCTCATTCCAGCTCCTTTCCAGGATCAGCTTTGGCAATTCACCTCATTTATATCTCTGCAGGGATTTTCAAAGTTTGGTGAAATCCTAGTATACTAGATCTGGGGTTGGGCCCGAGAATCTGCTTTGCTTTGAGAAACGTTATTCCAATAGATTTTTTTTCCCCCTTTGAAGGTTCCCCAAATGGGGAAGGTTCCCCAAATGGGGAAACTGAAGCTGAGGAAAACTGAGTGGATTCTGACTCCTGGGTGGCGCACACATGCAGATCTACTAGCTGACAGGTTGAAGGGTGGACTCCACCCAGAAGTGCTTTCAAGGAAAGGCCTAATGATCTACTTCTCAAAACTCTGTCACTGAAAACCACAGGAGCACAGTTCTACACTGACACATGGTATCAGTATAAAGCTGAGGAAAAGACTCCAGCTGAAGGCTCAGAAGTGGCGCAGTTGCCAGCCCCCTGGGACTAGGGGTAGAGACCACACCTCCGTGGAGCTGAGAGGGTCTGTACTCACGAGAAGGCAGCTTTGCCCTCTTCCATGTCCTTGCCCTTGGCCCCAGGCCCAGCCTTCCCACACAGATTGACGGCGATGCACATGAGCAGGCCACACTTGTTCAGGAAGTAGCAGGTGATGTCCACAACCACCAAGAGCAGGACAAAGATGACGATGAGGATGCCCACGATGGCGCCAGTGCTCAGGCCTGAGGTGGGGCTGCCGTTGGCTTGAGTGGGAGAGAGAGAGAGCTGATGTTAACAGACCAAGACCTGCTGTGAGCTCCAGAGAGCAACCGCCCCTGAGGGTAGGGTAGGACCTAGATGACAAAGTCATGGCATTTGTGCCCAGGGCGACACCTTCCCCAGGGTCTCTGTATGTCAAGCTGTTGAGACAAGGTCCTCTCTACATTCTTGCAGAGCTGGGATGATGGCCTCATCTCATAGACCTGGGGAGAGGACAAGGAGGTTCCCACAGGATGACTGGAGCTGCAGGGACTGGAGACACGACTCTATCTCTGCCTTCCACTTGAGCCTCCCCTAGATCGACACTCAGCTGGTCTTTCCATGAGCCCTGGGAAGACACTGGGTGATGCAGCTGGGACAGGGGAGGATTCTGCTTTGTCTTCCCTGCACCAGGGGGAACAGCTGACGACTTTGTAGTGTAGGCAGGCAGGCAGTGGTAACTGGTTTCAGGCTGGGCTGTGAGTCCTGGGGGCAGGAGGGGAGGATTACTAACGTGGATACAGAGAATCCCTAGGGCTTCCTTTGGGCTTGTGGGCATGTGAAGCATGACGTGACCTCCCAATGCACCAAGGCCCTGAAGGAGCTCTACATTGGACCACACTGGGCTAACAGCTTGTCTTCACTACTACCCGGGAAGACAAATGGAGACTCTGGAGACATCCCCAGGCTTGGTGGACAAGGTGGAAGGTCTGGGGATACTCACCATCTGGGAGGAAGGCAGGCTTGGATGAGACTTCAGGAGAGCCAGCCGCCTCACACAAAGATGCACACCCACCCAGTCGGTCATGCTCATGTGCAGGACAAATGTCCACCACAGACTGACACACCCCTCACATTCACACAGCACCCAGCAGCCCAGCTCTGGCTGGGCTCAGTTTGAGTGACTCTGTTTCTGTGTCTTCCTCCCCTGGCATCCATCCACAGTCCCCTCTGGGCTTTGGACTATGGATGGCTTTATAAGAAAGGCTCCTGGCTCAGTTCCCTGGGAGCCCCGATGCTCATCTGCATGGTCACAACTGACGTCAGTCACCCTTGTTGATACCAACCAACGTCTGGGAGATGAGTGTTTGTGGGGAGGGAAGGAGCAATCACTGCCAGCTCTGCATTTCTGCATGTAAGTCAATGTAGAAAGAAGGACCCCAGATGGAAATCTGGGCATTTCTGATCCATTCTTCTGGAGGGACATGGTGCCAGAGCCAGTACCCCATCTTGCAACCAGACTCGTCAGAAGCATCTTGTGCCCTCAGGGCTACAGGGATCGCCCAATCTGGGCACTGGAAGCAGGGTCTGTGGCTACTACTTGGGGTCTCTGTCCCAGGGCAATTCCACATTCAGTCATCATACCTTTGGGGAGTGCCACAGCCAGGACCAGTGGACTGGCTGCTGCATATCACGCCAGAGAATGGAAGGACCATGTACCACGGTAACTGGCATCACAGATGGACTACACCCTTTTCTTTTTTCATGCAGTTGGTGTTCTTGGGTGAACACTCTGTCCCAGGAGTCGGCTCAGGCACTGCAGGGCTTCTCTAGCACAGTCCCATTCCACTGGCCCTTGTCCTTATGAAGTTCCCAGGGTGGGCATAGGACTCGGTGCTCCATGGACCCAGCTCCAGCCACCTTGTCTTTGGGCTCTGGAGGCAGGAAGCCGGCCACCAGCTCCAGTGGTCAGCCAGTAGGTTATTTTCTTAGCAGCTGCCAAAGCACAGGTGTTTCTGGTTTGTCTCATGAGAAAAGGCTATCCTTTAGAGTTTCCGCCAATCTCCCACGTTCCACCCAAAATCTATAGAAGGAAATGCAGACCTCGCCCCCTGCCTCATTCTCTGGATCCCAAACTGTTTCCCTGAAGAGAAATTTCAGCCTTGAGCTTCTCTTTATCCATGACAATGGACATAAGCTACCATAATGTCCTGACACGTGTCTGGTGTCTACTTATGACCTTAGCAGCTTAGAAATGTATTTTTGTGTGTGAGGTGGATGTCTGTGTTCTTGGAATCAATGGCTAAGCCCACTGCCATAATTTGATATTCTCAGGTTCACATGTGAATATGGTTTTATTGAAACCCTGGTGACACTGTGGTGAGGTGCTACATCTGTTAACCAAAAGCCCAGCAGTTTGGACCCACCAGGCAGTCTTTGAAAACTCTATGAAGCAGTTCTACTCTGTCCTATAGCGTCACTATGAGTTAAAATTCACTTGACAGCAGTGAGTTTTGTTTGTTTGTTTTTTGGTAACCCTACCTGTAAGGAGGAAAAACAAATGATTGAAAAGTGGTTCTAGTGTATGGCAGGCTAACAGCTGGAACTTTTGTCATAGCCTCAGCAGACCCAGCTGGGGCCTGTGCTTAGGAAGGTCACACATCATACAAGTTCAAGGTTGGGGGAAAAGGCAGCAGGGTAAAAAGATGTTAGCTGTGACATAAAGCCAGAGTGAGATACCTAGGGCAGTGGCCCACCATTTTATATGATGTAAAATTTAATCTTCTGTCTTGGCTTAAAAGGCCATACATGTGATGTGACCTCTGTCTACCGTGCTGTCATCTTAGCATGTCCCCTTCATCACTGTGCTACAGCAAGTCAGGCTAGTCTTGGTGCCACCTGCTGACCGTACTCAGCCCATTCCCAGGCAGGGCTTTGTCTAGAACATGGCATCCTGGAAGCACGCTGGATCTCTCTGCTATCCTGTTGTCCTGGATGCCTCAGCTCCTAGGTCACCTTCTCGGAGGGGCCTGCCCAGACCTTTTATACAATAAGGACTCTACCCAGTGTCAACCACATCAGCATTTGCTGCCATTTTCTTCATTTCCATGCTTATTATCAGGATGTCTTTATTATCTAGAGTGTCCTAGCAGGTAACCTGTTTGTCTCCTATTTCCCCAGTCTCTGGGACAAACCTGATTCACAGTAAGTGTTGGAAACACATTTGAAAAAATGAATGAGGGTTTAGCTTGGAGATAAGAAAGCTGCCTCCAAATATTTAGAGGTATGTCATGAGAATTAAAAAGAGCTCTCATTCTGTGCAGCATTAGTGGGTGGAAATTCTGGAGCTGGGGCAGACTTCAGTTCCATATGATAAAGAATAAGCAAACAGAATTATTCAGATATACTGTGAGCTACCTTGAAAACCTGGTGGTGCAGTGGTTAGGTGCTATGGCTGCTAACCCATAAGACTGGCTGTTCAAATCCACTAGACATTTCTTGGAAATCCTATGGGGCAGTTTTACTCAGTGCTATAGGGTCACTATGACTTAGAATTGACTTGATGGCAGTGTTTCTTTAGGGGAGAGCTGTTGTGGTGAGTAAGTTCCCTGTTGCTGGAGACACTCAAGCAGAAGCTGGATAACCCCTTGGCAAGGATATTGTAATGCTCCAGATGAGACTCGTGCACAGGGTAGGGCCTGTGACAGATGACATCTTCAAAATATTTTAATGATAAGAGCCTTTCAAGTCAGATGTCCTAGAGTCAAGAATGTCTCACCCAGAACACGATTCCGTGATACCGGTTTCCTCTATAGTGTCCTCTATACTGAGGATTTTCCCTGGAATATTAAAATGCTCTGTAGTTTCCATTGTTAACCATTGATTCTTGTAATTTTATTTTTGCATGAAAAATAAACATGTTTTCTCTTAATGTTTCACTACTGGCAGCAGAATTCCTGGAGTAGACTGTCAAAAATTCAAATTCTGGGGCTCCCAGTTCTACTGAATCAGAATCTCTAGAGCTAAGGCCTGGGAATCAGGACATGAGCAAGCACTCCAGGTCTGTCTTATGTACATTTAAATTTGAGGGCGACTGTTTCTAGGTCTTCTGGTCTACCTTTACATTCCAATGACTAACAGCTGATCTTATGATCCACCACCTAAGGATGAACTGTGCAGTCACATCCAGGGGCCTAGACCAGACTGACATCCTGGACAGATGGAAAGAAAGCAGAGATTATCTCTGAGAGAAAGAGATACCACCCAGTACACCACTATTTTACAGTCTAGACTTCTAGAAGAATACTTGTAGCTTTTACAAACAGCAGCTATAAATAAGGGAACTGCTGGGATACAGATGAAAGAGTATTCAAGTCCAGTCAACACTCATTGGACATCCACTCAGTGCATGTCACAGAATTGTTTAGAACAGGACAAAGCTAAGGACAAAGGTGACCTCCTGTATCTTAACCTGATATTTTCAAAGGAAAAAAGCAGCCCAACCTTCTGGGTCTGTCTTTGCTGTAATCTTTTCCCCGATTGCACTCTACTAACTTAGCCTGGACTAAGCATGCAAAGACTGCCTCCTGGAAGCAGTTCCCAGATAGCCTCAGAAGTCAGCACTGCCCTGAATATTGAGATTTGGAAGCTTGGGGTTGTCCACTTTCTGTGGTTCCTGGTGCGAGAAGTGGGAATGGGTTTACCCCAAGACTGAGACCACATGTAGCTACACTACTAAAAGCCATAATACAGGCATACAATACTCACATTTTACAGATGCCTGGGTGGGTTAAGTCCCAATGCTACTGGACCCCTTCCACCTCTATGTGGCTGTCAAACTCTCAGAGCTGTCAGGCTGGGATCTAAGTTCACTTGTAAATCTCTTTCAGATTGGCATACTTCTTCCCAGGAGCTGCCAAACAGATGGTCTCAGGAGAGATCTACTCAGAGTGATTATAAATGGGAGACAGTTTGCCAAAAAGGACCTTCTCTCAGATTCTTTGTATCATAGAAGAGGAATAAGAGCTGTGAACTCAAAGGGACCATCCTACACAGTTGTGGATCTGGTGACCCAGAATGTACCCCTGACCCCAACATGACCACTCCACAGTTCTGCAAAGGCACTTTCCTCTCCCCCTCCCTGCTGGGATCTGGGAAAGTCCAAGGAGCCAATGACCCATAATAGCTTTTAGGATAAGCCCAAACCAAACCCACTGCTGTTGAGTTGATGCCAGTTCAGGGTGACCCTATAAGACAGAGTAGAACTGCTCCACAGAGTTTCCAAGCAGTGCCTGGCAGATCTGAACTGCCCTCCTTGGGTGAAATGTATAGTTCCCCATTAGAAAGTATTGCCTTTGGCTAGAACACCATTCATCAGGATATAAAAGCTTTGGGTCCAACTTAAATCAGGAGTATCCAAGTATATGTGAGGTGGAGAGAAAAGATTTCTGATACTTTGTAGGGTACACACTTATCAAATAAAATCAAAACACACTGGTGAGTTCACATGAACTGTTATTTCCTTTAATAATGCAAAGGTATAAACTTCATAAAGGCCTCGCTGATTATCTGCACAACAATATTAGCATTCTTATTAGTAGAAAAACATGACTTAAACCTGCTGTATAAATATCCCCAAACAAGCAGAGAGCCCATGGTTTGTGGCGTGTGGACAGCATTAATGCAGGGTGCAGAGGTGGGGTAGATGAGCAACAGGAAGCACTCACTCCTGCAGAGGGGGCACTGGAAAGCCTGTGTCCTAAGGAATCCCATAGGGTCGGTGCCTCGCCTTCAGTGAGAACTCAGTGTCCTGTAGGACTGGGTGGCCCCTAATGCTGTCTCCCAATGCACACACTGGGAGAAACCATGGGCCTGGTTGAATGGCCCCACACAATGACCTTGAAGGTACTTCAGCTGAGGCTTGCTTGGTATTTGAGGTGTGCTCAGGGGACAGGGTTATGTCAGCCCTCCCCACGTGCTTGGGGCCAGATCTCCAAAAGATACCTCTCAAACCACTGTCCACCCACCTGTGGGTGGGACTGGAGCCAGGACTAAGGGAGACCCCTGAGCTGAGCCCTCCTGGAGTGAATATGTATTCCTGCTAGCCAAGATGGTCACAGCAATATGCCGGGAGTCAGGGGGACATAAGTGGGTCACTGGCATGATGGGAGCCCTCCCCTTGCTCTCCCTACAGCTCTCGCTCATCGGTCTGTGATTCTCACACCCAGTCCAGGCGGCACGATGCTCTTCTCCCACCCCTCTGCACTATACCTAAGAGTTGTGTCTGTCTCATCACTGGTCTGCGGTCAGGTCAGGGGTTCTGGGAGAGAGGCTGCACTGGCCCGGAAACAGGTGGGGCTGGGACAAGGGGCTGTTTCCCTGCCTGAGCCACAGAGCTGTGCACTGCCTTTGGTGTCTGGGTGTGTCTACAAATGCTGGCATGTGCCCACAGGGGGTGGGCTTGCCCCACAGACCATGGACAGCATGGCATCACTTTGGATTCCCAAAGGGAAAAGCCCAATGTGGCTCACTGGCTAGTCTTTGAACATTAACAAATAACAACAGGGGGGAAAAACAAAGAAGAAGAAACCAGAAAGAACAAAAATCAAACTTGTGCAGAGATGCTCAGAGATGAGATATGTTAGAATGATACATGACCACAATGGAGGCAGGGAGTTTTATTCAGTAAGAAGGTCTACCCTGAAGCACACACACTGATATTGCTGAGCAGGATTCAATGTGGTACCTTAAAAAACACCCCCGACCTCCTTTCCTTAGTATGTGGAGAGAATTACTCCCCATCAACAGAGAGGAACTGCTGGCTTTTCGTAAGAATTATAGAAATGCCACTTGGCCATCTGATCAGTAGGAGGCTCGGGCATTTGCTAAGTTTTGCCAGGCTGACTGAGTCCAAATTTATTCACATTTTGGGGCTGGGCAGTTTGGAGTGGCCTGTTTCTCCCTTTCTGCTCTGCAGTATAACTCATGCCTGGTTCACAGTGGATGCCTCCAGCTTGGTGGAGGCATCTGTGTGACACGGAGGCTCTGTGCAAATCTGCAACATGTGCTATGCAGCCAGCAGGAATCACCCAGCTGGGGGACATGCACCTACAAAGTTGAGTGCTTGTTGGGCATGTCACATCTTGACCCTATTCAGAGAAGCGTATAAGGTACTGTATTAGGTACCAGGACCACAGCACTTCTTAGAACGTTTCATCGGCCCCAGGAAACAGCCAACAAATAGAGCTCTTCCACTGCATGGGCAACAGGGTGACTTAAATTTTCCCACCATGCCAGTAAAATGCTCAGGAGAACCATAAATGGTCTGGCTCTTGTAACATGGGCACTTAAATGAAAAGTGAATCCAACTATGAGCTGAAGGGCAGGGGATGAATGTGGAGTTACAATGGAGGAGCAAGTAGTGATTTTAACAACGTGATGCAAGTTCTAGAAGGTCGTGGAAGTCTTCCTCTGCTACATCATCTTTAGGTTAAAGACAGAAAATGCAAAGAGTAGCAGACAGGCAGAAGCTTCTCTGCAAATCTAGCAGAATGCTTTTTTTTTTAATAGCATTTTAAAAAAGAGCTCTTGAGTAATTTTTTTGCTGTGATTAAAAAGGGGGCAAGCTCCCTCCATAGCGGCATAAAAGGATCTGTGAACGGTAACATGTCTGGAGATAAAGCTTTCTCCAACTGCAAAACCTTCCTCTTCCCCACAGAATGCTTGCTCTGTGGCTGTGGCCTGGGTGGTCCTGGTGGATTCTTCCAAAGGGGGCATTAATCATTCTCATAGGAGCTGGGCTTTTAAGCAAATTTAATTTCTTTTTTGTTTTCAAGTTCCTAACAGAGCAAGAGAAGAGTCACTGCAGAGAAAAGCAACGAGACAAAGGTGTAGGATGCAGAGGAGCTGCCCAAGGTCGCTGCAGGCGTCAAACAAGGGGTCCCCAGAGATAATGTGGTTGTTTAAAAACAAATGTGGCAGTGGGGATGTCCCAGTGACGTCCAAGATGACATGTGTGACGACAGACACAGGGAGGGGAGAGGGGAGGAGGAAAAGAGAAGGCAGAGACAGAAACAGAGGGGAAAAATAGATAAAAGAAACAAAAAATTAGGTCAAATATAGAAAATGCAAGAATCCAAGGTTAATTTAATTTAGTAAATTAAATAGATAAAAGGTTAAAGGAGAGTTCAGTGCGGTATCAATACCATGAGGCCAGTTCAGAAGCTCAGCAATGCCAGAAGCAGCACAGCATGGTTAATCTGGAGGTTAGGGGTCAGCGAGCAAATGAAATTAAAGTGAAAGAACAGAAGCCTCCACAGTAAAATACAAGAGTTGGATTAGGAGAGTGTTACCTTCCACTAAAGCAAAAAGCCTCTTAGGTAAGTCGTAGTCTTCTAGTATCTGAGCCGGGTCCCTTACATGCGAGGGCAGCCTCTTTCAGAGACAAATCACACAGTTTGTTGTATTGTATTGCGCAAGTCCCCTGTCCACAGCGCTACCAAAGAGCTGGCTCTATACCCTTTACCTTCTCCCATCTCACTGACCACAGAACTCCACCATAAACAAATGTGCAATTCAGGGGCTTCATTCCCAGATCCCAACACAATGACCAGAAAATTCCAACCAAGCACAGAGCCACTCTGGTCACTGTAAGACCTACGCAATAGAGTCATGGAGGCACTGTGGGCCAGGTGAGCATCCCCTCAAGTGCTCTCTGGCTCCTAACAAGAAGGACGCTGACATTGCTAGTGGGCATGGCAATGCAAGACAAGGTCTCTCCAGAATTCCTGACTCTAGCACACATCTCCTCTCCCATTCTCCAAATCCCAGAAGCTGATGCTGCTGGTGGGACCCAGCACGGCCACACAGCATGCCTTGCAAGCCTGCCTGCCTACTGAGTCTTACCACAGGGAACAAAGGCAATCAGAAATTTATCTTGCTGCAAAGGGATTACTTGAGACACTTCTTCCCCTAGCTCTCAAGGATCATCCCATGAAGGCCCGATGGATCTGGACACTCATACCAAACTGTTCATTCAAATTGATAAAAGAACACAGAAAAAGTGGGGGTTGAGAAGAGCCAGGGCTACCCCCATCTGGCAATGCTATTAAGCAGTAAGGGGAACACTTCTCGCAGCCACATCCACACAACTGCCTTCATCGCTGACCATTTTCCCAATCCCTGCAGAGACCCCCAGCAGAAGCCTTCCTGACAATGCAGAAGCAAGAATAATCGATGCTTCTGGTCTATGGCTTAAAAATCACCCGGCAGTTCCCCGGAGGACACCCATATGTTTCCCAGATACACACATTCATGTACCAACAGTCACTGAGAAGCACACACCTCTCCTGCCTGTGGTTGGCATCTAGCTGCTCTGGAAGAGCAGAGTGATGGTGAAGACCTCTATTTGTCCTGAGGGATTTGGTCATTAAGGAAATTAGCCATCAGCCAAAAGGGAGCTGGGCCAGAAAGCGGAACTCTCACTTTATTCCCACACTTGAGCTGATCCTGGATCCCTAGAGACAGATCTGCATCTCCCGGGGAAACCGTGCCCATCACAGGCTCCAGCAGACTGGCTTGCCTGTTAATCGATGGTGTTTTGCCACAATTTTTTCCCACTTTTTCTGTTTCAAGTGAATCAATTCAGTCTTCATCTCAATTGAGAGGCCCTTGGCAGACAGGATTTTGAACCAACTGGGCACCATCTCTTTCTTCTCTTGGGGTCACCATAGAGAAGATGTTTGGATCATGGTTGTGCAGAGAAGCAAGCATTACATAGGAAGCGCTTAACAAACAGTTATGTAGTCCTTGGATGAAATGGTAGATGGCAGATTAGGTCTCAAAAAAGGATCCTTACTCAACCAGCTTCCAAGGCTAGGTTGGAACTAAGAGGTCTTTCCATCTGAGGGTTCCATGGACCAGCTTAGCATCAGTCCTGCGAGACAGGACCTTTTCCCTAGGGGTCAGTCCATCTCAACCCACTGCACAGTAGGTACAAAGCAAACTAAGCTCTGCATGGGCAACTGATCATGAGGATGGCTGTAAGCAAGCAAGTTGTCAGGGGCTGTTCAGGCTCATTAGGAGGCGCAGCACTGGTGCATTAATTCCAAGCGGGAGACTAGTGGAAAGCAAAAGCGGGCATACCTGGGATGGCGGTTGGCTGGGCCGAGGTCCTGAACACAAAATGAGCCGCCTTGGACTTTCCCTGCTGGTTCTCTGCCACCACATAGACTTCATACTCGGCGTTCCAGTCCAGGGACTTGAGCATAACGTGGTCACTGCCAGAGGGGAGGCGGATTTCTGGTTTCCACTCCGAGGACAGCTTATGGGAGAAACCGGCAAGGAGGACAGAAGACCCCAGAGAGTTTAGGTACAAAGGCTGGAAAACTAGCTAACAGACAGAAGTCAAGGGAGTCAATGGTTGTTGATGTAACATAATAGAAGTTAAAAACAATGATAGGGCATAGTCTTTATTCTTTAACAGCCTGGTAAATCTAGGATTAAACACATGTCAGGAGGTCAACTGTGCATGTTTGCAAATACAAATAGCAGCAAATGCTGGTGAGGCAGTGGGCTGATCTATCAATGTCCCATGATCCTCAGGGCATGCAGGGGCTCAAGCACTGCCCACCCGCCCAACTGCACTCAAGAACGCTGGGTGTATGTGCATAAAGAGTATTCTAGGAAGCAATAACACAAATATGTTCCAGGAAATAATTCAGAAGGTTGCTTACATTCTGGTAGCAATTCACCTCCGTCACACATGACATGGTACAGATTACAGAAGTCTTATTAAAAATAAAAACTATGATGTACTGAGCATCTGAGGCTTACCCTGTTATGCCAGGCCCACATTTTATTTAGCAGTTAAATGAGAAAAACTGCTGACTAGATTGACAGGTCTTGTCCACCAGATGAGAGATATTCCTGGTAGCATTCTGCACTGACCTGTCACTTCCTAAACCTAACCAGTTAACAACTCACATGTTACTCCAGGACTCATCAAAAGGCAGAGATGGCATAAGGCACCTTCTGGAAAAAGCTGTGGGCGAGGGGGAAGTGGGGGACTACCTGAAGAAAGAAAACTGCTCTGTGGTTCACTGTCTTCTACTACTGAAAAACATTAGCAAGAAGCTATTCCCAGTTCTCAGATACTGCCTCTAAATCTCTCAGCAATTGGTGAGGGTGGGCAATGACCAGGTATCATCCTAAAACCGGTAAAAAAGAGAGCATAATTCTCAGTTTGGAGGTTATGGATGAAAGGAGTAGTGATGAAAATCTTAGATGGGTAGAGTGAGCTACATTGGTACAAGAAAGCTTAGAGCCAAACTCATCACTAGGCAGGATGAGAACTTCAGTAAAGGCAGCAATTACTAGCTATGTGGACACTGAAAAAACACTAGGTAATGGCCAACTAATTTTGTGCAAAACTTCAACAAACAAACAAAAATCAATGTGGCTTAAGTCTGTCAGTTTGTCACTACCACAATCATTTTCCAAAGAACAAAAATTCAAACTCATTGTTGTTGAATTGACTTTGACTCATAACAACTCTATAGGATAGACCATAACTGCTCCATAGGGTTTCCCAGGACCTCTGGTAGGTTCAAACTGCGAACCTTTTGGTTAGCAGCCTGAGACCTTTGCTATCAGGGCTACAAAACCATTCTAGAGGTTTTAAAATAGTCCCAGTGTAGACACAGTCCAGCAGCTGTAGGTCAGTCTTGGGAATGAAACCCCTGCCTAGGGCTCGTGAGCCATCTGTAATAGACACAGGGAAGGACTCTGTCCTGGTGCCGCCCTACTACATCTTTTGCTGTTGCTGCCCAACAAGAAGTATGTCGGGGTCAAGGCCGGGCAAGGTGGGCACTTACCGCGCGGTACTTGACCAGGTAGTGTCTGATGGGGGAGCCGCCATCGTCCTGCTTTATCAGGTTCACCTTAATAGAGTTTCCATCCTCTCCCATCTGCCCTTCAAGTTTAGGTGCACTGGGTTCTCCTGAAACAGTCAGTTAATTCATGTGAAAATGTCATCCACAGTATGAAAACCAAATCCATCAGAAAGGAATGTAGTGACAGGTGGGGCTGGACTCTTTTCTTGCTTTCTCAGAAATTCAGCTGGTTAGATGCCTGAGTCTTGGGTCAAACTGGGAATGTCCTTTGGGAATGTTCTGGAACACCCGTCTTAGTAGTCTGTTTTTCTGTGTCTCTCACTAGTATTGCAGCACTCCTTTTTCAGCTGACCTTAAAACTGTAGATTTAACTTTTATAAATCTGAAACATTTTGAAGAACAGCCTTAAATAGGGGACCATGTAAATGTTTAAGTAGAAAACCTACACCCATAAAATAATTTCTCAAAGCAGCCCAGTTTCTTCCCTAGATATACATATGACTCACCTCAGGGTGGGGGAGTTGCCTTCTTGGGATGCATTTTTCATGAATTACATTTTATGACTTGATTCATTAAATTGTAAAGCAAAACAAAACAAAGAAACAGTTCCCAGTTGTGATTAAATAAAGCACAATTTGCCACCGGCATAATTCTCGCTAGTATCCCGTTTTTATGGCCCTATGGACTGAGTGATAATCCTTGGCACTTTGTAGTAAAGCAACAATCATGAAAATCTTTTTCTTTGTGAGGAGAGAGGGAAAAAAAGTCTAGCATTTATCAGCAGGAAACAGTCAATGTTTCTCTTTATTTGCAGTCTACACACAGCTTTGATGGAGAGGAAGAGGAGCTGCTATGGGACAGAACGTAGAGCTGGGCTGCTCTTCTGGGTGAGATGCTGCTTTACTTTAAGAGAAGCTACTTCGTTAGTGTCTACCAAAAACGATGGGGTGAGAGAACATCCTGTGTCCAACATTAAACTTCAGATTCGACATTTCGGGAATCCTGCCACTCCTGCAATAAGCCCTCCGTGTTGTTTCAGGACTTCAGACAGAAATTTTGCTTATTCTTGTTAGCTGCTGTCAAGTTGATTCTGACTCACAGTGCCCCCGTGTTTAAAGAGTAGAACTGTGCGTGGGATCCTCCTGGCTGTAATCTTTACACAGACCGCCAGGCTTTCTCATCCATGGTGCTGCTGGGTGGGTTTGAACTGCCAACCTTCAGGTTAGCAGCTGAGCACAGACCACTCGCATCACTCAGGGACCTTCAGAAAACTTGCAAGAGGCCACAAGACACTTCTCTTCTGGGTGGACCACCCTGGCTTGCTCTCTGCAAGAATGGATCACATATATGTGACAGAATGGCTTGTCACCAGGCCTTGGGCCTAATCCTGCTAAAAGTACATCTTTGGCCATTGACAAGAAGATGTGTGGCAACATTAAGAGTCTAGCCCACCTTCCTCATTCCACCACTCTAGGAACCTCAAGATGGCCTGAGTGTCCAGCTCTTTTCTTTGATCCAAGGAGGAATCAGGAGATAAGAAATCTCATGCAGACCCCTGCTACTCAGGCCTGGCCAGCAGAATGCACCTCATCTGGGAGCTTCTTGGAGGTGCAGGCCTGCATTTTAACAAGATCCCAAGGTAAACTGGGTGCACATGAAGTTTGAGACACTGTAGTGCACAAAAATGCTGCAACGGGAGGATGTATGTCTTGCAATCTGAGGGGTATGATGTCTAGGATGGACGTGCTTGCTATGTGTTTTTTTCTTTAAATCAGTAATTCAGAGAAAAGTACAAACAAAAAGACAAGTGGCTTTGCAGACAAAGACTTGTTTAAGCTCTATCTAGCTACTGGTCTCAACCATTCAGTGGAAAACTTTTGGAATTTGGTTTAGATAATGTGAAGGTCTGCCAAAAACCAAAAACCCATCGCCACTGAGCTGATTCCAACTCACAGCCACCCCACAGGACACAGCAGAACTGCTCCATACAGTTTCCCAGGAGCATCTGGCAGATCTAACTGCCAACCTTCGGGTTAGCCACATCGCAATTAACCACTCAGCTACCAGGGTTTCTCAGGGTCTGAAGGTGTTTCAAATTCTTTTAAACCGTTCTGAGTTGTAGATGATAACTCAGTTATGTTACTGTAAGTATATAGTGCTATGTGTTTACTCCTTGTGACTATACAGTGCTAAAAAGAAACTCAAAGGTGTTAAGGAAAGTGTTTTAGAATAGAGTGGGTGTATGTTGGGCAAACGGCAGTAGGAGGTACATCAGAACCTCAGAAATTCTATTCTCTGAGTGATTTCATCATCCTAGTTTGCTTGGGGTTTCCAAGTTTTGTACTGAAAGTCCATATCCCAGGAAACCCATTACATGCAGGCAAACCAAAAAGTTTGATCACCCTAGACTGACTGGGATTGGGCATTAATCATTGTAGCTTTCTGCATTCACAATCGCAACACTGGCTGTGATGAATGGTCTGTTTGTGTAAGAAACAGGTAGTTCCTTCAAGAAGTGTCAGTGGTCCCCCTAATACGCCCACCTAGGTGAGGGCCAGCCTTTCCTCCAAGACTTCCTTGGAATGCAGACAGAGACTAGTCCACTGGGGTGGTTCTGGCTGCTCCTTCCTTTGTATAGCTTCTTGCAGTTGTGAGTTTCCAAGGCTGAATTGACATTGCAACACACTCTTGGAACTGAGTTCTTTGTGGGGCATCTGCTTAGAAGGGATGCTCTCCCTGACGTTTGTGAAGATCTCTTCAAAGCCGAATGCTTAAAAAGGCACAGCAGAACACAGGCTGCTGTCTGAAAAGCCACTGCCTCAGTCTCTGCCTCAGCAAAACATGGGACTAGATGCTCTTAGCACTGTGACGTGATAGTGGCCATTGACCTGAGGAGGGACTGTCAATTTATGTCTTTGTTACTTCTTGGGATACTTGTGGGAGACCGAACACAGATGAAACAAGTGATACCTGCATAATTTTAGGGAGAAGCACCTCACAATCAACAATTTGCTATCTCTAAGGACCAATGTTTTCAGAGAAACTTATAATTTTTAAAGAAGTGTCTTCAAAAAGTCCTGTCTTCAAAAAGAGATCCCAAGTCTCTTTGAAGATATTATGAGCAAAGTTTCTCCAAGCAATCAATGCAGAAAACAACACCCGTAGTGAAGGTATTCTCTTATCTTTGGATTTGTTTCAGAAAAATATCACTGGAATTGCAGAAAACCACTAAAACTACATCACCGTTGCAATACCATAACATGGTGCTATCATTTTACCTGAACAACTCCCATGTTCCTCTGACACACGTGTACTATCTCACAGAATGTAGACAAGGTTATATTATATGATGTTCAGGCTTATAGTTTAGAATGTTTTAAGATATGGTTTACTCAGCCACTGCATATTAAGTTCCTAGTAGGCCCATCCATTTGCCTGATTTTTTTATTTATTTAGAAATAATAACTGCTAAGATTTACTGACATGCTCATCACTGGGTGAGTCCTAACTCTGAGGAGACCCAGACCAAAAATCCAAATCCATTGCTGTTGTATTGATTCCAACTCACAGCAACCCAACAGGGCAGAGCAGAACTGCCCCATACTGTTTCCAAGGAGTGGCTGTGGATTTGAACTGCAAATCTTTTTGGTTAGCAGCCAAATCCTTTTGACTACTGCATCATCAGAGCTCTACCTAGTAAGCAGTAATATAATACCAGATGTGGCAATTAAGTTTGAGAAATTAATTGTTCTAAGTGCTACAAAGCTCCGTGCTGAGTATCACTACAGCCACCTCTGAAATACTTCCCTTGGGAAGCTATGCACTGATGCCAGTGCCTAGTCCACCCTTCAGAGCAATTTTGGAACTCCTTCTGGAATGGCCATGGCACACACTTGCAAGTTGGTGAACTTAACTGCATAGTTGTTTGTGAGGGAGTTTGGGGCCAGTAAACAAATAACTATATTGGAACACTTAATCTGGCCTCCAGTGACTTTCTAATTTACCTGAAGATAAAGGACATACTGAAAGGAAGACATTTTGATGACATTCAGGACATCAATAGTAATATGACAACAGCTCTGATGGCCATTCGAGAAAAAGAATTCCAAAATCGCTTTGAAGGGTGGACTGCGCACTGGTGTGAGTGCATGGCTTCCCAAAGGTGACTGCAGTGACAGTCAGCAGTGAGATACGTAGTACTTCTTCTAGGATGAGTTTGTGAGGTTAACGGGTCGTCTTCGTAGTCTATTAGGCATTGAAATTTCAAAAGTCACAAAGACTTTTTGTTTTTGGTAAAAGAAACAACAACTATGATAAATCCTTTTAAAAAATGATGGAGCCCTATGGTCAGAAATATAGTCCTTCTCTTGGTAGTATTTCTAAAGGAAAACTATATTCCACCAACAGCATACAGATTCTGAGCACCCTTGTGACTTGATGGAACTTGACAGAAGTACATTAAGATGTGGAAGAGCAATATTTTTTTAATCAGTTGCCTTGCTCATCTTCAAATGTTTACTGATGCCCATTTTATTTTATTTTTCTTCCAAAGATTAGGAACCGGCTAAGGAAACTATTTCCTGAGCTCTCTATGCAAAGGAGGCTTCAGCCATGCCTGCCGAGGGAGGGGCTGACGCAGGAGAATTGTGCCTTGGCATTCAGGAGCTTCACTGCTTTATTGAACACATTAACAGAGGAAACTATTTAGTAGGTCCCGATGTGCATTCTGTTCTGAGATGGCTGCTCTGATTGGAATCATTATGGGTAATTTCAGCAAAACCAATATTGTAATTATTTGTAAATGTTGGTTTGCAAGTCGGCAGCAATCGCCAGGTTGCTCCAAGAAAACCCCTGGGGTTAATTATACCTTCTGAATTTAGCTTCAGCCATGAGTCAAAAATTTCCCCCAAAATATTTTGCATAAAGACTAAAACAGCAGTACCTTACATATAAGCTTTGCCAATAACACACATGACAGTTTGGGTATTTTCTTGCAGAATACAAATCATGTATGCAAGGGGAAAAAAAATGAGGCCACATACAGTCAGAATATAGTACCAGCAGGCCTTACAAAATTCCTCAGTAAACCACAACTGAAATGTGTATTTCTGGCCATGTAGCGTAGGTTCCACCCTTTGTAATTACTGGGGTTTATCAAACCCTTAAATCGGAATCAGCCTCATATTCTTCCCTTCTGCCAACAGAAGCCCTGGAATGAGAAACGGCTGTTGGGTAACTGAATCCCATTGCAAAGATGATAGCAAGTTCAGTGTGTGTAGACAGTATCTGTGAATTCTAGAAGAAAAACAGTCTTCTACCTCTCACTCAAAAAGAGCTCAGGCACCAAGCACTGTAGTTTCTGAATGAACTGCTGAGGCCCTGGCCGGCATCCTTGCATTCTCTGCCCATCCACTTTGCTTTCTCTCCTGTGGGGATCCTTATAGAGTTCTGGGGGCCTGAGTATAAACCAGTGAAGGAGGTAGGGCCTGCACTGAAACCTACTCTTACTTTCACTATCAAATAGGATTGTGTGGCACCGAAAATACTACTTGCTTTGCTTATCCAAACTCCTGTCATCTTTTGTTGATTATTTCTTACAATTTGAAACATGTATACCTTTTTACTTTTTGTTTACAAGGCCTAAAGGGTATGATTTAGCTATTCAAGTATGAAGGCTACTCAAGTTTTCCAATTCAAGAACATTTACAGTTATATCAGGAGGTTAGAAGATTGACTAGTCTCTAGGGAATCAGGATTTAAAGTTATCAGAACACTAATTGTCTTTCCTGAAGCTGAGCTCTGAGCCCTAAATGTCAAACCAAACAAAAAGAAATGGATTAAATCTAACATGATGTATGTCATACACTTTCTTGGCCTTTCATACCTCTGCTGGATGATTCTTCGGCAAGCTGCTTTGCTATTTTACGAATACTGAGGTGGCTTTTTGACAATCAACGCAAAGATGAGCCTTGAGTTGTCTCAAGCATTGCTCTCTCAAATCAGGCCTTTAGAATAGCTTTCTCTCTTTCTTTTGACCTCTTTTCTTTTGGTTGTTAAGGGTTGGTTTGTGTTTGGGCTACCCAACTTCTTGCTATTCTAGACCCTGGCTGCACAGAATGCTGGGGTACAGAACCAGTGACTGTGAACACGACCAGCCTCCAGCTTTTACGAAGAATGCTTAATGCTCTGCGGCCAAGGTCACCAAGGTATCTGGTCTACAAATCCTTACAGCACCAGTTTTCTTAGGAATTATGAATGCAAGTGTGTATGTCGGGGTGTAGGGAGAGAATGGCAGCACAGAGTACAAATTAAATAGCAACAAATGAACTCTGACAGACTAAACCACAAAAATACCAATTCCCTTCTCCTGGGTGTTATGAAAACACCCGCAGATTAATTGATCAATTATCTTTGCTTCATCATCCTAAAAAGAAAATATGACCACGAAGGTATGGCTTGTGGTTATGGGGCTGATCCAAGCTGAGGAAGTTATGCCAGAAATAACTGCTATCACCAACAATTAACTCAGCTCCTGCCTCCAAGGCCACAAGAGAGATTGGTGCATTCTTGGACACTATTTCATGGATGTTGGATTAGTTATTAAGAAGCATGAGGCTCCTGGGATGTTTCAGCCCTGTACTGGGAACTCTAGGATAACTGGGAGATCCCATAGCTAGGTGGGGCCCAGGGTCTGTGCCCATAGAATTTGGGTTGATATCCATCACTGCCTTCCTCTTCATTCCTTTCACGCTAACTCGCTAACCTGGTAACCACCAGTGCAAGGAATCACTAGAAGTGAAGGTAATTAGCACATCAACCCTGGTGAAAACTATGTCGACCTGCCAGAGCCCGTTGCCATCCAGACACACAGCTGTAAAAATAAAGGAGGGAGTGGAAGGGGTGGTTAGTGATGTTTTCAATCTAAGGAGGAAGAGTGGATGTTAGAGTTTAGTTCATCAGAATCAGCATTTCCTAGTATGAGCCAGTGTCAGTAGCTAAAGAAAAAATATCATTATGAATGGGTGGGGAGGATCCATGCTCAGACATGCGACACATGTACAGAAGGGGTGTTGGGTGGAGGGGTGTCTCATTACATACATGCTGCTGAGTGGGGCTGGTAGGGGAGTCCCACTTACACAGAGTCCTTGGGAGCCGATGGACAAAACCTTGGCATTATGGAGTCTTCGGAGGAATCAGGTTTTGCAGCTACACAATGCCCCACCCACTGCCATGAAGTCCATTGTCCCTCATAGTGACCCTACAGGGCAGAGGAGGAGTGCCCCACAGGGTTTCTAAGACTGCCATCTTTACAGAAGACTGCCACATCTTTCCACTGTGGAGCAGCTGGTGAGTTCCAACTGCTGACCTTCCAGTTAGCAGCTGAGCCCTTTAACTACTGTGCCACCAGGTCTCCTTGACACAAGGCCGTAATACAGGAATTACTTTAGCATTGGGTGCGTCTTTAGCTCACTTCAGCAAGCCAGTTCCTACCATCCTAGGACAGATGTCTTGGCTAACCTGACGGGAACCTCTGTGATGTCAATAGCTCAATAGACTCGGAACTAAGCAACCATGGGTGTGGGGCTTAGGGCTGAGTTAACCTCCTTTCTTCTTCTGAGTTGCTTTAATTCACTCAAGAGTTGCTGGGTTGAGTAAACATTGTTGAATTGAACCTAAGGTGGGCAGAACATCCAGTATATGTTAAGTGCCTTCCAGGTAATTTTTTTCCCAAGGAGTGGTGATATAGGGAATATGGATTTCATCAGTTTGGGGGTGCACAATACACTGCTGGCAGGAGGAAAGCTGCAAGCTCACTTCAACCTTCCTAATTTAGTACTAATAACAACTAGTTGCTGTCACGTCATCTTTGACTCACAGTGACCCCGTGTGTGTCAGAGGAGAAGTGTATCCATCTGGCTTTTAAAGCCTGAGTGTTTGGAAGGAGACCACCAGGCCTTTCTTCCAAGGTGCCTCTGGTTGGACTAACAACTTTCTCTGGTTGTTAACTTTCAGTTAACAGCTGAGCTCTAACAATTTGCACCACCATGGCAACTCACTTTCACTCCTTCCTAATGCTCAGAGAAAGGTGAGAACTGTCCTTAAATAAACTTCATTTCTCTCTCCCATTAGCTGCACATGCTCTGACATCTCCATTCCCTTATTAAAGGTCATGTCCTGCTGTTCACAGCTCACCTGATAAAACAATCCTGCCTGCACCCTTGCATATGACTGGAGAACATCTGTCACAGAGGCAAACACAGTCTGGTGAATGATAATCATGGCTTTGGAATGCTGTAAGAGGCCTGGTGGCTTTTTAACACTTGCCACATCTTTTGCTTACAGCCCAGACCACCACTCTGCCATTTTTCTAGGGGACTTGGAGGAGACATGCAGACATTTCTTGCCTTGGTTAAAAGTTCTGGAAGAGATCTCTCTCCCGAGGAGGAACTAGTTTTCACCTTGCCTGAATCATGGCATTGCCTAGAAATGACCAAGCTTGTTTTAGAAACTAATGGGCTTTCAATCCAGAATCTGTCCCACTTCATGAGGATGGACTTGGCCTTTCCCTACAACTGCAGCCACTGAGAAGTCACCCCAAGTGTGAGAGAAGTCTGGTTCTACTGATGATCAACCTTTGGGAATTAAAGAAACTGCAATTTATTTTTGGAGAGGGGCTTGAGCTTCGGCACATCTTAGACTCCTCGTTTTCTTTGCCCTTAGACTCGCAGATGAAAATAACTTTTGTGAAAGGTAGGTCAAATTTACTAGAGCAAACTGCATGATCTGGTCCTCTGCTTTGAGGAGATTGTTGCTTTATTACATAAAATTTCAATATCAAACATTTCCTTTTAGGAAAATGAGGATATTCAGATGCAAGTCCTCTGGCCAGGAGTCTGGTTGTAAATGGGACTCAGTTGAGGCCAAGTCTCCACACCTACAAAGCTGAAGTCCTCAGTGATGGTAAGGGTCAGGGGAGAGGGGGCTGGAGCACACACAACATTGACACACATGGGGAGCAGCAAACGGAAGGACAGAACGGAACAAAAAACCATGCGAGACAAGCTGTGGATGGCTTTGTTTGCGTGGATGTCGCCCAATCAGTTCTCAGAGAAGCGAGGTCAAATAGGGACCTCCGGCATGCATGGGCACACTGGGCAGTTACTGGTGTTAGTTTTGCTGTGGTGATCAATG
Source organism: Heterohyrax brucei (assembly GCA_028571685.1). Classification (NCBI taxonomy): domain Eukaryota; kingdom Metazoa; phylum Chordata; class Mammalia; order Hyracoidea; family Procaviidae; genus Heterohyrax; species Heterohyrax brucei. The sequence goes on from CM053145.1 coordinate 37,800,261, forward strand.
CAGCCCATACGTGTCTCAGGTTGTGATCTGATATAAAGAAATCCAGTTAGAAGAGAACGGGGTGGGTACGATCCCCTGGGCTGGTTTTGAATAGCTGTCTGATTTTACTGGGGGATGCTGTGAGCACAGCCTCCCTTCTCTCTTTAGGGCAAGCAAGAAATGTTTAAACAAGGTTGTGACAGTCACAATATTAACTAATTATTTTGTCACTGCTACACACTTAATTAGGCTATAATTTTACTTCTTTTGCTTTGAGGGTCAATCACATGCTTCTCGATTACACGGAGCTCTCTAGTCTTGGTAATTGCTAAGTGACATTTGCTCTGAGTTGTTTATCCTCCTTCTGCCTGGGAGAGGGTCACTCTTGAAAGGTGACAGATACCTCAGCAAACACAGCCAAATGCTCTGATTTGTACATCTCTTATTTCAGAAAGTCCTCCATTTGTGTGGAGTTTAGGAAGCACTCTCATGGGTTTTGAACACAAAGAACCTTTGCCATAGTTAAATATCTCTTTATGGCTCTTTCATGTTGTAAACGGATATGTATCAGAACTACTAGACAAAATTAAGTAATAATACTGTAGAGCTAATATACAAAACTGCTTTCTGGGAAAGAATTCTTATGACCTGTCTGGTGAAAATCTGAGTTTGCAAACCTGTACTTTAACTGAAGTAGTCTTACTGGAGATAGAAGGTTGTATGACCAAATTTTGGGGAACAAAATACTGAACTAAATGCTTTCTTAGTATCAAATTGTCCTGACAATGCTGCAAGGAGTGATGAAACTTGGCAGTGAACTGAGGACAAGAGGAAACTCCTCAAGTGGCTTTACCTAGGAAATCTGAGACAGGAAGTAATGAGTGGGCTGGAGGTGCCAGGCTTAGTCCCAGATTTATTTCACTAATCAGAAGAAAGACTTTTACCTTCTGTTCACCAGCGTGGACGACATCATCAGCACCATGCAAGCCACATGACAAAGTCACATGATACGCACGCACATGATTGGTTGAAAGGAAAGTGGAGGAGGTCACATGGAAAATACAAAAAATTAAAAACTGATGTAAACAATGGGCAGGGAGAAAAATCAACTACAAAATCACAGAGTAAATAAAGTGAGAAATCAAATTTGCAGCATATATAGGGAACACTGGGAGACAGTCAAACTGCCTGGAAACAGAGAATAATAAATCATAAGAGAGCATTGGTTAACAACACCAAAAAGCGTTAGCTACAGCTGCAACACTGAATATTAATACCACATCAAGGAACAAGTCAACTTTTTTTTTTTTAATTGGGAGGTGTTTTCTACCAGGACCCAGATGTCAAGGGCAATCCAGAAGTCTGTTAAAGGAAGAGAAAAGAGCAAGTTAATGTTCGCCATTTCCAGAAACAGCTCAGCATCTTGGAAACCAGGCAAATGAAACAGACCATTGGTCATCATGGGAAAGTTGCACCATTTGTAAGGTGTAGATTGTGGTTCCTGTAAGAATGAAAGATTTTATTAAATTAGGCATTTTGTGTTTCTTTGCCCTAAAGAAGACAGGCCCTAGGGGTTTAGTGAGGCTTGGTGGACACAGGTCCCAGAGGGTGGCCTCAAGGATCTGTTCTTACTTCTTCATGCCACCTACCCACATTATCACTGACACCCCTGAGGACACTCTCCAAACTCAAGAACACACAGAGGAGGAGGCCAATTCAGACCCAGAAATATGTGTCTTTGGGGAGGCTCAGGCACTGGCTCTGTCCACACTGAACAGCAGAAACTGAACATGTGGGCATTGACCCGACAGTTTAATATTAAACCCACAATGGGGCCTGTGGATAAAGTCATGTAACTTTAGACAGTTACATGTCTCAAGTAAGCCACAGTAAGCCACAGATTTGAGAACTACAAAGACAGAAACAGCGGGCCTTGTTGAGATCTATCCAAACGTTCTTTTTTGTCGTACGTTCGGTCTACATTCCAGTGTATGATTGAATGATATCTTTCTGTTTAAAAATATTTCAAGAGCCGTGTCTCAACCAAGTAACATATTCCCTGGGCACTGTGAGCTGATAAAATGTGTGCTTTTTGTTGTGTGACACGTAGTTACTGGCACGGTCCTACCAAGATAGCCCAGCAGAAATTATATAAAATTGAGCAGTCTCCTTTGTGTTCAGTGAGAACACTTTTAGTCCTCCTTATCAGAAACTGACCAAAAAAAAATACAGAAAAGTAACCCCCTGACCCCCACATAAGCAGAAACAGGAGATATTACTCATTTTCACACCTATCAGTGGATAGATAGATTTTTGGGAGCCCATAGGTGCTGTCCTGTTGGGTTCCACTGCAGTTCCTATGTGCTGGAGTTTGCCTGTTAGGGACAGTAAGTATTTTAAATGCAGGCCATGGCCCAGTTGTGACTGTCTTTCCTTTATCCCAGCATCTAACAGGTCCTACAGTTTCGGTCAATGGTCAAAGGGTTCCAAATTAAAAAAAAAAGACTCCAACTTTCTTCCCTTTGGATGCCACAATTAGGCATTTTAGTGGTGGGAAGAAATGTCTGATTTTTTAAAAGATAAAGACATTTCACGGCAAGAAATATCTAATTCTTCCTTAAGGAAAAATCTAGTGTTTCATTTCTAAAGGGGATAAAACATACGAATCCAGTAGCGCAGACATACCGCTGGTCTGCTCCCACTGTGCCTAGCACCCACACAGTACCCACATGGGTGCAGGACAGCAGCAACACTGCTTCTTTTGAGAAGAAAGGGTTCTGTTAGTTGCATTCCTTTTCCAGATGCAAAGAAAAAGGGAAGCCATCCTTAGAATTAAACCCATGCAAACACACACACTCTCTGTCACCAGCTCTGCTGCCAAAATGAAACCTCAAACGCATCAGGAATTAAAATTCACTGCAGCACACACATCGCAAGAACACCAAGAAGGCAGAGCTCGAGCTGTATTTTGCAGCCGAGAAAGGAACCACTGCGTGCAGCACACAGAACCAGGGAACTCTTTTCTTTGTTCAATTATGAATCAGAAATCTTGGCCCAGGGAGGGCGAGCGGTACTTCACACACCGCGGTACTTCACAGTAGCACTGGCTACTGCCTAGATGGATGCATGGCAGGTTTTCTGTGCACCCCGAAATAGTACAAAACCTATACTACCCACAAAGCTATGGTACACACACACAGACAGTCAGACAGACACAGAAACACACCAGACATACACACACACACACACAACCTGGAGCATGTGAAAGTTGCAATTAAGTGTAATGTCTGGGTAGAAAAGATGATACAGTTGGTGGTCCGGACTCTATTTTCAGGAGGGAAATATCTGCCACTTTCATCGGACTCTCAGGTAGTGCCAACTCCAAAGGCCTTGACCTTGGCTTTTTCTGTTCGTGCCTTTTCTAATACCGAGGCAGAGGCCTGTGGAGACTGAGGTGCCTCTCCTTCCCATACGTGCTCTGGGTACAGACCGTCTTGACATGGCGAGACAAAGAGAGCACGCAGCCAAGAAGACTCCTTTCTCTGTATGACACTTCTACCTTCTCCCAAGCAGCCAAATTCCCTACCCCTTCCCTTCTTCTCCGCCTTGTAGCTACTTCTGCATCAGTCTGTGCCGGCACGCATGTACGTGTGTGTGTGTGTGTGTGTGTGTGTGTGTGTGTGTGTGTGTGTGTGTGTGTGTGTGTGTATTTTAAAGAGGAGGGGCAGCCAAAGCCGGGAAGGTGATGCTGTTTCTTTTTCTCCCCAGCCATTCCTTAATCCCTTTCTATTTTTAACCTGAGAGTAAATTTGGAAAAGCTTCTTCCTGCACAATCCTTTTCAAATAATCACCCCAGCTGTTTAGGTGATGCCTGGTTTTCTCTCTTGGCAAAGGGAACAACATGCTTAGGAAATCACACCAGGCTAGGAAGCTTCATGCATTTTAACGAAAGGGAGGAAGAACCACAGGCATCTCTGTGACCCAGAAGCTGGCTCTGCAACAAGCAGCAGCCAGAATTCTGGCCCTTAGCTCTGTACTCACTAGACACTTCTGTGGTTGTCAGGGCAGGAAGAGGCCAGGTTGCTATGGAAACATGAAGGACAGAAAGGGCATAGAGAGGTGAAGGAGAGTTGAGATAAATTCAAATACATGTGTTTTGTTAAGGCATCATTATAAAGAACAGACAGAGAAAGTGAAGGAGATACTCTCTCCTTTCTTCCCTGATTTATCACTATGCAAATAAATATTTTTAAGAGATTTCGCTGACAAATTACTCTCATACAGCAATAAATAACATAATGCTCCTTTCTTATTACTATTAACTAGGGTGACAACATGCTAGTGGTGTTAGAGCTCAGCTGCTAACCAAAAGGTTGGTAGTTCAAATCCACCAGCCACTCACAGGAAACCCTACAATGCAGTTATACTTTGTCCTCCAGGGTTGCTACATGTCAGCGTGGACTTGACAGCACCTAACAACAACATGCTGGGAACTGTGCTGGATTGTTTTTTTTAATATTTAATCTTTAATTTTCACAAACAGAAGTTGAGTGCAATTTCTCCTTCATTTTAGGTATGAAATTTGAGATTCAGGGAGGCTGAGTGCAGCTCTAAGGAAAAGTGGAGCTGAGATTTGAACCTAGATTTGTCAGGTTTCGAAGTCTGAACACTTTCCACTCTGGTACACTGCCCTGGACCGTCACAGGGTAGGTGGGGCAGTGGTGGCAGTGGTCATGTTTCTCAGTCAAATAGATGGCAATGGAGGGCTTCTGGGCTTGGGGCTCAAGTCATCTCCTGAAGCCAAGTCCAAATGGTAGAGCCTTCTGATATAATACGGAGAATAAAGCCAGCCCGAAGCTCCTTAATCTGCTTCCTTCTATCTACAGCTCCAAGATACGGTGGCATCACAGCCTGTACCTTACTTAGCTGCTGTCTCACTTTGCTTCTGTCCCTGGAAATCTGGGTTCAAAACTCTAAACAGGACGGACCTGCAGTTCTTTGTTACTCCTAAGGATTCAGGGAAACAAAAGGATAGGACAGCAAAAAACAAAAAGACCAGACACTATGAAGCTAAACCAGCATGATGAGGCCTGAGACCAGCCACCTGTCGTTATGGCCAGGCTCAGTGGCACCAGTCCCGGATGGGTGAAACACAGCTTGATAAGCCTATTCTTTGCCATGTCCAGTTAAGAAAAAAAAAAGAGAGGAGACTATTCATCCCAATGTTAGAGTTCCCTTGTGAAGGGTTAAACAATTTGTCCTAAGTACCTACTGCCATACACATCTAAAAGCAAACAGTATTTATTCCCCAAAATATTTACGAGCAATATGTGCATTTACAAATAAAGCAAAAGTTATGGGTTTCGCTGTCTCATTTCCGTGTCCGACTCCAACTGTGGCAATTAAAATGATGGGTTAAACCCAACGTGCAAAACTATTTCATATGACTCTGAAGGACAGATATTTTTCTTGGCAAATTCCTTTGGCTTCTCTAACTACCAGTTCTGGCCCAACCAAAAGGCAGGCTGGGCTTCAGCAGCCTCAAGGCGCTTGCCTGCAGGGTTTTCTGATGGAGCAATGCTTTTCCATTCTCTCTCCTTCTGCGAGTGCTTGCCTCTCCTGAACACAAGAACCCCTACACCTATTTCTCTTTGCACTTGATTCTCTAAAATCCAGCGCTGCTTTCAGCCCACAGAGTTTAATCATCACCTGGCTGAGGAGACAGCATTAGGCAGACTGCACTCTGGCTGGTAGAAAGCAACCTGCAGAGAGATGGATGGGGAAAAGGATACTTACTATCTGGAGGACACAGTGGAACTGGGGTGGAAGAGCTAGCAGGAGCTGCTGAAGAAAGAGAAATGAAGACAAAATATAAAAGAGGGGGGAAAAAGACCAGTGAGGCTCAGAGATACTGAGTTAGGAAATAGAAGCGCCGACTTGGGGTATCCGTAGGAGGAGCTGGAGCAGGTTAGAGGAGGGAAGAAAATCCAGCTTGCCTGAGAGCAGGCGGCCAGCAGAGCAGTGAGGGTAGGCAGAGCAGGGCTCTCTCTGGCCTCAGACCCGAAGCCTGTGTTCCTGCCAAGCCCTGTGCTTCGGGTAAGGGTCTGGCCAGGAACAGCTGCAGAGGTCTCAAAGCCTGACTGCAAACAAATAGCCCTCTCAGCAGGACCAGCTGTCTTTCCTATGATCATAGGAACAGGAGACAGGGGAACCTGGCCCTCTGCTTAAGGTGCTCAAGTAAAGGCGAAAAACACTTTGGCTTTTCATTCTACTAAAGGCCATTGAGTAGACTCGGGCTCAGGGGGACCCCCATGTGCGTCAGAGGAGAACTGTTCTTGACAGGGTTTTTAAGGGCTGATTTCTCGGAAATAGATCTCCAGGTCTGTATTCCAAGGGGCCACTGGGTGCACCGGAACTGAGCTCTTTAGGGGCCTTTGTTAAAGGCCTTGGTTAAAGCATTTGGCTGCCAACCAAAAGATCGTGGTTCAAATCCACCAGCCATTCCATGGGAGAAAGATGTGGCAGCCTGCTTACATAAAGATTTACAGCCTTGGAAACCTAGTTCTACTCTGTCCTATAAATCACTGTACAGGACAGGAACCATTGATGACAATGGTTTCAGTTTTATATATATTTACTTATATGGCATATAGTTACTTACACGACACGTATTCACATTTTATAACAAAATCTGTCTCACTCTCTAATAAGTGAGTGAAATGGAAGATTGTCCTGCTTAATGTTTACCAGTGACTGACGTTTATGGCTGGCACACAGTTGATACAACAACCATGGTCACCCTCCAGAAAGACCTCTACTAAATGTGACTGGAGCTCTGGCGGCACAGTGGTTAAGAGCTCACTGCTAACCAAAAGGTCGGCAGTTTGAATCCACCAGCTACTCTTATGGGGCAGTTCTACCCTATTCTCCAGGGTCATTATGAGTCAGAATTGACTAGACAGCAGTGGGTTAAAAGTGATTACTTGGATGCTGCTGCTGTGCGTGTCTGTGTACGTACGTGTGTGTGAACAGCAATGCTAACAATGTTCAGTGATATCTTCACTCCCACAGAGAAAGAGCATGCTGAAGAGGCTGGGGCTAATCAAATTACACTGACCAACTGGCTGCATGGAGATGGTAATGCTGACTGGATTGTTAGTTTTTCACTGGCAAACAGTCAGAAGTTGTCCCACTGACAATCACAAAACAAGGTCCCCATCATGAGTAAGAGACGAATTTGGAGGCAGAGAACTGAAAGGCACGTCAGCCTATTGCCAACATTGCCTTGATGCTTAGGTTTGGCTGCTTTTGCCTTCCCACTGAGTGCACGTCATTAAACCATGACACGACAGTGTCACTGGAGTCAAAACAAGGTAGGCTGCTAATGCCTCATGATTTCATGGTCTGGTTAATTCATGTAGAATGTTCTCATTCTCTTCCTCTTCTGGCTTCAATTGTTCGCATAACTGTTTGAATTGTTTGCACAATTATTCTGGTCAAAGGATGAAGTTGTATGTGCATTTATTTATGTATATAATGAATTTCACTTAGGCTTGCAATGTGCTAGCCAGAGGGCAAAATGTAAAAACAAAAACCGTGAAGATGCCTCTTTCTAAAAGGAGAGACTTGTACAAAATCTCTATACCGTGGAAAAAATGACCCATTTCGTTTCACGGCACAGAAGTAAGTTAAGAGGCAACATTCAGGCAATTACATTCTAAAGGTTAGTGGCTCAATCCTGGGAGAAAAGATTTAATAATAAGTTGTAGCATGTCTCTTTACTCTCTTACCAGCTCTCATAGGTGAGCAGCTCCTCCCAAATCAAACAGGGGTCAGGAGCTTACCACTTCAGAGTAACCTCACAGCACACAGGCATTTGGGTTAAAACATAAGAAATGGGGACACGTTAGAGTTGTATATGTTTACTCTGAATCTCAGCTTCCTCACTACCTTCAGACACATTTATCACCTGCACACAAAGGAACCTCCCAGCAGCCAACCCACACTTTCTGATCTGATAGCTCAGGAAGCTGGAGTTCTTTAGGGATCTGGGGCCTTAGCTCATTTCGCCTGATCATCCTTGCTTTGGTATATTTATGCCCTTGAACCCCAAGGAGCCTACCAAAGAACCCTTCAACACTGAAGACATCATTTCCTCGAGTGATGGACAACTGCCCAATGTGCTCGTCCTCACCTAACTCTTCTCAGTCTAGGTGTCTAAAAACCACAGATCCTCTGTCCAGCATGTCAGCTCCTGTTTGCCTGTGCCTTCTCTCCCTTGAGAGGCTGACCATGCTCCCGGGGCCTAACTGCAGTGTCATGGGACAGGCCATGCCTTGGCACCCCAGCAGTGTTACAGGAGAAAAACACACTGTCTGTGGGTGGTTGGCCCACGTTATCAACCAACATGACTGGTCTTGGCAAGAGGTAGCAATGCAGCTCAAGTGATGGCTGATTTTATTTACCTAAATTCAGATAACCTTTATGTCTTCCAAGGACTGGAAGTGAGAACTCTAAGAAGCTTCTTCCTAAAATCTGTCTTCCTAGTAGCAGTAAGTAGGTTTCCTTCCAGCAGTGGAGAAAGCCAGTATCATCCTGTCAACTGTATCTTTTTACAAGACGGATCTAGGGGCAGCAGGATGTCCCTTGGGGTAGACCCTCACTTCAGCAGCTGTAGGAAGGTTATTAGGGTGCAGGGAAAGACAACAACAGTATAGCTTCAGTTAAAGTATGATGTTCCCATACATTCTCCTGCGTGTGTCATCTCTTATCCTCCTAGAGTTCTTGAAAAAAGGCACTCTCAACTCCAAGACTCTTGCGTGGTTCTCTATATCTAAAAGAAGTGTGCTTTTAAATTCTCTGAACAATACTTTATCACATGATTGAGAAAACAGACTTTCTATGGCACTAGCAATGTCCGCTGCAGTATCATTTTCACAGTCTGCTTGGAATGGATACCTGACCCAGCATTTTCAAAGTCTTGGTCAATGGTGTGTTTTCATCCAGTCAGACAAGAAACAACAAGGTCTAGATGCATTTTTTTTCCTAATTAAACGCTGACTTTTAAAAATAGCCTCTGCTATTAAAACCAAAACCAAAACCAAAATCTTACCTTTACAAGAGCTGAGCTAGAAATGAATGACAACCACTGTGGCCCTTGAAGCCAAGACCTGGTTACTCTGATTCAGTGCTGGACTCCAATTCCTGGTTAGAAATTCCAGAGGAGGCCTCATGCCAGCCTTCCTCTCTTTTACATATCTAAGCCAGCACTCAACTCTGACAAAATCCAGAAGACTGGAAAGCCTGAAGACCCGCAGCTCACTAGGCTCACTGTCTGGAGAAAGACGCCCTGCACTCAGAGCTGTTTCTCCAGAGCAGGCTAAGGGCACAGTGGCCAGCCCGGAGCAGAGAGCTGGCAGACCTACCTGATGACCCCACACCAACACTAGGGTTCCTTCTAGAGCTACTTCATTTAGAAACCAACTCTGCTGAGGCAGTGGATTTAGCACTTGCTCAAAATCTCCAAACACCTACACTCAGTGGCTTAGATTTTGCTGTGACTGCAATATTCCTGAATAAATTTTAAAGCGATAAGCTTCCCCGAGTGCCTTTCAGGAACTGGAAGCTTTTTATTAAAAGAATGTGCAGCTTCCTGAACGCGTTTTTCTCAGAATCTCTCTGAGTAACAACACGTCCATCCACTGTTCCCTGAGCCGAGCCTGGGAGGGCGGAGCTGAGCTCCAGCTGAAGGGACGTTTGGGGTGGTCTGTGCGGACAGACGAGGCTGCACTGCGGATCTGCTCTCTCCAGAAGAGGCCAGTTCACTGCTAACCTGGCTCCCTGTGCCCTCTACTTCTAGCCCACACCACTGTGGGTATTCTTCCAGTGAGGGATCTCCCCTTCTCTCTCCACACCCCACAGCAGTGTAGCTGGCCAGTCTTTTCCAAACATGGAAATGCACATTGCAGGTAATCTGGAGCTAAAGAACAGAGCTGGCTGGAACCAAAGGTATAACTCCCCAGTAACTGCCTGCAACATGTGTCCATGCCTGGTAACCTAGGGTCATGCTAGCTCTTCATGACTGTAACTGCCACACAGGGCTACTCACAGCCACCCATCGGACAGGCAGATAGAGCGAAGCAATGAGCTCAATTCCTTTATCCCCTAAAAGTAAATGTGGGAATCCTCTCACATTCTTTTTCTCTTGAATATAGGCCGGGTGAGGCTGTGGCACACTTTTCTGGAATTCTGGCTCATGATAAGGTGGATCTATAACTTGCGACTCAGGGCCCATGTGAAGATTTCCACCGTGTTTGGCTCTGCAAACATCCTCTTTGCCACAGGGTCATCACCACACACACAAAGTCATAAATATGTATACAGTTTTGAAAAGACACAGGAGGTGCATGCTCTAAAAGAGGAAGAGTGTTAGCCTCTCGGAGTCAACCTACAGACATTAACAAGAGTAAAACTAGACTAAGGTCAGTGTGGTTAGGGCCCAGACAGTGTCATCTACTTCAGCCACTAGGGGACAAAGAAGGGGCCGCAACTAAATTAACAACTAGGACTAGGGGATGTTAACACTATGGAAACAAGCGATGAGGTAGAAGAGGCACTTACGTGGAGGGCTATCTGCATTTCCCATGGATGGAACACAGAAGAAAAGAAAAGACAGAGAGACAGACCCAAGAGAAAAAAATAAGATGTAAAAGAAATGAATAGAATCCACAGAGCCCATGGAGCTGGAAGCTCAAATTATCAAATTATTTCAAATCCAGAAAGAAGCAAATCCTGCAGAGGGAAGATGAGGTAGGCTTCCTATTGCTGAGAAGAGGTATGGGGTCACTTTGCAGGTTCGCATCTCCAAAGATAAGGAAGCAAAGGATCCCTCTGGGGTTTTCTCAAATCAGGGGTAAGAAAGAGCCCAGGGAATTCTGTGACCAGCCAAGGAGTCTAGTACTCCCAATACTTTCTCTAGCTGGAGTGAACCTGGAACTTCCCTAGGCTGCAGCTTGGGTCTGTAGAGGGATGTGACCATGGCCAGGCTGGCCCACGACCTAGCTGTCTGTGAGGGGGAAGGGCACAGCACGGCAGGCTAAGTTTAAGGAAAGAGGGCATGGCCGAGGAAAACAGACAGGGATCTCTGAATGGACTCAGAAGGAAGTACCCTCCTTGAATGTGGCCGCACAGGACGGAGACTCTCAGGTGCTACCTGTATGGGCTAGGGACGGGGCAGAAAAGTCAGAAGCCACAGCTGTCCTTCTCCCTCTTCTGTTGCATGTCTTTGCCCCTGCTCACAGATGCTACAGCAGTCTCTATTTTTTTTTATAACTTATTATCTCTGCTGTATCAAAAACCCCACAAATAATTATGTGGCCATGACAATCACTGTGCTTATCTTTTTTTTTTCAAATCACAGGGTACCTAGAGCCTTTGTGACCGTGTCAAAAAGCACACTTCCCAAATCCCTGCACAACAAGCTGCTGCTTCCCTCCCCATTTTCTTTAATAATGTGTTGCTGGTTTTTCTCCCTGGCTCTTAATCTAACGAGCTATTCCAGCTACTGTGACAGCGTCACCAAGCCCTCAGAAAGACAGAGGATAAACGGATGGGCATCAGCAACCACTGAGAGCCAAAGAGCTAGGATATGGGGCCAGCGAACTGGGAGAGCTGAAAGAGAAGCAGCTGTTGACTGCACAGTCTGTCATGTCAGCTTAGGGTCCCCGACTGACCCGAGAGTAGAGGGTGGCCACTGGGAGGAGGCAGGGCAGCAGGCTCTACTTACGGACTGGTTGCGTCTTGAACTGGGAGGAAGCGCTGATCTCGCCTAGCCCCTTGCCGTTGAGGGCTGCCAGCCGCACGGCATATGTCGTCTCTGGCTTCAGACCCATGATGGTGACAATGCCTTCAACGCTGGCTGTTGTGGAGAGATTAGGGAGAGGTCACAAAAGGGTGAAAAGGCAAATGGACAAACTGTCACGTGAATCAACCTGCCCTTGTAAACTGGGATGAGATTTCAGAGAGAAGTCAGGAAGGTAAAGGGGTTGTTCTCTTCTAGCTCTACTCTAGTGCCCTCCAACCTCCTTGCCCCTGGAAGCTTCAGGAATAGCAGATGCTTTCTGGTGAAACTAATTCTCAGCAAATCTCGGTTAGATGATTTTGCTGAATGGCTGTGACACATGTCACTCCCAACTCTACCGTTGTGATCACCTATCAGACCAGGATTAAACATTTCTACAGAAACTAATCACACTTCACTAAATTATTCCAGTGAACCCTGAACCAGTTGGTATTGAGTTGATTCCAACTCACTGCCATTCCATGTGTATCAGAGTAGAACTACACGCTATGTTTTTCAATGGATGCTGATTTTTTGGAAGTAGATCTCCACACCTTTCTTCCCAGGCACCTCTGGGTGGACTTGAACCTCTAACCTTTCACTTAGTAGCCAACTACAATAACCATTTGTATCGTCTGGGGATATGAAACTCAAAAATGGGGAGGTTAAACATACCTTTCCTTAAGGAATGGTAGTGTGGCTCAGAATCTTCCAATTGCATTAACCCTAGGATTTTTTTTCTTCTTTTTCACTCTGGCTTGGAAACATCTCATACAGTTGATTTAATAGCAGATCTAAAGCAGGACTAGCTGGGTGCCAGAGAGAACTACTATGACGGGTAATCCAAATATGCAGAGTAGGAGGTAGACCAAACGCATCTGGCTGTGCCTAGCACCTAGATGGGTCTTCTGAATGGAATGTGGCTTAGATGGCACCGTCTGGTTCTGGTAGGGACATGAGACTCATGTTCTGAAGCATCAGGGGGCAGAAGCCCAACTTAGATGGAGATGTGACCATTATCTAATTCTAGAGGGACAGTATGGCATTTCAGGGGTGGAACCAGCTATCCTCCATTGACATGGGTGTGAGTTAGCCTACCCAAACAGACAGCCGTGATTGAGTGAACGCTGAGGATGAGTGTGTCCCAACACTGAATAACAAAGCATTCATGGTTCTAAAAGATATAATGTCTCTTCCCCATTTACCTTCTTTGGCATCATACCACTTGGAATGCCACGCTTCCTCGCCCAGTGCTCTCCACTCAGCCTTGTACTTGAGGATGGGTACCCCACCTGTGGCCTCTGGCTCATCAAACCACACCTGCGCTGTGCTAGAGTATGGTTCCACCTGGTCAATGGACGGTGAGGATGGAGTGTCTGTGGAGAGGACAGATACGGAAACCCAGGTGAGCCCCTTTTGGCCCAACACCAGAGTCTGCAATTGCGAAGCACGTCTCTCTCATCCCTGTTCTCGAGAATGCTGTCCTCCTGGCTGACCACATCAGGTGATTCTCTCTCAGCATGCCCCATGCCCACATCCCCAGTTCTCTACCGGCTCCCCGAGTCCTAGCATCACCAAGGCACGCAAAGTGGGCTGGTGAGGGCGAGAGGGTGTGGTAGTCGCTCTAAGAGGCGCTCACCTGCTTGAACAAGGATGAATTCCAAGGACTCCTGTCCAATGCGGTTGACTGCAGTGCAGTTGTAGTTTCCAAAGTCATTTTCAGAGTCTGGGGTTACCTTTAGAAGGAAGAAGCTCTAGGGTGACAAGTGGCCACAGATACGGATTCTTATTTACTGGCTTAACTTAGTAAAGAATAACTAGTTGCTATAGAGTCGATTCCAACTCATGGCAACTCCATGCATGTCAGAGTAGAACCACGTTCTGTAGGTTTTTCAGTGGCTGAATTTTCAGAAGTAGTTTGCCAAGTCTTTCCTTTTTTTTTCTTTTATGATGATGATGATGATTGAATGAAAATATACATTTCCATATAAATTTGCATGCTCACCTACACGCAGCTCCCACTGCTCTCCCTGCCTGGTGACAGCACACCTTTCCTCTCTGTTCCATACATGTCTTATCTACCCAACAGTCTCCTATCCCCTCCTCTCCACCCACTCCCCTTCCTCCAGTAAGAGGTCAGCAGGATGACATCCTATAGATGCATAGAATCATAAAGTTCCCACATGATATGGTCATTCTGCATCACCAAGTCCAATCCATTGCTGTCCAAAAAGTTGACCTTCATTGTGATTTATGGACAGGGGCAGCATCAGGGCCAGGGGCCATGCTCGCAGGTGAACCTTGAAGCCCCTGGACCATCAATTGCCAAGTCTTTCTTTTGAGACACTTCTGGGTGGGTTCAGACCTTTGCTCTTTCAGTTAGTAAGTGTGTGTTTCACCATTTGTGCTATCCAGTTACTGAACCAGTGAAACACAAATCATGGACTGCTATGCAGACTTACACAGAAACGAACAGAAAAGGGGCTCATGAACCCAGCCCCCCGGAGAGAATCAGTGCAGCAGAGAAAGGTGACCTAAGGTAGGCCTCAGTTTCTTCTTTAGCCAGTGGCTCTCCAGAATGTGCCAGGGAAGCAAAAAAGGTGTGGCTGCACACAGTAGCCCATTCAAAGGCCAGCTGCACCTTCTGTACCTGCCCTTAGCCCACCACTCACCTCCAGATAGCTGGCCGAGGGCGTGTTGTAAATCTTGATATTGCTGTAGTTGGAACTTGGCAGGAGCTGACCGTCTCGGAACCATGAGATCGTGGCACTGGGGTACGCAAACACCTCGCAGGTGATGTTCACCTGGTTTCCCTCCCAAGTATACACAGCTATGGGGCCCTGTAGCTTGGGGGCATCTGCAATGATGTGAAAATGACTCTCAGGGTGACTGCTGTGATCACTGAGCCTCCCATAGCCTATCTCCTGCACTGGGAAGCTGAGATGTACCCCACTGCAGTTAGTGCCTGAGTACAGACAGAGGTGAGCAGCCTTTCAGTACGCCTGAGCACATGAGCTGTGTGAGCAGGCTCAGGGCCAGGCAGGCCCATGAAGAGCATGAGGAAGGTGTATGGTGGGCTTGGGGATAAGAGCTAGGGCCAGCCACCCAGGGCATGCGTCTAGGGCTGAGTGCAGGGTTCTAGCCACTATTTTCCACTCTCATCCAGATCCTGCGTGGCCCTCCCTTCCACCCAGCATCTTCCCCCAGTTACTTCTCACATTGTACTTCAAGGTACATGGACTGGGAATCCTGGCCGATGGTGTTGCTGGCAGTGCAGATGTACTCTCCAGCGTCTGTGTACTGGATACTTTTCAAGGTCAGGGATGAGACGCGGGCATGGCTGCGTACCACCATGTGCCCATCCAGGGTCTGCCAGGAGGGAAGGAGGGCACATCAGGGCCTGAAGCAGTGCAGAGGGGGGCTACAGTGGCTGAGGGCAGGGTAGGGGCTGCATGTGTTAACTCTCACACTCTCCTTCTTCTCTGTGCTAACATCTGAGTCTCACTTTAGGGGCCATCTAATGTAGACAGCTCTGGGGAGCATCACAGGAACTTGGATGTGTATGAAACAGGGACCCTGTATGTCAAACAACCTAAACTACATGCCAGGGTTGGTCTGGGTCAAGCGTGGGCAAAGTTCCCCAAGACAGTTCTGTCTGGGTGTCTAAAATGGAAGCAAAAGCTCTGGGCAGCAAATACTCTAGCAGCATCAGCCTGAGGTTCTGGGACACCCCTACTCCTCATTCTTTCCTTCCAGGAGTTCACACATATGTCAGTCCATGGTGCATGCCCATATAATGAGAAGTTTGCATGTGCCCACATGTAAGAAATTATATTAAAAAACTCCTGTTTCTGCAGATGCCTCTTTATCCTGCAAGCATAGAAGTAAAATGATTTCATTTGAAAAAGACAGATAGCTCAGGAGCAGTTGGGACAGGAGTGAGGGTAAGTGGGTCCTTTTCCCAGGAATGGTAGTACAGAGTCCCACACTGAATTTGGGATCCTTGACACCATGAGCACCACCAGCCTCCAATCCTTGAACCTATCACTGGCTTCCCAACTCTCTGGAATTACAATGATTGGTCAAAAGGGATTAAGAGTAAGATAAGGAATAACTGGGAATATTCCCATGAGATTTTTATTTTTACCCCTTGACATTCTAAGAAAAAGATCGGGGGTGGGGTGGGGTGGCTGGAAGAGTCTAGGCATGTGGCCCAAGTTCACATTCTCAAGAAAGGTAGTAATCCGAAGGGGTGCTGGGGCACCCTCTTATCGCCAGCGTATGATGCTCTAAAGAGATGGGCAGGAGGGTGCTCCGGATACAGCATCTTTCACCTCCTGGGGCTGGGCCTTTAAAGAATGAAAGTACACTTGGCTTTGCGATTTCCTGATAAGCTAGATGGGAAGTCTAAAACCCAGAAGTTCAAAGCAACTAGTGTAGGGAGCTCAAAAGCAAGGCACCAATTGGCTTTTCATAACAGTCTCAATAAATCTATTGCAAGATGTGCTTTTTTCTTATTGTCATTAATGGATCAAATCCAGTCCAGTCACTTAAATTCCACCACATTTCTCATTTGGAAGCTAGAACAACATGGCCACTCATATGAAGACAGAAAAACCAAGCAAAACCATCACCACCTACTGCTGGGAGTGCCTCTCCTCTCTGAGATGAACACTCAAGCCTGTGGCTCTCATCTCCCAACTGACTTGTGCATCAGTGAGGCTGGTGGGTTTAGAAGATGCATCCCATGAAATGCTACATATTAATGAGAGAAGACAACAGACAGGTGTGGAGCACTTCATTAGAAAGCTTCGAGACGTCCAGTGTCTTGAAAACACTAGATTCTGGGACCCCTTTTCTTGTCGGCTGTGTTGACTGACCCCAGTGGCAATTTCCATATGCCATACAAAATCTTCACCCATCAGTCCAACTATGTGCATCCAGAGTGTGAAGCCATCCCTGCAGCTGTCTCTAGTGACTTGTCCTACCTGTCACTCTTAGTTGCCCGAAAACAGCAGGAATGAAGGCAGAGGGGACTCAAGGTCTCCCATGGTCTTTCTGTTATTCGGTGAGAACAGAGACTTAGCCCAACAACAATGACAGCCAGTGAATGAATGAAGATGCTTTATGAGACAGATGGGACGTGCCCAGAGCTGCCATGTGCAAACATGGGAAACCAGCTGGAGTCTTGAGAGACTCAAGAGAACACTTACATAAGGAAAAGATACTACAGTCAAAGAGACAAAGAGAGTCATGTAGGTAAGAGTGGGGGAAGCACAAAAACACCAAAGCAGGACACAGACCAGTCTTGACTTAAACTAATCTATCAAGTGATTCAAGAGGAACACAGGAAATTGGTTCACTGATAACTGCATGTTCTTTTTTTTCAACTCTTCTTTTCCTAAAATTCTGTCTGCGGAAATGTCTCTCATTTAATGGTGCCAACAGACGGTTAGGCAGCTCTCTATAGAACATTCTTCTGCAGTGGTTCAGAAAAGGATTACCAATGGGATTATCTGCCAGATGCCTTCAGTTCTCCCTCTGAGTGGATGCAGATAGACTTCAATGCAATTTTAATATTTCCTTCTGAAATGTTGCACTCCGGCAGCAGGACAAAGACAAGGAGTCCCTCTACATGCCACCTAAACCACAAGCCACACTGATAGTGCAGGCTGTGGCAGAGGGGGAAGATGTATTCTGGGCCAGAATGAAAAGATTGCGGCAGGACCTTCTTTTTTTAAAAAAAGAAAAAAGTATGAAAGCCAATTATAATTATTTTTCTCATCAAAATATTTTGTCTCCCTTCTTCCAGGTAGAAGTACTAAGGCTTTGAAGAGCTTGCAGAATGAAACTGGCTATAACTCAAGCCTTCTTTGGAACTCCTCTCGACTAGGGTCTTCATCTCTGAATGAGACAAGTAGGAGAGCATGGAACTTTTGAGCCCCAGTGGCATTGCTCACTTGAAAGACAATTAGGTCCACAGTGAGATACTCAAGATGAGGATACTTCTGGAAAATGGGAGTGAGACATCTGCTTTCCTGGGAGTAAACCTATTACTTCCACTTATAACAATAATTCTCTTAACATCCCCTAATGTTCTCTGATAAGTCTCTGCTCCAGCTCTACCCAGGTCTACATCAGAATGACAGGGGAAGAGGTACAGGGCCAAGCAAAATGAGATCTGTAGCTGTTCAAGAGTAGCTGATAATTAACCCCTCTTCTCTCCCTTCCCCAATCCCAGCAGGTCTCTGACTCTCAGGCAATAAAACATACAGCCTGTGACAGCATTAAGCCATTCTTGTGCCATAGGAGGGAAGCATTTCAGAGAGGATGTGCACTTAATTGCAGTCTCTATGACATCAAGGAAGGTATGATACAAAGAGATTATAATGAACTAGATTCAATGATGGCAGCGTGTTCACATGCAGAAAGGACTGTCAGTGCCTGGGGACAGGCAGTCAACTTTTAAATATTAAACAGCATTAGATATTTATATCCGTGACCTGAACACACAAGTTATGTGTTCTGAATAATGATCCACCGTGACAGACTAGCAGGCTAGATCTACCTATTTAAAACAAAGAGTCTATAGGGTCTCCATATGTTTCAGTTAGTGTATTATAATATCAAAGTTCCATCTGGAGAAAAGAGACAAGAGCTACTTTTTAAGACAACATTTACAGATTTGATCCTTGATTCTCATTTAAAGGATGCTGCTTATATTTCCCTATATGTCATTTAATCACACAAATCAGGGGTAACCAGGATGGGCATGATCAGAAGCAGGACCTTGAGTTTGTAGCAATTAAAACCCAAAGATTAATATTTATTGTCTGTTTTCAAACTAAGTCCCACACTGCCCACACTGAAGCAAGCAGTCAGAGAAATTCCAAAGCCTTTGCTGACTTCAAAAAACATAAAACCATTTGTGCCAAATCATTCTAATCTCATAAATTTAATGCACTATAAAAGTAACAGATACGTG